>CM053990.1:1117488-3517488 GCA_028641955.1 Protonibea diacanthus | reverse complement strand
AGAAAACATCAAACATCCAAACAGCACACTAAAAACACATTAGACAAATAAAAAAATGTGTTTTTGTTGACTTGAACATCGGTACAGGCACCAATGTGAGATCCAGAGTCACCTGACCACACAGGAAGGTAATCACAGGTGATTGTCCAATTGTAGTAATTTGATTTCATGTTTACAAGTCATTCATTCATTAATCTGTATATAAATAAAGTGCAATAAAGCCCCATCAAGTGGCTTTTTTTGTTCTTTTAGTTCCACTACATTTATGTAAACATATAATATTACATTTATGTCATACTCTATAAATAGAGCCCCTTAAATCTGATCCACTGGACCTTCAAATTAAAAGTAACATGAAAATCAAGATGAAGTCAAATTAATTGCACAAAGAAAGAACAAACAACGCAAACAATCAGAGTGTATCGGTGCAAATGTGTCATTTATTATCTGTAAATTACTGTACACTATCTACAGCACATTGATGTGAGCTCTTCAGTTTCTTTTGTCGTCACATGTATTCAGTATTCAGTGTTTCAGGCAGCAGAGTGTGACGTTCAGTGTGAACCATCAGGACGATCCACATGTAAACAAAAGGCACAGTTCTTTTTTTAATCTGACGGTGTCGGAGCCGTGCACTCCTCTTTCTTAGCCGGGGCATCATTTTCCTCCGTGTCTTGAGCTTTGGCTGACTCCGGCTCAGAGCCGGCTGTCAGTGCTGACACCCTCTGGGTGAGCCGTTCGAGGACCAATTCAGCAGTGCTGGTAAGAGTATGCTGAAAAGAAAGGTGGACAAATGAGCACGACGTCAAATGAGATGTGCAGAATGTCAGATGGACTGGAGGACGACTTGCAAAGAGGAAATATCAGCAAGGAGCTGAACTGTTGGATGTGTGAGGATGACGGGGTTCTTTTGGGTCTATTAGGGTTGCTCAGTGACAGATAATGATGCTACACGAAGCCTGATCTCTTTTAGCTCTCAAACTTATGTGATCCTCATGCTTATGTGATCGCCTTTACCCCAAAATGACGGCGACGAAGGAGACAAAGCAGGCACAGGGCCTGTGAAATCAGCTCCATCAATCCTGCTGCAGTCTCTTCTGATGGCCAGTAGAGGTCAGCAAGTACTCCATGCGTGTTTCTATTCACCTCTCCATTAGAAATAATATCTTTTGTCAGAGAATGCTCCTGTGTTGACCTAATAAGCAGATGGACCACCTGTGACAGTCGGATGAACAGCAGAGAGGCACTCTACCTGCTTAACACAGCTTCCTGCACGTACCTGTAAGATATGCAGTCCCTTCAGTGTGAGGACAGCCATCTCTCTCAAACCATCCCCAGTCAAATCTAAGTAGATGATTGACAGTAGAGGACTATTGAAGCTCCGCCTCCACTGCAGCTGAAACTGTCCGTCTCGCCCGCTCCCTGCCGGCTGGAACTTGTAACAAAGAAGTTCCTGCACGGCAGAAAGGCAGATAACGTCGCCGTCATCGTCGGTCATTCTAATCAGATCCGATACCGTCAACAAATCCCATGAAAAGACCAAACACCAACAATGAATCCAGAGTCTGATATCTTAATCCTCTGTGCCGTACAGCTCCATTGTTGTCCAAAAACACATCAGTGAGTCAGACTGCTGTACTGGGTGACATGTTCCTTCGTTATTATGAGTTTATTTTGACTCAGTCCCACATACACCGTCCTGCTGCCCGAAATACAGGAGCACGAAATGAGGATCCACGGCTGCAAATAGTCCCCAACAAATGTCTCCAAATATCTGAGTAACATTTGTTAAAAACTACAGTTTTAGGAGGTTAGTTCTGCGTTTGAAGGTGAAGGGATCACAAGATTCTTACTGAATACCACTGAAGACACGAAATATGAGTCACAGTATTTGTGCAACTTGCACCCAAAGGAACCAATCTGAAACTCTGATTCTTGTTTTTATGGGAAATGCGTCAAGAAGCTGCATCACCTACAAAGTTTGGAGTTTGGACGGTCAGGAAGGAAGACAGAATGTATGGAGAGCCGGACTAAGACTTTGTTTTTGATCTTTTCATGGAATTTATTAACCATAAGAAATCTAGAATACAACCAGTTTTATCCTTTAAAGTACTATTAATAAAGTCTGTTAGTAAAGAGGAGATCTGACCTGTCCATATGTTCCCAACAGCACCTCCTTCTGCCCGTCAAAATCCAGGTCAATGACCAGAGCACAGAGCACTGCGTCCCACTGGTCACTCTCTGAGAGACACACTGGGCAAGACAAGCCTCGATCCTGGACGTCTCTGAGAAGACAAACACACAAATACACCGTCATGAGTGAAACATCCACAAAAACAAGCGATTACGCCACTGAAACCTTTATAAAGTTATCTGATTCTGACCTGTAGACAACTGCCATTTCTATTGTACTGGTTACCAGAAGGTTGTAGCCTTCCATCTCTAAACCTGAAAAACAAAGACACTCGAAAAGTCAAAAAAAAAAAAAAAAACTCCTTGATTTTTAACAAACAGATCCACAGTGAGGCCAGACAGAAGACACAGCGCACCTCCAAAAACAGCAACATGAAGACGAGACAGAGCAAACAAGCATGAAAGTCTGGAGATGTGAGGCTAAAACAGAGCAGGAACATACTTTTCTCTCCGCTGGGCAGGTTGGCATCAGTTTGGCAGCTCAGAGGAAACAGCAGCACTGTAGAGATCGGACTGTCAAACTGGAACCGCCAGCTCTGCAAAACCTCTGATAAACAAAAGACACAAACCTTCACACACAGTAAGAATAGTTACTGAATCTTGTCGTCATTCAAAACAGAACCAAGATGGAAATAAGATATATAGATATAAATAAAAGATATTTTTTACACTGAATCCTGAGCATGCACCGGACAGTGCTGGTGGTGGAGATATCTAACTAGAATTACAACTAGGAGGCTGAACATTATTTCTGAATAGTAATTATGGTGTGAGCGATGTGAGGTGAATGCAGGAATAGATCACAACTCTCTTGAATAACTTATTTTTGCCCCTATAAACGGTGAGACAGGTGTGTTTAGGGCCCCAGGATGAAGGAAGGGAGGGCTCTACTGTATTCCTAAATCACACCGTGGAGGGAAATTGTGTGAAACGATCATGTGACAGAGTTTAAAACTCAGAGAATCGTTACTCTGGGTTCTGGTCTCCCTCACCTGGTCCCGTCTGGTTGACCAGAGCCAGTCCAACGCAGCCGTTCTGACAGCCAAACGCCGACAGTCGCCGGCCACCAGCTATACTCAACACATCCAACCACAGGACGCTGTGTGGAGGGAGGGGAGAAGTAAGCATTGTAGATCAGTACTCGCTTCCTGACAGGACAGTGAAACACTACCTTTCTCTATTCTCCCTGTATGTATGACTGGTTTCTCTTCTCTTTGTATGCTCCCTCTTCCATATTTCTATTTGAAATGAAACTGTTGTTGTCTTCAAACCTTCTCACTTCTCACTTTTATGCCTTTGTGATCGAGACACGGGGGAGCACTCTCGTTTCCATCAGACTCACAGGCTAAGCCTGAGCACAATAGTCTTTTGAGTCAATATTTGGGAATAAAATAAACTGATTATGCCGGAAAATCATGAGACTGATAAACACGCAGAAATAAAAAGTGACTTACGGGCTGCTGATGGTCTAAATCACTCAATTATTCACCACACACTATCAAACAATAACAGATACAGAGCAAACACAGCCAAACAGACTCAGACTAACTTGCTGGGCAGCTGTTGTAGCTCTGGGAAGAGTCTCTCCACTGGCTGCTCTTCAAACTGGTGGAGGGAGGCGTTCTGTTGGAGACAGAGGAGGGTCAGGCTGAAGGGTGAATCAAAGCTAATGTCTCCTGCAGATGTACAAAACTCATTACTGCCTTGTTTCATCTCTCCTGCTTGGAGAAATATGCTGTCACGTAGCTTTCATCCCTTTTAATCTACAAGTCTTCTGCTTGACAGGACGGTGAATCTTTTTGTCGTCAACTGTCCAAAATCAAGGACGAACTTTGAAACTAAACTTCAGCCAACACGGACGAGGAGTACTTAAAGTGAACATCTGCTGTACATTTCCATAACGACAAACTCCAGCTACTGAAGAAGATCATGTGATGTGATGGAAAGCTACAGAAGAGCTTCTACATCAGGATAATTAATCAACAACAAGTGTGGATGAAAACCAAAGACTGCTACCGGAAGTTAGTTCCAAAAAGAGGAGAAAGTTCATTAACTATATAGAGAAAGAAGAGTGAAGGATTAAATCTACATCAGGTTTTCACCTAAGTCTTATTACACAGACAGCTTTATCCAGTCTCTGATCTGACCTCCTTGTACAGGTGGATCCTCTGGTCATGACCGCTGAGCAGGAACACCGTCTCTCTGCCTCCATCGTCACACTGCACCCTGACAGAGAGAGAGGAGGATGCCGATATTTAGTATCCGTACATTAATACATCATATAAAATTCACAGTTAAGTCAGAGGCAGCGTTATTAATACAAGCCAGCCATAAAACACCATCAGACCAGGTGAGGAGGGTTTCATATGAGATGCAGAGACATTAAATAATAACAGTAACAGGTTCAGAGCAGCATATTAAAGTCGAGGTCAGTCATACTGGAGAAAGATATCTGATTGTTGAGTCGTCAAATACAAACAGCTCATCAACAGCTGCCTTTGTGCTGTGAATGAAACTCGACAATCAGCCATCTTTCTGACGGCAACTTTAAAATGAGATAAGGTCAAATTATTGATTCCCACTGTGGAGCAATGTTTCAACATCAGCGTCAATGCGCAGTTGACATTTTAACTTGTTAAGTTGCTGGAATTGGAAAGTTGTTGGCCTGGAACTGTGGTAGTATCGTCTTAAAAAACATTTTCTACTCACAAAGTTTTCCTTTATGTATTGACGCTTATAGTGGGACATTAATTGGACTGTAAATATTCTCTATATTTCCAGTATAACAGGCTGCCGTGTAAAGTAAAGTCTGTCCACATGTATGTAATGATGTCTCTCTGCTCTCTTGCTCTTGTCACTGTAATGTCAGCGCAGTATTTTGTCCTTTCTTGGATCCTGTAGCACTAACGAACCAAGTGGAACCATTTTTCCTCCCAATTGATTGGGCAGGAGACGAGTCTTTGTTGTGTTTTGATCTGTGATCCCGAACAAAAACCTGCAGAGGTGGTTACCATAGCAACCCAACTCTTTAGAGACCTTAAAAAAAAAAATCCAGCGTTAGCTGCTAAGTGCCTCTGCTTTCTTCACTGGCAGTGTCACAGCTCTGCGGCGGCAAACTTACTCTGTGTGGTAAAGCTGGAAGGGCGTGAACTGCAGCTCCAGATTCAGGCAACTCTCTGCCCAGAGAAACAAACCGTCAACGTCAGCATGTGAAACATCTGTTACACACACACACACACACACACTCAGGACACAGCTTCACTCACGTGCTATAGACTCCAGGTTGAACTCGGAGCCGGGCTCATAGTCACAGTAGATATTCAGGAACGGGGTGGCTTTGTCACCAGAGTCCTGCAGGAGTTCAGCCATAAATAACGATGAGAACTAGAACTGCAGACACGTTATGACCCGTGGACTGAAATATGACAATACCTTCACGAATGTGATGCCCACCACCAGACCTCGTTTGGGTGGAGACTTGTTGAAGGCGTCGATTGATACAATCTCTGCATCAACTAGACAGAAAAGACACGATCAAATCTTTACAGCGTCGACCAACAAACAACATATAATGATTTTTTAAAAATCCTATTCATACATATTATACTTGAGATACTGATTGAGCCATGATTTTATAAGAAAAAAACATTTTAACAGAAATTTGCTGTCTTTTATACCAGTATATTAAAAACAACTGAAAAAATTCAAATAAATGAGGTGCAATAATTATTAAACTTGATGTAACGACCATAATCAGATATATTTACTGTCCAAATACCTAAACACACGTGTCCAAACAGGTTACATTGCATGCACTCTGGTGCATATGATGTAACCCAAATTGCACATCAACCACACAAACCAAGTTCAGGTCCTGCCATATGTGAAATTTATGAAAAAGACATTTGAAAACTCTAAAACTGAACTTTTTATTCAGGTGGAATATTTTTTATTATAGGAGGAACGTCATCTGGAAAGACAGCCAAAGATATGAAATGCTCTACATTATTTGTGCTTGGTGCGACAGTTACTACAGCAATACTGTTTGGTTGTTTCAAGTCACATGCCTTGTATGGAAAATATCAATCAGCAAAGTGTAAAGTAATTGTCAGAAATGTGCAGTTAAATAAAATAATATGCTGTTATAACAATAACCTCCCAGGCTGCGTGCACTCATACGCACACTTTTAACCTACAACAAGACAAAGGACCAGACACACACTGCTGAAGCATAGAGGAACTTTTAACAGGTCAGAAATGTTCTGAAAAGTTGATACTATTAATATGGGATGAATGAAACTATGTTCTTGTATAAAATACTGAAAGATACTGACATGTATATACATATAGATAATGTTTCAGTTTTTTGTTGACTCTGTCAGAAAAGGTCAAAACTCTAAACATTATAGTAAAGTAGCACTGAATGGAAATACTCAAGTAAAGTGGAAGCACCTCAAATTTAAATGTACTTGGATACAGTATGTGTGTGTGTGTGTGTGTGTGTGTGTGTGTGTGTACATGTGTTTTTAACTCCCCTGTAAGAATATTAAATATAATTGAGGCCACACAGGCTGATCTATATTTAGCTGACCCATGTAAATAATATCATATTCGTAGGTTAATGTGTTTATATCACTCCACAGTCAGTCTGTCCTGCTCTGATCTGGATGTTTGTGGACCTCCGTGCTCTCAGTGTTTCAGTCTCCAGGTGTGTGTACCTGGTATGTAGGTGAACTGGACCTCTTTGGCCACAGGTCGGATCTTCTGCTGGAGCTCCTGGTACCTGAAGCACACCACCTTCCCTTTGAGAGTGGCCGCTAACAGCTCCTGCTCGCCGGCCTGACACAGCCCGTAAACGTTGCTCTGCGACGGGAAGCGGCTGAAACTGTCCTCCACGAAGGGATACGACTCCCGGAGCATCGTGACGGGGCCGTGAAGTGGACGTGAAGTGGACACAAATTAACGGTTCATCGTCGTTTGCTGTCTGCTCTGTCCTCCAGCTCTATTCACGACAGTTAGCTCATATGACATGAGTCATAACCGGTCAGAGAGCTGCTTCAGTTTAAATTTAAACCTCGAGTGTGTGAATTTATTTATTATTATTTACTTTAAAGACAGAAACGTCTCCGTTATTTCTCTCGGCTGACTGTAAAATGAGTGAACTCTCCTGAAGCAAAACATCCGGCTTTGTGAGAAGCTGCGTTCAGGTATATCGGGATATTTCAAAATCAGTGCGCCATAAACAGACAGACAGACAAGAGAGAGTCCAAGTCAAGTAGTACAAAGAATAACATGTATCTCATGACCAAAGTGCCTCCAAATAAACCGGTTCGTTTCGTTATAGAGTGAATTGTGTCTTTATTTTGATTATTTTCACACTTAAAACACGTTAAACTAGTTTGAACTTCCGCCCAATTCCTCATTCTCCCTGAGGCTCTTAAAGGCAGCACGCGGCTTCTCTTCTTCATGTTGTTAAAATGATGTTTGGGGTTTTTTTTCGGCACATGCGCAATACTGCCATCTACCGGTACAGTCTGATACATCCTCAAATCAAAGCACTGACTTGTTTTCTTTGAAGTTGATTTTGCATCACATATTCTCTTTTTCATGCATTTTTTTTATTACAGATATTCAATAAATGTTTAATTTAATCAAACATAATTAGTTTTCAGATTTATCTGTCATATGTAGATTAACACAGGGCCAACAGTACAATGTGCTGGCAAGAAAAACTATGAATGTCTACTGTGAAAATAAACCTTTAAGAAATAAGAAACTCGACAGGACATAAGTACAGTCCTGAAGGTGTTAAAATAATTGTATTTAAATGGATGCAAACATATCCAGTCAGCCACATTAAAGACAGTTAATGATGTTTGTCCAGCAGATGTCAGTGATAACTAACTCATCAAGTTGTTGCACTGACTGTAGAATGTTTCCCTTCCTGCTGGTCAGCTGGTTTATTCCTGACAAGATGCAGGTTGGCCCAACAGTGGAAGAATGCTACATTTAAAATGATGAACGTTGACTCCTACAAAAATGTAAATATTTAAAAGAAAGTTCATCTTTAACTGATAAATGCTGAGGGAAAAAAAAAACATCCCCCTTTTTTTAAGAAGCAGAAAAAAAAGCCATGTTGGAGAAACTCCTGAATTATGTGAATTTTAGGTGCATAATAGGTACAGATTAATCCAACGTAGTTCTGTTCGCACCTGATCTGTTGTCACTAACCTCTGATGGAATTAGCTGCCCGAGATACCAAAAACAAAACAACTCTAAGGACAGTACAGAAGCCAGAGGAAGCTTTTTAAACCTGACATGTCTGTTGGTTTTTAATTATGTTACTCTCTTTCACTGTACTTGTGCACTGTAATATACAGTAAGTGCAAGAATAAGTGTAGGAATAGTGACTCCTATCAGCTGAGCTCCATGTAACTTTGTGCTTTATAGTGCTAAGTCACACACCACCAACTATTTCACTGATATGGGTGAGGGGTTTTCTGATGGACAGTAAAGTAAACAGCTGCTAAATGTAGCTGCTGTTAGCTACTGGTAGTTCAGTTTGTTAGCTGCCCAGTTTTTGTACCAGAGGCATTTTGGATTTCTGCGTAAAGGAGGTTTTCAGGCCCGGGGCGTGGGCGAATGTTGACCAGGAGGGAGGCTGGTGTCATGCCAGAAGTGAACCTGGGTGAGCGAGCAATGTAACCGAGCTCAGCAGCATATCAACACTGTAGGCTTGACAGCTCATTCATCAGTTGCTCTTGTCATCTGATCATAACAAAATGTGTGCTACAATGTCCAGCGTGTGTTATAATATCCGGTGTGTGTGCTGCAGGGGTGAAGCAGACCGCGTTGATGCTCCATATTGTGACAGTTCAGAGGTGGCAGTGTGCTACACCCCCACTTCTCCTAATACCACCTGCTAATCCATCTGCAGGATTACTGTCCACTGTAATCACCCATCCTCCGCACTGACACACCTCCCCTCACACTGCAACTCCTGACTCATTACACACACACACACACACACACACTAATGTAGTTCTATATTGAATGTCAGACATGTGAATCAGGTTTCAATCAGTGTTTCGAGTTATCAGTCATAAACTGGACTGAGAGATTCTCTACACTGACAAGAGAATACTACCCTTTGTTTTTTATTTTATTTTATTTTATTTTATTTTATTTACAGAACTATTTGCCTCGACAGTATATTGATATTGTGTTTTATTGTTGGCCATTGGTGCCGTTTATATTTTTCTATACACCAATTTTTTCCATAGTTCTGTGTTCTGTATGTATTAGCCACTTTACATTGTTTTGATTTGCTGTCCTTGTTTGGCTATATGTCTGTTTATATCTCTATAAATACAGATATAAACAGACATTGGAGCTGTATTACATAACATTGCATTGAGAGCTACTTGTGTGCACACACTTGGCCAATAAAGCAGATTCTGGTTCAACCTCAAGAATGTAACTATAGTTGCAAATTGTAGTCACAATTCTGTTATAACCTTCAAGGCTGGAGATAAGGGTCAGATTCCCATTGTGGGATGATTCGCTCATCGGGGTGAGAAACAGCTGACCTTTAGTTTCTTGACATCAAGTTAAAGGTTTACAATCACGTCACGTCAGAGCAGGAACTTTATAAATATGTTACTTTCTTTCAGTCTTCAGACTCTGAACCACTTTGTGTGTGTGAGGACCTCAGCTGAAACACTTGTGACGCTGTATTCTCCGAGTGGTATTCTTTGTCATGATGTATGTATTACAGTTGTACGCTCATCGATAAAGTAATTTACTGTTGTTAACAGCTGATATGACCGCTGCTTTAGCTGCTGCAACGAGTGAATTTCCCCGGTGTCGTCTCATCTCATGACAACAGCTAAAAACGTAACACATTTTTGATTTTAATATTTAAAAGTGAACCACTTGCTTTAAAGATCCAGTGTTTAGGATTTAGTGGCATCTAGTGGTGAGGTTGCAGATTGCAATCACCTGAATATCCCTCACCTCACCTTCCAAGTATGCAGGAAAACATAGTGTGGCCATTAAACACAAAAAAGTGAGAGGACTCCATAGAAAAGTATCATGTGTAGATATAAAGGCTCGTTCTAAGGTACAAAAAGCAAAACTATTTTCATTTAAGGTGATTATACACAAATAAAAACATACATATGAATATTACACTTAATTTCTGCCATGTTCTGCCTATATATCACCCTAAATCTCACACATCTTTAAAACCAAGTAGATGAACTAGTTCACTGTTATTGACTGAGACAGCTGCCGTAACAAGTGAATTTCCCCAGTGTGGGGAAGTCTTATCATATCTTATGGCAACACTAGAAAGATATTAATTACTGCAGATCAATCATTAGGCGTCTCCTCACAGCCACTGTGAACAGGAAGAACAAACTCCTTTCAGTGTACGTCTGAGCCTGTGGACAATGTTTTAAATTTAAAAAATATGAGCCTCTGTTTCACACTGTAGGTGTTCAGCTGCACCCTCCTCCCTCAGAGGGTCAGAAGCATTGACACGGGACATGTTAAATCTGCAGGTTATATCGGGCTTCATAGTGACTCAGCAGCTTGAAAGTGCGCACATTCTTCTAGGTCATGGGTCTGAATCTCCGGGTGGACCGGTGTCACACCTCGTACCTGTCTATCAGCCGCGTTGACTGTCTCACAAACCAGAAGGGCATGAGAGTGACTTTGAAACCATGATATAACTGAACGCTGAACGTGGTGCTTGGTGGTAGTGGTGGTGTAATAGACTTTAGTGTTGTGTGTGTGTGTGTGTGTGTGTGTCCAGTCTGACAGTATGGAGCTCCAACTGGACTGGAAGGGGGGGCTGATGGGGTTGGTTAGTGGCGGTCTTTGCTGAGCTGCTGGTGGCACCTGGTTTGCACTGAGGAGATTATTACAGTGTGTGTGTGTGTGTGTGTGTGTGTGTGTGCGTGTGTGTGTGTGTGCAGGATGAGTGATTGGGGCTGACAGCAGCCTCTGCATTGCTGGCTGGCCCGCAGATTTAGCCGACCTGTTTTAGACACTCTAATCTGGATTAACTGCATGCAGCAGTGTGTCAGTGGGGACGAGAACCGGAGCCTCCCCCACCCTCTGCCCCTTCACCTGCTTCTCCTCCATCCCTCTCACTTCCCCTCTGTCCACATACCTGCTCTCCCTCCTCCCCTCTCATCCTGCTCTCTCCCTCTCTCTCTCTTATTTCCATCTTCCTGAGTTTTCAGGCCTCGGTCGGCCGGCGAAACACAAATCTGCTCAGTCTTAAAATAAAAACGCACGCTTGCATCATTCAGAATGTGTTTCTATGAGTCCAGCTTTAGGGGGGAAGGGCAGTCGAGCAGGGATTATACCAGCTCAGTCTTCTTCCCCCACTTCCCTATTTGCTGTTGCAGCTGCAAGACAGAGCTCGAGCTGTTGGGCGAAGATTGCATTGCCATCGTCAACATCATCTGGGCAGTGTTTATATGACATGAAAATAAGTCACAAAAACACTTTTTCCCACCTCAGAATCAACATTTTGATTTCAACGCCTCGAGTTAATGATTCCACGATATTTCAAGGCGACAGATTGTCCTGATGACCTGATGGACGAAATTAAGACTCAACAACAAAATGTCAAATTAAATCAGTGATACAAAGTTTGTTAGAGACTTTCAGAACATGATATGAACCTATAATGCACACACACAGCCTCTTCTATGGGTCACCATATATGTGCACATGAATCTCTCAGCATTGGCAGCACAGTAGTCCACACAGACCAAAACAAAGTGGGACTCCCACTGATTTTCTGTATCCATTTATTTGTAAAACTGGTGTCTGTTTGTATGTTTCCATCAGGTGCTGCAGCTGTCTCCTCGCTCTGAATCCGCGTCGCTCTCCCTCCTCCCTCCACCTTCGATTCCTCCCGTAGCCACATTCTCTCAAATCTTCTTCAGTTTTTCTCGTTTTACACCAACTCGTTCCATTTCCACATGTTGTAGCAGCCACACTTCACCTCCAGCCTCCTTTCCCGCTCCACCACTGAACGGATCGCTCTGTCTTTCCTCCCTTTATCTGGAGATAAGATACTTACTTTTCAGATAAAGCATATTATGATAAATCAAATGAGCTTTGTCGGTTTTGTGCATCTGGGTGTTTGTGTGCGTGTGTGTGTGGATGCAGCATGTGTGTGTGCAGCTGTTTTTTTGGAGATAATTGTAATAGTCAATTATGTGTAATATATGTCAATTATGTGTGAATGTATGAACTGAATCAGAGGTGCAGCAGGTTAATTTATCAGCAGGAGGAAAGGAGAAAGCAGAGAAGACTGAAGGAAACTGGCGTTTTAATAAAAAATGTTCTTTCTTTCTTTTAATTTTTTCTACTTCAATACAAATTAAGGTAAAAAGGTTAAAAAACGAAGTGGAAGATATTCAATATTTGCTAGTTGTTAAATATTCATCCGTCATACAGATTTAAAATCAACATCCACAACATTTTTTAACATATTAAAGTCATTATTTATACTTGAACTACTTGATTTATAAGATTGTATTGTAAATTTAATCCCAGTGAGTCTGGGTTATTCATATCAGAAAATAATGGGACAAATAATCTACAATTCATTTGAATAAACTTACTTTAAGTATAGTTTGTCTTACTGTGTAGCCTGTTGCTTTGGATAGTTTACTTTTGTGGGTGTGCGTGCGCATGTGTACGTGTGTGTGTGTGTGTGTGTGTGTGTGTGTGTGTGTGTGGGAGGGGTTTGCTGGAGCCACTTGCTCCCTCTAATTAGCAGCGTGTGCCGGTAAAGAAACTCAGTGGAGCGACCTCACCAAGGCGCAAAGGCATCCGGAGGGCCACTTCACCTGTGTGTGTGTGTGTGTGTGAGATGACTTAACTGTGTGAAATCCAGACTTGCAGAAGCAGTTCGGATGCTCAGTGCGCTGCAGTGTGCTCTGCTGCTAAGCTGACACACAGTCAAATCTGAAAGAGCACACAGAGGAAGAAGAAGAAAATTAGAAACAACACTTTGAGGTTTCTCTGGTGAAGTCCGGCGCGTCTTCTTCTTCAGCAGGTTGGATCCGACGCACCGACTTGTTGCCCCCAGCTGAGCTCTGAAGGGGCCCTCGGCTGTTGTGTTGCGTGTCCGACATACAAGTCAGCGACAGGACTTAAAAGCCTGCTGTAAGGATGATGTCCTACATAAAGCAACCTCATTACACCATGAACGGGTTAAATTTGCCTGGCCCCGGAATGGATGTGCTACACACAACCGTCGCATATCCATGTAAGTATTAACTATTATATTTTTAAAACTTATTTTTCTGTTTTACTTTTACTGTTCTGTGCGTTCTGCTCTCGTAATTTAGATTGTATAATCCAGACAAAATGATGCGTAAAGACGCTCCGGCTGTGCGTAACGCTGGAGAATAAATAAAAGAGGATAAAGTATTTGTTTTATAAGAGTCCATGAATTTATAAAATAGCCTGGATAATAACGCAAAGAAGCTAAACTAACTATAAAATGCTATAAAAATATATTTTCTACACTGAATTAAGCAAAATAAACAAACAAAAAATATTTAACAGTAACTTTTTGGAGACTGATGGTTTGTTTAATAAAAGGTTCATCTTTGAATTTTGACATTATTCTGCTGTCATAAATATAATGAACTAGCACAGATACATTTGTTATTGAGCACAAAGACGCAGATAATCTGTGCTCCTAAACTCACTGCCTGTCCGGATTCAGATTTTTTATGTTTTCCCATCAAAGGATCTCAGCTGTAGCACTTACTGTGCTACAAGATAGACTGACATGACCACATCTATGCCTCCTCACTCTATTTGTTCTGAAACAAATATATCTAGGCATTCGGCTGTGTGCAACAGAGGGCAGATAGAGATGACTGTACAAACTGTGGTTAAACTCATTAATTATTCTCTGGGAAAACTCTTCAAAGAGCTTCTGATTATTTGTGATACAATCAGCAATAATTTGATTCCCAGAGTCAAAAAAGTCATAAACAGTATGAGGTTTCACACATGTAGCTGGAAAACAACAAATCTACCAAAACAAGCTGTCCTGTCAGTATGATAATCCCCTCTCTGCGTCTCTTTGGTTTGCAGCCACTCCCCGGAAGCAGCGTAGGGAGCGCACCACCTTTACCAGGACACAGCTGGACATCTTGGAGGCGTTGTTCTCCAAGACGCGCTACCCGGACATCTTCATGAGGGAGGAGGTGGCCCTCAAGATCAACCTGCCCGAGTCACGTGTGCAGGTACTGGAGAAGTAGGCTACAGCCAAGATGGAGGCCGTACTGTTCAGTGTTTGTGGGATAGTTATCGTGAGACTAGACAACTTTAAAGGCAGCAAATGTCTTCTACAGAAGAACATCAGCATATACTCCTTTACCTCTCTATCCCACAGCTCAAATTATCTCCAAGTTTCTGTACTAACATGTCGGATATTCTTCTTTTCATCTCCAGGTTTGGTTTAAAAACCGCCGTGCCAAGTGTCGTCAGCAGCAGCAGCAGAGCAGTGGCCAGTCCAAGCCCCGTCCTCCCAAAAAGAAGGCTTCTCCAGTGCAGGAACCCAGCGTTCCTGATCCCGTTCCTAACCCATCTGGCTCCTACAGCCCCTCCTCTGCCCAGTCAGGCCCCAGCCTGGCTCCAAGCTCCAGCACTGGAAACACTGCTGTGTCCATCTGGAGCCCGGCCATCTCGCCCCTGCCCGACCCCCTGGCCTCCTCAGCCCCGTGCATGCAGCGGCCCTCACCTTACCCAATGAGCTACGGCCAGCCATCGGCCTACTCCCAGGGCTACGCCAGCACCACCTCCTACTTCACCGGCCTGGACTGCAGTGCCTACCTTTCCCCCATGCACTCGCAGCTGTCAGGCACCGTGGGCGCCCTTAGCCCCATCACCGTACCCTCGATGGGGGGCTCCCTAAGCCAGTCACCGGCCTCGCTGTCTTCACAGGGCTACAGCACTGCCTCCTCCCTGGGCTTCACCTCTGTTGACTGCCTGGATTACAAGGACCAGCAGGCGTGGAAACTGGGCTTCACCACAATGGACTGCCTGGACCACAAGGACCAAAACTCCTGGAAGTTCCAGGTCCTCTAGAAAGAGCGAAAGGGTGGCGTTCATGTGCGGCATGTGAGATAGTGTGAGGCAGGTCATCCGGAGGACTTGTTATCTTTGATATTCAGTTATTTGTTTGTAAGATTTTGTTTCATTTTCTAAAGGTGACCTCTGTAGAAATGCATTTCATTTTGAACGACTTTGGAGATGAGATGGAGATGGAAATGACCGTGAATCATATCTGTTGTCTTCTTCATGCTACGTTAAATAAGAGAACAAAAGCCTTTAAAGCGTTTGTAGGAACATACCGGAGTCACGCGTGCAGCAACGCTCTGAGCCATCTCTCCTTTTAACACGACTGTCTGACTTCTTTTTTGTTTTAAACTTGCATTGTCATAGAGCGAAAGGACAGCAGCTTTGACAGGAAGGAGCTCTGAAGTCCTATAGGTCACTTCCTCCTTCAGGGTTTTATTATTTTAAGCTATTTATTATTATTTTATGCTACATTTAAATATTTAATTTGGTTGTGTTTAGACATTTTTGAGCATTTTCTTTCTTGTGTTGCATATTACAGTGTTAGCCTTTAGTCTTATCATCCCAATATGTTTGATGGAACATTTTTAGATCTTCTGTTGTTAGTTGTGTGACATATTAAAGTGATCTATTCTTTACACCTTTGTGCGCTGATGATCATTGAGAATCTGCTTTGATCTGAATTCTAGTTTGTGTTTGCAGGTTTATAAACCTGTTAGAGGTTCTGATACAGTTAGAGTTGTTAATTAGAGGTCAGGTGGATGTAAAGTGGCCATGTTGCGTTCAGGTCTGGACCTGTCATGTTTGTCATATGGGCTGCATGGCTCTCACTGGTCCATCTTGGTTATTTTAGCTTATCTGATTCTGGGAGTGTCCCAATCCTCTTAGCCTCCCTTCAGCAATGCCCTAAGTGAATTAGTTAGGATTATTGCCCTATCCCCCTCTGTCTCTCTCTCTCTCTCTCACCTGTCTCACCCATCTTGGCCTTCTCTTCCTTCTATCTTTGTCCATCTTTTTTTATTCTCTCTCCAACTCGGCACTATTTATTTTTCTCCACCTCCACCTGTTTACTCAGGTTGTTGCTTCACCTCACCGTGCGCCATCAAAGGTAACTCATATTCCAAAAATATCTGAACAACAATGCAGTTTAATAAAGCTTTTTAATTGTTCCAGCTCTGAGATATCAACTCCCCGTCTTTCAACCTCTCGTGGAGCGCACCCCCCTGCACCGCTCCGTCAATCTCCCCAACTCCTCTGACAACTTGGTAATCCCCACATGGCCTGATTAGTGCCACGCACATTTATCTATGACAAATATGCGAAAATATTCCACGGACATGTGTTGACGTGTCTGTTTGTTTGTGTGTTGACGGTAAGGGAGGATTATTTCTCTGTTACTTAACAAATGCTGTCTTTCGCAAAACAACATTTGACCACGTTCTCGCTTGATTTTCTGGACATATTTTACCATCTTTTCAAAGTGAAATTGAATTTTAGGTTTCACATTTTGCCAAACAATTCTCAATAAATCTAAAGGTTTTGGTTTTTAAGCATCAGACATGCTTCATGTTAGCTAAATCAGTACAAAAGTCTCGATAAAGTATCGCTCTGGAGAGATTTCTGATGTAATTCTGATACAAATAATAAAAACAAAGGCTGCTTGTTGTTATGAAAATCAAATCTGACCCGTTACAACATTTTGATTATATATTCAGATGTACTGCACTGAGAGAAGTGACCGGGCACTGAGAGACATTTCAAAGCATTTTTCCACACTCAACACTGACCTAATCCCACTCTGTGCCCGGTTTAATCCCTCTGCCCTCCCTCTCCGTGGTGTGATTGGTTAATCCCTGTGTCTGTGCACCCTGATTGGTTAACCTCTCTTGGAGGGTGCAGTGCACTTGTAATCTTCCCCCTCAGCACTGAGAGTTTCAGACAGACATTTGTGCTGTAATCCCAGGGAGGAGCAGATGTGATGGGGGATGGATGGGCAGCGAGCAGACCTTGAGGAAGGTGACCGCCGGAAAACAAAAACACGGCACACGTCTGAGGAGGAAACGTTAATGTTGAACACACAACATAGAGCTGATAACAGCTTGATTTTATTTCATATAGCAACAGATGCTTTATGTTTGGCATATTAACTAAATGAAAGCCACTTCACCTACTACTGAGACCACAGTGTTTCCACACAAACACCATATACATCTTATTGGAGACTTTTTTGTAAATATAATGTTTGTTTTTTTTTAAAATCATATTAGAACCTTGAATGTGCTCTTTGCTCTTCTCTCTCTTTTAGCAGCACAATGTGGAATCAACTTGAGGATGTCGATTCTGATTTATTGCAGCCAGTTGTGGAAGAAGCATTCAGATCCTTTACTGAAGTTAAAGTAGTTATATACTTATATATACTTCTAAATAAAACTGGCTAAATAATATCAATTACAAATTATTTTATTTAAGTTAAAGTACAGAGGAATAATTTTCCAAGGCTCTATTGTCTACATGGTTTCACTAGTGCAGATTATAGAAAACAACAAAAATATCTTACTGTATGCAGATGACACACAGGTTTATGTATAAGATTAACAAATGCACTCTTGATGTACCAGTAAACAGTGATAAAATCAGACTTCTAAAAAGACTTCTGACTCAGCAGGATGTAAAAAAAAGCTTATCTTTAAACTGTCTTCAGTGTTGCTGTCTTTTCAGGTCTCTGTAAAGAGTCAAAGGTTAAAAGTTACAGATCACTTCTCAGATCTTTACACTGGCTTCCTGTGTGGCAAAGTATTGACTTAAAAATACAGCTGCACTGAATGGTTCAGAGCCAAAACACATTTCTGATTTACTACTGTTATGAAGCGCCCAGACTTCTCAGGTGAGATGGGACAGATCAGTTTACTGTCCCGAGTCAAACTAAACATAAGAAGCAGCATTCAGCTTTAATGCTCCACATATGGAATAAACTTCTAGAAAACGGTTACAACTGACTGTAAATCAGGGTTTAAACTTTGTGGTTTGCAGCCGAATTTTAAGTTACTTGGGACTATTAATATCTTTAATCTTCCATTATATGTTTGCTTTCTTGTGAAAATATTTATCCTTCTATAGTCTCTTGATGTCATTTTATCTGTGGTACTGTCCAAATTTAACTGGCATACATTGCAGTTACTCATGCAAACTTTCTTTAGGATACAAACTGAAGTATATTACTGCCTCGGTGAAACGCTGTAAAGGAAATAAGTCACACCAACAAGCATCAGTTTCTTTTAACATCTATTTATTACCACCATAATATGAGAAATTTGGAAAATACAAAGATCAGCTTATTTATACGTCTGAAAATCTCGAGGAATAAGAAAAATATAAAAGAAAACAAATATGAGGTTATATTGTGTATCACAAATTTTTGAGAAAGGGAGACAGATTTAATGCTCAGATCTACAGAGTGCAAGAGACACACGGACGCTAAACATGCAGAGTGTAACTTTCACTATAATGTCGATTCATACTGTTGTGATGAGTCTAAAGCCTATCTGTGGAGAGATGAAGATAGAGAGAGACAGAAGCAGAGTGTGTGAGGACTGATCTACAGTGAGTAATTGAACAGACGAGGACATGGTGAACCATCGCCCCCGTGTGGCTGCCATTAGAATAGAAGTTGCCTTGGAAAACAGAGAAGCCCTTCCTGATTTTCTATAGAGAATCAGATCACTGTAACAAAAACTGATAACCATGATGCTATTATTACTGTTTTGTTTTTTTAAATCTTAATGTGACGATTTTAGAAGTGGTAAAAGAGAAGAGATGCTCATCAATGAATTATATGCGTAAAAAAAATAGACACCATATCCACAACGATAATCAATATTCTTAAGCAACCAAAAGATTCTTGTTTGTTTGAGTACAAGTGGTTTGAAAGATCAGAACTCCGCACGTCCACACAAACAGACCGACAAGCCACCGTCGCCTCCCAGTTTGAAAAGGACTTGCTGCAGCTGTGGAGTGAAGGAGAAGTCGGGGTGTAGAGGAGGGAGGAGAGTGTTCAGACGGGGCCTCGGGACTAGTTTTAATAGCACCCTGCTGTGGAAGTTGCAGCTCCCCTTAAGCAGACTAGCCCCTCGGCCGCATCCCTCTGCGTCAGATCGGTTTGCCACACAAACTACACCCGCTTCCTTCCCCTCTAAAGGTGGGCTTAATGTTTCTAGGCACCACCCAAACCTGGTGTTGCATGTTTAATGTGTGCACGTGTGTGTCTGATCTGCAAAACCTTTTACATGCACAAAAAAGGTACCCTAAAAACATTTGGTGAAGACAAAAACCTATGAGAGACCAGACTTCAACATATTTCTATCTCTTCATAATCAAGGTTACTCTAAAGTCTACAGAGAAGCTGGGCGTGGGGAAGAGAGGGTGACGGGGATGGGGATGGGGATGGGTGGAGGTGGGTTGGTGGGAGAGGGTAGAGTGAAAGAGTGAGGGCGGGGATAGGTAAAGAAAAAAAGGACAGAGGTGAAAAATTAGGCTGTCTAAGCGCGCTCTCCGCGGATGCGGCGTGCCAGCTGGATGTCTTTGGGCATAATGGTGACACGCTTGGCATGGATGGCACACAGGTTAGTGTCCTCGAACAGACCCACCAGGTACGCCTCACTGGCCTCCTGCGGGGAGAGAGAGAGAACATATATTAGCAGGAGAAGTGTGTCGGTTTCAGCGTTTGAAAGATAAACTGATTTTTTTTTTTACCTGCAGGGCTCCGATGGCAGCGCTCTGGAAACGCAGGTCAGTCTTGAAGTCCTGGGCGATCTCCCTGACCAAGCGCTGGAAGGGCAGCTTACGGATCAGCAGCTCAGTGGACTTCTGGTACCGACGGATCTCTCTCAAAGCCACGGTACCGGGCCTGAAAGACAAAAGCAGTTGTATTTCAATGTGTGTAACTCGCAGGTTAATTTACTTTCTTACAGGTGCAAATGGATTTTAATAATGCCTCCATGTGACGCTAGGTTTAGTCAGATGGTTACCTCCAAATGTTCAAATCATCATCTCATCTTGATAAAGACAGTTTCAATGATGTTAAGAAATGGCTGTGAAATCAAGGCGTTACCTGTAACGATGGGGCTTCTTGACACCACCGGTAGAGGGGGCGCTCTTACGGGCAGCCTTGGTGGCGAGCTGCTTACGAGGAGCCTTTCCTCCAGTGGACTTACGGGCAGTCTGCTTGGTACGAGCCATTACGACGAAGTATCACCTGAAGGGAAGATTTAAAATAAATCAGCGTGTTTTGAATCGCTCATGGTACAGTTCATACTTTTTCTTGTACACATCCTATAACCTTTCAATTCAGTGTGGGAATATATGTTCCTTCTAACAGTGTGATGTGGCAAAAGCTCATACTAATAAACTATCTGGCAGTTAAATTAGCTCCACCTTTACCTGCTTTAAGTGAATCACACATTAAAGCATTAATAATTATCATATTATCATAATATATATATGAAATGGGATATACTGCGTTATATACATATATAAATACAGGGTCATGGTCATTTTGTTTGCTGTTTATTCTCATTATTTTGTCCAAATAACTGAAAAACACTGAGTAAACAATAACTTTATATCAAAGTTGGAGTTGACTCAATATGTCAGGACATGTTTTTTCCACATCCAGCTCAAAGTCTCGGATGTTTAGTCATATTTTGGCCGCCTGGGAAAACTTTTCCTCCGGTCTGGCAGCTGCACAGAGCCAATCCAGACACCGTGTCCTCCAGATCACACCAATCACACCGCTGGACAGCTATTCATTCGGAGAATCCACCAATCAGCAACGCCCGTGTAACACGTTAGGACCAATAGGGTTTGAGTCTGCATGGTTGGGGGGCGGGACCAGCGGGCCTTTTATACCGCAAGATTATGGCCGCAGACCGAAACGAACCCACCGATATACACCGAGGCGACGAGCGGGACGTAAACTTGGACATTTCCCCTCTAAAACAAACAACGTGTGCGCACAAGAGTGGTAACAAAACGTAGCAGACAAGTGTGGCTATCGAATAAGCGCCACGGCTTGTTCAGAGGTGATATATTAAGGCGAAACAGCGAAGGAGAAAGCGGCACATGAAGAAGTGAAGCAGCTGTATTCAGGCAGTGGAAGTACGGAGCCGTTTCTTCACCGAGCCTTCGGCATCGGGTGCTTTTTCTCTCCGCTCGACAGCGTCGAAATAAAACGTTATTTCAGCACGGAAACAACTTTATCCGACTCGTTTTTGTCGCCAGAAGGTGAACGTTAGCGTATGTTTTAAAAAGTGTGATAAAAATGTGACTTACCGAGGCTGAATTTAACGCTTTTTCTCTCCCGCACGGATACAAAGTGTGTTGTGGTTGTCTGTCAGATATTTACTATCTCTCACACAATGGAAGCAGAGAGAGAGGGAGCAAAATGGCGGTGGTGTCAATCATCTGTCTCCCCATAATGCAACTGCGAACATTTGTAAACAGAAACTCTCAGCGGGAACTTTTTTAAAAATCACAAATACTCATTAAAAATAGTTTTAAACACGACCCGACTCTACCGTTATAGTAATATTAATTTTAAAAAAGTAACATAATATTATGTAATCATTTAATGTTTTGATTGTTTACATGTTTTACCTACCGCTAATATTCAAATTAATGTTAAGAAATCAGCCATAAGATATGAGCATATGTTCGCAAAAATACATTTTCAAAATTAAATGTTAACTTTTAACTATTTTTTTTAATCACCATGACGTAATGTAGCAGTTTCACTGTTATATCCTTTTATAATATAGATTTATATTTAATACATATAACACAAGATAAATAGGTAGATAAGTTAATAACAGTATATAATAATGATAATGACAGTATATAATAATAACACTAATATGTAGTATTTTCTACCTTGTGTATCATGAGCTGCTGTAACAAGTCAATATATATACAAGGAACAGTGACAAAACAATATATTTTATACAACTGTGTTAAATTAATAACAACATTACCATCTGCAGCATTGAAGTGAACCATGAATTAAATCATTAATAATGATCAAACATTCATGTAATATATATTATTATGAAATGGGACATTATGAGTGATTTTAGTTCTGGTAGTTTATTGATGCTCTGAAACACTGTGGTATTAGTAAAGATCACTACTTTTCTCCCACTGATTTTAACGTATTTATACTGTCTATAATTTTATAATCAGTATTTAATTTAGTTTAAATTAAGATGTGATTCATGTGATACTTTGAACTATTTTCATTCATGAAAGCAGAATATAGTCACACAAAATGTATTCTACTGTGTTCCAGTTTGTTGTTGTCAGAATAATTTACTTATTTAGGGACAAAGATAAAATGGACAAATCACTTGTGTGGAAAACTATTCACAAAATTAAAGGCTATACTTAAGACTCAAAGGATGTAGAGATGAACACCAATATCAGTTGAGTTATTCCTGTATGTATGTCATTGCTTACGTTATGTATCACTGAATATCACATTATGAAATATGGAAACAAGTAAATATATTTACCTGCAATGTTCAGAGGTTATATTCTTGTGATGGCATCGTCACTTCTTCATATTCCAGTTAATGTGGATGAGATTTAATCATATGCTGTCATCAGTTATTCTGACATGAAGGTTAAATATACCAACCTTTATTTTGATGGATGTTTGACCCCGGAGAGGTCAAATCATTTATCTGATCATTTGTAGTGCCCCCTGTTGGCCACTCTGTTTGACCATGTGTTAGCACTCCTCATGACACCAGAGCAGTCAGAACTCAAACTGAAGCATGTGTCTGTCCTTAGATTCTCCAGACAACAAAACACATTTTTTTTTTCATTTTCAGATCTAGTCAATTAAAATAAAAGCCTAGAATTTAAATGTAAACACACTGATCTCAGCGGTTTGTGCTTGAGTAGGTGCCATTATACTGCATTTGTCAAATAGAAATATTTTTGCTTGTGTGTTTCTGGTCTTTATGAAAAGTGAACTTGAAGACTAGTGACACTCTTAGACAGTGAATATCAGACTGTCCCTGAATCTGGGGATGCATCCAGTCTTCATCATCTGTTAATTGTGGTGTCCAGCATGGAGCAGGTGGTGGCTGGTTCTTTGAGGAGAGGTAGAGCTGGGTGTCATCGGCATACAGGAAAAAAACGTTGGCTGGAGACCAAGCACCGAACCCTGAGGGATGCCACGGAGAGCTGGTGGTGGTTGATGATGTAAAAAAACTCTCAGATAATGTTGAGCACTTTTCTAAAAGTATCATATTGGGATCATGTCAGTCTACTGTGACTAATCAGTAACAATTCAGGATAAATATCTTTGACTTGAGGACAAAGAAATTGGGTATAGTCTTCATACAGCTGAGCACACTCACTTACACCTTCAACGTTATGCTTCATGACAACTCGCAATATTTTGTGCTCCTGTCTCCTAAATGTCAAATTGAATTTTTGTCCTTCAAGTAATCATCAGACTGAATCAAGCAGGAGGTGGATTAGTAACATCATGCACATATTAAAAGACATGGATTATAGCTATTCCTGAACAGTTTTATTTATTTCATATCTAACTTTAGATACCTCTAGTTTGAGACAAGAGTGTTTTCACATTCAAGTACACGGTGCCTTACTTCAAATGCCCCATCTGAAAAGGGAGAGGCTTTAGATAAGGCAAGAGGAGCAAAACCTGCAAGCGATATAGAAGTCAAACAGTTACAGAGTACAACCTGGGTTTAGACATATTTGAAACATATCCAGACATTATGGTGACCCAAAAGGGCGTGTAGTATAATACCAGATGAATGTACTATACATTGATTTCCAGCCTGAAAATAAATGGCCCCAGATATCTTTAAAAAAAAAAACAAAAAAACATTTCCCACCCTCGTTGAACAAGTGAGGCGATACAAAACTAAATAACCCCAGCAGGTCACCTGTCAACCCTGAACTGTCAAGAATCATCAAAAGTGATCTTAAATCTAGATATCACAATGTTTGTGCATTATGAAAATGGTCTATGACAATGACAGTAAACAAATCATGGTTTGTAGGGAACAAAATTTAAGGCTCATCACCGAGTTGTTTCTCTCCCCACAAAGCAGCGGCAACATGTTCTCCACCACGTCGTTTGAGAGGACAATGTTTTCAGCTTTATTCAGTCTGTCCAGTTCATGAAAGTACCGTGAATGTGATGAAAAAACAAGGAGAAAAAAAAGGAAATTAAAAAATAACCTCTTACACATCTGCTTACACATCTACAAAGGTACAACAGGCATACATCCAATCTTCACCTCTTTATCCCACATGTGCAACAACTGCGCCCAAAGTTGTTTGGTCCCTCTTCCAGTGAAGAACAAACAAGTACCAAAACATTCCATTAAGAAGTCAATGAAATCTGTTTATAGCAAAGTTACATAAAATGGCACAGTCACAGAGAAAATTAGACAATGATAACCACTATATTAACTCAAAGTAACCCACCGCAGCCCCCTCGTCGGATTCTTCGAGACAAACACGGACACGCCGTACCGCCTACTTGTGTACATGTTAGCAGAGGGAGGGCGTGGTGACCTACATGTATCCTCCTCTGATAACTTGTGCTGTAACGTCCACAAAAATAAAAATAAAAACGCAATGGATAGTGAAGTACACAGAACTGTTCTGTAAGAGATAGAGAGTGCATGCATTTCTAAAATGCAAACCTTTAATCCCAGCTGATGCTCATACCCAACGCCACACCTAGAAAGAAAAACAAAATACAACTAAAAATCCCTTTTTACTAGTGATTCTATTCATATATATATAGTATATATATTTTACATTTGTGTGGTTCCTGTAAAAGTACCTTACGTCTTTCATATCATATACATTTATGACTGGCTACTGTCTCAATCAATCACAATAATATGACCTCTTGGACAATAATTTCAGGTACATTCAGGACTTTCTGTAAAAAGTCTTACAATTTTCTTTACAATTCATTAAAAATACAGAGGAGCAAAAATATTGGTGATACGACAGTCCACTGTCCTGCAGAGGCTGCTCAACCGTAGCTCAACAGAGTCTCTCTTCTACACAGCTAAAGATAATTTCACACATTTCGTCCGCCCCACTTAAATGCTTCATTCTGTACGGATCTCTGTCTCTGGCCTCTGCATGGCCAGGTCAGTCTGGATAAAGGCGCCCTGGCCCAGTGCTGTGGAGTACGCTCTGTTGTTGTGGCTCGCCGAGAATCCTGGGGCGGGATACGAGCCGGAGCCTCCACGTTTTTGAACAGGGGCCTGAGGATGAGGTACTGGGTGGTAATCGTCCAAGTTATCATAGTGGGACTGCGTCGTTTTAGTGCCGTGTTTTTGATATGAGTAGTCTCTGTCCAGTTCGGGCTTCCCCTGGCTGTAGTGCGGCGGCTCTCGGACGCTTTGCGATCGCTCCGGTTTGGAGCGGGCGAGTTGTTCCCTCGGGGCTGATAGCTGGTCGTCTACGTTGTGGTAGCCGCTCGATGTTTTCACTTTACCCTGGTGGTGGTCGGAATCAGCACACTCGTAACGTGGTTGCAAGTTCCTCTTGTTGGGATACTCCTGCTGCCAGTGTTTAGACCTGCTGCTGTCTCCACCCTGCTTGTCGTCTCCAGTCTCATACTTGGCCTCTTGTCGGCCGCTCTCCGGCTGATGGGAGAGGCTGTGGCTCAGAGTGGTGGGAAGGGAGTGCGAGGATTGGCATTTCTTGGAACCGCTTTGCTTGGCCAGCCCGTCTGACTTGTCGGCCACCGCGCTGCCCTGGACGTGCTTGTCGGTCTCCATGTACATGAGGACGTCAGGGTCTGACACCATATGTCTTGGGAGGTAGCGTCCATCTTTGCTGTCGGCTGCAACAAGCACAGCTTTCCCCGGGTCAGATTTACTACGCAGGTGCAGGGTTTCATAGCCTGATATATCCGCGGGTGCAAACAAGCCGACGTTGTCGTACTGAGAGAGGACGGGGCCTTTAATCTTCTGCCGTGCCCTGCTCTCCCTGCGGATGGAGTGCATGCGAAGCCGTTCTGCCTCTTCTGGGTCCCAAGCAAGGTAAGCGGCAGCTTCCTTGCTTCCATGACCGGGTGGCATGTCCCTGCTCACAAAGCTGTGCTCCTTCCCAGGTGGGAGAACATGGCGAGCGAGGTAGTGGTAGCCAGTTGCCTTTCCTCCAGGTCGGCCAGCGCCGGCTCCCGGATCTCGACCGCCAAATGAGTGGACGTGTCGGACTCGGATGGTGCCGTAAGGGTCAATGTCATAATAAGGCGCCTCCAGAGGGCTCGAACCGGAGTACGGACTGTAGCGATACTGAACCCGTCCATTCTCAAAGTAAGGCTGCAGCTGGGTGACGTGGTAGTCGGCTTGTGAGGACTGCTGTGCGGGCTGCTGGTAGGCTTTGCACTGATAGATGGGCCGGTGGTAGAAGAACATCTCGTCATCTGGAGGAACTTCAGTCCTTTGGATGGGCACTGAGCGGATAGTGGAAGGAACGTGGAGCGAGTGAACTCTGCGGATGGTTGGATAGCCATGGGTTCGGTCATGGCTATAACCTGGATGCCCTGGCCCTGGAGACACGTACACACTGCGAGTGTTTCCTCTGGACTTTATAGAGTGGTGGTATGACCTGGGGCCTAAAGTGCTGTATCTGTTGTCTACTCGGGCACTGTAGGGTATTTGAGGCTCAGATTTGGACACGAAAGAGAGGTGTGGGGGGATGCTGTCTGGCCGATAGTGGTGCGGCATGGACTGCGGGCCCAGAGGAACAGGCCTCTGGTGGTAGTACGCAGCTCCTGGAGGCTCAATTAAGACGGGCTCTCCTTTAGCGTGGTACAGGTAGGCTGGCTGGTGCGTGGAAGATTTACGTGGAGAAAGAGGGTGGTGAGGCAGAGCATCCTCCAGATGACCGGGCGCAGGGCCTTCACCCAGGAACTGGTAGGAGGCTTCACTTTGGCTCAGTGCTGCTGTGGCCAGTTTGCTCTCTATGGTGCGGACAGGAGGAGCTGGAGGTGCGGGCGTGTACGAGTCGTGGTACTTTGTAGACTCTGTGCAGGGCTGTACTGGTTTTATGGCCTCCCAAGGCTTCTCAACAGGCTCAGCAGAGGTGGGCGCCACTCTTGCGCTGGCCTTTGAGGGCGGCTGAGGCTGGGGTTGGGGTTGGGGTTGGGGTTGGACTTGCGGTTGAGATTGGGTGTGGGGCTGTGACGCCGGATGAGGCTGTGTTTGAGGCTGTGTTTGAGGTTGAACCTGTGTCGGAAGATGAGGCTGTATCTGAGCTTGGCTCTGCTGCTGGGTTTGTGTTTGGTGCTGGGGAAGTGAGACCGCCTGCCGTTTGGGCTTTTGTGGAGGTTCTGACGGTTTTGGAAGGATTGGGGGTGGTGCAGGCTCTTCTGGTTTGACCTGAGAAAAAACAAAACAAGATGCTTAAAGTTCACAAAAAAACAAGCTGAGTGTTGCTTCAGTGGCAGAGCTCAACACTACAAGTCAACTTTGATTCATCTGACGGTTGATTTGCTTCCCTGTTGTCTCTAAAACAATCTTTTGCACACAAGTCGAAGTTAAAACATGTTTAAAAAAGCAAAGAACTGGTTGCCAGTTTCTCGAAAAGGAAACTTACTGTCGAGTGGGACAAGAGTGTAAACAAGTAACCCCACACACACCTCAGCTAGAAGCTTTCCAGTGTCACCAGTGTGGTCACTGGGCAGTTCCAGCACAGCTGCAGCACAGCCTGTTAATCTTTATGTTTAGATGTCTTATGTTCCCCAGTTTAAAGCTTTTTTGGAATATTTAAAAGGTTCTGAAGACTTCAGATGATTTAAATAACTAACATCAAAGACTGTGACACCAACTGCTAACACTAAATTAAGATGCAGGCCAGAAAAACACCAACAAACCTACAAAGCTGACAACCCTCATGTCAAATTTATTACCACGTTTGGTATTTTTACTGTATGCAACAAACATTTTGCATGTCATACAGTATAGTGTGCACAATTTGTAAAATACAGCACTGTAAAACTGCAAACTCCACCTCTAAAGTTCACTAATTAACACTTTATATCTTGTTTGTTTAAAAGCAGACAGGTGCAGTCGCTTCGCAGAGTCTTCTCTGGTTGTCTGGCAACCTCACAGTGATGAACAGACTTCGGGGGAATAAACAAGATATAAGATTTTAATTAGTGAGTTTTAGAGGTGCTGGTACTGTAAAGAGGTTTTTCCTTCTTCCTTTGGACAGACCCTGACTACCTCGCTTCCCTGCCGCCACTGTCTGTCTGTAGCTTCATATTTAATGGACAGAGGTGAGAGTTGTCTATATTCTCATCTATCTAGCATACTTCACAAAATGTAGATCTCCATCTCGCTCACGTTATGCTGCATATAAATTATGAATCCATCTGGATGATGCTTACTGCAGCTCAATAACACAATCTAAAGAGCCTTAATAATTTAGCAGCAATCTACATATAAAACTGATAGGACGGTTACCTCAGGAGCGGGCTGTGGTAACACTTTGTCTTTGCAGCTGTCGTTGGGCGTGGTGGCTGGAGTGCTGTTAGACGAGCTGGCACAGGCTGGGATCTGTCCCGTGACAGGCTGCTGCTGCTGCCGCCTTTCTGGACTTTTCCTGGTTGGAGAAGTGAGGCCGATTGAAGTGGGGAGTGGGGCACACTTGTAAAGAGGAGTGTCTGATGAAGTGGAGTCTGTTTCTGGCTGTGCACCGGGCAGAGCTGTAGAAGATTTGGCACCGTCTGATAGCTTGCCAACCGTGCTGGTTAACTCTTGCGGCTGCTGCTTGATTGTAGGACTGGAAGCGGGGGGATAAGATGAGGCCGGGGTGACGGTTGGAGCGGTGCTGTTAGGCAGCGGGGAGCTTCCTCTCCCTGCTCCCTCTTCGGGATGAGTCGGGAAATGTGGGACCAGTGGATGTGATGGGTCCTGGAAGTTAGAGGCCTCCTGTGGCTGCAGAGGGGACACCGGCGTGGCGGGCTCGGAGGACCGGGACTGAGACTGAATTGAGACCTGCTGGGCAGACTCAGCGAGGGCCAGGGCCAACATGCGGGCAGCATTTTTAGGAGGGGGAGGAGGAGGTGGGGCAGTAGTGGGAGCTGTAGAGTTGTGGGAACGAGGGGTGAGGAGGTCCTTTGAAGAGTCCGAAGCTACGACTCCTAGCAGGGACACAAAACACAAGGTGGGTCTGAAGAATGATTAAGTAACAGAGACGTAGGTAAAGACAAGACATGACAGCAGGCAGGCTGGTTGTAAGAGGGGAAAAGTTAAGTGTGGTGCTCGGGCATTATATGAAAAGACTTATTTAAGATGAAATCCATGCAAACCTGGGAAACTAAACCTAGAAGAAAAGCATTCATATAATTAATTACATAATTTATGACCTTATTTTTAGCCTACATGGTGAAAACAAAACTGACAAGGCAGAAAATGCCAGAAACTGCACTTAAAAAGGTCATTCTCTGCTCCCTACCCTGGTGCTCTTGGCTGCTGGCAGCTGGTGCTTGCTGTACGCCGTCCTCTCTCTTCAGCTCTTGACTGTCCGCACTGTCAAAGGCTGCCAGCTTCGAGTGCAGCTCTATTTGGAAAGCTTCACTTAGTGACGGCTCTGCTGCCCTCAGCAGCACACTGCCCATCAGGGGAGGAGAGTCCTTGGCTACTGAAGGAGGAGATAATGGTTGTGGAGAGACAGCCTGTCCACCTGTATTCTTGTGAAGCGTCTCTGTAGAGAAAAGCTCTGAGGTGGAAAATGGTGTCAAACTCGTGGCCTTTCCACATTTAATAGGTGACACAGCCTGTGTGGGTTTATCAGTGTAAGAATAGGATGTGGTCAGTTTCTTGCTTTCCGTCCTCTCTCCAGCAGCCCGGTTAAAGTCCGTGGACAACAGGCTGGCCATGAAGGTGGCAGAGATGAGGTCAGAGCCGTTGGTCTTGCCAGGGCTCCTCTTTAATACGCAGCCCTCGGCCCCGGCTGGTGAGTCATCTAGGGGGAAGGCGTAGGAGGTGTCGGGGAGACTGCACTGGAAAGACATGGGGTCAAAGTCCAACGAGGCCATGCCAATGTCTGGCGGGCTGAGGTCCACATCTTCACCAGCTGAGCGGGGAGGTGAGATGAGGGCAGGCACACAGATGGGGCCGTCGTCTCCGTCGCTGTCCTCCGTGGCGTCCAGGTTGTCGTAGGAGTTGCAGTGCTGCCGGCTGTCAAGCAGCTCGCCGTTAAAGGAGGCTGACAGGGCGTCGCTGCTGGAGCGGGGCCGTCGAGGACGGTACACCTTCGACTCTCCTGAAAGAAGAAAATATATAATCAGAAATATATTTTATCTTCTTTTAACTAGTTAAACTTGTGCTGTGAATCAAAGCAAACTGGAAGACACAAACCTTCAACATTGTGCAGGGAACTCAGAGACTCTTCACTTTTGGCTGATCTTAATGTTGCTGTGTCTCCTCTGCCTCCTGAAACATAACAATTAAAAGGTATCAACATATAAACGTAGCATAGTTAAGTACAGGTAAGGAGACAGGTGGCCGAGGTTCCACTGGGCACTAAGCTTATTTAACTGTTCTTTATTTACTGAAGCTCAGTGTGAAAAGTCGCAGCACTTCAGTCGGTTCATTTGTAAAAAGGTTGAAACATTGTTTTCATTCCACCTGTGGAGGAATGACTCACCTGCGAGAGCCATGGCCTTCAGTTCGTTGGGCTCACTGGGGTTGCGGTGCAGCTTGCGCTTGGACATGGAGGAAGACTTGCCCAGGTTGAAGAACGAACGCCAACTACCCACAGGAGACTTTTTGGATTTAATAGGAGGCCTCTTCCTATGATTAAACAAGACACAGACAAAACAATCACAATAACTCTACGTGTGTAAAATCTTTATTTTTAATATATCTGCAGACAGTCACAGGGTCTCCATCCGGAGCAGGCGGGATATGACTCTGCCTGCAGTGTTATGAGCAGCCAGCAGAGGGAGACACATTCCAGCCTTGTTATTTAAGTCCAACTACCTTGAACATATTTTTTGTGACAACATCCACAGCAGATCTGCACTGTAAGATAAACATCTGTCTGCTTCTGTGTCTAAATTTAGATTTATTATCGTCATCATAACGGGAAGAGAAGAGGAGTTAACGAACCTCTCGGTCGGAAACTCGATGACGGTGTGGAACTTCCCCTGCAGGGCAGCCGGACCTTCGCCCACCTCGATGTACTTGCTGTCTTCAGTGACAGGAGAGTTGATCTGAGCCTGGGTCCTGGCCTGGGCCTCCTCCAGACTCAGGAGTTTAGTGGAGGGCGATGAAACCAGCAGGGATTTGGGCCGTGACAATGAGTTGTGACCTGGTGATGCGGAGAGCGGTGTTTTAATGCTCGAGTAGAAGCAGCAGTGGACGGTGGAATGACAATTTTATCTAACAGACGCCTGTGCGTACCTGCTCCCTCTCGTATTAGTGTGCTGAGTTTAGTGCTGAAGAGGACGTCCACGTGGTTCAAGATGAACTCCACCACCACCGACTGGATTCGGACTTCCATGAAGGCTGCCGTGCCGCTGAAGCACGCAGATTCAATCTGTTTAGACCTGAAATAAACATCAGAAAATAATCATAAACAAACAACAAGAGAAGAGCTGGAAGGAGAGCTCCACTTCAAAACAAGTGTAAAATTTCATGCCAAAAGACTCCACCTGATTACGCTGAAGTGGTTCTGATTTTAAGTCATGTAATTTGTGTCAAATTGTTTCGAGATGCAATTTCCCGGCATCTGATGTTGATCAGCAGCCTCCCAACAAAGAGAAGAGCTGCTTAAATCCTTCCATTCAGAGAGAATGACTCATTTAAAGCAGGAGACGGGGCGCTTTCTGCTGCACAGAGCCCATTATCACGCCAGATTCAAGCCTGAGAAACCGTTAATGTGAGAAGTATAAAAAGAGCCGCACATCAGCTCAAACTCAACTCTAATAACACCGACACGGAGGCAGCTTTCAGGCTGATGATTAACAGTGTGTTGCATTCGATGGAGGAGGGTGGGGTCTCACCTCAGCAGGTTGGGCGCCCAGACGATGGCCAGGTTCTTGCTGTGCATGTTGGTGATGTAGCTGAACGCTGCCAGGCGGGAAAGGTGCCTCATGAGGAACTCCAGGGTCCTACGGATGAAATATTCATTTATTCAGATTTAATTGGCTCCCACTAGTAATGTGCAAACTTAATGGCCATGATAGAGCTACTTTCTTCAGAGCATCAATATTTCACTACACACTCAAATCTCGGCGGAGCGACACTTAGAAATTAGCATTTGTATGCTTTCACAACGGACAGGAAATTCAATTCATCATCACCGACGTAAAGGTCCGCCGGGACCTGTTAAATGATCGCACTCAGTGCAGTGTGGAAATCCCTGATTTTAACTTCAACAGACAGACAGACACACACACACACAACTGATGTGAATGCACAACTTGACGGTGCAATCTGTACTTCCTGAGTCTGCTAAAGGGGGGCACTGTGCCTCCACGCTGACCTGTAATGCGGCGGAGGAAGCTGCTGGATGACATCATGGATTTTGATGAGTCGCTCTTCGTCCGTCGCTGCTGATACAGCATCCTTCAGAGTGAAAACAAAAGAGATTGTGGGGGGGGGAGATAAATAGACGGACATGTGAGTGTATCAACATTAAACTCATTCACTTGTCATCCCGGTTTCACGCTGCTGCACTGAGCGCAGAGGGGACATCAGTCTGCAACACCCCTCCTCCCCCCCCAGCTGCCATAACAACCAGCAAACATTTACTTCATCTTTGGGGACGGCTCTGTTGTGCTTGGAGATGGTTTTTATTCCAAGTCACACACACACACACAGAGTGGTTTGCTGCATTTGTAATGATAGGGTGTGTCAAGCACAATGCTATGATTTTAGGGGTGTCTGTGACTCATAAATGTAAGATAAATCCAATGAAATTCCAATGAGATAAATCTCAGGAATTTGAAATCAGTGTTGTGAAGTTAGATCCTCTAAGTGTTGGTGAGCATGTGCTGTAAATGCCAGCAGACTAGTGGTAAAGATCAGTGTGTGTGTGTGTGTGTTTTGTCTTGCTTACAGAGAATTTCTCATAGAGCTGGTAGGTGAGCAGGGGGTTGGGCAGCTCTCTGAAGTAGAGCTTACACAGCGAGCCAACACAGTGGATGTCCTGGATGTAAACATCTTTGGTCAGGTCGGGGATTTGCTCAGAGTCAAACTCGTGCCTGATGAAAGAGAAAAGAGAAAGAGAGAGGAGGGCAGAGGCAGCGTCAACAAGCTGAGTTCTTCTGAAGGAAGACGCATGAATGGACGACCGCTGCAGCGTGATGGATGGAGACGAGACATGAAAACAAGTCAGGCTGCGTTTCAGGAGCGTTCTGGGAGAGAAAATGATTGATACGAGCTCATACAACAAAACAATCCTTTTAAAGCTGCAGCTCTTTGAGCAACGTGAACGCAATCCATACATTAATTTATACTACAGTAGAAAATAATGTTTTGTAGAGAAACTGGTCTTCTTTGCAGCCGTTAGAAATTCTAAGGTTTATTGCTGCTGCTGAACTTTGAAATATTTGCACTACGAGGGGAGAAATCTGACTTTTGACCTCCTCCGTGTATGAATTTAAAGCAACCAGGTCACCACAGTGCGTGTAAATGGGTTCTCCAAGTACCTGCATGACTCTGGTTACTTGCAAAAAAAAAAAAAGCACTGCATGTGGCCTGAGAGGTGAATTCCAGGGGATGAAATGTTCTATCTGCTCACAAAGTTCAATATTGCTGAGAGCTTACAGCAGCATTTAAAGGCGAATTAGAGTCTTTCCACGTTTTTATGAACTCCTCTTTTGTCACATCTGGATTCTGGCAGCTGGACAATGAGAAGAGCTTAGTGTTAAGTCAGGAAATCAAACTTTATAAGTAGAAATGACACCCTCACAGGTTGTTATCCCCCCCATGTAATCATGCACAATCCTATCCTATGCTACATATTTACATGTAAACATTACCCTCACACATCTCACAGCACAGCAACAACATGTGACATGTCCACAACGCACATGTTGCCTTTTACAAGCCACAATTGTCACGACTGCCAAAGTACAAGTTCTTCTCCTGGCACGACAACATTAGATAGTTAAAACTGTTGATGAGGAACAACTGCTGCACTGCACGTCTTCTCTTTAACAGATGGATGGAATTCACATGTTGTCATCGGCCTTTTAGATGAGCCGGGTTCGTGATAAGCTAAGCTTGGATCAAATACTGTAAGAAACATGCAGCGCGCGGTGCGTCTCCTACCGCAGTTTCTGGATGTTTGAGGCGATCCCAGAGAGCCGGTAGATGCCGTCCACCACACCGTGCTTCTCGATGAACTCGGTGCAGCTTTTGAGGACCTGGGGCACTGCGAAGAGGAAAACAGCGTGCCATCACATAACACGTCGGCCAGTATTTGTTCAGTTTTCAGTGAACGGACGACAGAGTGAGAATAAGAAAGTTTCAGATGGAAAACCTCAGACACAAACATCCTGAAGAGCTTTAGAAAATATTTAATTTCTTTATTTGGTGCTGCTGTTTGACCTTTGAACTATTTTCTACATGATACATATGGTGACATAATATGTTGTTGTCTGAGAGTGAGACAGCCAATCATGTATGCTCAGCTTCAAAGCACAATGCCAGTGATTGTGTGTTACGCACAGACCAAAAGAAAACATCACAGAGTGTCTTCATTCTTCTTCAGCAACCATGAATCATACAGACGTGTTATTTATATGTGTGTGTGCGTGTGTATGGGAGATAAGCATTGTGTGTATGCGTATAAGGAGGCTCCCAGGCCTCCCACAGCTCACACATCATTCAGAGGATGACAGAGAGTGGGACACTCACTGAAGCAGCTGTTCAGACGAATTCCAGACATAGCGAAAGAGAAAACAAGGCGAGATTTGAGGAAACTAGCTTTGGCATTCTGCAGCAGAGGAACGGGCAGCGAGGGTGGACTAATCCCCCTCCAAAGTCCTTCATGTGGGAAGAATTTTGTTATGAGTTCTTATCGCAAAGATACTCAACATGTCGGCGTTGGACACAAGAATTCATCCACAACAACATGCAAAGCTACAACTTTCGTGATGATTTTGACTGCAGACAGATGCAGCAGCTGATCTATGTGCGTCAGAGCGTGTTTACATTTGAGTGCAAGAGGAGATGTTTGGGCTAATGATGGGCTAATTAATGTAACCGCCTCTGCCAACCTCCACAGTTTGGGAGGTGAAAGTGCTGCGTGGAGATCCTACAGTAATTAAACCCAGCAGGAAATAGCTGCTAACTTAAGATTTAAGTCCTCCAAACTCTGCAATGGTCTTTGTCTTGTTATCAGGAGAAATACATAATTCAGTAATGGTGGAAGTTTGAGAAAATATAGTGCAAAGCTAGCAGGAGATATGCGAGGTCTATGGAGTAGATGGAGGCTTTAATTTCTATTTTTTTACCCAGACGTTTGTTGTTGGAGCAGCTGACAACAGTTAGTCTGTTCAAAACTTAAAAAGTTAAGGTTTGGGCGACTCTAATTTTCTTACAGGCTCTTCCACACCCTGGATTCATCTTTATAGCAGTTCCAGTGCTCTACTTACAAACTACAAATCATTAACTCGTTTCTCTAGCTACGATTTCTTAGAAGCAGTCGGGAAACTTTGACCATTTGACCCAGCAAAGTGTGACAGAGTGGCTTATCAGTTCATGTCAAGGTAAGGCTGGATTTAAAGGGGTCAACGGCTGACTCCTTCACCCACGAATGTGCGGCTCATCCGTGGGCAGAAGCTTATTAAATGGACAGGACTCACTACAGTGTGATTACTGTATGCTAATGTGCTGGTAAGATGAAAACCATTCATGTCCTGCACACAGAATATGATCCATTAACATGAATAAATGAGTTTTCAAGTTGGTGTCAACATGAACCGAAATGAAAGTTATTGATCAAGCCTCGGCAGCGGAGTAGCATCATTACGCTGGATGGAGCTGGTACTACAGCGTAATCAGGACACCATTATCCTCCCACTCTGTCATTGAGACCATCACATCAGCTCACCTGCCAGACTCCACGCTGCAGAGAGGCTCAGAAAATCAATGTGGCTGCAGCAGATAAATGTAGGTATGGACTTAAGGCAAGCAAATATCTTAATTACAAGCAGAAAGGGCCGGCGGCTGGCAGAGCGAGCTGGTGTTTACATGCAGAGCGAGCTGTGTGTTTCGAGAAGATACACGGTGATTATGCCATTAGCTCAAAAGTTGGACTGGAAGAAGCAGCAGGTGTGTTTTTTGGGGATAGTAAAAGTTTCATCATTTAATGGATCACGATGGAAAAGAGCCAGACGAACGGCCGCGTCTTATAAATACCGTGAATTCTCAAATTAAAGCTGATGGTTGACTCACATAATAGTCTTTTTCTTGTCCGGGCGCAGCCGCTTCCTTGAGACTAATCATTACTGGGAGGTTGCCAGCCAACCAGCCAAAAAAAACCCCTCCATGAAGTCATTGCACCCAGCCAAGAAACAGGCCTGTAAAAACCACAGCTTGTTGCTTTTACACTTTGGTTTTTTGTGCAAAGTAAACAAATGATGTTGAACTTGTTAATTAGCGAGTTTTAGAGGCGCTGGTCGGCAGATTCTGCTACTTACGGGCAGAGCAAGGCTAGCTGTTTTTATGCTAAGCTAAGGTAATTGGCTGCTGGCTGCAGCTTCAGATTAAACAGACATATGAGAGCGGCGTCAACATCTCAGCTTTAACGTGAAAAGGCTGCAGGGATTGTTTCACTTCTGGTGGCAAAGTGGAACGACTGCAACAAACAGTATTTCTGTTAAAAAGGGAATGAGTTATGTGAGATGACATGAGTGGAATTAGTGCTGCGAATCATCAGGTAAACATGGAGCAAAGGGTGAGTTTGCATTAACCAGAGAACAGGTGAAACTAGGAATTACAGCCCGTCTCTGGGCCTGTTCTGTCTGCTGTAAATAAAACTATAAAGCATGAATGGATCCAGGAAGTGTAACTGCTCTCGTGTGTGTCTGCACGTTTCTCACCATCATGTCCTGAGTTGAGGAGGTGCTCTCCCAGGTCACAGCCGAACACCCTCTCCCGGAGGATGCCTCTCTGCTTCAGCTTCTGCTTGGTGGGCCTGGACTTCATGAAGGAGCGCAAGAAGGTGATCAGCTTCCCGTGCTTCTTAGACACTGAGGAATGAAGGAAAAAGAGGAAGGAGGAAGGAACACGTCTTAGATTTCCCGCACGACTGTTTACTACTCTACAGTAAGTGTGGGTTTGACACTGGATCGGCTTTCACAAAAGTCTGTCTGTGCACTGGAGTGAAACCCCATACGAGCCGCTCAGGGTTGTCCCCTTTGTGCGTTTGGGCTTCATTCTAATGCAAACCCTTCCTTTATGCATGTGTAGTTTCCTTGAGGCTGAAAGCTTCGTTCTTAAATACCACCTCCCAGGCAACTACAAAGGAATCCTCCACATCCAATACCAGTATCCTCTGCTCCCCTTCAAAACAAGACAGAAAAAACGCAGCAGACCTACTTAAAAAACCCAAACCACACTGATGAGATACTATGTCTGGGAAAGGGTCGTAAGCTCCTTAAACTACACACCAGTTGTTTTCTCTGCTTTAGAGAGATGTGGAGAGGCTATCAAGTGAATCAAACAATCTGCATTTGGACGGGGGAACAATGGAGCTGGCTTCGACTCCAGACATTTGTTCGAAAAGATCTTCACTGAAAATCGTCACGCTGTCAGCCACCGGGGAGATGACAGTAGCAGAGTGTTTTTCCACTCTTGGGTGAGTTACTTGACTCGATTATGGAGATGAAATTAAGTGATGGAAGCATCAATTTAGCTTTGAGTGAGACTTTAAGCCGTCTGTGAGCCTTAAACTGAGACAAAAGTCTGAAAAATACAGAATATCAAGCAGCTATGCTGACGAAAAAACGACTGACCAAATGTCACAGTGCATCCAACATGACATTTATCAGACTGTAGGTGCACCGATGCAAGTTAAACCTATTTCAACATCTTAACGTTGCACTTAGTGGGGTGAATATTCAAGGATAATCTAATGCAAACCTCTCTCTGTGAAGATGATCCCTCTAATCCTGATCCTGAAAGCATCTTTCTCAGCATCAGTCGGCCTTCTCTCTCCCTTCTCTCTTTTTCACACCTTCACTGCACCGTAAAGCTTTCGACATCTCAAAGTAGACGTCGACAGACTCCCAGTCGGCCCCTCGTCTTTTTTTGTCTCTCCGTTCTCTCGTTGGTGTCAGTCGTCGGCCCCTCAGCTCCTGTCACCTCTCCAGGTAAAACACCCTCGTCTTGGATCTCACCTTTTTCTAGTCCCTCTTTGATCCTCCGTGGACGCTCTGCATCGCGCTGCCCTTCACACCGACTTTGACCAACAACTCTCTTCTTTTATGCCTCAGCTCTTCCACAGCACAGCTGTCCTTTCTCAGTCCTGGATCGTCGACATTCAATCTGACAGCTCACACGGTCTCGCTCAAATAAACAATACCCCAGGAACAATCAGTGAACGTTTAGCGCTCGGGACAGCATTAAAAACATCCACTCGCTCTCTGGTCGATGATCATTGTGTTCTTTCAGCCTCACCATCTGGAACTTCGCTAAAACTCTTAAAAAACAGAGCGATCACACCGATATCTACGATCTGAGGTGCTCTGGGCTTAAGTGGAAAAACTGATGTGACACAGCAGGTTTTATTTATATTCCAGGTCACAGTCCTTAAACTGATTATAAACAGTTAAGATCACTTCTCTTATGTGTTTCACAGCCTTGACATCATATTTATTTTATCTCCTCCAGACTTCAGACTGACACAAACGCACAGGTTGCAATCTAAACAAGACTCACGATAAATAACTACTCTTTGAAAGGGCGCAGTTTCTAACTGATGCGCTTCGCCGAGCTCCGCTTCAATTGCGGTACATCTGAAAGTAGGCCGGTGCTCACCAAACCATCTCCAGACACAAAACAAGCTGAGTGAAAGAGAAAAGCTCAGGCTGAACTGTGTGTGTTTGGAAGATAACAAGAAGACAATAAAAGTGTCAAGGCAGCGTCTTTACTAACAGCTCTTTTAGCAACGATCTGTCAGAAGTGATGAGATTATAACCCTCATTCCAAAAACGTTGGAACGCTGAGATTAAAAACAGAAAGCAGTGACATGCGAATCCTTTTTCGACTTAGGCGAAGTTACAACGTGGCCCAAAAAAAGCTGGGAAGACTGGCAAAGCTGTGGAACGTTCAGAAAACACCTGTTTGCAACATCACGCAAGTAAACAAGTTAATCGGTAACAGGTGATGAAAGGGGCATCCTCGAAAGGCGAGGCTCGCCACTTTGTGGAAAAACTACGAGGGGAAAACAGTTTCTCAAGACACAACTGCAATGAATTTTCAATCTATAATTTCATGAAGAGATTCAGAGAAATCTCTGCACATAAGGGACAAAGCCGAAAAACCAACACAGAACATCCATGACTGTGATCCCTCAGGCAGAGCGGCATTAAAAACAGATTGTATAAAGAGTGTTACTGCACATGCTCAGGAACACGTCAGAATGTCGTTGTCAGTAAACAAAGTTCGTCGCTGCATCTACAAATGCAAGTTAAGGCGTCAGATATCAACATCCAGAAATGCCACGACCTCTCTGGGTACAAGGCCATGTGAGATGGACGGCGGTGGAGAGGTGTGCTGTGGTCTGTCAAACTGTCCTCCAGACTGCTTCCAACGCAAAAGTCCAATTGTTTTGGGACTTGTTACAGGCATCAAACTCAGAGGGTTTATCAGTTTGAACATTAAAATCTTGTCTTTGTGTTTATTCAGTTAAATACAGCCCCAAAGGTCTGTTTCTGCTTATGTTTTAACTTTCGTGGCATCGTGAAGCTCACACACGTACTGTCATGAATATAATGACTTAAAACAACCATCCAGAAAACATCTGCTGTGTGAGACTTGGCACTCTCGCCCAGAGATCATTAGGTAAAACTTAATGAATGTGCCCGTTTCGTATGCTAAATGTACACAGCAGACTTAACTGACAGTCCGTCGAGTGCATTCAGAATGCGAACATCAAGACCGCAGTAAAACTAATGAGCTGATGGGAATGGAAAGATGCTTTGTAGCTTGAATTAATTTGACAGTAGAAGACTAAAAAAGTTCAGCGACACTCATTACTTCTTGATTTCACACATCATAGTTTCCAGGTGTTGGCGAGCTCGACTAGTGCTGCGCAAAATCTGCTAAATGTCCTCATGTGATGTCACTTGAGCGTGAAAACAAAGTTCGGGGGGGTGCGTTGGGTTCGAGTGAGCTCAACAGACCTCTGCAGCAGATGTCTCTGCTGAGAGGCTGCCGGCTACATCAGCCGCTTCAAGCACAACACCGCCCACCCCCACCACCACCACCACCGACTCTGACCAAGCTGTCAGTGGTCAGCTCGCATTGTGGGTAGAGTTTGTGATGCCTGGTTTTGACAAGGAGGAACAATGGAATAAAATAAAAAAGACGCTGTCTGTGCTGCATCAATTTTGATCCTTTTTTTATTAAACTGTCTATCACGAGTCCAAATACTGTTGAGTGTTATGTCAGTGAAGTAAAAACTGGACACACGATTGTTAAAAATAACTAGTGACAGTCCACACTCTGTTCTCTGCATGTCTAGCCGTTCTGCAAGATACTGTAGTAACACATAATCACACAGGTGCCATCATATGAATCAAATATATTCTGCCAGTTTGTGTTGAATTCTTTCCGACGACGCTCGAAACACACACAGGTATCTCAAAATAAACCAACCCGACAGCGGAGACAGATTCATAACCGTCTCTCTCCTCCCGAGTTCAATTAATAATGTTTGAACCAAACTTTTGGGTCTCTACCGTTTCAATGAAGCAGCACAATCAATAGTGAATCAACAGCCAGGCCCCTGTGCCAGCATCCGCAAGCAAGACTCATCGGTCCATCTCGGGGAGGACAAAAAAAAAAAAAAAAAACAGAGCAACAATTCACCCCTCAGGGAGAAATTCCTTCTGTGCTGCTGTGCCCGCACACAAAACTGCTGAGGCAGCTTTGTTTACTCACTGTTGAGGCATCAAAAAAAGGGCCTTCAGGATCATGTAGAAGAGGAAGGGAGGGAGGGCGGAGGGGGTGACTGTGTAACCGTGTTTGGCTTTACACTGACACGTCGCTTTATATTCAGGAAGCCAGACTTGACTGGAAGACGCGAGTGAGGAAGAGGAGTGCAATGACAAGCATGACTCTCCAGAGGATGGACAGAGACTCCCATCTGCTTACTGTCAAGGCGGATGACAGCCCCGAGGGCCGGCAGCTCTCCCAAGCATGCTCAGCGCTGAAACTGCCTCCGAAGCACTCACTGCTGAAATCCAGCAGGGTAAAAGCATTTCATTTAAGGAGAGCGGCACTGATAGAGCCTCTAAAATACCTCTAATTACAAGATTTATGACTTGTGGGCACTTAAAGGAGTATTCCAGCGATTTAGGGGTCTCATTTAAGAGCAACGGCTGAGATATCCTGAGTTTTAGTCCCTTGTATGAGTCAAACTCCCAGCCCACGAAGGCATCCTTCGTTTCCCATGATGCAGGGGGGGGCGGTAGGAGGCCCAGATGTTCACAGCGAGGGAAAAGAAAGCTAGTTTTCCTTGCTAGCATTTGCATTTCTAACAGATAAAATCCAAAGCTTAAACACAGGGAAGGGTGGTCATAACGCCCGAGGAACCGGGACAGGTTTCAGTCGCAGCCCTTCAACCGACTGTGTGTGACGAGGCTTTTCCCCCAAGAGGGCCCAGCGAGAGAGAAGGAGAGAGAGAAAGAGAGAGAGAGGATATGATGAGCCGGGGGTGAGGAGAAACGAGGCCAAGCATTACAGCAGACGTAATGGCAAACATCATGCTTTCTCTTTCCCCCCTCTCTCCAACTCCAACCCAAAAACCGGTCGCCTCATTCTATCCAGTTAGCAAAGCAGCTTTTTCAAAGAAAAGGACACAGATGTGGAGGAAAATTCGAGCTTCATAGCGACACAATAGACTTCCTAAAGTAGAGCAGTGACACCATAGAGCCAATCAGCAGACTCTAGCCTGAGATATTTGATACAACTACTGTGTGTGTGGCACTGAATACACAACCACCGGTAGGCGTGACCGCCGCTCCTCGGGGGCTTCAGAATTCTCACATCACGGCTCGGCTCAGCCCTTTCACCCTTTCAAACCCTCGAGACTCAAAAGTCAAGCAACGCCCGCGGAGGCATCTGAGCGGGAAATGCACCCCGCTCTCTCTGCTTCACTGTAGTAAAAAAAACATAATGTGAATGGGTCGGATGTGATTGCATCATCCATCTCTGGATCTGCATGGTGTGAGAAAACACTTCTGACAGGAATGTGATTCGTGGATGATTTTCCGCTTCAAATTTAAGACTAAGGGTATCTGTAACGTGGAGGAGTCTGACAGTCATGTGAGTCGAAGAATGTGTGAAATTCTGTCTGTCAACTTCTCTTTGCCACGAGTAGTCATGACTAAGGACGCAACGAGTACAGCTTCTGATGGTACGATTAGAATCTGAAGAAAAATCAGTTTCATGACTCAGTGTATAAAATAATCATTGTTTGTTTGTGTTGTAAAAATGAAAGAAGGAAATTAGAACATCTCTTTTGTAAGTGTCACGTCTGTTTGCAATGCAGTGCTCTGTTTCCTGCTGCTGGTTTACGTTGCACTGAAAGACCAACTCTTAACTCGCCGCTACTTCATCGGTTTTAAGTGACAAACGCCGATGTAGCTGAGCCTTTACACGGCTAATTGTAAAAGTGGTTGATTGCTGCATCCCTAATTGTGACAGACGGAGTTTTTACAAAGTAGTACAGCCACTTAAAGGTCCGGTGTGTAGGATTTAGTGGCACCTAGTGGTGACGTCTCACCCTCTCCTTCCAAGCATGGCTGCCAAATTCACATTAAAAGGAAAAGACTACATCTAGATCAGAGTTATGGACTACAAAAATGGCGGTTCAACATGGTGGACTCCATGGAAGAGGACCCGCTCTCACTGTCAATATAAAAGGGCTCATTTTAACACGATAAATTCTTATTTTAATGGAAACACACTAATGAATATTGTATTCCATTCCTTCCAATAAATCTTACACACTGGACCTTTAATGGCTATTATAAATATCATGTCCTGATCGCTCCTGCTGAGGTCTTTAGGATTATTTCCAAGGTATAAAAAGATAAATGAGAAATCAGATTTCAGGTCCAGAATCTGAGAACCAAATGGCTCGTCCCTTTCCAAATAAGCTTAACAGATGGGCACGACCAGAAAATGTGAGCACGGCCTCCCGAAACCGATCCACACTCCCTCCAGCAGGAGTGCTTCTGGTCCGGGGGTGATAAAAAAAGATTTTTTCTAGCGATAGTCCCTCCAAAGCAGGGAGCAAGAAGAGGTAGATTGGGTTTCCCACACTTGCCTGATTGCTGTTATTGAATAAAGGATGTTCACCGAGAGGCGACTACCACGGAGATAATGTTTGGATTACTTATCCAACGCTGTGTTTACACCCATTCACACATCCTGACCATCTCCCTGCTGGTGTTTCTGGATGGATGTTTAGTGTGTAAACAACAGAGCAGTGTCTGCCCATTAACAGGCAGTCATGAGTGACAGTGACCTCTGTTTGGACAAGTGTGTGTTGATAGTAGGAGCAAAATGTCTTATTGTTCCAGCTCTCAACGCACCAGTGAACATAACTTCAGCAGAGGGAGGAAGAGAGGACAGAGGCCGGCGTGGTCTCACACCATAATAAGGCTAAATGGTTTAACTGTGGACCACAGCAGAGCAATCATATGGACGCCAGCATCAGTACCGAGAGCGACGTTTGAACCAGCGGGCGGCAAATGGGCGTGACTCCACCTTTAATAAATACAATTAAATTTATAAGAATTAACTTTCAAATATTTACTTCTTTCTTTGCTAAATAAACAAGTTCAATAACAACAAAACTGCATTTTAAAGTCAAACTTTTCCTTCTTACAATATTAATGACATTAGTGAGGAGTTATAAATATTCTAACACAGAATGTTATTTATAAGAATATGAATAAGGACAGAGTAAATGGAAAAGTGGAGTCATGAGAGGAAGGAGCAATATTTTCCACACTTCTTCAAAGTAAAGCCTTTTCACAATAAAAGTCATGCATCACAAGTTTAACTGATTTAATTTCACATCCATGAAGAGATATTGTAGTAAATAAAATAAAATAATATAGTTCAATTCTCGTCTTACCTTTGCTTCATAACGCTGGCCTTCAGGCTTTATGACTGACTTCACACACACACACAAGAAGTCCAAAGTACAGCCGCAGACTGTCTCTATACTCTCGCTAATAGCACGCCGGGACAAAGCAGCGGTGAAACCTCAGCTGAGAGGCGCTAAAACCGGCGAAGGCTCTTCAACCGAGTGAGGAAAGTTATTTTAAAGTTGAGAGTTTGGACACGCCGAGCAGAGGAGCAGGAGGAGCGGGAGGAGGTGCAGGAGGAGGAGGAGGAGGAGGAGGAGGAGGAGGAGGAGAGCCGCAGACTGTCCTCTGTGCTCTGTCAGCTCGTGTCCGCACAGCGCCGCTTCACCACTATGTGCTGCGTTCAAGGGCTCCCGGAAATGTGGGAATTCCCGCTTGTCGACACGGTGCGAGTCTTGCTGAGTCAGTATGACAGAGTTGGATCAAAACAGTGACTTTAATAATGTCTGTTCAAACATTACTGGCACTACAGCCTCCAACGGCGCCTCACTAATTCATAAATATTCAAAGATGTGGACCTGAGGTGAGCCGGATGACGCCCACACTCCTTAATCCTGCATAACTTTAAGCCTTAATATAATCTGAACAGGTGAGTTGAATAAAAACAGTTGTCATGAACAGGGATATTAGCTATAGAGACCAAAACTGTTTTTTGTACCAGGCTGTAAACATGTTTATTTCTGCTGTGAAGTTGGACATTTTAACATGGGGACTTATGGAGACTGACTCACTTCTGGAGCCAGCCTCAAGGGGACGTTTGAGGAACTGCAATTGTTGGCACAGTCAGAAAGATGGGCCAAAACAGTAACTTTTAGTAGGTATATTAAAAAAAAAAAAAAAAAAACACTTGTTGCCACGCCTGCAGGGTGTTTTCTGATTTCTTACTCCACTACTTCACCAACACCGAGTAAAGAGCTCCTTCTAAGATCCCATACCCGAGGCCAGAGGCTGTAAATGCTGTAAAGCCTTGCTACATTATATTTCTAGTGTCCTGATATAATTATAAAATGTGTTATAGAACAAAACAGCCATGTAACGTTGAGCTCGGAGCCTCTCAGTGCTGCAGCGATATGAGAATGTCACCGATGTTCTTGTATGTAAACATCCCTGTCGGCCATCAGTTGCTCACACAGCGTTCATGTTCACTTCCCTTTCTACACCCTTACGCCAAGAAAATGTTTGCCCGACACGTGCTTGATTATGTTACTTCCAACGGCATTTGAAGGCAGCACAGGAGTCAGGCAGCCAAGAGGCAAGCTGGTTTACACAGTGGAAAACACTCAGCACGCGCACACACACACACACTCACACACACACACACTCCTAACAAGCAGCATCCACGTCAATCCTCTGTCAAAGTGCTCCATATGTGGCTGTGTGTTTAATTAAAATAATTACATATTTATATAAATGGGCTAATTTTTCAAACCACAAAGTTTGAACGAAGTTCAAATAAAGCTGTTACAGACCCTCAGGCTGGTTTAGCTGACATGCTTTGCTGTTACGGTTAATATCAGAATGGAAGTAGATTCAAACATGACTTCCTGTTATTCTTATTTTCTTCCTCCCTGACCTAATCTCCTCTCGGCTGCTGCCAGGTTTACGGTTTCAGCGTCCTCCCACACTGACAGAATCAAACACATTAAAAAAAAACAACAAAAAAAAACTTGTCAGGCTCCAACTGGTCTGGTGTCAGGTGGGAGGAGATCTCCTCGAAAAACTTGTACACAGCTGTCCAACCGACCCCGAACTGATCCTCGGACTGACAGAACGTTTCCAGTCTGGTTTTGAACACAGATGATGTCCTTTCCTTGACTTTAAAATCAGCTCTCCCCCTCCGAAGGGGCTCATCATCGTCGGCGGCGCCCCCTGGAAGCATTATCTTATTAATTCTTTAACTGGCTTAGTTGCTTAGCAGACATGTTCAGTCAAAATAAAGTCAAACTAATTTGTTGTTAGTCCGGAATCACAAGACCGCAGTCAGACTTTTCCTCTGCATGTGATCGCTTTGACTCCACACGCGTTTCACAAGTTACACAAAGACAAACATTTCAGATTCCTCCCAGCACGACAGTTCTGGAAAGTAACTAAGTACATTTACTCAAGTACAGTCCTACAGTACATTTAAGTTGTATGTTAAAATATTAGCAGTACACTTTACTGAGGATATTTCAGTGCTTTTACTAAAGTAGGATTGAGAGTACAGGACTTTTATGTGAATACTTCCTCTGACTCCTCAATTCTACAAAGTGCCTTACAGTAAACAATAAGAATTTAATATAGAAACAAGATACAGGGGTTAAATAGTTCCAACAAATACCACATGATTTAAAATAGATTTAAAGGAGGACACTGAGTTGGCCTTCCTGACATCATCAGGGATCGAAGGGGACTTTTGTCAGGCAGGGACTTTAGACCATGAACTCATCATGGATCAGTTTCAGTGACATTTCAGGCTGACTGTGGAGGAGTTAGACTCGTCAGATCACTGGACTGGCCAGTGTGAAGTAAGGCTCCAGAAACTGAATCTGGCTCAACTGCTCCACCGTATCGGCCCTTCCTGTGGCCCGCACCACTGCAGCCAAAACGGGGTAACACCATTCAAATGAATAGAAAAAAAAAAATCTGCCTTCTGGGCCACACTGGATTTGCTCTGAATTTGTACAGCTGAGGGGCCCCGGCAGCAAAAGCCCGGTCACCTTTGGTGGCAAGTTGAGCCCATTAGAGGGGCCCTGCCGAAGGATCTCATGCTGTGATCAGGCTCATAGGACGACAGCAGATCACAAATACAGGCAGACTATTCACGGCTTTAAAAACCAGAGTAAAACCTCAAAATCAAGTCCAAAACTCAAAGTATGTTAACAGTTTTTTTCCCTATTATCACCCACTCTGGGGTTCAACTCGATCAAGCTGGTTCTGAGCATCGTAGTTTCGAGCCGATCATGTGGAGGAGCTGTCATAGACGACACGGGGCTGAATAAACAAGATACAGTACAGTCACCTGTACAGGAAGTGGTGAGCTCCTGCCATGATGTCATACAGCAAATAGGATGAGAGCTTTGTGTCGGATGAAGTACTTTACAGCTGCTATTTTGCATTTGATCTGAATCGTCTGGTTCAATCGCGGGATGTGGAAAGAACAAGGAAATGTAATTTTACAGTTCAGTTTCTACCTCGTGTTTAAACTCCTGTGAGCTTTGAAGCTTTGCGACAACACGGTACGCATGTGACAATTTGTTTCAGTAATGACACCAAAGCAACAGATCACAGTAACGATGCAGCACAGCTCTGAGTAATGTAACTGCAGGTATGTTTTGCAGTTGGTCCACTGAAGGGAGCAAAGGCGTAAATAAAAATTGCTGTGTTTTACACACTTGCTCTCGGTTTACAACTCAGCCCGAGTTGTTAGTCTGTAATCACAAGCAGCCTCCCACAAACAAAGGTGCGGCCTCCAACAGCAGCAGCAGCAGCAGCACAGTCTCTTATTGAAGCTGCACAATGACACGTTACACGAGAGAGCTCGAATAGTTTCACAGCTCAGAAGACGGAGCACCAGGAAATGATCTGAGATCCTCGGGAACGGGAGGACAAATCTTACTCTGTCTCACACACATTCTCTCCCCCATTTCCCTTCCCCTTCACATAACCAGCTGTCTTGGCTCATGTGTGCTCACAGCTGCCCAAATCACTGGTCTCCAGACATGACGAAGGCCCGCACCGAGGAGGGGGACAGAGGGGGCTTTACATCTGGGTCAGTAACTGGTAGGTCTGGAGCGGAAAGAAGGATGGCTGTCTTTGTTTTCATATCAATGTCAACAAAATTTCTTAATTTTATTTTGTTTGTGAAGAGAGTAGTCTCTATTCTCTGCAACACAACACACCCCAAACACATGGACCGAAGGACTAATAACTCCTAATAGCTTCTATCGTCTGTATTTTAACTGGAGCGGTGCAGCATGTTAACAATTTCCATGGTTTTACTGGGAAACAGCAAAGGTTAGTGGTGAGCAGAGTGGATTCTAGGCAGAGCAAGCATATTTTTCCAATGCTGTGTGGCTCCCTGCAGGAATTTGCTCTTTCAGTCACCATGGAGAGGGAGACAGAGATTCTTACTGTTGCAGGACAAAGCTTAACGCTCAATGGATGGGTTTACAGGCCCCCTCATTGTAAAAGGATTAAATAAATCAAGGCTGGTCGAGACCTAGTACCACGGCACCCCTACCGTGGCCTTTCTGGTTCAACCAAACACAGACACACACACACAAACACAGCTGGCCTCCGTCCAGACACAGGGCCCATTCAGCGGCTTTGAGAAATGCTGTAGTAACCTGGCTCACCCCTGAAGTGATTTGCATACACCTTGAGCGGCGGAAAACAGAAAAAGAAGAGGCGGCTGGAGGGATAAGATTGTTCTTTTTAGAGAGAGCAACATTTGAAGAGTTGTTACATCGAATCCCAACACAGTATTTTTCAGACAGACCACATGCAAAACAAACTCAGGACGACAGATAATGTGGATAATCGTGTTAAAGGTCACAGACAGGACAGTTTATTCTCTTGTGAAAGGTCTTCTTGTAATGAAACACCAAAAAGCACACAGAGCTGTCCTGTGTGAAGCTACTGTGACAGGTACACTAGTCACACAGTGCAAACACATCACTCGGGGTTGTAGAGTTAGTTTTTGGTTAGGGGGGGTGAAGGATTGGCAGTGCAGCACACCAAAGGATTTTTTTGTCTACCTGAACTTAGGCTGTAGTGGTTTAGCGGGTCGGCCACCCATGCACTGTCCTGTATTACACTCTCCATCTCCAAGTCTGCATGCAGCCCGATGGACAGATGGACCAACAGACACATGGTTGGATGGATGGATGGATGGATGGGTGACGGAGGGAGACATGAGAGAATCGGCAAAGGGAGAGAAGCACTTCAAGTTAGAGAACAGAGCAACTGTTTCACTTTGAGGACTCTGAGGTCAGTAGCTTTGCATAGAAATGATACTTTGATGCTGAAGCAATAAACGCTTTGTGAGACAGTGTGCAGATAAAAAAAAACAAGCTTTGCATTCAACAATAAAACACACAAGAGACACAAGAGTTGTGTGGATTCTAAAATTTAACATTAAAGTTATAATCCTTAAGATTCTCGGGAAATAAAACCCATTTTTTGGACATTATTTACGGCCCGAAACGTTCAGCAACAGCCGATCAGTCTCTATATGTTGTTGGTGGGGGGGTCTGTCATTCTTAACAGCATATCGGGGACGTATTAAGGTACACGTCCTGCTTCTGCTGCTGACACGATCACAGGAAACAAAATGTATTTTGGAGGACGTCCATTTGAGTTGCGAAGTTAGTGCTGACTGCAATTGTTCCTTCAAAAATGCATCAACCAAACAAGACAACGGTCACTTACGGGGGTTATTTGTGGCGTTTTGGGGTAAATTTAGAACATTTCGGGAGGTTATGGAACAGGACGGAACAACCACAGCGAGCTAACCAACTCCTGATATTATTGTGTCCTGCTGTGACGTGGAAAACTGCTCACACTGTGTGCAGCATTAAATCAGATGGTGGTTGTGCACAGCGTGATGGGAGAAGGCCAATTACTGACCTACTTCACTGAAAAAATGGAATAAAATTCATAACTATGTTTTCATGAGTAATGGAAAAAAGATTTTTTTTATGTTTTTCTAACCTTGAATGACCCTTTTATATCTACATGGGTCCTCATGTGAGCTGTAATGTTTCTACAGTAGCACAGAATGGATAAACTTAACACTGACTAGATGGGGATGTTCTCGTTTTTTGGCATGTTTTATAGATTCTCCGGGTGTTTTAAACGTCTCAACCGAGGGTTGAAATCTTAAGGATTATAACTTTAACTCCATCCAAACTCTGATGAACAAAATGTCATACAAGTCCAAATGTGCAGTTACATTTGTGTGTGTGTGTGAGTGAGTAAAAAGGTGGACAGTGAGTGGACGGGTGGATGAAGTGTGTATACCAACACGCACAGGGAGGGAAGAGACTCCAAGAAGCAGGCTGCAGGCCAGAGCAGGGGGAGGCTGAGGCAGAGGAGTCACAGTCAAATGCAACAAAATCAAGACACATGCTAAACACTACTGTACTTTCCTGTGCAGTGAGACAACAACAGGATTAATGATGCATTGCAGTGGAGAACAAGCAGTGCAGTTCTGACACGTAAACAAGCAGCTTAAACACATTACATTTAGTTATTTGCTTTGCCAAAGGTAACGAACTTGATCCAGGATCTGCTTGTTGTTAAAATTACTGATAACAGGGCATCTGCAGGTTTTAGAGCACCAAATATTAGACTTATACTTTATAGAATATAAGATTTGTTTAAAATAATCTAACAAATATACATAAAAATGAGCAACTCAGGAGAAAAATCTTTATACTTTAACGGTTTTCAGGATATCTAAATAAAACACTCGACCTGCGGATACTCTGTAAAGGTTGACACATGCAAAAAACAAACAAAAAAACAGCAACAAGCCTCAAAACAGAGCTCAAAAGCAGGGGGGGAGTGTGCAGGCTGATTAAGTCACGGACTGTGAGTGCGCTGCAACAGTTAACTGCACTGCAGTCACACAGTCTAAGAAGGCTCGACAACTTTGAAATTTATTTGGTTTGAAACTTGACATGGGAGTCCAACAGCGCCCGAAACCCTTCAGTGCCTTCAATGATACAAGCCCTCATAAATGTGGATCTCTGTGGCGTCTGTACTCTGTTATCACTTGATCCAGACCGTGGAGGAATAGTTAGGAACCTTTCCGACTCCAGTCGCTCACCCCAAAGCCAGCCCGGGTGGTTCGTGACAGTGAGTCATATCGGTTGAATCTTTGGATTTGGAAGATGTGACGTCGACTCAAGACACTGAGGTTTGATGACACGAGCTGCTATTTCTGTTGCTACAACTCAGTGTGTGGAGGAGCGAGGGCAAAGTTCAAGAAGAGCTCAGGTCTGTCGAGTGTTCTCTTTGATTCCTGAGAAGGTTTATGTTATACATTTGTCTCTGGCGCTCTGAGGCGCGTGCTAAACAGCTTATCTGTTTGCTCTGGACAGCGATAGATTAGCACAGTTATTTGCGAAGGATTTGCATAGTGCTGAGTCAATATAACATGATTAGCAGGCTATTTCAGGGGATGACGTCTCAGAATTATGAGTTCCCTTTCACTGCAGCTGATAAATTTAAGCTATATTATCTTTATACTGATGATTATGTGTGGTAAAGAACAATGACAGAGCTCTGTTGTTCATTTTTAGGCAATATTGAAACTTCAACTTCAAATTATTTATTCAAAATCATAAAAATGTAGTGTATATATATGATACTATTAGTATTACACACATTCTCTCATCCCAAGCCACATCATCCATCACAGACTGAACCACTTCTTGAAAATACAGCCGTATCAGTGAGACATTACCTGCCATCAGTTATAACAACCTTTTAACACATGGCTTAAGAGCAGAAGGAGGAGGAGGAGGAGGAGGAAGAGGAAGGAGGAGTACCTGGTTTTGGCACCGTGTTGGTCATGGACTGCGGCACTTTATCATTTATGAGCTCCACACACTCGCTGGGAAAGAAGCCAACCTGCAGACAGTACAGGAATGAGACGGGCAGGGTGAGGCGTGAGATAGTTCAATCAGATTCAGGTAATAAAATGAAGAGAGACACACACACACACACACACACACACACACACACACCGGGGTGTGTTTGTCACATTCATCAGCTGATTTTAATATTAAAAAAAACGCTGCCTGCGGCTGAGATGATGTGTTTGGACATCAGGTGTGTGTGTGTGGAGATGACCACACGCTGTGGTGAAGCAGCTGTATTTTGCCTTTAAATCTAAAACTGCCAGATGAAGCCCGGTGGCAAATGAGATAAACACACATCGGTGTGGCTGACTGACTACCCCCTAATGGCTACAAGAGGTACTGCATGTGTGTTTGTGTCACTTTACTAGTTGGTTTAGCTTCAGTCAGCCATTAGGAATGAATCGAGAAAGTGTAGCTCTGATATAAAAACCAGAAGTCTCAAAGTCGGCGTCTATCAGAGGAAAAACAGCCTCTCCATGTGTTTATGTGTTCAGAGGGAGAGGCTCTGTAATCCAGAGGAGGGCAGCGGTCTCCTACCGCTGACAACTCGTCTGAAATACAACCGAACTGATCAGTAAGCTGGCTGCTGGCTGCCACCCTGCCAGTGAGCCTGACCGGCAGGACTCCTTCTTGTAGGGCGGCGAGCCAAAACACACAAAGAAGAGAGAGGGCAGCGGGTCAGAGGAGGTTCAGCCAGGCTTTAAGCCTCAAAAAACGGGCTTTGTTGCAGTGAAAGGAGTCCAAATGTAACCAATCTAATCTCTGCAGCAGGGTTTAGGTTTTAAGATTTTAAAATGAGTCAACGACGGCCAGTATTTAATAATATAAACTGTATTTACACAGCAACTCATTCTGACATTATTGGACCACAATTTAGAGACTCGTAGCTTTGATTATCCCTCTTTGCTTCATGCCTCGGTACACGTAAGTGTGAGTTTTTATCGAATTTGCGGCTGCGTTCTTCGTGTATTCGAGCCCTGATTTGCTGCAGCAGCACTTCATTCAGCTCCCGGGACTGACCTGCTGACACATTTTGTGAGGGAAGTAGGGCTCAACAGGCACAGGTCAGCTGTGGGATTTATATGAGATCATCAAGCTCGGGAAATAAATAACACACTGACCTTGAACGCTATAATCTTCATATCTAATTATTAATGCAGCAGGATTTACAGGGTGAAAAAAGGTCTGACAGGAGTTAATCAAATGGATATCATCCAAAGTTACAGTCTTTAGCGCAGAATTTCCTCTTTGTGTTTCCCAGAACAATATTTCAGCTCCACTGGGGCAAATCTGCACCTGACAAACAGGCCCAGTAGCCTGAGGCGCTGTATTTTCATTAATTTGAATGGAACCGGTCCAATGATGCAGCGAGGGGGTTCCAACACGGAGGCTTCCAGCAAAACAACTCTCAACATCATCAGTGAAAAAGTTGACGGTGACTCAGCGTCTGCAGCAACGGGACGTCGTCCGGTGCGGCGCTGCAGTGGTCGGTCCCTTTTCGCAGTGTTACACCGTGTTTACCCGGCGGTCGCTGCGACGAAAGATGAAACAGTTGCCGCTCGTGAGTTGTAAAATCCTGTTTGTGAGTACCACAAACGGTTGCGCAGCGCTCTGGCATCTGATAAGCCTTTTAAACGCGTTAATGTGTTACTCCAACTGGACTTCCTGGATTGTATTTCATGCACAGCACCTTCAACATCTCGCCTCCACCATGCGGCCCCATGACGCTCGTTTTAGTAAATCTGTTTTGTACACATTGGTCTGGGTGTAGTCTGCATGCACAGCAGGTCAAAATAACTTGTAAGACGCCACAGGCTGTTGATTTAATAGCTGACAACAATTTCTTAAAGACCCAGAAAAGATTTATGCTCAAAAATATAATCATATGTTCGGCAGCTGTGTCAGTTAGAGGCAAAATAGAGAGTACAATAAGCAAATAAAGTGCTTAAAGTGAGCTGGAACTGTAACAAATGTCCTGAAGAGGACACGTTACAGTGTGTTATAGGAACGTCCTGAAGGCTGCACAGGAATATGAATCAGTTCGGCCACACACTGTGTAATCTGCTCAAAAGCTTCACATAAAAGAGGATTTGTATCTTTGCTTTGTCTTTCCACAAACTCAGAATATATGAGCTCGGGTTTAAAAAGCAACATCCTCTTCTTGTCGTTGAAATACCTTCAGATACAACTGATTAAAATGTTTACAGCTGTGAGGGAAGAGAGAGAAAAATAAAACGTGTTTTTATCCCCCCGAGCCTGCAAAGTGTTTGTGTGAGCGGCGTACCTGAAAGCCATGCTTGCCCCTCCACCATGTGGTGTCTTCTTTAGGGGGCATGTCAATCACGGACACAATGTCGCCAACCTGCAGCAGAGGAAGCAAAGACAGAAGATTAAAAGATGTGTCTGATACATTTACATCTTCAACTTTCAAAGATTGTATGATTTATCCGGACTCGATGTCTCAGCTGCTGAGTTAGCACACACTGAACATTTCTATCAGACAGACAGCTTTATTCCTCCTGCACTTCTTTTTTCTTTCTCACGGTCTGTCAAGTTCAATGTCATGAAATCTTTATGGAGCAAGTAACAACAGATGAGGAATATACTTTCAGTGTATAGACAGACCGTGTGTGTGTGTGTGTGTGTGAGAATTGTTGTCGTCACCTCGAAGGACAGCTCGTCTGAGGCCTGGGCGATGTAGCGTTTGATGACGTGGGCGGCAGCGATAGCTGGCACATTGATGGACGACTCTTCGTGGACCAACAGATGATTTCCCTTATTGTCGACCTAGCACACACACAGACACACACAGACACACACAGACACACACACAAGACCTACATGTCAGTTCAACAGCGGCAGGCACTGAATATCAAATTACCATGGGAAAAAATACAGAAACACGACGATATAATAGTCCTGCCATTAAAGGCAATTTTGGTGAAACTTCTTTTCTACCAGCTTATTCGAGTATTTCTGCTGTTGAGGGATGTTAGCAGCTTTGAAGGATTCATGATTCAAGTAATCCTACAGCAAAATGTGTGAATGCTGCCGAGAAAAGAAGACGATGAGGCTCCGGGGTCCCTCACTTATTTCAGTTTACAAGGAATCTTTCTGTCATTGTTTGTCTGCTTTTTCTTATTTGTTGAAGCAGTTTTGCTGTTTACAATAAGTCATTGTGATTTTCTTGGTATTTCTCTTCGCTGCATTCAATAACTCAGCAGCGTTTGAGATGAAAAGGTCCAGCAATTCAGGAAGTAACCTCCGCACGGTTATTATTCCGCGTTAAAAGAATGTTACCTTGCAGTTTTGTCAATAGAAAACTGCTTTTTAAAAAAAAAAAAAAAAATTGCTTAATTATAATGTGCAGTAACAGTATTCAGAAATCGAGGACAGCCTTACCTCCATCCATGTGAGGGCGGGCCCACAGTTGATCTTGTTGTCAGCGATGGCTGAGAGCCGGGAGAGGTAAGCTAACAACATCTGGGAAACGGACTAAAATGGAAGAAAACACACACACACACACACACACACACACACACACAGGCCAGTTAGAGTCATTAGATTTACTTCAGACAGAAGCATTTACTGCTGTAATAACCCACCACTAACACACACACATATAGAGAATAGAGCAGTAAACTTAGCTGCTTCAATGGGTGTTAATAATTACCATTAAACGTCATTAGCTCCTTTTGTTATGTGTTTCTTGAGTGACAAAGGCGGCCGATTACGAAGCTAAAGAGCGTCATGTGTTAATAAAACACTAAATGACATTTGCAGCTATGACTTCATATTACAAGGGAGCTTTAATTTTATGGTTTCCACTGGCCAACATCTGCACAATGGAGCTAATGATGACACTAAACTTTAAAGAGAAGAAGTGCCGGGATGTAAGTTCCAGCTGTGGCAGCGGAGATCTTCTTAGTTACATCACTGCTCACTGTAATGACCTTATGACCTTATAAACGCAGCTCCTGGTGCCCTGCAGGCAGCTTTTCGAGAAAGCTTTCATTACGAAAGCGTCGACAGACACAATACCCCTCAGTGATGAACTGGTTTTACCAGTTTGGTTTGATACCTAACCTCTGCATTCCTTTTAAAGCTTCAATCTCGATGCATTTCACAGGCGAGCTGAAGAGAGAACGACTGGCGAAATATCAAACCGTGCATTCCCCTGACAAAAGCCACGTAGATCATATTGGATATCAAAGCACAGTAAGTGGAAAATGTTTTATCTGGATAGCTGATACCTTGTTATCTTGTATTTTAAGGGCTGCAAATGCTATCATTCATTTAATTTAAGGGCTGGCTGAGCAAACTAAAGCTGTGTGAGACTGAGGAAAAGCAAAGAAGTGCATAGATGTGTGTGTGTGTGTGTTCAGCGCTTACCTCTGACTGATCAGTCAGACTGTCCAGTCGAGGCAGCTCGGGCAGCTGGGAGAAGCGTCGGTCGTAGATGCAGAGGTGCAGGTGCTTGTCCAGGACGCGGAAATCCTCATAGCTGCGCTTCACGATCCAACTTCGACCCTTCGGAGCGACAACAAAAATTAAAGATACATGTGAGGACACATTAAAGAACGACAACCAAACTACTGTGACACTCTCACAGTCTCAAAATAAGTGAGTCAGATCTCCCATGGACTTGTACACCGTGATATTGGACATGTCTTCATAAACAAAGAGCATCAGTGGCTTACTCAGCCCTTCTTAGTAAAATGCAGTGATTAAATGCCAACAGTGCAAGTGCAAACCAAGAGAATTTTACCCTCAATCCACCACATGAAATGTGACTTTTCTTTCAAAAAAAATCTGAGGTTCTTCTTCCATGGATTTGTTGTTTCTTTTTCATCCAGTAAAACAGGACTCCAAACCTCAAATTCCCCGCTGAGAGAAACTAGCGGTGGAAAAAGTATTTCACTTTGATTTGGCCTAGAAACATCCGTCTGTACTGGGGCCAGGTCTTGCGCGACTGGGACTGCACTGCACCACTCGGCCCACTGATTCGAGTGCCGCTTTAAATGCGCCGGCTTGGTTAGAGACACGCAGGGAAGGCAGCTCTGTGGAGCTCAGGGAAACTCTTGATGCTTTCCTGCCCCACTTTTCAGACGGTGCTTCTGGTTACCCCCACCTTTTCTGGGTCTGTGGAACTGAACCACTCTCACTGTGCTGTGCTACTTTCTCTGCGCAGAACTCAAGGCCAACTCTTTGCCATTTTTTTTTTTTTGCCCCTCCTTTTCAAGTAGCACTAGCGTAGATTTTGCAGTTTTCCAATAGCTGTAAGAAGTTGGAATTTCCAAACACACAGCCACATACTTGTGTGGCATTGCCAAGGTCGTGCAGTTGGAATTTGATCTGTAAAGGGGAAACGCAGGAAACCAGAATGAAAAATGTCACTGGAGGAGGCTGGGGCAAAGCTTCTGAGCAGCTGGAGTGCATGTGTGTGTTCTACTTTAAGGCTCTTGGGTTAATCAGATTTCTTGCAAAACTTTGTATATGATGTAATCATAAATAATTCGTCTGTTACTTTACTCTAACATCGCTCCTTAAAAAGGAATTTTAAAGACGACTAAGCCAATTTTTTTTTTCTGCTTTGACAAGACCTCTGCAATGAGGATTGCACAACAGTCGGTAAGAAGAAGGCGACCGTAGACAGGGCCGTGACAAATAAGGGGAATGTCACACAAGCCATCAATAGAAAGCGATACTCTGCGGATGCTGCCACCAGTAACTGTTGCAATATATGATTAATTGTTCCAATAATGAAAACATCTAAACAGAAAACATGTGTAACCGAGCCTCCAAGAGACCAACATAAGCAATTAAATCCAAATAATTCAACTGTCGTAATATAAAGTATGCAGAAACATGCATGAAAGCTCTCCAAAGGTCTCTCTGTCCGTCGTTCCTCGGGCTCGCTCACCCATCCTGGCGTTCGTCCACGGTGCTTTTCAACACGGCTCCCAAATAACTCGGATTTTTTAAAACAATAAGTTAGGTGTCTCAGAAATGTCTGAATTTGAGCCAGCTCTCTGCTCTGCGGAGACAACTGTGCTGCACAGGTTGTACTGAGCCATCACTCGAGAGTCGGGAATCACCACTGACAAGTTTTTAAAGAAAAGCTGAAAAGCATGGGTATATTTGAACTTGTGTGTGTGTGTGTGTGTGTGCTTATATTATGGTATATTCAGGTGTGTGCATGCTGTGGGAGGTTAGGTATGTGTCTGCACCATCAACCCCAGAGGAGTCTGCTGTCTTACCTGGCAGAAAATATGAACTAAGTACACCAGCTCCTTCGACTCGTAGCCATTCCGTGTCACTTCACACTGTTCATCCCCGAGGGACAACTGAGGGAAGACACAGAGAAAGAGAAAGAGTTGGAGCGTTAGACAAGCATCTTTCATTTCCAGACTGGAGAAAATCAGATAGCAGTGAAGAAGGAAAAACCCACAAAACTTCAATTTAGATTCCTGAGGTTTGCCAAACATGTCAGGTGGAGAAATGTGCATAAAGCGAGACAAGAGAAGGATTTTTCATTTCATTTAATGATGCAGCATGACTGACTCAGGCATAAATGTAATATGATGTAGCTTTAATGAAGCGCTGGCGCAAGATCTACAACAAATATGTAGTCTTTTATTAACTGTGAAGCTATTTTTAAGGAAATTTCAAGGCAATATCAAGTTTCACTTCCCCAACGTCGCCTTTAGTTCAGGTGTCCAAGATATTATTACTCAAAGAAAACATCTCTAAGACCTGCATTACCCTTTCTGATATCGTACTCAAGCCAATCCAGACAAAGCGAGGATGAAAGGCAGCTTTTAATCCCAGTTCAGACCTATACTGCAATACAAGGAAAGAAAGGGGGGCAACACAAAATAACCAAAAGAAAAGGAGGGCACATTCAAACACCGACGGCCCACCGACAGGAAGCTTCTGAGAATAAATGGATATTGTATAAGATGATTATACTCGCAAGCTCCAAGTGGAACAGTGCTGAGCGCCCACATATTGATGAAATAAAAATGAGGAAACAGGCATGAGCGCTGGGAGCGCTGGCACTGCTAGCATCTACTTGATAGAAAACAGAATCATGTGGACAGATGTGATAGATACTGAGGCAACAACCTCAATGTGATTTACGAAAGAGCGAGTGAGATGTGTGTGAGAAAAGTCAACTCTCATTGAATAAAGAAAAACTAAAGTCTGGCTTCACGTTGTTGTAATTATCAGCTGTTGCATTGCTTTATTGTTTATTATTAATTGCATCCAAGGCTAAAAAGTTACATAACGACACCTACACCTGAGGCTATGACATATTCTTCTGCATTAATCCATTATTCCATCCCCCGGAGGAGGTTCTGTTTGCGATGCTGTTTGTTTGTTTGTCTGTCTCTCAGCCAGGAGGATTACAGAAAACTGGCCCGAATTTCGTGAAGCTTGGTGCAGCATGGGTGTAGCATGGGCCAAAGAAAGAACCCATGAAATTTGGGTGGGGATCCGAAGAGGTGAATAGACGCCAGATACAAATCCCCAGACCTTGTTCAATGTAATTTTGTACATTTTCAAATAAAGAGCAATCCCACAAAGGATGGAGACAAGTCCCAGCTACCGTCCTCGGTAAATCCCATTTTTTAAATATTCCTCATCTCCAAATATCATTGGGGTCCAGGTGGTACTCAATTTCATTTACTCAAAGATAAATATTTATTTTTCAGTCATTTTTGTGCCAGTTTCTTAATGCATTCTGGCTCTCTCGACATGCTGCATGGATGAATACTTTAGCTTAACGGGGTGTGTTTTAATTAACCTATGAACTGCTCACCAAAACCGTTCTCAGGGTCCGAGGGATGAAGGTTTTTATCTGGTGCGTGAAATTGCATGCATTGTTTTGTGAGACAGAAAGTCTTGTAGAGATCTGAAGCGGGTTACCATTTGGCTCTACAGTTCAGTCCAACCTAAATTACTGCTATCCTGCTAAGCTAACTTGGCAGTTTTAGAGGCTCTATAATAAATGTCTAGATTTCTAGAAGACCTGGTCCCTTAACAACAGCACCAACTGTTCAACTGTGAGAGTATCTGACGTGATTTGTTTCAGGTATGAAGTATCTTCTTTTCAGCAAGTCTTAATCAAACTTTAATTAACAAAGGCCTGTTCCACTTCACAAACTTAATGACCTGCATCTTTACGTGTACCCGTCATCACGGGTTCGGCATTTTTAGTGGGAGAGTTCCTGAACTGCTCAGGAGGTGGTACTACATCCAGGTTTGAGATACTGCCGGGGGAAACGCTCATTTGCAACAACACAATTAATAAATACATAAATAAAACAGGTCATGCATATAGATAAGCACTCCAAGGAAGTCTGTTTGCAAAACTATGTGCATGCATACTTTAACATACGTCATTTGGTGGTTTTTGTCTCCCCAGAGCGTCTCTCGGTGTAATAAATAGAACCTCAGTGTTTCTGTTATATACATTTTGCAGCGGTGGCCCACCACTCTGAAATTACTGCAGCCACTGCATCAGAATTTTATCAAATGTAGGTCGTAATTACACGACTCTGCTGGGCCGTTTGCTCCACTGAACTCAAAGCAAAAGGTTGTCTGTGCTCCGTCTCCATTTTTAGGATGAGCTAGTGGAACAGGGGCAGGACGGTCCCAAAGTCATGATAATGAAACAAACAACGGTGCGACACAGACACAGTGACAAACGGGGCAGGGCAGAAATCCAAGAGGGCCGGTCGCTCTGTGGTCAGCCGGTTAGACAAAAACAAGACCAGCCGACATCCTTCCTTAGACTCATGAATCCCAGTTACAACAGTTCAAACGCAGAAGACAATATGGATAAGGATGAGTAAAGTTTAGCATTTTAGCTCGTATTGGATACCTTCAGTTGAAACATGCTCAACTTTTTGGCACGTGTGCACCACCCAGGTACAACGAAAACCCTTTCCACCGCTGAGGAAACACTGAAGCTAGTGCCTCAGCAACCGACTAGATCAGCATACAATGAAGCACATCACTTAGCCAGGTATTATGAGGTCTTTGCGCATATGCAATTAGCTCCGGGCTGGAGGGAGTCTCCATCATTAACAATGGTTATATTGTTAAAAGCCACTGAAACTAAGCCTGGCAGTACCTGCTGTTCAGGATTGGCTTTCTCAGCGTCTGTCTCTGGTTGTCAGCGCTCCAGGCCTGTCCACGTTTGGTACATCTGACTCATCACTCTCTCACAACTGCATTGATAAAGCCTTTTATTCTCAGCATCTGTTTGTTCAGACAAAAGAACTTTTTTTTCCTGATTTCACAACAGGAGGCATAAAAATTAAGACTGGAGGTTTTTATGTGCTCTGAAGGTCCACTAAACAGATACCGTCGGAGCCGTGTGGTGGTGCCAGCGAAGGGAGAGAAACACATGGAAGTGTTTTTGTTCCCATTAAAAAGAGGGCTTGATTTAAAGACAGTTGTTAATGGAGGCGCAGCAGTAAATACAGCCCTCACAGAACAACAATGTCCTTTTCTGTGGCTGGGACACAAACTAGCGTGGCAGCAAATGACCTAATTACCTCTCTGTTGTTCAGTCTGAGCAACTGAGCAACCCTGAAATGTTTTGCACTCTGCGTACAAGTAAAGCCAGCGAGAGCAATAAAAACAAAGTTTAGAAGTTAAGCTCAGACTTTCAACCATCTCTCCCATTCCACTGGAAGAGTTTAAAGGTTTGGACCGACTATATACTTTTGGGAAAAGGACAGCTGCCCGGTGACCGACTGTGACCGAGGAGACATATTGTTTTGATTGACTGGGATCACTGCAAACCAAGACGTCATGTAAGTTTGCTGTTTTAATATAGAACGTGGAAAAACTTTGCAGTGTGACCGGATAAGAGCGGCATTACAAAGCCGTGACACGTTCATGATGGAATATTTTACCGATGATGGATTACACCTCTACAAGTTATCTTCAGCTGTAAATGTATTCAGCCTCACGTCCTCGCACTAAGCTGCTGTCAGATGGAGTTTTAATATCGTTTGCTGGAAAAATGATTTTTATCTATGTTAGCGTCTCGGCTGGTCAGCCAACTACAGACTAAAATGTCTAAACAACTGTTGGATGGGTTGCAATAAAATTCTCACTTCATGGTCCCCAGAGGATGAATCATACCTACTGCTGTGGTGATCCTATGGTATTTACTCTGGTGCCACAAGCAGGATACATATATCCTTTTAAATATTTTAACCTCTACTTGATGGATGAATTGCCATAACTTTGGTGATTCTTTGACTTCAACATCTAGCACTGATATCAAGTCAAACTTCAGTTTATGTACAAATAACCTATAAAACTAATGAATCTGAACAATAGCCTCAACCGTAGTTTGTGTTTGGTGCCAATGAATGAATTAAGGCCATCCTGGAGACAGAAAAAACACGATTGGGGTGATAAAAAAATAATTTTGGGACAGTTATGGGACGGACGGTAGACTCGGCCTAAAAAAAGAATTAAGTGTGAGAATGCTGACACAAGCACACACAGCGAGAAGATGAACCGCAGCAATTACACCTGAAAGCAGTGAACCTGTCGCCGACCAGAAACAGTGGTGGGAAAATGCACAGCCCCTCTCTCCCGTTAGCACAGTGAGGGAGGTTGGAAGTGTAAATTCGGTTCAGGTTTAGTAATGCATAGAAGACACAGAATAAACGTAAAAACAGCAGGGATGTCAGTAAACTCATCTTCCACAGGGTCTCTATCAGGGCTTCATCGTTTCCTCTGCTGTTATTTGTCTTGTATATAAATGACACAGCAATCAAAAAGAAAGGTGTGTTTTGATCGATGAAGAAAAGTCAGGAAACCAAAGATTGTTCTTCTTAAAGTTTCAACCTTGACAAGTCTCTCTTAAATATTTCCGTTGTAATCTTGATCCGAAAATCAAAACCCTACTGAGACAAAATTATGAATGTGAGCTGTAAAGTCACCGCTGTGGTATTTCTATCAATCAGAGCCACACAGAGAGCTCAGGTCATCTAAGCGGACTCCCAGCAGCCTTCACACTGTGAGTTTAATTTGCCTCCATCAGGACAGACGTTTTACCTCCTGAGAGGTGGCACTCGCAGATATGAGGTCATACTTCATCCTATCTCGCTGTACAGTACTTGCTCTTGCTCTCGTGAACAGTATTTCTCAACAATACACCAAAGATATGAGGTCATTTATTCCATCAGCTATTGGCGTCTTAAACAAAATGTTATTTGGCTGGCTGGTTTCTGGCGTCCTCTCTCTCTCTGTCAGTGACAGAGACAATAACGATGAAGTTAACCTGTGTACTTTCTCGTATTTATTGCTGTTTTTATTCATTGCTGCACTGCCAAACATAAAAGCCACACAGTGTTTGTGTAATACTTTCATGAGAACTCTGGGACGAACTGTTTGTTTCTGTGATGTTCTGGCAACGTTTGATTGGAACAAAATGTGTAAAAATGTGCGAAAATCGGGACAAAAACATCTGGCCTAACCTCGAGCTATTCAGAACAACCAACACCAGCAAGCAGGATGAATGGGAAAACCTTTAAGCAACATTACATGCTGATGAAGCGCGGTGCTGGTGTTGTGCCAGAACCCGAACCAGGTCAGCAGGCAATGTAACTGTGCTCAGCAGCTTTTTTTGGACATAGTTAATGGCAGAGGGCAAGAGACCGAAGAGAGTGACTTTTAGTCGCTGGCAAGAGCTTTGTGAAATAAAATGATGAAAGACAGACTGTTAGCTGGCTGCAATGACTCGCTTGGTGTCCGGGTGTGTCGGCAAAGTTGTCGATTCACTCACAAGCAATGAAATCATAATAAATACACACGTACAGTTGTTCAGATTTATGACTCTGAAACTGAACAAATACAGTAAAATGAGGTTGGTGAAAAAAGTTATTTTGTGGTACGAACAACGAGGGAGTGTGTCAATTAAAACATCAGAAAAACTGTGATAAGAATGAAACTCAGAGCCTTTGAGTCTGAATTTCACTCTTAACACTCTTTCAGCTACTGTATAGTCAGTTCCCACATACAGGACTCAACAGTAACCCTTTACCCAACCACCAGAGGTGATGATGACATTTTTTTCTGCAGTCCACGCTGACGCCAGAGCTTTAAATTGATTAGATCCAATGTTCTCAGGGATTTTGACAAACTGACAGAGTACAATATGTTTAGACATAATGTATAGACAGACATATTGAGCCACAAGCCTCAAGTCCTAAACCCTCCAATGTAAATTTCCTGTCAGAAGCTTTATAAATTAAAACTGGCGTTCACCGAATACGTAAACTAACGAAGAAGCGCACTGTAATTGGTTCTGAGCTGCATAATAACAGAACTGTACAACACATGTTTAGAAAGCTACTCTAAAGCTCATACTTTAACATTATTTTAAGTATAAGACACTAGATACAAAGACTAGCCCCTGCTCGACATGACAAATTCACCATTTCAGCAAGTGCATCTGCTTTTAGCCAGCAGTTTAAACAAATTACAACCTTCGACGTGGTTCAGTGCCAGATCCTGAGCACCCAAACTGAGCAGCTTGCTACAAAGGTCTGTCTGCCGTTCTAGCTCTGTTTTCTGCAATGCATGCAACACGCCACATTATAATTTGATTTCAGTCCAACCTGCACTGCACTAGCACACTAGCACACGTTGTCCCTGTAGCAGCAAAGCTTCAGCAACAAATAAGGGGGGCTGCGGTCTTACCAGTCCAGTACAGTACAGTAACCACCAAAATAATAGTGAATTTAACAACATATATATGTAGAATTAGCTATTCTAGATGCACTGGGTCAAGCTCAAAGTCTACATTATGGGAACAATAGAAACAGACGTGAAGACAAATCAACTAACCCAAGAAAGACCATTGTAATAACTAGAACAATCACACAGCTTTCTCTCTGCTATAAATGGTCATATTGGAAAAAAGGGTGGTCTGCACTTTCTTCTTGTTTACATTGTGAGTACAGGCTCCTTAAATTCCCCAAAAATCAAGAGGAATCCCAAACATGGTGGTGATTTTTCCACAGAGAGCAAGTTAGAGAAAGGTGAAGCTAACAAAGGTTTCTGCAGAGGAATCCATCAGCCATATCTTGGACATGAGCAATTCTGATGAGTCCTCCAGGCACACAAGGACAAGGGGGAAGCATTGCTCTGATAACTGCAGAGTAGCAGCCGCAAAATGAAAGAAAAGAGCCAAATGGCATGGATACAAATGCAAAAAAAAGACACTTACTCACAGCAGTTTAGGTCTGCCTTTATCTTCTTGCTTGTTTTAGTTCCTACACTTTCCTTCCCTTCACGCCGTGCAGCTTCATGCTCATGCTTTGCCCCTCCTTAACACTCCAACACCTGTCCCCACTCTCTGTCTCTCTGTGCGAGTGTGAGAACGTACATCCCGTCTCGTAAGAGTCCTGTTTCCCTCCGGCGGGACGTAAATGTCAACTCTCCACTTTCTTTCACATACAGTGGTGACTTCTCCCGATGACAGAGGGAGGAGGGAGGGAGGCAACAATATTAGCAGCAGCAGCAGCAGCAGCAGCAGCAGCAGCAGCGTTGTTGTTGTTGGGAGAAGGAGAGGAGGAGGTGATTTGGTGGATTCCTCAACAGGACAGCTTTCATCTCCTCCATTTTACCCTCACTCCCATCCTACCATTGTGATGCCCCATCCTGATTTCCTCGCCTGTTTTCTTCTTCTTCTCTTTAGCTTCCTTAGCAGAAATCTAACACCCAATTTGATTAGCAGCAGTTAATAATAGGAGGGAGCAAGCAGATGTGAAAATATCTCCTTTCAGTCCCGTTCTGCCGACCTCACAGTCTGTCCCTCCAGCACATGCTATTCTCTCCCTTTACCCTACTCTCCCCTGTCTGACATGCTGCTTCACCCCTCCCCCTTCTCTCCTCCTCTTCCCCCCTCGCTGGTTGGTACGTTCCCAGGACAAAGAGAAGGGATGGAAGAGAGAGAGAGAGAGAGGGAGAAAAGAAGCAGAGGAGAGGGAGAGGGCAGGAGGTAACACAAAAAAAGGGAGGGGGAGGGGGTGCACTTGCGGGAGAGTGGTTTTCTTCCACATGTGCACTCGTCCTCTCGCACGGTGGCGTTTTGTTGGAAATCTGCAGCTCTTGCAAGTAGAAAATGGACAGAGAGTTAAAGCACATCTGGGCATTACACACCTCCAAGTCCATTTAATTAAGTTAAAGACTGATGCTTTGCAAGTGCAGCAAATAAAAAGGAAGCAGCTCCAAAGTGCAAGCGAGCATCTAAAAATTCACTCCACAATAAATAACCGCGGAGTGTGGCAGCTCGCGGTCCAGCGCACTTTGCAAAGTGGAAATAGAGTCACCGAAAATATAACCTAAAAAATAAACGGCTGGTCTCGGGTTGCAACCAAATAACGCCGAACAAAAAGTGTAGGTTGCATCAGCTGGGATGACTTCATATGTGCCATCCACACATGAGATGGATTAAAAAGACATTGCTGGAGAGCAGAGCAGAAATCTGAGCAAAGGAGGAGGACATGTGGGAGCCAAGAGAGGCCACAAGGACGCAAAGCTGCATGAGACCAGCAAGACTCACAAAACTCCTTCCTGTTCTGCTTGAAAAATATACAAAGTGTGTGTGTGTGTGGAAGAAAAGAGATCCAACCACAAAAGAAGTTCAATTAAACTTCAGGTTTAAACAAACTAAAGTACTTACTCTTATTGGTGCAACCGTCATTCCTGAAATGACTTCCTCTAACCGCACCTGCCTCCAAACATTTTACAACAGAAGTGCAGCGATGTGTCAATTTGCTAAAAGTCACCGCCGAGCCAAAATCGTCCCCGAAGATGAGCCGTTAGCCGTTCCACTCAGTGAGCCGGCTGGCTGCCGAAGCAGAGCATCAAATCATTCTCTGCTACAAGTCTGCTTATGCTTATCAAATGATAATCCAATGATGACCCAGTTCATTCATCTCTCCGCTCTGCTATGCCAGCGACAGGTCGGACTGATTTATCACAAAGCACACGTGGGAAGGTCAGTCGGTGTCCAGGAAATGCAGCCATGGGCTGATTTGGATTAGAAGAGCACAAACCCTCAAAAAAAATGTTTCACATTTTCTGATCCTGCAGAATTAATCTCCCTCATTACTGTGTATGATCCATTAATTAAAAATGTTCTGTAGCAGTGTGCTCTCGTCCTGAGATCCACGTTGAACTCCAACCCCCAAATCTGAGGACTCCTGACTTCACTCAGACATCAATGAACTGGACTGCAGCGTTATCTTTGGGCCTGATTACATTAGACGGAGCAGCTGATAGTAACCGACTACTAGGTTACTTGACAAGCAGTGAGTCCAAAAATAACAAATGAATAAACAAGACTGTCAATAAATCCAATAGTTGCCGAGACATTTCACCTCATGGTGGCACGACAGAATAAATCAGAGAAACACTAAAGTCAGACGTTGAGATATTTCAGTCTGGACGAAAGACAGACTGATACCTCCATCCCCGGAGCCAATCCGTCAACCTGGCTGATAAAAACAACCTCAGTAAAGTACCAGCAGAGCTGCTTGAGGGGCTAATACTAATAATAATGCTATTTTCATACATCTATGGACAGACATTGTAGGATTTGTCAGCGACTTTGTGCAGCTTCATCTGGGTTGATGGATGAGATGACTGCAAGTTCGTCTACCGCGACAAGACGCCAGGAGACGGACTGCGGTCTCAAAAGAAGAGTATCGTGACACAAAAACGCGGCACGCCCTGGCAGCAAAAACCCACTCTGCTTAATGAATTGTGATATAAATTTGTATTTGTCTTTCCAATTTAATCTATGATGGGAAAAACAAGACCTCAATCCATTAGTCAGACCAAAGAATGTGAGGACTGTGACTCACATCGCGGTGATTCATCACTAATTAAGAGTAGGCACTACACAGGTGGAAACCTCTCATTAATGTCAGAATAAATGGAGATGGAAGTTTGCAGAAAGCACCAGAGTAACGCTGCGATTAAAAATGATGGCCGGTCTCCCATGACACTATTTTCACGCTGTGGTATTTTTGTCAGACTGCAGAACTGGAGGTTTTTTTCCTGAGTGCAGGACTGCCTGTGGGGCTCTGCTGCAGTACTTCAAGAGCTAAAAGGAGGAAGTGTGAAGGAGCTACATCTAAAATCATTACTAAAGCTATAAAAATGGATGTAGTGAGAGACCGAGGGGGGCGCAATGGGATTTAAACACAGGGAGAGATCACTGTAAGGGGATGAGATCAGGACTTGGAGCAGGTTGACAAAACAAATCCCATTATGAGAAAGATTTGTTTACTGTAAGCCATTTTTACTCAGAGGTCCAACAATACAGCCAACAAAGAAGACCTGCTGCCTTTTGCTGTTTTACACTGAACCAAAGAGACGGAAGTTCCCGAAGCAACAGAGGCATCACGTGAAATGTGTGTAAATAGATGTGGGCGGACTCGTTTTATCCAGGCGTAGATTCTGCTGTTATTGCCTCCACTGCCGGCCGAATAATGCCGCAATGCTGCCATAAACAGGCTGTGTGATTCGCAACCTTCGTGGCTGTGAAGTGAAGCCAATGCAAGTGCCAAAAAAAACTGCAGTTCCTCAAGCGTCCACTTGAGGCTGGCTCCACAAGTGAGTCAGTCTCAGGCTTGTTCGGGCACTCAGGTGTCAGGTCTGCCACTTATCTTCATCTTTGCCAGGAGGCGGAAGAGTCAGGACTACCAACATGGCGACGGCTAGAAACTCATATTTTGCCTGTGGGTGATGTCACACATCATGCCGTTCTTTGTACTGTCATTGGCTGATACACAGACTGTTCAGACACACACAGAAGTACAAGTTGAAGAGCACTGACCTAACAGAGAATAACCGTCAGATAAAAGCGCACTGAGTGGGGCTAAAATGGATTTCCACCTTAGTGCTGGGTCCATATTGTCAATATGTGCATCCTACTAATTCAGGCCACTCTGAACAGTTTTTATTTCTCCTTCCTGTTACGCACTAATGTGTTCGTTAATGTAAATAACAGGGTATGAATCGTTAACACAGGTCACGATGTATGGACCGACAAATGGAAAGTATTTTTTCATGACAGCATTCAAGCTTTACAGGAATGTAGAAAGCACCATATTGATGTTGAGAGGACGGTGCAGTTTTGTCTTTTTTCGATGTCAACTTCATTTTCCGGGGGCCAACAAAGGGGCGAGACGTTCCAAACATGCTTTCAGCGCTCCTGGAGCGAAAGCTGTTACTCCAGCAGCCAGCTCAGCAGTTAAAATGTTCCCACGTCCCGGACATTTCCCCGCTGCTGGAGGCCCCCCAGGTCAGGTAGAAGAGGAAAGGATGGTTTGTCAAGTGTGAAGGAAGAAAGGGAAATAAATCAGTCTGGCCGAGCTGCAGATGCCATAACAAGAGAGAGAGAACATGGAGAAGAGTTTGGCCTGACGTCGGCTTAGTGGACAAATCAGAAGCAGTGTAGGAAAACATGAGTATCACTCTGGGAACATCTACATCTGTACACAGCCCTGATGCATCTGACAAACATGTTTGCTACGTGAATACAGACAGACAGTTTTTATATTCGCTGACCTAAACAGCACGTGCTTTCCTTGGAAAAATCCTCCAGTGCACAGGAAGCGTTTTATACTTCCAGTTTAGCTGCAGGTGTAAAAACAACGTGGGAGGACACGTCCCATTTTTCCCCACTGGCTTGAAGTGGACAGAGCCTAACTGTGAAATCAGCTGATCTTTTGGACTGTTAAACTGTTGAATAATAACGCGTGTTCTCTTTTTCTAAACTTTAACTTTGAGTTGGTTTAGGGAGGGCACAGCAGGATGGGGCACTCAGCACAGAAGGCTCTGAGCTCGATTGGGGCCTTTCTATGTCGCAGTTTGCACATTCTCCCCTTGCCTGCATAGCTTTTCTCCAGTGCTTCGATTTCTTCCCTATCAAAGGCATCTGATCGACCTTCCCCGTGACACTCCCAGTGTCCCCAGAGACCCTGGTTGAAGCCCAGACACGACCTATGACAGCTTTGCTTTGTTTTAAAGGATCCCAAGCCGTAAATATCTGCAAAAGATTAATTTTTAACCACAGTTTTACTTAACAAGACACTTATTTTGACACAGTAGACAAATCTTAATGATTTGTGTGTAATTTGGGACTAAAAATCTCACAACTTAATGCTAAATTAATCGGACAGACCAGCTCATTTCTCAACAGTCTACTGGATTTCATTTTTTAATGTTTGTGACAAACTGCAGCGGCGAGTGTGGCAATTAAACTAACTTTCTTAAACTAACTGAATTATAAGTATTGATAAAATATGCAAACGCTTTCATGACTAATTGTGCAGTTTTTCCCAGACTGCATCACATATTGAACAGACTAACCGAGAGGATTTTGTCCCGTTTTATAATCAGACTCGGAGGAAAATCTCACAGTTTCAAGCCTCTTGTTGTCCTTGATTACATACCACGAGAGAGAGGTTATGTGTATTGTGTGTAGTGTGTGTATTGTGTGTAGTGTGTGTGTGTGTGTTCCGGCTGGTCTTTTGTTTCCTCTAACAAGGGCAGAATGAGTCTAACCGTTACATCATCCTCTTCTCACAAGGAGTGAACAGAGGTCCTGTGGATGACCATGTGACAGAGGGGCTGACATCATATTTGTGCAGGCCGTGGTTCGAGTTTCAGGCAGTTAAACCTTCGATTGGTTTCTTTTATTTACGGTTGGAAAAATCGCATCGTACTGTCATGAATATTCTCTCGACCGGGCTGTTAGTTACTAACCCTGTGCCTTTAAAGAACAGCCTGGGTGTGTGCTGTCTTCACCGTGCTGCTGCAGTTGATGGATTGGGTCCCACTGGGGGAGGGAATTCATCTCTATGCATCTCTCTTGGTTCATTGTGAGAGAAGGGGATAAGTGGGCAGCAGGAGCATATTGTGTCACGATGCTCGGCAAGCAGGGCGGACGCAGGCGGGCGAAGTGATGGAGGTATGGATAAGAGAGAAGGGTGGATGGATGAGTTAGAGCGAAGGCAAAATGACGAGCAGATCTCCTCGCCCCCTCCTTCTCCTTCTCCTCCAGACGGTTCCTGTCACGTCACAGTCTGAAGGTAGACGCAGCTGAGACGCAGCAGCCGTACAGCAACGCGCAGTGACCTGGCCTAAAGGAAGGCTGAGAGGGGCGTCAATCTTCATCACACGCCCGAGCGCACACATACACGCAGCCCGCACACCACAATCAAAGCCTTTATAAGTGTTGTGGAGATGAGAGAGGGGGCACCCTTCACAGCTGTTAAACTCAGATTGATTGGCCGTGATGATTGTCAAAGGAGCGATACAACACCACCCTTCTCCGCCTTTGTCTTCCTCACGTACACACAGGCCACATATCTTGCTCATGTTTATTATTAATCTAGAGATGAGAGCGTCAGATTCTGCAAAATCTGCCACAACGCAGGCAGTAAAAGTCAGATTTTCTATTCACGTCACTGTCTGCTGTGCATAATATTTTCTTTGTATTCCATTAAATGTCTGCATGTCATGGAGAGATCTTTTGTGTTGAAGGGCGGTCCACGGTATCTGGCTGTGACCTCAGTACAACAGCGGAAGAAAACAAATGGCAGGGAAGTGAAAGACGGTGGACATCAGGTCGATACAAGAGGAACGCTCTGCTGCCGTACATTGAACGTCTGAACGTACAACAATGAGTTTTAACCGCTGAGACAGTCTCAGTTAATATTAATGCCTCTATGTGATATACAAAAACAAGCAAGACAATCAGTGAGAAGATCGGCTGTTTCTATACGCTTATTCTTGATGCCAACACGACCCTTTCACCAGATTAGATTTGCCAGATTCCCCTCGAAATTAAGTCAACTTTATTGTCAATGCTGCCATACTGTATGTACAAGACATACAGAGAATTGTTTCCCTTATATCTCTGCTGCAAACAGCAATAAACATGAAATTTAAAACATACAAGTTTAAAGAGATCTAAGAAAAATATGGCAAATCTAGAAAGATATTCACAGTGTAGATCTAGCAGGAAAAGTGGTAATGGTTGCTGTCTGCAAAGATATGTATGCAGATGTCTTTAAAGATCTCCTACAGATTTATTTTAAGTTCTTACAATTACATTTCTCCATCATGGAAACATCCAGAATCTATCAGCAACAAACACTTTTGAACCCAGTTTGAAGTTTTGACATCACACTTGTCTTCACATGCTGCATACTCTGCCATGATTGGCTCCGAACTAGTAGTGACATCATCTCATCCTGCTCGTACGTGCATGTGCTAAACTGATATTTAAAAAGGTGACCACAGAGAAACTTTCCCCAGAGAGAAGCTCGAACATGACAGTCACAGAACAACAACCAAAACACATTTTTAAAGCGGAGTTCCCCCTTAACTTCAAATGCTGTTAATCATCGTACACTAAACAGTAGTTGAAAACTGTGGCAGTTTTTGGACGGTGCCAGCTCGTGCGGTTTTCAACTCTCCATTAATAGTAAAAATGTGTAAGTGCCCGAACCTCAGTGTGCAACAAGGCGGGACAAAATGCTAGGTTGTAGATAAACCATATGGAAGAGCACTGCCCAGTGGCACAGCGGGATAGTAGTGCCGAAGTCAATAAAGTTGTTTTCCTTGTGTCTGGACGCAGACTGTATGGAGCAGTCACTGGCCTGCAGGGCTGGGAGACGGCTGAGGGGAAGCAGAGTGGAAAAGAGGGAAGCTGGAGGCCGTTCAAGAGAGACATCAAGTAGGGCACAAGCCACGGACGGTGACACGGTGAAACTGTCTAGAACAGTTTAGCAGTAGATGTACAGTATGTACTCAAAAAAAGGAAGAGTAAATTAGGTTTTAAGAAAGTGGCTTCTTTATTAGATACACATGCTTGTTAAGGCAAACAGCCATCTCCTTTCAACAACAAACTGTGGCTGCAACTCAATATAAACAGCATGTGGAGACGAGGTCAGCAAGTCCTTCTGCTGTTAAAGTAAACATAAGAATGTGTAACTTTAAATGTTATATGGTTTCATTTCTTGCTGCCAGACACGGCCGTTCCATCATATCGTAAATACCTGCCCTCCGGCGATTTTTAGACAATGCGGAAAATGATCCAGTAAACCGAAAAATAGGCATTAATAAAACATGCAGTCCAGAGCGGCTCCACGAGCCAAAACGCAACGTGGACGTGCCAGGTCAGAGGAGAAAGGCCAGAGGATTTCTAACTACCAGGAGTCCCACAAATATCAGCTCAGAAGAAGCAGTGCTGGGCAGAAAGGCCTACAATGGATCTCGACGAGTCAGAATTGAGTGTTAACGTCGAGTTGCATGCAGCCTCGTGTCAGCAGTGTTACAGATGGTGAAGCGGTATGGAGGATGTTTCTTTGTGCCGAAGCTTTGTTGATGTGTCTGTCTCTCCACGGCCAGTCTGCATTTATCAAAAGCATGCACACACTCTCAGAGAAACACAACCATCAATTCAGTTCTACGTTTTCCAGAAGGTTTGAACCTGTAGGAGCACCTTTGGGACGGGAATACGTAGCATGATTACATGGCAAGATCTGCAGAGGCCGATGCTGCAGAGTCAGCACGGACTTGAACATCCCTTAAGGATTTTTCCTTTTTTCCAGCTGTGGATTTAATGAGATGTTTGATCAATACCGATAAATCAACTTGAGCCTTTTTTTAATAAAATGTAATATCTTTCAGAGATGCTCTGCAAAAAGTTTTGATATTCAATAGAATCTCAGGCAGCGTGCCACAACAATGATGTGTCACCTCCATCAACAGAAGAAACTGAAGAGCTGTGTGAGACTTCTTAAGAATTTTTAATATTTTCAAAGTAGCATGTCTCCAAAGATGAGCTCGAGTGTTCTGACACTGCTCTGGCAGCCCCGACTGGACAAACATTACATTGTTTCATTCTTTTAAAGAGGCTCTATTCATAATGGTGGAGGTGGAGAACGGGCCCATCAGCTATTGTCACGCCTCAAATCCTCTTTGCGGATTAGAAACTCAATATGGAAATACACAGTTGCAAAGAGTGAGAGGCTGAGAATGTCTCCAGTGTCAAAGCAAGTAAAAAAAGTTAGATTCCAGCTTTTTATCTCGAAGTGCTGTCGAGGTGCAGCCGAACTCAAGCTGTTGGTTTCTGGTTGTGTTTCAGTAGAACAAGCGTCTGCACTGCATGCTAGCGCCTCTGTGAGGTTGTACATAGGCACAGCAGTGCTTTGGGCTAAATGCTAACATGCTGATATGATGCGTCATGTCAACATCTTAGTGTTGTGCGTTTGTGCGCCTTTGTTGAGCACTAAACAGCGAGTCCGGCTGAGGACGACTGTCATTAGTTTTATAGATAAGTCGTCATTAAACAAAGAAAAGTTTGAGCTGATCATGGAGCTAGAAATGTGGAGGAGGTCCTCTCTGAAGAGCTGGAGGTTTGTGAAGGTAAAGAGGGACGCCCCTGATCTGGTAGGAACTTGTAGAACGTTCCACCAACGGGGAACAACAGATTTCCCAGGCGTCGTTCATTGGAGGTAACACATGAGGACATTCAAGTAGGTGGGTGCAGAACCGGAGTCTACCTTGTAGTCAGCATTAGTGATGTGAATTAAATGTGGGCTGCTACAGGTGGCCAGCAGAGCTCGATGAGCAGCGGGGTAACGTGACCTTTAGGGTGGACTGAAGACCAAGCCTGCTGCAACTTTCTGGATCATCTGAAAGAGTTTCACTGTGCATGCTGGGAGGCCCGTCAGGAGGGTGTTACAGTAATCACCAAAGTCTGTAGGATTCAGTGAAGATCTAAACCAACCAGCAGTCAAAAATGCTGTTTGTAAGTAAGTAAGGAAGGAAGATGGATGCAGTCCATGAAAAGCAAACACGTAGAATCTGAATTTATTGAGTCAATTACATGCAATACCGCCTCTCTGCATTCCCTTTAACTGAACCTGCATTAAAGTGTGTGTACTAACACCTACAGAAACGCACAAATTGCATTCACGGTGAGTCGGCCGTATAACGTGTAATTTGTAGACACTTTACCTCAAATCATCATAAAATTACACGTCTGCATTGACAGACTCCGCCGGGAGATAAACTCCTGTCAGATTCTCAGCTGAGCTGGATCATAAGTAGGTTATTTGTCACAAGTATACAGCTACAGGTAAACCAACAAATGATACTTGTTCTGAGAGGAGAACAACCTTGATGACAATCAGATGAACCGCGTCCTACACATTGGTCCTTTCTCATCAGCAATTGTGCAACACAACAGCTAAAAAGAAAACACAATCCTCCTTTGGCAAATTGTCTGGCAGGTTACCAGAAAATATGATGTGAAATTCTGGTATTTTAAAGGAAAAAAGTGCCACGCAAGTGCTGCTCTGAATGCTGGCACACTCCTCTCTGGCCTTCTGTGACTATGAAATCGTAATGTTTCCACAACAAAAACCTTGTCTGACTCAAATTCTCCTTTGGCAAGGTTTTTTATTATGGAAATGAAAGAATATGTCTTCCAGCAGAAGGTCTAGAGCCCGACCCCCCCTGAGTCCTAATGTCTCAGTTCAATGCACCGCACACAAAATCTTGGCGAATGCTTGATGCGAAGTGCAGAACTACTGGTGGGTTTCTAACACAAATATACAACAAAAATCACCAGGCCAACCTCGGACACTTCAAGGAGAGCCAACAGAGCTGTAACAGATGCATCAAAACTGTCGGCCAACATGCAAAAGTCATTGCAGACACGTCGGGCGTACAATGAGCTATGATGAGCACAAACATTTTATTCAGGGAAACACTTTGTGAATGCTTAACCGAGCAGCAATGTTTTCATTCATCAAAAACTCTTTAGTATTTACATCGTGTCAGAATCATTTAGGCGAAACAAAGAGAATGCATTCGTGACCAATTCATTAAGCGAGCAAACATGTTTTGTTGAGACAAGATCATACATAAAATATACTGATTGACACGGGGAACAAATACAGATTAATGAATCCCTTAACAAACAAAGACAACGCCGACTTTTCTCTCGGGGCTCGAGAAGAGGCACGAGTCGTGCTGAATACTGAAACCATAGAGCAGCAAACACCCAAGCAAAAACAGGGATACTGTCTGCAAGCAATATGAAAACCACAAATGGCAAGACAGTCATGCTGTGCCAGTATGAGCAGCCAGCACACACACAGCTGGGATAACAAAAGGAGAACCAATCTGCCGATGACAGACAATTCACATTAGCCGAAGAGTTTTCTTTATGCGCTGGATGAATAGATGGTTTCTGTGGGGTAACCTGAGTTACATCAACAAATGATCTGCACGTCAAGTGCTGTGGATGTAAGCTTTACAGCACACGCTCTCACTCTGCCCTCCTCACAGCAATGTTTAAAGAAGTTTAGCTGACTGCTGACCCCTACTGGTTTCTTTACATAATTACAATGTCGTTTGAGTGAGAAAGGGCAGAGATCTGACTGTGTGTGCGATCTTTATGACGACCTGGAGAGTTCACGCTGTCGCATGCATTCTCTGAAAGTAAGAATACTTTTTGTACTGACATGGAACGATCACGGTGACTAAAAATAATCTTTGTTTCATTCTCTACAGCCGTTATTCAGCTCATTTAGGAAGACCAAACCAATCCATCGTGCACCAACAGCAATGTGTATCCTCGAAACAGCTTTGAGGTCTTTTTACTAATATCAAAGCAGCAGGAGGTCGATATATATCCAGACGTTTAGTCCTCAGTATGAGCACTCAGTAGCATATTTCACCGTATCTTCCACTTCTTTTAAATCCCACAACTTCAGGCTGATAAGCAACTTTCTGTTGCAGCTGAGATAACAACCATGTCATCCTCAATCTTCCAAGAGAACCACAGCAGACAGCAAAGAACCGCTACTCTACAAAGTTACACCACTTTCACAGGTGGCGTTGTATTCCAGCTGACTCGACTTCATGTGTAAAACTGGCGGAGCGTCTCTTTGATTGTTCTAATCCTCGTTGAATCCAAGCTGTGGCGCTCACATTTAAACTCTTGGGTCTCTTTTCATGAATTCCTCACCATTAATCATATTTAGATTTATACTCAGGTTGCAGACAATCTATATCAACCTTGACAGAGTCTGATTTCAAGCATCTGAAAAATCCAGACAGGTATTTCAGCTATGAAAATCTTACCAGTTTCAGAATTTTTAAGACAGTTCCTTGCAGCTGAGTGCAGTACTTTGATGATTTGGGAACAAAAAGATACAAAATATATCTACGGGAAAGGAATGATGCAGAAAGGATCGGTGAGAAAACTGCACAACATGCAAGCAAGATGAAGTCAGAGAGGGGGGATATCTGTGAAGGTTCTCTGTTCTCCGAGTTTGTGACTTTATTGCTGACATTTTCTGTGATTCTAACAGGATGATGGTTCATTTCTTTTCTCTCTCTCCTGTCTGCTCTGGTTGCATTGCCCTCCCCACCACAACATGGGACGGTACAGGAGTTATGATTCTTCCAGGATTGGGACGCTTGTGTAACCCTCTACTCCACAGCTAGACGGCCACTGGAGGTACTTTATTGTCAGAATACAATTTTAATGATATTAATAGACCTAAATCTTAAAAAAAAAAAAAGGCTTGAGTAGCAGTGAGCCGAGGTGTGAGCTGTGGGAGTGAATGAGGTCGTCGGATAACTCAAGAAGAAGATATCAAACAAATGCAAATCAACCATCTTCATGATATCAACAGCGGAAAAAAAAAAAAACGGATGAATCCTGCTTGACGTCAATCTGAAGAGACACATGAGTCATACTTTGTGTCTTTATGAACATCATCTTTCCATTTCTTACCCAACACCACGGGGGAATCACTCCAGCAAACAGTCTTTTTCAAAGTTCAAAGCTTCGTCTACTCAATGATTGACATCCGTGGTGCTGTAATCTCATACAGCAACTTCCCATCAACATTTTAAAAGCACACTTTTGAAGCAAACACATTGCTCTGGGGGCAATCAGTCCAACCCACAGCTTGAATTCTTCATCATTTTGGATATTTGTGTTTAGACTTTGAAGGAAGAGGAAGAAGCTTTGAGCTCTTTACCTGAATTGTGCCAAAGTCCACGTTCTCGTAGTGGAAGTGAGCGCACTCTGCCAGTTTCGGGAAGTGGCCCTTGGTGAAGCAAAGTCTGAAGACATAACACACACACACACACACACACACACACACACACACACACAGTTAGGTTTCATCCCTTGCTCATGATAACACCTCAGAGTGTGTGACTTGTATAAGAAGGGAGAGTGCAGTGCAAACAGAGGGAGTAAAAGGAGGAGGAAGACACAGAAATAGACTCAGGAGGAAGGAAACAGAGGTGATAAACAGCCAGTTAGCAGCGATAAATAGAGATGAACAGAGGGAAGGAGAGATGTGAGGGAGGTGGAGGAGACAGGCAGAGGCAGGTGTGTGTGTGTGTGTGTGTGTGTGTGTGTGTGTGTGTGTAGGTCGACTCACTTCTTGACATTCTTGACCTTCATGCTGGCCGTGCTGCTGCTGCAGGAGCGCATGAGGGGCTCCGTCCTCAGCTCGGGGATCTCTGCGCTCCTCGCCTAAACACACAAACACACACTTTACGTCGGCTATCCCCAAATAAATAAATAATAAATAAATAAATAAATCTCTGCCACTGTTATGCTGTCGGACAATTTTCCATTTAGCTTTTGCTTCGCAGCGACATTCAAACAGCCGACAGGCTTTTAACTTCAAATAAATTCAAACCGGTCGGTTATAAACATCACTGACTGCTCGATGCAAGATGAAATGACTTTCTGGGGGGTTTAGTGAAATGGCTTGTGAAGAGGATGATAACCTGAGGGCACGAGATGGTGAAGAGGAGAAGTTAACTGATTTAAATCAACTCAAACTACTTCGTTTGGAACAAGCCAGTGAGTGAATATTCTAACGAACCTGTATGAACGGCTCAGAGAAGCCAGGACGGTCAAGTGGTGAGCTGTTAAAGCGATTTGACTTTTAATTTATTACGACAGCGTCCTCAAAGCTATAGTGCATCCTGGTGTTGCATTACAGTCCATTAAAGCTGCATGATCTGGTTTCTTTGAATGCTTTTAAATCCATTTTGAGGATGCTTAATCTGATATTGTTGAGTTCTTGGCTTGTACTGTGCTTTTATTCTCTGGAATGTTATAAGTAATACAGTAAAACAGTAACACTGTCTGTTTTGTATGTGTTTTAATTTACATGGTTTGTGCTGCTGCTGCCCGTCTCGGCCAGGACTCCCCTGAAAAAAGAGATTTTTAATCTCAGCGGGGCCTTTCCTGGTTAAAGACTACGACAAAATGCCAGAACCAGCACAAAAATGCAGGACAGAAACCACCGAACCAGAACGCAGGAATGCAACGCATCTGGCATGATCTAAGCGTGCATTGCTTTTGGATTATTTTGCAACATGAACATGAGTTGTAAAATCCTCTTCTTGGATCTTTAACTGGGACCTCCTAGATTTTGTTTTAATTAAACCAAAGACACTCTGACCGTGACTTTAACGGTCATGTTTGAGCGCACACGCTTGTTAGTTCAGGAACTAGTTGATATTCTGTCAGCTTTATTTACCGGACAGCAGCATGAGAAGATGAGCTCAGCCCCGTGTTTTACATCTCATCACATTTGCATTTTTAGATTCAGTTTAAAAAAAAAAAAGAAGATGAATCAGTTTTGTCTGCCTCGCCGAAGGAGTGATGGGACCGCACAGACGGGGGGTTTGAAGACGGACTGACTCCTTAATGTCTGCTGCTTTGCTGCATGGTGTGCGAGCTCCGTACTGCAGTGTTGTTAAACAAATAGATTTCACCTTCCTCTGCATGGATCTTTGCTTCAAACAGCACCTTTGGGTTTGTGGTATATTCTGCGTTTGCTGGTCTTCTCACTGCGATGTTGGAGAACAAATCTGGCTTGTTGGAGTGACCTTGCTTCATTAGAAAGCTCACACACCTGACATGGAGGAGTCTGAGCATCATGATAGACACAAGAGTTGCATTTAATTACATTTTTCTAAACTTTCTGCTAGATGTTACAGGGTTAAGCCAAAACATCTACTGCGTGCAGGGTTTCATGAACAATCAGCCGGTCTCCTCGGCTGTAGTAGTATTCCTTAACAAAGCCACTCACTTGCTTCATTTAGCTTAAATCAGAGTGAAAACCAGATGCAGCTGTGGTCAACAAAACATTCACAGAGCCCGGGGAGTCTATTTTGGTGCAGCGGATATGTTCATTGTAAAATTTTCTGACAGCAGGTTGTTTTGGAGACACCCGGGAGACAAAACAACTTCAAATGAAAGAAGGTGACGTGTGAGATCGGCTGTTCACATTAATGTGGCCAATGTCAGATTCTAGTGTGACCTGGTCACGCCCCTGAACCGACCCACATGAGTCAGCCGGTGTTTACAGTTTCATTAATAAGCCGTGGAAGCCGGCGAATTCGTGAGCAGACGAGGACGAGGAGAAAGGCTTTTTGTGGACCGCTGGCGGCTGCTTTTGTACGGAGGTGTGCGGTGTGTGTGTGTGGATGTGGAGTCTGAGCCACGAGTGGCTGGATCGTGACGCGAAAGGCTTCATGGAAACAGATTTCAGGATGTCAAGGGCTACTTTTAAACTATATCTGTCAGCGTCTCTCCGCAAGACTCTCAGGGCAAAATCCATCCTCATAACAAAGTGAGTGTCACGTGAATTCAGAGTGTGACTGTTCAGAAAATCTAAATCAGATCTGTAAGTGATACAAAACAAAAACAGACCCACGTTCACCTGCAGTCTGAACATAACATCAAGGTGGAGCGGGGCTGTGAAAGTTTCCTTTGCGACTCTACAGCCAGATGGTCAGTGACAGTTAAGGTGGTATACAGATGAGGTTGTGTGTTTTTTTAAGACAGACCACCTTTATCTGAAGCGTTAACTGGATGAGGCGGACACAGGTGGACACGGGAGCAGCTCTTGACACGACACGGCGGTCGACAGAAGTCAAACAAAGATGCCAAACTTTGTCTTGTTCCAGCTTCTCGTTTGATTTGCTGCCTTAGTCTGTTTCATGTTACACTGAACTGAATATCTCTGCGCATTATTAATTACCAAAAAAATAAGATTTTATTGTTCATTTGATCATCCTGTTGGAGGGATTATGGGACTGTTTTGTTCCTTTATGCACAGAATATGATCTATCCTACACGGTGCAACAGGGCGGCTGGTGTGACAGCTTACTAAGTTGCTTAGAGCGGCTCATCACCTCCTCGAACCACCGGAGACATGAATAATTCATGCCACTCCAGTATCAAATATTGAACAAAGAATAGCAGACATGCAGTATTAAAAGCCCCGCCTCTGTGATCAATATTCATCAGCTTGGCGAGATTGTTGTTTCTCTCTTTCTCTCTCTCTGTTGCCCGATCGAAAGTGAGCACTTGCGATAGGGCTCCAACCACGCGCCGACCACGGGTGGCTCGGCACGTTACCATGGAGACGGCCTCATTTTCACCGTGCTGTTGATGCAAGAAAGCAAGACTCGAACTAAAGATGGGGAGGAAGAGGAAAGTAATGAATGATGCTGTCTGGTGAATGGAAGGAGAGATAAACAGATGACACAGGAGCACACAGATGGCAGGTAGATGACTATCTGTGCGGAGAGTTTGTGGAGTATGGTGGCTTCAGGACGCCAACAGTCACCTGCATTAATCATGAACGCGCGATAGAGTTTCAGGAACACAGGAGATGCCGTTTCGATAGGAGAGAGAGAGACGACTAATCAATCCGCCACGTCGAAAACAGACGCTGATAACGATGTGACGAGCAGCAAACAGCTGATCGAGTTATCACACGTCATGAAGGATGCTACGACGCCAATATGAGCTTGAGTTGACCCGTGATGAGAGGAGGACGTTGATGAATGCCATTGGATGTATTCAACCGTCTCACGTCTCTAAATGTGTGTGTGTGTCTCACCATGGCACTGATGGTCTCCTCCCAGTCAGGTCTCTCTCTGGGATGGATGTAAGCCAGCTCAGGCACAATATCGTCGTCCTCCAGGTGACGTCCAGGCCTCAGGCCCCTACAGCCAGAACACACACACAGAAACAAAAGAAGGATAACGTTTAAGAGCTGCAACTAACGATTATTTCATGACTGATTTGTGATTATTTTAATGATTTATCACTTCTAAAAATCAGTGACAGGTCACCCCAAATCTTGAAATTGCTCGTTTTGTCCAACCAACAGTCCAAAAATCGCCAAATTGTTCCAGCTTCACTTATCTTGATATTGAAATTTATGTGTCAGCGCTAAAAGTGCAAAAAGAAAACTCAATGTGGGAACTAAATATCTGCAATGCACAAAGTAAACAGGAATGTAATTAAGCAAAGTTATTGGAAAAGTTATTTTAGCCTGTGAGAAAGAGCCGCTACAATTAGTTAGACAAACATTTTCAGGCATTTTCATTTTCAAGCTTATTTCCAACTTCTTAAATTTCAGGATGTGTTGCTTATCTTTAAAATTCAGACTGCTGGTCAGACGAATTAATAAATCTGAAGACATCACCCTGGGCTGTGTTGTGCCATTTTTATTACTTTTTGGATAAATCGACAATTAAAATATTAAATAAACATCAGTGACAGTCGCACTAGACCTTTCTGGGAGTTAAACATACGCTGAGTCCAACAAAAGAAAATCAAACAGGACGGGACATTGGACAATTGATGAAGGTAAATTTGTGAGCGTTGCCTTCACTGACGTCAGACTGTCCTTGTTTTTCCAGAGAGGCTGAGAAAGGCGGAGGACCGGGATGGAAATGTAACACATTTGCACAGCAACATTTCTCAAAGTCTAGTGACGCACACACTCAGTGTACAGACTGTACACACACTCACACTCTCTCACACACACGCATAATATCTCAAGGATGACTTTTAACCATCATCCTGAGTGAAGCACTCTCGCTACATCTACATGAGTCCGATAAACTCGAGCAGACAACAGAGGAAACTGTTTTGAGGAGGATGGAAACAGTCCACAGCAGCTGCACGATGACAGCGTCTAGCAAACATTGAAACAACGTCTCCGCGTTGAGATAATTGGACTTAAGGGCCGGGGACTTTGAGACAAGATGCAGTGAAGTAAAGTAAAGATTGGTAAGATTGTACTCCTCCTGCACGACAACTCACTGATCTTACTTCGTCTTTCAGTCAAATTGTGACACTTTTTCTCAGCCTTTATACCAAAAAGCAGGAAAAAGATACAAAAAGGAGGCTTTCCTACCAATTAACTTGATCAGAGGGGGAAAAAAATATACACAGGATTAAAGAGTTATTGTTATAATTAGAGAGCAACCATGCACAAAATTGTCACCATCACTTTTGTCTAAAAATCCACAATTAAAGAAAATAAAGACATTGATGCTGGTAAGAAATACACTAACTTAATTATGGAAAATAAAAATAAAATAAATGTGATTTTTCCTTGCAGCAAACCCTGAACAAGGTGCAGTGAACACACACACACACAAGCACAGTACATAGATACAGTTCGGGTCCCAGCGGACCTTGTTAAAGCGAGTGAGGCTGAAAAAGATCACTGAAATTCTTTAGAAGGGTGCACACACTTCACAGCTTTGGGACCCGACAGGTCAGCAACATAACCTTGATTAGAAATTACTCAGCAAGAGGTCAGAGAGAGACGATGAGGGAGAGGAAAGAAAGCCCTGCACAGGAATGTGCTGCGACGTAAACATTTATTAATACTTCAAAAAAATCAAACATTCGTCCTGAGGCTTGAACGTCTCACGGTGCTTTCAATGTACTCAAATAGTCGCCTAGTTTCAGGTAAAACCGTCGTCTACAGTTTTATATCCAGACACAGCTGTCAGATCTGAATCACCTCTGCAGCAGTGTGGTTACTGCAGGCCTTAAAAAAAGGTGTCACGTTCACTCACTATGTATTACATACCGGGATGAATATTTGCACCTGGTCTGGTGCTTCTTTGGCACTGAATGATTTGTTATCAGCAGCGGCATTTCTGCCATACTGCCTAACGCAGAGGGACAACAACATGTTTTTAAGCATCGATTTGATTTTGATTTTAAGGTCACGATTCTGTTCGGTTTTTGTTTTCAGCACAGACGTCTTTGCCATCGTTAGACCATCAAGACTATCAAGGTTTTTGATACCCTGACAACTACAATTCATTGTTTTTGGCACCATGCTAAGGCCATATGTTAAAATCTAAATAAATTATTTAAATAACAAAACAAAAAACAACAACAGCTCACCTGCAAAAAGTGGCGTATGGGGGAATCATTGATCTGCTTTTGATTTTTATTTATTTATTTTCATTATAAAATCAATACTGTGACACCGCTGCTTGGTAAATTAGTAATCCAAAAGCTACTGATCATGTTAGGAGGAGTTAGTTTCAATACCACGCGTTTAAAACAATCTCAGTTACACATTTAGTACCGAAGCTTGAACCACAACAGTGAACACACCTGGTCGGCACTGACGTCATTGGGTGTCACTTCAGTTCTGATAGACTACATCATTTAAAAGAAGCCTCCTCTGCAGACAGCTCACCTGCTGCTGTGAAAAAACATCCTAAACGTGGCCGACTTTATAAGAAACACTGCTGGTTCTGTGTGGCGTAGTGAGAGAAATATCAAGAGGCACGGTAAGGGGAGTGTGTGTGCATTATTTGCGTGTGGCAATAATGGAAGGAAAAGCAAGATGAGCAAATTAAAAGTAGTTTGTGAGTAAACGTTAAACTAAGTTGGAGAATCAAGTGGAATTAAAATCGTGAGACGAGAAATTACTTCCTAAAAATAGGGAAATATTTGGCTCTGTGGGAAACGCGCACAACTGGTGCTCGACGTGTTTTCTCCAAAATAAAATCTGTGCTTGCAGAAAGTGTTTGTCCCCTCCGTGTCCCACCATGCGTGCAACAGAGCAGTCACAAATATAATTCATGTTGTTAGTTGTTTATCTCTTAGTGTGAGAAAGTGGTCGTCTTCAGCGACGCAGATTCTCTGTCATGTGGCGTCAAGCGATAAGAAATAACTTGTGAGAATGCTTCCAGAATTTCCGGGGCCCACTGACTGACATCCCACAGCCACAATGACACTAATGACATGCTTTAAGCACCACTTAGCAGGGAAAGCCTGAGAAACTACTGACACAGTGTGAAGCACTTTTCAGATGCCGGAGATAAAGGCCAAGCTTCAGCGCTGGATTTCAGCTTGCCGTGTATCACCTTCTCTGTGCAGGAGCGCCGTGCACTCCAGGCATTCCCAGCATTCCTCTGTTAGGAGAAAGGAACTACCGCACCTGCTCCAAACACTCAATAATGCAGCAGCCAGAAAACCTCGCTTTAACCTCATGTTAAGCAGCTCTCTCGCCTGCTTCTCACCTACCCTACCCTTCTAGATATGAGGGCCAGATATAAGGAGAAACCGACGGAGGAGGAAGGAGGAAGGCTTCCCTTAGACCTCCCAAGTTTGCAGCCTGCTGAGTCAAATATTTCTCTCGCAGCTCTGTAAGAAAAGTCTCAAACCTGATTTCCCAAACATTTTACAACAGCCTCTCAATTCTGCTGCTTAAAAGCAACAGCAGCTCCATTTTGCACACAGAATAAACTCCATGAATCTCTCTGCATCTATCCTCAGTCACCATGTTCTCGTGCCTCTGCTATTAGGCTGCTTCACCACTGAATGCCTGACTCGACATGCGCTCGACCTCAAACACAAATCATGGTTTTTAATGCTCTAATATTTTAACACAGAGAGTTCAGCGCAGGACTTTTCCCTCACGGTGACCAACTGGTTTGAGGCTGGACAATATACATTCACTAAAGAGCTGCCATAGGAAGGACTGCTATCACAGAAACTCTCCAAGGAAAATGCTATAACACAGCAGCAAGACTTAGAGATGTTCAGACTGATGCTATTCTCATGTCTGTAGCTAGCCTGTATATTAAAGCTCAAAAATATGCGGCACTGGCAGCCACCATGTTGGTATTCCTGCCTCTTCCGCCTACGAGGCTGTAAACAGGTTTATTTCTGCTGTGAGGTTGAACATTTTAATATGGGGACTAATGGGGACTGACTTGTTCTGTAGCCAGCCTCAAGTGGACATTTGAGGAACTGCACTTGTGCCTTTCACAGCCACAGAGGTTGCAGCTTGACTAGCTGTTTCACCCTGCTTCAAGTCTTTAATGCTAAGCTAAGCTAATCTGCTGCCGGCTGTAGCTTCGTATGTTGCGTACAGATATGATGGAGGCTGATCTTCTCATTTAACTCTCAACATAAAGCAATAATGTTACTTTATTCCTTTATGTTATACTTACATAAACATGCATATTTAACAATGTTATAACAAAGCTATTTTTTCTATACATATTACATGTGATTTTGCATACATTTTAATATGTGGGACATATATTAATGTTGTATAAATTAATTTCAGTGACCTTCTCTAACTAGATATGCTGCACCCAGCCTTTTTTTAAATCACCAGGCAGCTTGTTAATACATTCACGAGGGTGTGTGTGTATACATGTGTGTTACTGGAGTCCTTAATGGCCGGTGAAAGCAAAAATAAAAAGTTATTTTTGCCCCCTCAAAACGATCACATGTGGAAAAACAGTCCTCTAAGATTTTATTGAGAATCAGTTTAAAAAACGAATAAACAAGAAAAATCTATTCAGGAGGGAAGAAACGAAGAAAAGCAGCCAAACCCGACCAGGCAAACAAGGCGAGCGCTGCCAGTTTGGGTGGCTGTGATCAGTGTTTATAAGAGCAACTCTTAAGAGCACTGCATGTTTTCTGTACTGGACTGAACACACGTGGATACATGCCACTTTTAGAACTGCCAATAATACCCTCCGGAGAGTATTATGGCACTGGTCTGATGAAAGGGATATCCGACGAGCGGTGACTAAAGGATGAGGGAAGTGTTGCGCCTCATGTTCGGCTCTGCAAGAATTTAACAGTGTTTTGGTTCAGTTGAAACTGTCTGGAGTCAATAATTCATCCACAAGGAATAAAACCACTGAATCACTCAGTGCGTGTGTGATTCTGCTGAAATAAAAGCATCTGTACGTCACACACAGCGGTAACTGTTCCTCTTTTTCGTTTTGGAGCTAAGAGCCGAAACCTTGTTTGATTGTTGGTGTTGACAGTTTGACTCACCCCTCCCCGCCCTCCCCCACCTCTTGCACTTGCTTGTAATGTGACAAAGTTTCAGCTCGCTGCCTCTGGCTGAATGTATGACAGCAGAATTTGTGAGGGTGAAATTCAAGCTCGGTTTCGGGGGTCGCTAAAGACTTTCAATCAATGACAGAGAATGTCTTTGTTAACCTGCAGAACAACACGGGGAGAGGAAATAAATCAGACACGGGGATCCTGCAGGGTTCAGCAAGTTAAACTGAAGACTTTGTAAGACCTTTTTAATACTACACACACACGCTGTTACCAGCCACAAAGTATGATGCGAAATCTGCAGGGACAACGTGGCCTAGAAACATTTTTTAGCACTTTGTTCCAGACTGTATATAACAATAATTACTGAAGATATAATGAATAAAATCAATTTGTCGTGGACCCGGATAAGCTTCAGAAAAAAGCTGGATGGATAAACCAATTAAAAAATGATGAATTAATTCAAGTTTATTTAAGTTTTTCAATGAGCTGCTGAGCTAATGTAGCTCACAGAACTACAGGCCAGCAATCGATGTTTAGATATACACTTATATTTTATGTTTAACCTAAAGAAAAGTATTAAAGACATTTGGAAATTAAATGTGACCCATTTTAATGTCATCAAAGCCATTTTTAGGACAATTAATTCAATGCTTTTTGGTCTTTTCAAGACCTGCAGACACCGTGAAGCAAAGAGCGCAGACTCTTTGTGACTTTCAAAGTGTCTCTTTACTGTTTCATGACTCGGATCAGTGTTTCTCAAACTTCCTACACCGCGTACCACGTCAGAAAATACTCTCCAAGTACCACCAGACGTTAAAATACAGCCGACCCTGTGCGGCTACAGACTACGGACTGCCGACTGTTCATAAATCCTGAACACAACCGGTTCAAGAAACAGATAAATGGCCATGAAGCAAAACCAACGTATCTTAAACACAACAGCAGCACCTCTGTCGTGTCTACGCTGGATCTGTTTTGCCAGAGTACAGCTGTGCATCCAGAGGTTAAACAGCCCAAAAAAATCATGTGGTTATGTGTGAGTGAAACCAGAAAAAAATACATGAAGTATGACAAGAGGAAGCAGTGCAGCAATGCTCATTTTCTCCTTTCCGGTTTACCCTCAACAAGGAGCAATTTTATCTGATTCTTTGAATGTGGAAATTGGGTTGTTACAATCAGAAAACAGAAAATAATCAGAATTTAAATCACGGTTGCTCAGAAAAGTGGCATTTAGGTATTTTACTCAAAGCGTTTCATCCTGTTTTCATGATATAAAGAGTGAACAGGTGCAAAGAATGAGCTCATTGTAGCCTGTACTGAGTAAATAAATCAGAATCAGATCTATTGTAGAGCCTGCACACATTTCATTCCCACTGTTAAAGAAAAAAAACCTTCACAAAAGCAACAAGCAGGAGAGAAAACACAGGGAGGAAGCCATTAGTAGGCAGCGCACGGGACTTCAACCTTATGCATGTCCTGGATCTCGTCCACTGGCTGGAAGTCTCTCCGGTCGGCCAGCAGTCTAAGCTGCTATCCCACTGAGGCAGTTTATCTGTCCTACATATGGCACAGTAGACGAGACAGGAGTCAGCTGTCTGACTGTTGGCTTTTATCGGGTTCTGTTCATCCTTTATGAACCGGTCATCATCCTACAAAGGTAAACTCTGCCCAACAATCTGATCTGCGATACTGCAGCTACTACGGCTCAGCCACGACATGCTGGACTGAAATATGCCTTCATGTCTCCATAAATTTTACTCTGCTGTTGATACAAATTTATACAAACGACTGAACACTTCCTGGTCACTGACTATAACGGTTATTTTTCCCTCCGCAGAACTCAGCTATGGATTTAATGGACAGCTGTGTTAGTAACCGTCCACTGAATAGCAGCATGGCCGTTGCGAAGCATCGATTGGTTGAAAACTCTCTCTTCCTCAAACGCAGTTGTTGTTGTAGCTGGGTAACGCTGATGGACAGGATACATACCAGAGGTTACACGATCCTCATAATAAGTTCTATTGAATTAATAAAAGATTAATTTCTCTTCCTTCCTTTTCAGAAATTTCAATTTCCCAAACTGAAGGAGCTGCAGCTCAGACGGCAGATCAAGGTTACTGTGTTAACTTTACACGTCTGAAAGGAATATTCATTCGGCAAAGCTCAATCTCCAAATTAAATGATCAGTTTTGAACACGATCTCGAGAATACAGTAAGACGCACTATGATTGTACCTATACGAATATATGTGACAACTGATGCTACAAAAACTGTTAGATATTTATTTTTGGCATACAAAGTGGTGACTTTGAATCTTATTTTTCCACACTCACATTGACAGACAACCACAATATTCATGCCGTACTACAGAAAAGATTTTACACCAGTAAAATCTTCCATTAGAGCCTCCTGGTAAATGTCCACATCATTCAGGCTCCACACCATCACATAATAATTTGTGCTCGACATCTGTAATCTCCAATCTGAATCCTAAAACCCTCCGATGACATCACTGTGGCTTCATCGGGGTCGACTTGACAAAGCTCCTCCAGAGTCACAGATGAGATTATAAAACCGTTTGGACATGTCGAACAGGACTAACCGTGAGCAGTGAGGTGAGTAAACCAAACGGAAAAATTCATGATGCCTTCATAAGACGACCAAGAAAAGGTAGAGCCCAACCAATATATATTGGCCGATATTAGCATCAGCTGATGGCGAATGTGTGCCAATATTTGCGGTATATGATGCAGAACGGATGCTACTGGTGTCACAAAAAGTTAATTGTTGAAGAGAGCAGCCTTGCATAGCCGTATCACTGCAAACTCCAGCCCAAAATTAACTATATCCGCCACCATATTGGTAATCTGTGAACTTCCTCCCTCTAAACGTCGGTATCGGTTTCACAGATTCCATATCGGTCGGGCTCTGAAAGGAAGCACGGCTGTCTGAGCTTACTCTTTATTTAATTACTAAGAACAACAAATGCCTTGTGTTCAAACGACTGCCTGTACAAGCACATGGATCGCTACGCTCCTCGCAGCCTGCGCGTACCTTAAATTAGCGGCTACGTGATCTGTTTAGTTACAGATTCAGGAGAGCTTGGTGGCTGGTGGTGAGGACCTCCTCTCTGCACAGTACGTCTCTACTCTCGAATTTGATTATGGGGAAATCACATAGTACACACATAGTATACGTTTTTTATAGCATTTTTATCCTCTGTGTCACCTCGACTGTCCCCGACCGAGCCTGACCGCTGATCCTCTGATCCACCCCGTCCACGAGGATTCATTGGATAACTTTTATAACGCACTAGCCCTCAACCAAACACCCTCCCTGTCGTCTGTGGTAAGAGAAATTATCTGCTGCAATGAGCGCACACACACACACTCTTGTATATGTGCTGTGTATGACATCATCTAAGATATTTAGCAGTAGGGAAACATATTTTTCCCATTTTGTTTCCCTCCTTCTCTTCTTTATCTCTTCACTCACTCACTCACTCTCAGTAGTAATGTTGGACCGCTGTCTAATGTATGCTAAGCTGCTGCTGCCATGGTAACCCCGGTGCAGGATTTAGACCCAGTTCAGGACTGTGGAGGGGTGGTGTGTGTGTGTGTGTGTGTGTGTGAGGGGCAGGTGGAGGGGCTGAGCAGCCTTGACTGTAATCCCCTTCCTCCCTCCCTCCCAAAAAAAAAAAAAAAAGCTAATATACAGCAGCAAACATTTACAAAAAAAACACAGGCAGATGTACACACATCACTAATCCAGCAGCGCTGGGAATAAACCCACATCATGCTGCCTTCGCGATAATGTAGGGCTACCTGGTTCAATGGCATGAGAGCATTTGTGTTTGAAACAGAGGAGGTTGGTGGAGTCAGAATGTGAGCGGTGACTAACAGAAATAGTAAGGAAACGACAGCCAAATGAGTCACGGCATTAATTTCCATCTCTGATTGTACAATGTGTCAAAAGGAGATCCCCGGGAGGTGTTGGAGATTAGTTATCCCTCATTGGCAGAGAGAAAGAGAGAGTAACAGCTGTAAGGAGTATGTACGTATGAATGTAGAGATAAGTGATATCCCAACAGCACCTGATAGATGATGAAGAGAGAGCTCGGCGTGCGCGGGGAGGGAGAAACATGCTGAGAAGCCCCCTAACAACAAAGATTAATCGTTGTTTGCTGTCTGTCTGCGCGTTTATCGCCTGCACGCGTGACAGCGATGTTTGTCCTTAAACATCCCCGTGAATCGTGTGCACGTATGTGCTTTTGTGAATGTACATGCTTCAGGGTGTGTGTGTGTGTGTGTGTGTGTGATGACAGTGCACAGGCATGTGGGTGTACAGCTGTAGCAATGACGTAACTAGCTGAAAGCTGATACACTCGGCCCCTCGGTGGAGGCTGTGGTCGTTGGAGCGGGGAGTTGACTGGCTCCGGCGGTAGGCGAAATCTGAATGAGGGGTTTCCAGCGGTTAGTGATGGCTGTCGCCCCAGTTGCTATGTGCTGCCGGCGTGAGGGTGGGGGTTAAATAATAGGGGGAGGGGGGGTGGGGTGGTGACTCTGCAAACTCACCCTATCGGCTCAGCTACAGCGCTCAGGCACGTCTACAGATTGCCTCCCCCCTCCTCCCTTCCTGCATGCGCATACCCTGCTGTCATTTCTCCTTGAGGTATAGAGGAAGCCAAGTAACACCCCCTCCTCACTCCTATCATCCACACACACACACACACACACACACTCCAGCACATGCACGCACACACACACACACTCCACACTGGCATTGCTACAAGCACAAACCAGATTGTCCAACTGTCACAGAGGAAAACACTCACACACACACATGCACATGCACACACACCATAGAAGATAAGCGCGTGCAAACACACAAAGATACAAAGACACACACACACACACACACACACACACACTCCAAACCCCCCTTATTAGTATATAAACAAACTACCATGCTCATCAAACCAGAACCCAAGGTGTGGTCCTCCTCTCTTTCTATCTCCACACACACACACACACACTCACACACACTCTCACACTCTTCACTCTGATGGAAATCGGGGGCAGCCCGTCTCCTGAGGGCGAGCGGCCAGGCCTCGTCCCGCGCTCTTACCTGTCCAAGATGTCATGGCTGGACGCGGCTGCTGCGGCTCCCAGCAGTCCTAGTGCTGCACTCCCCACCGCTGCGGCAGCCCCGCTGCCTGCCTCCATGATACTGACTCACTGCAATGAGCAGCCTGCCAGAGAAGCGGTGAGGGGAGGGGAGGGGGAGGGAGGGGAGGGAGGGAGAAGGGAAGGGAAGGGAGGATGTGAAGAGGTAGATCAGGAGGGAGAGAGAGAGAGAGAGAGACGAACGAGATAAAAAGAAATCACATGTAGAGGGAAGAGGATGACGGGGGAGAAAAGCAAGGGGAGGAAACGTGCGGAATAATGAGAGAGGAGACAGGACTGTGAAACAGATGAGTGGTGAAAGAAAAAAAAGAGGAAAATGAGCGGGAAGACTGGCATGGGAGCAGGATGAGAGAGAGAACAGGGAGGGGGGGGAGGAAGAGAGGAAGAGAGAGAGGAGAGAAAAAAAAAATCATTAATTGTGTGTGTAGTCTGTAGATCAAATAAAGTCATGCTGATGGAGCCTTGCGAAGCAGGATTTCACTTCGGTTGTTAACACATGGAGATTCTGGCACACACATTGCAGCGTGAATCAACAGTCAAACACCAGCATCGGCTGCCCGCGCTATCCTGGGGTGACTGTGCTCTCCGAGGTCTCCATCCTCCAGCCTGGAATATCAATGGTCAGATAGATTTTTTTTTTTGCCAGCTAGTCCCCTGTTATTTAATTATTTAAGACGACAGTACAGCGTCCAGACATTCATCTACAGCTGGATGGAGCTCAAAGTGCAACACTAATAAATGCAACACACTCTTAAAAAAAAACAAAAAAAACAACACAAGCTTGTTATGCAATAGAAAAACTTACTATAAAATTTCTGCACACACAACAGACTTTGGAACACTCTGACAAACATAAGGCACTATGTTCCCAGAATAGCTTCAAGTCAGCAGATTTAAGTTATACTAGCGCCGAGCCTGTGAACCTTGTCCCATTACTAATGCTTAGGAAGCCTGTAAAAATATTTTTTGTCCACATAAGAAACCTCACGCGGAGAGATATGACGCAACCGCTGAGAACATCGTGTTTATTGTATCGCAGGGCAGAGACAGTCACTTCTATCTCACGCAAGCGGACGCTGAGAATAAAGAAGGTTTGCGTCAGCGTGTCCTGTACGCGACTATTTCATTGTTCATTGAGTGGAAATTGTCAGAAAATTGGGGATTTTATTTGCAAAATTGCGGCTGATTATTTTATACTATGTACAACTGCAGTTCCTCAAACGTCCACTTGAGGCTGGTTCCAAGTCCCCGTGTTCAAATGTCCAACTTCGCAGCAGAAATAACATGTTTACAGCCTGGTACAAAAAACAGTTTTGGTCCGTTTTGGGTGAATTTTTATAGAACTCGCCTGTACAAATTATATTAAGGCTGAAAGTTATGCAGAATTTAAAGCAAGGACGCTTTGATTGACAGGCAGCTGCCATTACAGGTGGCTTGTTTGAGCACCCAGGCTGTAACTGTCCTGTAGACAGGTTTCATGGGGTTGTTTATATTGTTTTATGTTATGTGATATGATTCAGTAATTTCATCTGAGATCACTTTTCTGTTAACGTGTTTCAACTCTGTAGAGCGACGGACATTAGCTTGGGAAACGTATGTTTGAAATTGTTTATATCCTTTATTATTATCCTTTATAGTTTTCACAGTGTCTGATGAGCAGAGAGAGAAATAAAACATCAAAAACATCTGTATGTTTCGTGGCCATTATTTCATTGGATCAGTGTAGTTTCACCGGTGTCATTCAGCCTGATGATCCACGTCAGAAAAATGAGCGTGACGTCACGGACACGCTGTCCATTCTTTATACTGTCATTGTTCAGAACCAACCTTTTAACCAGTTATTTAAAGAAGAGGTCTCAACCAGTTGGCATCTCTTCTTGTGTTCTCATTTATCGTCATTCTTTTTCACAGTTGCTATCTGCCATTTAAATCTCACATTTACCGTGATTAAGGTTACTCTGGGAGTATCAACAGTGCTCATCACCTATCCACTGAATCATCGGTGTACCCATAATCACAGCAGAGAACGCCCTCCCGGGTATTATTGCTATAATGCGACCCACCGGCGTGACAACCTCCCAGCGAAATCCGAATGTGACGTTGTCAGCAGACGAAAATAGATGGCAGGAACACGACGGGAATGACCCAATAAAACAAGAGGGAGGAGAGAAAAGTCCATGCAGGCTGATTTTCTGTGGCAGTCAATGGCTATGTGCTTTAATCCCAGGAGGCTGACGCCAAGAGAGAGAGAGCGATGGAGAGGGAAGGTGGGGGGTGTGCAGGAGGGGGAAAAAAAAAAGAAAAGCGTGGGAGGAGAGGATCCTCACAGGCCACACTGAAGCAGCTGTTTCTACAGCTGAGGGAGACTTGCTGGGCATACATAATCCCCAGGGCTCTCTGCGGTGTGCAATTTAGCCAAAAAAAAGTCATCATAAATAATATGCACACTATCTATATAACAACATACATAAGCAGATAAGACAGAGAGGAAATAAATGCGTCTATAATACATTTTATTTCATTATACGGGCCAGGAAATGCTTACAATTTACATCTTTAAGAAAGTTTTCATTCAAAGTGATTCAGGGATCTTTGTTCTAAATATAACAAGGCAACAGTATGAATCATGAGTGAGTAAGCCTCCCTCTGAACCAATCAGAAACTAATGCATCACCTTGTTTTGACCTGTGATCATCCGTAGCACAAGAACCAGACAGCCTGGACGGAAAAACATTATAAACTTCTCTATGTGCTCAGCAGCTCGGTGTACGAGTTCATCTATTTAAACCAACATGTTATTGACCAGACAACTACAGCGCGCGGGGTTATCGACTGCTATGAACGAGTGAGTGATGTGACACGAGACGCGGGCTACGTGATGAAGTTCATCTCGTGTGCTGGACAGTAAACTCGTGCTATTAAATCACCCACAAACACGAAGGACACGAGCTCAACTCATCTGACAAGAAGTGAGTTTTTGTGAGCGTATGCTGCAGGCATGAAAACACACCTCTCTCTCTCTCTCTTGTTATGTGTGCAGAGGGAATCAAGTGTGTGCATTAGTTAAGGAAGAAGTGAGTTTGTGTATGCCAGGCAGGCAGGCAGGCAGGCAGGCAGGCAGGCAGGCACGGTGAAGCAGGCTGAGCTAGTCTCCCATAAATACCTGATGCAGCAGAAAACCCATAAAATGGCCGACCTTGGGAGAGGACGGAGCCTCGGATTGGAGGAGATTAAAAATCAAGACTGAATAGTCTCTCCACGCAGTAAACATCCCTCAGGACGGCAGCGTAACTCATGACAAATTTGTTCCTTTTCAGAAACCAAGATCGATGCTGACCCCAAATTTGAGTCAGGAAATGATAAACTTGTCCAACTTAACGGCGAATAATGCGACCAGTGTGAGTTTAATAAGGCCAAAAGTTAAAAAGAAAACACACAAATAAAGTTTGTTCTTCTAAAATAACTGATGACGCGTGTCTTAGTAAGATCTGTGTCAGTGCCATTTTTAGATGCCTGTGTTTACTATCCACAGCAGATAACCTGCATGATGAGGCATCTAAACATCAAACTAAATAGTGGACACACATCAAACAGCCACAGATATGACGTCAAATATCTGCAGATCCTTTTTTTTCCAAAAACAAAAAAGTGTTTTCCGCAACAGATCAAAACTAAACGGCGATATAAAGAAGAGACAAATTGATAAATTATTGTTTTAATGTGAAGTTATGTTCATTGTGTGGGATCACACATCCTGACTGTTGCTTGGCTGCAGGGCAGACACACACGCGTGGACGAACCTTACAGTCCAGGAACAAACAAGTAAACAAAGCCTTTTTCCACACCAACACTCACAATAGATGAGAGAACAACTCCTGTAACCACGGCAACCATACACATCAAAGATGGCGACAGATGTAGCTCGAGGATGCTCGGCAGACATGAGAATTAAAAACTGCTAAACGGCTAAAATGTGACTGAAACGTCTCTTTTTAAAATCAAGGTCAGGTGCCGAATTTAACGTGGCACACGAGAGAGCATGAGCGATGCTATCTGGTATCTCCGTTAAGTTTCCGTTTTGACTTCTTGCTGCGGTTGCTGCGTTTTTCTCTCCCGGCAGACTCGATCTCGCGTTACAGTCCTTGGGAAACGGAACACGAGTGAGCCACATAAAAGCGCACAAACGTGAAATGAATACAAGGAAGGCAAAGTTCACCTACACGCCCACGACCTTTCTTAATTCCTGCCATGGTCACCATCAGTCCTAATGGATGCGCACACTGAATGTTTGGTCTTTTACAGACACTGGACAAATTGTCACTATTAGTGGTCAGTCAGTGGCAAGCTGTGATGAACAAATATGATTATGTATCATTTACTCATTACATTCTGTGTGGAACAAATACAACGTACTCTGTCATACTTTATCGTCTGTTGCCAAGCTGGGGAGTTTCCTGCAAAATAAAGATAAAGGGAGCAACATTTGGAGCAACTTATTTCTTTGCAACTCAGCCAGAAGATGTCAGATTTTATACTCTTATATACTGTAGGCGACTCCTGCCTTTCCTCGTGAGTTCATCACCACTTTTTCTTTTTAAAGCAGATTTTTTGTGGTGATTTTTTTTTTTTTAATCAGCCAAACCAGAGTCTGATTGTTGGAAAGACTGGTCAAGATGGTTGAGTCTGTTATTCTCATATTGTTTTTGGTAAGACAGAAACTTAAACTCAGAAGGTTTATGGTTGTTTTTTCTGTTTAAATAATGAAAATACGAGCAGAATATTTCCTTTCTTGACATTTTGTGAGTTCATTTTGTTTATTTATTCAAATGTAGCTCGCATACACATCCTCCAGGGTGGTGTTGGTGTTGTTGGTGGGGGGGGGGGTTACACCTGTGTAAATATATCTGCAGTCTATGGTGGCTGGTTGGACGGGCGCAGGGATTTGCGAATGAAACACATTATGAGCCGAGTCACAAAGAATGCCTAATGACCACGGCCCAACCAGTGTACACCCTCAATTGAAAACAGCACTATTCAAACACATTGATATGTAAATTAGGTAATGACATCTCCTGGGTACTTCAGGGCCGGTTCTTGGAGCGCCCGGCAACAGCATTCAACTTTCCATGGAGTCTGCAACGCTCTTGTGCAGTGTGACTGCCTGTCAGCAGTATGTAGTCATTTCATGGTTCCTGATATGGACAGCAGAGTAGCAACTTGTTAAGTTAGTTCTGCTGAAATATCAAGAGGGCATTAAATCACCACAGAGCTTCTCCACTACAAACTTAATTTACCACCTGACAGCACGCCAAGCTGGGCAACAGCGCGCAGACTCAATCTATCTGAGGTTTCCTTTCACGGGACTCCTCTTTCCGTTACATTCACATTGTCGGCAGTGATTTAAGCTCCTCTTTTCAGCACACTAACACAATGCGGTGGCATCTTTTAACAGCTGCGTAATGCAGACCAAACAGCTCCGCTATGCATTCCTAATTTATGTTGATGCTCTTGTATCACATCTGGCGATGTGATCACTGGGTCAAAGTTCTCTCTTTGACCCAGTGATGAATTTTTTCTGATGTATTTTGCTAATTGGAACGCCAAGACGGGAATTAATTACGAGTTAATTTGTGATATCTATGTGCAATATCTCTAACTAAACCACTACTTATATAAGTATATCATGTGCATGATCAATCATCAGCATTCAAAACATGGACACTAACTTCCCTGAGTATTCATAATAGACTTATGAAGTGGGATGAGTTATTTTGGTGGAAGTCTCATTCATTTTCCCCACAGACAATGTTACGTGATTCACCGTTGGAGCGCTGTGACGTGGATCAGCATGAAACTGTCCTGAATCATCAGCGCGAAGATAAACATATCGAGTTCTCTGATGAGTAGTTAAACGGTGTGGTGCATGAAAACTTCAGGCGAGAAGTTAACTATAACTTCCTAATTCCTGATGCGATTGAAGCCACGTGGCGGCCAGCACCTTGTTACAAAGCTGTACTGACCAATTTAAAGCGTATCTGAACCATCAGACTGAAACGCCTTGTTTCAGCGGCATATATTAGTTTACTTATGTCAAATTTGGATGAATTCAGCAGTTACGGTGCTGTGTTTTATCCACAAATTCAACAACAAAGCCTAATGAATCCTTTGTGCCTTTGACTGACTGCTTCTCCACAGCAACGACTGAGGCTCATGGGCATTGAAGCCACGTCAAACGAGATGGATGAAACACGATTTCTCAGAAATTAAGTTGAAGTAATTTAAAGTGATGATCAGAAAACAAACTTATATCATCAGACAGTTTGTCTGTACACTTACTACACAACTAAAGCAGTGTTAGAAGATTTGTAACGTCAAAATATAGAGTTGCATTTCTCAGATAATTCGCTGTCAAACTGACATTCCTGACTTAATTTTCATGTAGCTTGAGTGTAGCATCAAGCAGGAGAAGCACAATAGACACACAGGAGCAAATACTTGTTTTTTATGGCTAACCACATGGAACAAAATAAGTAAAGATGTGGACGTTTGGACATTTATGCTTTATTAGCTGTAATTTTCACCTTTTCTTCTCTGTGTCTTGCAGCATTTGTCGAGTATGAAACATTGAAATGTAAGGATGGATTCTTGGGTTTACAGCACAGATCAGAACCAATGCTCCTATCAAAGGACGACTCTGTAAAAGTGCTGCTAGGTTTATCTGTGCAAATGTTTAATTTCTGTAGAAAAATGTTGCTACTTGTTAGGGCTGAACTGTTAATGTCATCACTGAAGGTTGCCAGAAAAATGTTGAAAAACATCTGCAGTTTCAAATAAAATGAAACTCTTTGACTTGATTAATGACTCGCTCAGGCAGACCAGTTGACAATGACCTGTAATAACTTCTTGTGTTAGCATATACCACATGGGAGAAACAGCAACAGTCAGGTCAAGCTCCTCTCCTACATTTTGTTTGATGAATCCTTTTCAGAAACATTTTTTGGATTGCATTATCACTGTAAGCACTGTGGTATCCTCTCTGGTGCCTATTCAGAGATCCGCTGTACTTGTAACTCTGCCATGGCTCTGTGAAACGCTGACATTTACACCTCAGCTTTTTTGTTGAATAAGACGAGAACCACACTCAACATTCCTCTAATTGTGTCCACTCGTTCGGCGTAGCCTCTTCAACATTTGCTGCAACCTTAAGACCTTCTGCTGAGGCTACAGTACACGGGGAAAAGTCTTTGTTTGCTGCAGTCGGTAGGGCCTTCATAAACATTTGAATGTGATCGGCGGCCGGCAGCGATCACTCTGATGTTTAGCAGCACGTATTTTGCAACAGCTGATGAATGTACTCAGCCTTATCCATGCTGCGTCTCGTCTTTATTCTCTATTCAAGCAGTTCGATGCGCAGCACTCGAGCGAGTAGCAGGTCTGCCTGCTGATTAGAGAAACGCTGTTCTGAAAGGTCACTTCACAACGATTCAGAAAGGTTACAGGTTAAGTCCCCATCTGTTCTGTCAAAGTGTCCTTGAGCAAGGAACTGAAGCGGAAGAGTCTCATTCTGGTTTGGAAATATTAGAAGTTATGAAGCACCGTTTGATAGACAGTCAAAGAAATAAAAGAGTGCATCCTGGTACTTCAGGTATAAAACCGTAGCACACCATGAAGCATCTCTGCTGCCGGGCTGCTGATGAGTCAAGCATGCTGGAACAGCAGCATCAGCATCTGGTTCACCAAGATTTATTTTTAGTTCATCATCATCATCGTCTGGTCACGGTCGAGGTCACGGCCAAATTGTTGGCCGACATTTTCCGTCATGATTTTTGTTAATGAAAGCAACACGAGTTTTGTAGTTGGGTGATTTTCAGACAATACTATTGACTGAAGAATTTTTACCAATGCCGTTATCAGTTCTCTTTATTGGAGCGATTACTTGCAATCAATTCTCTGTGCGGAAAGAAACAACAGCTCTTACAGGAAGGTTCCTTCCTCTCTGCCGTGACTCCTTGTTGCAAGTTTGAGTTTGATGTCACTGTTTTGCGCAACCGTCAGAAAAACATGCTGACATCGATAAAAAGAATTGATAAGCTTGGAGGCAGATGATGACTGGACGGTTTGGAACAGGTTTTGAACTGGAACAGGTTTTTTCAATTCCCATTCTTAGACAAGACTCTGCCTGTCGTGTGTTATCCTGTATTACTCTGAGTACAATGGTGAAAATTTGCAGTGATTTCACTGATAAAATGAGAAATGACTTGGGGCTTTCATATCAGGATGTCCCACTCATTAGTGGTCAACATTTTTTTTTTCTTTCCAGCCATTGCATGACTCATTCTGGAAGCTGCGGCAAAAAAATAAATGACTTTGGAAGTTTTCACTTCTGTCCAGACAAAGTTTCCAGATAACTTTGACCTCAGATTTGAAGCAAAGATCGGATCCTTACCTCGTGGATGGTTCTTCTACCAATCATTGTTGTGTTCTTACCGGACTTTCACAGTTTAGGACAATCTGCATGAATTGGAGCTGAATTCAGTGAACAGTGTGCATTCAACCAGAAGGCTGTTGCACGTGCAGATGTTCAGAAAGGCTCGTCTTTGAAATCCACATTGAAAACAATGGATTTCCTCTGTGCGGTGCCGTGCTTGTGTGTTTGGTTTGAAAGCCCTGTTAGTCATAGAAGCCTGTTTAATACACTGGCATGTGGTTGGGTCTCAGGAGATGAAGCAGAGGATTTAACGAACTAGACTACATTTGGGTTAGCATCAGGACAGCTAATCTCACAGGCAGCAGGATATGAGAGGCTGCCAGCAAAAGACGGTACAAACCCACTCTACCATGAACATGTCAGTACTGGTGTTCAGGACGGAGCCTGAATTCATTTGGCTTTCACTATTGATACATTTTACATAGTTAAAAAACAGGAAAAGGATCCAGTTATGCAGAGAAAGGAGAAGTTAAACTGCAGACTGTAGAAGCAGAGTTTGGATGATCAACACAGCAACAAGGCAGACACGGAGGACTTTGATCAGCCTGTGAATGTCTACGTGAGAGTCATAAACAGATAAAAAGGCTTTTTTTTGCCACCTGACTGGAGACTTTCATTGATGTCAGATGACTTTGGGAAATCTCCCCAGTGAGGCTGAACTCATCCGAGTCATTTACAAGTTTTCTTTTCACAGTTCTCAGTAAGACATATCCTTACACCTAAGTGGGACTCGTCGCCAGGGATGAGTTCATTAAAAAATAATTTGGTGTGCAGTGGAAATCAGTTATTCTTCAACCCAACCAACAAAAGTACGCCATAAAAAAAAAGCACACTATATCCTCCTTTTTAAAGTTTTAATTGATTATTTTGGCCCCAGTGGATATGAGACTGGCAGGAGAGACAATCTAAAAGAAAAATTACGATACAAGTCACTTGGCCTTTTTACAAGAAGTATCCGAGTAAAGAGATGAATAACCTTGAAGCTGATTTGGAAGCTCTTGAGTAGAGCTGGGTAATAAAACTTGTCTTGATAATTAGCAGGCTAAAATCTGATAAGGCACCCACTCATAACAGCTTGCTATGGGGCGAGCACGCTTAGTGAATTACCAGAGAAGATAATGCAGTAGAAGGTGAGATGTGACTCGAAATTACCACATTGAAAAATGAGCAGACCGGAGAGGGAAAAACTGATATTCATATGCTTCCTCTACTGATAAAACTGTAATAGTAAGGCAATGGTGGTTATTTGAATTGTCGTGTAAACACCTTCATCTAATCTGAATAAGCGTATCTTAATTGACAGAGTTTAAATTACTCTTGCCACGTACACTTCTTCGCCTGGTTGTTTCGATTCTTCACACGCACACAGTCACAATGAAGCGGATACTGAATGTTTGAGTTTGAAAAAGAGAGTTTGGCAAGTGGCAGCGGAAAAAAAAGGTTTTGAGGGAGCAAAACCTCCCTCATATTAACACAAATACCACAAGTAACAGGACATGATCTACGGCAGGCTGTGAACCCATCACAGCAGGAAGAATCTTTCATACTCACATGATCTGTTAGCTTGCAGATTCACATCATACATTCTTACACAACAACATGTGAACTCATGTTACTGCCAAATATGGACATGCCTTAACGGAGCTGTAACCTTTAGCTAAGGTTTCACAGTAGTCTGGTGTGCACAGGAGGCCTGAAAAAGGTACCGAGTGACAGTGACCATAAAAAAAACCCTGTAATGTCACACAACCTCTTACATATGAAAACGGATACCTCAGGTGTGACGAAGCAAAGAGCAAACGCTCCATGCAAAATATGCTGACAGTGTGTTTATCAGCTGACACGAGCGCGGTAACCAGCAGGAAGCTGTGTTTACTGTAAACCGCAGAGAACAGTGTTGTCTTGCAGCCGAAAACTTCCTGAAGCGTTTGGAATTTATATTAAGTTATTAAGGGTTGAGGCTTCGTCAGAATGTTCCTAAAAAACATCATCAAAATATTACAACATTAATACACTGCTGCCACAAACCGGACTGTCCATCAGCAGAGCTGAGAGGATTTTCTCGACACTGCTCCACTTTCGGCCAATCCTCTTGACAGATTTTCCACTGAAATGCATTTTCCACACAAATGCATACATACTAATCACATCACGGATTTGATCCCAGAGCCAATTTGTGTGCCCAGTCGCAGCTTGACCATCGGGTATCCAATCTAATAAGTTTAATGGGATACAATACTGGGTCATGTGAAGACAGTCAGATCCTCAATGACATCTACAGGGTGGAAGCTACCAGCACAGATTAAATGGCATAAATTAGAGTCATGTCTAATCAAACATCTATAAAAAACTGTGTGAATGAGGCACAAAACCAAGTTGACGATAACCGGATAACGGGAACGATAACCCCATGTTAATTAATCAGTTCTTTAGCCAGTCGTACTAATACCAGAGTGTCATCTAATTGGTCAACTAGACATGTAGAGCGTGCTCAGATCAGCACTGTACTCATCACTAAAAATATTACTCCGCCATCGCCATGGTAACACTATAACTGCAAGAGCTGGAGCAGAAACCAGTCGGCTACTATAAAGTTATAAATCTAAAACGTGTTTTATTCTTTGTTTCAAAAAAGGTAAAATCAGGATGTTATAATATCTTATAAACCACCAAATGCTCGTGAAATTTTACAATACATGTTGTCACATACAGACCGTGAAATCGGAGAGGAGTGTTGGTGAAACGTTTTTATTCATGAAAATAAATCAGGAACCACGGTGAGTCTATATAACGCTATGACCTCCTGTTATGATAATTAAATCAACTTTCTTTAATTTTACGGTGCCGTTAAACCGGCTCGTTAATACAGGTGCTGCCTCGTTTATGAGCAGCGTGTCTGAGAGCAAACAGCTAAGTGCCTGCAGAGCAAATGTTGTTTTTGAAGGACTAAATACGGACTGAGGCTGAATATTTCATTAGATATAAACAAGTTGGGAATTTTATAAATCATTACGTCATCTTTTTTTTAAAAAGAATTTTGATGTTCGGACATTAGAACGCTCTGGAGTTATTGGAAATGTTTGGATCACACCCTTCATCAGCTGTGCAGCGAGTTGCTGACAGCTTTAACGTGGTTGCTAAATTTGTCAGAGGAAAACTCAAAAAAAGCCATCTGTGACGGTACCCACCTGTTAATCAAAGCATCCACGCTCTTAATCCTGCATAACTTTAAGCTTTGATATAATTTGAAGAGGTGAGTTGTATATAAATTCACCCTCAGTACAGTTGTCATGAACGAGGAAATTAGCTATAGAGACCAAAACTGTTTTTAGCTTTTTAACATGGGGACTTATGGAGACTGATTTCATTCTTTAGCCAGCCTCAAGTGGACGTTTGAGGAACTGCAGTTTGCCACTTGGTCAGACCACATGCATCTCCATGAAAACTGATATAACACAAGCAAATAAATGTTTCTTTGAGGACAATATGATTACATTCATATATTTTATTTAGTTGGTAATTACAAACACGCCTACAGTCGTGCTGATAATGATGGTAAAGCAAACCCTCTCATGTAATATTGCTTAAGTCAAACAGCTGCTTTCTGTGTCTGCAGTTTTAATTATTCAGACAGACGTATCATCCTACATTCACTTGACATCTTTACTGGAAACTATTATTTTAATTGCGATGTTGACTTGGCAGCAGCTGTACATTCTAATCACTTAGCACTCCAGAAACAAAGAAGACGAGACAGTGAGAGAGGAAGTCCTAACTTCTGCTGAGGCTGGGGCGTCATATTTGCTCTCTTTATGGCCCCTGCAGTGAATCTGTGCAGCGGCTTGCCATGGGATGATTCCGCCTGTGTGTGAAGTGTTTTGCCGAGGCGTGTCACCACCACTGTGTAGAGAGAAGAGAGACGAGTCACCCTGCCCCCCAACGCTATATGCTGACTCACTGTGACAAACACTAATAAATAAGTGATTTATCAGGGATCCTCTGACATAAATCTCTCGGAAAGCTGTGCTGAAAATGCCGGTGGGTTCAACCGAAACTAATCCTGTGTCCCAATGTGGCATCTCTCCTGTCAATTATCTTTGACTTCGTCTGCAACAAGAGAAAAAGAAAAAAGACATGCTAGAACAGACCCAAGGCTCGACAACTGGATGCTTCCTTGCATGTCTTGTTTTCATTACCTTCCCTCCTGCTCTGATTAATGTGGAAAGGACAGTTTGCAAGTAGTCCTCTCTGTCAGTGCATCGCTGACCAGAGTTTCACACCAGAAAGGTGCAAGGCGCATGAGTTAATCTCTTAAATCCAAGACATGGTAGCCACATTCTGAAAATGTGACCCATGTTTGCCAGCACATACATCTGATTGCACGCTTGGTTTTCTCAGCCTTCGTGCCAATCAGGGTCTGTAATACTCCAGAGGGTGGTGTTAGTGCGCCTGAAGCTTGATAGACTTGATAGATTTTGTAATACATAAATGTCAGAAAAACATGCTGGCTCGGAGTTGTTTGTTTCTAATGGACAATCAGACAATTTGGATTGTCGGATTCGGTTCTCAACTTCTTGACTCATATCCCTACTTATCTTTAATCTGACCAAAGGTCTATTTATGGAGAAGTCTTCAGGTAGAAATCATAACCTACTATTAACCTCCTGTTGCAAATCTGCATATAACAGTTTGCCAGTAAAACCAGTTTGGTCGGAGCACACAAATACAAAACTCAAGAGTTCTTGTTCTTCTGTGCAGTCGAATGTGGCACCCAAAGGTCCAGCCCCCGTGTCCCAGATTGCAATTCGACACGCCCCACAGAGGTCAGCCTTCTTTGAGGTCAAAGTTGAACTGTGGATATAAAATCTGACAGGTGGTTGCATGCTGCTTTCACTTACACAGCTATTTAGGAGAGTGGAGTTGTTCTCTCTGGTGAAAACAAAGCTTTCCTCCACATAATGCCTTCCTTGTGAAAGCCTGCTAATGCTGCATCCTAATTTGAGATGCTGGAGAACAAAGACTGTTCCATGTTCAACCAACAGCTTCTTCTCCGCGGCCCATAATTTCAGTGGCACACCTGTTTACTCAAACATTTTCAAGCCGTATCATTTTTCATGACGCCGTAAAATAAAGACTGCTGACTGTTCGCTGCCATCACAATGCGTGTTAAAAAGAGGTGAAGATTTTCTCAGGTTTGAACTGAAGCCTCACGAAGACAGCAAACACTGGGTGTGATGATTATGTGAGACAGATGTGAGATACTGAGGAAGCTATTATCTGTAACAAGTCTACCATCAGAAACAGGACTGTGAGAGAGAGCGGCTATTTAAAACAAAAGAAAGCTTACTCATGAGTTTAACAAGACCAGACTGCTGATTCCAACTTTTAACACTAGGTGTCACATGTTATCATGAGTGAAATGACTTTTTTTTAATCAACTTTCGAACATCTTGAACAGCTCGTGATGACGAACGCTGGTTCAGTCAGTTTGAAGGAAATCAGACTGGTTTAAGCTCAGCCAGACCGCACCAGCAAGACTGAAGACTAATGACTAACCAGTTAAAAACTCTAAACATCTGCAAGCTTACTAGGAGAAATAATTGGAAAGATATCTCTAATCGCCAACAGCAGGCCAGTTTTTATTTAATTTGTAACACATGGTAGAGAGAAGCAGACTGTAAAGAGGGTATTTGTGTAAAGAAACCTAGAAACCCTGTTTCTAACTAACCAAGTTAAAATGATATTCTCATTACAGTGCTTCATCACTTGGCCACACATCATGTTATTTTTCAGTTTTCTAATTTATAACCTGCAACCTTAAGAATAATTGTTTTTCAGGTGCCATCCCTCAAAAGGGCAAATTAAAACTTGATAGACTCAAAGACTTTTATAACATATGGTTTTGTGCTGTGTTGTGTTTTTTACAGAATAATTAAAGTTTGGCATCTGTCAGCTTCTGTGCATAAATAAAAAGGTATGTTTTAATAAATGCCCTCTTCGGTTGGCGTGAAGGACAAGCTCCATTAACAGAGCTTTCTACGTTTTTTTCTACATGAATAATTTATCCAAATGCTGAGCGTGGCCACCCACAGCTCGGATCCTCTCGTGAAGACACAGAGTTCTTCCTTTGCGAATACACAAATGGATGTGAAAAGCTAAGAAGAGTCCGTATATCAAAAATAAGAGCTTTCCCTACAGACCTAAGTGTGAGACTGCAGGAGTTGTGACTTTCCATTGTAGACAGGCAGCAATTTCAAATCAGGGACCAGTGTGAAATAAGCTGGCAGAAAGACAGGCCATAAAATAAGACTTATTAAATCAAAGACAGGAGGGATTTAATGCTGTGCTGACCTCCTGAACTTCAGTCAATAAAATGTATATGAAGTTTTTCAATTTTAGGGACTTAAACATGCGATAACTGATGTTCTGGTGGCAGAAACTAGCTGCAATCACTCAACACTGTCATACTGTCACCTTTCAATTTGGTACTTGGCGATAAATAATTCTTAATTAACATACGCATTGCGCAGCACATTGGATAAGAACATAAGCCAATCACCTAAAATACAGAGAGACCCTGCAGTGTTGTTCTGAAGGTTTCCCACCGTTTTTTCCGCCCGCACGCCACCCAAACCAGTATGATACTGACCGTACTGACAGGTACTGACCCTAATTCTGTCAGCGGTGCATATTCATGAGGTAATTTGGAGCTTTACAAGAATTAGGCCATGACAAGGCGGTCTGCTCAGCATCCCTGAGTGACATAAGCACCTTGTCTTGTCTTATAGCTGCAGCTGAAGGCGAGCTCTACATTCTGCACCGCGGTGATAAAAATGCTGCCAAACGCAAAGGAAATATCGCTGTGGAGATATTGTTAGACATTAACTGGAATGATAGATTGTGATCTCATGCATTACTCCCTCAGCTGTTAATCCATCTGGCGAGTGAACCGAATGATTGTAAGACAATCCAGATCTGGTCATTTGGCCGCAGTCTCCCATTAATGTCCACCCCACCCCCAGCTGGAGTCAGCCCGTCTGCTGTTGGCTGTCCCAGGACAAACTCAAGACAAAAATCAATGCGTGATGCAACGTGTTTTTATAAAAGGAGGCATCCTAATGCTTGTCATTTGATGCCTTCTCTAAAGTCTACTGTCTTCACCCTCTGGAGGCTGGATGTCAGTCGAGTGACCTTGTTAATTCAACTCACCTTCACAAGATGAATACAAAGTCTGTCTGTCGAGGGACGGTTTGGGTATCAGAGTCAGGTGCTTTATAGAAAACTTAACAGCTCTACACCTCAGGCTTTGAGTGTGTAACATGAGCTGAGTTTCTGTGTGTGTCAGCCATTAAAGCTCCTTAAAGCAAATTTCTATTAGCATTAAATCATTGATTGAACTTTAAAATGACTCCCTGTAAGGTAAAAGGTTTTGTAGTGCAGACGGTCCCAATACGAACCGTCACACAAGTCTGCAGCTCTGTGCAGCTTTCAGCCAGTTTCAGTTCATTGTTTTGGTTCGCTGGTCCACACGATCGAGTTTCACCAATCCCCCTCCAATATGAAACACTGGGCAGCCATTTCAGGTCACTGGTATACCATCAATATGGCCAGCACAGAAATGCAGCGAGCCGATGTAAACAGCTTTTTACTGGCTAAAAACCTTGCAGAGAAGGTGTTTCCAGATGTTTTTTCCTCAGGAGTTGCTATCATTTAATTCAGTCTGACACTGTGTTCACGTTAGCCAGTATCTGTTTTGTTTTTCCCTCCCATGTCATTTCCAATTGACACATTTTCAGTAGATTGCTGGGAGCAGTTAACGTTCGAAGAAATATTAAAACTGAGTTGTCAACTTGCAAAAACTTCTACAGCTGCTACCCAAGTCGGGTGCTATATTTGTATTGCCACTTTTCAAGAGTGTAGCTAAGCATCTACCTTGCTGTGTCGGAAGATGACATCCACATCCTTAATCCCACGCACAAGTGACAGGTGAATTTCCCCCGGCGTGGGATCAATAAAGTCTATCTTATCTTAATCCTGTTATCTTTCTGGTTGTTTCTCCAACTGGGAGAAATGGGAACACCAGACTGACTTAAACTGCTGAAAAACTGGAGATAGAGAAAAATTTTACTTTCTTAGAACTCAGACTCGAGTTGGTAGACCAAACCAAAGCTAGAAAATGAAATAGCATTCCTTAGGTAACCAAGAAACAAACACAAATAAGCCATAAGACCTTCAAGAGCTGATGTTATGTGGCCAAAAACTATGTAAGCACCTCTTTGTTATCACCCAGAAATGTTCTCAGGGCCAAGCAGAAGGCCTTTAGTCCAGTTGTATCCTTATTCACAAAATAGGTCAGCTGTCATAACCAACTATCTACAAAAATATATTAAAATATGTTTTGTCCATCCTTATTCACAAATGTGGAGGGATCTGGAAATATCTATCATAGCTGTCTTGGCCTTTTGTCCTGCCCGAATCTTAAACTTTCTTAGCAAATAAACATCTCAGTACCAAGCCTTGTAAGTGTCAGATAAGAGGAGCAGAGTGTTTTTTTAGTAGCTCAGTACATACAATATCAAGCCCACTGCAGACATGCCTGGAATCCAAAACTGTTTCTCTGTTCTGAATAAGACCCTGAATCAACGCTGACTGCAGAACATATTTACAGACTTGTTTCTTGGCAAGAAGTTTAAAAATGTAGACCACAACAGGTTATCGGGCAATCAAGCATTAGCAGTAATTATTCAAACAGCATTTATTTACCTGTTCTAAGCCACTCAACTCCTATAAAACTGATTTCACTGCAGTAATAATGCCGCCAGCCCCTGTAAGCCTTTGGAGTGTCCCATTTTGTAACTTTCCTGCAATAAAATAACCGATTTGAAATCATTTTGATGCTACACTGACTTGTAATCAGGTGTATTCATCATTTGTACGTCTGTTCTCACATTAACGTTCCAGGTATGATCTCCGACAAGAAGTACATGTCGCTTTACAGCACACACCAACTGTTTCACTGATTTTAGTGAAACTGGATAATATTTTATGAAGATAATGGTTTTCCTCAACTCTGTGATTTACAGAGTTTCCTGATGGACAGTGAAGTAAACTGTAGCTGCTGTTAGCTAATGTTAGCTCAGTTTGTTAGCCAGGCTGTGAGCTCAGAGCACCAGGGAAGTGTTGGTGTTTGTACCACAAGGCGTTTTGGACCACTGGGAAGTGGTATGGTGCCAGAGCCGGAGCTAGGCAAGTGGGCAATGTAACAAAGCTCAGCAGCCTCTAGGGACAGAATGGCAGAGGTGAAGAGAGCGAAGAGGACAAAGAAGAAAGCCAAGAAGTGAAAAGAAGAGAGAGCGAGCAAGCAAGAAGCGGTCGGACAAGAGTAAATCTGGGACTGACTTTTAGTGTTTGGTGAGAGCTTGGTGAAATAAAAGGCTGAAAGACAGACGCCGAGATGGGCTGACTGCTGTTGGACTAGTCAGCAATATTAGCTGGCTGCTGTGTCTGCTGTTGGTGACCTTGTTGATGTTTGGCTGTTGTTGTTTTTGATCACAACTGTTCATATTTACCACAGTGGCATTGGAAATTGGTGGTACTAAATTGCAAAAATACTAATTTCAATGCTGCTTTAATAGAGTTTAACACTGGTAATATATTGGGAAGTGAAGAAGCATGCATAAACAGAGAAAGTCAACTGCCTGTTGTATAAAAAAAAACATAAAATGGAAAATCTTGAGTTCAAGGCCTGGAGAACAAAAGATTCCAGGTCCTTTCAATCGGAGGGAGACAAAAAGAACAGGAGTGAGACACAATGTGCTTCACTGACCAGCCACTTTATTGCTGCCTGCCACTTGATAAGGATGTGAACAGCTCTGACTGCTGCCAGCAAACTGTTCTGCTCTGTTGTTACAATGAAACCAACTGCAGATCAACCAGAGCTGTGCAGTCTACAAACATTACTCACATGGCATTTCAGACACAGACTCCAGCACAGCAAACAGTCTCGTCACTGTCTAGCGGCCGAGAAGTTGCAAACTCTGGAGGTAATCATAATTCAATGTACCTTGATTAGCAAGCGTTTTCATGGGTATAAAAATAACTAAGAGAGGACAAAGAGACACTGTAGGTTTCAGTATTCTTCACATGAACTGCTGGGCAAAGGCCTGCCACCATCTGACACAAGAAACTGTGCAAATAGAGAAAACCGTGCACACTTTGGTACAGCGTTTTCTCAAAATGTATGCACAAAAAGTGATGGAAGCAGTCCAGACCCTGCCCAGATTCACACTGCTGTACTCCTGGTCAATCCCTGCATGAAGAGGGTGTGGTTCGCAGATTGTTTCGAACATAGCCAGACTTGTTTGAACTGCTAGCTTAGTGAAGCCTCAGCAGATGCAGCACAGACAGCAGGCCTTTATAAAAGCAGGCACTGAGAAGAGACGAAAAGTAGAGGCGTAAGCGACAAAATACCAATGTACTCCAAAGATCTCTACCAATGTAGTCACGTTGCACTGAGCCTCTCCCTTACAGATTCACCTTTCCACCACAGTAAACACACATTTAAGCTTGATTTGGTCCTTGGAGACTCTGTAATATTAAATCTGTGCTGTACTGCCGTGTTTTGGACACAAATTTAAGCCTTTTTGTCAAGCATAGAAAGAACCTGTATTGTATCAGGCCTTGAAGTTATACAACTCAAAATGTTTTGGAAAGATTCTTTAAAAAAAGAAAAAGACTGAATGAGACAAGTGATGAAGGTTTTACATTCATGGAGCTCCTTTTGGATAAATGAATACAGAACATTTCAGCTCATGTGTGATGAAAGCCTGAGGATAGAGAACAAGGATTTCTGATGGTAGGCAGGAAGATGTTCTTAATTTCTACTTAACTTTGCACAGCAAACTGACTAAGAAGACACGCTTGTACAAATGCAAAGTATTGACAGGCATCCTGTTGTGACACGATAGGTGAATCTGACCTTAATGCACCCAGACAACATGACACCCATCAACCTAATTAGCTGAATGGGAAAGGGGGGGAATGGGGAGGGTGTTGGAAAGTGGGTGTCCAATGAACGGTCTCAGTGAATGGACAAGTGTGACCCACTAGATGAGCTGTGCTTTAGGGGAGGTTTTGCCTCACTGGGCCTTCGGTGTCTGGAGCCCCCGGGGGGATTTAGAGCAGCGTGGAGCTCCGGAGCTCAGCCTGGAAAGAGGAAAATCAGGCTACAGTACGAACAAAACAAGAAGAGACGAACGCGGACACATGGGTAGATGACATGACGAGGAGAGGAAATAATGACATTAAACTGTTTCCTATGCACTGAAAACTGTCTACAAAATCTCCTTAATGGACAGGGTTTAGATTTGATTCTTAAAAAACACAACCTGAACTTTGAATTTGACGATATAAACAGAATAATGGCTTGTCAACGCACCCCAAAGCAAATCTACCCCGTGAACATGTAGAGTTCAAAGTTTAACCCTGCAGCTATTCTGCTCACTTTTATCTGAGGCGCTCCAAAAGTACAGAGGATAGGTGTGGTCACTTAAAAGGCTCAAACACGGGTCAATGTGATGCTTTTGTAAAGCTGTGAAAGATTTATCCAAGCAGAGCAAAATATATCTTCAAACTACACAAATAAAGCACGCCTCAGACTGTCCAGAATGTGTTTGTAGCAGCTCTCTATTGACTACAGCTTCTAGCAGCTTGGTGGAGATTCATGGACTGAAGCTGCTGGCATGGATCATTTATTGGAAACAATGTGTGTGGGGCTGCAGCAGTGAGTTGCACACAGATATGAGGACTATAATTTAAACATTGGCCTGATTTTAAACACACATTTCAGACTACATCATCGCTGGACCTGAAGCCAGCACATCTTGTCTGCTCACATACTCATTTCAACAAGTGCAATAATAATAATTGACAGCAGAGTCATAACCACATGAGCTCCAAAACTCTGAAAGACGCTGAAGGGACATAAACATGTAACCAAATATGAGACAATGATAAATAAAAAGGCAGATTATGTAGTTTGCGCTGTTGATTTTGTGAATGTCTGATCTCGTGAGAGCCGTAAATTGGTGATTGGACGAATACAGAAATCAAGATGATTTGTAGATTTTTAGTTTGACCACAGAAGAACCTCTTCTTAACCACAGTCATTTCTCTTTTAACTCTTAATATAATGGCGGTGCTTTATTTTAATATTTCACTTTATTATACATTATTTATGTCTTGTGCTGCCTTTTAGTCACACATTTCCCCCTCAGCTCTGTTCTTTCTTTTTGCTAAAATGACCCAATTTCTCCCTCGAGGATCAAAAAGCGTGTTTTTATCCTGTTCAACAGATAAATAAATAAATACTGTGGCTAAGACTGGAAACTGAGGCAAAGTATATTTTATATTTTGCTGCACCACAGTTTTGACATCGCCTTCCCTCCTATAACTCCAGTTAAAGTGCTGACAGAAAACATAAAAGACAAATCTCTGAACTCAGGTACCAGCAGCTCTGACAGCTTCCAGTGCCTCCCGGATGCTTTCAGCAGCTTGTCAGAATAAACTGTTGAATGTTGACACTTTTTTTGGGGGGGTGTGGTAAAGTAGGAGGCTAAACTTTCGCTATATGCCTTCCCTAAATGCTTCCAAGTAGTTTCACACAACTTGTTGCCAACAAAGTCCTGAATGAGAACTGATCTCATTATCCTCCGCTGTGCCATTGTGGGAATACCCTGGCAACTCACTAATCAGTGCCTATGTCAATGCTAGGATTGTTTACGGGGGAATGGAATCTCCTTTGGGAATGTCACGGCATCCTCGGAGGCCTGTGACTGTGCACCGCCGAGGCTGGAGCGAGATGCTTTTTCACACTAAGAACGAGAGTCTGCGGCTCTGTGTGTGTGCGCAGAGGACAAGGCCTGAGGATAGTGGTGTATGCATTATGCATAATTAATGAACATGCGGAAAGGAATCACAATAGATGCTCAGCCCCGCACAATGCGTCAGTATCTAAGGCTTGTGTCAGAGGTCACGTCTGGCTTTGTGCGTGGCCGCCGAGGACGAAGACAAACAAGGAGACCTTTGAGAGCGCAGGAGGATTCATGTACACAACAAGAAAACAAAAGAAAGCGGTTGGTTGCGTAACAGGAGACAGGACAGTCTGCACATAATTTTATATTTTGTCTGATTTAGACACTTTAAACTAAAGATGTATGTAAATTACTGTAAATCATATTGAACCAAAGTTCAGCCTTCAAAGTTTTATCTCATTCTCAAGGACATCGGGTTATTTAGTAAAGTGAACGCTATGACTAATCCTCAGATGATGCAAAAACAGCGTCCCCGTTGCAGAAGAGAGATGACGACAGGCTATTTACTGGAACTCATCACACCCCTGATGCAAAAGCTGGAAAACAGCAGGTCAACAGAGAGAAAAAACTGGCATCCATCTTCAGTGTTTTCTCAGAAAAAAACATAAGTGCTCAAAGAAAAATTAAGTATTCTGTTTCTGGGTGCGGAGTCACCAGCTTCATCCAGGACAGCCGGCAAAACAAACAAAACAAAAGTGACAGACGAGAGCGCTGGTGCGAAGTCTAAAAGGAAAATACTCACTTAGGGAGTTACTTACTGAACAACAGCCACGTTAGCAGCTCTGTTCACCATCTTGGTTTGGCGTGTTACCGCGTTTAATTAGCACTAAAAACAAAAAGGTAGTGGACAAATTAAAATGTTCACCTGGTGATGGAGTCTGAGGTTCATCCTCAGCGGGAAGTGGGTGTACTACATGTCATGGCAGTCTCTTCAAAAGTTGTTGAGATGCATCACTTAAAATCAGAAAGGAAAGCTTCATGATGGTGCCAGCAAAGTGAGTGAGATTCACTCTTTGTGGGACCACCACAGGTCTGACTGCACCCATCATCATGCTGGTATCTGAGGGGAAAAAGATGCTCTGGCTTGTTTGTATTTCTTGGTGCTAACTCCAGGATGCAGTGATTGATGCCCCCGTAAAATAGTGTCAAACGTGCACATAAATAAAGCTAATAGCTGCCAACTTGATTGCATTTGCAAGCGTCTTTAGCTGTTTCCATAGTTAAGTGTTGAATAAGCAGTGAAGGGGATTTTGAAAATCGTAACAGGGAGATAGCAGAAGCAATGAAGAATGCTGTGTGACAGATGCACCCAATGCCAATGCCTTATATATTCGGTGAGTCAGACTATCTGGGGACGACAAATGTCTGCAAAGAATTTCATGACGATCCGCCCAATACTTGTTTGGATATTTCAGTCTGGACCTTCAGACGATGCCGTCCACGGAGCCATGGCTGCTAGCTGGACTAAAATCTACTGTAGCTGTGTGTGGAGTGTTTGAATTGGTTTACAATATTTATTACTACCCCACTACGAGGCAGGTTCAGGCCATTTAATGCAGTTTCTTGTGCTGCGTCTCTGCTTCACTATTAGAACCTGAGTTGTTGTATTTTCCTGCCTCTTCCTTTATTCATGAGTTTTACTCGTCCACCGATACAAAACTTGAACTCCAAAGCTTCACTTATGGGACAAATGTGCTGCAGTCTCCCAAGATCTGCATCAGCGATAAGCAGCTACGAGTACGTGTACCGTCTGTCTGTTAAGATATGGCTGATCCTGAAGTTACCGCAGCAGTAAATCTGAAATCGTTTGAGTCTTATCTATTGCACCAACAGAGTGTGGTGTTATTTCTGCTGCAGCAGGCTGTCCAAACTTGTCACACTGACATTCGGTGTGCTCATTTGCTTCCATCTCGTACCACACTTTGGTAATGTGAGCGGTCCTGTTGGGGGAAATTTGTTTAATCTCAGACTTACAGCGGCCACAAATGAAACAACTCTTCGTACATGTCTCGACTTTGAGCACAGGAATACTGAATTCCACTTCAACGCAAAGCGAGCCAAAAAACTGTCAGTCACATCTTTATTATGCAATGAGACAGAGTATTTTAATGGCATATAAATCAGCATTTATACTCAGGCCTCTGTTCACTAAGAAGGCTGTTACACTAATAGCCCTTTTTGATACACATGCTGGCATCAGCCCAGCGTGGCAGGGATTACTGACTTGAAGATACACCCTTCTTGAGTGTGTGACATTAAATGCAGCACTGTGTTCAAACTACAACTGTTGCACAGAGATGGGATGTGAAATGGAACGAGAAGAGGAAGCGTTCAAAGTTTCAAGACATCGCCGCAGCCTGCTTTGACCCGACCCTGAGCATCCATCTCGGGCCTGACTTGACGGCGCGTTTGAACTGCTAATGGAAACTCAACAAGTCAACATCATGCCTGTAGGTAAACAAACTATTGAAACGAGATCAAACAGCTCCTTCTCATCGCTTCTAATGCGTTAAACAGAGTCACATTCATCTGCTGCACCAAATCAAATAAAGAGTAAAAGAGCCGGTTTACCAGCAGTAATCACCTGATACAATGGATCGGAAGGCACGGCGGCATTTATGTGGTTTGTACATAAATGTTACTGCGGTATATATCAGATGTTTAGTCATATAAAATAATTAACAATGAGTCATTTTATGAGTAATTTGTTGTAAAATTTCTCCTCGGCTAGAATAAAATCTAAGAACAAAACAATGAATCATCTGGTTTTAATGCCATGTCAGCTAAGAACACAACACACAACAGAATTGCAATTACAGCCTGATTGTATGTGAATCTGCAAATAAAAGTCCATTATTCTAAAAACCGCACACAAAAAGACAAACTCGCTGAATGCTGCGAGTCTCAGAGCCAAATTACTTCTATTGTTGAACTCGATACAAAAGAAATGAAGCCGTGACTGACATGAAAATTGATTGTTGTGATAATTGTGTCGAGCTATAAGCGACTCTGTGACACATGGCCTGAACTTTGAAAAAGGTCAACACACACTTGTATTATTCAGAGTGATCAATGACCCACTTGGTCACAGCTTTCACCAGAAAATGTAAATAAATATACCAGAAATAATTCTGGAAACTCGTGGCACCACTTTCAAACTGTGGCTATCGGGGATTTCCCAACAATGGTGACGCCTTTTTATTTCTATACCGTAAAAAACAGTACTGCTGTAGGTTTTACGGCAAAAAACTGCCAAACTATGACAGTAAAAGAAATTTTAAAGGTCATTTATATAGAAAAAAGGTAGTATTTTATATTGGGGACCGTTAATTATACAGTAAAACAATGTAATATTTGCGTTCTTTTACTGTAATTTTACTGTTTTTCATGATAAAATCTACAGGCATTTTAAAATATGCCAAAAATTAACATGAAATCAACAGTACTAATATCCTAGTCCCATAATATTTGAAAATGTTATGCTGTATTTATTACGGTAAAATTCTGGCAACCACAACTGCCAATTTTTTACCATAAAAACAGAATTTTTTATTAGTGTTGTAAAGACCAAAGCAGTCCAATAAAACACAAACCGGAGATAAACAGTTATTTCTTCATAGAAGAAAATAAACCAGAGCAGAGAGCTGGATCAAAATATCAAGCACAGGGAATACCAGCACAGTAACACAAATGCAGATAAGCTGTAGTGTTTGTTTTCACAAACACACACACACACACACACTGAACACACACAGAGAAAAAAAGCCAACTGGTGCAGGTACGTTTCCTCCTGCAGCACTGAACCGTGACCCCTCAACAGCAAAACACACAGGCTAATAAACCACACGGCTTGTAAACTGTTCCATCCTGGTCGTGGTGGAGGTAGAAATGTAATAGGTTTTAGACGCATGTTGCTAGAATTCATTAGTCATGCTGACCGGGAAATGTTGCACCAGGGAGATGATTGGAAAACATCCTGAGAAAGCGACACTCGACATGCCTTTGAGCAAGGCTTTAACAACCCAAATGTTCCACTGGAGATGACGCTCAAATGGTATGAATATGAATGATGTGTACTTGCGTATCCCTCCTTGTTTGTAGTTGGTTTGCCTCGTTAAATTAGGATTAAAGGGCTCCGTGCATATCTGATTAAATCGTAATCTAATAGTGAAAACATCAGAAGACCACTGCAAGTGTGGATCAAATGACATGTGAGAGATTTCAGCTTTTAAGACACAGTCCCTCATGGATCACACCTAATTTAAGATTCAACATTTTAAATTCAAATGATTCTAAAGAGAATGGCAAACAGAAAAACTACACCAACTATCAGAGCTAGTGGAGCCTCCACAGTATCTGTTAGGAGCTTTTAAAAAGGTAATAACACTTGGTTTGTCTGCTCAGGGCTACTGTAGAAAAATGTCCGACTCCATGGAAGAGGACCCGCTCTTTCTGTACATGTAGAGGGCTCATTTTAAAGGTCCAATGTGTAAGATTTAGGAGGATCTATCGGCAGGAATTGAATATAATATTTATAAGTATGTTTTCATTAGTTTATAGCCACCTGAAAATAACAATCATTGTGTTTTTGTTGCCTTAAAATGAGCATGAGTCTACTTGTACAGAAAGAGCGGGTCCTCTTCAGTGGAGTCAGCCATTTTTCTACAGTAGCCCTGAGCAGACAAACCAAACACTGGCACAAGATATGTCTTCCTGTTTCATGTGAATAATTCAGATGGATAATAATTGAATTTGTTTGCACAGGTTTAATTTAAAAAGGTGCAGTGTGTAAGATTTGAGGACTTTATTTTCAGAATATGGAATACAATATTCATAACTATGTTTTCATGCATGTCTCTTTACCTTTAGTTTACTTCTGTTACTTAGAAATTATCCTTTTATATATATATATATAATATATATATATACAGTGGGAGCGGGTCCTCTTTTATAGAGGCCGCCATATTGAAACACTGTTTCTACAGTAGCCCAGAGGAGACAAACTAAATAGTGACTCTAAACAGGGTCCTTAAAGTGTTTGTTTCTCCTTTACGCTAGGAAGGTGAGGGTGACGTGAGGAGATTAGTCCACTACACGCAACTAAATTCTACACGCTGGACCTTTAAATGCAGATTTATGTTATAGGATATTATATGTTTACTGCAGTATAGGTTATTCTAATGCAGGTTTACTGTGTCTCGTGGATGCTTGAATTTCCCTTGATGAAAGTCACATCATCTTGCAAAGTGAGAGACATTCACAGCAGATTTAAAATGCCATATTACTGAATGGACTTCTGCATACATGGGGAGGATTAGCCAACTCCATACAAACCATGCCTTGCCGGGTGAACACACACACACACACACACACACACATGCTCGCCGACTAGCAGATTTCACTGTCTGGCCACACACCAAACACCATCTACAGCTCCTCCATAACATCTAACAAAGTAACGTGAGAGCAGGCAGAGCACACAGTGTGAGCGTGTAGCAGTAACGTGCTGAGTTTAAGTACCTGTGTTTCTGTGGCGGTTGACCACCGTTGGCTGGTCCGTCGGTCGGTGCGTTGGTCGCGGGGGGGGGGGGGGCGGGAAGAGATGAGCTTAGCTTTCGCTGTCTCCGTCTGGATCTCCACCGCTGTTAAATTCCCTCCTCATCACATCTGAGCAGAAGACTCAAACACGTCAGCCTCAAAGTATTTCTAAAAAATATATTTTAACAGTTACTCTCCGAAGCTGGAACAAACCGCGCCGCACAGACAGGCGGCGGCGGTGGTGGTGGTGGTGGTGGCGGTGGCGGTGGTGGTGTGTTCACTGTTAGGTTAACCCGAAACAACACAAAAAAAAAACGGCTCCCCCCCTCGGGACAACACGGCTCACGGGCAGTCGGTTCAGTCAGTTACCGCTCTCTTCTGTCGTCCCTCCAAAATATTCCGTCCGTTCGAGACAAAAGTCCGGATTAAATTCGCCTTTCGTTGAAGTCCGGGGACGTTATTCCCACGTTTAAACTTGTCCAAGAGGCTCTCCTCCGTGTGCAACTCAGCGGAGAGCAGCACACCTCGGAGTTGATACCGACCACGGAGGAGCAGCGCTATCTCTGTGCTGCGTTCACGGGCTGTCGGAGACGATTTAAATGAGGCACGGACGAGCAGCGATTTGATGTTATGCTCCATTTATCAAAATATGCTGGTTTAAGGACTGTCTGGCTCTTAAAATCGCATAATAAGTTGCTTAGATGGCACATATAAAGAGCATTTTCTCCCATTCACGATATAACATAAATCAGTTTTTCCAGTGTGTAAGATTTAGGAGTATTTAGGAATGGAATACAATATTCATTAATATGTTTTCACCTCAAAATAACAACTGTCTTAAAATGAGCCTTTTATATCTACAGTGGGAGGGGGTCCTCTTCCACGGAGTCCGCCATTTTGAACCGCCATTTTTCTACAGTAGCCCAAAAGAGACAAATCAAACCCTGGTCTAGATGTGGCCCTTTGCTTTTAATGTGAATTTGGCAATCTGAGTTAAATGCCACTAAATTCAACACAATGGACCTTTAAAAACGCTACACGAATTCAGTTTTTAAAGGTCCAGTGTGTAAGATTTTGAAGTATTTATCAGCAAGAGTGGAATACAATATTCATTAGTATGTTTTCATCCGTGTATAATGACCTGAAAAAGGTGATTGTTGTGTTTTCGTTGTCTTATAATGAGACCTTTATATCCACAGTGAGAGCGGGTCCTCTTCCGTGGAGTCCGCCATTTTTCTACAGTAGCCCACAAAGAGACAAACCAAACCCTGATCTTCACCGCTGGGTGCCACTAAATCCTACACACTTCTGACAATAATTCAGCTTTTAAAGGTCCTCTGTGTACGATTCTGTGGCATCTAGGTGAACTTGCTGATTGCAACCAACTGAACTAGCAATTTGCTTACCAGACGGCACATTACATCACCTCAGAGACCTTAAACAGAGAGAAGTTGAATGCATTAGTTCTGAAATTAGAAACAGGAACACAGTGGGTCCACCTGAAGGCAGCACAGAAGTAGCAGAGGAGCTCATTTTTTGTTGCAGGATGCTGATCCACCTCTACCTCTCCATCTGCAGCAGCAAAAGTGAGAAAAACTTAATTAAACTGCCAGGGCCTTAATTGTTTCACCCCAAAGCTTGTAAGTGGATCTTCAGTTGAGTTGGGATTTATTTTCAAGAATGAACTCAAGGAAGACTCTTCAGCAATTAGATTAAGCCAGTAGAGTGTTGGGATGCGTTATACAGCAAAAAAATTCACTGTATCTTATATAATAGTTATTTATTATCACAGTATGTTGGTTCTCTGGGGTTTGGTGTTCAGGTCTTTTTCGTGTCCGTATCCTGTGAGGAGTTTACGTCTTAAATAATAATCTAATCGTTAAATATAACAATTTATTTTGACCAAACACAACCTCTTAAATTCATAAAGGTGTCATGGAGCTTTGGTGACTCAACGCTTACTGTACATGGACTGGCAGCATGGCTGCATTAACAAATTATTTAGTTTTCCTCAACAGCTTTAGTGTTTGTGTGTCTTTGTTCAGTTATGACGCAGAAACAGCTGGTGAAGATGGTCAGAAGAACAATTTAGTCAGCTCAATTCTTTCCTACAAATTATCACCGTTTTAACACAAACAACTCACAAGAAGTGAGTCAAGTCACCCAGAAACAGCAGATTCAACATCATCGGCATTAGGAAATGCTGCCAGAGTTGTTGTAATCACAGATTTGGGAAGCGAGAGGTGGATTTTGAGCTGTTTTAGTCACATGCAAAGTAGAGATATTGCACAAAGGTCGTGTGATCTTCTGAAAGCAGTGTGCTTCCCTTCAAAAGACAGAACTGAGTCCAAGGCTGAGATATGAGAGCTATGTGCCGATGAGCCCCAGCATCACCTCACCGGTGTCACTCACACATCAGTGCTCTCAACAGCTACAGCCCTCACCTCCTCCTTTGTCCATCATCCACTAAAATGAGCTCAGGCATGGATGTAAATCTACAACAGCGACGCTTGAAATAACCATAAATCATATTCAGAAATGTCCAGTGACCTGAAGCGAGCTGTTCATGCAAGATGTTCCCAATTATCAATGATCTGAAACAGTGCTGCACAGAGGGAAAGGTCCAAAACATATTTCAACTTTGTGCTACATTATTTGTCATTTTTAGATATGTCCTTTAAAGATTATAACCTCATTTTGGGACCAATTACTACCAATGGTGTACTTGTATTGAAATACAGTTAGGTAGACTGGCTGGCAAGTAAATCTATTTGGCTGGTAGGACAGTTCAAGTGGCTGCTGGAGGATCATAAAAAGCCTGCATAGTTCCAGGAAGGCACTAAAGGAGACTCTGAATTCAGACTTGCTCTTCTCAGAGAGATGATGGCAGACCTGTTTAAGTTCACTTCCCACCTTGAAGGTTTAAGTGACAGACTCCTTGAGGATAGAAGCGAGGAGCCTAACTGCCCACCAGAAAGGATTTCTGCATCTGCACGATCCTTAAAACACCCTGAATCATCGACAACCCCAGCATGTATGACTCATTCTGCACAACAAGTGCTCCCTTCAAGCCGTCCCTCCACACTGTTATTACATGCATACACTTTAAAGGCTTTCATTCACAGCACCGCGGACACAATGCACATCAATTCTCATCAAGACAGCGCAGCCACAGCACTTAAAATATGTACTTTTTTAGTTCATACATATATAAAGGCTCCGTCTGTCACTCACTTCCTCTTAATAATCTACATCATGTGCTAATATTATAATAATAACTGTATATTAGGGCTATTTTGTGCCAACGCTTGCGTGACTCTATTCCCTGGATGCTGAATTCTCAATCCTTTACTTACCTCTGATGGTCATGGCTGAATCATTGCTAAGCAGGAACAATGATAATATTGCAGTGGATTGTATTGGCTGTAACTCTCCTCAGGGTGTTAATCACATTATCAAACGTCATTGTCATTGGGTTTTATCCCATCTGATGCAACCCTGGATGTGTCAGGACTTTTGACCATAACAGATTACGCAAAGGATGGGTGGGACGGTTATATCACCCCCGAAAATCAAGACAAGTCCAGGGGAGAGGCTGGTTTTATTCAAAAAAATATCTGTTTTGTGACATATCAGGCCGCTGGGAGATCTATAGTGGTCACAGATACTTTGTACGATGTATTTGACCTGAACTGGGACGATGGACAGTTCATGAATACATTCCTATCCCCATTTACTTCCTTTTATCAGATGTATATGTCTAATTCCTGGATTTCCATTGATCATTTTGTAGTTGATAGCCAGTTGCAGACCTTGTGAGAGATTGCAGGTATGAAGATGTTGTTATTTCTGACCATCAGCCTGTGTTACTCCAAATATCTTTCCAAAGAAAGCTTCAGGGCGCCGTCCATTCTCCGGGAATCCCTTGAAGCCTCTCTAAGATGAGTGATTATTTCATACAACTACTGCTGAACTGACCCTGCTCCCGGACTTTTCAGGAAGAGGTCAGCTCTGCAGACAGAGTTTGACAGAACGGCTACTCTTCAGTCTTCCTCTATCCCGTATAAACACTCAGATAAAGTCGACAGCTTTGACTTCAGTCAAACGTCCGTAAACATGAGTCATCTTTCTAATGACAAGCGGGAGATTAATCATGAGTTTAAAAGATTTGATTCCCCTCTTTATACTTCTGAGTTAGTCCATGCCCCCTTTAAACTCAGTTCATCTTCATAAATTTACCACAAGTAAGTGAATCATTCATGGAATAATTGGAGGAACGTCTGTCTGTGGAGGAAATGAAAGCTGTCCTTTACAGTATGCAAAATGCAGAATCTCCAGGACCTGACGGATTTACTGCTGAATTTTTAAAGAGATTTGGGGACAAATTGCTGCCAGTCTTGCTCTCCGTTCGAGTAATCCTTTGTCGAGGGCAACTTTCCAGCAACCTTCAGTCAGGCTAATGGGTCATTTTGTCCTATATCGCTCCTTAATGTGGGTTGTAGATTGTTGGCTAAGTTTTGCCTCAGCGCCTAGAGTCCACCCTGTCCTCAATTATTTTTCCAGACCAAACTGGTCACCTATTTCCTTTCCTGGCTTTTAAATATCATGTCATCATCTTCAGATCCACAGGCAACGAATGTTGTGAATGTTGCTATCTCTTATCTAGAGTCTAGAGGAATTTGGTCTAAAATTCATATAATGTGTAAAATAAGTCCCCAGTGTCTTCAGCATGCACCAATTCTCTTAATTCCCAATATTTTTCACTACAACACAGGACAGGGGAAATTAAAGATGCCATATTTCCAGCGTTTTATTAGAAGTTTTATGTCAATAACAAGTTATTTTTGTGATTTTAATTACCAAAAATCTGAATATAGTTTTGCACGCGTCTCTCTGAAGCTCTTGCAAGAACAGTGTTTCATGTTCTTCATTCTGATTGGCTGATTGACTGTATCACAACCTTACAAAGCCCTAACAGCTTGATAAAAGGTAGTTTTTATGCGTATAGACTGTGTGCATTTCTCAGTGGATTGAGCTTTTGATACTTTCACAGTATTTATACTGCACATATACCTGCTTTATGACAAACCTGTGACCTTTAAAATTGGTTTGCTATTGAGAAGAAATCAGTTTGAACTGCTTAGCATTGGACTCAGCTGACTCTATTTGCCCTTACACAAACTGCAGTTCCGATGGTTATAACGATGTCCGTCGTCTCTCAGAAGCAGCTCACGGTAACAGATGTGACATAATAGATCCTTCACTTATGTATTCATTCAACAAGCTGCAAGGTTTTCTTTTACATAGCAGTCTTTTTTTTCTCTCTCTCCAGACAAAGTCCATTCATCACATAATAACCGTGCCACAATGTAATTCCTGTGGAATCTATTCAACTGCTCGAGTTTCGCTCCGTGTTTAACATGAAGGATGAGTCACTGGAAACCATTTTAGCCGTCTGCAAACTGAATAAAAGCAGAAGATGTCCCGGTGTGACAAGTTTCTGCTTTATTTGTGCAGACTTTAAATTACACAGTTAAATAATAATGCCTGCATGTTATCACTTGGTACAAAGATCTCTCTGTACTCACAGTCTGTTGCCCTTTAGGTGATGCAGAATAACAATGTCCTTCACTTGCACAGCTTCATTCTTTGCCCAGTGAATCTAGTTCATTAAATGAAATCTGATCCAAACCTGCCCTCTAGTGACGACAGTCACTCCACACAGTGAGGAGCTGTACTTAGAAGTTTGAAAATGTCTCCATCACTGTCAGCTGGACTAAACAGACAAACATTACCTCTTCTTGAATGCACCGATAACCACAGCTCATGTACACATCTGATTCATTCATGTAAGACTGGAATATTTCTCATCTTTAGGAAGAACACAGATGTATTCATCAGGAAGAGAAGCCTCAAAAGCTTCAGACCGAGGAAAGTTTTGTAATTAACACAGGAGAGATGCACTTTTTTTTAGTTACTCCCTTTTAATTCAAAGTAAAACAGGAATATAAAATGATTAAATCAACATTTATAGACAGGAAGATAAAATATGACATGAACAGAAACAAAGGGAGGAAGAGGAGGAGGAGGGATGCATTTACATTGTGCATTTACACTGTACATTTCATCATTCGTTCTTATTTTAATCTCAGTTTACTCTCCATAATGGACATGGGTTAGTTTAGCTACTGTGTGCCTGAACCAGTACTGGTAAAAAAAAATAAAACAAATCACAGCCACATAATCAAACAAAAAACAAAATAAAAGAACAAATATGAACTGTGTATAGTCTGAAGTTGGTAATTATCGTATCAATGGAGGTAACTGCCAAAAGGACGCCGAGTCAGGCAGGAAAATAATGCAGTATACATTCTATACAACTTAGGGACCGTATGAAAATTATTAGGAGGGGAGCTGGAGCTGGACTTATTTTTTATTTCATCCTTTTCTGGTCGAGTTTATTGTTACTTGTTTATTAATTTCAACATTAACATTAATTTCAAAGACTGTGCAGCTCTTTTCATTTTAAAAAACAGAAATCTCTTTTCTGTTTTACATTTAAGATTCTTTCGCAGTACTTGTTCATTTTCCCTTTTTCTTCAGCTTTGTTTGTGATGCACCTAAATGCCAGTTATTTTTATGTGTGTACTATTTCTTAACTAGCCAACTGTCACCTTGACTTTAAGTTCATAGCACAATCCAACCTGTTTTACCAATATGTGGAGTGAAAACGTTACAGTGCTGAGGTCCTTCAGCAGCCACAGAGCTTCAGTCACAGCAGTAACAGTGATTTATTTTGCAGCTCTTAATTTAAAAATAGTGAGCGGCTGGAAAGCTCGGTAACAGAATGTGCCATTTGTTATGTTTACCATGAACTGACAATTTATCGCACAATTCCTAATGTGTGATTTGAAATGTGTAAATGTTTGGGGTCTTTTTATTCATTCCATCTCTCAACCAAAATAATTTTAGCACAGTCCCTTAATACAAATCACATTTCAGCTTAAAAGGCAGTGATTCCTACCACCATCGAGTCACGTCAAAGGACGATTCTCTAAAGAAGGAAAACTCCGTCAACCCTTTGGTCAAGCTGCATGAATCCAAATAAAAGTCTCTTGCAGGCTCAAATCAGCTCGTTAGGCAGACCTCGTTAGCAGTTACCTGAACAGCAGTCTGTCGACAGTGGACACGTTTCTTTAACGCAGCAACAGCAAACTAACAAATGAATTTACTGGCAGGTAAAGAAGGAAATATAAAAATTTATCTAAAACTAATGATACACAGTGATAGGATTGTGCAAAAGTTGCACGGCTTGCTAAGCTTGTCAAGCAAATAGTTGCAGGCTAGGGCAATGTGAGGACAACGGGGTTCAGTTTCAGTGCTTCACACTTTGTACTCACTAGTGTGCTTTTTTTTCTGACGGATGGAGGAAATAAAAATAAAGAAATCATGGCACAGGAAGTCAATAGAAAGCCTGATTATGCTTATTTAGACAATATACAAACTTCTGTTTCAGAATTTTCTAAAGTTTCTCATACATTCATTTTCTTTTTGAATCTCTAAACCCATTTTTAACTAATGAAAAGTGACAAAGTCGAAATATGAAGAAAGGGCTTAGCAGTACGCTGTGGCAATTGTTCTAAAGTATTGCACTGAAACGTTTTGGCAATAAATCCGTAGGCACGAAGCTAACTAACCAAACAGGGGCAGTCAGTCCCAGCAGCCTATGAAGGGGCAGGACTAAAAACAGGTGTAATACTGTCTATTTTAGATTTAAAGTCTGACTTTCACTCTACACCTGAACCCTGATGTGAGCCCGGTGTGTTTATAAACAGCACTGAGAGCAGAGAGAGAGCGAGAAAAAAAGCAGAATGAGTTTATAGTGCAAATAAGAAAGCAGGGCTTCAAGCTACCAGAGACTGGACGTAAAATCTCACAGCGCTCACACACGAGTGCCACGTTTGTTTTAGCAGCAGTGGCAACTCCCGAAGACCGAGCCGCGGCCGACTGATGTGCCAAACATGTAAAATGCTGGTTAGAAAATGGAATTTTCTTAAAAAATAAATACTCTACAGTCATGATTCTTTCTGATGAGAGCCTTGGAATGTATGAAAATATTTTAAACGTTGTTTTATACAAACATGTAGATGCGTTTGCTTCATTTCATTTAGAGCATCTTTTAAGTCTTATACTTGGTTTGTAATCTAAAATTCATATTATTTTTTTTTAAAGGAGGGCATGGCAGCAAAATAATAAATGATAATGAATTCATGTCACAATGTCACATCCCTTTGAGGAGACGTACAGAAATGTGCTGTAAAATGTTTTTTTTTTGTTTTGTTTTACAAACCCGCTGTGTGACTACAGCTTCTGCACGGCGCAATCTTCCAGCCGAGTAAGTAGTTTGAAGGAAAGGTCGTGTTAGAAATACACCCGAGGTGGCTCCATGCCACACGCTGTACATTCACACACACACACACACACACACACACACACACACACACACACAAATTCAAGATATTGATCAAACAGTATTTGCAAATGATATTTAAGTGCATCTAAACGGGTGAAGTTTGCCACGATGAGCTCTAGGATTAAACGTTGCACCTTGTGCAGTTTTCTCTGCGTCAGTCAGTCTTAAATGTGGTAAACTCCACCCAGCTGGTACTTCAAGGTGGTCGAAATAAACTAACACTTGCAACTACAGCCTGAGTCTGGTCTGACTGTTTGTTCCCTTGCCATACAAACACACACTGTCACATTTCAAAGCCTCTCTCACTGACACACACACACTCACTCACACACACATCCTGAAAAACACAGCAGTGCGTTCTATCTGGATGCAAACCAACGATATTCACATTCAGAATTTGCTGTAAATTTCTGCACTGTGTTCGCTCACGCACTCACTACACGGTCTTTAGCTGTCGTCTTCGGCGTTGCTCTGGGTCTGAGATTTCTCTGGGTAAGAGGAGCCTTCGAACCGCTGCGCGGCGATGGCCGCTTGGTGAGACATGCTCTTCCTCACTATGTCGCCTTTCCTCCACAGGGTGATCTCCTGCAAGAACACAGCACAACACAATTTAGCCATTAAACAATTGTTTTCTTAATGCCATCAACCTGAAGTTTTCAGGGGAGCCAGAAAACTTTAAGTACAGAATAAAACTCCAAATATGTGCATAGAAAACTGAGTGATCCAACAGCTGGAAGAGTGACAGTCCTCGTGGAAGTCGACTGAAGAACTTCCAGCCCGACATGAAGCCGTAGCGCAGTGCAGTCTGTGTACCTGCTGTTTGAAATAGCGTCTCTCCTCTTCATCGATGAGGACCAGGTTGAGGTAGTACCGCACCGAGAACTTCTTGTTAACGTCCCTCATGGTGGGCGTCATCTCATAGCCTGCTAGGAACAGCCTGATGGGGATGGACTCTCCTGCAGCACAAGAAGTCACATTTAGTTTGAGACAGACAGAAACGCAGCTCATTACCCGCCGAAGACTCCGTCGTTACCTCTGACTGGCGCGCCGTCCATGATCTCGTACTTTGCTATGGTGTCGTTCTCGTGGTAGACGTTTGGCCCCGTGCCCGTGGTCTCCCGCTTGATGATGTCGATCTCCATGTGTTTGATCTTAATCCTCACCAGCAGGAAGTAAATCTTGCCTACGATCACGTCTTTTAGGTGATACCTGCGAGGAAACAGTTTGATCTGTCAAAGCCAAACATTTTCACACTCCCTCTTGCCTTTAAGAAGGATACAGGTACAAAAGGAAGAGCTCAGAGTTATTTGAGTGGATTATTGTACAAAGAAAATCATACTTGGATTTGTTGTACTCAAACTCTATGTGTAGACAGTCCTCGATCCCCACTTCCATCTTGATGGAGGAGTTGAGCTCAGGGTAGGTGCTGAGCGTGTGAACCACGATGTCCAGCTCTTTGCTGATGTCATTCAGTCTCCGGCCTATTGTCGCCCTCAGAAAGTAGCTGAACGACAGAAAGAAAGAAAAAGATAACATGACTATGAAACCATGACAAGACCGAAACAACACAAACAGTGAGTGGTGAGTTGGGCTGTCGTGCACAACAAACAAACTTGATGTTTGTCGAGGTTTACTCCTTTCCAGACTCGGCTTGTCAGGCTCTGCTCTACACTGTCAAACAACCATCAGTCTGAGCTGGCCCAGGTTTACTGTTGAGCCTCGGTGGACGGATGTCAAGTTGAGGGATCCTTTTCTACAGAGAGCAGGAAATCTGGCTGCTTGGTCCGTGATGGACAGGCAGCGGGGATTTAGGAGGATTTATTGGCAGAATATTCTACATTAATTTATATTCTGCCTCTTCTACAACATATTGAACTGCAATGTTCCTACCGTAGCCCAGAAAAGAGAAACCAAACACTGGTTAAAGAGGGGTTGGTCAAAGTGTGGCATCAGGCTGCATTTTTTTTCTCCAAAAAGTTGTAATTCGTGCACACAGTACATCTTACCGTAATTTGACGTTCTGGCCGGTGTAGGACTCGTACGGTTTCTCCACATGCGTGAACTCAAAGTCAAACGTCTGTGACTGTGTGAGCTCCCCCGGCCGAGCCAAGTCTTTCACAAGAGACACAAACTCATGGTGGTTTCCTCTGTCGTAGTATAGCTCTGGAAAACACAAACTAACAGCATCAGACAGCTGCAGGGGGAACATTTAAAAAAGAGCTTGTACATGTTTCAGCTGCAAGCAGTCAAGATTCGGGCCGCCTTTGTGTACATCATATTTCAGTTTCTGTATTAACAAGGCCAAGAAGAAAGTTCTTCTTCTTCTTCTTTTTTATTTGGAGAAAACTGCGGTAAAGAGAAAGGAAAGGGAGGGGCGCAGCAGCGATGAAAAAATGTCAAAGACACATAAAGATCTGGGAAAAAGAGGAAGTCCCTTCTGTTGCTGCAGACTCAGCTTAACCAAAATGCATTTTCATAAATTCCTAAAAAAAAAAAAAAAAATAAGAAAAAAATTAAATGGTATGCACCTTCAAAAGAATTTAAATCAGCTGACGCTGGACTGCCAGAGGGGCTGCCTTTACACAGAGCAACCTTTGTGCAATCAGTTGCAGATTTCAGATTCATTTTTACGTGTTCTTTCCCCCAAAACAACTCCAACACAGCTAAAAGTTTAACTAATATAATAATGGGGAGTTTAGCTCAGAATGCAGAGTTGCTGTGGAACCAGCTCCCAGTCCGGGTTCAGGAGGCAGACCCCGTCTCCACATTTAAGAGGCGGCTTAAGACGTTCCTTATTGACAGAGCTTATGGTTAGTGCTGGCTCAGGTGAATCCTGAACTATACTTTAGTTATGCTGCTGTAGGCCTAGACTGCCCGGGGATCTGAGGATGGACAGGAGAGGCGAGGGCACCGGAGGGTGGCCAGTATGGAAGGTGGACGGGTAGCTGGAGGAGCTGGGTATCGAACCACCTATCATGACCTGGTTAGTGGACGACTGACTCTACCTCCTGAGCCACAATGAATGCAACTTCACTGAGGCTACTTTTATTTACTAACCTGCTGCTGACTGCATTGTGTGTAAGTGTGTCAGTGTTAGCCTTTTATAGACTGTAAACTTCTTTAAGTCACTGTCTTCAGCCTCGGACAGGAGACAAACAGAACAGGGACCCCCACATGTGTCAGATTTTAAGCCTGGCTTATAATAACTTTTATATTTACTTTTATTTCGCATTATTAACCTATTTATATGTTGCGTTAATTAGCATTTATGTGTTTATGATTGATAAAACATTCAGGCATAATGGAATAGTTTATTTTGTAAATAGTTTTGTCAAAAGTAGCTTATTATTACATATTAATGCTTGCAGCTTACTCAATATCATTCTTGTTGTATATAGTTTTTAATTCTCACAAATTATTTTGGTGAAACTTGTCAATTATTACGACAATAATAATTGGTAGACCCCCTGCAGTCCCTCTGCGGACCCCACAGGGGTCACGGACCTCTGTTTGGAGGCCACTGATCTAACGTTTTTTAAACACCAGGGGTCAAAGGTCACCGAGAGCAGCTAGCCAATGGGCGCTGCGTCAGCTGACGTTAGCTTGCACGCGCACACACATACACACATCTGTCACGAGACCTGACAGTTGAAACTGACACTTGTTAGCGCGCGGCGGTCCGTTTGAAGACTTTCACACGTTTCTAATTAAAATAAATGTAATTAACTCCTCACTGGGAGTGTTTAGCGGTGTTTCCGCCGCCTGTAGCTCGCAGCCCGACACCTCCTGTCATACTTTCCCCACTTCTCTCCCTCTCTCAGCGGGCTCCGTGTGAACGCGCAGGCCCGTCAGCCGCTCACCTATCTGGCCGATAAACTCGATCTTGATGCCGTTGTGCTCCAGCCTCTTCCCGGGATACTTGAGCGTGACGTTGACTTTCCCGGACACCGTTTCTCCGTCGTAGAAGAGGAAATATTTGTCCTTCCTGCCGTCTTCGCTCTTGTGCTCGGCTTTCTTTCTCGTCTCGGCGTCATTCAGAACTATATCGATGTCCGCACTTTGACCAAAGCCGAAGAAGCTCATCGCTGCCGGTCAGTCGAGCTCCGGTCCCTGCCGCTGGATCCTGCTTGGAAAAAGACGGTCCCTACCTCCCGGTGTATAAATAAAGCAGCGCACGGTAGTTTGCTCTGGTTTGGAGGTGTTCAGCAGCAAACAGCTACCCAGATTATTCAATACTTCGAGATACAACCGCTCCACTGCGCATGCGTCAACAGTCATGTGAAGGGGAGCTGGTTTTATCGAAGCAGTTATTTTTATTTTGTTTCGTTTTATTAACTTTCTGTATAAACTACAGCATCAGTCAACACTACACAAATGTTTGAATGAGACAGTTTAAAAATAAAAATATATTTTGTTTCAACATGGCTGCACTTTTCTGGCGCAGTATCAACAGGCGGAAGAAGCCTTAGTTTGTTGTAGTGATGGGAAGTTCGTTTCTTTTTAGGGAGTAGGATCGTTTGACTCAACTCACCAAGAAGAGCCGGATCTTTCGGCTCTCAAACGGCTCTTCACGTCACCACATACCTTTTATAATTCAGCCAAATCTAGCTCTGTTTTGACCACTCTGCTACACAAAGCAGACAGAAACACATATAAAAACAGCTACTGACTGATGCACAGTTCTCATGGGTCTGTGAAGGTTGTTTGTGGACCCGGTTCTTTGAACCGGCTCGTACACAACGACACATCACCAGTAGTTAGCAGCCTGGAGTTCAGCCTGACAGGCACTCGTCACTCATCAGGTGATTATGCAATAAAATACAAACTGTGAACTTTTGCACACTACCTAATGAATATTTTGCACGTTCTTGCACAAAGCTGTGCAGCTTTTTTCATTTTAAAGACATATTTGTATTTTTATGTTGTCATGCATGTGACTTCACTCAGTCCAGTGGAGACAGAGCTGTGATGGCAGTGCTTCACCACAAGAGAGCAGCGTTAAATAACATCATGAGACTGAGCTGAGCGCTCTGCTCAGGTTCAACTTCAGTGAAGTTACATTCCTGGAATTTTGCTTTATTATTTACTGCTTTAACATTTCCATGACAAAATAACCTCTGTCCAGATTTTACTGGAAAAACTTCTGAAGCTTTAAAAAAAAGTTTAAACTGACATCCAGTGCAGCGCTGGCTCTGTATACAATGCCAACTGGTCAATGTAACATTCTTGATAAAAACATATCATCCAGATAAGTCAGTAAGCTGTCAGTCAAAGAAATAAACACCATGTTTCACATCGTTTATACCACTGACACATCTACAACCATAATTACAGAAATGGGTAGAAACAGTTGTTACAAATGGAACGTATGAGTGATATGAGGCTCCTGTGGGAACTGATTCTTTTAACTGAGTAATTAGTTCTGGAGAAATGACAGTGATCCTCCTTTTGTGAGTAGTCTTATGAACCCTGCAGCCTTCATGTTGCACAAACATTACATAACACTGACTCAGTTTGTCTCAAACTGGCCCTCAACACTGCCGAGACATCCGAGTGTCATTTAATGAAATTCACTCTAACTTCTCCTCACGCTCAGACTTCAAACTTTTTTAACAAGCGTAGTCCTTTCTGTCCCGAAGTGGCTCAAATCAATTATTTACGTACGGACGGTCAAGAGCTGAAGGTGCAGCTGTTGCTCAGCTCCGATGCTGACAAATATCTCGTCAATGTGTCAGTTTGTCACATCATGCTGTGATATTTTCTAAATAGGCTGCGTCCTTCTGTCAAGTACAATTTTCTCTCGTCTGTCTGCTCTGCTCACACGTCTGTTTGCAACAAACTGCTGTCTTTGTGCTGTATAGTACTGTAGTGTTTTTATTTTAGATATTTGACACATTGGCACGTTAATGCAGATTATTTCCATGATATCAAAAAAGTAAGCAGAGTTCCAACAATTGCCAATTCTGGTTTGATCAAAATAAACTCTTAATTCACTCGGTTAGTTCTGAAAATATCAGAAGAGGCTCTTAAAGATTACGTCCTGCCTTATACTGGATCAAATAAAAAAATCATGTGTCACTTAAATGTGGAAGAATGAGGCCCAGGTTAGTTCAGTTTGAATTCATAAGCCTTTAATAATTTCAACATGAAAGTCTGAAACCATGTGGATAACGAGTTCATTTAATTTGTTTTCTGATCTCAAGTTATTTATGTTTCTACTAAATGTATGAATCTAAGACTGCTTGGGGCTTCTGTAGAATACTGCAATAACATAAAATGTAGCTAACGTTTGCTATGTGGTGAGCAGGGTGGATGGAGGGAGGGAGGATGATTGATATTCCACAAACTACAACTACTTCAGCCAACATCACAACAGCTGTTTATCTTAGCAGACTAGAAAGTCAGCTGAATGTGCACGGACGAGTAATTTAATGATACCTGACACCAAATCCTGTCTGGAATAACAAGTTAGAGCTGTGTGTCTCGGTCATTTACAGAACCAGAGCCGCGTGCAGCCACTGGATTTGTTTCCAGTGCACGGTGAAGACGAGTGGAGGAGATGTTTGCTGAATTTTAAAAAAAGAACCGTCTAGAATCACCTACCCCACCTCACCATTCCAGATTAACTCTGTGTATTGGCAGGGGGTGATGGTGAATTACGAGCAGCACATACCAGCACGGCCACCAGCACAGATCTGACCGTCTGTCAGGTTTGTGAGTCTGTTGCGTAACTTCCCGACGAAGGCCGTGCAGCTGAAATGAGTCAGCCTTCTAAAAACCTTGTGGTCTGTTCCGCAAGTAAAAAAACGTTTGGAAAATTAGATGATTCGTCAGGTTCAGGGACAGAAATGTGTTTTTCTTGGTCCCACGTTGGACCAAACAGGTGACCCCCCCCAGCTTTAATAGATTTCCCTGGGAATTAAACAAAGGCGTCCACTGGCTCTGCTGCAAACTACAATATATTATCCCTGCTGAGCTCATTGATTATAATACTGTTTATTCAGGAAGCAGCTGCCAGTTGGCGCGACACCCAGAGGGGGGGAACAAGAAAGCTGTTTCCAGTGTAGAAAGCAGAAATGGCTCAAGTCGCACTAATAGATTATGGCTTTAGATCAAGAAAGATGCTGACAGTGATGGACTGTCACACTGGAGGGGATTTCTGCAGGCACTTGAGGAGGATTGGGAGTCACAGAGAAATTATGAAATGACATGACTCACGGTGCAGATGCAAATCACACACACACACACACACACATGGTGAAGAAGAAGCAAACACAGATGTTTCCAGTACTATTAGAAGTGAGTTTTATTAATCACAAATAGAGTGGATCTAAAATGAACAAAAAAAAAACGGACATTCTACTGTACGAGAGTTTGGTTCAGAGAATGTTGTCTTCCATGATGTACCGGTTTAACAGTGCTGGATCAGTGATCAGTGGAGTGCCGCTGTCCTTGAGTTGAAAGACAATGAGTTAGTTTCCCTTCCTAATACAGAACACACACTGGAAACCATCCCTCACTGTGGTGTTAGATACTACAACCTCCGTCACCGCTGCCACCTTACATCCAACCAGATCACAGGCAGACTGCGGACTCTGCTCCGCTCGCTGACTGAGCGTAACTTGGTTCGAATGTTCATTTCTGGAAGCGGTGGATCAGCGGTGCGTTCGAAATTCTCCCGGCTGACGCTGTGAAATGAAAAATATACCTCAGGTAGCCATGACAACGCATCTTTTTTTTTCCAAAACGTTATAAACCACAGCTCATATATAAACGTCCCTGCTTTGGGTATCCATCTTTTTTTTTTTTTAATCTTTTTTTTTTTTGCCTAATAGTGCTATGTGTCTTTACCAAAAATAATTCCCACTATATTTAGGCACTAATATACTTCTTCTATTTCTACTTCAACATGTCTACAACCTTCAAATCTATGAAAAAAAACAACAACAGAAAAGCTATTTACAAATTTGCAGATACGCATGTGAAGAAGGGGGAAGTGGACATTTGCGGTGGTGTCATTCCTCTCAAACGCCGTGCTTGTGGTTAAATGAACTCAAGACGTGAAGCATCGCGGAAACGTACGAGTGGGAGAGGGAGCATGGCCACAGAGAAACTGGACTATGTTAAAAAGGCACTTAAGAGGAATGAAATTTGTACAAATGAAGAGGGGAGATGTGTACGCATCTGTGTGACGTTTAATGTTACCTGTGAACTTAACTGGGTTAATAGCACGCTTAGAAACTTTTTCTCCTGGTTCCTTAATGCAACGTGTTAACTCTGAGGGGGAGACTGAGCAATGTTGACGCCTTCCTATGTGCAAACGTTGGGCAGATCGTCTCTACCATGACTGATACTCAGTGAACATTTTATCACACCAACAGCTGCACGAATACTGATGCACGTTTTGTTCGTGTGAAGAGAAGGAGCCGAAAATATCCAAACGACGAGCCGGTGAGCTGAATATCATTTTAAAAACTGACACGAGGCTCGAGCGGTGCCGCCGTTAAGAAGCTCCTGTTCATGTTTTATAAACAATATGATAAAACGTCGCCTTTTCTCAGTCTTACAAATGGAAAGAGTTTCATATTGCCTCAAGAAGGATTTTTTTTTGTAAAAAAAAACAAAACAATTTTCACCACTTTACATAATCTTGAAGGAGAGAGGAGAAAAAAAAACAAATATCTATATACAATCAGTACAACTGTTAACCCTCCAGACCTCAGCTGTATGTCACTGTAACACTGTAATGAAGTATCAGTCAGATGTGTGTGTGTGTGTGTGCCTTCAGCTTTGCTGAGAGGAATGAGTACAACGTGAGCTTCAGTCAAACCTAAACATGATTTTTTCTTCCCGTTACCGTTAAAACATTTAATCACAACTAAAGATTAGAAATGTTAGAGGAGCTCTACGCTCTAATTAGAACAAGTATTAGAAAATAGTTTGTAAACAGGTTGGACATGGGCGAATATCAACCAGGATCCATGCCAGATTGTGATTAATGTGGTCTACCTGATTAGTCTGTGTATGTACTATAAAGTTTGGGCATTTGCTAATTTCCCACCCTGTCTGGTAGCTTAAAAAAATAGGTGAGCAACATTATGTAACTTTTGTACCTAAAAGTTGTCCTCCAGCTGCTCCGCCTCAACTCTCTGATATACAGTAAACTGCTGTGAAGTGTAGCTGCTGTTAGCTCTTCTCAGTTAGCTGTACTGCCCAGACTAGGCACTCAAAGTAGCACAGGAACTTTAGACCGCTGGGAGGAAGAAGTTTTGGAGGGTGGAGTGCAGACAGAATCAGAGCCAGATTAGTGGGTAACATAACCACGCTAAGCAGCCTCTGCTGGACTAAATGGCAGAGGCAAGGTAAGTAACATTAACTGGTTGCTACTGTGTGTGTTGTTCTACTTGTTTGGCAGAGTTAGAAAGTTGTCGACTTGCTTCTTTCTTGCATTTTTGAATTGAACCTGGGGGCCAGATGTTACATAATGTTGCAGTTTTGTTTGTGTCTGGAAGGTTAACTTACAAACCCTGACTATTATTATCATTATTGTTATTATTATTACGAATATTAGCATTATTATAGTGTAATGTGTGTATGACAGCAAAACTCTAAACTGGACAGCAAAATTCAATATATACAAGATTAACAGCAAGCAAAGAAGGACACTTAAAATCAAGAAAATGCAGCACTGGTTGTGTACAGTGTTTCACAGCATTTGACTGGCACTCTTCAAAGCTTCTTACAAAGACTATCTACAAACATTAACATGGAAGTCTCTCAACGACAGAAAACTGGGCATCCCCAGAGGAGAAATTAAATATGTAAGACCGCCGATCAAGAAAACCACATCTTGATATGAACACGATTCATTTTTTCTTTCGTTTCTTCCGATCACAAAGGTGTAAATGCTTACGGCTTGATGCAAAGTGGTTAAAGTGTTACATATTTTTTTATCCACAACCAAATAAAATAAAATTAAAAAAAGAAAACACATGTTAGTATTTTACAAATATTTAAAAAAGTAAACCTTTATCTATAGGCATTTTAAAATATATTCCATCAAAAATAGTCTGACAAATTTCAACAGTAGAAAAGAAATGTTATACAAATGACAAAAGGTTTGAAGCTAGACGTTTATAGTAGAAAGGTGTCATGACTGACTGTGGAGGAGAGACTCCTCCTTTTCTACCTGCAGAACAAAGATTTTCTCCACCTCCGCCGGTGTTTGAAATCATGCAATAACTGTAAAGTAAGAACTCCATAATTTAGCAAAAGAATTCATTTGTTGGTGATACGAGAGTTGAAGTATGAATATCAGTCCCTACGTGTGTGTGTGTGTGTGTGTGTTAAGTTTGACAGATTGTTTGTCCCGTGGAATCTTGTCACCTTTGGCAAACTTGTAGTAGTAGTAGTTGTAGTTGGATTTCAGTCATGCTGAGAGCTCAGAGCATGAAACTTGTGGCAGCTCCGTGGTCAGACAGCGTGGAGTGCAGTCCCACATGTCATGTCCTTCACTCAGCACAATGCCCCTCATCGTCTTCTCCCTTTTCAGATAACGAATGACGACTTGTGTCGGAAATCCCCCTGCAGAGAAGATACAGCCAAACAGGAGCAGAAGATGAGAATTCATCATGAAGTGAGTCCATAGAAATAGATATTTTCCTCCTACGCTGTGTCCAGATTTTACATTTTACTTTCACTGACAGTTCAAATCTGACTTATTTGGCAATTTACCGAGGTGTAGACTATCTCTGCGTTCTTTTAGTTTGCATAACGAGAAACACAGCCAGAGCGCCAGAATGGCTGCCATGACACATTACTGTGGCTATTTATAGCTCACATGAATTCATCACGTCCCTATAAACTATCATCGGCGGTTAACAGGTACGTCGTTACTAGACGTCAAGAAAGATAATCAATGATTGGCTGATTGGACTGTCCTTCACCACTAACATCGTCAGGCTTTCAGATCTAACTGCTCTCTACAAACCTCATCCTCCGTCCTGACGTAGTCCACTCCGTCTCCTTTAGCTGGAACCTTGTAACTAAAAGAAGACAGAGCACATTGTAGTTTTAGTAGTGCTGGTCACAGAGGAGTGCATGTGTATGTGTCGATTGTGTGAATGAGACGACGTCTTGATGTCTTACTTGTTCCCCGTCTGTTTTTGGCTGGAGAAGAAGCCTCGCTTGTACGCACAGCAGATCCCCGCTGTTATACTTAAGAGCACTATGACCACCACCAGCACGCCCATGACGATCCCGACAACGTCAATATCGTCTGTGGAGTTCAAGTTAAGAAGGTAGACATTAAACACTGACATTTGGGCAGGATGACACAGTGGAGTACAGTTTTTAAAGGTCATGTCCACGAAACTGCTGTTGTTTGAGTCCCTCCATGTAAAACAGTGAATTAAGTATTTCATTGGACCACACCAGAGTTGGTTTATTGCTGGAACAGTCTGACATTAACAGTTTTGATGAGTAGTGTGTTGATCCTGGTTGAGTTGTGTGTCTGTGAGACACTTACAGACTTCCATCATCTGCGGTGGACACTCGGCGTATCCCGCGTCGTTCTTCGCTCGACAAAAGTACTCGCCTGCATCTTCTTTTCTGACTGAGATGAACTTCTGCGTGGGAGAAATGACAAACATAAATCTGATTAATGCAAAGCCGTCATCTGATGCTCCTTCTGTCAACGTTTATTTAGCCCATCGTTGTTTATCGAAGGTTTTAGAAATTGGACAATGATCAATTCAATTATGACTTGTACATGGAGTCCTTCAGGCAGTCAGCATGGAGGGACGTAGCAGCACTGACGGTTACTGTGTGACATTCACACCATATTTACATTCATTTTAATAACCAACATAATGTCATTATCATGTCAGGGGACATTAAATATGAAAATCCAGAAGAACTGGACTCAGTGCTGTCTGTTTCTGATAAAGGAGTGAACAAATGAACAAACTCTGGTCAGAGGTGTTCTTTGCTGATGTCACGTGAAATCCTCTGGGATTCAGTGAAGGCAGAGAGCTTGTGGTGCTGTATTACATTAGCCTTTTAAACCTATGTGAAACTGCAGGTAGTCTGCTGCTCTGTGTATCCTAACTGAAACCTGAAAATAATAGTCAATATAGATGAAAAACATAAAGTGTAACTTTAAAAAAAAGATTTTTATAATATTTAAATGAACAAATGTATTATTTTTATTTTCTTTTTGGTAACATCTTTGTATTATATATTTCTTTTTTCCCTCCTTTTGAAAATGTATATTCAACTATTTATGTGAAAGTTCTGCTTTTTATGGTAAAGAATCCACATATTCTATTAAAACTGCAGGAATGAAAATAAGAAATGTGTGGCTTCCTGCAATAAAAGTTCAAATTTAATAAGAAATGTTGTTTCTTCTGGATTTCTTTGAACATTCATCCAAAAACAATTAAACTGAAACTTCTTGACCAAATCCTGTAATCTAATCTAATATAAAACAATAATAAATTCCAGTCTCCGCATCGTTTGACAGACATTATTTCCTTACATGGGGGTGGCAGAGGGGAGTGATAACTGTTTTCCTGTGAACCGTCTAAAAATAACGAGACGAGTTCAGTCGAAAAACCTCATCAGTTTCCAGCTTTGACTCTAAACTTTAATTATTTGTTTGTTTCAAGACGAATGCTGCGGCATGCTCTGTGCGTCACATCTTAAAGGCCAGCATGAAGGTTGACAGGAGAGTGTTCGGGGCGAGCCGCCGAGCACATCGAGCCGTGCTGGAAAGCGAGCGAGAATTGAGGAATGTGCAAACGAGGACAGCAGATTCCCCTCGTGGCTCAAGCCCTCTCGCACCATCAACTGTCTCCCCAAAATATCTGCCCCCACCCCTGGGCGTCAGGCCACCGTCCCCCCACCCCACCCCCACCCTGCTGCCCCGCCCTTGCCACTCGTGCGTGTCCTTGTCCAAATACATGCGCACGCACACATACTAACCAGAGTTCCTGTCTCTGCGTTGAGCAAGTATGAGGAGTTGAAGAATGTGTGGCTGGTCTTTGGGTCGATGGGAATCTCCTCTCTGCTCTTGAACCACTGGTACTGAGACTTGGGGAAGCCCTCGTCCTCCACGCAGCTCAGCTCAGCCGACTTCCCAAAAGGCACTGATTTCGGGACGCTGCATTTCGGCACCACAGGCTTTACTGTGATGACACACAACATATGACCGGAGTCGTCAGGGGGAGCTTTACACCTCAGATGAGTCATTACGTGTTGTATGCATCACAGTGACAAACAGACAGACACATTCTTCCATGATGCTGCAGAGTTTAAGCTTGATTTGGATGCTGTGATTAAAAAAAACAACAACACAATGTCACTGGACCGGTCCACTGGACTGACGGGAACGGGTACGTGATTTTTCGCCTGTGCCAGAAAACGCCACCAAAACACGCAGCGCTTGCTTTCTTTAGCACTGCAATTCAGAGCAGATGCAGTTTCAGAGGTTTCCTCTTATAGCCCAGAACACGCCTTTGCAGCTGGGCAGGTCTGGTCATAACACATCCTCATATGTATGCCAAAGGGTTGGTGCGACCTACAACGCGGTTTCATCTTACGGCATCTAAAGTGCGAATCACTGAGCAAAGGTCTCTTTTTAAGGACACAATAACGTCTCGAAAAACGGCGACATGTTTTCGTGTCTTTGAGGCAATACCTCTTACGACGAGGTTGATCACGATCTCGTCGAATGACTTCTGGTCGTCGGCGGCGGTGACCTCGCAGCGGTATTTCGCTGTGTCCGATCTTGTGGCGTTGGTTATCACTAACGTGGCGGGTTCTCTGATCACCGCTCTGTTCTCCAGGTCACCTGTTGGAAGGAAAACATCCTCAGTAATGCATACATCAGCTTTAGACAACAGAGAAGACTGACCTCTGTGTTTTTTTACACACTACCTGAGATCCTCTTGTCAAAGTACACATAACTTGGTCCCTCGTTTGTTATCTTCTTCCACTCAATTCGTGGGTTGGTTGTAGAAATGGACTCAATCAAACATGATAACTCGATTTCTGCAGGATAGAAAAGAAGGGGAGTGATGTGACTGATGTGAGGAGCTGCTTTTACACTTGATGATGGATGGATGTATTTGTTTGTCAGCTCTTACTGTCAAACTCGTCGGTCCACGGCGACTCATTATTCGTTTTCAGGACGACTGCCAACACGCTGAAGTAGCCTGCAAAACACAAGAGAAGACATGAGACTCGACGTGAGGCTCTCCAGAGCATGAATTTTCATGATACCGCGATGATCTCATGCTACTCGCACAATACCAGCTGACATCCAGTGATGCGCGGTGCTTTTTTTAACACCCTCCTTGGGGATGTTTCGAACATGTTCGCTCAACTTGAATTTCACGAACGCAATTCAAGTGGCGATAAATGTGGACGAGCCGCATCGGCGTGATGTTCTTAACATCTCGGTGCTCTTTCGGTTCATGTTCTGTTAACGCCCGTCTTCCATTTTTAGTTGTGTTGGTCAAACCATTGTGTGTGTCTGTAATGAGGATGGGGAGGGGAGGGGGTGCTGTTTCTATGCACAGTGGATAATTGCGCAGGGAGGCATGTGCCCTTTTCAGGGCAAGCTCGCCATGCCAGTAGTTCAACCGCCTGCCGAGCCCTTCTCTCTCCCTCTCTCGGAGCCTGATGCTGCTGCCCATGTGGGACTAATGGTGCAAAAGGGCCCTGCAAAGATCTGTGTTGGTATGTGGTGTAGGGCTAAGGCCTTGGGAGGGGGCACTGCTGAGTCATCCTGACAGCCTTTGGTCCACAAACAAATCCACACAAAGTCACTTCCACATGAATGTCCGCCGAGGAACACGCTCGTCAACACTTCCAGAGACATAAAATGAACGTCTGGGTCACTCGCGTCGCATTGTGACTGAACTTTTGTCTCGCTGCTGAATATGAAGAGTACATAAAGAATAAGGAGCACTCAGCTCAGTGGTTAATTATACAGGAATGGATTAAAACATTAAGGTGACTGGAGTATGTTCAAATGTAACATAATTGTGCTGCAACATATTTTCAGACCACAGTATATGTTACACTGTGTCAACACCAGGTAATGACGCTTGTTTTAATGGCACCTGAGGATTTACAGCACATACCGACACAACTCCTCTCTTACCTGCCTGTCAGAGATGAGTCTGTTTGGCAGAAGAGAATGTTGTTTATGTCTGGTCAGACAAAATTCGCAGACAGCAGCAGTTGACTTTCCATAACCTGACCCGACCCGACTGACCCCAACAGACATGAATGTACACATTCAGACCTTATGGCCACTTCAGAGGAACATGCTAGTAAATCTATATGGACGACTGAAATGTGGAGAACCTAACAGATATCGACAAAAGATTCAACATTTATATTTGTATGTGTGAGCTAAGTCGCTTCAGCTTGTTCAAATGGGCTTCAAGTGGTTTTATACATCCAAAAAGCTTCCATGAAAACAGATCTGGTGTCTGACTGACGCCTGCATTTATGTGTTAAAATGTGTAGCCACACCTCAGGCTCAGCTTTTAATTGAAATATTACAACCTTTGTATCATGGATGGATTAATGAACAGACCTACTACAGTTCCAGGATCTCTGTATGACATGACTGACCACAGAGCATAAAGAGATGCATAAGGACCACGGTGCATGCAGTGTGCAAAACAAATGCGACTAATTAGTGATGCTAAAACGGTTTTGGGCCTCTCATTCAAAGAAAACTGCTCAAACGGGGATAAACTGACCTCCACCAACTGTCATCTGGACACGCAGCAGTGTCTAGGGTCACCTGCTAGAGCAGACAGGATAAGCTGATTAGCCCACGGATCTTTCTGGAGATCATGACAAGACGACAGCTTGTTTTCAGCCGCTGCTGACGATAATAACGCAGCATGGAGGATAAACTTAGGTCGCACCTACGGTCGGCAACAACGGATCGACCCTTGGGAAGATGCTCGGAAAGTCTGAAATCATTTTCACAGTCCTCATTTATGTATTCAACGTGATCAATTCTACACAAAAGATGCATTTTTGTTGATACTTGTTGATGACAATAAGTCTTCAATTTAACAGCCTTTATCTTCCCTGCTGAACAGTCCAGGAGCCTCTGAATCCAGACCAGCTCCAGGGTGCTCCTGTATGTAGCTGACCCTGACCTTCCAGTGGAGAGAGGACCGAATACTTTTTCCCTACAGGGATCAAAATAAATGTATCATTTGAAGCTACTTGCAGGGAAATGAAGTTTTAATAAATATTTGATTTGGCTTTGTATCACCAGATTTTTTCTGTACTACAGCAGCAAAGACAACAAAGTTTGGTCCCGAGAGGAATAAGTTCTCGCCAACTTTAAAATCTGAGAACTTGAACAAAGAACTGCGAAGGAGTAAAGATGAGAGCGTGCGCTCCTTCTCTGAAACGTGACAGTCAAAACATCACCAATCCGGTCGAAGCCTGTCACCTACTTAGCTTCCTCACAGCGCTGCACGCAGTCCTGGCAGAATTAAAAGCTGCGTGCAGAGTCGCAACGCTTTTCAATTCCCGACTGTTTCCGAGAGCTCCGTCTGTTCTCGTTCAAACATAAAGCATCTTCTGATGAAGCGACTGGTGGCTTCTCTTTACACCGAAAAGGTAGAAATATGATTGAATATGTGTTTACACACAATAAAATGTATTCATGTACTTGTAGAAACATGCTATTTTTACTGTTTCTGACAAAAGCTTATGTATGTGAGGCATGTCAGCGCTTACTTCTGGGTTTAAGTTTCAAATGCACAGCATGTACTGTGTAATTTAAAACCAGATCTAACTAGGCCAAGTATGCCAAGAGTCCAAAATATCAAAATATGCTGCGTTGAAATAGAATCTAAAGTTGACAATAAATTATTCCAGGTGGTTCATCTCAGCTTCGGTCTGACAGAGCTAACGGTTTCACCCCTCACCCCTGTGCCGGCGCTGCTCCTTAAATCGGAGAGTATTAGTGCAGATTAGGTGCCTAAGTGAGCTTGACGTTGAGATAAAAAGCTTGCGAGGTCTGCCATGGAAACAGCTGTCCAGGAAAACACATGAAGCCCCCCCACACACTCAGAAAGACTGCCAATGAAGTTCATAGATAATATAATGAAAGCTAGGAAACTAGGAGAGAAATAACAATGATAGTTATACGTTATGTATGACACAAACAAGTCAGAGACCCTTTAGTCTGAAAAGAAATATATTTAGATATATTTTTTCAAACGTGTTATAGCACTAGACCATATTGTTAATATCGATATTGTTTATTTTGCGTTAAAATGACCAGTTCGCTTTTATTTCTCCTCTCCCTCTGTCCAGGTCTCCTGCTGCTCATTGACGTCGTCATGTCAGTCTCCAATAACTCCAGAAAAAGTCGATAGATTTGTCACTAGACGCTTTTTTTGTAGTATGAGTGGTGGGACTGCGATTTACCCGTGGGCCATTAATAACAGACGTATGAAATTTTTCACCTTTTATAGCGGCTGAAGGTAGACAGAAAATTGGGGAGAGTGAAGGGGGACGACATGCAGCAGTGCCACAGGTTGGTGAAGGTGAAGGCGACCACTGCGGTAAGGACTTAGCCTTCATACATGGGGTGCACACTCTACCAGGGGCGCCCCACTTTCTATTATTTTAGACAAAACTGTGACAAAAGTGTGGATGAACAATGGAAGTAACAGCCTGAGAACTCTTGCATTGTGCTTCTGCTGATATAAATAGTTTCCTCTATTGTTATCTTTTTTTACTTCTTTAAAAAGTGAACTTCTGCTGCCGATACACGGAGCTACCAACGATGCAAAAAGTGCTTTTGCTGCCTTCTGGGTATAATTTCAGCAAAGTTCGCATCTTTTTCTAACTGCGGGGCAACAACAGTGAGAAACAGCTGGACTGTCCGGTTAAGAGTCTGAGTCTGATGAAACTGCAGGATGTGCTGACGGTGTGTTATGAGAGCGGTGTTTTCCATCTCTCCACCAGTCTGTCTGACACATCCTTCCCCGATCATGTCATACTCATCCTGTCTGTGTTCTTGTCTCCTTGAATAGCCTCTTGCTAATAGAGCCGGCGATAACTAGACGTTATTTATTTTTGTGTGTGTGAGGGACGACTCTTGACACACACCGTGTGTGGAAGATGATGTGGAATATTAGCTTTTAAACCATGCAGTACGTCTGCCATGAATCTGATTTCTTCTGGGTTGGACACAGCTGGATGAAATCTTGTAAATCTGCATCAAAGTTTATTTTTTAATCTTCCTTCCCGCCCTCATGATGGGCGCAGGGCTTTCTCTGTAATCTTAGTGTAATGCCCTCATAAACCCCCCAGGTTTTAAATCACTGAATAATACAATAGGCACGGAGGAGCCGGGTATTTCCTGATGCTCGCGCTCTGTAATGAATCCCTCCTTTTTTCTGTTGTTCCCCCTGGGAAGCCGCTCTCTTCCTGCACCGCTGCTCGGGTGTATCCAGAGAGGTGAAGCCGCTATCATAAATAGAAAGGTTCAATTAAGCAACCTGGTGTTATTCCCCGTGGAACACCACCTCCTCCTCATGCCTGTGGAGAATATTCCCACGCCTCTCTGGAAGCTCAGACATCAAAGTACATACACCGAGTCTCGCTTACTATCACTCAGCTGCTGTTTGGAAACTCTTCATGTGTTTTGCGTGCTGCTGGACGTTGGACGGAGCTTCTCAGCCGCAGAGTAAGTGAAGAAGCTGTTGATATGAGCATCCGTATGTCCAAAGTGCAGACTGATCCAGCAGTCCAACAGAAATGACCTGCCGTGGCAATAAACAAACCTTCACCCACCCCATGACCATGTCAACTGCTGACATCTCCAAGGCCGTGTCCTCCAAATGATATATTTTTTAACAGTTTATAAAAAATGACAACATGTGAGAATATACTGTATGTGTCAGTTCACTAAAAACATCTCACCTTACACGAAGCATGTGCTTCCAAACACGTGTAGGAGCCAGGCTGGTGGTTATGAGAACATACATGTGTATACTGTATTCACTGCATGTAGCTGTTCATGTTACATGAAAAACATGGCCTAGATACCTCTGATACATATTCAGCACCACATTTCCAACCGAAGAAGCAAACGTAAACAAGCATACCGAGGAAGCATAAAAAAAAAATAAAAAAAACACACACAAAGTGTGTTTGGTGGAGAGAAGCTTGAAAAATAAAAATAAAAGTAAAGAGGTCAGAGATGTGTTCATCATCACATCAAAAGCAGGTAATTAGCAATGTAGATCTGTGTTGAAGTAAGTTATGAGACTTATGATAAATAAAAGTATTCCGTGAAGTTCATAATGAGGTCCACGTCAATGTCAGACGGTGAACCTGTAAATGTTCCATTATAAAACGATAACCTTCTCACAGAATATCACTGTCATGGTATACAGTGTTACACATTTATTATTAATGTTATTAAATGTATTGTGTCCTTTATATTTTTTACTAATATGGTAGAATTTAATCTGTAGCAAATGTACACAGTATTATATATCATTTATTTATTATTTTTTATACAATGATACGCCGCTGTGACCCTAATTATCTACTGTCATACAGACACTCGTCCCCGGCTTGAAAACGAGCTTCTGCCATAGCAGCTCTTAACAAAACATCCTGTTGACTGCCATCTGCTGAGAGAGTGTGCCATATTTTATGTTTACTTTTGTGGTTATGTTGTGCTGTTTAATGTATCTGTGTATTTCTGTATTTCTGTATTTATGTGAGGCTTTGTGCACACTGTGGCAACAAATGTCCTTGTAAGGACAATAAAGTGCCTGTCTTTCACCAGTAATGTTGACACAACTAAAAAACAAGTATTATAAGACTTCCATCTTCGGTTCAACATCGGGCTGCCACTAAAGATAATTGTCATTTTCTTGATTAATCAATTATCTATTGTTTAGTCCAAAATAACTGCAATTTTTCTGGCCACTGGTCAAATGAATGCTCAAATTTCAACCCAGCAGGAAATCCTCACATTTACCAAGCTGAAACCTGACTGAAAATGACTTGAATGATTAATTAATTAACAAAATAGTTAATCGATTTTCTGCTGATCAATTAATCAATTGATCAACTAATAGTTTCTATCTTAGTTTCTATCTTTCCAGATGCATTTAGCTCTGGGTGAGGATGCAGTTAACATAAACAAAAATTGACCTGTTTGGAGTTGGATAATTCTGGATAAAGTCTCTTAAGATTAAGATCACACACTTAATTAATGATCTCAGATGATTAGATCACTCCTGTGAGTGGAGTCTCTTAGATCGACTAGCTGAATTGATCCTTTAGTGACCTCAGACAGATGGATAAAGGCCTGCCCTTCACAATTCATGCTGTGTTGAGAGGTTGCCAGGTCTCCTGTGGGGTTTTTCTTGTGCATCCCTTTGAGGAGTCTCGGCTGGAGTTTCTCCGCTGAAAGCACACAGAAAATCGTTTAAGGGGTGTAAATGTTTCTGTCCTCCTGCAAACTGGGTTAAGAGTTTTTGGCACTGCTCACATGACCACTAGATTTCTGCTCAGAGAGCTTGAAAGTTCAACGTGAGCCACGAGCACAATATAGCCGAGCCAGAAAAGGCAAAGCAGAAACAACGAAAAATAAAATGCCATTTGTGCCGAGAGATTTAGAGAATATATGCCACAATAATCATGAAATGGCCGTTTTAAACCTGTAAACCAGGCACTATACTGACTGACACAAAGTTGCACAGCGCATTGCTGCAACATTTTCATGTCTTGCATGTTTTACCCCAAGGAGACGCTAATTTCCATTTGATAAAGGTCTGTGATGTCAGCTGGGACACAAAGCCTGACAAATTAATTCACAAGAGCATCACATATTACCATAAGCTTCTTTTTGAGAGACGATTACAGCTAGATCCTACACAAAGCGAGCTCCGGCGCTCCAGTTCCCATAGCGATATTGATGATATTTCCATAGTAACTGCTTCTTTTTCTGTCTTAGTCGTCGCTTCTCCTTCCTCCCACCGGTGACCAGCCCCGACAGGATCCCACCTGTTTCGGTAGCTTGTGGGAGAAAGTCGCTAAACAGACCTCACACGTCTTCTTCCATGAAAAGAGTCATCTCTTGACACGGTGACAGAGAGGGAGAGGGTTTTAGGGCTGAGCAGGCAGGGAGGGATGACCCCAGGTTGTATTGTCACAGCTGTGGTCATCCACCAAATGAAGTCTCAACTTTCTTCTCCACACTCACAGCTACTTCTGCCTCTCTGGTATGTTGTAATAGCTCTGTGCAAACTCCTGGACAGTTTTATCACAGAGGAACTACTGACGAGATAAAATAAAACACAGTGAAACTTCAGGCGGAGTAATCTCTCGGTTTGATCGACTGGGGAAATCTCTTTCTATTGGTCGGAGAAAAACAATTTTTCATTACACACTGAAGCTTTCAGAGACAGACTTTTATTCCTCTGAGCTTAGACTGCACTACAAAAATGATCTAAGGCAAAAGAGCCTCTGAGAGAACGGTTGATCTGTGTGAAAATGTCCAAAATTGTGTGTAACGTGGAAAGGGGGCTCGGGGAATACACGTGTAGAGTGGTAAAAACAAAGATGCCCCTTCAGCTGCTCAGCAAATGTCACCACGTTTGAGCATAAATGGATGAACCCAGAGCAGCTTGTCACTGTAGGAGCAGCAAACTTAACATGTATGTAAAATATGCAGCTATATTAAACCTGCATATAAATGTATCACATGCTGAACAGGGGTGGAGTGGTACCAGTAAATTCATGTCTAACTGCCTCCTTGTGGTAGCTTCATATTTACAGGACGAGCACTCGAGTGGCGTCAATCATCTCACCTAACTCTCGACAAGAAAGCGAATGAGCACACTTCCCAAACACGTCAAACTGCTCTTTTATCTAAAAGTGCAGCATCAGGCACATCGGTGGGGTGGATTAACCCAGTCGCCCTGCCTCTTCTTGTGGCCAAGTAGCATACAGCAGCCTGCAGAATTCTAATGCTCAGAGATGAAAGTGGTCAGACTAACATTGTGTTCAGAATGCTAAGTGGTCTTCAGCTTCAACAAGCGCTGGAGCAAAGTACAGCACGAAGGCCAGGTGGAGGTAGGGGAGAGTATACATACGCATACATGATGTTACTTCATCTCAGTATCTGAATACATATTTTTTTATTATCCATAAGGATGCATTTCAATGAAATCAAACCAGAAGTCACCTTGTACCTTGAACTCAAGGTGGAAAAAAGGCCATTCTACCCCTGAACTCATTCTGTCTGACTAAAAGTTGTATCCTGGTATCAAGCGTTAATTCAAATGCATCCCATCTCTTCCAGGTGTACTCAAACACAGGTGAGCTTTCCCCCACGAGGGATCCTTGTGTATTCATTTATTCTGCATTTACATACGAGGCTGCTGCAGGGCCTGATCTGTGAGCCCCGGTGAGGCCAGGGCAACCCATGTGCCTTGCTGCTGGTGAGCCCTCTGATCCAGGCAGGGTCAAAGACTCGGCCTGAGCCAATGAGAGGATGGAGGGAGGGAGAGGGGAGGCTGCTGGTGGTAGGGGTGGAGCGTATGGTGTCACTGAATGCCTGGGAACCTGTCACTTTGTGTCAGTGTTAGCGTCTACATCTGGCCTGCTCTCACTTTGACCTCGAGCTAAGTACGACTAGCTCACAGGACTGGACCACAGAGTCGGGGGAAAAAAAGCAACTTTTACTCTTCCACCTTACACGCAGTGCCTTTCACTCGCATTAAGCCATCACTTCACATCAGGGGACTCGCAGATACCAACACTCACTTAAATGCCTGTTTGGGAAATGTGCACATGCCTAAAAATACTCTGATATTCATGAATCTCACTCAACTTTAAACTTATCTCACAAGACCTGGGTCTTACTTCTTTATTTCCTGAATAAGTGAGTAAGTTAAAGGTCCAGTGTGTAAGATGTTTAGAATGAGGCAGCCATAAATGGAAAATATATTTAAAAATAAGTTGAAGGATATTTGCAAATGTAACAAAACACACTCATGCTCTGACAGCATCAGTGTGCGTTGTTTACTTTTTGTACAAACCCTGCAAGCATCTTAATTCATAAAGACATAAAACAAATAAAATAAATGAATGTGACAACTGTTCATTATATAATTTGTCGTATATTATATGCTGTTACATAATTATAATCCTTTTATTATTAAATAATTATGCAAGATGATCACATGCTGCGATATTACTGAGAAAAGCTTGTAAAGAGACATTTCAAGTGTCACATGGACAAACATCAAGTCCCTGTTATTTCCTCTCATGCTGCCAAAGTTTTCCTCCACAATGAGGCATTTAGAAGGAGCTGATATTCACTGAACGATCTTCAGTGATAATATTACTCATTCATTAAGTCATGTGAAACATCTCGGCCTGGAAATAATCAGATCGTGGCTGCTGTATAAAAATAGTACTGTTGTTCGGTGTCACACTGCTTCTTCACATGGTCCCAGCAGCCACGCATGCCAATGAAGACCTTTGTTATGTGACACAGTTTTCGAGCAGTGGGAGTGAATGAATGCTTAATTAAGCAGAACAATGGTCGATGGGTATTGTGGCTGAAGACGCAATAATCACCGACTGCGTATATTACGGAAATGTCGACCTAAATCCATTTAGCAGAAATCCAGTCATGAGATCATCTCGGGCAACATGATACTGCATAGAGTTATATTTGAGATGCAGTGTAACTCCAGTATTGCACTCTCTCCTGAAACACTGCACTCCCTCCTCGAGCTGTCTGAACATGAATTATTGGCAGCGTGACCGTGTCTGTCACCTGTGCAATGATAGTCTGTTTTATGAAACCTGTGCCGTGTAATTTCGTGATGTTTTCAAGATTAACTTGTAAAATAAAGTAACACATGCTGTGCGTTCACTGCATCAGCAGTGATGACAGTGTCACTATAAAATTGAAAACGAGCTTGAAGGGAGATAAAAATCCTCTAAGTGGTGATACATGACAGATTTCTGTGTCAGTCCTGAAACTGCAGTTTAATGATGACCATTACCATCATGAGCTGCTCCTCACTAGAGTGAGAACAGGTTTGCATTCAGATGCCCAGACACTATTTATAGTGACTGTCAGCACCAGACTGAATCCCTGGAGTCTGCTAATTGGGATCCCTCCCAGGTAAGAAGTATGAGCGGTGGTATAGCTCTCCCCGACTTCCACAACTGCAACTGTAACTTCCCGATGAAATAATTGGACGCTCATTCTTCAAGCCCGGGTCAAGCCTCTTGAGGAAGACGACGAGAACGCCTTGTCAAAACAGATCGAACCATAAGGCCAAGAGGGTGCGCGGGCCTCCCCTGGCGCAGAATCTCTGTTATGCGAGCAATCTGACATGCCGCACATGTTGGATGTCCGAGTGAATTGGGGAGCTCCGTGGCGTCAGCTTAAAGGAGATCTAACAGGAGGGGGGGTGTTTGGCTAATTCAACTTGCTGCGACAGTTTTTTGGGCCATAGTCAGAGTCAAAATCCCTGCGCTTGAATTGGAGCCGCTACCACAAAAAATCTGTGTTAAATCGCGCCACACTCGGTGCCAGAATTAGCTCCTCAACACACTCAGCACAGATGGCATCAGCGGCGCTCGGTGCAAATGCTTCACATTCTGGTCCAGGCTGCCTGACCCCTTCCTTAATCCTAATTAGGAATGCAATTTCCACGCAGGCCTTTTTCAAGCGTGATGAAAATAAACGTTTGTGCTGGCTACGCCGTTGGCTCATGGGTAGTATAGTTTTTATGATTACACGAGCCTGTTGACTGCAACGCCATTTTAAAGCGATCACAAATGACTATTGCTACTGTGCGCGCTAACCTATATCCTCCCTGCGAGTCAACAATGAACTGGTCAGATAATAATACATGGTGGTAAATCCCTGGATAACATCCTGCTGCCACACACACACCAAAACCTCCCCCACCCTACACACACACACACACATTAGATCCTCAATAGAAATATTCACCATTTTTTTAAAGCTTTCAATCAGCACACCACAAAGGATTAACCAATAATTCCTCTACAACGTATAAAGATCTAGAAACACTCATATCATGCTAATCTGGGTGCCTGGATATTAACATGGGTCTATTTTTGACCAGCCAGCAGTTCCTTTACCTAATAATGCTCATTTGGCCAGCACACCGACAGAGAGATGGAGGGAGGGGGGGTTTGGCTGAGCCACAGACTGCATAGATAAGCGCTCATTGTTGAGTGCGTGGACCGACCCCGATGAGCTAAGGCTCAACTGAACAATAATACAACAGCACACAGCAGAGACGTGTTGACTTAGCAGGTCCAAAAGGTTTAATCTGCCTCGCTTCCTGCATGCTCCAAGGATGCCCCGCTGTGGGCTGAAAAGAGCTGAACTGAAAGGGTGCTTTTTGTGATGCAGCCTTTAGGCGTACTCTAACTTTTTTATACAACTCTGCTGACTTTTACTTTGAGCTGTTTTCATGAACCTGCACATGTCTACAGCGTGGACAGGAGCTCGGCGTTGACTTAATGCCTCTGCACTGGGAGTTCTCTCATCTGAGGCATGTTGTAACTAAATGACACTAACCGACTAAGCATGAACGCCAACAGACGAATGCAGCGGTGCATTAAAAAACACACGAGCCTATCCAAACGCACTCGTGTCTTGAGCTGTGTAGCTGCACATTTACGGCACTCGGGAGCATAATGTGTGAGATGGCAGCAGGAAGCTTATAAAGTCTTCATAATAGGGCCTCCCAGCAGCATTCAGCTCAGTCATCAAGATGCTATCAGCTCTGAAACAGCAGGCCCAGAACAAAATCCCACTATTTCTAAAGTCTACTCTTACAACAGTAGCTTCCCACAGCTCAGCCTATTAACTGGCCTTTGTTTCCACTCTGGAACAAAAGGCATCTTGTGTAGCAAAGTCTGAATACTGGAAAAAAAAAAAACTTGGTGGATAGATTGATGCATGTCTGATGTCTGGTGCAGATCACTTCAGAAAGGCTCATTTTCTAACAGTAAAATTTGTTAGAACTCAAATTTCACAAGACTTAGCATCATTTTTGCGACTCATAACTCTTCCACTTGGAGCTGCAATCATTGACGCTCCAAGTGGAAGAGTGTGGAGTTAATCAATTAGTTCAGTAGTTCCTAATCTTTTTGTTCCCCCCTAAAACCCACACACACAAAAACACACAAATCAAAGCGATAATATTTCAGGTGTGATGTCATCATTACGCAATGATCGTAATGATGACATTAATGATCCTTTAAGGTATCTGGAATCTGATATAATATCTGATAGACTAACTTGTTTATGGTGGAGAGCCATACACACACCATTTGGTGAAAGTGTTCTACAGGAAGCACGGGCTGAGGTCATAACTGCACTAAAAGCTGCTGTGCTGTAACTACAGTACACCGTCAGTGAGGCTTCTAACCTGGGCTATCAATCCCAACTAACAAAGTCCAGATGCAGCTGTTTAAAGAAATACAATACAAGGGAGAGTTTTGAGGGAGTGTACTCATTTCATCCACAATGCCAGACAAAAGGGAGTGTCTGCTGACATTGTGAGAAAAAAGAAATATCTCAGGATGGTCAAACAGAGTCATAGCGTCAAAGACGCTGGTACTGCAAAGAAATCTGTGCTTTTGACAAAGATTTCCTTTAAAGCAGCCCCTCGCAAAAACTATGGCAACTGGCCTGCATGTTGTATAATGCTGTGGGAAGCAATTCTGTTTCATTGTTCCTTAGTAAGCACTAATGTGGAGTACATGAAGAGGAGTGCAGAATGTGAGGTCGCCAAGAGTGTGTGACCGTGTGGGGACGACTGGTCACAGGTGAAACACGCTTTGACAGGCAGGCGTGGTTGACAGGGGGGTCGCATTTTTAACGCAAGACTTTAAATGGGGAAAGTAACGTCACAAGGGCGCGATCATTTAGAAAAAGAGAAATAACTTTCTCCTCTGTTTGTTCAGGAGCCCTGATGGAAAACTCTTACTGGCTGACGTGTGAGCTCAGTGAAACTTGGTGTATTCACACCACAGAACAAGCTTTAAATCACCAGGAAGCTTGCAATATTTAATTATATTCAACATTTATTAAAACTCCACGGATCCACACGCAGAATTCAAACTACACAAACATACAACTTCGTATTTTGCTACATGTTTACTCCAATCTGTGAAGTAACTCCTAATTAGAAGGGTGGGGACGCCTTACTGAAAACAGACTTTCAAATTCCATTTTGCAAGACACATAACTGGGAATAAATCACGACTGTTAATCATTTCAAGAGACAGTTGTTTATGAACATTATGTGCCTACTATGTCCATAAAAAAAAAACCCAAATAAATATTGAGACATCAAAGTGTGCAATTCCCAAGCAAGAATTTGCCATCAGCAGCCCCCCTCAGACAACAAATGTGCATAAAGGCATACTCTAGACTCAAATAGTTTGCACAGGCTGGCTGAGCTGTGGGACAGGGAATGTTGCTTAAACAACAGCTGGGCAGGGAAACCATCTGAGGCTCCTACTGATGACTCCCTCCCACACCCCCTCCCCGGAGCCACACTTCCATCACCTGCTCAGAGAGGAATCCTTGATGGGTTTCCGTGGGAAATACCAGACAAAGGCATCAGACAGCCAAAACGAGCGGGCATCTCATACCTCCCATTCTGTTTCCCGGCTCTGACTATGCCACCATGCTTTATGGTTCACACAGGAAGTCAAGGTGCACTGTACATAGATACAGTGCAACCCTACTGGTCTGGGAAACAATGGCTACTTTCCAAAGTGCTTGCACGGTAAGAATAGAGGACAGCTGGCAGCCTCAGTCACCTGCTGTCTCTGTTTGTGTCAAACAAAACTACTCGGTGGCGTTCTGCTCGCTGAGCATGGCGCACATGTTCAATAGTTTTTTGATTGCACCGAAAATGACAAAATTAAAGCTACACACAACAATAATTTTATGTTTTTCCCCTATCTATAACTCAGAGTATCTGACTAAGCAGATTATAATGCACTTTCTGTTGTTTACATGCAAACACAAAAACAAAAATCTGCACACATCTGGCGCTTGATCCAGTGAGGCAATCTGACCCTCATGGACCTCCATCTTACTTTGACTGCCCCAAAACTTACAGACTGTGCTGCTGCTTTACATGCAGAATAAACATGGAATGATCCAAGTGAGCATTTGTCACAGAGAGCAGAATATTACATCAATTAGAAACTTACTTGTCTGCCTGATGCCACCCAGGAAGGAATATCCAGACTGCACTGAATCCTGACGTGTGTGCACGGCAGGCCCAGCCCTGATAAGACATAACTGCCACTGATTGGCAAAACGCCAGCCTCAATCTGCTTAACCGCATCCATCCCAACGCTGAGAGGAAAACACTGTTATAGAGAAGGCGTAAGTGGTTGAGTTCGACTCATAAGGACTGTTATACTCGGATCTGACTGGGACCTTTAGTCTGGATACCAGCACGTCATAGCTGTCCTTCAGAGCTCATCCCTGTACGTTTCGCTGAGCAAACATTGCCACGCTAACAATTGCCCCAAAGGAAGCCGGCCCACAGATATGAGTGTTGATCATCTTGAGTGTTGATGATCTGAGATAAAACTGTACAGTCGCTCATTTCTGCATGAGTGCTCCTCGATGAGGGGTGGGGTGGAAGTGGGGGATTCATTACGCCGGGCGCTGACTGGACGGAGGCCGTTTAGAGACACTCGTCGGCATGCAGATACAGATTCTCTCTGAAGATGGTGGAAAGCTCATGGAACCACAACATCATCGAGGCCTGAGTTCAACTCCAGTGTGGTGTGAGTTGGTTGCAACGGTTGGTGGCCTGTTGTTTCCCCTCTTGTTCACCACCCACACGCATATATTCTGAGGTCTCGTGTGTGTGCTGGTAAACTTTACCCCTGCTGACTAAATTGCCTTTGTTCTGGTATTTTCTGCTGTTTTCTTAATAAATTATTTGTTGGCTCTTTCCTTTTGTATGTTGAATATTTTAGGAAGCGCACATCTGTGCTGTCTGAGTTCAAGAGTATAACTTTGAGATGTGTTTTAGAGACAAGCAAAGCAAGAAGCAAACTATTAAATGTATCTCTATTTAGGTAATTGATTCATTTTAAGTTAAAAGTTAATTTTTTTATGATTTCAGCTTCTCATATGTGAATATTTTCTGTTTACTTTAGTCCTCTCCGATATTAAACTCTAATCTTTAGTGGTGGACAAGCTGCAGCCCTATCCAACAACTTATCTGCTGATATTTTTATATTCTCAAGTCACTAGATTTAATTAAAAGTGATAAGAGAACAGAATGGAGCTTTTCATTACGGCACATGAGAGCAAGTTCAAAAAGGATTGTTTAATTAATCCTGCTTTGACTTTTTATCTTCATTTCCTACAAAGTGAAAATGTACAGGGAGCAACACATCATCCTACAGCATGCATTTGTTCTGAACTGTATTAGAGGCGTGAGATGTGAGGTTTTGGAAAATTCCATCCAGAAATGCTCTCTGATTATTATGGCCCTGCAAAGAATCCCCACACTTCCCACTGGTTCCTATAATGTTACCTTTTTACATCTGATAAACGGCACTGTATAAATATTGATCTGACTTTGGATGCGGAGTGGTCTTGTGAACGGAAATGGAAGAGCAGATAACACGTTCATTTTGGGAATGACTGTACTCTCTTACAGGATATGAAGTTTAATGTTGAGACGCTGACAATTTAGTTTAATTACAATCTTAACGGCAAAGAATTCAGGAAATCCCTGAACGCACAGGGGCTGTGGATTATTCCCTGGCTAATCATCTATTTCCATTTAGCCCCTTTCTTGTTTTCCATCATTTAGCCTGGGTTAATACTGTACACAATTTGAAAATAATACGCTTCTCTGAGTGCTGCTGGTTGGTGGTCTCCATGAAGGTTTTTGTTGCTAGAATTACAGGATGGTGATCAGCTCTGAGGCTGCAGCCTGGCCATTTTGAGTAACCTATTACAATGATGACAAATGCCTGACAAACCACTGAGTCACGGTGAAATCCACCCAAATTGCTTTCCTCCTCTATGACACATATGTAAACGCCCCTCCTTCTATCGGAGCTCAGACAGGGGCCAGCAACCGTGTTACAAACTCGTCACCTATGTCTGGCATCCTGACAAATATGTGAGGCACTTACTTACCCAAAGTATGTCCTCACACTCACATGTGGCTACAGTGCCGTGTGCTCCGAGCTCCTAGCTCATAGCATGATTCAGAGCGAAGCCTTAAAAAAGCACGGACGATCCAGGCGCTCATGATCTTTTCTGACAGAATCAAGAAATCCCATTAATGCACAGTGATATCAGCCTTTTACGTTCTCTTGAAGTATTCATCCCTGTCCCATCACAGCTGATGAGGGAGTTTTAGTGCATGCACTCAGCTGGAAGTCTTCGTGATCCTCTGGACTTTGTCACCAATTGACCTGAAAGCCGCTGGTGTAAAGAGATCAATGCCATTCAGATCAATGCCATTTGGATTACTGTCCACTGTCTAAAGGATATTTTGGCAAACTCTAAACCAGAATAACTGCTGCTATCAATGCCAGTTCAATCTCAACATATTTAACACTAAGTAGCCCAGAAGGGATAGCCCTCGCACCATATGGCCAGATGGTCTGGTTACAATCTGCCAGCACTATCTGTCCAGTCAGCTGAATGTATTCTGACAGTACTGGTGGGCTTTCTACAGCAGCAGTGCTGTTGATCGTAGCTGCAGCCAGATTTCTGAGAGTTAGATTGAAAAAATATGAAGCTACAGCCATCAGCTCAGCTTATAAAACTCTCTCCAAAGGTAACAAAATCCTCCTATCATCCCCACTAAAGTTCACTGCAGGAAGTTACATCTCCGGGTCAAGAAATCGCCCGTCAAATAACCTCCAGTAAAACAGAGACCCGTGTTTTTGTACGGATTAAACAAACAAGATATTCATTCCTGAGCTTTTAGTTTAGAGGTGATATTTTGGTGGATTCTGTTACCTTCGGATGGAGCCAGGTTAGCTGTGTCCTCCTGTTTCCAGTCATTGTGCTGAGCTAAGCTAACTGGCTGCTGGCTTCATATATAGCTGACGGTAATGAGAGTCGTATCAATCTTCTCATCTATTCTCTGCCACAACGTGAATCACTTCCCAAAATGTTGAATCAGTCCTTGAATATTTAATATATGAAGACGATTTATCTTTTGGGTCAAATGAGAAACACTTCATGTCTCTTAAGTGTGACAAAAATAGTGAAAGTGACATTTGGAAATACTCGAGTATCAAAGACAGTTGCAGCGAACTAATTTGAACCAAAATCTAATTTGTGATTCGTTTTCACAGTCAGCAGTGTTCTATAGAGCCAGGTTAGCAGCGTCCTATATTATTTTGAGCTGAACTTGAGCTGGTGTTAAAAATGACTGCAGATGCTTTGATGCTGAGCTTTTGCGTCACTGCGCCTCGATAATAGTGAATGTCTGCGTGAACCGATAAAACTACTGCATTACTATTATTACTCTTACGCGCGCGCACACACACGCAAAGTTAATCATCACTAATAACTCATTTGGATGAGAGCCAAGATTTCTGTGTCATGTCTCAACCCGAGAGCTCTACAATCCCCTCTCTGCAGACTGTCCTGCCAATTATGGAGCTACTGAGTCTTTTCAGAGATGAGGACTGAGATCAATCTTTGACGTGGATTTCGAACCACAGAGTGATTAGTTTGTCCTTTTCAATTAGAATTGTGTCTCAGATGGATTATAGATCTTGTTTTTCTGTGCTACATTCAGAGCTCTACAAAGTCAGGCTTTCCAGCATGTAATAAATATTTTCCTCATTTTATTTATTTTTAAGTTAAGAGCATCAAGGTCTGGGTCTCGCTCACTGACCAAGCCCCATATATCATTTCTATGCTGTGCTGTTTTGAACCCATTCTGCGCTGCATCCCAAAGGATGCCTGTAACTCGCATGAAGTCCTCTGTCTGACATCTCTGCTGAACTGGCCTGGATTTACCCCAAAAATATCAAGACGAGCTCAAACAGTTCAAACTCGAACATCACTGAAATTATTTAAACAAACAAAAAAGGTTACATGCTTTTTATTTTGATAGTCCCATGTCTGACAGGTGCATCCACACCCCTGCTGCCGCCCCACAGTAGCACACTGCGGGGCCTGACGTGCACCTGGAGGTGGTGGATGGAGGTGTGGAAACCCCCTCCCTAATTACAGACTACCAGATGTAAGGAAAGGAAATGAGCTTCAAGCACATTCGCTCCTTGCTCTTGTGGTAAAAATAACTAGTTGTGTACCAATCTTATTTGCATCCTTCGCTGTGGATTGCAGGTACAGCTCCACAAATGAGATTTATCCTGCAGAATGTTATCGCCTCCAAGAAACCACAAGTGTCTATTTTGAAATTGTAAGCCAAAACCAACCTATCATCTTCCAAAGCAGATGATACATACCAGGAAACTCCCACAAAAATCTGCACTTGCAACAGACAAAAGACATCAGCTTTCTCTGCTTCCTGTTTGACATCTCTGGGACGTACACACATGTACACAAACTGAGGAAGAAATATGATTAAGCGATGTAAGTTTTGTCCACAATCATTATCACTATCACAGTAGATTTCCACAGTTTTTATGGTGGGCCCGATGGTTTGGAAAGAACGGTGATCAAACACCTGAGGTTGTCAGATGACTCTGCCTTGTGGCTATTTTTAGCCAGTAATTGCCCTTTTGCTACAGCCTGGTAAACAAAAGATGAATCCGAAGCGATTATCTGGTTATGACTCTCAGTGGGAGCGCAGCCTCCAGCTTTTTCCTTTCAGAGCGACAGCGGCTCGGCCACATGTAGTTCATTGCCTCTGCCATGTCATTAATGAATAACCCTAATTATTTCACTAAGCTGACAGTGTCCTGATGTTTGATCGATGGTGCTCTCTTTTGACCTATTGATGTACTCCGTCGGTATCCAGTGAATACGCGAGCAGGAGCGGCCGTGGCGCTTGCTTCCTCCCTCCGGGGACCATGTGACCACTGATAAAGATCACCAAACAGGAAACCTCTCCTGCAGCCCTAAGCTCAGGGAGTCAGCGCAGAGGCATCTTGGGGATTATCCTGTTGATCTAGAGTAGCCTAAACACTGAATAATCATGTCAAAACAAACAAGCACTTAACCCTTCTTTTGAGGAAGGACGATCATTTCCAAAAGCTCATTAGCCTAAACAGGACGACAGTTAACTTCTTATTCTTGTAAATCCATCTCTTGGGTCTCTGACTGTAAATCTGATTTCTGTGTGTGTGTGTCCATGAAGTCTTTCTTTTTCCACACCGAGAGCATTTTACTATTTTCATATGACGTTTTTTGGCCTGTATGCCGCCCGGAGGCTGCTTCTAGTTTATGACCAATGGTTCTTTCACATGGTAGTCTTATTGACATTTGAAGCACGCACATGCCATTGCCATTTCTAGAACGTGAGCATGTCAGTGTTTGCCTTTCAGCTTCGGCATCTGCTGTAGCTTAAAAATTATGAAAGCAGGACGGAGAGCTGAATCCTCCTCTGTGTCAGGTTAAAATGGGTTTCTGTCTCTGGAGATGTATCGTCACACCCAGCTTGTTTTCCGAACGCCTTCGACTAGCAACACTGCCGAGCTTTCTTCAACAAACTCCCCCCTTCTTTTGTGCTCCAACCTCAGCCAACTCATCAACAGGGGTCCCTTTTATCTCTGAGGGAAACAGGTGGTTATGATTGTTAGTCAGTGCACATATGATGAGAAGGTTTCTGCCTCCATGTGTTTTCTATTTGGAATGCTGCATTTGCTAACATGCACGCTCAGGTTTGGGGAGGGACGCGGCAGATATTTCTGGTTACGCCTGCGACGCGGCTTGAAAACACCACCACCACCCACGCCTGCTCAGCTGTTTCGGGTCATTCCACAGTAAGGGCCATGTGCTACTTTGACTTTATCCCCATGGAGAGACTGTTGTTGCGCAGACATCCACATGGCTGACTGTGCTGATTTAAAAAAAACGATCACAAAACTGTGCGATTTTGTAAAAGTAATTCCCAGTTAGGCAATAAGCGGAAACATCTGAGCTGAGACCAGAATGACGGCGATGATAAATGTGTTATTCCACCGACACCTCTCGCTCTGGGGTGTCTGGAGAGAGGAACTCCTGACTTGTAACAAACAAATGTTCAGCAGCGAGGGAGCGACTGCTTTCTGTTACTCTGTCCCTGTTTTATTCTGCCATTTACTGTCTCTGCAGTAAAATGTCAGACCGTATGTGACTTGCCCACAGGGGCCGTACATGCCATTCAAAGAGTGCTCCAAACATTTGCTCACAAGCTTTGGGTAGGGTAGGGAAACATCTGACAACATGCACCTCCTGGGGGAGCTACGATGTGCAGTTATCTCGGTGGCGGCTATGCCAAACGAAAAGAAAAAGCACAGACGCTTTGGCACGAATTTAGACAAATGTTTGAAGAGTGCGCTGGGTAACGTCACTCCACGAGCACCCTAGTTATGTGGTGTTCAAAGCTCTCTGTGTGATGCAATGACCTATCAGCCAGGAACACAGGGGAGGCTCGACAACAATCTGGTGGATGGCTTTCTCTCTTATCTTATCCATTCAGATAAGAGATGAGCTCCAATTGGACTCATGCTGACAGCCGTGAATGAAAACAAAGATAATAAAAATGTCACTTTTGCTCGAGTCAGAGGTTTCCGTGGTGTGAGATGTATAGATTTGCACAGGTGTTTCTCACAAGAGTCGAAGCAGTGATCTCAAAGTTTATATTAGCTCAGTACTAATCCACTTGAGAATCTTCCAAGCTCCCACATATCTTGGTCCTGATCTTGGCAGGAGGTTTCTGGCAGATGTCCGATTGAAGTGTACCACTTTTCTTTGGAATATTTGAAGTTAAGTGCTCAGGTGAGGCCAACAACGGAAAATTTTAATGCATTCCATTAGATCAGGATGGAAAGTCCGCTGTGTGCATGTGTACTTAAAATAACAATGGCCCTCATCTTTCGCTCGGCTGACAGATGACTGGGCTGATATTTGCAGCTATGTTCAGCCACGCTGGGTTTAGCCTTCACTTGGAATGGCTGGGGCCTGCGCCGGCCATTAAGATGATAGCTACCCAAAGAATGTCCTGAATTGAAAATAACAAGCGCATCTCACAGACACAGAAATAAGTGTGACCTACAAGAACAAGAAATGAAGCGAAGCGACACCCTTATCCCTTCACATCAGAAACTTGAATTTGGAGCAGAGCTTTCCCCCAAAAAACACAAGAAGCTTTTTAATTACAGTCAGCGCCATCCAGCAGCAGTCCAGCCAGATCTGTCCTTTATCTACAGACAGTGGCGATGCTGGCCGGGAGCCAGTCGGCCACATGGTTAAGCCCTGTCCAGGCAAGACAAAAGAAATTCTTAAATCTTCGCCAGCTCACTGCCCCACCCCCTGAAAATGTCAATTGTGCTGTTACCATGCCCCTCTGAAAGATTTACTCAGTGGAACATCATTACAAGGGTTTGAAAGTAACGCCTGAAAAGGGGGGAGAAAAAGTAAAATTAAAAAACAAGCACACAGCCTCGAGGTACGTCAAGAGAGACAGTGTTGATCGCACAGCAACAGATTTCAAACAAGCTCCGCTGCTATTCCTAATTAAACCTAAGAGCCAACTCACACACTTGAGAGATCACAGGAGGTTCTTATGTCTGTAGCTCCCTTTGATCTGTGTGTCTGTCCTCTCTCTCACACACCTTGGTTAACGGAGAAAAAACAAGCACCGCATCTCACTGAAAACTAAAATTAATACCAGAGCACAAACAGAGAAAGGAGTACAAAAAAAAAACATTTGTTAGACTTAAAATAAAATTCCTCTTTAATTCAAAAGGCCAAACAACCTCAGATGACTTCATAATGATCTGAATATTATAAAATCATAATCATAAATCAAAGCTGGGCTTTAATCCATAAAATCTATAGCCGGACATATGATATACTGTCTGTGTCGGGGAAGTAATGAAGGGATGAATTATTATCCATTCATTTAACCATGAAGTGAATCGATCTAGATTTACAGCATGTACACTACAGCTTTACACTGGTATGATTTATTAAAATCTTTTATTTTTAAGCAGCTTTGAGGGCAAAAATGAGTAAAAACAATCATGACTTATCAACAAGTCGCTGCACAGCACAGCAACAAGTGCTCCCTGCCTCTTAATTACAAATACTCTTAATGTTAATCACATGTAGCTACGCGTAAACACTGATTTAACTCTCATATATCGTCTTAACTCGATGTTAAAAGCGTTAAACGTGATTTAAATGAGCTGCGTCGCTCTTACAGGTGAGCGTTCATCGCTCTCAGCTACAGGACTCGATAAATCGGGCATACATGGACGGCGTTTGAGGGGTGACACACTAAAACAAATCGATTGCCCAACGGCTGTTTTTTCTGTTTACCAGCCCGGCTGTGAAAGGGTCCAGCAGCGAGGAGAAGGAGGAGGAGGAGGTGGTGGTGGTGGTGGACATGGTGGTGGTGGGGGGTAGAGGACACTCAACTGGCCTGGCTAGTGTAGCTCCTCCCGCGGACAGCCTCGCTGCTTTTATTCCGCCGCAGGAAAAACCGTTATCTCGCATCACTACTTCCATCACCACCACTCCGAAAAACTTCATTTAAAGAGTTAACAAACACGGACTGAACGAAGCTGTGTTGATTCACATTTAACTCACAAACTCTCCAAAACTTGAGAAACTTTTTTGAGTGAGGAAAAATGATTTAAAAAAACAAAAAAAAATGCAGCTAATTGATGCGCGAGCGTTTAACGTTAAACGACCGTTGGTCGTGCTAAGCTAATATGTTGCTACATCCGAGCGGTTTTGATATTTCGTAACGTACGGAGCCGTTACACCGGTTTAAAACGGCGAAGAGGAGAGAGTTAGCGATGGATTTGAGTAACAATAGCCGCTTTAAAAAGCATCGCTCGACCCGCACATTCGCCATTCGTCATGTTAACACTTAAAGTTGTATCGAAAATGGCGACTACATTTGTCAGTTAACAGATCTGATAACTGTATTTCACTTCGCGTCAGGTTTGACTGTCACTCCGGCGTGAGTTTGCCGTTAGTTGCCACCAGATACGGTTACTTCAGAGGTGGAGAGGCTGGGTTTTTTTTCTCTGCCTCACGCCGGTGTAAAACCCCGAGCAAACAGACACCGAAGTAGAAATCTTTCGACGGTCACCTTCTCGGAGGAGAAGAGGAGGGAGATAAAAAGCCACTTTTGCGTGATTTTTATGTACTTACAGTGAGTTGTGAGGAGAGTCAGGAGGCAAGCCAGACGTGTTTTCGCCATCTTGGAGTCGATGCAATGCTCGGTTTGACCGGACGTACATGCGCAAAGTAGCCTAAAGAGCTTCGGTGTGGATGGAGAGAGAGGGAGAGAGACACAGGCGGAGACTGGGAGGGAGAGAGAGGGAGGGAGGCGGGCTATGGAGGTATTATATTAGGTTTCCATGGCTACCGAAAGCATCACTCACACAGACAAGAATTTATAGTTGACACGATGTGGGAGGCTTTTTTACTACTGTGGCTTTATACTGTAGGTAAGCAGCAGCTGGGAGCTCAGATAGGAAACCACCAGCCTCCAGTCTATTATGTGCAATGAACAGCGGCGAAGTAAACATAAACATACACATTCCTACTTTTCCTTACTGAAATGAAAGGAAGGGAAAGTGTCAGTATCACAGTAGTATAAGGTGCAGTGGAAAGCATATTTTCACACGGCCTCCAGAAGCATTATCAATTACTCTTGGTGTATCTGAAGCTTTGAGGAAACGCAGAAATAATTCCTCTCTTACTGTCATCACAGCAAAGAAGCTACTCACACACAGTCACAACAGTTTATTAAACCACGAAAGGTCCCTGTCCTGGCCAAGACTAGAATAAAACAAATACAAGACACACAGACAATATTACAACACATGGCAATCTAGAAAAAATTAATAAAAGTGCAGTACAAGACGTGAATTCAACAATATCAGTTAAAGCAAAGACACACCCATGATTGTGTCTCCAGGTCTTTCAATATGTGTTTAAAAGCATTCAAAGAGATCAGATCTTTGAGTTTTTGAGTGTGATCTAAACTGGAAAGGATAAAATATATGTATATTAAATGACAGACTCTCACAATACAACATGATTTGACAACCTCTCATATTACATTTTAATGTAGAGCTGCTTATACTTTCATTTCTTAGACTTTACTCAATACTTGAGTTGTGTGAGTGTAGAGTCGGGGCTAAGGAAGACCAACAGGGAAGATAAAGGTGGAATAAATACTCCTGGTACATTTTATCTGAGTTGTGCACCTTCTGTCTACTTCTTGTTTTATGTACATGCATTTCTTCCTTCTTTTTATTGTATTATTTTCATTATTTCTCTATTATTTGTGTTTAACACTGATCCTACAGTCCTGAATGTATCTTTATATAGATGAAAACGATCACTGATTTAACGATTTAGTGTATGAATAATCCTCTGAGGCTCAATAAAAGAGTATGGCTGACACACTCTGGGTTCTTGCATAGAAAATACAAACATGAATCTGCATTTTTAACTCTTGGCATGTGTGTTAGGCTGCTTAAACCTCCACAGATGCTGTTAAAAGTTGAGTCTTAGCAGCCTGTCACTGCTGTGACCAATTGCACACGGAAGGATTTCAATAAAATATTCACTTACCATTTTTCACTGGCTGTAAATCACAGCACTGTCGAGCTGACTGCAGGCCCGCTCATATGTCGGATCTCAGTGACAGGCGCTATACGGCCATGTCAGCCTAGAGCTCAGCCTGACTCTGTCCTCATGATAGAACAACAGTCTTGTAAAGTCCTGTTTTTGTCATCTTGGATATGGCCTGGCCTCCAGTTCCAGTGACATCCATTGCTTACTTGGAGCAGTTTCCTCCCACTGAGCCCTGGCATAACTCTGGAATGACAGCTGATGCAGCCTGGAATATATAATGCTACTCAAAGCATGCCTGTGACATGCTATTCAACCTCTTCTTCTGCACAGCAGGCAGAATAAGGTTAAATACCTGCATCTGTGGTTATTCAACATGTATCAATACTGCATTTAAAAAAGTAAAAGCTGAGAAGACTGCAATACTGCATTTTTCATTACTGTGCTAATTATATCTAAATATAGAACTGTGTCTAATTATGCTAGCATGCATGAATTGTATTACATAACACACGTATATCTGTAATTCAAGTGAGATTCTAATGTGAATCAGGTGAAGTTATTTAAGCCACACTGTTGCCCTGAGGCTGTGCTCTCTATGTTTGTATAAATGGGGGTGTGGAGTGTGTTAGAATGTATTTTTGATAATATCTAAACAACATTAGGCGCTGTTATTAATACTTTAAGAAATTACAACCAGGATTTTCTAATCAGGCCAACCCTTCCAACTCTGTGGTTACAAAGAATAAATTGGAACTTAGCTCTGAATTAATAATTACTTGATGAGTTTCACTTCAAGTTGTACGTTTCTGAAAACATCTCACATTTGCAAAGTGACATAAAATCATAGAAATGTCATCTTGATGCATAGCTATCGATTGTGTTTGAGCATGTGTTTGTAAAAAAAAATATGATGAATGAATGCAGAATAAAAACTAAAATTGGTTTAAGAAAAAACAAACTGTCTCATGGAGGAACACTCAATCAGAACTGATTCTGCCATTTTAGTAACTGGCAGGATAAAGCAGGGTTTAGCCTTCGCTGTTCCACTTCCACAGCATGCAGTTTATTTTTACTTTTTATTATTTATTTATTTATTTGAGCGTGTAATCCTGTCACTCGGAACAACATTTAAAAACGATCAGAAAACACCTTCATAAAGAATTCATATCTGTTGCTGCTACGACATGATCTTCTGATCATTATACAGTTTTTACACAGTTTATCGGTCATGGTCTGACACACCATTGCTTTAATTTGCAAATTCAAAATCCATCTACTGTAAGGAAATATAATTACTTTAGTGTTATAGTATGCTTTCTTTTAGGTGTCAGCTTGATCCTAAAGCTTTTATTATGGCTCACACACAGTATGGCAAGAAAGCCATGCTTGGTAGTGCACAAGTAGAGCTAGCATATGGAGTGATTAATGCTATTAATTACACCTGTGCTTTCCCTGCTATCACACATTAAAATGACAGTTGCTAAAAATGTGTATTAATATTAAAATTGTGTGATTAAAATAACAAAAACACTGAAGTTCTAGATTTAACTTTACTCTTCTTTATACTGGCTCCCAGTGTGTGTGTGTGTGAGAGAGACGTTGCCACTGTTTGTCATGCTGCACTGAGGTTTATTACTGACACTGAACATCCCAGCTGTCGTCGTATCTTATAAACCTGTTGATCTGTTCACACTCCTCTGTGAGGCTGCCTGTTTACTTTCTTGTCTGGGAAATCTGGAGTAAAATATCTATGTATGACCACAGAAGTGTTCATTATTTTCTGTTTCTCTCTTTTTCTTCTTATTGAGGCAAACTGAATTAGACCAAAGGGCTTTCATGCACTCTGCTCACACAACCCCATGGGGAAATGATGTAAAACTGAACGAGCCGGGCTCTCAGCATGAGTTTAAAATGTTTATGAAGGGTTCAATAAGAAACTGATTATTCTTTGTTTCAGCTTGTTTCCTCTTCCTGCTGATGCGCTGTTGGCGTTTACCTGTATGTGACTTTGAATTGTGTTTCTGCTCATGAATATTTATGTAATTATGCCAAGTGTGCACAGCTGCAGTGTTTGTCATGATGCTTATTAATTGGCTTTCTTGAACAGTTAAAAAGGTTACTCAGATTTTTTTTTTTTTTTAAATCCCAAAGATACTACCTGCACATAAAACAGCTAGAAAATATGACATCAATCATGCTTTTTAGGACAGCCATCTTCCTCTTCTTACTTCACCTATTCAGCTGTAAGATTGCCCTTTTTGTGGTTGTAGTTCCTGGTGCTTGGTTTTTTTATACAGAGGCCGTCATCCATGGATCAACAAGCCAGATGGTAATATCTAATGGCATCCCAAAGGACCTGAAATTCCAGTCTTTTATTGCTGTCATGCCAAGTTAATCCTGCACTATGAACAAGGCATCGCAGTACCATCAGTATGACCAAATTACAATTCAATACATATATTTTGTCTTGTGCTTTGCACTGCACAGGTCAATCATATGCAAATGTTTTTTTTTCCTGAATATAAAAAGGGTCTCTTTCCAAAGCATCGTCCTCGGGTTATTGTTGTTCAAATGAAAGATGGCTGAAAGTCAAGAGACTTTGTTTAGCTGTTCAGAATGGCTGCTATCACCGCTGCCAGATGCAGACATCAGTGCCATCAGGTCAGGCAGTTACAGGGCTGAGCGTGCCCTCCAACAATGTTTTTATTTCAATGAGTGTAATGACAAAAACTGCTCTAGCAGGCAAATCTTGTTTTATGCATGCATCAGGAATTAGATAAGAAAACAGCATAAATGATTAACAAAATAACATACACTGTAGATTATGCCCACTCAAATATTTAAGATTCATACTGAGTGCCTAAAAATGTCAAAATTCCTGTGAAATAAAATCACAGTTTCTCACATATCAGTATACATTTTTTTTTTTTATTTTAAACACATTGTCATCTTGAGGCTGTTCTGCTTCTTCAATACATCTTAATTGGATTGTGTGCTTGCAGCAGTGTGGAAAATTTCATGTCATACACATGGACATACACTCCACTGACTTCAGCAGCCAAAGAAACTGAGAACATTTATAGCTTACGTTCTAATTAAGATGAGGTGATACAAAAGTTCTCAACAATACCGATTACTGATTAGAAAGACAGTAGTTTGAGGACAGCAGTTAGAAGAGGTCTAATATGTTGTGTATTTGTGCCCTCCACCCCCTCTAATTGCTGTAGCTTTTGGGGAAACATACAAGTGAAGCAGGAATTTGGCAAACATGACTAAACAACATTGGTTATTCCAAACAAACTGCTGCTGCTGTGGAAAACATACTTATATATATTATATATATATATATATATATATATACATATATGGAGTCTCTTTGCAATCCAAACAAATGATTTTAAGGATGCATTCAAAGTTTGGTTTCTTTGGTCATACTATGTGAATACAGCTATCGCTGATGTGTGGCAAAACAAGAAGGTCAAGATCGCCTACAGGGAGTGGTCTCAACTTGTTTTCAGTCAGAATGCAATCGACCCCACCATCTCAAACAGCTGGCTCACCCATCGCCTGATGATTAAAAATAGTCTAATCAAGTATACCTGATACTCCATGTGAAAAACAACTGCAGTGCGAGTGAGTGGTGGTATGCACCCATCAGAGCCCAGCTCTGATAGTGCTTCAAACTTTTGAGGTACCACATCTTCTAATAAGAAACATTGGGACATTTTTTTCTATTTTCTAAAATTTTAGATGTTCGCTGGAAATTTAATGAAGAGGAGGCGAATCTTCCCAGTTATATTTCTGACCAATGAGGGAACAACTTGCCAGCACAACTTTTCCAACTTGACTGCTTTTGGATGCAACAACTGTATGAAATTAGTCCTTGACCTGGAACCAAGCAGACAAGCCACAGGTATGAAAGCACCCCAAAACCCAGTTTTAGATTTTCTATTTCGAACACTGTAACAAGTAACAAAGGTCTACAGCTATGTTGGCAGTTCTGTGGTATTGTTACCTCGAATGTTGACTCCTCAAAAACAGAAATATATACAAAATTACAATATTTGATTGACAGCCAAAGCATGCTGTGGCAAAGGATCAGCAAGAGGTGTCACTAAACTGTCACTGAAGTCAAAGAAAGGTCCAAAATTTTTTTTATTTTATTCATACGTTTGTCAGTTGCTGAAAACAGTACAATCATCACTGACAATACGCTGCTTAAATGTAATCATCTGATGTGTATGGCGATGAGTTAAAAGTGCATTTGCTCCACTTGCTCCGTTGCTCAGGTGGTCGTGGTCATGTAGACCGCGAGACATGTACTCCTTACAGTTCAGTTATCTCCACAGAACAATGATGTCAGGTCCCACAGAGTGGAGACAGATACAACACAGCTAAATTATGCACCAAACGCATCAAGCTTTCCAGTGAGATGTTGATGGGAGGAAGTAGAACCCCGCAACACACACATATCCACACGCACGTCCATACACACTACATTGCCTCTTTTGTTTTCATTGTGTTCCTTGTGTCTTTTGAATAATAGAAGTGCCTGGAGACTTATTGAATTCTCAGATTTACTTCCAGCACTTAGAACAACACTCCCCCTTTTCTCCATTCACTCAAAACTCAAGCTGCTTGCACTAAGCCTACATTGTATTCGCAAACCCTTTTTTTCCCCTTCTTACATATCCGAGCTTACTCTTTTACCATACTCGCTGAGAATCTGACGGACAGGAGGGAGGACAGGAGAGATGTTGAGCAATGCATTAACCCAGGATTGAATAAAACAGCAGAGAGGCTACTTGAGGATCATCTCCGACTTGTTTTCTCAGCTGCTACTCATATAACCTGTACGTGACAGCATGCTTTTTGGAAAGGGCGGTCCAACTATAAGTGCATAGTTTTATTTCTGCAGATGTCATGATGTCATTTTTCCACTGAAGTAGAGTTAAATATAAGATATTAGCCAGACTAATGGTGTGGCTCCAGGGATAGAAGGATTGGTTGGTTCACTAAGGATTGCAAAATTGAAATTTTGTTCCACACGACGACACCTAATGACTTTGGTGATCCCAGACTCCCATATCGAGGATGACAGTATTAGTTTTGAGTGAAATGTTCCCACTATTGGATGGAGTGCCATCAAATTTGGTTCAGACATTCACGTTCCCCTCAGGATGATATCTAATAGCCTCTGTGATTAATGACTAAATACCTGCAAACTTAATAACATTCCCATCAGCTGCAGCTCTACTTTGTGTTAAGAGCTAATTAATCAACGTGAGCGTGTGAAGATGGTGCTAGCTGTATTAATATGGTGAGTGTGGTAAACATGCTGTTGTGAACATGTTGGCATGCTAACGTTAGCAAATGTAGCAAATAGCAAATAGAAAATGTGACGAGTGAGGCTACTAACTGTATATAACTGATAACCTGCGTGTGGAAATTCACAGCTGATGTAAATGTGAGAAAATATTTATTTCCAAATGAACTTCCAGTTGTCTGCGTTAGCTCTTGCTGACCTTGAGGTGCACCAGGCTCTGTCAACACTATAAACTGTGACTCTGTGGTGTCCTCATTACAGCCAAACACAGACATGTGTACCACCAGACTGCACACAAGCAAAGCCTTCTGCCGCTCTCCCACCCCAGGCAAGCCATTTGTTTCTCCTCTCACACTAGCCTACATCTCGCGTCTCCGCTTGGAAGTTCCCACAGTGATCGAACACACTGTAAGATTGTGAATGGACTCACAGCTCGGATGTGTGGCTTTTTCGGATAACAGATGGACACGTTGGCCTTCTTGTAGGCAGGGGAAGAGAAATCCCTTCAGCTTGCTTGGCTTGAATTAGAGTCAACATTTACTGGCACTGTTAGTATCTGCAGCAAACATTTATGTTTGCAGGAGATCACAGGGTTTAAAGTCATCCTCAGGTTGTGTGGTCTTTGTGAGCATATTTAATATTACCATACATCCTACCACTGTCCCAGCACAGAACCTGTGACACTTTTTTCACCTACATCAGGCAATTTGACAGTGTACTAAGGTTCAGATTCCTCCAATTCAGATCCAAGTCCAAAACAGTCACTTCCTATCACCCTGCGAAAGATTAATTCAGGCTGGACTGCTGTATCTCACTCTACCGCGGCATCTCTCTCTCTACAACTAATTCAAATGCAGGCCGGTTACTAACAAGGTCCAAGAAACAAGACCACATCACCCCAATTCTGCATCCCTACACTGGCGTCTTTAAAATCCTTCTAATTGTCTACAAATCTCTCCATGGTCTTGCCCCTACATATATCTTAGAACTTATCACCACCTACAGAACCTTTAGAACCCTCAAGGTCCTGTTAAAAAAACACAAGAGGCTTTGGACAGGATGTTCTCTGTAGCAGTAGGCAGTCTGAGCCTGCTGATGCTTTTATGATGCACCTTTAGACCCACTTTCAGTCTCCAAATTGGCTTTTAACTTTGTTAAAACTGTATTTTCATTTATGTTTTTATTTTTATTAGATGTGTCTGTTTTTGTGAAGCATATATAAATGAAATAAACTTGATAGTTGAACATGAAACTAGTTAAAAAACCTTTTAACCTCTGCTGACTTATTTCACAGGGTACCTGGTGGTACCTGGTGACCACCAAAGTCAATAGGCTTCATCCTCTGTGGACCATGAATGTCTTCACAAAGTTTCATTCCAAGAGTTATTTTATCATATTTCAGTGGTTTACTGTGAGTCATGATAAACATCCACTTGTTATGATGCACCTCCATTCATTCTCTAAGCAACACTCTGTACAGACTCATTGAACCTGCTATAATCTACTGCTGAGCTGCCGGGAAACCGCCTGTACGATGCTGAAGTGTTTTCAGTGGAAGCAGACAAACTCATACTCTACTGGAATTCGTGTTTTTTTTGCTGACAGTCTGTGGCAGGAATGTTATGAAACATCTGGTCTGATATGTGTAGAGAAGGTGATGTTGAGTTCATGCCAGTAAATCTTAGCTTACTTTCATTTTTATACTTTTATGTACATTTTTGTCTAACACACGTGATAAGTTACTGTAACCCACATTCATATCAAGAAATCTGCAAGAAATCTGTGGTGGGCATACAAAGAACAGGACTTTGACTCCAGTGACAAAAAAGTTCACACCCTGACACCTGTTCGATGACAGAGTTAGGCAACAAAGCTCTTAGGTTAAAGCAACTTTGTTTAGAAATTGTTATTTTCAGCAACAGCAGTCAGCCCAGCTCAGCGTCTGTCTTTCATCCTTTTATTTCAAAGCTCTCGACAACAACTAAAAGTCAATCCCAGATTTACTCTTGTCTCGTGGCTTCTTGCCCCATTAGTCTTTCTCTCCTCTTTAATTCTTCTGGAAACATCTTCTTCGGCCTCTTCACCTCTGTCATTATGTCCATAGAAGATGCTGAGAGTGGGTACCGCTTGCCCAGCTCCAGTTCTGGCACGACACCGTCTCCATTCCCCATTAGCATTCCTCAACCAACGCACCTGAAAACCTTCTCTTTCCTGGTGGTCCAAAACAGTGCTTTGAACCCCAGCCCGGCTAACAAACTGAGCTAATATTAGCTATCAGCAGCTACAGTTGGCAGCAGTTTACTTCATTGTCCATCAAGAAACTCTGTAAATCAGAGGGACATCCAGAAAACATTTTCACCCAAAAAATATGATCCAGTTTCACCATAATTAGTGAAATAGTTGGTGGTGTGTGCTGTAAAGCGTTACGTACGTCTCCTGGAGCACAAAGTTACACAGTGCAGGAACAGACGTATGACACAAAATGATTTAAAATCTAACGGTAGAAAAGTTACACAATGCTGCTTTACGGTAAGGGAAAGAACGTGTTTTGTGTCTCTGTGGATGACCGTGATTGAAGACCATGTGCTGTCAGTGCATAAACAGTACCATAAAAAAAGCTGAATAATGGTGTTGTGGATATTTTGGCAGACAATAGATGAAATCTGTTGTCAGAAAACTTTTTTTTCTAGGACACAGCAGAGATTTAGATGTGTGTCTAAGCAGGAAAATCATAGATGTAAATAAAAACTTTAACAATAAGTTCCAGTAAGCCGTGTCAGAGAGTGAGCATGCCCAGTATGAGAGCTCTGGAACTGGCTCATCTGTATGGAATGCTAAGCCAACATTAATGTTATTAATTCCATCTGTGCTTTTATTGCTTTGACAAGTCAAAATAACTGCAGTGAGATGTTGGCACCAGGTTTCGCACATCTTAAAAACTCTCTAGAAGTACTAAATGTCATGGAAATGACGACCTGATTCATTCACTTTATAAGTCGACATATTTTTATGGCAGCCTGTCATGTGACGTCGTTGTCATCTTTAACTTTTTATCTGTTTCTGTTCACTTCTCTGGAGCACTCCTCCGTTGTGTAGTCTTGTATTAAAGCTCCAGCATCTGGAGTAAAGTAAATGCATGCAGGAAATATGTTTCTACACACTGCACTGATGAGCAAAACTGAGAAGGAGGCTGACACTGTAATACACGCCTCTAAAAGTTGAGCTGCTATTGATCCGGTCTGCTGCGAAGCCATTGCAGTGCTAATAAAGGGGCAGACAACAGCGCTGGCTGTCAAAGCCCCCGTGGACTTTGCTGAACCAGCTCCTCACACAGCCACATCACTCCCCTTGATTGATAAAGATTCAGCCGCTGAGTGATTCAGTCATATGTTAACTCAGGCTGACATGCTTTTTCACATGACACAGCCTCACTCCATCTCTCCTACCCTCAGAGGCATTGTGTATGATGTGTGTATCCATGATCCTAAACTAAATGTGCCAGTCAACGAGCTAGACCGGTCGGATACATTTTAGTTTGGCTCGCTGCTCTGACAAGCGTGTCGTCATTTTTGCACCGCGCATTAATTCTTTAGGACTTTTTTGCACTCAGCAAGCATATTTTTTGTGAAAAATGAAACCTTTTTTTTAGGTTTATGCCTCAGAGAGCAAGATTGTCAGTTATCCAGGCGTGCGTCTGCCAGATCTCAATATCATTTAATTTATTGCTTCTCTTGTGGTTTGTTGGGGCTTGGGTTGCAAGGTGTATTGAAAAATTGATAGTTTTACATATCATAAAGTGTCTCTTTTTCCTACTTGTATTGTGTCATGATGTTTTGGAGTAATTTGACTAAGAGTGGGCACAGACAGGCACATAATGCAACAAAGGGAGCCACTTGAGTGCTTTCAGCTCACAAGACAACAGAAGGAGAGACACACAACGAGTGAAAACATTTAGCTCATGGTTAAAATGAGCTGGAGTAGCCAGGTTTGCTTATGCTCATGGACAAGGATGACATGGCGACAGAAAGCATGAAACATTGGATAAAAGTGTCGAATCCCTGCAGTGTAAGCACACCAGAAAGAGACTGTAGTAACTGTTTGAAAGATTTCTTTTAAAACCACAGGCCACAGCAGACTGAGACGTTGTGCTTGTGTTTTTCACCTGTCGTGCAACGTATCTCTTTGTTTATAACACTGTTAATTTGTCACCCATCTGGATGAAGGCCTACTGAATGGAATTAATCAAATAGCATTGCAGTAGATGGTTACATGCTCTGTGAGGTTGTACTAAATGTTTACATGCTTCAAATGGCAGTGCTAACATGCAAATGTTTACCAGGTGGTGTATATGATGATCACACAAGAGTCAAAGTAACAAAGTCTGAGACTATTTAGCCCTATTAGGCTTTCAGATATTTTTTATTTAAGAGATGGAAAAACAGCAAATTTCACAGATGGCGGTACCAGATGAAAATTCACCCTGAATCCATGCACAAAATCCCATTTAATGGTCGTCGAGATGTTTCAGTCCGGAGCACAGTTCCTCCAAAAGATGAAATAAATCTCACCCATAGGTGTTCAGCGGCGGGCGACTGTGAAGGTTGCAGCGTATGATTCACATCAATTTCATACCCATTCAGTGACCCCTCACAGCCTGCATTCATTATATTTCTTCACTCAGATGGGTTTAATCTCCCGTCTCTGTTTTTTTGTTTGGTTTTCTTCTATATTTGTCTTTATGTACTGTTGGTAGCTGTATGTTTTAGCAGCTGTCATACATCCCACCTCCTGACACGCATACGCCTACAATGAGCTTTGTATTTTTATATAACACTGAAAAAATTCACTAAAAAAAGTGACTGATTTCTTGCGCAGGGAGTGATTTTACTTTGAAAAATGCAAATAGAAAAATATTCCACCTGTAATATGGAGATGTAAAACGACCTACATGTAATATATTTCCCCCCACTCTTCTTGATTGAAGGTATTTCTGCGTGCAGTCTTTTCCCCTCTGGCCCTAGGTGTTTGATCTGGGTCACTGCATCAATGTGTGCAGCTCAGCTTGTCTGTCTACACAGCCAAGACATTTGTTTGGCCAGCAAACTAGACATGGATTCAGAGACTGAACTGAACAACTCTGTGCTACAAGGTTGCATCTCTGCTGAAAGGTATAATTCCTATAATCAATCAAATTAACCTGTCATTGTGCACAGTACTCTGCTGTTTTATGTTGTCTAATATGCATTATGTTGTCTACAACATAATGCAATAAAAGCGCCGGATCCGTCTCGTCTGTGGTTTTGCTCATTACATCGCATTGTTGGTCCAATTTGAGAATGATGGAGGCTTTTTGCTATTTTGAGGTTCTTATCAGAGTCATGGAGGGCGAAGCACTCCCAGCACTCAGACGACGGACCTCCAACCTCTGATGGGCCATGGGAGACGGGCGGTGGTGGTGGTGGTGTGTGCAATCAGAGGGACCACGTGAGAGAAGAATGGTGAAGGATGGGGACAAGGGTATCTAGGCTGTGTATTTATATCCCCTCATGTCTCACGTCTTACAAAGTGATAGACAGGCAAACTGAAAGCTTCTGTCACACAAAATTCTCCATGGCAGCATCTTGCCCCGTACCCCCGCTTTCAACCAAAGTAAAAAAAAAAAAAAAAAAAAAATAGAAAAATAATCTGCAGCATTGAAGGCGACTCGTGGATTTCCATGGGTTAATAATAGTTTTTCTCCTTTCTTAGTAATTCCCACTCAGGCCCCGTAATGTCAAGCTTCGGGGAATCAAAAGCTTGGGCCAGAAAAATAAATAGAAAGCATAAATTGAGATCAAAGAAATAGGACAGTTTTTCTCAGGGGGGACACAATATGTCTCAAGTAATCATTTCTCATGCTTAGCAGATCTGTCATGGAAGCATCAAGTATGATGCTGCCATGCTGTTATCATACAGTAGCTTAACTACTGTATTTAGCACTATTTATACTCCTGATCACCCCCAAGGCAAAACCTTGATCCTCAAGGAGAGAAAAAAACAAGTCAGGGCTAAAATTAGATGCAAACTGAGTGTGAAGTGTTAGACCTTAAGACAACAACCATGCCTGCTTTGTGTAAAGGTTATTTTGGAAACTACGCCCACAAATCGGCTTGAAATATTCAGCGCAACACAAACATAGTTAGAGATTTTTCTAATTTATCATCAAGGAGTGATCCTAGATAATCATCAGTGAATATTTATAGGCCTATAAAAGATTCAATAACACACACGTGTGTGTGTGTGTGTGTATGATCTGATTACATAGCTAACAGATATAAATATTGCCAGCGTGGGAACGGAGGTTTTCCCACATTTGTTTACCCGTCAAAATAAACCAACAAATGAATAAATAGAGGGTGGTGAAACATCTGCCCCCTGCATCCAAGGTGCTACCGTGAGATAAAAGGTGAGATCAATAAATCACGGCGGTAGTCGGTGTTTACATGTATAATACTGGAGAACAGCTGCACGGTTCAGTGTGCACACATGCACAGGCAGAGTCAGGCATTCACACACACTCTTGCTCGCTCACTCAAATAAACAAGCAGATAGACAGAGTAGGTCTCCTCGTCATGTGAAAAAAGGGTGCCAGATGGCTCTGTGGGAGGTGGTCAACAGGGGATGAAGCGGGTGACGCCCCCTCCTCGGTGAGCTTATATGTGAGATCATCCATACGTACACACATTTACCCTCTCGCACAAGATAAGTCATTACCACTGAGGAAGAAGAAGAAGAAGTAGAAGGAGTGTGTTGAGGCACAGGAAATGCTTTAATCAGGTTCAAGGCCTTCATTCAAGGCATGTTGATGTGAGCAGCATGAACAACAAAAGACTCAAGGTGAACGGGCAGCATAAAAGTAAAGAGACTGGCTTTTACCGCCGAAATGTAATCATCAAACATTAACATGTAGCTCTTGACCCTTATCCTTCCCCAGTCACCATGCTTAAAAACCACCACAGCAACCCATTACCATGGTAACCTGTACAGGAAATAGAGTTTGACACATGTAAAAGAGTATGGACAGATTGAAAGTAATACATTTTTTACCTGCCATTTCAGAGAGTGCACTTGCAGCGTCACGAGCAAGCTGTGAGTGTTCACAACACACCGAGTCTACATTAATCAAACATGCGTTTCAAGCCAACTGCTGCCGTTACTTTCATCTTCAAATAAAATGCACCAAACAGAGAGAGATGAGGCTCCATGAATCTTACACACTGCTCTCAGTAACTGAGTCAGGCATCAGGTAATGATGTGCTGCTGCTCGCTGCTGCTGCAGTCCACGGACTCCAACAGTCCACATTACAGTGATAACCGGTGAGTAAATGGAAACTTAGGCCTGGCCTCTGGATAAATGGATTTCTCTGACAGAAACCAGAGGTGGAGAGAGTCCCAAAATAACCTGCACAAGTTAGAGAGCACTGTGCTGAAGTTAAATTCACTCACTTTCCCCAAACTGTTTAATCTATAAATGAAACTACAAATCGTTGCTTCCATAGCATGTCTTGTTTCAGGCTCAGAGTGGAAGAATAAAGAAAAATACACATTTAAGTGTTAAATCTGCTACACATTGTTTGTTTGCATATATAGATTTCTCTTAAATCCACCAAAAGTTTGATTTATTGATGCCTCATTTGAATATTTAAATCTCAGAAATTGTTTTAATGTAAGTAATCGATCACGTAAAGTTGTACTTTATATAATGCAAAGAGTAAAGGATGACAGTTCAGAGTTCACATTAACAAAGAAAGCATTAATCCGAGGAACAATTCAGTGATGAATTAAACTATGTGCTTTTGTACAGTGACCTTTAATTATCTATAATATTTCCTTCTTATGTTCACTTCCCAGAGACAGAGCTGTCATATTAGCTTCAGCTGAACTGGAAGACTTATTGTCCCCCCCCCCCCCATCTCATTGGAATTGCGTCAGTACGGGATGTTTTCACGCCAAGTCCTTAAAGACAAACTTGAAACTGCTTTAATCTCCTTTGATCCATATCCAGTTAGCCAGCGAGGCTTAACTGTCCGGTGTGTAGGAGTGAGACACCGCAGTGAGCGTGAAACTCACAAAAGACTTGAGTGACCCTGTCAGTGGTGAAAGTGCAGAGAAAGTCATGAGACAGTTAGAAAGATGTTTTATTACGTGAGTATAAACACACGAGGAACTGTTTAATTACACAAAGACACACACGATCATGTCAGTCAGAGTGAGCTGTACACTGCGGGGCTTCGTCAAGGTTAGGGTTAGAGGGCGCTTTACTTTGTTTTATCTGCCGGTGTTTCAGCCTCACAGCAAAGAAGGTCACTGCTTCAAACCTAGTAGGTTCTTTGGTGACTCTAAACTGCCTGAAGGTGTGAATGTTTGATTTGTGTGATGAACAGCCGGCTCCAGGAGGATGAGTGAAAATGGATGGATGGATAGAGGGGCAACCATGAGGGGCTCTTTTCCCATTGTTTTGCAGCACCGAGGGCCACAAATCACTATGACAGTCATTTGCGTGACATTAAGTACCCATGATTGGCAGAGAGTAGGAGGATGTTTGTTGCTTTTTCCTGCTAATTTTGGGGAGTCTGATTTGGATGCCTACTGGGCGCCTTCTTTAGGAGGGCACGTCCATCTCACGTCCATCCCATCTGGATCCCCCTGAAGGTGCCCTGCTAAACCTGCTGTCATCATGACCCAACCCCGGATAAGTGGACGTTAAGTATGCGATCATCACTGGTGAATAAGCAGTGACATTAAGAATCAAATGGTTGGCTCTGGTTTCTTTTAAATATGTATTTGATGGCTCCATTATGGTTCTTTTTCTTTGTACATGGTCTGGGAGAAATCTGCTTTCATGGCCCTTAAATCTGCTGTGGACTTTTCATCTCTTTCTATTATTAAAAGGAGACTTTCAGCTTATTCAAACTAGTTATTTTAGAATCATTTGGTCCTGCTGAGGTGCTGTGATATATGCCGTTGTCTTAGTCCAGCTTTAATGTGCATTATCTCCACAGATTAGTCCCAAAATCTGCTGCTGTATTCTGGGAAACGTTCATCCTTTCTAAAAGGCCCCCTGACTGAACGCCATTCAGCCTTTTGTGTCGGATAAATTACGTTGGTCTTTTCGGTCTCATCACGGAAAGGGGCTGCTCATTTGTTCTCAGGAAAAAAATGAAAGTCAGATATCTGCTAGCCCGCTCTGCTCCTTCAGTATATCACTCTCAGGACTGAGGAGCTCTCGGTATTCAAGGCGGAGCTGTAAATCTCACTAAAGCTGTCCATATTACGCTTTTTTTTCATTGTGGAACTATTTCAGGCTCCTTCATGTTAAGAGAAATGGCCGAAACCACAACCTCAAGGATGAGGAAAGATTCAAACTATCTGCTTCTGCACGACCTTTACTGTGAGGTGTCTGCTTAGGGAAGACTGTAATGAAGAGAAATAGGACGTTAGGACAAACTCTTATTACATTCCCTGCATCCTTTTAGCTGTTAACGAATCTCTCTCACATTTACCATCATTTGCATTTCAGTGAGAAATACCCAGAATAATAAAAGTATCAGTATATATGAATATGAATATGAATGTGAGGGACAAGCTGAAGAGTGGGAACAGAGTTATCTCTTACAATTAACACTTCCTTTTGTTTCGGAGCTCTCATTTCCTCACAAAAGATGTCCTCAAACACTTTGAAATTTGGGTCATTTGCCAGTAGTTTCTCTGCTTAAGTTAATGGATATTAATGAGCTACAATCCATTAGATGTGACATGCTACTTATATGTCCTCCCACGGAGGAAGGAGGAATCATTCTTCCAAGACTATGGCGAGGAAAAAATCACTACCGATGATGTGGTTCAGGCTTTTTTTTCACGGCTGATGATATAGCACATCCTGCTCAATGATGCTCAATGCCGCATGGATCTAAACGTGGCCGTGGAAAACGTCGTCATGGATCTCAGACGTGGCTTTGCAAGGTCATTGATCCTGGCAGATAAAGAGTTTGAAGTACAGAAGCTGCAGTAATTTCACTAACAGTGAAGATGAAGCTGCTGTAGCGTGACAGATCTCATGAATTAAACAGTGCTCTTATTAACTGTAGAGAAACCACAGGAGCTGCCTTCTTGCAGCTGGCTGTGATCTGCTCCGTGCCATCTTTCATTTTTTTTTTTTTTTTGTAGTAAACGACTGTTTGACCACACATCAGGGGAAAAAAAAGCCTCTCCCAGCGGGACGGCATGAATAAGAGTCCTAGAGGAGGGAGGGGTGGGAGGCTATCTCTACCAGGAGTGCAGTGCAGACAAAAACGCAGGCCAGATGCATCTCAATTCCAATTAGGTAATGGGAGCTGACAGCAGGCATGAGCGAGTCACACGTGAACTGCAGAGCCAGAGCCGAGGGATGGATGGATCTTTTACAAGCTGCATTTCAGAGGCTCCTTGACCCAGGGTCTCTGGGAGATGAAGGCAGGTGGTTACACTACAATCAAAAATTAATAGTGGGAGCGAATAGAGTCGGGAGGAATGACAGATGTGTGAGCGGGGAGAGGATGTAAAAAACGTAGAAGAGAGAAGCACCCAGAGAGGCGAGGAAAGAACGTAACAAACAGGGTGCGTGAATGAGAAGGAGGCTTCTCTGGAGGTGCTATGAAATTGATTTGTTTGAGTGCAAAGATGGCAAGACAAGGAGGTTTTTTTTCTCCATCTTTTATTCAGCAAAGTTGAACCAAAGGATGACAAAGTTCCATTCATAGTCGGGGGGTGAATGTGGCTGCATTCCAGCTTTAATGCATAAAGGTGTCACCCTGCACCTGCTGTAAACAGGCGGTTATACGTTTACAATTTAGTGTCATAGATAAAATATCAGTCATCCTGCACAACCAGCCTGTCAAACACACACACACGCTCTCTCTCTCCCTCTCTCACACACACACACACACACTAACCCTGAACTGACAGACTGAATGAACCCTACTAATCTGCTCATAATTTAAGTCATGCAGGCTAGCCGAATTTTGCACATCTGTCATCTCTGCATCTTGTCCAATCTGTTTGCATGATGCTGCTATATTGTAACCATTCTTCTCTTCTTCAGCGCTGAGACTGTAAACTCTACAGTCATGGTACAGTCTGTCAAGCCCTCTTATAGTTTGTCCTGCCCTGACACTAATATGTCACGTAGGTTGTCAGTAGTCTAAGTCACTGTAAAATATCTGTTGGAGGTCACATAAAATGTCTAATTTTCTAAGACATATCATCCTTATTCTGTCCGACCTTTTTCTGTGTTTAGTGTCCACTGTCTCTTAGCTTCTCTCTCTCTGGTTTGGCTGCCTGGACTGTGAGCTCAGACCACCGGGGGAGTGTTAATGTTTGTCCCACATGTGTTTTGGACCACTGGGAAAAGGCCGTTTTCAAGCCCAGGGCACAGGGGAATGCTGACAGGGAGCTGGGCAGGTGTCATACCGGACTCAGCAGCCTCTATGGACATAATGACAGAGGAAGCTGAGCAGAGGAAAGTGGGACTGACTTTTAGTCGCTGGCGAGAGCTCTGCGAAATAAAAGACAGACGCAGAGTAATAGTGTAATAATAGTGTAATTAAGGAAATGAGTATCCGCTCTCACACACTGTGCTTTGGACCGAAGAAATACATTTTGAGCGGCCACACACTGTCTTTATATCACTGTGTTATAATAAACATATCATATAACAAAAAATACCAATGCACTCTGACCAGTCACCATGACAACATGATCAGCTGATCCTGGTACTGCGTGGGCGGAGGACTGATCTAATTATCGATGTTTGTCAGGCTGCTGCTGAAGAAAGTGTTTCATGTTCCTCCTCCTCTGTCAGTCAAACACCATGTACACCTACACAGTGTTATAAAACTGGACAGATATTTCTTAATGTAGACACAAGGTGATCATAAACAGCATGTCAGTGTACACAGTGCAACATGTGCTTTTCCTCTAACAGTGCAACATGGTCAGACTGTTTCACCTTCTGCTCCTGCATCACTGTGAGCATCCTGACGGGGAACATCATCGTCTGATACAGAATCAGCATCGAACGAGGCCCTGCAAAGAGTGGTTTGTTCAGCTGAACGTACAGCAAATGTCCAAAGGCCAAAAGAACATTTTTTACCAGACGCTGCAAAAATATGTCTGGGAGAATCTTTAAGGATGACAACCTTTTCTCCTTGCTGCGGTCAGGAAGATTCTGGATACACCGGATCAGACCTGAGAGGCTCAGGAAGAGCTTCCACCCTCAGGCCACGGGGGTATTAACCCTCTAGGGTCCAAGCAATCACTCAAGATTGTAAAAGCACTTGAGAGGACCCCAGAGGGTTGAATAAAGACACTGCTATTAACATGCATTACACAATTATTGATTTACTTTGATTAAGGTCAATACTGTAATGTAGCATTTTACACATGCAGATTTCTTGTTTGTTGATCATTTGCTTTGGTTGTTTTGTGTGTTAGCTGCTAATAAACATTAAAACTGTGTTACTGTTACACAAACTGAATATATTTCTATTTCTTAAGATATTTATTGCTGCTGTTTACACCCCTATGAATATGACTGGAGTGACATGTCAGCTGATAACAACACAGTTATGCTGAGAACTTTTAATTACAAGTAATATACTAATAATATACTCAGATAGGTCTATTAATTCTCAATTAACAACTATTTATTATAATAAAACATATAAATAAAAAGTCATTAAACTTGGCAGATGCTACAGTTGTCTGTGGAAGAATCTTTTGAATTACAGTAAATAATCAGAATAATGACTCATTTAAAACATAAAAAATAATGTACTAATTAATTTGGTGGTGCAATTAGTAAACAAAACTGGCATATCCACTTTTAATCGAGCTGAAAAATATTAGTAGAAGGCACTCTTGTTCATTTTAATGCAGCAGAATATAATGTTTAATTTTGCATCTTCATTTGAAAATTAGCACCCTAAGAGTAGGCCCAGTCGAGCTCCCGTCAAATGCTTAATTAAAGGAGATGCAGGAAAGTCATTAAAAGACTAATTGTTTCTCGACCTGTCTGATGATGAAACCTGGCGTCCCCGGGGTTTTGGTAGGAATGAAAATGGAATAATTAAATACTTTTGATGCACCACCCAAGGTCAGAATTAATCAGACGTGCAGCAGGTTGGAATACAAATACATCATGTACTCTGTACGTGTGATTTTAAAAGTTTAGTGCTCAGGTGGTGATAATAAAAAACATTTAGTGAGCTTCATGAAGATTTTATTTTCTTTCATAATTAGTGAGATTGGAATTATTTTGCTTCTACGTGCTTGTATTTTGCAGCTCTTCCAATTAAAATAAACTGTGTCTGTCACGTCTCCTCGTTGGTCAGTGTTTTTCCAGCATGTTTACTCTTTTCAGGCATCAGCGTGCAGCCCTGTGCAGGGGTCATGTACTGGATTTCTGCATTATGATGATAATATAAAGCTTTGGCTGACTCAACCCCCTCACGCATGCAAGACTCAATCGGATGAGCTCTGCTCCACCTGTCCCTCCTTTCCCAGTTGCCAAGACTGACCGAATGTCTCTACTCTCTGCCCACAGCTGTCACAAATCCCAGCATGCCTGGCATGCATGGTACACAGGGACGCTCAGGCCAACAAATTGCCTGGTTGGTTAGGTCGGTGGGAACGCGTCTCAGTGACGGAGAGCTCCCTCGCCACCTCCAATGTGGCTCCAGGCCACAAACAGGACTGATTCGGTCCCCTACTTCTGCCTGTTGACCTCACATGTGTTTCAGATGTGCCAACATCTGCACAAAAACATGAGTCAGCTTCGAGCATGCATGGAAAAAGAGAAAGCTCAACTGGCCCTGTTCCATCCTTCCAGATGCTTTGCCAGTATCACTGGCTCAGTATCACTCCATGTGCTCCACTGCTTCAGCTCTGCCCTCCGCTGTTTACCCCCGATGAGGCGAGATGCTCACTGAGCTAATGCTAATTAACATGGATTGGGACTCGATTGCCTCTGGCTTGTGCTCTTGATTTCATCAGACAAGCTCACCTTCTCCACCAAGGTGATTTAAACAGATAATGCTTTGAGGTATTTTTCTCTGGCAATCTCATCGTGCTGTTTTAGTGATAAATCAGATCTGATACGGGAGCTGATCTGCAAAACGGTTTGTGCTTGATCTTTGTCTGTCTCTGTCATCAGGATACTTTCAGAGGACTTTGAATTACAGAGGGTCAAAACTTTTTGTTGCAAAGTTAAATTCTACTGTTGTATGACATATTTTAGTGATTTACTCACCTATATTATATTTTAAATACTGTATTTTTCAGCTCACATTTATTTTGCAGCTATAGTTAGTAGTCACTTCGTTTTGCTGATAAAATATATGGTATGTACAAGCGTTACCTCCGTTTCTGTGAAGTGAAGCAAAACTGCAGTTCCTCAAACGTCCACTTGAGGCCGTCTCCAGAAGTGAGTCAGTCTCCATAAGTCCCCATGTCAAAAACTTCACAGCAGAAATAAACATGTTTACAGCCTGGTACAAAAAACAGTTTTGGTCTCTATAGCTAATTTCCCCGTTCATGACAACTGTACTGAGGGTGAATTTATATACAACTCACCTGTTCACACTATATTAAGACTTTATAGACTTATATTAAGACAGGTGAGTGTCGTTACAGGTGGCTTGTTTGAGCAACAAGGCGTCATTCAGCCTGTCTCAGCTCCACAGATGATCCACGTCTTTACCCAGTTTTAGACTGTATGACGTCACGGATACGACATCCATGTTCTATGCTGTCTATTGGCATTAATCTACCCACCAGTATACAATATAAAGTAGTCTGAATCAGTTTCACCTTGGTGACATTTAAATGCTGCTTGCATGTGAATGCATTAGAAAAATCTACTTGTAATGAAGCATTTTTATAGTGTGGTATGACATTTTCACATAACTTCTCTCTTCTTCTCTCTCTTCTTGGCGAGCTCTCTTGCTGCAAATGTCAGTTTGAAGAATCTGAACATTTGATTAGATAAAAGCGGAGCAGAAATATTTGTTTTTCAAGACAGTAACCATATGAATGTTAAAAATAATGAGACGTGGGCTGTCATTTTTTTTTTTTTTTTAGAAAGCTATTTGAGGTCACATCCAAAACTGTAACAGAACAGAGTGAGCTTGTAGCTCGTCACTTCTTACATGTTTACTAAAGATGGAAATGATATACGCCCCTGCGTGAAAATAAATTAATAAATAAAACCAAATCAAGCAGCACGAGTAATTACCAGCCTAATTAAAAGCCGCACACATACTTGAAATGCTTCAAGTGAAAGCAGACTCTCTGTCTCATTCTGTCGGCATGCATGTGTTTAAATTACGGCCAGAGAGACTCTGCACTGCGCGTCTCTCATCGAGATGAACCATCATGAAAGTACATTTTTAATGAGGTTACTTAGGATCACAGGACCAAGCCATTTCAGCAGCGTACGACTTTACATTTTTCATGTTGCGTGTGTACCATAGTTCTAACACTGTGGCAGTCAATATTGTGACAGCAAATATACCAAAGCTACTTGAGCGTTTTTAGACCAATGTAAAGCTACTCCGCTGTCACACTGAGCTTTCTGCACAGAGTGTGAACAACTATTTGTCTTTAAGGACTCTCAGATATTCTGCACACCATCTGTTGGATATTTAAGTACTTTGAGAAATTGTTGAAGTCAAGACCATCTAAACCAAGTCATGACTAAGACCAGAGTATATTGAGACAGTATATACCTTCTTCAGCTTCTTCTCCTGTTTCCTACATTCACTTCCTTGCAGAGGGACAGCCGTTGACAGTAAAACAAATGTGTTGGATGCATTTTAAGCAGAAAGTTTTTACCTCCAACCACAGTAATGATGTCAAAAATGCACAGTTTAGTGACACCTCCACAGTTGTGGTCTTGTCCTGAGTCTTCTTTGTCGGAGAGCAAGACAAGACAGAGTAAAAATGTGGTCAATTCCAAGACCAAGACCAATCGCAAGTAGTACAACAATGCTCTGAGCCTTATGACATAGATGTGAGTGTGAAGTGTTATATTTGCATTACATTAAAGTCTTTTTATGTTAAGTCCCAGCTCATGTAATATAGAAACTGTTGTGCTTGGTAAAATAAACTTATTTATTGCCAAGAATTTTATTTTATCACTTAATTTATCTTTTGTAGAATATCTCTTATAACTCTTTAACATGTGATTGTTGTGGTGCTCAAAGTACCAGATCTAAATTTTGATTTTGTGTCTTTCTGCAGTCACTATTTTAAGAGATCCTATCAGAGCCTATCAGATCAGGAGTCCACATCGGAGCTGATAAAGAGAAAGACCACCACACTGAATTCTAATTAAATCTGCTGCTGCTTACATAAGCTGATGGATACCGCCGCTCCCTGATTCTCTGTGCTCATTAGCTATTTCAAAAATAAGCGTGTTCAACCTGCCTTGAAAATAATAGCTCCACTGGGAGTTTTTTTTTCTGTTCAAACAAGTGTACGTCACCGATTTTTGACATGCAACAAGTACACTATCAATAAAGGAGCTAATGGGCTGTAGTTGATGTCACCTCACGCTAATTTACACCCTAATTACAATGAAGATGGAAGATACTAATATATTTAGCTGGTCCAGGCTGACTTCAGCCTCTCTTATAGGCTATATACAAGCGGAAACGTGAGGTTGTAAAGGACAAAGCCTTGTGATACCAGATGATTGGAGTCTCTGCTAATCGTCTGGGGATTTCTAAATGAACAGTAGTGACTTAGTAAGTAGGTAAGTAAGTAGAAACAATCCTCTCCCCTCCATTCTCCTCGATAGTGAAACAAATTGGAGATGGAGATCACTTTGCAATACACAGAGAGCTTTTTAAAAGTCTTTCCACCCAGTTTTAGCAAAGAAAGCTCAGAGAAAGTCACCATGAGGTCTCTGCTGAGCTCTATAAAAGACACTGCTCCTCTTCCTTTGGGCCTGTGCTGAGAGATAAACTGAAGTATTTGAGTATCTTAATGCACTGGTTTGGGCTGCCAGCGAGCACAGGGTTGTTTGTGATTTTAAAGGTTAGCATTCTGCCTTTTGTAACTAAGGCGCTTCTGACAGGCTGTTACTGTCGAGGTAACATTCGGCCATTCTTCAGGCGTGCCAGTGTCTTAACTTTTCTCTTCTTCCTGTGCTGCTATGCCCAGCTTGTATCTGTCAAGGAAACGTGTCGGTTATGCTGGGTTAGATCTTATGAGCTACCATCTGTCAAAACTAACACGTGTCTCTTTGTCTTACAGGCCGGAGCTTAATCCGGAAGTGTGTGTGTGTGTATGAAGGGAGTTGTCATGAACGTCATCCTCAGTCAAATTTTATTAATTTGAAGCATTAGTGCAAGTCAGCAAGTCAGTTTAGTTTAGTTGAACAGCAGTAAATCAGCAGCTCTACATCCCGTGATGCTCCATTTTTAATTACAGAAATATGTTTCAATACTTTGACGTGTTACACTTCTTTTCTTTGATATCTTATCCTTGTTGTGAAAGTTTAGACATCCCTAAAGACTTTTTCCTTTAAACACCAACCTCCCCCATTCCTTTCTATTTCTGTCCACAGATATCTGCCCTCTCCACAATGCCAGTGAAAACAGTTCTCGCTCAGTTTGAAAATCCATCACGTCATCATAACGTCTGTGAACGAACGCTAACCTGAAGCAGAAACAGTGAGCAGACTGTTCTGAATATGTGACTGAATATTAGGAGAGGATGGTGAGGTTGGGGAGATGTGCGATAAGAGAAGAAAGGGAGAGTGAATGTTGAACAAATGTTGAGGGCGTGTGCAGGGTTGAGATTATGGAGGAATGCCGGCGGTCCGGGCCAGTCTCCATCGCGGATCTTGGGAGGATTTTCCACACAATTTTTAGCTCGAGATAATTTGAACAGAAGCTCCATGATCAACACATTCCCTGTTTTATTTTTTCTATTTGATGTGAGAAAAAAAGTTTAATTTAAAAAATACATTTTAAATATTTAAACATTAGCAGCTCCACAAACCACAATATGAATATGAATATATGAAGTTGGTTAGTTAAAATCCTTATTTGACAAATAAAATGAATGTTAACACACTCCTCTGTGAAAATACCTATTAAACTTTGTTCTCTACACACTCCTGCTTTACTGAGGTCTTCTGTATTTAAACTTTACATTTTTTCTTGAGCTTATTTTACACAGTTTGGACACAGATTTCCACATTTCAGGCAGCTTCTACAACAAACAGTTTATCCAACAAGATGAGAATCTCTAAAGCCTCCAGTCTTCCTCTGGTGGAAGTCTTAAGTAAATATGGCAGTATCACAATTTAAAAATACACCACAAGATAAAGTCCTGCCTTTGAAATCTTACTTCTTCTTCTTCTTCTTCTTCTTATTATTATTATTAGAGAAACTTTATTAATCACATTTTTACACATGAAATTATTCTTCTGCATTTGACCCATCCAGTTGTCGGAACACACATGCACAGGATCACAGTCAGCAAAAGGTGCACAATATGAAGAACTGCATGTGTTAGTGTCATGCTATATATATACACTATTACAGCTGGGTATTGGATTATTATTACCTATGCATTTAATAGCAGTTTAATTTGTAACTATATATATATTTTGGGTAATATTTTATAGGCAATATCGTCTGTATTTACAAAGCAAATTATTGTGCAAAATATTTGAAATGTAGTCATGTTGAAATATAAAATACCATGAAATGGAAGGACCTTAAAACCTCACTTAAATATGTGGTCACATTCCAGCTCTGGTTGAAGGGGTTGAATCTGAAGCTGAAGCTTCCTTCCTGACTCAAAGCATCAAATCTGTACATGATACGAGGACAGCAACAACAACAACAACAAAGATTCAGTCCGCTTTCTTGCAGCATCCATATGACCACAACACATCTATAGGATCTATGGATTATCAGCCGTCACGTGGTACAATGTTCCAGCTTTACATCTCACAACATAAATATAGGCTAGATCAAGAGGTGAAGGGGATGTGATGGAGGCTAAAGCTCTACTGGATCCACTGGGCTGAAACCTTAAGCCCAGTTTACCCCACCGACCCTCCACCCCCCCTTATAGAGGAAAGTTTACACGCCTTTTTTCAGGCCGGCATGAAGCTCAGCCGCCTGAACGGTGTTAGGAAAATGGAAATGTGAGTTCTGAGGGTTTTTAGTCGTGCTGCTCTGAAAGCAGGATTGATTTTGTTGCTTGTGTTTGGTTGTTTGGTTGCTCCTCACACACACACACACACACACACACACACACACTCTGTCTTTCCTAGTGTTTAGACTCATTATCACTCCCACTCCAGTGATTATGTAATTTCCTGCACTGGAGTATTTTTTTTTTTTTAATTTCCCCTGTCATAATTCCTTCCCTGAATTCTCTTTTGTCATTTTGATTTTGTTAATAGACTCCGACTGTTTTAATTTCTAATATTGATCCTCTATTGTTCAAACAAGATGTTAAATGTGATCTTGACAAACTTCCAATCTCACTAGAACAGAGGGAACATTTCCCTTTTTTATCATCAGGTTTTAATGGCTTTCAAACAGCGCCTCCCTTGCTCTGTTAATAATGCACCCTTGATGTCAAACATTATTTATATATTTTGAAGGAAAACACTGCCGCGGGGCATGGCTATATTTTCAGAAAAATCCCATCAGCAAGGCCATGACCCTTCCCTTAATCCAGTGTTTTCAGCCACTCGCAGCCTGAACACCAAAGAGCAAAAAAAAAAAAAAAAAAAAAAACATGCTGTCGCTCCCTCTCCTCTCCTCTCCTCTCCTCTCCTCTCAGCACAGAATACACACTCTCCTTTCACTAAATGCTCAAATGACAGCCTTAGCTCACGGGCATGTACGCAACAAACCCCGTGAAAATGATTTAATTGCTCTGTCAGGTCAGTGAGAGCTCACAGGCTACCTGTTAGTGCAATACACCGGCCCCACGGCCAAATCACTGGCAGTGAGTTGTGAATGAAATGAAACGGGAGGGCACCGGGGTCCATGTAAATCGGGCCTGACAGAGGGAAGAATCATCCAAGAAAAGAGCCGGGCTGCAGTTCACTGGCAGCAAAGCATTTGACACCATGTTACATCCCTTCAGATTTACTTTTTTTTGCCTCTTTAGAGTTATTGCTCCTGGTCCTATAAAGCAGAGCCTCACTTTAAACCATACGTATCATTAAGGGTTGCTCTTTCAGGTCCTTGAAAGACAAGAATGTGGTATTTCTTTATAAGGCTTTGTCTTGACACTTGGAATAAAGATGTTTTGAGCACACATTTTCACATTTCAACACACCGTCACTGGATATTATATTCTACATATGTTATAGAAATGTATGTTGCTCTCTATCATGTCTCTCTTAAAGAAAAGTGAAGACAAACTTTCAGATATGTATTTTTCATACAGTATGGCACGTTCACAGCTGGCTGCAGAAGTTTTCTCGTTTGTGAGAAAACGCTGCTCTCTTGTGGTCGACGTTTGCAATATCCCAACTAGATGAGGGGCCGGCGAGAGTGATCCATCCATCCATCCATCCATCCATCCATCCATTATCTGTAACCATTTATCCTCATCAGGGTCACGGTAGGGTTGGAGCTTATCCCAGCTGACTTAGGGTGAGAGGCCGGGTACACACTGGACAAGTCGCCAGCTCAGCACAGGGCACATAGAGACAAACAAGCATTCACACCTACAGACCAATTTAGAGTCACCAATTAACCCTTAAGCGCATGTCTTTGGACTGTGGGAGGAAGCCGGAGTGCCCGGTAAGGTTTGTAACAGGAAACAATGATGTAATAATCCATGCACACTCATCATGAGCTGCAGTTCAGTGTTTGTGTACATACCAAAGCTCAGCATGTTTCTTAGTCTCTTGGTCTCTTTCTGCTGCTCATTGTACCGAAAAAGGTGAAATGGTTTCAAGGTTGTTTGCTGTGTGCTACTTCTCACTTCAGATCAGCACAAAATCAGGCCACAGAGAGCTTTTGGCTGTTCAGCGTGCACATGTTACTAACATCTTCATGAAAAAGACAGTTTTTGTGCATAAACAGTTGAATGCGTGTCAGTCTGAGGACTGAGCGTTGGCTGTACACGCGTGCAGCCGGCAGAATGAGTTTTCTGTTGTGGCCATGATTAAAGTGAAGCATGGCTGTTGAATAAATTGAACCAATGATCGCCGGGCCCGGAGCTCGTGCACCGAGCGGGGTGAAATTGGAATGAGCAAATTAAGTTAATGACATTTTTATCATGCACTTTGGCTCCAACCCCAGCAGATTTCAGTGACGGAAAGTAACTAGTCAACTTTGAGGTATTTCATTTTCCTGTTTATACTTCTATTCTGCAATACAGATGAGGAAATATTGTACTGTTTACTCCAATACATTTATCTGACAGCTATAGTTACTAGTTACTTTGCAGATTAAGGTACGATATGATACATTTAACCACCCAACAGTATATTAAGCAGTTCAATATGGCTTGATAGCTGAAGGCTCTGGGTCTTATTCTACTTTTGGACACTATAGGAACCACAGAGAACCCTGCAGAGGGCAGTGTTGTAGTGTAAGTACAAATACACATACAAGTGCCTGGTGAATACAAATATTTCAACACATCATTACAGATTAGTACTTGAAACACACACACACATACACACACATCTCCACATGGCTGTTACGGGCTAGTTACAGTGTCAGTGACCTCTAGCAGCCTCTGTTGGTGATCAGTAAGAACTGCATCAATGCTGACAGAACCTCAAAACTTGGTGCAGATCTTTTGAACTGTATCCTGACCTACAATATGATGAACATGGTTAGTGCTACAGTTTTTGATGACTAGAAATGTATCTTAAAACATTTGACTTACATGCTGAACTTCATGCTTGGTAGTCGCTTGCAATGTGTTGTCATTCACGGCTTTGGTTTGGTTTCAACACACTCATAACTCAAAGATTTCAGCTGCTTTAAAAACTGCATTACATGAGAGAGGTGGATTATGTTTAAGTGGACATGATTCAAAGTCACAATTTGTTCCCAGACGACTCGTGTGTTTGGATTATGTAGGTAAATTATAGAACAGAAGCATCATAAATGATCAATACACGACGGGCCTGAACTGCTGGTGGTATGTTTATAAGATTCAATATGAAATTTAAATTTCCAAACATACTTTCCGTATTCGTCTTTGTGCTTCGCTGCTGATTTAATTTTTATTCCCTTCGCCTTGGGCAGCTTCCAGTGTTTTATGATTATTTGTCGGAGTGCATGAGTTAATTTAATACAGGCTTAATATTCCAAACTCAGCGTGAATTTACATGATATGTCTGATCAAGTTAAAAAAAATAAAGTTACACAAACATGCACATGCACACACGGCACAGTGTTTGATGAGTTTAGACAGTTTGCATCCCTCTCTGACTTTCTCAACATCTAATATAGATTGTTTCGATAAATTATTTGCAGCAGTGTGTTAATGATGAGGCTGCTGATGGAAACTTTATGAAAGAAGCATTTCCATAGCAGACAATTTTAAATATTAATAAGTATGAGCCAGGCGGTTTAGTTTATCTATGCTGTACATCTCCATGAAAACTGTAAAATTTAATGTTGTTCCTCTTTTCCACACAGACGGTCCAGTCATTCATTCAACACCTCTATACAGAGATTAGTTTGTAATTAGACAATAATCTCTGCTCCACTGTAAACCCATTTAAGACCGACTTTATGGACTCACCCTTGAGCTTTGTTTAAACTTCTGCATCCTGCGTGTGGATTGCCTGTGTGGGATTTATCGGCTGTGTAGTTGGCAACCAAGATGAATAGACCTCACCTCACCCTCGCCTTCCAACCATGAAGGAGAACCTACAGTGGCCACGAGAACTCTCAGAAAACACCAGAGGGCCAGTGTTTTCCTTAGCACCTCTCAGCTCGCTGTGTTGGTTCCCTCTAAACGCTCTCGTTGGCATTGCTTTTGTTTGTTTTCAGCAAGAATGCTCCGTAAACATAATATTCACGATCACTGAACCAAAAACGCAGTGTGAACATTCGCCAGGTGGCTGTAAAGGAATAACAGTGTGGTGGATTCAGTCAACCTTTATTTAAAGATTTCTCTGAGAAATAATTGAGAGTGACAATCAGTCAGTTGCAACAATGCCGATATAACAACTTGGAAAATACAAATGTAACCCCAGTCCCATGTAGCTAGGAAATATTGACTGACAAATAACTGGGGTGTTGTAGTACAGTGGGACGGGGCCTGAGTTCGTCTGGAGAGGGCGCTACCTGTGATAAATGTGATATAAACTAACTTGGCGGTGCCTCCATTAACATTTAAGAAGTAACACAAAATTGAGTACTTCCCCTCTAAAATAAAAGTTCCCTTTAACCTGTTTTATGTTTACCAAAAAGTATCACTATCCTGGTAAGTACAACACAGGATTTAGTTGAAACAACAATAATTATTTATTACAAATTACGAATAGGATTTTCAAATTAGTCAAATAGTTCACTGTTGACTTTTAAGTGTGCATTGATAACAGTATTCAAAACTCTCATATAATGCTTTGAAAGGTTTAGTAAACAAATGATAAACTCAAATTTCCACAGCCCACACTCACACACACATTCACACCGGGCTATTAAAGAAAACGTTGCAGGCCTGGTCGAAGCTTGTGAGCATGGAGGCCGAAAACGAATGGCCGTTTCACTGGGTTTAACCAGCATAAACAAAAGCACGTGCAAAGGGTTAATGGTGTACTCACGAGTCCAGCAACAGTCAGAGATTAAGATGAAAGACAGGCAAAAGGCGAGGTGCAGTCTCAGCGGCAAGAAAATGGAGCGTGCAGCAACACAGCGCGGTGAGCCACGTTCAAGTACAGCAGCTACAGTCTCCCTCCAAAGGTCCAGGGCTGTCCCGGTCCTCACTCTCTCCCTCTTATGGCAAATGTCCGGTCCCGAATCACATAATTTCTCTCAGTAACTAAGTTGCAGACTTATTCATGGCGAAAAGTAGGTAAGACAGTAGGTCTTAAACAAATTAGCAATTGCTAGCTGCAATGCAGAATTAACCATGGGAAAGTCTATGAGCAGGCTAAGCTAAAGGCTAGCAGCGATTAGCAATTCAGCTCGTCTGTAACACATTACACTTACACAACCGTACCGAGTACATATAAACACATGAAGTTACCTCTGGCAGCTTCTCAGAATTCCGACACATTAACCACGGGACGACTCTCCATCCGTCTTGGGAGTTAGGAGTATCTTTACAGTTTACAGCTATCCAACTCGGACGCCGATAGGGCAGCTTCTGCTGTCGCTAATGTGCGGCGGCACTTCGGTGATGCTAAGCCCCCCCTCCTACCTGAACAAGGTGAGGACAGGATTGGCTAAAGCTACATACATTCAAAGATGAGAGATTAAAGAGATGCTTCACTACCCCACGAACAAACGTGGTCTCCTATCTTCTGTTCCAACAATCACAGATTTTAAAACTAACACCACCCTTTTATCTCTGACTTTTAACTGTGTATGGACTTTTAACTGTATATGGACTTTTAACTGTATATGAAATAACTGTTTCTTTTTTAACATATTTACACTTCATGAACTATTATTTATAACCAACACAAACATTTTAATATCTGTATATAAATGAATAAAAATAATAGCCACAGGGCTACACAAATATACATTATATACAATGTAAAAATAGGACGGTTATTAGGTGAATTCCTAAAGCGTCCAAGAGATACGACAGTGTTCAATCTTAGGTCACTCTTCAAGAGACTCCATGAGTCTGATGCACTAATACTAGAAGCAGTCATTCCTAGATCTGCCCTCACATGAAGAACCAGCCAGTCAGGAGAACATAGATGTGATATATGACCAGAGCTTTACAGATATACAGGCACCGATGCTTATTGTGTCTCCGACAAAGGATGCAGTGGTGAGTATTGTAGCTATCACAAGTAATAAACCTCAGGGCTGAGTGGTAAACAGGATCCAAGTGTGGAGGCAACAGTGTGTCGGTAAATTACATCCTCACAGTGCGCTGATAGGAGAGTTGATTGAACAGTTCTCTTCCTACAAATCAAAGGAACTTTTGCCGTAGCTTGCCAACAAGGTTCCTAATGTGGCATTTAAATGTAGATTTATTGCGAAGCCAGATGCCAAGACGCTTGTATTCTGTAACACTTTGAATATTTAAGCCATCGACAGCAGAGATATGCAGACTACAGTAGTCAGTGCTTTTGGATCTTGAATTTCATTTTATTGCAATTTAGTACTGGCTTGTGTAAGTTTTTGGTGCACTATTTAAATTACGCGTCATTAGAATTTGTATATAATCACATGAAATGTTATTTTTATCACCTTAGAATGAATCTTGTCCACCGTGTTGAACTACCATTAGCCCAAAATGGACAAACCATACAAAGGCAGTAGTTTTGTAGTTTAGTACGTTTTGCAGCCACCGTAGTTCTTCCTTCATTAAATCCTACACACTGATCTTTTAAGATGTGTCAGATCTGTTTGTCACATCACCTTTATAAAGGTGTTCACAGCTTGAATCCACTGCCCCCAAGTGGCCAATAAATAAATAGAAAATCAGTTATAGTAGGTTTAAGTTATGTATGTGTGTATGTGTTACTGATATTGATATTTAGGATAATATATCAGTCAAACAGAACAACAGTGCTCCCTGGTGGACAAACTATGTAACACTGACAGCTGTTGAAAAATCTCTGCACTGTCTGTCTACTCATATTTGCACTGAGGTACTTTAATATTGGCTGATATCAGCCAGACCAATTTAGCTCCATTACCAACGCACGCACCATTAGTTATTCCCCCACTCACTTTGCTGCAGCCCACAGCAAAAACAACATCAGAATCGCAGCGATGTTAAAGCTCACACGCTGAAATGACGTCAGGCCAATTAGCTGAACTGTGATTACATGACAGAGCAAGTGTTCTCTGCATCATTTCTCACCTACCATGTGCCAAAGTGCGTAGGTACCGAAGCTGTTGCTCACACTGGCACAACCTTCACCTCGGTGTTAAAACACTGACCGTGGCCACCTGGCCACCGCACTGATACTGAACCAAAATAGACGCATGGCTTCATTTCTAATGTGAAGCTTTAATATGCTCCTGTGTGTTTTCACAGCCTTTTCTACTGCAAGTTGTCTCTGTCTTACGGGCATGCAAGTGCTGCAGTCTGCGCCCCGCCAACAAGAACTAATGAATTAACATGAGGGTCAATCCAAGCTCAGCTGGCTTGATCCAAATAGTATTACAACACTAAATTGTGCTCCACCGTCCAATTATGAACCAGTAAATTGTTTGAGACAATGAATTGTAAATTCATTCACTTAGATTTGATAATGAATAAGGGTCACGTTTCAAATCTAAACTCGAGGTGATTAACTCACTAATTTGCACTTTTACATTAGTGCATGTTGGCCTGACTGCGGCACCCCTGCACTGAGTCGAGACTTGGCTACAGCAACTTGCTGCAGCTTTGAGTGATATTTATCCCCTACACGCATTATCTCACAACTTAACCTGTAGTCTTTTCTGTAGAATATGAAAGCATTTACGCATTTCAAAAAAGGTACAGTGTGTGAAATTTAGGGGGCTCGATTCACAGATGCATACTGTAAGTATGCTTCCATTACTGTATCACTACCTGCTATTAAGTAGTCACCGTGTTGGACTGCCATGTTTCTACAATCTCCCATAATTGACTAACTAGTCACTGGCTCTTCAAATTTCCTGCACATTTGAAGGTGAGACAAGGAGGCTGCAATCAGCAACTAGACCACTAGATGGCACTAAATCCTTGAAAACCTTGAGGGGTACACACCCCCAACGTCCTCAAGGATTTAGTACAGTGAGTACAGGCAAGAAGGTTCTTGGTTCAAACCTGCCAGCAGGCCTCTGTGTGGTGTTTGCATGTTCTCCCCGTGTTTGCGTGGGTTCTCTCCGGTTACACTGGCTTACTCCCAGTCCAAAAACATGCAGGTTAATAAAAGGAGATTTACTTTAATAATCCCTCATGCAGGCACGAAATACAACCACACACACAAAAGGAGTTATAGACATGCAAATGTGGAGAGATGGTACAGAAATAGGCAGCCACCTGACATTGGAGTAGGTAGGGGTTTGGTACTTTGCTAAAGAGAATTGCAACAGCGCCCATGAGATGTTTTTTTGCCTCCTCCCGCCCTGTGTCAGCTGTAATCGCCTCCAGCCATATAACAAGTTAGAGAAAATGTATGGATGAAAAACTTTCTAGTTTGGAAAGTTACCTCAGTTTGTTGCAGAGTTACCTCCACCTGCTGTCACTGCAGGTTTACCCGAGCCTGCAGCGCGTTGGTTCACCATCACACAGTGCGTATATAGTACTGAAAAACACACAGAGGCAGAGAAACTGAATTTGGGGAGTCCTTAACATCACCATGATATAATAAAGCTGGAAACCATAGCAACACCAGGCGGCAAAAAATCTTACGGCATTCTTAAGGCATTACTCTCGGTGCACATTATCAGCCTGCTGGCAAAAATCTATTATGTGCAATAAGAAAGCAAAAACTCACTGATGGGCTCATTTTGGGGGAACAAAAAGGAAAAAAGGCCATGTAAAGTAATGGGCACATTACAGAGGATTTCTTATGGGGTTTCCATAGATTGATATTTGCATAATTTTAAGATTTCATGAATGATTTAGTTTAAAAAGCTGAGAATTTAATCAAAATGCAGATTTTGTGGTGTGTTCAGTGTCCCTCTGTGAACTTAAATGAGCTTCGGTTCATGGTCACAAATACTGACTAAATGTCTCGGTGCTAACTCAGACGCCCCAGTGGGAATCTGAACCTGGAGTCTCGGTGAGTCACCCGGAGACACCCAGCTCCATTTTACTCATCTCACACTGTCAATGAATAAAAAAATTTAAAAAAAAAAAACAGCATGTAGGAGCAGATGAAGGTGGGTGACTCATCCTCACTCCGTTCACCACACACATGTAGGACACAGTGACCAAGACATGACGAGCGGCTGATGACAAGCAGCAGTCTTGATGACAATGCTTGAAGGACGCAGTAACAGCACCGCTCGCTCGCTTGCATCAGGTGTCGGTGGGTGGCTGCTGACCGGATGATGTCAGAGGGAACAATGCCTGCTCAGGCCGTACGGTACAGTACGTGGCGTTGGCTGGATCAGAAAGGTCATCAACGTTAGTCATGATTATTCATAGTTAGAGCCCACACATGGAAATATCAACCGCTGAGTCACTTAAGTTTCACGCTGACTGCGAGTCAGCATGGGGGCTGGACGTATGCATGTGTCCTGGGACTTTATAGCTATATACTTAAAAAGGTGGAAGAACAAGAAGGATTTTTTTTTTGTGAATCCAAAGTTATGGTTATTAGGTTATATTGAAACAGATTTGTTAGAATGGAATATTCTCCTTGATCATTAAAACCTTGGCTTTTTTTTTATGCTGCCCATTTTCCAGACTACTAGTTTTAACCTTGCCAACAGCCCTTGGATTCATTTTAAGTATGAAAATTAACTTTTTTGCAAGGATTTATACAAAATAACACAGAGGACTTGCACAGGACAGAGGAACAGAACAAGGACCTGACAAGTAAAAACCAAATGCACAAGGGAAGATACAGGTGAGACACAGGTGAGAACTAATCAAGGACAGGTGAAACTAATCAGGGTGGAGCAGCCAATCAGAGGTTATTATCTTTAATTGAAAAGGCTTGCTGTTCAGCATATGTCAAATCAAAAGTGGGAACATCTCAACAAGACATGAAGGCACCACCTGATTTCCGAATCAAGACTTTGAATGCCGATGGTATTGAAGAAATAAAAGGTTGCTAATTGTTCCTTTTGTTGAAGAGTACCAACCACAGAGAGGAAGTCTGAAGGTTGTGACTGCAAAAAGAACATATTATTGCTAATACTTCATGGTGAACATACTTCATTATCAAACAGTTCATAGTTACACATTCAGCAGTTACAGAACAAACTGCCAAACTGCAGTTCCTCAAACGTCCACTTGAGGCTGGCTCCAGTAGTGAGTCAGTCTCCATAAGTCCCCATGTTAAGAAGCTTCACAGCAGAAATAAACATGTTTACAGCCTGGTACAAAAAACAGTTTTGATCTCTATTGCTAATTTTCCCGTTCATGACAACTGTACTGAGGGTGAATTTATATACAACTCACCTGTTCACATTATATTAAGGCTTAAAGTTATGCAGGATTGAGAAAGTGGACATTTTTATTATTATTTAAGCAACCAGGCGTCAGATCTGTCACATCTTTGCCCATTTTTAGATTACCACACTGACCACAGGCTCTTCAGAAACCTGTGGGTGACGTCAGGGATACGATCCATATTTATACTGTCTACACACATGATGATTATAAGTCCAGCATTCACTCTTTTTTAGCTGTAGTGGGGTTTTTCAAAACTTTTCCACCGAAAACAGCTGTTATGAGAGCAGTCAGAGCGAATCAAAACAATAAAAGTTGCAGAAAGAGCTGAAAGCAGCAAAAAAACGCTGTGTCGAGCTGAGGGAAACTGCTGAGTCAGATGATAATTCTCCAGAGATTTGTCACTATAATCAACACCGTTCACATTACTGGTGGTCACTCTTGATTTATAGTTAGGAGAATATTGAATACTGATAATAGCTTTCAGTAGCACTCATCTTAATATACAGTATATAATATTTAAGAAAAGTTTTTCTGATTTACAAACTCAAAGTAATATAAGCAGCTACAGCATAACTGAACTCAGCTCTGCCTGTGATGCTGTAAAGAGACTGAAGAGGTAAGAAAACTCCTCCACCTGCATCATAATCCACCACTCACCCACACTATTCATCCCCTCTATAACTCAACAAGATATCTGGATAACACTGAATGAGCTGCTGAATGGACAGGAGGAGTACAGTCATAGTAGTGAGTCACAGTGCTTGGGTGGTATAGCGGGTCAGGTTGATGTATCTCTCCCACCCAGCTCGCTATTCATCGGTGCCCTTCAAGATCCAATCCAGCTGGGATCATTAGTATGCGGGGGGAAGCCGAGTTAGTCGATAAATCAATGTTACTGACCTCAGATGCTTTTCATGGTTGCATACAGTCAGTCTGGAGGGGCACCCCTACCTGAAGTGAGTGTCAAATAGCATCTGCTTTTCAAATCTAGTGGTACTTGTCCTCCACTTCAGGCCTGGAAACAAATTGAAATGGTAATGTTCTATATGTAGTAAAGATACAACCCTGCTAGAAAGTTGGCACGCCGTGTGAAGTGAAAATAGAAAGTAACTCTGATGTGCAAAACATTAAAATGAATAAAAGACAACTCATCGGGGTAGTGAGGAGACTTTCCTGTAATCTTGAATGTGGAATATTCTCAACAGACTGGTTTATACAGTTTCCTCTTTGCATTGTAGAGTGCATTGTAGAACTTGCATTTATAGATGCAACTTCGAACTGCGTTCACAGACGATGGATTTTGGAAGCGATCCTCAGCCTGTGCAGTGATGTCGATGTCAGAATTGTGTCTGTTTTTGATGCATAAACAATCAAAACTGGCGTGAAATGCAAGAAAGACAGAAAGTAAAGTTACGGACACAAGAAGAGAGGGGATAATTACAATAGCCCACAATGTCAAATTGGCTTGAAATGCCACCACACTTCCTGGGGGCACATTTAAGCAGTGCTGTGTCTCAAGTCACATACTTCCAGAGAGTATATAAGCCCGTTCACACTGTCAGTTAGAGCAAATTGCAGTGTACTGTCTGTAACCAGATGTTGCACTCATGAGGGTCAAAAGGTTGAGTGAGGAAACGCTGGGCACTGGCACAGATCACCGACATTGTGAAAATGGTTGCAGTAAATACAATATTTACAAATGTCAGTTGTGCAGATGTTTTATATTTATATTCTGGCAGTAAAATGTAGGCACTGATGTTCTGCCTGGTTACAAATCGATGAGGAAAAAGTGGAACTGCGATTGTCATTTGCTGCACAATGGCTGTACTTGAACTGAAACAACTCTACCCTGCTTCTATGAAATACACTGAAGTACACAGTGTATTGCATAGAAGTACTAACAGAAGTATCTAAATTAAGACTTGACATAAACCCCAATATTTCTGCAAATCATCAACGAAGTAAAGCCTCACATTTTGCAGCATTGCACAGTGACATGAATGACCTTTAATCCATTATATTTCATAAACCGACCATATATTTGTATCACTCCACAATTAACGATATCTCTGTTAAACTATAACGCTCAGCCACAGCTTCAAAATGTTTGTAAATGATAGCAAAACATGGGTTATGAGGCAGCCCAAAACAGCCCCAGACTGACAGAGCCTCAGCTTTAATCTGCTTTAAAACAGTAGAAGTCCTGCTGAGAAATTTCCCCTGCAGATGAGACTTAAACTCTGATCTCCCAGCATGCGGTCTGGAAATACTGGCTTACACCTAAAAAAACAAAATTCAGTGTTTGGGAAGATTATTTAGCAATTAACCAGCAGTTGCCATCTGGCTTCAGTGTGCGCTGCACCAAGCGCTGTGCTCTGAGAGCATATTCAGCTGATATGTTTACAGGTTTCGTCTCATACATCTATGAGCAAATGAGTTTTATTGTGAAATGGATCATTAAGCTCATTAGTGTATTACAGAATCACTGGTTAATACACTCTACCTAATTATTTCCCCATAATTACAGTACCTATAAAACCTTTTCACCCCCCGTGTGTTAATTTCAGTCAGTTTTACAGAATTCAATCAAGATTTAATGTGATCAAAAAAAAAAAAAATCTGCAATGTCAAAGTGGAAACAGATGACTTGTGGGTAATCAAGGGGTTTATGCTGATTGTAGTGTACAGGAAATACACAAAACCAGGTGAATTCAGGTTTTTAAAGCAACACTGAGTTTACATAATGATTAAATTTCACAATAAGGCATTCAGCTGCTTGTAAGATTCAAATCTAAATTTAAAGAAGCCTTTATTTGCTTCTAGTCAGTATCATGGCAAAGTCTTACACCATAAAGACAGAGGAAATCTCCAAGCAAAGCAAAGTCGAGGTATGTATATAAGAACATTTATTCGAAACTGAACATCCCTTAGAGTCCGGTTAAATCAGTCTTTAAGAAGTGGAAACAGCCTTAGAGCAGGCTCCAAAACTGAATGAATGTGGAGGCTGAAGAGAGTGAAGAAGAATACAAAGAGACCTGCGATAACTCTGAAAGAGTTTTGGAAGGTTTGCATGCAACAGTTGCAGCATCGTGCTGTATGATTGATTCTCTGCAGCACGGAGAAAACGCAGCCACTTTAGTCAAGACAAGACATTGACTGAGCCCATCCATGAAGCTAAAGCTGCACAGGAATGACCCCAGAACAACAATGTTAACGTCCTCGAGCTGCTGCATCCACGTAGACATGAAACATGTAAACTTTCAAGTGGGGTAAATATGTTTTATATTCGGGAGTGTCAGCCATCTGCCATCAAACTAAATGTTTCGAGTGTATCAATAATAGAGTGTCTAAATTGGGGCCTTTAAAAGCCAAAAATTCCTGATCCAACATGATTTGGTTGGATGCGTAAAATACTATCAAATAATCTCATCAGTCGGCGATCATCTCCATCATTTAGACCACTCAGATATCTCAACCACCTGTCAGCTCTGGCTGTGCTTCATCATAAAACCAGAGCACATTTTCACACCATATATTTCTTTATCTAACTCTTTTCTGTCACTTGTCCTGCTTCCTTAAGGACTAGCTTCTCTTTTCCCCTATCTTCACTCACCTATACATCTAATTTGTGCATCATCCAGCTTCTACAGGATGACTGTGCAGTTTTTTTTTTTTTTTTTATTCCATCTCGTTGATATGCAAAGTTGCGCTTTCGGATGGGAGAGGTAGGATAAGAAGATGCAGTGCCGCCCTGCACATGAAGTGACAAAGGAGCGCTGCCACCACACTCACAGCAAGAGACTGTTTAATGTGAGTGTGTTTGGCAGTGTTTGTGTGAGAGCTCGTTGCCATTTTGAGTCCCCTGTTGCTCTGAAAGAGATTAGTTAAATTTATCCCACCTGTGGAAATGACATAGCTTTGTGTCCAACATACAAGAATCACTTAGACCTAACGGAGATTGGTACTCACGGCTGAAGACCCCTGTAGGTAAACATCTGACCGAGGCTTCAAACTAAAAGTTTAAGGTGTGTGAATCCATAAAGGTTACAGACTAGATGGAAATCTTTTGTTGTAAACATCATCTGTTATTGCAAATGATTTTTTACCTGCGGCCCTCTGTTGACAGTGACCTATATTTTCACCAGCATGGCGAAGCTAGGCAACATTTTATCCACAAGGCGCATTAGCCCTTTGTCACATGTAGCCTGCTGTTCACAATTAAAATCGAGTTTTAGTTGTTTAGTGACTGTAGGGCTACAGCCATCTTTGAAAACGCAGCTACAGAGCAGGTGGGATGTATTTCTATAAGTATTTTCAGTGAGCTAGCCTGTGCTTTGGTCTGAGCTCATATTTCCAGAGCTTAAAAAGCAGATCCTGACTCCAAATGGAAAATACTGCTGTCGAAACTCTGCGCTGTGTTTATCTATTATTAACTATGCTCTGCTCTGTGTATTTTGTAAGTTTCTTTGAATCAGGTTAAAGGTTTCCGATCGTGTCAGATGCAGGGCAGGAACTGTACGTTAGCTTTATTACTCGCACCTCGTGTGTGCGTGAGGATCTCTGACCTTTCAGCTGAAGCGTATTCTCTTTGTACGCTCATATTGTCTTCATACTCCGTTGAGACAATATTGGAGTAATTTTAATTATTTATTCATCTCTCACTAGAGTTTCTACCACGTGGAATTCAAACCAAACAAACCAATGGATGATGTTACACTTTACTTTGTCCATCTTTGTATTCAGTCTGAGCTAAAAGCAGAGTGAATATTGGACTTGGGCCAGTGTTTCTGTGTGTCTGCTGCATTCATTCGTTCACCATATCAGCATTATGAGGCGATTTTATGTCAGTGTTGTGTTTACAGCTTGTTGCGCTGCCTCAGATATAAATTAGTGCAGATTGTATGGAAAGTATCTGAGCCAAGTATCCCTTTGAATTCTGTAACCTCGTGGTTTAGGTCCAGTGCCAACGATGACTCCTGTTGTAGGACGAACGTGCCCTGAACTGAAACACCAGAATTTTAAAAGAGTTAAGGTTGTAAAGATGTGTTCAGTTTAATGCGGATTTGCAGAATGATCTATTAGTGATGTCAGTTATCTCCTTTATCGATATACAAGCATCACTTTAACTTTGGTGTATAGAATGATGCGGTATGCTACGTGACTGTTCTTCACAGGTCGTTAAGTTGGCTTATAGTGGAAAAACATTTACTCCACCCCATCTGCTCTTGTTGGGGTGTGCTGTGACAAACAGGAGCGACAAACTGTAAAGGGCAGCGGCGTTCGCATGCTAGCAGAAAAAAAAAAGCGTAAAAACACACAACGTGGGAGCTTCTTGACTCTCATGATGCCAGAGAAGCAGCAGCAGCGCTACGAGTACAGTAAGCTCTGGCAGATGGTCATTGCATGTCATGTCAAAACGATATAGTAGTCATGCACCGAGGATGGGAGAAAACTGTATTCAGACAGCAGGGCAGGAGTGTTTATGCCTCTTTCACATAATAAGATTGGTTTGTAGGCCTCTCTTAGTCCAGTTCGTTGGTACATGCATGCACATTCATTGATCTGGAGGCTGCCACACCTGACACACCTTGCATTTGGCGTGTCATAAACAAAAGAATCGATCTAATTCCCTTAAATACCCCATCATATACTGTCAGGCCTCCACTTCTGCCTAGCTGGCAGCCTCTCTTCCCTTTTCCTCTGTGTGTGTGTGTGTGTTTGATTACAGGACTGGAGTCAGGTGTGCTGAAGTCAGGCCACCAGCTGCCAGCCATCATCACCATCCTGCTCTGCTTCAAACACCCGAATCTTTGGCCTGAATCCTGCTTCCGTCCACCTCCTCGGCTGGCTCTGTTCTGTGACCCGGCTCTCTGGGCTGCATTACGCTAGCCTGTCCTTAACTGGTCCGCTGACAAGCCCCGGTCTAGCTTCCATCCCAACCTCACCTGTCTCCTGTCTTTAATAATAACTGAAATCGGCCCCTCTTGTTGAGTTCCTGACAGCTTCTCCTCCATATACACACTATGCACACATGCTGACGTGTGAACTTTAATGTGGTGATAAAAGGTTTGATAAAAATTCAACCGGTATTCCGTCCAGGCGTGGGCTTTTAAAGGCTTTAAATGAGCTGAGTGCCGCGGACAGTTCATCCACTGCGATTGCCCTTCACATAAGGCTCTCTGTTCAGATGTTAATTGTGACCTACTTGCTGGGTTCTGTACTGGCACTTAAAAGTGGGACTGGGGGGGATTTTGAAATAAATTTTTTTAGAAACACATGGGCTGTGTAATGCATGTTAATTTTGCTCCACAGTCGGACCACTGGTTAACATGTCACAGGTTAAGCCTTTATGTAACTCATGTTCCATAAATTTCATCCCATTAATCGTGTTTCCCAGTAACCAGTTGGAGCAGTAGCGCCAACGTTTGCGCTCGGTCGCTGTCGGTCCGTCCTCTCCTGCTTCCTTGTTCCACCCTGTGTCTTTTTTCTGTTCCCTTACCTGTTGCTGAACCTGAAACAAAGTAAACTTTCATCCTGCCTTGTTTTGTCTTCCTCCTTTTTAGTCCTAACCATTATGAAGCTTCGCTTTCTCAGCCTTTCTTTGTGAGCTTTGCATGTTCTCTGGTTGTGTGGATTTCCCCTGAGTGCTCTGTTCTCTTGCTAGACTGCAGCTCAGGTTGACTGCAGACTCCACAGTAAATTGCCTGTGGGTATGAATGAATGTGTTTTATCTATTAAGGTTACTTGGTGACCCTGCGTTGCCTGAAGTCTTCAGTTAGAATAGAATACAACTTTATTATCCAGTTAACGCTGGAAAATGCCCATTTGCTCTCACCAGATGCAATAAAAACATTGCATTACATCAGTATGGCGTATGGCATATGTGACAACACTAATAGAACATTCACGCTGTCAAAAGGGACTTTTTGTCTGCCCGCGAGCTTTGAGGTACCAAACTGTGGCCATTTATGTTTGATTGCTTTGCTGATACAAACCATGCACGTCTCCCTGAATACAGTTTGTGTACGTCTTTGGCACAAACTCGGGCTTTACTGACATGCAACCAGGTGTTTGCGTGTTCTGCCAGCTCAGAGGACAAGCTGGGCAGCCCCCAGTCGCCTTGGATTATGGAGGCTTTCTCTAAAGCTTATTCTGCAAAAGGTGGATGATTACTTCCTCGCTCCGCAAGAAAAAAAAAAAAACACACCTGTCCTGTGGGCATTGTTCAAAGTGATATTATTGAAAGATGTCTGCTCTGCACCCAATCTGACTCCACTTAACAGCTTTTGAGATTTAATCATCTCATTGCCATTCGATGGTCCCAAGTGGGGTCAGATACATTTAACCCTTTTTTTTCTTAGTCAGCCAGGCTCATCAGGATGTGATTGAATGTGTCATTGTTATAGCACTCTGGGGAAATTTGTGCCTGTTCCTGTGAAATGTCTTGAAATGAAGTTATCCGGGCATGTAAAGAGAGAGAAATAAATATTTTCCTCAAAGATATTTTTCAAACTGTTTGGAGGAAGAAATGTGAGTGACGGTAAATGTAACTCTGACCTTTCAGGTTCTATTCTCATTCACCGTGAAGCCGTACGGATTTTGGGCTGCGGTTGAGGTCTTTCTACCGTGCCACAATAGTTTCCTCGATGCACAACATTCACAGATACCCACTTAAACAGCTCAGGCATATTAGCTTCAGTTTAATGCATTTTTGCACAAGATGCACAACAACTTCAAGGCCGGTTGTTTTCATAGCCTCTTCTTTGATAATAACACAACCACTAGGGGTCAGAAGTCAGCATTGTTCTCAGCTGACGTGCCAGAAGAGCCAAACCTGGTGCCAACCTATCCATTCGGGTCTGCTGTCTTTCCTGTGTCCTCTGTTTCCTGGACATGATTCTTGAGTTTTGATTGGAGTCATTTATGAAAGCGTCCCATCTAATCTGGATTGAATTCCTGTGGCGGGCACAGAGATCCTGCTTCTGCTCCTGAACTGTGAGGTAGAGTTATTCTGGTGCCTGCAGGGCTGGTCATTCCCCATTAAGAAGATTAGTTTCTCTTCCTCTGTTGAGATCAGGGTGCAGGACACCCCGTGCTAACGTCTCTGGTTCAGTAAAGCAGTTCAGTTCTTTCAGAAATTATAGATTAAACATGCGCAGCAGGGCCCTCGTAGGAATGCCAGCAGCTATGAAATCAGGCCATGCAGGAGAACACAAACTAATTAATAGCTGCTGTAGGTTTATTATACTGCTCCTCCTAAGTACTAAGAGATATAATGTTAAGCATGGGACGCCTATGGTCCCTCTGGAGGACTGGAGTGGCTCTTACACCAAGTTGACACTTCATGCCTTGATTGCATTGCTCTCCAGTGTCGGTTCATTAATTTCAAAGGAGACAATCTGCTATCACTGTAGTATCCCATTACATAAGTATTGCATTGTGTTTGGTAGTGAACCACCAGGCACTGCCGGTATGTACAGGACGTGGCTGTGAGAAGACGAGCTCAAACACAAAACAGGTCACAATGCACACAAGGTGCTTATATTATAGAAAACCGCCTGGGGGATTTGGCTGTTACTATTATGGACATATACATCTTTTACCATGGCAGGGTGCTGGAGGCATGCTGGTGTCAATGTCGTAACCAATCGTTAGTCACCCTGATCAAACAGCTCGGAGTGAAATTTTGGACTTTCCTTGAGGCAAAGACAAAATAAAAGGTGCTTCACATTTAGCAGCGTACTTGCAAACTTTAAAATGATTCATCACTTTTAACTTAAAAAGGCTCCAGAGGCTGTATTTAAAAATTTAAAGTAGCGTGGTACGCTGCTAAATTCATCATATCGCCTGTTCTGGTGTTCGTCCTCTACCAGCAGTAAAATGTGTTTCTTGCTACAGTTTTGTTTCCAGTTTATCCAGTATTATTTTACTCTGGCTGAGCCAGTACCCACATTAAAAGGTGCCATATTTAAGATTCTGCTGCTGTTATTAATGGTAGAAATAATCCAGGGATATACTATTACAAGGCAGGCTAGCTAACTGTAATCGACCAAAGCTGCTGTAAGCTGGTTGTGGCTTGGCTGTACGACACTGCTCTGGCATCGGTTGCTTCATCGCGTTGGCTGCTGGCGTGATTTGCAAACATTAAGCAAGTTAATGGTCCAAAGAAAATACAAGAATATGAGTAATTCTAAACATTTTTGGCAGATGCTGATGATGAATGCGAGCATGTGCGTTTCTGAATGTTACATAGAGGACTTTTAAATTAAAACTTGTCGATCTCGTTGAAAATTATATTTAAAATATATTCTGTAAATATAAAATCACTTGCAATAAAATCCACGCTTTTTAACCAACACAAGTCATCACGACACTTTTTGGTTAGCGTCATAAAGCAGATGCAAACGGCTTGTGTTTCATGAAAAAAGCAGCTCTCTTCACACTCTGGGTGGTTTCTTTCTGATATCTCACAGCAATATTATCCATAAAATATATACATATTAATGTAAGAACTTTTATAAATAAAAGTACTGATAGTCATGGATGTGATGATTGATGAGGACAGGATAACAGGTGTGTTGTCACACCTCCCACTCTTACTGTAGTTGGCCTACATGAATACATTTATTCATCTTTCAGATTATTTTTTAATGTCTGTGTTGTTCAATTTCCACTTAGTGTTGTTTCCCAGAGTGGTCTGGTCACCTTTTGTTCTGTGCTAAGATTGAAATGAATTTTGGCAGCCAATAAATAATACAGATAAATACAACTCTTATAGAGAGCCATTTTAATGATATGAAGGATGGTCTCCTCTACTTAAGCGTTCAAAGTATAACGCTATCCTCCTAATAAATGCATGAGCTTTATAAAAAAATAAAGTGACGTTGGTAAAAGCACGAAACCGTGAACTGCTCATATGAAAAACATAGAGCTCCATGCTTCATGTTACTTGAAGATTACTGAGGCTTGAAAGCCACTTGAAAGGGTGAGATCTTCTCCTGTCTGATCTTTTCTTGAGTTGAACGCCGACTCAGAGATGAATTTTGAATATTATCTTCCCTCACAGATGAAGCTGAAATACAACAGCACATCGCATGTCGGGTCAGTCACACAGAGCCATTCGAAGCTGTGTCAGAACAGGTCTGCAGTACACAAGACAGCTCACATGAGAACAATGACTGCTCAAATAAATATAATATATTAGACGATTAGATATTGATTTTTCTGTTATTCAAAGAACTCTTGACCAGAGTTCAGGCAGCTGTTTATATCTCAGGTGAACTGAAATTAAAGGTCACTTTGGCATCAGTGTACTGTCTGAACTTTAACAGATGCTGTAAACATGTTGTGAGACTGAAAAAGTCTAAATGTTGAGCTGTGGCGTCACTCTGAGCAGCTTGAGTCAGAAGCGTGCGGTAGCAGAACGCCTTCTATTAGTTAAAACTGGAATTAAATCGAGCTATTTGGAGGTGCTGAGTTATGCTTCGACATTTCAAAAGGATTTGCCTCTCCCACAAAAAATTGGAAGAACATCAGCCTCGCGTTTAACAAATCAACCTGGACCAAAAATAACAGCTTTACCTGGCAGCAGGAAAACCGAAGTGACACGACGGCAGACACCGTTGCTTCCTTTAATCAGGTGTTAGTTTGAGAAACAAGTGTGTGGCTCTGCGTGTGCATTTTGTACGTGCATGTGTTTGCAGACAGATCACGCAGCATTAACTTTAAATATCTATAAATACCTTTTGTAAGCGTGTCTCTTTTCCATTTCCCACACTTTTGGCTTCAGTGGATGTTACACCTTCATCTCCGTGACTCGGAGCTACTATATTTTACCTCTGATGTCTCCCACTGCAAACTCCTTCATCTTCATTTAAACTGTTCAGAATGCTGCGACACTCACACTTCATAAAACGCTGACTGTCAATGCAGCTATAAGGAGCATGTCTGTGGTCTGCATGTGAATGAATGGAAGCTGGTGGAAAACAACCGTCTTACCCTAAATGTACCTTACCTACCCCAGCCTTACATAACCTGTGCTAACCCTACCTAACTTTATCTAACCTGCCTTGGATTACCTACACTGAACTTACCTTACTTTTCTTACCTGCCCTTACATTACCTCACCTCACCTTACCTCACCTAATCAAATCTAACCTAACAGTGATTCAGTACTTTTTGCTCTGCTCGATTTATTTCTTGACTGATGGTGGCATTAGTGTACGACAAGCAAATCACAATAACCTTTAAAGATATGAAAATACAGACAGGGATGTCCTGAGAAGATATAAATACTAAGAGAAAACATCAGGATCAAGCGCTCTCTCACCTTCCCGTATCTATACCAAAGTCAAACAGACATAATGTTGTGCATTTTTCTTTCCACCCGTCAACCGAAGTTATTCTAATTCCTTCAACGCAGGATTTTCTTCTTGGCTGCTGCACTGCTCTGTAGACATAAAGCACACATGCTTTATGTGATTATAAAAGCAAATCAGGCTGTACACATGCCAAATATACATAGTGCATATTTACATTCTGTGACTAAATATCTTAAATGTTACCACTGATTTAACCAAATCTGGTACTTTGTTTTCTTTTGTTACCGCCAGTCTTTATTTAAATACAAAGAACAAGAGGTGTTTACTTATATACACTGACAAACAGGACATGAAGAGGAAAACTATCAAATTAATTTCACTCACACATGAAAAATGTTTTTCTCTGATTTGGCTGAAGGCAGCAATAATCCTTATCCCTTGTGTTTTACTGACATTCAAATATATTTTCTTTTCTCTTCTTTTTGCCACAAACTGTGCTTGCTGAATCTATTTGCATATGAATGCACATTCTGTAGGCAAGGGACCAAGATTTGGCACCAGAAGCGTTATGGTTTCCATTTGTAGTCCAAGTAGTATTGACCAGTCACGTTTGAATTGGCTTTGGCTGCAACAGTCTGTGCAGAGAGCAAAGAGGCGGAACGCATTCGTGAAAATGCAATCTCAGAAGCCGCGGGCCATCGTCTGACGGCGGATTCGCTTTTTAAAAAAGTTATCTGCATTCACGTGCAGATGACTGTGTATGGAGATTAACAGAAATGTGTCTTTCTCGTCATTCTAGCACATCATAAGTTGCTAATCAGACTGTAGAGGAGGTCTTGGCCTGGATTTCTGTTATCCATTTTTGGATATCTGCTGGCTACACCAGAAGCCCAGAAACATTGGCTGTTGCATGCAAGGTCATGCAAGTGTGTGTGTGCCTGCCAACACTAATCATCGTTGTACGTCCATTGTATTTAACAGTGCTTTTCAGCTGAGACCCCAAACATGCTGAACAAATGTGATTTTATATAGCTCACTTCTGAAACATGTCATCAGTTCAAACTCATGTTAAGGAGATAGTTTAAAGAATGCTTAATGCTGATGATCCTTTTTTCTTCAGAGCAAGCTCTTTGTGTTTCTTGTACTGGTTTCTTAATTAAACAGGCTACTAATAGAGGTCAGAACTACTGGCCCATTTGTTCTTGGCTTCAAAATCAACTCTATGATCAGTGGCTGTGTTTCCTCATATTCTGTCCAGCCCTTCTGGAAAAAGCCTGGTTTTGGCTGCTCCACTCATGGCAGCATAATGCCTTTAGTCCTCTTTAACCTTTGGTGTATGTTCAAAATGATATTAAGGATAAATAATGCATTCATCGTTCAAGCTGTTGAAAATCTAAAACATACTGAGTGCCTTATTTTGAGTTATCTAAATAATATGTTTTTGTAGCAGTTGCTTGTGAGCTTTTATTGCAGTTGGGCTTGATTTTGTTCTAGCATTTCAGATCTTTGATAAAAAATACTCAATATTCATGTTTTACTCAATAAATTTCTCTCTGATAGGCACTGTTATCTGTCCATGTTTAAGTCTGCAACTCTCAATGCAAAATTTACTTATGGCGTTCCTCAGGGATCCATCCTGGGTCCTTCACTCTTTTCTATCTACATGCACTTATGTGACATTTATGTTGTTTGTTTCTAGAAATCAGATCTTCCTTTTTATGTCATTGTCACTGAATGCTTTTTACTTCTAACCCTTACATTCTACACAAATATCTGTACTTTATACTTCAAAACAGGCATTTTAGCGTTACCTTCCTAGTTTAACAATTTTAAATGCCAAACCTTAGCAGACCATCAATCAATAATGTGAAATATTGTCCAGATTTGATATTAAAATGACAGTTTTAGCACATTAATCAGTGTGCTTCTTTCAGATCACATGTTATGTCACATTTCTGTGGTGACCTGGATATTGTGTTTGTGGTTTTTGGTTCACTCCCTATGGTAGTGGTCTGAGGGGGAGGAGGCATGGCCTGGGCTGCATGCCAGCTGGACCTTCAGCTCTTCTGGGTTTTATGGAAAGGCTAGGTGAAAAAGAGACAGAATGTGTGTCTGTGTGCGTGAGAGAGGAGGAGATAGAAAGGAAGGCCAGTAGACAACCCTAATTGATCTCCTCCACCCCAGTTCCCCTTGTATCCCAGTCATGTGCACAGCAGACCCAGAGGACAGAGAATGTGATGTCTGTATTCACGAAAGCAACCAACTGTAGCCTGCTCGACAAAGCATGCCAGCATTGTAATAAAACGGGTAAGACTTGAGGTTGAAGCTGTTACGGGAAGCTCTATCCCCTACCGGAAAGTAACCTGAGCTGCTGCTTACAGTTCCTAGTCTAAGTTATGATTTTCAATGGTAAAATCATTGAGATATCCAAGGTTATGTATGCATGAATGAATGACGCAAGCTTCAATGCAACCTCATCAACAAATGTATGACTCAGTCTCTGTGAGATTCAAAGGTTTTACATGTTCAAACAATAAAACTTGAGTGCTCTTATTCCATAAAAGAAGGACTGACTTTAAATGCTTTGTTAGTCTAGATTCTCAGATTTTAGATACAGCAGACGCACAACAAGAAATTAGAGGCATAAAATTATATAAAATATAAAATAGGTTATTTAAAATAAGTTCCTAGAAAAAAATAAATCCTATGAATACTAAAATTTCCACTGCAGCTTCACTCTCTCTGTCACTCCGCCTCTCTCTGCTTTGTTGTCTCTGTTCCTAAAGCAGCGTCTCTTTACGTTTTCCCTACTACAGCTCTCGTGGGTCTGCACTCTCCGACGCCTCGGGGGAACACAAAAACATCCGCCAGCACCACAATCACAATCACAGCTCCCCAACGCCTAACCACTCTTTCTGTTGCTACTTCTCTCGTCTCAGTGGAGTGGACCTTGCCTCTACGGTAACTCCATAGGTCCAATGGTGTCATGCCCCCAACGGGCATTAGCGCATGAACTAATTCAGGCTCGGGCCATCATCTGTGTTCAGGGGTTTTCAAGGAGCTGAGCACAATCAACAAAGCCTGGTTGAAACACTTTTTGTTACCATCCTTGATGGAACGGTGCTGTACAATGTTAAGGAAAGCTAAAAGCTTGACACACTGGTTGCATGAGGGCAAATTCAAGACTCAACGGTGGAAGCAAAGAGGGCGGCCTGGTCAAGTGGAAGGACATACATGACTTTCCGTGTGGTGAATCTGGGATAGAGCCCCATCCAAACAGGCGAGGGCAGCATCCTGCTGACTACCTGGTACTTAGAACTCATGCACACAAATTGGGAAGTATTTCACGTGAATGAGGGTCACCTTCCTGCACAATCCTCACTTTAAGAGCAAAATGTTGCAAGCAACAGGAGAGCAAAGATCTTTGGTGGCAAAAACAGGGCAGAACAGTGGTCATCTTGGCTTCAATGGGGACCCAGCATACAGGCTAGAGTATAAATGGAAGTTCATGTATCTTAGCATCTGACACCTAAAAGGTTGCTAAGACCATGACCATGCTCGCCTCCATGCAACACAGTGCACTGGAGAGAGAAGTAATCAAACTGAACTCTGAAATCTTAATTTCGTGGTTAAGTGAACTTGCTGTGGAGAGCACAGCAGGGAGAATAACAATTGTTTCCCGCTGTGTAGACCAGGACTGTAATTTTCTCTATATATTAAATATTCTTTTTTTCTGTTGAATGAACATGTTTGTTGTATTTATGTATGAACTCACGTGGACCTGCTACAGTTTGTTTTTGTGAGAAACAGACTTGAGCTAGAATCTGCAGCATTTTCCAGAAGTTATGTGTCTAAACAGTCATGTATCAGAGATGTCTTCCTAATTACAGTAGTTGAAGAGCTACCTAAAAAGTCAAAGCAAGCTATACTGAGGTATACACCAATAAAATGGAATTTTACAACCCCAAACATATGTTTTCCTTATTAGCTGCTGATTATAAAGAATTAATAAACTTACAACTATACATGTTCAACCATGTGCAGTATGTGTTACCATCATTGTATCCCTGATGTCAACCAAAGGTTTCTGAAGAGCTGTTGTGGCCGCCGCCATCTTAGCAGTTCGGTCTCTGCCACCTCCTGGCGGTAATTTTCAGGGAAATTAACTATAGCAGACTGTAAACATGCATTGACTTCATTTCGCAGCCACAGAGGTTGTCGTTTGGTTGTGAGTTGATTACTGGGGCAGTAAAGAAACTTAAAGAGGAGATCTACTTGGTGAAACTCAACATCTCATCAACATCTAAAATACACGAAGCTGCACTCTGATTTATTGTAAGGGATCACAAGCCAAAAAAGTTGTGAACTACTGATTTAATCTCTGGCTTAGCAGTGGTTTAAAGTCAAATAAATGTATTAAAGTAAAAGGTACAATATTTCACTCTGACATGCTCAAGTAGACAGATAAAGTAGAATAAATCGGCAAATGAAGTAATGAACTTGTAATTGCACTCCTCTTTAGTATCCATCAATACAGCTAATGGTACCAACATTTTTATAACAGAAGGTAGTTTCCAGTTCGGTCTCTCTCCACCAACTCAGCACCATCAAAATGGGAGCTGACATCCTCTCCAGGACCAACCTGCAGCTGTTGTGCTTTATAAAGCTGCTGCGTCTCAGAGTTGACAGGAACAATCCTTTGAGACCTTTTCATGTTTCTCCACTATTTGCTAGTTTTGAAACGCTGGAGTCAAAAAACAAAAACAGTGGGTTGAAAATACATTATCAAGCAGTTTGGGGGCAATGTCAGGCCTCCCCCCAGAGCTGTTTCATCATCAGCGGCTGTAAACAGACCCACGTCTATTCTCTGAATCAGACTCCACACATCATCCTACCACCTGCTGTCAACTTCTCATCGTAGACTGTCCTAGATTCCAAGTCTAACATATTCATTCACATCTTTTGACATCTTTCTATTATAAAAGTTAAAAAGTACTGACCAGAAGCTGCTTCTTTCCTCACTGATGTGATTAGCTCTGAGTGCACTTTGGATGCAAGGTTCACCTTGAGCTCATCCACAGATGTTAATCAATGAACCAACAATTTACAGCTAGCTAGCAGCTCTGTGAGGCTGTGATGTGAAAAACTGTGAAGAAAACCAAATTTAGATAAAAGTCCAAATTCCAGAATTTGTTTTTGAACTTTGGCATTCATGGTGAAATAAATGTAATATCAACCCAGAGAGTGGGATCAGAGTAAAGGTCTTTGGCAACCGATATCAGAGTTGTGAGCTTGAGTCGTGAGTGTTATGTAAGAATGGTGTAAGCATAATGTTAAGTTACTTGTGAGTTTAGTGTTGGTTGAGCAGAGATTCATTAATGTGAAGTAAGACTACTTGTCTATATCACACATTGCAAGTTTGACCTTAAGATGGCATTAAAGGAGAGTCACGAAAGTTGGCTATCTGCACCAAACTTCATCCATCAAATAGTTGTTGAAACATTACACTTAAAACCTTAAATGTCAACTTCTTACTAGAAGCAAAGAACATTATTAAAGTCAGTAGGGTTAATCCTCTGGGGGGCATGAATGTCTGCATCAAACTGTGCCAAGTCATTTTGTAGATGTGTATATTGCACAGGATAAGTGTTAAGGAGAACAGTAGCTGATTCAATGTGCAAACAATAACAAGAGACTGAATCATGTTTATTGGTTTCACAGAGGGAATGTGCAGTGCAGATGGGGCAGCCGGTGACAGGGTTTCCAGGGTGGTGCAGGACTGGTGGTGGCAGGAATCCAAGAGTGCAGAGCTGGACATGGCAGGAGAACTAACGATCTCCTCGTGCTCCAGGAGATCACAGTTAGTTGACTCACAAATGAGCAGAGTTACAAAAAGTAGCACCACAAAGGAGACTGAATGATCTAGCAGAGTCTCTGAGACTGAACTGGTCAGTTAAGCAGTGGATGTTGATTGGTAAATGGGCATTTCGACCTGCCGATGGTGCTACGGGAGCTGAAAAGTCAGGCTTCATTCTCTGGGGACCATGAATGTCTGTACAAAGTTTTATGGCAATCGTTCAAAATAGTGGACTAACAAGCCAATGTTGATATTGATAAAGCCACACTGCTGGCATGGCTGAAAAGCAATTTCAGACTAACATGCCCTTTAAATGGTTGCCTCTTAATTGCAAATCAAACATAGACACCGTGAACACTGTGAGGCTCCAAATTAACAAAATAACAGAGGTACTCTTGGGCCCTACTAAGGTGACGGTGAAAAAGGGGGTCTTGCTGTGCTGGATCGTTACCATTGAGAGTCATATTGACAGCCTGTTACAAGAGGGGGCATCAATCTTCTCTGCAATCCAGACTCCCAGTCACAAGATAAACCTGTTGGAAATTGTGGAAAGTCTCTATGATGACATGCCACAGAGACATGTGACAGTGGTGTGTGTCTCTGATAAGGGAAGTCCAACTTCTAAGTTGTAAACTGTAAAACATCACTGCCTCCTGATACTTTATGTGAGCCTGTAAAGAGTGCTTTTCCTGTCAGGTTTCCCCATTGTCCTCCACAGTAACACTGCACATAATGGACTACACAATGAACCCTTTATGTTTTTCTATATTGTATAATGACAGAAGGGAAGTAGCACAAAACCTCAGCAACAGGTCTTGAACGTTAAGTTGGTTGTTTTTTATTCACAGCAGACGTCACAGTAGAAAAAGAAGTGTAAAAATAATACAGTGAATAAAGGCTGAATTCAGCTGCTAGTTTCAGGGTGATGCTATTGTTCATGCTGGCTCATTGTCACATTGTCACCCATGACATGTCTTTCTACCACTTTGGTTTAACTGACCCCAATTATTGTTTTCATGAATTCCCAGTTGATGTTTTCTAATGACTTTGGTAATCTCCTGAGGGTTTGTTTTTGCATTGACTGGCATGAAATATATCAGAGATGTCACACCTTGCAAGTTTCCAGAGCCTAATGCCTACCAACTACTTAAAAACTTTGAAAAGAAAACTGAAAAGACTTGAAGATTTTCAAAAGACTAAAGTCTGAAACCTTCTTACATCTAAAGAGTGTGTCTTCTACAAGGTTACTAGGTTTATTTTCCATCCCACACCTGGTGGAACTGTTGAACAATGGAGCAGCTTTTACCCACAGTTATGCTTGCTCACTCCACAACGCCACCATTTTCTCCTCCTTTTCTACAGTCCAAGAGAACCGAGTCATCAATTCATACTTCTGCCTCCGTAGAGTGAGTAGGCAACTGGCAACACAGTGCTAACCATGGCCACGTTTGATACTGTGTAGACACTGAATTGCTTCCTGGTGGTGCTAGAAAAGAACACACCTATTGGTTGTTAAAACTGTTTACATGATTGTATGTTGCCATTTGCATAAACTGATACTAAAAAACTTTTATCGGAACATCAAGACGAGAAAACGGCCGACTTAAGACACCTTGGACTGAGTTTTATGAGCGTGTCACAACTCGGACAAAACTTTCAGGACGTTATCCTGAAATTGGAAATTTGTCTGCGACTGTGAAATCACTTGAAAAGTTGATTGGTGTAAGGCCAACAGTTCGAAGCCCAGAGATAAAGAACAGTAGGCTATAGGATAATATAACAACTAATGGATTAATTGACCAGATGTTGCAGCTCCTTTCACGACAGTTTTCCCCACAAACAAACATGTTTTATCGAGATAAGGAAGACTGAATTTCATGCTATAAAATGACACTGGTTGAGTTTCATTATTACCACGTGTCACAGTCAGTAGCCACAACAAACAGTCACACCTGGCTCATCACTCAGGTTTTTGTTCATCCCTGCTGAGTGGAGCTGAGTGTGGTCATGAAAGCTGAATTTAAATATACTATTTGCACTTCACACAGCTCTTTTAAAGCACACGGCTCTGTGCGACAGTTAGCTGCGAGACATGGCTGTACTCCCATCGCCACAGCAGCCACAGTGGCTGCAGAGCATCATGAAAAGGACCTCGGGCTGCATCTGTAGCCGGTGATGTCTCTGTCAGAAATGCTGACATGCTGGGGCTTGACATGCCACACACTCTCCTGACTGCTTCTTGTGGAAGAGCCAACACGAATAAGTGAGACCTCACAGGCACTGTGAGGAGGATGGAGGAGAGATGGAGATCAAGGTAACTCTAGACAGGCAGACTGTGACAAAGAGTGAGAGTAGATATTTTGTACCTGGATGTTTGGCTCAAAATGCTACTTCACATTAACATCTCAATCACTCATTGTGAAAAAGGAAAAGAGGGTATATAAGAGGCTCTTTGAAGTTCTGCACATGGGTTTACACATTAAAAGCACTAAAGTTTGGACGGGAAGAATCCAGCCAAATTATTTACTGATAAATTCCCTGTTGTTGTTTTTTTCCCAGTCCGTTATTCTTTTAATCTTTCCATGCTTAGTATAATACGATACATCAGCATGTTGAGATGTTTTTAAAACCAGGCTGAGCCTGGCTAACGGCTCTGTGGTGTCAGACGTCGATAGCTAAGTCGGTTTTCCCAACTTCCCAGTGCATCTGCTTTGGAATGCATGCTGCAAACTGACGCCTGTAAGACAAGTCTCTGAACATTTAGTTAGCACACTTGAAAAGAGAAGAGTAGGTTAGCACAGCATGCTCGGGAAAATATCATTCAAGCACACAATCAGTGACACAAACACTGTGTGCACCATATTGCTGTGACATCAGGTGTATTCATGCCAGCGAACTCGAGTTATATGGATCTCCATATACTTGTATGTGCATAATAGTTCCATGTTTACCCATCTCTGTTCAGCTTTGTTGTCATTGTTTTTAACTGTATGTGTATTTCTATCTTCCTGTAAATTGTTCTTGGAACTAGTAGTAGTAAACAGCTACTCGATCAATGCAGAGCATAATCAGCTTTGAAAACAATCACTGACTGCAGCGCTTCACCAGAAACAGAAAAAGTGCTCCATCTAACCACATAAACAAGTCTTTAAGAAGAGTACCTGATATTACAAGTGATGTAAGTATAAGTGGTGTCTTTCAGTGAAGCAGCAGTGAAAAACTGCAATAAATGGAGAAAGTAAACTGCAGTCTGAATGATGTGTAATGTTGAACTGTAGAAGATTTCAGCTGTAGCACGTTTCTGATCTCTAAAGACACGACAAATAAAGAAATAAAGTATACAAGCTGAGAAATTTTGGATATGACTGTGAAAAGCAAACAACGGCAGCATAATTTAAAGCAGAATGACCTAAAATAACTTCACATGAATTCATTTGTCATCCTGCTGGAGGCTGTTACTGGAGCCTCATCCTGAAGGAGCAGTGGGGGTCCTCAGAGCCAATTCTCCTCCACCACAAAGTCTGAGACATGATGGGATGCTCTATGAGCAAGGCAGGCTGAGTCAGTTTAATTTGAATCTGTCCTTGACTGAATCACTTTCAATGAAGATGAGTCAGGCTCAACTCCGATAAGTTATTTGGTGCAAGTAATGAAATTGTTTTAGTCTGTTCGAGCCCTTTAAGTATTTTTTAATGTAACACTATGGCAACCTGACAGCACTGTTTCACGCACACACACACACACACACACACACACACACACACACACACACACACGATGGACAGTGTTACAAACACATGTGTCATGTTCAAACACTGATTTGAATGTGTGCACGTCAGTGATGTGGAGATGCGCACACACAGGCTGGAGGATTCCTCCTCTCTATTGCGCAGGATGATACCGCAGCTCCGCTACTGCTTCACACTCCAACCCACCTTGAAACGGCTCCCCCTGGTGCTGCGTTCAATACCCCCCTGTAAAAAGTAGGAAATACGTCATACTTTTTTTTTTTTTTTTTTTTTTTTTTTTACAACGCAGAAGTTAGAAAGTTAGCAGTTTTGCTCATAGAACCTTTTTTTTTTCTTTAGACTCCAGCACACATACAGTCACACCTTTACAGTGATCTTTCACACAAACAGGAGTGATTTCCATCACACTGGGGTCCATATACAGGGAAACCACCTGTTGAATTTTGACCTCTGTGGTTGGGATTGTGATGTAGTGTGATGTAGGCATTGCTATACAGTATAAACACGCTTTTTAGTAGCAAATCTCTTACTACATTCTTAAGATAACCTACGCAGACAAGTCATTTAAAGTTCCAGTTTTATTTCACTTCCCTTATTTTGTATTATTCTGTACTGTTTTTTGCTTCTAGCTCAACTATAAAATATTATAAGGAAGTAACATAACGATATTACTGCTGTAATTGTGAATAAAAGTGCTTTAAAGGTGAAAAAAGGCCAGTAAAGAGAAGGCTTGCTCTCTTTTTGGCGGTCATGATAACGCTGAGGTCGTTCCTTTTGAACCGAACTACTGGAACAACTAACTAACCACTGTTTTTAACTACTTAGCCTACCATGTGCAATATTGTTCATATCATGGCCACTTTACTTTTAGTACTCTTGTTTTGGACGTCTGTACGCTGACTTTGTCTGTTGGTTGCCAGTAGTGTCTATAGTGTATGTTACACATTCTCTGATGCTGTTATGAGTGAATTTTCCCGTTGTGGGATAAATAAATTATAATCTAATCTAATCTAATTTTATCTAATCTAATCTAATCTAATCTAATGAATGTCCGTGTTTTCCTACGTCCCATGAACGCAGCACTCCAGCCGGGGGGGGGAGAAACCGACAGCGCTGCTGACCAATCAGAGAGCGAGGGAGTGCGAGTGCGGAGGCGGGACCTCGGTTATCTAAAAGAAGCTCACCGCTTGGTTTCACCGCCTCGTCTGCTGCTCTCGTCCCATTGGCGCAGGTGATCCGTCTCAGGATGCGAGAGGAGAGCGGAGGAGAGGGGAAGAGAGAGGGGACAGCGCCGATGGAAAAGTGTCCAGGGCTCGGTTAAAAAAAAAAGAGAGAAAAGAAAAGAAAAACACCGGATTCAGTTTGTCCTGGACCACTCGGCGATGAGAGATTCACCGAAAGGGGCACTTTGAGATATGATGAGGTTTATTTCTGGTCGGCAATAGTACTATGATTTGGTATGTGGCCACTTTGATAGCAAGTGTATTCAGCACCCGAGGAACGGCCGCTCAAGGTGAGTCGAAGTGCAGTGTGTGCACCCAGCAGAGCCTCCTGCTCAACTTTGCACGCGGCTGTTTTTATTATAATAAATATGTATTTTAACTTTAAATATGTCGCTTGCATGTTTGAAAAAAAATGTCACACTTTATACGTCATGAAGTTCATGCGTGTGTTCAGCACCGCACCTGGAGTGAGAGCCGGGCCGGCGTATGATGATGATGCTGGGAGCAGACCCGGTGACAGAGCTCTTTATCATGGAAGATGGAGAAGGAGGGGAACTCCTTCAGTTAGAGGTGTTTTTTTTTTTATTTTAAAAGAAGAATAATGCAGCTTTCTGCTCACTGTGATGCATCATGGAGATGTGTGATAAATGGGCTCTGTCGGAGCTTCAGTGTGATAGAGTCTGCAGCCTCTCTGGGCTGACATATTCCTTCCCCCCAAGATGTGTGAGTTTGCACGGCTTGGAGCTGCAGGACACGGCTTGGAGGAGCTGGAGCCGGCTTGCCCTGAGCTGCACACTGGCTTGGCCAACGTTTGGTGAAACGTGAAGGCAAAATGTGATTACTGTGGTCGCCGGTGTAGATGTCATTAAAATGCTATGAGTGCATTAACCTCTTCCTGAAGGGAGCTGTTCATGCTGAAGCTGATGGGGTGCAGTACCAGCTGTGTCCGTTAGAGGGAGCTCTGCATGAGCGCCAGCACCTGCATTAGAGGTGAATTGGAAACAGTTCCCAAGAGGCTGCTCTCAAGTCATGTGTGATGTAACTTTGATCACATGTGCGATGACTTCACAGAGCTGGTTTGTTGTCATGCGTCGTGTTTCTTCTGTTTCTTGTGTGACAAGATGGCTTCAAAGGTGAGAGATGCTACAACCTGCAGGTGACCTCTGACCTCTGCTGCAGAGTGTGACAGAGAGGAGAGACTCCTCCTGAGGGTTTAGGGTTGTTGGAGCAAAGCAGAGATGAACTGAGGTGTGTTATGAGTGACGTCTGTCAGTGTGGCAGGGCCCAAATAGATAGAGCTGCAAAATCGATTATATTCACAATCATCAATTCATCTGCTGATGTAAAATATCATTAAATAGTGAAAAATACCAATCAAATGACCAAAATCTCAAATTTCAAATATTTAAATCGCATCTTTGGTCGCCCAATCAAGAAATTCAGAGTACTGTCTGTGAATCTTTGCCTCAAAAACTTCAAAATTAAACCTTAATTTGATTTTATAATCGACAGATGATCGAGCCAACTAACGTTACAGCTCTAATCATAAATGACCTCATCCTTTAGTCGATTTGCCGGTCTGTATGATGACCAAGGTGACGCGTAGTGAGCAAGTCAAGCTGCAGCAGCTTAAAAAAAACAGAGTTCCCTGCTACTTTCGCCCCCCCCACCTCCTCTCTCCGTCCATCCGTCCTCTTTCCTTCCCTCCCTCTGCCACTCATCTTCAAGAGAGAGGGAAGAAGAAGTGGATGAGACTGTGACGACGTCTAGCGCCTCGGCATCGCTGATTAGACGATGAAAGAAGGGAAAAAGGAGCGCTTGATGAAGCTTGCCGCAAACTTCTGACGCGGGATCTTGCGAGTTTATCTACATTCATGTTTGTTGACGTCCTTCTGGCATGCAAACGGGCTCCGTTGGCTACACGGCAAAACAGTTATGCAATGTCCTGCCTAAAGAGGATACACTTAAGCATCGTCTGCCAAAGGAGAGAGATTTAGGGAGATGTTTTTAAGCGGCTTCCCTCGTCTCGTCCACGTTTGGGGCTGTGGGCGACTTGGCAGAAATGTGCATGCGCTGACTTCTGGACGGCAGAGGAAGGAGCGACCGTGACCGCACTTTTTTGTGTTTTTTAACACCGTCCCTTCAGTCAGCGTAGCTGATTCCTGCATATGGTCCTTGTCCTGTGCTTTAACACATTGATGGAGCTCCGCAGCATCCATGCTGTGCACACAGACACACAAACCCAGACGAAACACACCAGCCCGACAGAAGCTGCGCAGGGCAGCATCCTTCTGGCTGAGTGCTGCTGTCTCCAGCTGGCAGCTGGCAAATGCCTTGACTTTTGCCAGTGATAACCCTGGACGTGAGCCAGCCTGCCTCTCTTTCTCTCTCTGTTCTCCCCTCGTCTCCGGTTTCCTCTCTTCCTCACCTCGTTTCATCCCTCCCCTCCCTCTCTCCCGCCTCTCACTTTTCCCGCGTGACTCAGGTCCTCGCCTCGCTCCCCCTCCTCCTCTTCCGTCTCTCTCCCTCTCTTCTCTCCCCTGCTCCGTCCTGTCGTCTTCCTCTTCCGTACACTCGGATGAACTTGCTTCCCTCCAGGTTTCAAGTGGCCTCTCTCAGCATGGCCGGGTAGCCGAGGGAAGGGAACATGGTGGGTTGTGTTAATGGAGGCTTGGGGCGAGCTCCACAGCAACCGTCTGCTGCCTGACACACCCACTTGTTGCCCTTACCCACGCCACACACACACACACACACAACATACACACACGTCAACAAGCAAGCATCCCCTTGGGGGGAAATGTGTCTTTAACCAGGATCTGAACATATGCCCACTAACAGGCTTTCTGCCCCAGACTAAGTTGGACTAATTATGACTAAGCTGTGAGATAAATGCCACTCCGTTGCTCGATAAATGCGTATGCTACCACATGCCAAGAGGGGGATGTTGTTCAGAGTATAGTGGATAGAAACTATGTAAAAAACAACAAGCCAGTTTCAGCATCGAACGGCGTCTTTCCACTCAGGCTTTCACATCTAAACGGTCTGGTTTGATTCTGTTGACCGCCGCCGTGTTTGCCTGTTATTTTGGTTCGTTTGAGCTGGTATGAAACTGTCAATCAAGCTGCCGGTGCCGACCAAAACAACCAGACTGAGACTGCCAAAAAAGAGAGTCTCAGTCTGCCTTCAACGCCCGCAGCCGCTGATGTGGTTTATTTGTGGTGTCAGAGCAGGCAAGGATGAAATTAAAAGATAAACTGCTGTTAATTCCATCTGCTGATCCTCAACTGTTAAGAAATTCGTTCTCCCGATCTGTCGGCTATCAGCGATGTATAGCCCATGTTTATCGGTAACCACGGTGACACATACGCACGTCAGCTGGCGTGTGCGGGGATTCAAAATGAGGTGTGTTGAGTGAAACATATTCACCACACATCAACACTCTTTATATAAGAGATGATATACGAGGTGATACACACACCCCCAGTGGAGAATGCTAATCCTAATTTATGTCAAAGGATTGGTCCCCAGACTCAGGACAGAAGAGCTGAGTGGATGAAGTTTATTTTTGATGTGTGCCTCACTACAGAGACTGCTAACTGTTCAAGCTCGATGATGGATCGATATTGTTACAGGCTGTCTGCGACACAACTTAAGACTTGAAAGCTTTGGAAGCTCAAAAGTTTGACGTTGTTTGAGTGCATGAATGCAGCATTAGCCTGCTGAACCTGGCTTCAGTGTGTTGCATGGCTAAGTAGCTACTCCGCCATGTTTAGTGTTAGAGTTGCAGAGAGAGAAACAGTGTAAACGTTAAGGCTCATTTAACGCTAAGTACATATAGAGATTAGCTGATTGGATGTTTTTAAGCTTGTTTTATCCGCTTTATATCTCTCATATCTCTCTTTATAGCTGCATTGCCTCTACAAACTGGATGAAGCTGGATTACATTTGTGAATTTGTTGATGCATGACTACCTGATGACTTCCTGTTTCCATGTGTATTGCAGTTGCACTCTGCAGGATTGGATCTTAAACGTGTCATATCTGTATTTACACCTCGATATATTTCTGCTAAGATTACAATGCGATTCTTCACTGTGCACGTCATTAATGCTGTGTTTGTTTGAGTCAAATACAGTTGGCCAGAAACCTCCTGAACTTGTGTTTATGATTCAGTGATGCTGTCTCCAAACTCAGCGCATGTGTATTTTTGGATAAACTGTGTGTGTGCGTGTGTGTAAACTGATCTGGCAAGGAGCACCGGGTGCCTAATTAATTATACTCCCAGAAACTTTGCCGGTATCCTTGTTTTTTGATGATCCCTACACTATGATCACTTAATGAGTGTTCTCCCTGTAAGTGGGTGGCTGCTTGGCAAAAACAAAAGCTGCTGACCAAGAAAAGGGAGACTCATGCCTCATTCACAGCGTGGATTTAAATCCTGTGGGTGTTTTTTCAGTAACAGAGCAGCGTGTTGGGTTTTTCTGTGTGGCCTGATACATGTTTAGTTTTCACTGGGATGCCAATCACTGCTGTTAATGAGTGGATAACTGAATATATCTCAACATATAAGTTGTCAGGATGTCAGTGTTAAGTTCAGGCAACAAAACTGCTTGCTTAGGTTTAAGGAAAGATCATCCAATTTCAATAATCGCTTATGGAGCTGATTCCAGCTGACATTGGGCGAGATTCGGGGTACACCCTGGACAAGTCGTCATATATATGACATAATGCATGAACTATTGACAAAATAACAAATTCTAGCATTGCTAATAGTTACAGTAAACAAATAATCAGTAAGGTTGAATTACCTTGATTAATTAATCAATTTCTGTTGTATTATTTATGGTTATTATAAAGTGTGAGTGGATCAGAGTGAGTTCACCTACACTGAGCCTCTTGGCTTCAGATAAAATGTTTCTCTAATTCCAACACTGAACTTCCTGGATTGAGGTCACACATCCTGTTAAAAATTGGGATGCACATCAGCTCAAAGCATCTCGCACACTGAGCCGACGCTAAAAGCCACAACATTTTTAAAAGTTGGCAGTTATTGGTTGTTATTTTTAGACTTAATATTTCCACTGTCGGCTTGATGTAGAGCTTCATTGATGGACAGTTTCACCACGAGAAGTCAGGTTGGTCACGTTGAAAATACGGGCTTCATTTAAATGTAACATTTTCCTGTGATGTAAATGGAAGTGGACTGAGTTCACATGACGTGGCGTTATGATTTCAAACATCTGCTTCACTCGGTATCCATAGGTCATGTATGTCTGCACTGTATAACCTGCCGCGGATGGTCGGATGGCTCACTCCCTCTGAGCTTAATGAAAAGTAGCACCCCTGTTGCTGTGGGGCAAACAGCACACTTCATAAAAGTCACCAACCTTTAGATGTCAATCACGCTGGTATTTGGGCCAAGGAGCACTGACTGACTGACGGCTGCTGTCAAGCCAACCCCCACCCCACCACCACCCCCCGAGCTCCCAGCAGCCTCCATTTTGGTTCAGCGAACTAGTCTTTTGGGGTTGCTCGGCCGGATGAACTGAAGGAAAAGATTGTCGACAAGAGACGCCTCATGTGTAGTCTGAGATCGTTGCACATCCCTGTCAATTATATATGAGCAGCCCACTGAGCGTTTTCAGGGTGTTATACCGAGGTCAGTGTGTTTCTATTTCAGTGCAGTCAACCCAGAAACACACACACACCTGACCTGATGTTTGCAACATGATCACGAACGCTGTCGTGTTTAAGACAGCTTTACCTGTCACTGCAGGTGTCGGAATCATAGATAAAATTAGATACTGTGACTAACCCTGAATTCACACCCTCAGTAGGTTTAGCTCAGAAACTGTACACAACAGCTGGTTTTGCGTCAGGCTTTCAGTTAGCAGCCGCGAGTGTTTTTCGATTTGTCTGCACCATCACTCTGCGTCCCGGGGTTGTCACTTAATTCTATGCGGGGGAGGACGGGGTTGCTTATCTAGCATTGCCTTCCTGTGTAACCTCAATTATATATCACTCCTGAAAGGAGCAGGGAGCTAGCAGAGTGTAACATTCGGGTCCGCTGATATAGTTCAGCATGGATAAAGACACTATCTCTTCTAGTCGTCTCTTGGCTCACATAAAGGCAACCGCCCTGTTTTATACGAAACATACTCCCTCACAGCTACTCCTCAGGTCCGTGAGGGGCTGAAATAGATGGTGGTAGTAGTTATAAATGTGCGTGTGTGTGTGTGGTATCTTGATCACGAACTGGAGCTACACTTGCAGCGCAGCACTTCAGGAAGTACTGCTCTCTGGTATTTGTTCTGAATATGTTGTACCAGTGTCCTTTTGCTGACTCATCTTAAAGCAGTCCAGCTAGTAATTGCTGTAGTCCTTCTGCTGCGGTCAGGGTACACAGAACGGGCACATCGACAAAAAAGTGCCCAGTTGTTTAGATGACTTATGGCGCCTCTGTAGAGTTTACTGAAGTTTCTATTTTAGTTTCGTGGAATCAGATAGATGAGCTGAGCCGGAAGTCAAAGCGCTCGAGTCCATCCACGTTCCAACCCTCACCTATGGTCGTGAGCTTTGGGTTTTGAATTGTGGAAGCAGTCGAAATGAGCTTCCTCCTCCTTCGCGGGTGGCCGGGCTCAGCCTTGGAGATAGGGTGAGGAGCTCTTGACATCTGTAGCAGAGCCACTCCTGCTTCGCATTGAAAAGAGCCAGCTCAGGTGGTTCAGACATCTGATTGGGACGCTCACTTCCTTTGAAGCTGTTCTGGACTTGTCCAACTGGTAGGAGACCCAAGGGTAGACCTGGAGGGACAACATAGCCCATCTGGACTGGCCTCGAGATCCCCCAGGAGGAGCTGCAGGAACAGAAGGGAAACATCGGCCAAAATCCACGGGACACAGACACGACGTGTCACGTAGGCGGGACGGAGCGAGGTGTTTTACCTGCTTCACTGACTCAGTCTTTGTTGTGAGCGGTTGTGTGCCAGCTTCACTGCGTGCGCATTGAGTTTTGCCAAGTGATAGCACAGTTTGGATATGCAGGGATGGACGCGTAGGCTTTATTAACTGGTACTTTGTTAATTAACTGGATGGTTTTATAATTTATTTGAACATGAAATATAAAAACACCCCCATAGTTGCTCTGCAGCATCACATTGCCTCTGGCACAATGATTTATTTATTTCAGTCATTTAAACTGATTGTAATTGTGTTTTTTTTACACAGTTGAGATGTTGCAGTTGATTATCTTGGTGGTTCTCGGCTGCGATTCTGCTGTTGCGCCATGTCCATCGGATTTCTCGGAGATTCCCAGAGATGCTCTCTTTACTCCGACTGCCTCTGGCTTGATGGCATGGCTTCATAAAGTAGCTACACCATTCATTCATAGTCTGCATTTGTGCTCCATATAATGGACAGGCTGACATGGACTTGATTAGAGATGCTAAAGACCGGTCTCATTAAACAGCACTTTGTAATAACAGCTTACATGTTGAAATTGGGCTTACTAAATGATTAAAACACACAACGCCGGCATGAATACAAATATGACCGTGGGATGTGTTTTTCAGCTCTCCGCTTCAGGTGCAAATTGCAAAGCGTCACTTTAATTACAGGTGAGAGGTGACTTATGAGATTAGCTGTGGCCAATTTAGTTTTATTTTGAAGGTTTGATTCAGCAGATCAGATCCAAACATGTAGATGAGGGCACATATTTTTATACAATCCAAAGGTTTGCTGCTAACTCGTCTCGACAACTTGCCTCTGTAAGTTTTAGTTTTTTTTTAAGAGGTGGAATCATTTTTCGACTCTCCGGTTCTCCCCGCTCAACCTCCAACAATCCTGAGATCTTGCAGATCACTGCTTGGCAGCTCTGTGGCCTGTCACGAGTCTCGTCATTTGTAACTTCACTATTATGATGTTGCAGTTAACCCTTTGTAGGGATTCAGACTGTGCCCAGTTTGCAGTCATATTCAACCCAGGTGTCCAAAGCAAAGCCTCGCCTTGAGTTGACAGTTTATTTCTTATCTGCTCAGAGATCCCAGCGCTTCTTTACCGCTCACCTACTGCCAGTTTTACAGACTTGGACACATGTGCACCGGCACTGTCGGGCAGAGGAAGCAGTTAGATGGATGAGTGGATAAAGTATATTTAATTTACCAGACAGAGCAGTGTGCCTCTCTTGCAGTTGAAGAAGCTGAAGTTCATCCTGTGTCGTCTGTTTCTTCAGAGCAGGTTTTGAATGTAGCATTTCTGAATCATGCAATTCATACACATATTTTCATTTGGAGGCTTTTTAGTGCAGCAGTGTGGTTTTTGGTAATGGCTTCCTGCTAACATACATCTTGGTTGCTGTCCTGTTACTGCACTCCACTCTCCTTCCTCTCCTCTCCTCTCCTCTCCTCTCCTCTCCCACCATCCTGAGCTGGCTGGCTTCCTCTCCTGTCTCATTTTACAGCCTGGCCTACTGATGCAGCACAGTCAGCTTCCTCCATGCCGACTTCTCCAGACCCATTAAACATTCATTGGATAGGGCCATAAGATACCTTACCATAACCTCAGCTGTGCTACACTAAATTCAGCCCCAAGATCTGAGCTTCACACCCCAATCCTGATGCAGCAAATCCAGGAGCAAGAGCCAAAGACGAGACAGCATATGGGTCTGTTTGAGGGAGGTAGTAGAAAATGCATGCAATAGACAAAGTGATTGATTATGTTTGTGTCTGGCCTTTGTGGCACAGTATATGACACACGATCCTCCTGCTGCTGGGTGGCAGCAGTGCTGGACTGAAACAACCTGCAGTGCACAGACAAATTACTGCAATCTTAATTGTTAGCGAAGTTTGAAGGTTCAAAAATTAATAAACAACGCTAACATTTAAATTCTAAATCAACATTCGAATGATGAGCAGCTGTCTCAACTTCTACACAGTTGCAGATGAAAAAAGTTAAAGTATAATAAAGAAATCAAATTAGACTACATTAATATTAGTTTTGTGCAATTTGTAGAATTAGATTGCAGTGGTGGAAGTTTGTTTCTGACTCTTGTGATCCAAATATGTCGCCAAAGTGTGAAGTCCAGAAGTCAAAATTTCTTGAGATTCACAACATGTTTTTATGATTAAATAATTTGGTTCAATCCATATTTGTGTTTAGCCTTTCAAAAACATTGCCTCGCTTGCTGCACCCTATACTAACAGGACAGTCTAGCTACAATCTAACAGCACCATAAATTACATTTATGTAATCACAATAACAAAAAATCTATTTCGGCTCTTGTGACTTCATTTAACGCCCATCAACCCAAAGACACAAAGTGATGAATAACAGGAGAGGCGCTCTCCTTTTGGTCTGGTGAGCATGCAATGGATGGAGATGCTCTCACTGATGAAGGGACGCATAGTCGTGAAGTTGGTGGTCAGAGCTAGCTTGCCTTGGCTAGATTAGTCCATCCTTCTTCTCCTCAAAGGGTTTTTCAGTGTGTTTAGTCATAGTAACTCACGATAGCACATAGTACTTGATTTCTATTGCGTTAACTCACTATAACTAGCTCCCTGAATCCTTCGCCCGTTACCATCCTCGGACAGCCAAGTGCTTGTTCGCAGTGTTGCAAACTCCTCCAATGAAAGTAGCTTGGTAATAACATAAAGCTTTGTGGCTGCAGGGAGGGAGAGATCATCTTAAGCCACATTAAAAAGTAGATAGAGAAGTCTTTACCCAGATAATCATAAATCTCATTTCATCAATAAATAAAAAGTCTTTTAAAGAAATCTACAAAGGGAGGGAGAAGATCAAACAAACCATTGTAACACCATGTGAAATAACCAGAAGAAGTGAGAAAATACATTTTTCAAATCACTGTATTCTCTCTAACAAACAGCTGTATGTGCAGTTGTTCCAGCTCTGCGCCCATGCCAGTATCCATGACTCTCCGTCACCCCTACAGGGTGAGGCAGATGGATCAGTCTGCTAGTCTCTACGGCTGGTTTCAGGGTGTCAGGTAACAACTTACTTAGCGTATTGCTGACATGAACTTAATCTTTCTATCAGAAGGTCAGGTCGCTCTCGTCCAGCTGAGAAACAATGCAGACACGAGGCATCGATGCTAATTCACTTAAATCTAAAATATAGTCACATTTACACAGCTGTTGGAGAGAAGCCTCTGCTTTTATATGTGAAGAATATAGAAAAAGAAACTGATAGCTGCCATGTCTAAATGGAGACAAACTAGGGTAGCTGGCTTTGTATCTTAGTGCTGTGGTTTCACGGGTGTCCCCTTCTCCTGTGAGACCTGATGCCGTGACCTTGTCGCAGCAATGACAGCCATACATTACTGCCTAATAAGCAGCAGCACATCTACGAGCATGGCTGCACCCACGTGCAGTTCCCGGGAAGGGCGAGAAGGCTGGCTGAAGATGGCGGCTGCAGCTTCCTCGGCCTCTTCCTCTTCCTTAGTCAAACCTCGATCAGACCGTTTGTTTATCGATTGTGGTTGGCAAACACAAGTCAGGTCTGAGGAGACAGGTGGTGACTAATTGGAGAGATATATTTCAAAGCAAGTGTTCCCTCCAGTTTCTGCCAGATGTCAACTGCTCAGCAGACAGCCTTCATTGTTTAAATGTTACCTTAAATGCGACTGCTGCTAAATTACAGGTTCAAGGACAGAAGTGTTGGCATGTTAGCAGCTGTACAAGAGCTCTGCCTGTTAAGATAAAAACTATATTTTATATTTGTGTGTTTAAATGAGTGAAGAATAACTGTGATTGATTAATTTTCTATTAAACCTTCACATATCCTGCAAGTATAAACCTGCTTGTCCTGCCTGAAAGCTCAGTGGAGCAGGAAAATAGTTCCACAATACTCCTGTGGGTCATTATGGTCATTATATCGTGCTGTAGGGAGAAATCACCTGACATCGTGTAATTTTAGCATGACATATCTATGATTTTTTTGCTGAGTCATGAGGCACGTTTTCACAAATCCGAGCCAGATCAGTATACTTAATATAGAGGCTCAATGCAGAAGTCTCAGCATTATACAGTAACTTGAACATTTAGCAGCACCGTCGTGTTTAGACGGATTCTTTATGTAGACACTCAGAGAATTCATGTGAAAAACAGTGGCTGAATGGGAGAGAACTGGCTGCCCTCCATGACAGGCTGTAGTAACAACTACTGGTTAACTTTTTATTTGGATCAATGCCAAAACATGCCAGACAGCTGTTTTTACTCGGCTTTAATGGCAGAGTACATTTTGTAAGTCCCAGAAGTTGCAGGTTAAATCGAGAAAGCAAGATGTTGCTAAGATGGTGCAGGGCAACAAGGAAGACAAAACATCACGCTGGTCCGGAGGTGTGCAGGAAAAACTTGACTTTTATTTGTCACCAAACAAACAAATTAACACACAACCAAGAAAAATGGATCCAATCTGTTGTTCCCCTCCTACAATCTCAGCTCCATTCTCATCACACATACTCTGAGAGAGGCCGCCTCTCCAGTTCAAACTGGCCTATCAGAGTCGACAGCATTAACAATAAAAATCCATCATTCTCTTAATTTGCTCGCACCAACAAATTCTTTTTGGATTCTTCAAAATATAAACAAGAATATTGTACATTCAAAATAAAGCAATTATATGTGCAACATGCAATATTTTACTTAATTAATTGAGACGTTCAACATCCAATCAAATCAAAGTACCCGCCTACTCATACATCCCATAAAAGGGCACCTGTTGAGGTGTGCCTCCTCTTAAGCTCCAACCACATGGCCTCCACAGAGGACTCAAACAGGTTATGTTTTCTCTACATTATAACATGTTTTTGAACAAGTTTTAGAAAACTTAGCACTGATGTTGAGAACGATTCTGTGTCTCTTTGATATTGTGACTAAAAGTTAAATAAAGAAATCTGTGTGTAAGAGACAGGTCGTCTTTCCCAACAAAAATGGCCCAGTAAACAATGAGGGAGTTAGCGCTTCCTCACAGATGCTGAGCACAACATACTGGGTGCTAGGTGTGTGCATAGGGGTCCCTGATCTGTTACAAACATGATACAGATACACTTGTAAGGGTACACAGCTGTTTTTGAGTGTGGCGTCAGCAACAAGCAACACAGATGAGTTCTATGCTGCACTGGAAGAGTTTTCCAGACAGGTTTAGAGGACTAACTGGCTGGTTTAGCAAATCTTTGTGTGCCTGTACTCTGTTTAAGTGCAGTGCACAGCCGCTTAATAGTGTGTTTTTGTAGCATTAACCTGCACAAAGACCTACATCTTTGTTCTGAGAGGAAAAACTACCATTGCTAATAAGAGTAATGTTGACTGTCCTCTCATTTACAGTGGATATGGCTTAATTGCGTGTGTGTGTGTGGCGCACGGCCTGTTGACGCTGCAGAAGACATACACTAATGATTTTCCCCAGAAAGAGTCTGGGATCAGCAAAAAAAATAAAACAGCAGGGACTTGTAGTCAGGCCTGCTTCAGGTCTGACCTGTAACTGTAGTCCAACACTAAGTGATTTGCTTACATTAGAGAACTTGCGTTGTCGTGGGAAAACGCAGTAGATGAGGCATATTAATGAAGAAGAAGGAAATGCTTAGACACAGCAAACTGTTACTGAAGAAGGGCAAGGCTGTTAATTTGTATTCACATCTCCAGCCAGTTTACTGAAGGAGTTTGATCAAAGCTTACATCAGGCCTTAAAGTAATCCTTAGAAGCAGCCAAAGAGAACAGACAGTGGCGGAAGAGAGACGACACCAGCCGGGCCCTGAAGTAAAATCCATTAAAGCTACGTTACGTAACGGCACAGATGCATTCAAATAGTGTGAAGGCACTATACTCTATTGATGCAGTGTGTTTTCTGGGTATTGATTAGGATATTTTGACTAGAACTGATCTGTTTTGTAGGCTCGGTGGTGCTAAGAAAACATACAACAGATACAGCTCTATTGTACTTATTCATAGAAGATTTAACATATCCGTAAATGTTTGTACTAAAGAAGGCGTCTGTCAGCCTGTCATGTTTGGATGAATGTTTTTCAGAGAGCACAAAGAGGTGATAAGTGGTGCTTTTTAGAACATTTCCACTGCTGTAAGCAGCTGCTGTGAGCACAAGGGAGGAATAAATGAATAAACAGTTGGAAGTGATATCGGGGATTTCACCATGCAGGATTAACAAGTCAGGAAAAAAATCACTTTTTGACACGTTCAAATAAGTTTTTGGAAAACTTCATGACCGTCTGAGGCAGCTGGATTTGCCAGAGACGAAGAACAAAGAACAACGCTGAAGTATTTACTTGATGAAAAAGATGTTTTTGCTCTTCTAACTGGCTTTTGTGATTGATTATATGGTTCAATGATGTCCGGCCATGATAAATTGTGAGACAGAAGGTTCATCCAATGACCTGCCAAGTCTTTTTAAAGAGTGTTTGCCCCTTTCCAACAAAGAAGTTCAAGATTAAATGTAACAAACCATCAGGTGCCGTCAGGTTACCTGTATCACAAAACAAGTTCAGCTTCTTTGGTAACATTAGTGATAGTGAGGCAGGTAATGTGAGCATGCAGAGTGATGTGATATTAAACAAGTAGTTGTAGAAACAGTGAGTAATATTTCAATAAGTCAAGCTGGAATAAGAAAAAGGCTGTAAAGCAATCTGGGCATTATTACCTTTTCAATTACAGTTGGCATTTTCAACACGACTGACATTTTGTCTCATGATGAGCTAACCATCATGAATAAGTGGTTTGGATGTTTCTGCTGCAAAAGCGGAGGAGAAAACAGTCTGAAAAAAAAAAAAAAGGTTGTGACAGTGGTTGCACTTTTACCTACAGTACTCATCGAGTATTGATTCACTGCTCAACATATATCATGTCTGAGCTACAGTTATCTATGCTGTCACTAATGAGCAGCTATAATTACCAACCGTCAGCTTGTTAGTTCGGTTAATGATCTGCTTTGTTAGAAATCATGTTTTAATCCCAGAATGTGAATCTCATCTCTGATCTACTCATCTGTTAAATGTTGATATGACTCAATACTTTATTTTAAAAGCAGATTAACACGTTTGTCCATGTCAGTACGGTGACTCAGTCAGCGGTCAGGCCCTGATCTGATCCTCTGAACTGAACCTGCTCTGGAGCAGGTTAGCCGTGCAGCGTAGGTTGCCATGGTGATCCATCCCGGTTAAAAGCGAGCCTGCTTCGTGATGCCAGAAAAGCCGAGTTGAGCCCGAGGATGGCTGGATAACAGAGTAATCTCACTTTGTGATACAGGAGTAAGAAACCTCACCACATGTACACAACAAACAATATCTAAGAGAGACTATTCCATCCGTGTTTCTTCATCAATTCTCAGTTTAATGACGGTGTCTGCTGCAAAGGCCACCTTGAGATTAGCCTGGAGAAAAGGCTGAGAGCATTAGTCCTTTATAAGTAATTAGTCTCTGAGCAAAGTGGGCTTCAGGAGTGTACAGCACAAGCAGTCAACATACTCTATATTATCTAGGGTATCACAGACCATTGTGAAGGTAATACAGATTCTTATATTTGTAAATCATAAAGGAGAAAAGTTTAAAAATAGATCTGTCAGTAGTGTTGATACTTTTTCGATGCCACATGACGATACGATACAACCTCCACCTTCTCCTGTGCGGTCTGCTGATCACACACGTTCTGCTGCAGAGACACACAGAGAGCGGAGAGGCGTCATCTGTTATGTTGAAGACACGAACACAGCGTTTATTGTACAAGAGCGCGGAGCAGGTAAAGCAACAGTTAACACACCTGGTTTGTGCAGATCCCAACAACAATGAGCCTCCTCCACATGGCACACCAGAGAATCGTGGGTGAAAAAAAAAAAAATCAATTGTGAGGTTTTTTTTTTTTTGTGTGTGACTTTGTAAAAATACTGCTGTCCCTGTGTGACGCAGTGAAAGAGAAACAGAAAGTGGAGTGGCAGGCTGTTGTGTGTGTGCAAAAGAGGTGTCAGTGTGAGTTTAAAGTTTGAGTAAACACTAAAATAAGATGGTAAAATAAATATTAGGAATACAGTAACTCATTCTAACGAAATATAAAACCCCAGTTCCAATTCAACCGGTCCTCTGAGACAGAAGCAGCAGGATTACACAGTTTGATAGTCATGTCATAAAATCTCAAATATAGCTTTTCATGTCTTAAATGAAAATCATTAAAAGATGATCCACCTGTGTTTTGTGAGATTGTAGAGGTGTAGCAAGCCAATCAATGATCAGCCAATCATTTCTCGTGCAGTAGGAAGTAGTGGAATCTGAAGAGAGTTGCAGATTGCAACCAACTCGCCTCAACCTTCCTTAACAAGTGTATAAGTGTGAAAGGACTGAGCTCCTGTATAACATTTCCTAACATTTCGGCATATTCAGACAATAAATCTGCTTAAATCTTCCACAGTGGAGCTTTAATAATGTGGAACAATGGGTGGGAGTAGAGTTAAAGTGTTTACTATGCCCTATGGAAGAACAATATTTAATGGCTGGAGCTGGAGCAGGTCATCTGTTAATGTTAGGGTCGAGCGCTGGTTCCTCCCGTCCACAAAGCAGTCTATCAAGATGTGATGAAGAAGTGAATGAAATGTTACATTAAACTCTGACAGACCACCTACGAGGTGAAGAGTTGAAGTAGTTGTTCAGTAGTTTTGCCATGATCATACAGCAGAAGTGACGGAGACGGTGAATCTGCCATTATAATCTTAGTTTATTGGGCTCTCTATCATTTTGTGCTGGGCGGGTAACATGCAGCTGTTTTTGTGCCAGTGTGGGGTCACTGAGGGCTGGAGGGAGTTGCTGAGCGCTGCAGACCATAATGTTCATTCAAAGTCCCTTTCTCTGTCATTTGATTCAATGAGACTATAAAAATGACATGCACATATGATACCTCCATTCATCAGAGGTGACTGCCAATCATCTGTGTCAGTAAAAGTGCGTTCAGTTTAACTGGAAGACTGTTGCCAGGTGCTAGTGTCACAGCACCAACCAGCTTCCATTTGTATTTCTGTCTGTCTTGGTTTCATGTGATTATTATTTCAGATTGTGCCTTAATGTATAGAAAAATTTCAGATCAGGTGGGTCAAAATCAAGCGGGCCTCGGCCGGCAGGTCCGGTGGCTTTGCAGCCCTCCTGGGATTTACCAGAATTTCCAGAATTTTGCTGCAATAATCTTTAGAGAGTTTGTCCTGTTGTTTCTGCAGCTAGGAATGAAGAACTCTTTTTGAGAATTAATCGAAGCTTTTTAAAAAACTAACCACTGTGATAAACTGTTTAAAAGGACTCAGTCGTGAATAGCGTTGTTAGTCTCTCAGGCTAGAGCATCTGCTAGATGCTGCAAGTGTGAATGTCAGTGTGTATTTATACTTATGTTCTAAAAAAAAAAATGGTGCTGCTTTCAGACGAAATGCACAAGCAACACTGGAGGTGACAGAACATTATCATGACCTGCTCCTGGTTTCTTTACAAGGAAAACAAGCGAGGCAGGTTAAAGCTCGCCAACAGCAGCGCAGATGCAAAACGTCTGTGTACACCATTCCTGACAAGAATGCATCTCTACATAGAGAGCCCATAATGTGCAGCATTTACTCTGATTAGTCTTCCCCTCTCATAATGTTACAGGCTTCACTTGGAAGTGCTCCAACACTATCTCTCCGAGTTTGATTAGGGCATTCTCACCTTCCTAGACGAATTGTACAGAGGGTGTCGATGTGCCAGAGTTTGATTCAATTTCGGCATGGCAGGTGTGAAAGCACCTGCCATGCTGCAAGACGAGAACACTGAACCATCAGCGGTGAGAATGACAGTGAAAACAGTGAAAGTTAAACACATCAACAACACTGTTTTTTTCCCACCAACACTGCCTCCAAGTTTAAAAGCACACTCACTAATTTCAACCAACAATGCAGCCGTAATACAAAATAGTGCGATTTTAATAATGGAGACATCACGTGAAGATACAGTAATTGGTTGGTTGTTGAGTTGCCCTCGCTTCTCTGTGTGCATTCCTTAACTTGACCGTCCTCTGATCCATCCTTAGCCATATGGCTTTAATTCCTGCCAGTCAATGGGAGGTAAGAGGCTCAAAAACACTCCTCTGTCCTCCTCACAGACACTCTAAGAAAAGTCTAAGACTCTTAGGAGGCCTGCAACAGGTTTAAACATGGAAAAAAGAGTAAATACATCCTTACTAGTAGTTTTTTGGACAGTATTTAAGCGATATATGTGTGTTCTTGCATAGCTAATTCTGATAATTACTGCTGGCAGAAAACTAGATTATGATTAGACATGATTATCTGCATCACGTGCACCATCTACAGTTTACGCAATTCGTGAATCTGTGCCTTTATTTCAGTGTTGATGGTGATTTAAAATACCCTGTGGAGTGTTTTAGTAAACAAATATGTTCACTTTTTCTCACCAAAACTCATTTTGTGTATCTTTGAGGCCTGTTTGAATGCCTCCTAAAATATTTTCTGTGCTGATTGTCAAATGAATTTGAAACCTGTGTTGTTTAAATCCATGTTTATTTGCTTTTTATGAAGGTTCATTGCTGCATGCGTCTCATCTCATCTCCATGCTGGTGGAATAGCAAGAAAATGTGAGAAGTGAGCATGACATCAGATGCTTGTGCACATGCATGTACAGTACATGTACGGATACTAGACACAACATATTCTGCTTTATAGAACTTGTTATGACCCTAAAATAGTCCAGGGTAAAAGGAAGTAACATAATCTATATGAAGAGTTCACCTTTTTTATTTCCTAGTTGGCAGATAGAGCTCTGATTAAACTATCTACAGTACTAAAGGTAAAATCCTGAATTCTCTGTCAACACAGAAAAGCAAGAGAAAATGGAATGCATCAAAAAGGGCAACTGCCAACCAACCAACTAAAGTTTTCTTTTGGCCAAACAAGTTTCGAGACATTTCCTTTTCTCTTTGACTTTGCGTGTTTTCACCTATTCCTGTCTGAATCCTTTGCTTTGTTTAAATTTCCTACCACCACAAGCATGTCACAGGCAATCAATTTCAATTGTAGGACATTTCTGTTGGGGGAAAAAGGAGCAGGCAGAAGGGACTGCAGGTTAATTCTAGAGGGCAAAATATCAAGGGGATGCCATTAAAGTAGCTGTCAGCAGCAATATCTGTAAAACAGAACTACTCGGACAGGTACTGTTCAAGTTAAAGCGACATAGCGTAGAAATATTGCCTGTGATTTACAGCCCTCAGTTTCAGAGTGCAGTGCCACTGTCCTAAATATAAAGTTGTACAGGTGGACAGGTTATGATTACATTACTTATGATCAAAAACCAGCGAGTCGACAGCTGTGGGAGCAGTCAAACATCAAGCAAGTGCAACAACACAAGACATAGCAGCCAGCTAATAGCAAGATGCCCAGCTCGGTGTCTGTCTTCAGCCTTTTACTTCACCAAGCTCTCGCCAACAACTGAAAGTCAATCCCAGATTTATTCTTGTCCGGCTGCCTCTTGCTCAGCCACTTTCTCATTGGCTTTTTGGACTTCTTCTTCTTTTCTCTCTACATTGCCCGCTTGCCCAGCTCTGGTTCTGGCATGACACCAGGGCTGAACACCTCCTCTTCACAGTAGTCCAAAACTCTGAGCTCACAGCTGGAGCAGCCCGGCTAACAAACTGAGCTAACATTAGCTAACAGAGTGGAATTATTGGGACTGTCACTCCTCATAGGGAATTATGTATTATATTCTGCCATAGAGCACTGTGTCAGGACACCGATATTGGAATTTGGTCATGGAGGATTAATGGACAAAATACTTTTGTTGATAGCAACACCATGATAGAACCGGCTGACCTGAGGTCTGTTTAAAAGTTTTTGTCTGACAGAAGCCAGACAGAGTCACCTTGACTGGAGGCTTTGGCTGTTTGCATGGACTAACAGATGGAAATTGCATCCAGGATTAAAGGCCTTTGAAATTCAACCCTCTTGTCTCGCAGTTTGCAATGTTACAATATCAAGACTAGCCTCAGTTTCACATATATAGCTTTTTCTTTTGCTTTACTCCACATGTGATGTGCAGGAAGGATCAGATGCTTCAGAACTCCTTTGAATTCCAAATGATGAACGCCTGCATGAGAGTAGGAGACCAGAATTAGGTCAAGTCTCCCACCCTTTGGTGTAGCATTAGTGTTTTAAGCCACCCCGATATATCTGTGGACTGTAGCACAAGCTGACAAACACAAATGAGCAATGCAATTTCCCTAAGCTTCCAGGCAAAATGTTTTGATTTCTGTTTTCCTCCTCATTTAAAGTGAGCCGGAGCTTCAAACGCACCACTTTTCACAATTCATTATCACTCACTGCTCTTCCCAAATGTATTCCGTCTTCCTGCAAGAAGATATTTGCACAGTGAATATACTGTAGTTCACATGGTTTCTCACATTTTGCTTTATTGATCTAAAACTGTACTTCTCTTTGATCTCACACAAGGGAATGGAAGCTCTTAATGGCTTCTACTAATGCTTATGGGTAAGAAACTATTTTGATGTTTTCTTTTTAATTCCCTCTTTGGACTTAAAAATGCAGATGTATTTTTGTTGTGCTCTGTCATCCTAGTAATCTGTTTAAGCACCGCTTTATTATAGGGAAAGATATTATGTTTTAATATATAGTAGCAGGATGATTTGTATTCTGTCTGCTGCAGCACAGTCGTTTACATCTGCCAGTTCTTTTTGTTGTTTTTTTTTTTCCACTGAGATGAATCCTAGAGTGAAATCTGGTGAAAGAAGAATGAGTGAATGGTTTGGTGTCATGCAAACAAAGCAAAAACATCTGAGTTACAGCTAAAACAGCATCATTGTTTGCTTTGTTTTTTGCAACTTGCAACTTGTGTTGTGAATTATTGTCTTGTCTGTAGCCACTGCGTAACTTTGAGCATCAAGATTTAAGCCTCCAGATTTCGTTAGCAGATGGCGATGGAGTTTAGAGGCCAACTGACAGTAAGAAAGAGGAAATGTTCTGTTATGGCAGACATTCTCTGTAGATTAGTCTGCTTTTGCTCACAAACCTAGACTAGTAAGCACTGTTAGATGCTTGACTCAAGGAATGCTTTTGTTGGTCAGTCTTTCGGTCCACCACTTTTGTCCAGATGGATGGATATCCAGTGAAATTTTGTACAGGCACTCATTGTCTCCAGAGAATGAATCCTACTGACTTGATTTTTTTGACTTCTCTTCAGCATCACCATGAGATTCAGCTGCAACAGACATTCTCGTACTTTATCTTTTTCCAATACGCGTTTTATGATAATGCCTTCAAGATTAATGACATCACCATGAGCCTCAGTTGTACTGTGTGAGCTGGACCCTTACAGAACCGCTAACTTTGTACAGATTTGTTTATTAAATCTGATTGCAGACTGTCTGGACTGTCATTTGCAAGTGATCAGATTGGACCATCACCAACCTATCTGTATGAGTTGCTGTGGTAGTAACTATGCTACACTGACGCACTTGTGTTACTCTGGATTTGATGTTTTCATTATTTGCGAGTGACTCAAAAGACACAAAAGTCTGATTGGAGTCACATTTTCAAACCACTTCCCAATGAGGCTTGGTTCTGATTTGTAGAATTCGTATGTCATGTTGTTTTGCACTGTTCAGATTTTCTCAAATTCTCAATCTCGACACAATGTTGATCTGCTGATTTGTGCTGTCTGAAAAAGACTTTTGTCTTGTTACTTGCGCTGAGATGAGTCCTTGACTCTAAAATGTGATGAAGCTTGACTAAATGGTTTGGTCCTATGGTGGCACAGATACAAACATTAGCATTTCTGTCATAGTTCCTGCATAACTTTGAGCCCCAAGATTCAAGCCTCCAGATTTTGGTAGCAGATGGCGACGGAGTTTAGAGGCCAAGTGACAGTAAGAAAGAAGTAACACTCTACAAGTTTGTGCATAAAAGAAGTCTAACCCACATAGAATGCATATTGTAGCTAAGTGTAAACTGACCATGCTGCAAACAGGCTGAACTCCAAAGAAGTCCAAAGAAGTGTTCTCTCTCCTTTGCAGTGTACATCCTGCTGATTGCATGGCAACATTCATAATGCCTCCATTAATTTCACCGGGCGGTCGTTTTATGAGCACCATTGCCCAGTCCAACTTTTGAATAAGACACAGGAAGACTAAGTGCAGGTGCAAGAATAATCGGCTGTGTGGTCATGCACTGACCTTGCGATAGTCATCAATAATTTATGTTGTATTGTGTAAAAATCTCATTTATTTGTCATTTTTGTTGGCACTTAGCAGAGCGGGCCAGTTGTCGCTGCTCGACAGCGAGCCAGGGGGACCAGCTGAGACAGGAGCGAGGGAAGCTTGAGTTTATTCTGTGTTTTAAGTGCCAACACGAACCTTCAGCTGAGACAGTATGCCGGAGTGTGTCGTGCGTTGTATTGTGTATTTATTGCATCTCACCAAATTTTTTTTTCGGTCTTGTTTGTCACCTTGAATAAATATAGAAATGCAGTTTTCTGTGAGGCCTCAGATGAAAATATGCCCGTCTGTACTGTCACACATGCTCTGTTATGCTGTCATGTAACAGAGGAAGAACAGTTTATCTTTGACACCACAGGACCTGGAAACAAATATCATTTGTAAATCACACAGAATTTAAATTGCAGTGGTGCATAATGAAGCAGAACCACAAACACACAAATGTCATATGTAGATCGTCTCTGTCTTCTCTTAGCAATGTGAGAGAACGATATAGAGAAGATGAAAACTGTGTATTGCATAATATTAAAAATGTGACTCGTGAATGCGATTGACGTTTCCATATTATTTTAGACCTTTCAAAATAAAACATTCATTCAAATTCTTAACATGAAATTATTCTAATTTCCTCATCATAATCTCAGCTTCTCTGTCAACCTACAGGAAAAAAGCTCCACCTGTTTCATTTCTTTGCTGCAGTCTCGTATATGCAACTAGGGGTGTGACAAATCTGTACTGAAATGCCACCATTTGAGATAAAACACGGTAAATTGCGTAAACCATATCTGCCTTGGAATATATTAAACTAACACTGAAGAGTGAACTGCATGATGCAACATTATCGGAAAGAACAAAAACATTCATTTAAAATGCCCTTAAAAACATCATTAATATGGAGATGGCTGCTGTTAAAAATTCAGGACAGTTGACCGAGAACGATTTTGAATGCAGCATCTGTTGCTGATGTTCGGATACTGTTGAGTGCGGATGATTACAATTATTTGTAACCAGCAGAACTTACACAAAACAGTGATGGATTGTGGCACAGGTACTCTACCTCGGCATGCTGTGTTCTTCGTCTCACTCTCTGCTGGTCGGGTTTTGTGAGAAAATGTCAGTCCCAAAGCTGAAATAAAACATTTGCCACATTCAGAGGTAAACAGACTGCGAGTTCCTTTTTGTCATGTAATATAGACGCTTTATGTCACTTTGCATTACAACTGAGCCCCACAAACTAGTTGTAGGTTGTCTAGCCAGTGGAAGTAAAAAGGAGAAAGAAGTTTTGTGGACAGTACATACTGATTTTTTTTTTTTTCTGTAGATATTAAATAAAGTTAGCATTGCTGCAGTAGCTAGAGCTAGATCAAGGGCTCTGGTTCTTCGGTCCAATAGAAAGTTTCCCCATAAAACCACCAATCATGTTGTATTCATACCCCAATGGTGGTCAGTTAATGACAATTTTTGCTATGTTGTCAGTCATTATGTTTATTGTTGCATGTAGAATAACACACATCAGCACTTCCTACAGTGTCGAGGCCTTTGTGTTTCCATCCACCAGTTTTCAATTTTCAATTTGCACATTGCAGAACCTGAGTGCAACCTTTGGAAAACCTCAAGTGGAATCATAATACCATCACGTTGTCTACACGGCATTTGTTCGCTTGAGGTTTGAGGACTCGAGCTCAGTTAATTACGTCATCTCTGTGTGCCTCGTCTTCTGCAGCAGTTTAATAGAAGCCGACAGGAAAATTAGCGCCACCACCTGTTTGTCCCAGTGGCCCGTAAGTGCTTGTAATCGCACGACAGTGGTCGATGATTTTCTGTAAATTCAGTCAAAAAGCGTGCATGGTGTGGATGGAGACCTGGCGTATGGCTCCTCTGCTCACTTGTGGCATCTCCCCTGATTTCACCAGTATTGCAGCATATTTTCATTCAACCTGATGGTGGCTTCTCCTTTTTCCAGTGTTACTCCTGGCAACAATCAGGAATACCCAGCAAACATAAACTCCCCTTTTCGTGCACCTTGCTGACACTCTTGGTGCTGTGTGTGTGTACGTGCATGTACACCACAGCGGTTATACCTTGCAATGTTGCCCTCCCCTGGGTCTTCGATTGTAAATGAGCTTAACCCTTATGGGTGGTGAGCAAATGTCTACTTCTCCTCTCTGCCTCTCTCTCTCTCTCTGTCTCATGAGTTATAAACAGTGAAGTCATACCTTCCAACGGGCCTGTTTTTGTGCTATCTGCCATGATGTCACCAGCAGCCAATCAACACGTAGCACCGCTTGAGGTAGCGTGTGTGCGTGCGTGCGTGCGTGCGTGTGAGTGAGGAGATGGGGGTGGGGGTGTTGCTGGTGGGGGGGGGGGGTTCACCACTGGGAAAAGCACACTTGCTCAGTTATTATCTGGTTCTGCCAGCAAGCATGAGAGCACACATGCATCAAATCACGATTCTGCAAGCTCCCTTTGATACACACTGCCTCTCTGTGATGTAACGATGCTCTATATGCTACATAGGGGTGCTATACACTGTATGCTGCGCGGCAATTATCAGGCTATTGTGATAATGATGTATTCTGAGATATTCCTTACTGTGTGATGTGTTTTACGAGGTGATTGCAGTGTTATGCTGGTTTGGGAAAGCACAGCTCTACTGGTATTTGTGTTATTAGTGTTTTTATTCTATTAGCCTGACAATTAGGCCTAATTATAAGATAAACATCTTCCGTTTAGTGCAAAACCTAGACGTATTGACCTTAGTTCAAGGTGACTGTGGACTGTTTCATGCTCTCCTGCTGCAGCCTTAATGTGTATTTGAAAGCTCGAGCCGTCAAGTCGAGACTGATAATGCAACAAGCACATTCTGGAAATTGCAAAATGGAGAAACATCAAGTGTTGGGATTGAGGCTCAGCAGAATGTCATCCTTTGAGTGTTTGTGCTTTTAGCAAGCTGTATTTTCTGACCTTATTCTTGCTGTTACAAACACACACAGTACCTCCGCTGAAGGAAATGTAGACTGAGATAGCCCAAAGCATCACCACCACCACCGCCGCCACCACCGATCCCGGAAACCGTCGGCTATCGTCTGACAATGATTTAGCCTCTGGGGACAACGGCCCGTGTTTCTGGGCTCCCGGTAGCCAGCGGATATCTGGAAAACGGAAAACAGATCTGGGCCAAGACTTCCTCTGCAGTCTGATTAGTAACTTAATACACAAGATAACTTGATATGCAGATTATCTGCATATGAATGCAAATAATTAAAAGAAAAAAAAGTGAAATCGTCCTCAAACTTGGTACCCGATGACTTCAGAGATCGCTTCTGTCACTTTTACTCTCCACACTGTAGCAACCAAATCCAGAACACTTCAAGTGCTAAAATCCTGATAGATTCTGCATTCATATGCAGATATTTGTTTATCTGGAAAACATGTGGGTTTTATTGGCTCCATGTGATGTTATGGAGGTATTTTCAGAAATTAGCACTGGTTTGACTCCTGAAATATTTGCAAGTCAATACTGAACCATCTTTTTCTGGTTGTTCCAGCAGCTGCAAGTGATGGTGATAGCTTTTGAAACTAAATATTTAATTTTTATTTTGCATTTGCATGTATGTTACAGCTAACAGTCTTAATCTGGCAACCAGATTGGTCTGCAACCTACCAACCTTTCGTATAAGAACCATTTTTTTTATTTGGTGTGCAAAGGCTACACTATTGGAGAATGTAAGAAGAATAACCATTATTCATCTCTTTATAATTGTTTGTCAAAGCCACATGAAACCACTGGAGAGGGGCTAGACCTCTGCTACCTCCTGCATCGGACATACATTCATGGTTTCATTTACTCTTTGATACAAGTGACGGTGAAAAGGTCCACTTTGTTTTGTCACTGAATATGGGAGTTTTTCTTGCTGTTGCTACCATCAGTGTATGAATTTGCATGTGACACTGTGATAGCGTGGTGACCGCAGGCTTGCAGTAAAGATGACTCTGCATTGAAAAGAAGAGGATGACTGAGCCTTTTTTCAGCTTGGTTCAAGTTGTCTTCACTCAACAATCTCCTTTGGCATTGGAAAACACGAGCAGCTCAAGCTGCAGTCCCGATGTGGGATCTCCATTTGTTGCCATTTTGCCACAGTTACTTGCAGATGTAATAGATGAAGTCCTGTCCGCCTTATACTGTTTTACTTCACTGTTGAGAGGCAATGCAGGCAGTACGCCACCATCTGCGTGCAGACGAACCTAGCTGCCTGCCTGACTTCCTTATAGGCCACAGAGGAACGAGCAGTGAGCACATCTGATTAGCCATATCGACTGGTAAAATGCTACCACACCGGGTTTCCGCTCATAAAGCCAAGCTAGATAGTAATTAGCCTTGGATCAATGTGGCCATTCAGCAGCTAGCCCACAGACACAGTTTCACTGGGATTGCTCCATCACTGAGCTAACAGAGTGAATTCCTCTTGTAAAAGGTTAAAGGTCCAAGTCTTATTGACCATCATCGGGTGCATTACTGTCACATTTACTCTGCCATGTTTTTGTCTGAGTTAGGTGAAAAAGATTCTGTTTGAGATGAATCACGTTCATGTGTCTGCAAGTGTTGTAATCTTGTTTTTTCCAAAACGTTGGCCTCAGCTCTGCAGCATTGGCTCAAAACATATAAGGCTGCCTCAAATGCTGGACTAAGGGCTTAAAGCAATCTTTGTTACTGAAAGACTGAAGTTTTAATATTGTTTTTTTTTTTTTTTTTTTTTACTTTTTATTCAATTTCTACCTATAATTTGTGTTTTTAAGTATAGAAATTTAAAAGATGCGCAGACTTAGGCTTACTGATGAAATCTTTGCCATGCAACAACTGCCTGTGAACATTCAGTCCCAGTTTTGTGATCACTGTTTCCAAAGATACATGTGGTAAGGCAGATAGGGCTGTCCTAACTTTGGCACATATTGCTACCTGTTTCAGAAAGACAAGAACACCAGATCCAAGCATTTTTGCTCTGACGATATGGAAACAAAGGTTTTTATTAATGATGAACATTAACTCCCCTAATTATCTTCTTTATAATCTAAAATAACCATCACCTTACAGAGAACTCTGAGCTCTGTAAAAGTGCTCCTAAAGGAATGGACATACTCCTGTTTGCTTTCTTGCTGAGAGATGGATGAGGAGATACCACTGTCATATCTGTATTAATTATGAAGCTACAGTGAGCTGGTTAACTTAGCTTTGCCCAAAGACTGGAAACATATACTGTAAGACAGACCTGCTCTGACAAACAACATTTACCTTCTTATATCTTGTTGACTTGGCATTAACAAAAAAAGAAGAGTAAAACCAACAAATGCAGGATTATTTCTTGGAATAGTTTGGCATATAGCCCCCTGCAAAACAGTGAATTGTCAGCAAGCTGCTTCACTCTATCTAGCCAGTCAGCTAGATATTAAAGCATTGTTTTTCTTTACACTATAACCTGTAGCTTAAGTGTGTAGACATTGACAAAGGGCTTGGAGCCAGGACCTGCAGATCACCTTTGACCTGTCAATGCATTCCCTCCAGGTGCCCACGGAGTGCGAGAGGAGCCCCAGTTTGTGACGGCACGTGCAGGAGAGAACGTCATCCTGGGATGCGACGTGTCCCACCCCCTGAACGGCCAGCCCTATGTGGTGGAGTGGTTCAAGTATGGAATGCCCATCCCCTTTTTCATCAACTTTCGCTTCTACCCTCCTCATGTGGACCCGGAATACGCAGGTAAGATGCCAAAAAGCTAGTGCTTGTGGGATTGATGTCTAATTTATCCATTTCAGTGTGGTGTTCTGAGTCTCTGTAATTTTGCATCTATTACAATGGTATTAACAGTAAAGGTTCCTCAGTAGTGTAGCTAATTGTAAGTATTTTAGTCATGACATTTGATCTTAGTCACACCGTTAAAATGTGCTTACAGAGGATCAAGCTGAGTCAGTTGCTGTTCATGCAGTTTGATTCATATAATCATATTTTTGCCACTCTGACTTGTTTTTTTCTTCCACTGTTTTGGTGAAAGGGTTTAAACGAAGACGTTAAACCGTCACCTTCTTGACAGTGCTTTCTTTGATCAGCCGAGTGCTTACCAGTTTGGCCTGTAACAAATATGTTTACTAACTAATGTAGACAGTTTTAATGAGATGATATTTCCTTTTGAGGCAGCAGCTCTTTCCACCTCAGATTAATGCGTTGTGCTCAAGGTGAAGTTTGTCGTGGAGGTGAAAGGGATTTTTCCCCCATGCCTGCTTTTGATTTCTTCCCCTCTGATCATTAAATTTCAGAAATAATCCCCTCTTTCTGGCATGTGTTTGACTCAAAGAGCTTTTTTATCATGCATTCATTCACGTCATAACAAATTAAATATGACTTTCTCCAGTCTGCGTGTCAGTGTGTGTACCAAAGTCCTGAGAGGCAAACAAAAAGAATTCTGGTGATTCATTTTCTAAGTCAGACTAAACTGTTTTCTCTCCTGTGTTTATGATGTAGAATCATCTTTCTGACTTCTCTCTAAATCAGTGAAACGGGTTGAAAAAAGTTTTCCAGGCTTTCATAAATCTGTAGTCTTATTCATCACACACACAGCTTCAGACGACACATGAAAAACAATCTCCTCAACAACTCCTCAGAAATGCATACGAAATAGCTAATACCACCAAAATATTGCATAATAATGATAAGCCATACCACTGAGTTTAGTCAGTTCAGGGATGCCGGGATCGGTCAGGATAAAGAATGAGAAAATGTACCAAGAAAATTTGGGGATAAAATATTTGCACTGACTCGACCTGTGATGAGTGTTATTTTCTCACTATAATGTGGAGAAAATTCTCACAACCATCATTTATGGATGTTATGAAGTCAGTTTGCAAGGCCACATTGTAGAAATGGAAAGTGGTGTCTCATCTTTGTATAAAGGAACCGTAAAGGAGCCATTTCGATGGAAAGAAAGGACTAGACTGAGCACTGAGGCACAGTCTAGTCCTTTCTTTCCATCTAAATGCTTCCTTTAGGGTCCCTTTATACCTGCGGTTCTCAAAGTGTGAGGCGTGCCCCGCTGGTGGGGAGTAGAGACGTGACCGGTGGGGCGTGCCAAACGGGAAGAACTTTTCTTTTTTATGCCATATCTTTATCCAGACATCCCAACTCTCCCGGAAGTTGTGGGAGCAAATTGATAGCAGCTCCCGAATCTGGAGCAAGACCGCGCACTAGACAAGAGAGGGACTGTGTGTGTGTGTGTGTTTGTGTGACTATAAATGCAGCGTGTGAGACCAAAGCATCCTTATAGCTGTGCGTTGCCGCTTATTAGACCGATCACAAGGTTTAAGGTGTGGAGTGATACATCTTTTTTAATAGAGTTAGGATCATTGCGTTGCTGTGATTATTCTAAAAAATGTGTTTTTAGTCGGTGCATCAGAGGTTCATCCTAATTAGAAACATCACGTCATTGCCATGGCAAACACTTCATCTCCACATCTGTTTGAAAGGTAGCTGATTGATTGGCCACCGTCAGCATCGGATACAGGAAAAGTTTTCTTCTTTAATTGTCCTTTACATCCCACCTGGCCGGCTGCAGCAAGAAGATGAAGAATAGCTGAGCACAGTAGAGATTTGTGGCAAAATACAGAAGCTTTATATAATCTTTTTACATCCTCATTTACTTTGACTTCATTGATCAGTGAGCTCGAACACCTGACAGCGAAGCCTGCTGAGTTACAGAACCAATTCCCTGGTCCCTGAACACTGCAACAATCACCACTAGTATTCTGTCGTGAACCAAACAAAGTGTATAGCCGAGTTAGAAACAGGACCGGGCCCTCAAACCGAGGAGAACATACTCAACCTTATTAATATTCACAACCTGTAGCTAAAGTACAACCAGAAAATGAGATTAGCAGCGTAAAAATGTTGACTAAATGTGTCTGACACATTGAAATAACAGCTGTGGCTTTCCTTACTTAAGCACTCCACATTTGTGATGCCGACATTATGCATAACAAATAAGTTGAGCTCGGAATACTGATATGAAATATTTGACTGTGTATATATTTGATTCTCTCAGCTCTGTATTTTCCACAGATAAGACGTAATGCACCGGTATACCAGAAACAGAAATATTTATTAATAAAAGCCTGATCGAAACTGGACTTTTGAAGATATTTGCTCCCTCAGAGGTTCTCTTAAGTAATAGCACATTATGTTTTGCTGTATGGTGCTAACTGGTAAATTGGCTGCATTTAAATGGTGCTTTTCTACCTTTAAATGAACTAATCACTTTAGGATTTTGACCCTTATTCACAGATTCACACACCAATGCATTTGCCTGCCCATTAGCGGCAACTTGGGGTTCATTGTCACGCTCAAGGACACTTTGACATGCATACCCAGACCCGGGCGTAATACATACTGCAGCTATTTAACATGAGTTACATACATTATGTGAGGGACGATGCACAGCATTGTCTGCTGGTCGGCGTCTGTTCTGGTTTAAAAATCTTGTTGCTGTCATAACTCGCTACATTTTACATTTTTCAGTCCTGAGAGACAGATCACTGGCTTTAGCCTTTAGTGAGGCGATGATTCATCTCTTTGTTTCACAGTAAAGCACTGAAATATCTGACGTTCTTTCGTCTGATGCAGACACCAAGCTCCCACTGTGCTTCAATGTGCCTATGAAGTTACATCATGGAAAGAAGTCACAGGTCATGGGCAACGCTGCTGAGACACAGACACTTACATTGTGCCCTCTTTAGATTGGGTTGATGTCGAGGGGGTCAATGCGTCGCACCGACCACAGGGCCATGGTTTCCTAGACATCCGCCTGCCCTTGGTTTCAAACAAGCTGTTGTTAGAGCAAAAGGGACACAACATCCGTGAGAATAGAGGCGGACCAAATGTAAAACATTTTCATGAAAAGTATAGAGATGACACAAAGTGATAGTCAGGGAGGAAGGAAGCAATAGAAATTGTAGATGAAAGTTGAAATGGGCAGACAGAGCAGGAAGTGGTCCCAGATTACAATGTTGAATGTCGCCTATCATCGTGGAAGATTTCCAAGCTAGTCCAGAAGAATGGTGACATTTTAAAATGACTTGCCCCAGCGGACGCTTTCCTCAAGCTAATAAATCTGCTTTGCCCTTCTTCTGTCAAATGTATGCAGAATATTTTGGGGCTCAAATTTAAATCTAGCTCGCTTACTCTGAAACTGATATGTGAGAATCTGTGCGAGCTACACTTACATTGCTTTTTAATGAACACTGTTGCAGTCAGCGCGGTAACAAGTCAACCCACAGCAGCAGAAGCGATGTCATGCGAAGTTGAAGATGCAGACCCAAGGCGGGTCCTCTTATGCCGTTAATGGGAAGTCATGAGCAGCCGAGCTCTGTGACAGACTGCCATGTGTTGACTGCAGGAAGCTGAGCGAGAGCGGAGGAACAGCTGGACTTGTGTCATATTTACTTCAGTGAACAAAAGACCAGCTGACTGCTGCTTTCGCTGCTACACAGATTACTGTTCTTTTCACTTATGATATGGATGTCTTATTCGAGGTGTTTCCATATTTACAACCTCAGTTTTTGCTAGTGACGTGACAAGAAAAAGAAACAATATAACTAATGGTGTAATTAGAACACATGACCCTTTTACCTGGCAACAACACTGACACAGTTATTACTGAAAGCCAGAGGTTACAGAGGATTGTTGGCCTGTGACAAATTGCATCTCTTTCCTGAAGCATTCAATTGTGCCTGAGAAATAATCCTGCTTATGAATTGTGCGTAATTAGAAGATTTAACATAGAAACATCTCTACAGTGCCTAATAAGAACGTAACTGACACACTGTCACTGCTCCCCCGGGTAGAAAAGAGAAAGTATGGATCTAATTGGTATATTCTATTCTAAGCGATAGTCAATGTGATTTCTGTTCGGCGGTTGTGGAATCGGCTCCGTGTAGGCTTCCTCTTCCTCGCTGTAGTTTGAAATAATAATAAAGCCAGGGCGGGATTGCATGACGATGACATCATTCATTCTTAAAATTCAAAAGGCTGGCACAAAGGCCAGTTTTGTTGAGAATGTACTCTGTTCAGCGGCCCTAAATCTATCTGCGTGACAGCTTTATTGTCTTTGAAATGGACTAAATGTTTTACAGTGGGGATTCCTGTAAACTGCTGCCACTGTGTAGTCAGCCTGTTCTGATGTCTCGTGCATCTGTGGCCTGTACAATAAGATCCTGTGTCTAGTATACAGATATAAGAAGGGAGGAAGAAGGTGAACATTTGTGAGCTATTTTGTCTAAAAATGACATTTCTACATATGCAAATTTTTATTCTCAAAGTGCTAGGAACTTATTTGAAGATAGGTCTTCTCATTAGCAGTCCAAGTTGAGGTCACTGATTGGTCAGGAGTCTAAATAGGATTCACAGAGCAGAAGAGGCAGATTAAAGTATGAAAGAGGATGAAGTACGGTGAAAAGTTTTGGAGATTTACTGAAGATGACGTCTGAGTAGAGCATAGAGTCGAACTTAACGATGCATTCATGTCATTTTTTTGGAGGGGTGAGGGGGGCTTTTTGTCCCTTTGTTGTCACTTTGTCAAATGATATCCTGTGGTCATATGGTACAGGGAACATCTCACGTTTAAAGCATCAGGCCTTCAGTTTTCATCAAAAGACATCATAATGCACCAAACCACCAATGAACTCACCCTACTGACATGAAGCGATGTGGTTCGATAGCGTTTTATTGAATCTGAATCCAGTTCCAGATCTGCACGTGGAATGCAAAGCCTTTAAATCCCTTATTCAATCATTTCAGGTAGTTTATTTGGTGGAGAATGAAGACCAGCCTTTTGGGTTTCCGCTGCAGGGTTTCACCAGATATGTAGTCACAGCTCTTTGACATTCATTAACCCCTGTCCTGAATCTTTTTTTTTTTTTTTTTTTTTTTTTTTTTTTTTTTTTTTAACTTTTGCTTCAATTGGAAACGGCATTTGCTCCTCACTGGGGGACTGTGCCCAAGCTGCAGAAGCTGTAGAAGTTAAGTAGTCTTTGAAGATGTCTGTAGAGTTTCAAAGGGTATCAGGAGAAATTTGCCTTCAGGGCTTTCTGGCAGAAAGGCTTTAGGGAGTCAGGTGAGGTGACCTAGTAGAGCAGAGGCTCAGGACTTTGACCCTGGAGGCTGAAGTTTGTACCCTGTTTGAAACCAAAAGTCAATGCTAACTTTTTAGCCACAGTTTGGTTAGGTTAGGCAGTATAAAACATGGACATTGTACCGTAGCTGTGACCTTGTCTGGTGTTTCTGCCCATCTTTAGATTAGCAGAGGCAGGACTGCCAAGATGACAGAGGTCAAAGACTTGGATCGTTGGTGGATCTGAGGTGGGCTGAATGACACCTTGTTGCTTAAACAAGCCACCTGTAACGGCACTGACCTGTCAATCAAAGCAGACTGCGAGCGTGTTTATTTCTGCTGTGAAGTTGGACATTTTAACATGGGGACTTATGGAGACTAGCTTGTTCTGTAGCCAGCCTCAAGTGGCCGTTTGAGAAACTGCAGTTTTTGGCACTTCTGCATTGGCTTTACTTCAAGTTGCAGCATGCTTCAGAAAGAGAAAAATCTACCATCTATCTCAGAGATATTATGAATGAAAGATTTTATAAGGCAATCGTTGGCTGTGGCGCTCAACAAATCTGGATATTTTACTAACTTGGAAGCAGCAACTGGAACCCTCACAAGTATTGTGTGTGTATCCAAAGCTTGATATAACTTACTGTGTCATTGCTATCCAAAAACTACTAAAAAACACACCAATGAGCCACAGTGTTGCACTGGGTGACATGTCCATGCGTTATGAATGAAGCCTTATCCTTAAAATTAATCTGGCACATGGACCAAAAACTAAACTCCCACATATTTGTTCCAGCGCAAATAACATTAGCTTGACTATGACAACTTAGGTTAACTTGCCCTAAAACTTCACAGTGAGATCTTTTCTCAAGGCGAGCTTTTGCTGCCAGACAAAGGATACCTTAGTGATGTGAAAATGTGAGTAAAACTTGTATTTATGTGCTCCAAAATAGCTTGACACGTTCTCGCTGTCAGAGGTGTGAAAATGTATCCAGCTTCAGTGAGCACCGCACAGAGCGATACAAAAAAGCATTACACCACTGAGGCTGTTTCAACTCAACACCGGAGATTTTCTGTGATAATTGAGTAGGATGTGACTTTAGGGAGCACGGAGGTCATGCCAGCAACTAGAGGTAAATATAATGCACCTCATTATCAGGGCTGTGGTCTGTTATTCTGTGAGCTGTGCTTGCAGTATGTATTTCTGTTTACTGTATATAGATGCAGAAAGAAGACTTTACTGTTTTGTTTTTTACAGTAATGCAAGTACAACTGTAACCAAGTAAGATATCTTGGACTGGCCAGATGAAATGCTTCTTTGCCGTGACCTTTGACTGAAAACTTTAGTTAGTTCTGGTTGCTCTTATTCAAGAATGGGAATATATGGTATATAGACATTTAGTTATAAGTTATAAGAAAAGTTATAAGAAAAATAGAATATCGAATAAGTAGTATTTAAAACATGCATTATAAAATAAGTTCATGAAATATAATGCTGAAAATGGGCCTGAACTTTTGTCGTAATGTGTTTTCCACTGACAGATCAGACACACTCATCCGAATGACACGATTTACCTCAAACGTTACACGACTCCTCCAGACACACACTCCTACACCGCGCTGTACTCATCACTCTTTACGATGGTGGCAAGATCTCTGATATCCACACACACCCCCATCATCACCTTCAGGCTTTTTTTTTCCTCTTTTGGATCATCAAAGTAATCCAGGTGATTGTTGTTGTTTGCGCAGTGTGAACAGGAGCCGCCAGCAGCAAAAAAAGCAGCAGGACTTCCCACGATGCTGATTTGACTAAATGTGAACAAATAGGCTGTAGGCTAAAAACAGACGGTCCGCGGGCCAGTACCCGCTTGCCAAAAGGTCCAATCTGGCCCACCGATGACTGTACAGAGCATGGAAACTCATTAATTACAGATTTTCTATAAAATCCACCACATGTAAAGTACTATGTTGTCGACTTTGTAGATCCACTGTCATCTGTAAAATATAGTACACATGTAGTGACAGTAGACTGACTCAAAGTGGAAGATATTTGGAGTTTTCATTCTTTATAGTTATGGTCCATATGGTTTGGTCCACTTGAGATCAAACTGCTGCTCTAGATGGTTTAAAGTTCAATAATCAGACAGTCAGCAGGTTCATCCTCAGTAATGTTTCCACCTGGTTAGTTGTGCAGTCCTGACTGACTGTTACAGAGCTGTTTTTTTTTTCTTTAACTTCGTGATCAGATATCGAAGCCGTGACAGTAGATAGGAGACTTCTCACACGACACGTTGAACCAACTTCCACTACATTTGACAAGCTCCACTTTTTAAAGCACCTACTCACCTGTGGTTCTCCCACACAGGTGTTGTGCCACCTACCTGACCCTATTCTCAGGACTGTGTGGGCGTGTAGAAAACAAACTGTCCTTCCTCACTCTTACTGGATCTATTTCATCTGTCAGGACGGGACAATGTACACCTCTTATTAGTCCATGTGACGTCACAAAGTTCCCATCATACCTTGTACATAACTGGAGCTCTAATCAGCTGAAGTGATTGGGTGTGCTGGACCTTTAACAGTTACAGTTTTTATTTAGACTCGCTCTTGACTTCTTTTTTTCTTTTGGATATTAAAGGTTATTTCAGCATAAATCATACTTTATTATTTGATTCATTTGGATGTATGGCAGAATAAAACATTTAAACATAGTTTTAGCTCACATATCCCGAATGTACAGCTCAAAGATTTTCAGTCTTCAGTTAAGTTTGAAATGTACTTTTCTTTCTTTTCTTGTTAAATAACTCTGACAATGATTTACATAAACATTCACAAGCTTCATACCAAGATCGCTGCAGGCAAAGTACGGCCCATATGTGCAAATGAAGCAGCACTGTGCCTTTCACACAGTAAGTGATGGGCAGAGTAGTAACCTTATGTTTATACAGACACACTCATGCATGATTTCTTGTTCATTAACTTTTATGCTTGCATACATCAAGTCCAAAAAGGACATCCAGTACTGTTTGGACAGATTGTTACCCTCAGAGAAGAGAAATGGAAGTGGATTCAAAGGGCGGGTGGTGTGAGAACAAACACAGCAGTGGGTAATGAAGGATCCACAGACACTGTATACAGTGTATTAAATACATACCTCACACTCAGTCACATTCTGCAGTCAGCCAAGAGAGGAGACAGACATGGTTGGAAGCTGGACTAATATAATCTGATATATAAATAGCCTAACCAGGACACACACACACAAACACACACACACACTCGCAGGCTGGGGAACAAACATCACTTTGAATGTCTACCTTAAGTCACTGAGACAGAAACCAGTGCAGCTGATATATATTTACCTGGTGTGTCATGCTGTAGAGGGGATTTAAGAAGGCAAACAAAAAATTAGTCAGGAATACCCACAAAGTGGAGAGGACGGGGGCGAAAAAGGGGATTAATGAGGGATAGTCAGACTTTGATAATGCTGACGCTTTGAGCCCTCCTGTGCTCCCTTAAAGCCCTTTGTATAGCCCTTATTGCCAGTTGCCATCTGTTATGATCTAGTTGCCAGATTGCCCTGAGCAACATCATCAATTCCCCCCCACCGCCCCACCGCCCCCTTCAGCTTTTGATCTGCAAAAGTAAAATGCAGCTATTCCTGAGTCTGTGCTCGCACAGTCAAAAGCTGATATCTGTTCTGACGGATTGTGTCTCCCGTGAAAGCCTAAAGGCTCGTTCTGTTGTCATGCTGGCCACTTCCCACTCCTCAAAGGAGGTAATGACCTGTCCTTGCCTCTGTGCATCTCCAAAATAGACACACATGGAGATGAGGACACCTCTGCTGCACTGAGGCTTAAGTGACAGATTTCACTGCGAGATTTCAGCCGCGGTTTGTATCCCACTTTCATGTCCTGTTGCATATTAACCGTGCGGCAGCAGCTCTGTTTAGAAATAGCTCTCATGCACTGTGATGTTACCCCGAGACTCCTACACGAACGCACCACAGTGTGCATATTTATATCTGAACTCTTCAAGGGTTGATTTTCTCTTTAACATTCATCCGGCGTTTCTTTTCACCTCTCACCCGTTCCTTCTCTCCCTTCATTTCCTTCATTAAATTCATTCCACTCCGTCCTTCTCACCTTTCTTTGTCCCTTTCTGCTGACACCTCATCTCTGTCTCTGTCCAACCAGGCCGGGCCAGTCTGCACGGCAAGTCCTCCCTGCGGATAGAGAACGTGCGCTCGGACGACCAGGGCTGGTACGAGTGTAAGGTGCTGATGTTGGAGCAGCAGTATGACACCTTCCACAATGGCAGCTGGGTGCATCTAACCGTCAACGGTAAGTGCTGTCTGCATGCATTATTCACACCGTTCACTCTAAACATCAGACGTAGATGCAGCATGAAAAGACAGCTCTTTTTCAGCGAACATCCACGTGGAGATACTGTCCAGTAACCACAAGGTCAGAGGTTAAGTCCACAGTCATGTTGGCTGACTAACTAAAGAGGGATGACTGCGGTCCCTGAGCAGCTCAGCATGTTCTGTCACTGTTAGTGTCTCTGGAGAAGCGCACCAGACACACTGAGTGTAAAATAAGTAATCCACACAAGTGTAAACACTCACAGGACTCTCTCACATAAAACTAAGAATGTTCTCGCCTCCACTTGGCAGCTCAAGCATTCATCTAGACACTTAATCAGACAGCATATGAAAACGCTAGTTGCTGTGGTAACAGACACACCAGATACGGTCCTGTACACCCTCTGCAACCCCCCCACGTCCCCCCCGTCCCCCGTGGTCATGGCACATTAGCTCAGTTTCATCAGTGTTGCTCTTGTTCTGTTTGACTTCGCCTTGCCTCTGCTCTCTCTCTCTCTCTCTCTCCCAGAAATGTTTAAAGGCCCCGGGCCTCCTCCTCTGCCTCTTTTCTGTCCTCATGTCTGTCACTCCTCCGCTGTCCTTTAGCGTCTCGTTGCCACATCAGACATGAGCCACGGCACTTTAACCAGCTGTACAGTCAGTGGTCTGTCAGTGGTGTTGTACAGGACACAGCCGACTGGGTTGCTTGTTCTGCCAAAATGTTTTGCCGGAGGTTTGCAAGAAAGGAATCCTTTTATTGTTTTTGTTGATTCTAACTGGACTAAAATTAATCTGGGGTTGGTCTGAGATTTAAAGTCTGCTTTCAGAGATGTCAGACCAAAAAAAAAAGACTAAATCTGTGTGTAAATATGTATTTAGACATATTCCAAAATGCCTTTGAGCATGTGGAAGTAACACATCACACACTGCAGGTTCACGTTATCAGTCGAGTTATGAAACACGATCCCACTACAAAGCTTCACAAATTGGATGTAGCGTACATCTTACTGTAATCTCTATGCCCTGTGGCATTTGTTGAATAGGAAACGTGTTTAAGTGAGGAAATAGTTGTGAAATTAAATACATTCTTTATTGAATTTGTGGCTGAGTTTCTAGTGTTACGCTAAGAAGAAAAAAAAAAAGACAAAGCCTGATGTCAGTGAAGGTGTGGGAAATAGCCGGTGTGGGTGGGAGGTCAATATGAGACCGAACTTACAGGATCCCAATAAAAGTGAGAGCTGGCTTGATTCAAAAATAGTATCCTCTGACATGGTTTGTGTTGTCGAACTGCCCACTGGAAAAAAAAAAGATGGATGCACTCTGCTACTATATCCACACAGACAGACGAAGACTGATCTTTGCTGATCGGTGCAATAAATATTTGCATGCAGCCGATGGGTCTTGGGTTGGGATCACTCAGCAGTCAGTTAATGGCAGCCATAGCGGGCTAGTGTGCAGCCGGGAAAAAGCTTTCACAGAATCTTATTTTATCTGTAAATTTTAGCCATACTGAGGAGATAAAAGTTCACATGGAGGGCAGGAGGTGGCATGGGAGGCCCATGTATGACAGTAGCTGAGTGCTGTGTCCTGATTCACTGGAAAGCGAGTTTGCCAAAGCCATGGAGGATTTGCTCAGTGAAATAGAGGTTCCTTTTGATGGAGAGACACACAGAGGTGGAGCGGTGGACCAGTGGAGCGGTGGCAGGGTCGGGGGACCAGGGCTCTGGGGAGTCCCTGCTGCTCTACTGATTGCTGATGTCATCCACATGAAGCTTCACAAGGGAAAACTCTCCTCTCCTCTCCTCTCCTCTCCTCTCCTCTCCTCTCCTCTCCTCTCCTTTCGGTAGTGGCAATGTGGCAGATGTACTGTAGTATGTACAAAGCCAAATGATATGTGCCTGTAGTCATGGTGGAGTCACTAAAAGAAACGCACCACAGAGAGCTGTCTAAATGTTTTTGCCAGGACCGTGTCAAAACTTAAAAGTGAAGAAGAAGACACTTTTATCAAGTGCGAGAGGAACTTTTGGGAGTGATGGGAGAGTTGGTTGTTTGAAATGTGTTACATAAATAAAACTGTCTTGCTCTGCAGTCAGAGTATATTTAGCTTGGGGAACTTGACGTATGTGGTGTTGGAAGTTGGAAGGGAAACAGGGTTGGAAACAAACTGCAGGAGCTAGCAGGCTAACAACAGCAGTCCCCGGAGCTGTAATTTTTTTCTTATCAGACACTTTATTGTCATTGACCTCCGTTGCTGTCCTTGCACTCACTGCAGCCATGCAGCCTTCTCTGCTGTTTGTGTTATGTCGCCGTGCGCTTCTATAAACCTGAAATTAAACAGTCGATATTTACTGAGTCCCCCTCGCAGTATCGTGATTTCGAGTTCGAACTGATTGAACTTGAAACAAACGAGTGGAATCATTTCGACATCGTCTCCACGCGTTCCACAAAGAAATGATTGTGGAGAAGTACGGTGTGACTGCACCTTCACTCTCGAGTGATTGTGATGAGAGCAAGAAAACCCAACCAGTCAGTCAAGAACAGTCTACAACAACTGCCTTTAAAACAACTGTTTGTACCACTGATGTGAAATCATTTTAATGTATAACAAAGTATTCAGAATTAGGCTGAAATGAGAGAAAACATGATGAGAAATTAGTTCCACGTTGACAGAGGAGTACACAGTTAATGCCAATTATTCATCATGACTAACAGATGCGTTTGCAGATCTCTTAAAAATAGAGCATTTTTAATTCGATTAGTTTTTATTCTTAAAGGTTATCTGTGTGGGATGTCCGATTGTAACCCAGTTACTTCAGCTTCTCTGAACCGTGAAGGAGTAACTATGGTGGCTGTGAAAAGCGCCAAAGCACGAAGCACGTGTGTTAAGTTTGTCCTTTCTGGAGTTTTGTATGTAACGTAAATACAGACCTCTGTGAACTCCTCTGTGGTCGTCACGTACATGCAAATTTTCTGACCGTAGAAAGAAAGAAAAAACAAATAGCACTAAAACAGTTGTAAATACACAAAAAGACAAATAGACAAACAACAGTTCACCTAGATCAGAAATATATCGCCCAATTTCTCTGCATGAAAGTTACTGCAACCTGATCTGGCCTCTGCTGAATCTTTGAACTGTCCCCCCACAAAACAGCCTCTGTCTGGGCAGTGAGAGCCGGATAAGTCCAGTTCAGTGATGAATACGTGATGTGATGTGAGCAAAACACTTACAATGTCTTCATCTCTTCCCACTCTGCATGGTGGGTCAGGATCTCCCTCACAACACAATCTTACAGCTTCCATAAGTTTGTAATCCGGGGGGTGCTTCATCGAGGGAGACGTATTTAAGTTTGAGTGGAAATTGGAAGCAAAACCCAAGAAAAAGAAACCGCAAATAGATTGCAATGTTATGATGTACATTCCCAGTTCTGGTTATTGATGACAAACTGGGACAAACTTGTGGCGCCATGTCTTCAAGAGTCTTCAAGTGTTAAAATGATTTATAATATTAATCTAAAGCTTCAAATTCACAGTTTTTGTCAATATGGTGACGAAGTGCTTGCCGGCTCGGCGCCTCTCGTCATCTGCATATTAATAATATGAGGGTGTTGAATTCTTAACTAGGTGTTCCAGCACCGTATGTTTAAGTGTGACTAATATTTTAAGAAACCACAGTGACAGAATCTTTAAGGTTGAAGGCCCCTGTACATACTCATGCTGCATGAAGCTCCAGCAAAGCTTCTATTTATAGACCACCTCTCCCTATCATTGTCAAACATCAGTGGTTGTCAGTGATTACTCTGAGCACTTTAGCTCTCAGCCTTGTTGGCACTGAAGAAGTAAGTGATGCATATAGATTCCGGGTGAGACGTATATAGATTGCATGTGAGAGTGCTACATCGCGCTGATGCTTTTCCTCCACAAATTGACACCTATGTTTCGTTCCTGTGAACTTATATCGCCCTCAAACTCTTTCCGGACAGAGTGTGAGTCGAGAACAGGATGAGCAGGAAGAGAGGATGTGTTTGTAAGAATGATGTAATTATTGTGCAAGCCATATGCTTGAATGAAATGAATACCAGCTCAGGTTTTTGCAAGGAGTAAGGTTTAACTCATAGTATTCTATCTAAGGTCCAGTTTCTATTCTATAGTTGATATATTAGTCTAAAATAGGCATGTGGATGGATGAATGGATGAAGAAGATCGCTGTAGTTTCACACACTTCCGTGGACCCACTTTCTGGCTTCTTGGGACATTACCGTCTCCTTTTTTTCCCCTCCTAAGATGATTTAGATTCCCACTGTTTTCCTCGCTTTCCCTCACAGTGCAGGCCCCAATTCAGCACGAGGTGATGTCAAAGAAGCAAGGTTCATATCTCCCAGGGTTAGTCTTCAACTGCTCCCCTTAAAATAGCTTCAGCACATCCTCCCGTGTTCTGCCGCAGAACTCTGCAGTGCCTCTATGCTGCACAACAGCTCCTTTCTCTGTCTCCCCTTGTTGTTGGTGTCTTTATCTCTTGTTCTTTTCTCGCTCTTCATTTCTTCGTTTCTTCTCAGTCTTCTGTCATTTTTCCTTTTTTTCTCCTATGAGCTGTTTTTGGCACGTCCAAACACACACGAACACACACTTTTCCTTAGCGTAGGTTGAGGTATTTGAGGGAAGTGTGGATAAACATAGATTTAGATCTGATCACTGTCAGAAAGTCAGTGGTGGGCTTTTGGATGTTCAAAAAATGTGGGACGTCCCCCAATAAGTAAGAGAAAATGAAGGTTCGACACAAGAGCCAGTCAGTGACCCCGACCCGACACACCAATCGACACCTTTATGCAATGTAGCAGCACTACTGTAAGGACTGAGCGCCGCTGCACTCTCCAAGGAGCTGATCCTGCTGCTTGAGAAGCTAGACGCTGTCCAGAGCGCTCTATTTTCTTTCCTCCCCCCACCCATGGTATTACAGTAGTGGGAAGATCTAGGCTAAATTAACAGACGAACTGTTCCAAATTTGTTCTTTATTGTTGAATAGCAGCAAAACAAGTTACCCTTTTACAGAGATGTACTGCTGCAGATAATAAGGAGGAAGCTAAAATGATTTTTTGTAAATACAAATAAGACTAATGAAGCATCCAAACCATCAAGACAAAAAGCTGCATTAAGAAAGTGATTAACCACAAAATACACCTACTGTACATTTCTAAATATACAAACATTTTATCTATAGCTTTCATTACCATTTGGAACTTTGTGAAAAAGAAGTATTTCAAAGTTCAGTGAACACCTCAGAAAACACAAGGCTCTCCAAGTACCACCATTGTGACAGCCGTTAAAATACAGTAGCGTACTAATTACTGCGTAATCTGTCCCTTCAACTGCAGACAGATTACACAGGAGGCAGCTTTATTCCTAATAAGATTATTTATTGTTCACTGAACGGACCCAGTTCAAGAACAAAAGCTAATTTGGTGGAAGAAGGACACTCCTGATCTGCATTTTCATCCTAATATTTTTCATTTACAGCCAGGATTTCTCTAAATGAGATGTCTTATTTTAATTACAGTCAGCCATCACATGATTAACTAATAATTAAATAACTGTAACTACAATGAATATATGTGTGCTATTCCAGGAAACTTAAACTCTTAATATTTTAGGATATTTCAGACATTTGTCCAAGTACCACCAGAGGGAAGTTGCCATTCCATAGTTTTAACTGGCACTATATTCATGATGTGTGGTGATTATAGGTGCATTATGCTGGAATCACTGCACTTGTTTCATATTTGAGTGGCCTGATGTGATGCCAACTGCGGTGACACGGAAGAAGCTGTCAGCGTGCTGTGCTGTGGAAAAACGCTCGCACCATGCCAGCGAAGCTTGAATGGTGGTCGGTCACAGCTCGGCTCAGCGTGAGTATTCCCAGCCCTATCAAAACATGGCCGAAGGGAATGGCAACATCTCTTTTACCACCTGCCAATCAAACATCGCACGTCAGCACACGCAAATCACTTAAATGGTTTTGATGAACAATAACAACAATAGAGAGAGACCACGTAAAGTCAAAGTTATTACTGTCACCGGGAGATCAGTATTTATTCATGTGACCTCCTGCAGTGTACGTACAGAGTGCATCCATTACAACTTTGCATTTTCATTTAGGTCTGTTAACTGTTCAGACTTGACAGTAATGGTTGCCATTGGCAACCATTTAGAGAAATTAGCGACCAGTCCTCAGGCTTTGCTTGATATCAGTGGCAGACACTTTTTAATATTAAAAAAAAAAAAGCAAATAGAAAAATATGCACCACAAAATAACTAAATTTTCATTTGTTACCATTTGACAGAACAGCTTTGTTAAAGCTGGCTTTCAATTATTGAGAGTCAAGTGTCCTTGAATGCACCACTGAGGAGAGTTTTTAAAAATAGTACCTAGCTCACAGCTGCAGTTCACATGACAATAATGTAACTTAGGCAGCAGGAAAGGTGAAAAGATATGAAGGCTCTACAAAGTGATTTTCTACGACTATAAAAACAAAAGACACAATTTAAAGTATTTTATCATATTTCAATAAAACACAGATATACAGGTATGAATACATACCAACATATCTATGTTCTACTGTCTAGTATGTAATTTTATGAATAAAATATGTTGAAATTTGTTTATTTAAACATCTTACACATCAGTCTTTGAAAGTTACACCCTTCATCCTTCAGCATCTGCAGATGATCCCACATAAGCTGCACATTAAGCACTGCAGCTGAAGGTTATCAGTAAAACGGCTCCTGATACTTATTGCATGTGTAAAAATTGATCAAGCTTGTTACTTCTAACCAGGACCATCAAGTAAAAATGAAAAATAAATAAAAACCATGTTAACGGTGTGGACATTTCAACGTGCCTTCTGTTTTCTTGCTTTCAAATGAGGTCCTGTAAAAGTCTCAAAGAAGTTGCATGGTTGGAGAACTTGTATTGTCGCCCTCTCTGTGGCGTGGAATTAGCACTATGCTGGGCTTATGGCTGCAGATGGAATGACATGTTAGCAATTGAGAGGCTACAGGATTACACATGTAAGCAGATCAGCTCCAGTCCTAAGGTGATTAGATTGAGAATATCAAAACAGGAATTATGACTGAACAAAATCTACTGAATCGCTGAGAATGATATCGACATGTGTGTGCATTGTTTGGGTTTTGGTTTAGCTTAAATGGGTTGTTGGGGGAGTTAGAAAATGCAGCTTAAGTATGTTTTACTCGCCAATTGTCTCGCATGATCATCCGTCATCATAATCTAGACAGCTGAAGAGGATTTAAAAAAAAATGTTTTTACAAAATGCACGATGCCTGGTGCATCACTATCTATCACACAACTGAAGTTCAAGAGCCCTGAAAGGAATGGTGAAAAACGTTGTTTAGATTATTTAAATATACTTAATTTATTTTTCCAACCTTCACTGTAATATGTGTATTTAATTTATGCAAAAAACTGAATTCTGATTAGAAATGGAGATATTTGAAAGAGAAAAAAAAGAATCATGCCCTTGAAGAAGGAGAAAAAGTCCTTCTGTTTATTAAAAAGAAATGCTGTTGTTTGCTGCAGAAAATGTCAGACCATGCTTTACTGGTCTACGCTGTCACTACAAATCTAAACTCGTGGACTCTCTAACACATGTGCAGCCGACCAGATGGCAAAGGCAACGTCAGGTGAAGGTTTACACACATGCATTATTGAGTGGTCTCATGATAATTTGCTTTATCGGTCAGTCTTCTGCTATTATCTACACTTGGCTGGTCCCTCAAAGGATGAACGCTGCTCGCAAGAACACACTTTTAAAGATTTCAACGTCTCATCCTATAAACAGAATAGCTCTTAAACATCTCATTAAAATTTTGCACAATGATTGAGATGTTTCACTGGTTTTAATTATGTTCCTCTATCGCCCGGGTTGCTGCCTGGTGTTAATATTTCCTATGATGGTGCAGCATTGCCTCAGCTAAGCTCCCTACATTTCTCTATTCAGTCAAATTTCCTACTCCCCATCATTCTCACATTTTAAGGCAATTTATAACTCCTCCAGGGCATCTCATCACCTGGTAGAGCACTAGCTCCATGTACCAAAGCTGAGTGCAGCAGCTTGGGTTCGATTCCAAATTGTGCCCTCTGTGGGCCTGTGAATGTCATCCCCTCTTCCCTGACTATGTTGAGCTCTATCTTTCCAATAAAGGTGCAATAAAAAACTCCTTCAGCTAATAAACTTTAACATTTCCATGAGGACAGTGAAAACAAATGAGTGAAAAATCCACGATGATTGAGTTTATATTGCCCCTTTTTGCGAAGAGAGAAATACTTTATGCATCAGGAGACAAGACATGAAAATGATGTAATGAAAACTTATTAGTGGAGCTTCAATAAACCAAACTTGTGACAGGTCATCAGATCCTCTTACAGTCTCCTGGCAACCGTAATGAACCAGTATGTGTTGCAAAACTTATATAAAATGTATGTTAATACAACATACAGTTATCAGTGTAGTTCTGTACTTCATTTCTTTTGTTCCCAATGAACAAGAGTGCAAGAAAATACCGGTTCTGAACTTCTAACTAGACCGAGCCATTAAAGCAGATACAGACTGTCACTGTTAGCTTCTCATAGTTAAAGCAGCAGTCATCTAGATGTCATGGTACGGCATCCTGATCGGTCTGGGTTTGTGTAATGAGGCTCTCGCTCATGTTTTGGTTAAGGCTCTTCCTTTTTGCTGTGAGTCAAACCTGCACACTCCCGGGACAGTGTACCAGGAACAAATCAGTCACCATGCACAGAGCAACACACTAAATAAATCATTTAACCAATTGGGTATTGGTTCCATTTTTTACCGGCGGTGTACTATGTTATTATGTTTTGAGAAGGATATATTGAGGGGATATTGTATTGTAGATCTGCAATGACTTATTGCTGAATTTGTCTACTCCAGAGGAATCTATGTGCTCAGAGCTGCATTGTTTTTAGTGAGATGTGAGACAGCTTTAGTCAGAGTTGTCATTGTCAGATAAATGCGGTTGGTTGCTGATAACAGAATCCAGCTGATCCAGTTTATATCAGGTCAAAACAAGAAGTCTACAAAAAAACTTTGTAACTTTGCTCCCTGTTCTTCCTTTTGAAACATGTTTCATGTTTTAAGCGTCTCCTTATCCTTTGACTCCTCAGCTCCCCCGACGTTCACGGATACACCACCTCAGTACGTAGAGGCCAAGGAAGGGGGTAGCATCACTTTGACCTGCACGGCCTTTGGCAACCCCAAACCATCGGTCAGCTGGCTGCGGGAAGGCAGCCTCATGGTCAGCAGTGCCAAGTATAAGGTATGTTATTGATCCTGTTATTCCTCTGGTGTCTTAGGTATCTCAGGATAGGTTGTGTTCACACCAACAATTAGGTTTAATTTGAGCCTTGCTGCAAAGTTACCACCTTACAACCCCAAAGATGCTGCATTGCAACTCGGGATCTCAGTGGTGCAGAGTTTGTGCAGAGATGACAATGCACACCGTCTTGCACTGGACAGACATCACTGGTGGCAAGTCGAATAGTTTCCACCATCTGCAGTGCTTTCCTGTCTGAGACAGAGCAGTTGCCGTACCATACTGAGATGCAGTTGGTAGACACCAATTGCAGTTGGTGCAAAGGTAGAAGTGTCTCTTTAATTTGGTTTTTAAATTCTGTCCCAGTGAAGTCTTGGTCTTGGTCTAACTCGGGTTAGTCCAACAAAATGCAACATCTTCCAGCAAAGTTTCCGTCCTTGAAGATTAATGTGAAAGGTTTAATTTAATTGTTCACCTCATACATTTATAAAGCTTTGTGTGGTGTTCATGACCCCTGGTAAACCCTCAAATTGGACTTCTGGATCTTCTTCTGCTGACGTGTGACTTCACAATCTGACAGAATTCAAGAGTTTTCAGCTATACCTCTATGCATAGCCAAATCAACATTCTCCTTACCTTTTTTGTTATTTATTTATTTATTTATTTATTTTTTATTCTTAATCATTTTCGTATTACCACTCTTGTATACTGATGTGTCAAGTCAAGTCAGATTTGATTTATGCAGTTCAATATCACAAATTTGCCTTAAGGGACTTTAGAGTTTGCACAACATCCGAGACTTTACATCCTCAGATCTGCGATCGAGATAATGAAAAACTTCCTAACGAGAAGCAGATATATCAGATGTCTCTCTCCCCAGCAACACATTACATCTCCTCCTGAGGGATCCCCAGGTGTTCCCAGGACAGATGGGCTATATAGTCCTTCCAAGTTCTGGGTCTGCCCAGGGGTCTCCTGCCAGCTGGACGTGCCCAGAGCACCTCCACAGGAATGTGCCGAGGAGGCATCCTAATCAGATACTGAACCACTTCAGTATCTGGCTCCTTTCGACATGAAGGACCAGCAGCTTTCCTCAACTTATCTCTAAGACTGAACCCAGATGCTCTGCAGAGGAAACTCCCTGCTACAACGTCTACGTTACTGCCAAGGCTGCCTCAATCCGCCGGTCTCACACTCCATTCTTCACTTATGAAGAAGACCCTGTGACGCTTGATCTGCTTCTCTTGGGGCAGCAACACTATACAGATTGTACCGTAAACATGTGCTAAGAATGTGGATCCAGGAGGATGATGAGGAACATCCAGGTGCTGCCAAACACATCAGCCTATAAGCCACGCAACCTTCTCTCCACCATGGAGACCTGGAGGATAAACTACACATACACACAAGAGGCAAAGCTCCAGCATGCCATTCACGAAGGTACACGAAGGATGCAGAGCGAGAGGAGAGGAGAGGAGAGGGTGAACCTCTTGGAGAATCTGTGAATCTATTAATGAGTATGATCCTAGTGGGGTTTACTGTAATTGCAGCAGATCAGAGAATAAATTGTAATTGCAGTTTCTTTTAGTTTCAATCATCACATACTTACTATGACAGACTTTGGTTTTAGTTCCAGAATATATATTTTAATGAGAAAAGGAAACATTGTGTTAATAGGGTATCCTGTACAGTATCTACCAATGTTCTGCATGTAGGAATAGAAATGACTCCCCCGTATTAGATCATTTATTTAAATGGCTGAGCTTTGTTCATAGGAGAGTTATATATTTAGGGTTTTCCCAGTCACAGGCTGCAGCTTTCCCCAAGTCGCTACACTATACTGTGTTTTTCTACCGACTGTAAAACCTGCAGAACACGAGGATGTGCTCTATAGTGGCTGAGCAGTTCTGTGATGTTTTAATCTGAATAACCATTTGGTGTTGAAAGCGAAAGTTCTCTGATCGCTTTTTACTGTATGTGAATAAATAGAAAGGCAGATTTGGGTGGTTGGCACTCCTTCAATTTGGATAATTGTGAAAACGCAGCAATGTTGTTTTCTTAAAAAATTCTAAACTGGAAGCTGCTGCATCACGCTGCGCTCTCTGTTGCCAGATGTGACGGTTTATTTGAGGAAATGGGTTGAAAAATTAAGCAACATCTTGTGCAGGAGAATAAAAGTGTTGCGTGAAGGGAAGTTCAGGGCTGAATGTGTCCTTTGAGGCAGTTTTGACTTCAGCTGTGTTCGTTTGATATGAGGGTGTTTACCAGAGAAATCTGTTTGAGGATTTTTGGAACTGCCAAAATGCCTCCTTTTAAAGTCTCGACGAGAGTCTATCATAGTGCTTCATGTAAACTGGTTCACAGTTTTTCTTATGTGTTTCTCTGTAATCATTCCTCCTGTTCATACTGGACATTAAGAGATCTCGTCCTAAAGTGCTTCTTTTGCAGTAAAAGCTAGTATGAGGGTTCAGCAGTCTGAGTTAGACAAATCAAGCAGTATCTTCTTCTTTTTATTTGTTTCTTCCAATCAAAGCATGTTAGGACAGAAAAAAAATATTACTTGTACATATGGCCATGTGAGTGCTATTTTAAGAGACCTACTGTACATACTTTTCCTTTAAAGGCTGTGAAAATGGTTGCATTAACTGCTATAGCAGATAAAGAGAGCCTACAGCCAACTTTTGTTGCCAGATCAGAGCCTGAAATCTCCCCAGTCCAGTCGTCAATTAAACTTCATCAGTCACAATAGTGAAAACATTTTTGGATAACATTACATTCAACATATCATGAACAGTTTGAGCTGATTTAACATTTAAATCTACAAAAAAAGGTGTAAACATGTTATTCTTCTACTTCATGTGTATTTTAAGGGCGCTGTAAGTTCTGTATAAGTAATTTTGTCTTCCACCAGCTATATTTCCCATTTCCCTTCCTCAATACCACTAACATGCATTTTCAGCTGCTTACAACGCAGAACAATGTATGCATCATATATCATTTTATTTTATTACATTCCTCTTGTCCTTAAATCTTCACCCCGTCTTCTGGTTAGTTACAGAAAATATTTTAAACTGCCGCTCTCGTGTTATAAATCATCTCACAGCCTCGGGCCAAAATACAGTTCTGCGTGAAGAATATAGACCCAGCAGGTCTCTCTCACATTTTGGAAGCAGTGAGCTGTACCTTTGAGTCAAAACCAAACAAGCTGCTGCTGTTAGTTACAGTGCAGCACACGGCTGGAAGAAAACTCCCGATGGTCTTAAACACACCTGAAGTTTTTTTTTTTCATAACCACTCGCTGTTCTGTTGTGACCTTAAATGATTCAATTTGGAGCATCTTATTGCTGCACCATCAATGTTTTTCTGGGTGATTATTATTACTAATATTTGTCTTGTATTCATCTGTTCAGTCTATTTAATCTATTCCGTTATTTTTAATTAATTTTATAACCCCATTTCCAAAAAAGTTGGTGTGCTGTGTAAAATGTAAATTGAAAGGGACGCCCGGTAGCTCACCTGATAGAGCGTGCGGCCCATGTACAAAAGCTCGGACCTTGAACTTTAATATTTTTAGAAAATGATGTGCCTGTTTTCAATTGTATGCCAGCCGAACCTTAAAAAAAAAAAAAAGTTTGGACTGTGGCAACAAAAGACTGTAAAAGTTTTGAAATGTTAAAGAAAACTCCTGGTGGAACATCTCACATTGACTGAGGTTAACTGGCAACAAGTTAGTAACATGACTGCACATAAAAAGAGCATCCCAGAGAGGCTGAGTCTTTGAAGTAAAGATGGAGAAGACTCCACTGGCAAATGGTGCCTGCAGTCCCAACTTGTCACCTATCGAAAATTTCTGGCACATTATGAAACATAAAATACAACAAAGGAGACGCCAAACTGTTGAGCAATTACAGTCCTACATCGAGCAAAAATGGGAACGCATTTAACTTTTCAGGATTACAGCAAAGACTCGTCAGTTCCCAGACGCATGTGGTCACACAGTGAGTCAGCAAATAAACAGAACAGTCTTTGGTTGGAAGACCAATGTTTAAGACTCTTTGTCGGCGACGGTCCAGCTTTGAAATAGCTGAACATTTGTGTTCATGCATTCAGGTGTCTGATGGGAGTTTGACGGTGCTATCCATCACACGCGAGGATCGTGGGGCCTACACGTGTCGAGCATTCAGTCCCCAGGGAGAGGCCATTCACACCACACGGCTGCTAGTACAAGGTAGGTACATGTGTATTTGTTGCTGTGCCCTTAGAAGTGCAAAGTGTTTTTACATGTTCTCGTACGTACTGTAGGTTTCAAAGAAACATTACAAGACAAAGTGGGCATTGTCAACTGCCAGAAATGGGCATTTTTGCCTGCCATACATTGATTGAAGGCCAAATACAGTAAATGAAAGTTGATTTTGACTTGATCCCCATTCTGGAGCTTCATAATATAAAGATCTGAGGTCACAGGACAGGTTTGAATTTTTGTAGCAATCATAGAAGACAGCTGTGAATGTCACCTACCAAAATGGGCATTTTTGCCTGCCATAAATTGGATTGAAGGCCAAATGTGCAGTTAATGAAAGGCATTTCTGCCAACATGAGACTTGATCCCATCTTCTGGAGCTCTCCATAATAGAACGATCTGGAGCTCACAGGACAGCTTGAATTTTGTAATGGACCATACAAGTCAAATGGGTATTGTCACCTACCAAAAATGGCATTTTGCCTGCCATAAATTGGATGGAAAGCCAACACAGTAAATGAAAGTTCATTTCGCTTCAAACATGACTTGATCCCATTCTGGAGCTTTCTCCATAATACAAAGATCTGAGCTTCACAGGACAGCTAGGGTCAAAGAAACATTACAATATCAGTGAACACTATCAACTATTAATAATGGGCATTTTGCTCACAAAAATTGATTTGAAGGCCAAATGCAGTTAATACGAAAGGTGATTTCTGCCTAAATATGACTTGATCTCATTCTGGAGCTTCATAATAGAAAGATCCGAGGTCACAGGACAGCTTGGAATTTTTGTAATGGACCATAGAAGACAAAATGAGCATTGTCACCACTGAAAATGGGTATTTTGCCTGCCATAAATTGGATTGAATGGCCAATGCAGCAATGGTGTTGCGATTTCGCTTCAAATATGATTTGATCTCATTCTGGAGCTTCATAATAGAACGATCTGAGGTCACAGGACAGCTTGGAATTTTTGTAATGGACCATACAAGTCAAAATGGGCATTGTCACCTACCAAAAATGGGCATTTTTGCCTGCCATAAATTGATTGAAGGCCAAATACAGTAAATGAAAGTTGATTTCTGCCTCTAAATATGACTTGATCCCCATTCTGGAGCTTCATAATATAAAGATCTGGAGTCACAGGATGAAGTGGAATTTTGTAATGGACCATACAAGACAAATACATTATCACCTACCAAAATGGGTGCATTTTTGCTCGCCATAAATTGATTGAAGGCCAAATACAGTAAATGAAAGTTGATTTCGCCTAAATATGACTTCATCCCACTCTGGAGCTTCATAATATAAAGATCTGAGGTCACAGGACAGCTCGGTTTCAAAGAAACATTACAACACAAAGTGGGCATTGTCAACTGCCAAAATGGGCATTTTTGCCTGCCAGTACTGATTGAAGGCCAAATACAGTTAATGAAAGGTGATTTCTGCCTAAATATGACCATCCCATTCTGAGCTTCATAATATAAAGATCTGAGCTCACAGGACAGCTTGGAATTTTTGTAATGGACCATACAAGACAAAATGGGCATTGTCACCTACCAAAACTGGGCATTTTTGCCTGCCATAAATTGATTGAAAGCCAAATACAGTAAATGAAAGTTCATTTCGCCCAACATGACTTTGATCCCATTCTGGAGCTTCATAATATAAAGATCTGAGCTCACAGGACAGCTGTGTTTCAAAGAAACATTACAAGACAAAGTGGCATTGTCAACTGCCAAAAATGGGCATTTTTGCCTGCCAGAAACTGATTGAAGGCCAAATGCAGTTAATGAAAGGTGATTTCTGCCTAAATATGACTTGATCCCATTCTGGAGCTTCATAATATAAAGATCTGAGGTCACAGGAGTCAGTTTGAATTTTGTAATGGACCATAGAAGACAAATGAGCATTCTGTCACCTACCAAAAAATGGCATTTTTGCCTGCCATAAATTGGATTGGAAAGCCAAATGCAGTAAATGAAAGTTGATTTTCGTCTAAATATGACTTGATCCCATTTCTGGAGCTTCATAATAGAAAGATCTGAGCTCACAGGACAGCTTGGAATTTTTTAAAATGGAACATACAAGAAAAAATGGGCATTGTCACCTACCAAAAATGGGCATTTTTGCCTGCCATACATTGATTGAAAGCCAAATACAGTAAATGAAAGTTGATTTCTGCCTAAATATGGACTTTGATCCCATTCTGGAGCTCATAATATAAAGATCTGAGGTCACAGACAGCTTGAATTTTTGTAATGGACCACAAGACAAAATGGGCATTGTCACCTACCAAAAATGGGCATTTTTGCCTGCCATAAATTGATTGAGTTCAAATATGTAAATGAAAGTTGATTTCTGCCTAGATATGACTTGCAGTGTTGATCCCATTCTGGAGCTTCATAATATAAAGATCTGAGCTCACAGGACAGCTAGGTTTCAAAGAAACATTACAACACAAAGTGGCAATGTCAACTGCCAAAATGGGCATTTCTTTGCCTGCCATAAATTGATTGAAGGCCAAATGCAGTTAATGAAAGGTGATTTCTGCCTAAATATGACTTGATCCCCATTCTGAGCTTCATAATATAAAGATCTGACAGCTCACAGGACAGCTTGGAATTTTGTAATGGATCACATAAAGACAAAATTGGCATTGTCATCTACTAAAATGGGCATTTTTGCCTCCGCCAAAATTGATTGAAGGCCAAATGCTAATGAAAGTTGATTTCTGCCTAAATATGACTTGATCCCATTCTGGAGCTTCATAATATAAAGATCTGAGCTCACAGGACAGCTTGAATTTTTGTAATGGACCATACAAGACAAATGGGTACGCTACCACCAAAATAACATTTTTGCCTGCCATAAACTGATTTCTGAAGGCCAAATACAGTAAATGAAAGTTGATTTGCCTAAATATGACTTGATCCCATTCTGGAGCTTCATAATATAAAGATCTGAGCTCACAGGACAGCCAGGGTTTCAAAGAAACATTACAAGACAAAGTGGGCATTGTCAATCAAGCCAAAATGGGGCATTTTTGCCTGCCATAAATTGATTGAAGGCCAAATGCAGTTAGTGAAAGGTGATTTCTGCCTAACTATGACTTGATCTCATCCTGGAGCTTCATAATATAAAGATCTGAGCTCACAGGACAGCTAGGTTTCAAAGAAACATTACAAGACAAAGTGGGCATTGTCAACTGCCAAAATGGGCATTTTTGCCTGCCAAAATTGATTGAAGGCCAAATGCAGTTAATGAAAGGTGATTTCTGCTTCAAATATGACTTGATCTCTACTTCTGAGCTTCATAATAGAAAGATCTGAGGTCACAGGACAGCTTGGAATTTTTGTAATGGACCATACAAGACAAAATGGGCATTGTCACCCACCAAAAATGGGCATTTTTGCCTGCCATAAACTGATTGAAAGCCAAATACTGGTAAATGAAAGTTGATTTCTGCCTAAATAATGACTTGATCCCATTCTGAGCTTCATAATATAAAGATCTGAGGTCACAGGATGCTTGGAATTTTTGTAATTTGGACCATACAAGACAGTGCCGCATTACACCACCAAATGGTATTTTTGTCACATAAATTGAGTACACAAAATACAGTAAATGAAAGTTGATTTCTGCCTAAATATGACTTGATCCCATTCTGAGCTTCATAATATAAAGATCTGAGCTCACAGGACAGCTAGGTTTCAAAGAAACATTACAAGACAAAGTGGGCATTGTCAACTACCAAAAATGGGCATTTTTGCCTGCCAAAAATTGATTGAAGGCCAAATGCAGTTAATGAAAGGTGATTTCTGCCAATATAATTTTGATCTCATTCTGGAGCTTCATAATAGAAAGATCTGATATTCAGGACAGCTTAGAATTTGTAATGGAACATACAAGACAAATAAGATTGGTCACCTACCAAAATGGGCATTTTGCCTGCCATAAATTGATTGAAAGCCAAATACAGTAAAATGAAAGCTGATTTCGCCTAAATACATATGACTTGATCCCCACTTGGAGCTTCACAACATAAAGATCTGAGGTCACAGGACAGCTTGAATTTTGTAATGACCATAAGACAAATGTGATTTTAACACTACCAAAAGTGGGCATTTTTGCTCTTCGTCATAAATTGATTGAAGGCCAAATACAGTAAATGAAAGTTGATTTCTGCCTAAATATGACTTGGATCCCATTCTGTTTCATAATATAAAGATCTGAGGTCACAGGACAGCTAATTTGTAATGGACCATACATGACAAAATGGCATTAAGTCACCTACTCAAAATGGGCATTTTTGCCTGCCATGTCTGATTTTAAGGCCAAAGACAGCAAATGAAAAGTTGATTTCGCCTAAATATATTTTGATCCCATTCTGAGCTTCATAATATAGCAGATCTGAGCTCACAGGACAGCTAGGTTTCAAAGAAACATTACAACACAAAGTGGGCATTGTCAACTGCCAAAATGGGCATTTTTGCCTGCCATAAATTGATTGAAGGCCAAATGCAGTTAATGAAAGGTGATTTCTGCCTAAATATGACTTGATCCCATTCTGGAGCTTCATAACATAAAGATCTGAGGTCACAGGACAGCTTGGAATTTTTGTAATGGACCATACAAGACAAAATGGGCATTGTCACCACCAAAAATGGGCATTTTGCTCGCCATAAATTGATTGAAAGCCAAATACAGTAAATGAAAGTTGATTTCTGCCTTCTAAATATGACTTGATCCCACTTGGAGCTTCATAACAAAGATCTGAGCTCACAGGACAGCTAGGTTTCAAAGAAACATTACAACACAAAGTGGTACTGTCAACTGCCAAAATGCATTTTTTGCCTGCCATAAATTGATTGAAGGCCAAATGCAGTTACGAAAGGTGATTTCTGCCTAAATATGACTTGATCTCATTCTGAGCTTCATAATAGAAAGATCTGAGGTCACAGGACAGCTTGGAATTTTGGGGAATAAACATACAAGACAAATGGGCATTGTCACCCACCAAAAATGGGCATTTGCCTGCCATAAATTGATTGGAAAGCCAAATACAGTAAATGAAAGTTGATTTCGTCAAATATGACGGATCCCATTCCTGGAGCTCATAATATAAAGATTCCAGGTCACAGGACAGCTTGGAATTTTGTAATGGACCATACAAGACAAAATGGGCATTGTCACCTACCAAAATGGGCATTTTGCCTCGCCATAAATTGATTGAAGGCCAAATACAGTAAATGAAAGTTGATTTCTGCCTAAATATGACTTGATCCCATTCTGAGCTTCATAATATAAAGATCTGAGGTCACAGGACAGCTTGAATTTTTTGTACGGACCATACAGACAAAATGTAGCATTGTCACTTTACCAAAATGGGCATTTTTACCTGCCATAAATTGGATTAGCCAGTTGTAAATGAAAGTTGATTTCTGCCTAAATATGACTTGATCCCATTCTGAGCTTCATAAATATAAAGATCTGAGCTCATTAGACAGCTAGGTTTCAAAGAAACATACATAACACAGTGGGTATTGTCAACTGCTGGAAAATGGGCATTTTTGCTCGCCATAAATTGGATTGAAGGCCAAATGCAGTTAATGAAATATGATTTAGTCAAATATGACTTTTGATCTCATTCTGGAGCTTCCATATCAGAAAGATCTATAATACAGGACAGCTTGGAATTTTTGTAATGGAACACAAGACAAATGTGGGCATTGTCACCTACCAAAATAGCATTTTTGCTCACATAAATTGATTGAAAGCCAAATACAGTAAATGAAAGTTGATTTCTGCCTAAATATGACTTGATCCCATTCTGGAGCTTCATAATATAAAGATCTGAGCTGACAGGACAGCTTGGAATTTTTGTAATGGAGCATACAAGACAAAATGGGCATTGTCATCCACCAAAATGGGCATTTTTGCCTGCCAAAAATTGATTGAAGGCCAAATGCAGTCAATGAAAGGTGATTTCTGCCTAAATATGACTTGATCTCATTCTGGAGCTTCATAATAGAAAGATCTGGAAGTCACAGGACAGCTTGGAATTTTGTAATGGACCATACAAGACAAAAATGGGCATTATCTACTAAAATGGGCATTTTGCCTGCCAAAAATTGATTGGAAGGCCAATGCAGTTAATGAAAGGTGATTTCTGCCTAAATATGACTTGATCCCCATTCTGGAGCTTCATAATAGAAAGATCTGAGTCACAGGACAGCTTTGGAATTTTGTAATGGAACATACAAGAAAAAATGGGTATTGTCAACTACCAAAATGGGCATTTCTTGTCACATAAAATTGATTGAAAGCCAAATACAGTAAATGAAAGTTGATTTCTGCTAAATATGACTTGATCCCATTCTGAGCTTCATAATATAAAGATCTGAGGTCACAGGACAGCTTGGAATTTTTGTAATGGACCATACAAGACAAAATGGGCATTGTCACCTACCAAAATGGGCATTTTGCCTGCCATAAATTAGATTGAAAGCCAAATACAGTAAAATGAAAGTTGATTTCTGCCTAAATATGACTTGATCCCATTCTGGAGCTTCATAATATAAAGATCTGAGCTCACAGGACAGCTAGGTTTCAAAGAAACATTATAACACAAAGTGGGCATTGTCAACTGCCAAAAATGGGCATTTTTGCCTGCCATAAATTGATTGAAGGCCAAATACAGTTAATGAAAGGTGATTTCTGCCTAAATATGACTTGATCCATTCCTGAGCTTCATAATATAAAGATCTGAGCTCACAGTGAATAGCTTGGAATTTTTTTTGTAATGGACCATACAAGACAAACAATTGGCATTGTCATCTACCAAAATGGGCATTTTTGCCTGCCAAAATTGATTGAAGGCCAAATGCAGTTAATGAAAGGTGATTTCTGCCTAAATATGACTTTGATCCCATTCTGGAGCTTCATAATATAAAGATCTGAGGCCACAGGACAGCTTGGAATTTTTGTAATGGACCATACAAGACAAAATGGGCATTGTCACCTACCAAAAATGGGCATTTTTGCCTGCCATAAAATTGATTGAAGGCCAAATACAGTAAATGAAAGCTGATTTCTGCCTAAATATGACTTGATCCCATTCTGGAGCTTCATAATATAAAGATCTGAGCTCACAGGACAGCGTTTCAAAGAAACATTACAAGACAAAGTGGGCATTGTCAACTACTAAAATGGGCATTTTTGTCACAAAATTGATTGAAGGCCAAATGGTTAATGAAAGGTGATTTCTGCCTAAATATGACTTGATCTCATTCTGGAGCTTCATAATAGAAAGATCTGAGGTCACAGGACAGCTTGGAATTTTTGTAATGGAACATACAAGACAAAATGGGCATTATCACCTACCAAAAATGCAAGTATTTTGCTCGCTGATAAATTGATTGAAAGCCACAATACAGTAACAAAGTTGATTTCTGCCTAATATGACTTGACTCCCATTCTGGAGCTTTCATAACATAAAGATCTGAGGTCACAGGACAAGCTTGGAATTTTTGTAATGGACCATACAAGACAAATGGCATTGTCACCTACCAAAATGGGCATTTTTGCCTGCCATAAATTGATTGAAGGCCAAATACAGTAAATGAAGTTGATTTCTGCCTAAATATGACTTGATCCCATTCTGGAGCTTCATAATATAAAGATCTGAGGTCACAGGACAGCTTGAATTTTTGTAATGGACCATACAAGACAAAATGGGGTATTGTCACTACCAAAATGGGCATTTTTGCTCATAAATTGATTGAAGGCCAAATACAGTAAATGAAAGTTGATTTCTGCCTAAATATGACTTCTGTTGATCTCATTCTGAGCTTCTCATAACATAAAGATTCATTCACAGACAGCTAGGTTTCAAAGGCAAACATTACAACACAAAGTGGGCATTGTCAACTGCCAAAATGGGCATTTTGCTCGCTAGCAAATTGATTGAAGGCCAAATGCAGTTAATGAAAGTTGATTTCTGCCTAAATATGACTTGATCTCATTTTGGAGCTTCATAATAGAAAGATCTGAGGTCACAGGACAGCTTGGAATTTTGTAATGGACCATACAAGACAAAATGGGCATTGTCACCTACCAAAATGGGCATTTTGCCTGCCATAAATTGATTGAAAGCCAAATACAGTAAATGAAAGTTGATTTCTGCCTAAATATGACTTGATCCCATTCTGGAGCTTCATAATATAAAGATCTGAGTCACAGGACAGCTTGGAATTTTGTAATGGACCATACTGAAGACAAAATGGGCATTGTCACTTACCAAAATGGGCATTTTTGCCTGCCAAAATTGGATTAAAATAAATGCAGCGAATGAAAGGTGATTTCTGCCTAAATATGACTTGATCCCATTCTGGAGCTTCATAATATAAAGATCTGAGCTCACAGGACAGGTAGGTTTCAAAGAAACATTACAACAACACAAAGTGGGCATTGGTCAACTGCTCAAAATGTGGGCATTTACTCGCTGTAAAATTGATTTGAAGGCCAACAGTTAATGAAAGATTTCTGCCTAAATATGACTTGATCTCATTCTGGAGCTTCATAATAGAACGATCTGAGCTCACAGGACAGCTTGGAATTTTTTGTAATGGACCATACAAGTCAAAATGGGCATTGTCACCTACCAAAAATGGGCATTTTTGCTTGCCATAAATTGATTGGAAAGCCAACATAGTAAATGAAAGCGATTTCTGCCTAAATATGATCCTGATCCCATTCTGAGTCATAATATAAAGATCTGAGGTCACAGGACAGCTTGGAATTTTTGTAATGGACCATACAAGACAAAATGGGCATTGTCACTCACTAAAATGGGCATTTTGCCTGCCAAAATTGATTGAAGGCCAAATGCAGTTAATGAAAGGTGATTTCTGCCTAAATATGACTTGATCCCATTCTGGAGCTTCATAATATAAAGATCTGAGGTCACAGGACAGCTTGGAAGTTTTGTAATGGACCACATAAAATGGGCATTGTCACCTACCAAAATGGGCATTTTTGCCTGCCATAAATTGGATTGAAAGCCAACAGTAAATGGAAAGGATTTCGCCTAAATATGACTTGATCCCATTCTGAGCTTCATAATATAAAGATCTGAGCTCACAGGGACAGGTAGGTTTCACAGAAACATTACAACACAAAGTAAGTATTTGTCAACTGTCAAAAATGGGCATTTTTGCCTGCCATAAATTGATTGAAGGCCAAATGCAGTTAATGAAAGGTAATTTCTGCCTAAATATGACTTGATCTCATTCTGGAGCTTCATAATAGAACGATCTGAGCTCACAGGACAGCTTGGAATTTTTGTAATGGACCATACAAGTCAAAATGGGGCTTGTCACCTACCAAAAATGGGCATTGTCCAAATTGATTGAAAGCCACTAGTAAATCGTTGATTTCTGCCTAAATATGACTTGATCCCATTCTGGAGCTTCATATATTATAAAGATCTGAGCCTCAGACAGCTTGGAAGTTTTGTATCGGACCATACAAGACAAAATGTATTGTCACCTACCAAAATGGGCATTTTTGCCTCTAAATTGGATTGAAGCCAAATACAGTAAATGAAAGTTGATTTCTGCCTCAAATATGACTTGGATCCCATTCTGAGCTTCATAATATAAAGATCTGAGCTCACAGGACAGCTTAGGCTTCAAAGAAACATTACAAGACAAAGTGGGCATTGCTCAATCAGCAAAATGGGTATTTTACTTTCAAAATTGATTGAAGGCCACAATGCAGTTAATGAAAGGTGATTTCTTGCCTAACATGACTTGATCTCATTCTGAGCTTCATAATATAAAGATCTGAGCTCACAGGACAGCTAGGTTTCCAAAGAAACACATAAGACAAATGGGTATTGTCACCACCAAAATGGGCATTTTTGCCTGCCATAAATTGATTGAAAGCCAAATACAGTAAATGAAAGTTAGATTTCTGCCTAAATATGACTTGATCCTATCTCTGGAGCTTCATATATAAAGATCTGAGCTCACGGGACAGCTTGGAATTTTTGTAATGGACCATACAAGACAAAATGGGTATTGTCACCTACCAAAAATGGGCATTTTTGCCTGCCATAAATTGATTGAAGGCCAAATACAGTAAATGAAAAAGTTACTTCTGCCTAAATATGACTTGATCCCACTCTGGAGCTTCATAATATAAAGATCTGAGTCACAGGGACAGCTATAGGTTTCAAAGAAACATTACAAGACAAAGTGGGCATTGTCAACTACTAAAATGAGCATTTTTGCTCGCTGAAAATTAGATTGAAGGCCAACAAATAATTAGCAGATTACACCAAATACACTTGATCTCATTCCTGGAGCTTCAATAGAAAGATCTGACGCCACAGGACAGCTTGGAATTTTTGTAATGGACCATTACAAGACAAAATGGGCATTGTCACCTACCAAAATGGGCATTTTTGTCTGCCAAAAATTGATTGAAAGCCAAATACAGTAAATGAAAGGTGATTTCTGCCTAAATATGACTTGATCCCATTCTGGAGCTTCATAATATAAAGATCTGAGCTCACAGGATAGGTTGGAATTTTTGTAATGGACCATACAAGACAAAATGGGTATTGTCACCTACCAAAAATGGGCATTTTTGCCTGCCATAAATTGATTGAAGGCCAAATACAGTAAATGAGCGATTTCGCCTAACATGTTCTGATCCCATTCTGAGCCTACAATATAAAGATCTGAGGTCACAGGACAGCTTGGAATTTTGTAATGGACCATACAAGACAAATGGGCATTGTCACTACCAAATGGGCATTTTTGCTCGCCATAAATTGATTGGAAGGCCAAATACAGTAAAATGAAAGTTGATTTCTGCTCTAAATATGACTTGATCCCATTCTGGAGCTTCATAATATAAAGATCTGAGCTCACAGGAAAGCTAGGTTTCAAAGAAACATTACAACACAAAATGGGCATTTTTGCCTGCCAAAAATTCATTGAAAGCCAAATACAGTAAATGAAAGCGATTTCATTTAAATATACTCTGGATCCCATTCTGGAGCTTCATAATAGAAAGATTCGAGGTCACAGGACAGCTTGGAATTTTGTAATGGACCATACAAGACAAAATGGGCATTGTCACCCACCAAAATGGGCATTTTTGCCTGCCATAAATTGATTGAAAGCCAAATACAGTAAATGAAAGTTGATTTCTGCCTAAATATGACTTGATCCCATTCTGGAGCTTCATAATATAAAGATCTGAGCTCAATAGGACAGCTTAAATTTTTGTAATGGACTACAGAAGACAAAATGGGTATTATCACCTACCAAAAATGTACTTTGTCTGCCAAAAATTGATTGAAGGCCAAATACAGTAAATGAAAGGTGATTTCTGCCTAACTATGACTTGATCTCATTCTGGAGCTTCATAATATAAAGATCTGAGCTCACAGGACAGCTAGGTTTCACAGAAACATTACAACACAAAGTGGGCATTGTCAACTGTCAAAAATGGGCATTTTTGCTCTGCCAAAATTGATTGAAGGCCAACTGCAGTTAATGAAAGGTATTTCTGCCTAAATATGACTTTGATCTCATTCTGAGCTTCATAATAGAACCATCTGGCTCACAGGACAGCTTGGAATTTCCTTGTAATGACCACAAGTCAAAATGGGCATTGTCACCTACCAAAATGGGCATTTTTGCCTGCCATAAATTGATTGAAAGCCAAATATAGTAAATGAAAGTTGATTTCTGCCTAAATATGACTTGATCCCATTCTGGAGCTTCATAATATAAAGATCTGAGGTCACAGGACAGCTTAAATTTCTGTAATGGACCATACACAAAAATGGGCATTGTCACTACCAAAAATGGGCATTTTTGCCTGCCATAAATTGATTGAAGGCCAAATGCAGTTAATGAAAGGTGATTTTTGCCTAAATATGACTTGATCCCATTCTGGAGCTTCATAATATAAAGATCTGAGGTCACAGGACAGCTTAAAGTTTGTAATGGACCATACAGACAAAATGGGCATTGTCACCTACCAAAAAATGGGCATTTTTGCTCGCTATAAATTGATTGGAAAGCCAAATACAGTAAATGAAAGTTGATTTCTGCCTAATATGATTCTGATCCCATTCTGGAGTCATAATATAAAGATCTGAGCTCATAGGACAGGTAGGTTTCACAGAAACATTACAACACAAAATGGGCATTGTCACCTGCCAAAATGGGCATTTTGCCTGCCAAAAATTGACTGAAGGCCAAATGCAGTTAATGAAAGGTAATTTCTGCCTAAATATGACTTGATCTCATTCTGGAGCTTCATAATATAAAGATCTGAGCTCACAGGACAGCTTGGAATGTTTGTAATGGACCATACAAGACAAAATGGGCATTGTCACCTACCAAAATAAGTATTTTTGGCTCGCCATAAATTGATTGAAAGCCTAATATAGTAAATGAAAGCGATTTCTGCCTAAATATGACTTGATCCTACCTGGAGCTTCATAATGAGCAAAGATCTGGAGCTCACAGGACAGCTTGCAGTTTTGGTAATGGACCACAAGACAAAAGGCCAGAATGTCATCTACTAAAAATGGGCATTTTGCCTGCCATAGTTCGATTGAAGGCCAAATACAGTAAATGAAAGTTGATTTCTGCCTTAAATATGACTTGATCCCATTCTGGAGCTTCATACAAGATCTGAGCTCACAGGACAGCTAGGTTTCAAAGAAACATTACAAGACAAAGTGGGCATTGTCAACTGCCAAAATGCATTGCCTGCCAAAATTGATTGAAGGCCAAATGCAGTTAATGAAAGGTGATTTCTGCCTAAATATGACTTGGATCTCATTCTGGAGCTCATAATATAAAGATCTGAGAGCTCACAGGACAGCTAGGTTTCAAAGAAACATTACAAGACAAAGTGGGCATTGTCAACTGGGTTAAAATGGGCATTTGCCTGCCAAAAATTGATTGAAGGCCAAATGCAGTTAATGAAAGGTGATTTCTGCCCAAACATGACGGATCTCATCTGAGCTCATAATAGAAAGATCTGAGGTCACAGACAGCTTGGAATTTTTTGTAATGGACCACATGAAGACAAAATGGGTATTATCACCCACCAAAATGGGCATTTTTGCTGCCATAAATTGATTGAAAGCCAACACACAGTAAATGAAAGTTGATTTCTGCCTAAATATGACTTGCAGATCCCCATTCTGGAGCTTCATAATATAAAGGACTGATGTCACAGGACAGCTTGAATTTTTTGTAATGGACCATACAAGACAAAATGGGCATTGTCACCTTACCAAAAATGGGCATTTTTGCCTGCCAAATTGGATTGGAAGGCCAAATACAGTAAAATGAAAGCTGATTTCTGCCTAAATATGACTTGATCCTAGCCTCTGGAGCTTCATAATATAAAGATCTGAGCTCACAGGACAGCTAGGTTTCAAAGAAACATTACAAGACAAAGCGGCATTGTCAACTACCAAAATGGGCATTTTTGCCCGCCAAAAATTGATTGAAGGCCAAATGCAGTTAATGAAAGGTGATTTCTGCCTAAATATGACTTGATCTCATTCTGAGCCTAATAGAAAGATCTGAGGTCACAGGACAGCTTGGAATTTTGTAATGGAACATACAAGACAAATGGGCATTGTCACTCACCAAAATGGCATTTTTGCCTGCCATAACTGATTTAAGTTTCAAATACAGTAAATGAAAGTTGATTTCTGCCTAAATATGACTTGATCCCATTCTGGAGCTCATAACATAAAGATCTGAGGTCACAGGACAGTTTGAATTTCTTGTAATGGACCATACAAGACAAAATGGGCATTGTCACCTACCAAAAATGGGCATTTTTTGCTCGCCATAAATTGATTGGGGCGCCAAATACAGTAAATGAAAGCCGATTTCTGCCTACAGACTTGATCCCATCCTGGAGCTTCTAAAAATATAAAGATCTGAGGTCACAGGCAGCTTGAATTTTTGTAATGGACCATACAAGACAAAATAGTGATACACTCTACCAAAAATGGGCATTTTGCCTGCCATAATTGATTGAAGGCCAAATACAGTAAAATTGTTGATTTCTGCCTAAATACAGATTTGATCCCATTCTGGAGCTTCATAATATAAAGATCTGAGCTCACAGGACAGCTAGGTTTCAAAGAAACACATAACACAAAGTGGCATTGTCAACTGCCAAAATGGGCATTTTTGCCTGCCATAAATTGGATTAAGGCCAAATGCAGTTAATGAAAGGTGATTTCTGCCTAAATATGACTTGATCTCATTCTGGAGCTTCATAATAGAAAGATCTGACGTCACAGGACAGCTTGGAATTTTTGTAATGGAACATACAAGACAAAATGGGCATTGTCACCTACCAAAATGTTACTTGTCTGCCATAAATTGGATTGAAAGCCAAATACAGTAAATGAAAGTTGATTTCTGCCTAAATATGACTTGATCCCATTCTGAGCTTCATAATATAAAGATCTGAGCTCACAGGACAGCTTGGAATTTTTGTAATGATATTACAAGACAAAATGGGCATTTAAGTCATCTATCAAAATGGGCATTTTTGCCTGCCAAAATTGATTGAAGGCCAATGCAGTCAATGAAAGGTGATTTCTGCCCGAATATGTATTCTGATCCACTTGAGCTTCATAATAGAAAGATCTGAAGTCACAGGACAGCTTGGAATTTTTGTACTGGACCATACAAGACAAAATGGGCATTGTCACCTACTAAAAATGGGCATTTTTGCCTGCCATAAATTGATTGAAGGCCAAATACAGTAAATGAAAGTTGATTTCTGCCTAAATATGACTTGATCCCATTCTGGAGCTTCATAATATAAAGATCTGGAGACGCTCACAGGACAGCTAGGTTTCAAAAGGAAACATTATAACACAAAGTGGCATTGTCAACTGCCAAAAATGGGCATTTTTGCCTGCCATAAATTGATTGAAGGCCAATGCAGTTAATGAAAGGTGATTTCTGCCTAAATATGACTTGATCTCATTCTGGAGCTTCATAATAGAAAGATCTGACGTCACAGGACAGCTTGGAATTTTTGTAATGGAACATACAAGACAAAATGGGCATTGTCACCTACCAAAAATGGGCATTTGCCTGCCATAAATTGATTGAAGGCCAAATACAGTAAAATGAAAGTTGATTTCTGCCTAACAGACTTGATCCCATTCTGGAGCTTCTACAATATAAAGATCTGAGCTCACAGGACAGCTTGAATTTTGTAATGGAGCATACAAGACAAAATGGGCATTGTCATCTACTAAAATGGGCATTTTGTCTACAAAAATTGATTAGCGCCAAATGCAAATAATGAAAGGTGATTTCTGCCTAAATATGACTTGATCTCATTCTGGAGCTTCATAATAGAAAGATCTGGAAGTCACAGGACAGCTTGGAATTTTTGTAATGGACCATACAAGACAAAATGGGCATTGTCACTCACCAAAAATGGGCATTTTGCCTGCCATAAATTGATTGAAGGCCACATACAGTAAATGAAAGTTGATTTCTGCCTAAATATGACTTGATCCCATTCTGGAGTTTCATAATATAAAGATTTGAGCTCACAGGACAGCTAGGTTTCAAAGAAACATTACACACAAAGGGCATTGTCAACTGCCAAAATGGGGCATTTTTGCTCACAACTGATTGAATAAATAAATGCAGTTAATGAAAGGTGATTTCGCCTAAATATGACTTGATCTCATTCTGGAGCTCATAATAGAAAGATTCAGGTCACAGGACAGCTTAAATTTTTGTGTTTTAATATATGCATAAATGGCATGGTCACTACCAAAATGGGCATTTTTGCCTGCCATAATTGGATTGTGCCAAATACACAGTAAATGAAAGTTGATTTCGCCTGAATATGACTTTTTGATCCCATTCTGAGCTTCATAACATAAAGATCTGAGCTCACAGGACAGCTTGGAATTTTTGTAATGGACCATACAAGACAAAATGGGCATTGTCACCTACCAAAAATGGGCATTTTTGCCTGCCATAAATTGATTGAAGGCCAAATACAGTAAATGAAAGCTGATTTCTGCCTAAATATGACTTGATCCCATTCTGGAGCTTCATAATATAAAGATCTGAGCTCACAGGACAGCTAGGTTTCAAAGAAACACATAACACAAAGTGGGCATTGTCAACTGCTTAAAATGGGCATTTCTTGCCTGCCAAAAATTGATTGAAGGCCAAATGCAGTTAATGAAAGGTGATTTCGCCTAAATATGACTTGATCTCATTCTGGAGCTCACAATAGATAGATCTGATAGTCATGACAGCTGGAATTTTTGTAATGGAACATACAAGACAAATGGGCATTGTCACCTACCAAAAATGGGCATTTTACCGTCATAAATTGATTGAAAGCCAACACAGTAAATGAAAGTTGATTTCGCCTAAATATGACTTGATCCCATTCTGGAGCTTCATAACATAAAGATCTGAGGTCACAGGAAAGCTTGGAATTTTTGTAATGGACCATACAAGACAAAATGGGTATTGTCACTCACCAAAATGGGCATTTTTGCCTGCCATAAATTGATTGAAGGCCAAAATACAGTAAATGAAAGTTGATTTCACTCATAACATATCTTGATTCCATCTTGAGTCATAATATAAAGATCTGAGCTCACAGGACAGCTGAATTTTGCACGAATATACAAGAAAATGGCATTGTCACCTACCAAAATGGGCATTTTTGCCTTGTCAAGTAAATTGATTGAAGGCCAAATACAGTAAATGAAACTTGATTTCTGCCTAAATATGACTTGATCCCATTCTGGAGCTTCATAATATAAAGATCTGAGCTCACAGGACAGCTAGGTTTCAAAGAAACATTACAACACAAAAGTAGCATTATCACTGCCAAAATGGGCATTTTTGCCTGCCATAAATTGATTGAAGGCCAAATGCAGTGAATACGAAAGGTGATTTCACTTAAATATGACTTGATCTCATTTTGAGCTTCATAATAGAAAGATCTGAGGTCACAGGACAGTTTAAATTTTGTAATGACCATACAAGACAAAATGGGCATTGTCACTCACCAAAATGCATTTTTGGCTCGCCATAAATTATCAGTCAACATAGTAAATGAAAGTTGATTTCGCCTAAATATGACTTGATCCCATTTCTGGAGCTTCATAATATAAAAGTGATTCCATTTCAGCAGACAGCTTGGAATTTTGTAATGGACCATACAAGACAAATGGGCATTGTCACCTAATAAAATGGGCATTTTGCCTGCCAAAATTGATTGAAGGCCAAATGCAGTTAATGAAAGGTGATTTCTACTAAATATGACTTGATCCCATTCTGGAGCTTCATAATATAAAGATCTGAGGTCACAGGACAGCTTGGAATGTGAGAATGGACCATACAAGACAAATGGGTATTGTCACCTACCAAAATGGGCATTTTTACCATATAAATTGATTGAAAGCCAAATACAGTAAATGAAAGTTGATTTCCTGTCTAAATATGACTTGATCCCATTCTGGAGCTTCATAATATAAAGACTGAGCCTACAGGACAGGTAGGTTTCACAGAAACATTACAACACAAAGTGGGCATTGTCAATCAAGTCAAATGCATGTCTGCAAAATTGATTAGCACAAATGCAGTTAATGAAAGGTGATTTCTGCCTAAATATGACTTGATCTCATTCTGGAGCTTCATAATAGAACGATCTGAGCTCACAGGACAGCTTGAATTTTTTAGTGGACCATACAATGTGCTGGTATTTATCACCTACCAAAAATGGGCATTTTTGGTTTGCCATAAAATTGATTGAAAGCCAAACATAGTAAATGAAAGTTGATTTCGCCTAAATATGACTTGATCCATTCTGGAGCTTCATAATATAAAGATCTGAGGTCACAGGACAGCTTGGAATTTTTGTAATGGACCATACAAGACAAAATGGGCATTGTCACCTACTTAAAATGGGCATTTTAGCTCACATAAATTGATTGGAAGGCCAAATACAGTAAATGAAAGTTGATTTACCAATATGACTTGATCCCATTCTGAGCTTCATAATATAAAGATCTGAGCTCACAGGACAGCAGTTTCAAAGAAACATTACAAACACAAAGTGCATTGTCAACTGCTGTGGTCGGCATTTTACCAAGCAAATTGATTGAAGGCCAAATGCAGTTAATGAAAGGTGATTTTCTGCCTAAATATGACTTGATCTCATTCTGGCCACACAGAAAGATCTGACGTCACAGGACAGCTTGGAATTTTTGTAATGGAACATAAAAGACAAAATGGGCCTTGTCACCTACCAAAAATGGGCATTTTTGCCTGCCATAAATTGATTGAAAGCCAAATACAGTAAATGAAAGTTGATTTCTGCCCAAATATGACTTGATCCCATCTCTGAGCTTCATAATATAAAGATCTGAGCTCACAGACAAAGCATAGGGTTTCAAGGAAACATTACAACACAAAGTGGCATTGTCAATCAAGTTAAAATGGGCATTTTTGCCTGCCAAAATTGATTGAAGGCCAAATGCAGTTAATGAAAGGTTATTTCTGCCTAAATATGACTTGATCCCATTCTGGAGCTTCATAATATAGAGATCTGAGCTCACAGGACAGCTTGGAATTTTTGTAATGGACCATACAAGACAAAATGGGCATTGTCACCTACCAAAATGGGCATTTTTGCCTGCCATAAATTGATTGGAAGGCCAAATGCAGTTAATGAAAGGTGATTTCTGCCTAAATATGACTTGATCTCATTCTGGAGCTTCATAATAGAAAGATCTGAGGTCACAGGATAGCTTGGAATTTTTGTAATGGACCATACAAGACAAAATGGTCATTGTCACCTACCAAAAATGGGCATTTTTGCTCTGAATAAATTGATTGAAAGCCAAATACAGTAAATGAAAGTTGATTTCTGCCAACATATGACTTGATCCCATTCTGGAGCTTCATAACATAAAGATCCGAGGTCACAGGACAGCTTGGAATTTTGTAATGGACCATACAAGACAAATGTATTGTCACCTACCAAAAATGGGCATTTTTGTCTGCCATAAATTGATTGAAGGCCAAATATAGTAAATGAAAGTTGATTTCTGCCTAAATATGACTTGATCCCATTCTGGAGCTTCATAATATAAAGATCTGAGGTCACAGGACAGCTGGAATTTTTGTAATGGACCATACAAGACAAAAATTGGCATTGTCACTACCACAAAAATGGGCATTTTTGCCTGCCCTAAATCTACTAAGGCCAAATACAGTAAATGAAAGTTGATTTGCCTAAATATGACTCTGATCCCATTCTGGAGCTTCATAATATAAAGATCTGAGCTCACAGGACAGCTAGGGTTTCAAAGAAAACATTGCTAAACACAAAGTGGCATTGTCAACTGCCAAAAATGGGCATTTTTGCCTGCCATAAATTGATTGAAGGCCAAATGCAGCATGAAAGGTGATTTCTGCCAAATATGACTTGATCTCATTCTTGAGCTTCATAATAGAAAGATCTGAGGTCACAGGACAGCTTGGAATTTTGTAATGGACCATACAAGACAAAGTGGGCATTGTCAACTGCCAAAAATGGGCATTTTTGCCTGCCATAAATTGATTGAAGGCCAAATGCATACTGAAAGGTGATTTCTGCCTAAATATGACTTGATCTCATTCTGAGCCTATAATCGAAAGATCTGAGCTCACACGACAGCTTGGGAATTTTGTAATGGACCATACAAGACAAAATGGGCATTGTCACCTACCAAAATGGGCATTTTTACCTGCCATAAATTGATTGAAGGCCAAATGCAGTTAACGAAAGGTGATTTCTGCCTAAATATGACTTGATCTCATTCTGGAGCTTCATAATATAAAGATCTGAGGTCACAGACAGCTTGGAAGTTTTGTAATGGACCATACAAGGTTAAAAATGGGCATTGTCACTCACCAAAAATGGGCATTTTGCCTGCCATAAATTGATTGAGCCAAATACAGTAAACAAAGCTGATTTCGCTCTAAATATGACTTGATCCCATTCTGGAGCTTCATAATATAAAGATCTGAGGTCACAGGACAGCTTGGAAGTTTTGTAATGGACCATACAAGACAAAATGGGCATTGTCACCTACCAAAAATGGGCATTTTTGCCTGCCATAAATTGATTAGAAAGCCAAATACAGTAAATGAAAGTTGATTTCTGCCTAAATATGACTTGATCCCATTCTGGAGCTTCATAATATAAAGACCTGAGCTCACGGGACAGCTAGGTTTCAAAGAAACATTACAACACAAAGTGGGCATTGTCAACTGTGAAAAATGGGCATTTTTGCCTGCCATAAATTGATTGAAGGCCAAATGCAGTTAATGAAAGGTGATTTCTGCCTAAATATGACTTGATCTCATCTCTGAGCTTATACAGAACGATCTCTGAGTCACAGGACAGCTGAATTTTTATATCGGACTATACAAGACAAAATGGGCATTGTCAATTTCACCAAAAATGGGCATTTTTGCTCGCTACAACTGATTGAAAGCCAAATATAGTAAATGAAAGTTGATTTCTGCCTAAATATGACTTTGATCCCACTTGGAGTCATAATATAAAGATCTGAGGTCACAGGACAGCTTGGAATTTTTGTAATGGACCATACAAGACAAAATGGGTATTGTCACTCATCAAAAATGGGCATTTTTGCCTGCCATAAATTGGATTGAAGGCCAAATACAGTAAATGAAAGTTGATTTCTGCCTAAATATGACTTGATCCCCATTCTGGAGCTTCATATAACATAAAGATCTGAGCTCAATAGGACAGCTAGGTTTCAAAAGAACATTACAACACAAAGTGCGGGTATTTATTAACTGCCAAACAAGATTTGTCATAAATTGATTGAAGGCCAAAATGCAGTTAATGAAAGGTGATTTCATAAATATGACTTGATCTCATTCTGGAGCTCATAATATAAAGATCTGAGGTCACAGGACAAGCTTGAATTTCTGCAATGGAACATAAAAGACAAATGGGCATTGTCACTCACTAAAATGGGCATTTTTGCTCACAAAAATTGATTGAAAGCCAAATACAGTAAATGAAAGTTGATTTACCTTCAAATATGACTTGATCCCATTCTGGAGCTTCATAATCGAAAGATCTGAGCTCACAGGACAGCTTGGAATTTTTGTAATGGACCATACAAGACAAAATGGGCATTGTCACCTACCAAAATGGGCATTTTTGCTCACAAAATTGATTGAATGCCAAATGCAGTTAACTAGAAGGCATTTTCGTTTCAAATATGACTTGATCCCATTCTGGAGCTTCATAATATAAAGATCTGAGGTCACAGGACAGCTTGGAAGTTTTGTAATGGACCATACAAGACAAAATGGGCATTGTCACCTACCAAAAATGGGCATTTTTGCCTAAAGCTATGCAAATTGATTGAAAGCCAAATACAGTAAATGAAAGTTGATTTCTGCCCAAATATGACTTTGATCCCATTCTGAGCTCATAATATAAAGATCTGAGCTCACAGGACAGCTAGGTTTCAAAGAAACATTACAACACAAAGTGGGCATTGTCAACTGCCAAAATGCAATACTGCCAAAATGATTGAAGGCCAAATGCAGTTAATGAAAGCGATTTCTGCCTAAATATGACTTGGATCTCATTCTGGGATTACATAATAGAACGATCTGAGTCACAGGACAGCTTGGAATTTTTATAATGGACCATACAAGACAAAATGGGCATTGTCACCTACCAAAAATGGGCATTTTTGCCTGCCATAAATTGATTGAAAGCCAACATAGTAAATGAAAGTTGATTTCGCCTAAATATGACTTGATCCCATTCTTGAGCTTCATAATATAAAGATCTGAGGTCACAGGACAGCTTGGAATTTTTGTAATGGACCACACAAGACAAAATGGGCATTGTCACCTACCAAAAATGGGCATTTTTGCTCATAAATTAATAAAGGCCAAATACAGTAAAATGAAAGTTGATTTCATTTCAAATATGATTTGATCCCATTCTGGAGCTTCATAATATAAAGATCTGAGCTCACAGGACAGCTAGGTTTCAAAGAAACATTACAACACAAAGTGGGCATTGTCAACTGCCAAAATGGGCATTTTTGCCTGCCATAAATTGATTGAAGGCCAAATGCAGTTAATGGCAGGATTTCTGCACAAATGCTGACGATCTTCATTCTGAGCCATAATATAAAGATCTGAGGTCACAGGACAGCTTGAATTTTTTGTAATGGAACATAAAGACAAAATGGCATTGTCACTCACTGTACGGCATTTTTGCCTGCCATAAATTGATTGAAGGCCAAATACAGTAAATGAAAGTTGATTTCTGCCTAAATATGACTTGATTCCATTCTGGAGCTTCATAATAGAAAGATCTGAGGTCACAGGACAGCTTGGAATTTTTGTAATGGACCATACAAGACAAAATGGGCATATCACCTACCAAAATGTACTTTGCTCAAGGCAAATTACTGAAGGCCAAATACAGTAAATGAAAGTTGATTTCTGCCTAAATATGACTTGATCCCATTCTGGAGCTTCATAATATAAAGATCTGAGCTCACAGGACAGCTAGGTTTCAAAGAAACATTACAACACAAAGTGGGCATTGTCAACTGCCAAAAATGGGCATTTTGCCTGCCATAAATTGATTGAATACAAATGAAAAGCACGAAAGGTGATTTCTGTCAAATATGACTTGACTTCATTCTGGAGCTTCATATTAGAAAGATCTGAGGTCACAGGACAGCTCGGAATTCTTTGCAATGGACCAAGACAAAATGGGCATTGTCATCTACTAAAATAGGCATTTGCCTGCCAAAAATTGATTGAAGGCCAAATGCAGTTAATGAAAGGCATTTCACCAATATGACTTTGATCCCATTCTGGAGCTTCATAATATAGAGACTGATGTCACAGGACAGCTTGAAATTTTTGTAAGGACCATACAACATGTACAGATGGCCACTACCAAAATGGGCATTTTTGCCTGCCATAAATTGGATTGAAGGCCAAATACAGTAAATGAAAGTTGATTTCTGCCTATATATGACTTGATCCCATTCTGGAGCTTCATAATATAAAGATCTGAGCTCACAGGACAGCTAGGTTTCAAGAAACACATAAACAGCGGCATTGTCAATCAAGCCAAAATGGACATTTTGCCTGCCAAAATTGATTGAAGCAAATGGTTAATGAAAGGTGATTTCTGCCTAAATATGACTTGATCTCATTCTGGAGCTTCACACAGAAAGATCTGAGGGTCACAGGACAGCTTGAATTTTGTAATGGACCATACAAGACAAATGGCTGTCACCTACCAAAAATGGGCATTTTTGCGTGCCATAAATTGATTGGAAGCCAAATACAGTAAATGAAAGTTGATTTCTGCCTAACTATGACTTGATCCCATTCTGGAGCTTCATAACATAAAGATCTGAGGTCACAGGACAGCTTGGAATTTTTGTAATGGACCATACAAGACAAAATGGGCATTGTCACCTACCAAAACAATGGGTATTTTGCCTGCCATAAATTGATTGAAGGCCAAATACAGTAAAATGAAAGTTGATTTCTGCCTGGGTCATGACTTGATCCCGCCCTGGCTTCACACAGAGAAGATCTGAGGTCACAGACAGCTTGGAATTTTTGTAATGACCATACAAAGACAAAAATTGGCATTGTCACCATCAAAAAAATGGGCTTTGTCGCCAAACATTGAAGGCCAAATACAGTAAATGAAAGTTGATTTCTGCCTAACTATGACTTGATCCCATTCTGGAGCTTCATAATACAAAGATCTGAGCTCCACAGACAGCTATAGGTTTCCAAGTAAACATTACAAAACAAAGTGGCATTGTCAATCCGTTAAAAATGGGCATTTTGTCACATAAATTGGGATTGAAGGCCAAATGCAGTTAATGAAAGGTGATTTCTCGCTTCCAAATATGACTTGATCTCATTCTGAGCTTCATAATAGAAAGATCTGAGGTCACAGGACAGCTTGGAATTTTTGTAATGGACCATACAAGACAAAATGGGCATTGTCACCTACCAAAATGGGCATTTTTGCCTGCCATAAATTGATTGAAAGCCAAATACAGTAAATGAAAGTTAGATTTCTGCCTAACAGACTTGATCCCATTCTGAGCTTCATAATATAAAGATCTGAGCTCACAGGACAGCTAGGTTTCAAAGAAACATTACAAGACAAGTGGGCATTGTCAACTGCCAAAATGGGCATTTTTGCCTGCCATAAATTGATTGAAGGCCAAATGCAGTTAATGAAAGCGTTAGTTTGCCTACAAACAAATACCCACTAGATCTCACTCCTCCGGGAGCTTCATAATCGAAAGATCTGAGTCACAGACAGCTTGGAATTTTTGTAATGGGACCATACAAGACAAAATGGGCATTGTCACTCTACCAAAATGGGCATTTTTGCCTGCCATAAAATTGATTGAAAGCCAAATACAGTAAATGAAAGTTGATTTCTGCCTAAATATGACTGATCCATCTCTGGATTTCATAATATAAAGATCTGAGCTCACAGGACAGCCAGGGTTTCAAAGAAACATTACAAGACAAAGTGTAAGTATTGTCAACTGCCAAAATGAGCATTTTTGCTCACAAAAATTGGATTGAAGGCCAAATGCAGTTAATGAAAGGTGATTTCTGCCTAAATATGACTTGATCTCATTCTGGAGCTTCATAATAGGAAGATCTGAGGTCACAGGACAGTTTGGAATTTTGATAATAGACCATTACAAGACAAAATGGGCATTGTCACCTACCAAAAATGGGCATTTTTGCCTGCCATAAATTGGATTGAAGGCCAACACAGTAAATGAAAGTTGATTTCGCTCAAACATGACTTGATCCCATTCTGGAGCTGTAATATAAAGATCTGAGGTCACAGGACAGCTTGGAATTTTGTAATGGACCATACAAGACAAAATGGGCATTGTCACTCTGAAAATACTTACTTTGCTCAAGCAAAATTGATTGAAGGCCAAATACAGTAAAATGAAAGCGATTTCGCCTAAATATGACTTGATCCCATTCTGAGCTTCATAATATAAAGATCTGAGCTCACAGGACAGCTAGTTTCAAAGAAACATTACAACACGTGGCAGTGCCAACTGCCAAAAATGGGCATTTTTGCCTGCCATAAATTGATTGAAGGCCAAATGCAGTTAACGAAAGGTGATTTCTGCCTAAATATGACTTGATCTCATTCTGAGCTTCACACAGAAAGATCTGAGCCACAGGACAGCTTGGAATTTTGTAATGGACTATACAAGACAAAATGGGCATTGTCACCTACCAAAAAGGGGCATTTTTGCCTGCCAAAATTGGATTGAAGGCCAAATGCAGTTAATGAACGGTGATTTCTGCCTAAATATGACTTGATCCTACTGGAGCTTCATAATATAAAGATCTGAGGTCACAGGACAGTTTGAAATTTTTGTAATGGACCATACAAGACAAAATGGGCATTGTCACCTACCAATATGGGCATTTTTGCCTGCCATAAATTGATTGAAGGCCAAATACAGTAAATGAAAGTTGATTTCTGCCTAAATATGACTTGATCCCATTCTGAGCTATAATATAAAGATCTGAGTCACAGGACAGCTAGGTTTCAAAGAAACATTACAACACAAAGTGGGCATTGTCAACTGCCAAAAATGGGCATTTTTGCCTGCTATAAATTGATTAAAGGCCAAATGCAGTTAATGAAAGGTGATTTCTGCCTAAATATGACTTGATCTCATCCTGGAGCTTCATAATATAAAGATCCAGGTCATATGAACAGCTTGAATTTTTGTAATGGAACATACAGACAAATGGGTGATTGTCACCTACCAAAAATAAAACGCTTGCCTGCCATAAATTGATTGAAAGCCAAATACAGTAAATGAAAGTTGATTTCTGCCTAAATATGACTTGATCCCATTCTTCTGGAGCTTCATAATATAAAGATCTGAGGTCACAGGACATTTGGAATTTTTGTAATGGACCATACAAGACAAAATGGCATTGTCACCTACCAAAATGGGCATTTTTGCTCGCTATAAATTGATTGAAGGCCAAATACAGTAAATGAAAGTTGATTTCTGCCTAAATATGACTTTGATCCCATTCTGAGCTTCATAATATAAAGATTCGAGGTCACAGGACAAAGCCAGGGTTTCAAAGAAACATTACAGCAGCATTGTCAACTGCCAAAATGGGCATTTTGCTCACACAACTTTGATTGAAGGCCAAATACAGTTAATGAAAGGTGATTTCTGACTAACATGACTTGATCCCATTCTGAGCTTCATAATATAAAGATCTTGAGGCCGCAGGACAGCTTGAATTTTTTTAATTGAACATACAAATACAAAATGGGCATTGTCACCTGACCAAAATGGGCATTTTTGCCTGCCATAAATTGGATTGAAAGCCAAACACTAGTAAATGAAAGTTGATTTCGCTTCAAATATGACTTGATCCCCATTCTGAGCTATAATATAAAGATCTGAGCTACAGGGGATGTTAGGTTTCAAAGAACATTACAACACAGTGCATTGTCAACTACAAAATGGGCATTTTTGCTCGCCATAAATTGGATTGAAGGCCAAATGCAGTTAATATGATTTCTGCCTAAATATGACTTGATCTCATTCTGAGCTTCATAATAGAAAGATCTGAGCTCACAGGACAGCTTGGAATTTTGTAATGGACCATACAAGTTGAAATGGCATTGTCACTCAATAAAATGGGCATTTTTGCCTGCCAAAAATTGATTGAAGGCCAAATGCAGTTAATGAAAGGTGATTTCTGCCTAACTATGACTTGATCCCATTCTGGAGCTTCATAATATAAAGATCTGAGCTCACAGGACAGCTTGAAATTTTTGTAATGGACCATACAAGACAAAATGGGCATTGTCACCTACCAAAAATGGGCATTTTTGCCTGCCATAAATTGATTGAAAGCCAAATACAGTAAATGAAAGTTGATTTCGCTCTAAATATGACTTGATCCCATTCTGGAGCTTCATAATATAAAGATCTGAGTCACAGGGACAGCTAGGTTTCAAAGAAACATTACAACACAAAGTGGGCATTGTCAATCAATAAAAATGGGCATTTTTGCCTGCCAAAATTGATTGGAAGGCCAAATGCAGTTAATGAAAGGTGATTTGTCTAAATATGACTTGATCTCATTCTGAGCTTCATAATGAAAGATCTGAGGTCAAGCAGGACAGCTTGGAATTTTTGTAATGGACCATACAAGACAAATGGGCATTGTCACCTACCAAAATGGGCATTTGTCGCCATAAATTGATTGAAAGCCAATACAGTAAACAAAGTTGATTTCTGCCTAAATATGACTTGATCCCATTCTGGAGCTTCATAACATAAAGATCTGAGCTCACAGGACAGCTTGGAATTTTTGTTATGGACCATACAAGACAAAATTCTTGTCACCTACCAAAAATGGGCATTTTGCCTGCCATAAATTGATTGAAGGCCAAATACAGTAAATGAAAGTTGATTTCTGCCTAAATATGACTTTGATCCCATTCTGAGTTTCATAATAGAAAGATCTGAGCCTTAGACAGCTAGGTTTCAAAGAAACATTACAAGACAAAGTGGCATTGTCAACTGCCAAAATGGGCATTTTTGCTCAAAATTGCTGCCAAAAATTGATTGAAGGCCAAATGCAGTTAATGAAAGGTGATTTCTGCCTAAATATGACTTGATCTCATTCTGGAGCATTCTGGATTCTGGGGCAGCTGGTTTGACTAGCATATACTATACAGTATAGAGTGCGCGAGCACAAGAGAAGGGAAGCATTAGTAATTATGTAAGGATAGCCTAGAATAGCCTACATGTTGCTGATTTAGTAAACAGTGACATGTTAGATATAGACACCATAAATACTCTCCCTCCTTTATGACTATTGAATGACTACATAGCCTAATAAATCTGTCGGCCATTTTCCAGTCCAATACAATCATCCGTCTATGCGGGCGTAGGCTACATTATGTGTCAGCAATTTTGGACATTTACTGTATTTTCATTTTTGTTCATCCCATAGGCCTAATCCTGCATAACTAAATTGAACCATAAATGAAACTCCATGCAGAAAGAACTTTTTGTCCATTGAAAGAGGAAGAATTACAGGTGATTATCAGCATTTTGGAAGACTTTTGTAGTTGTGCAGGTATTCAGCTTTAGGCCAGGTGAGCCCATACAAACACCTCATTAGCATTCTCATTGCTCAACCTTTTGTTTGCACTTAGTGGGCTTTTTGGTCTCCCAGTGTCACACAGATCACAGATTGCAGATGGTTTGTATACTGTTAAATCACCTTGTGATTTAAGTGTGTTCATGAACAGGAGGATGACTTATTTACTGTATTTTCATAAATGAAAGACTTAGAAGTCCCCGGAAGACTGACCCTGAGTCACAGCGGCATCGCTACTGTTGCTAAACGACAACGTATTTATTTATTTTTATACTATTTTTTGATTGATTTGCTTGCCTTTGCTGAGTGTGTATTGGTCTGCATATACATTTTAAAAAAGTTTTTGCTGCATGGAGTTTCATTCTCCCCTCCCCCTCCACAACTCAGCCTGCCACCTTCAACACCTGACCCCCATCAGCCCACAGTAGTCAAACCAGCTTCATGTTCGGCTCTGTGATCTGTGTGACACTGGGAGACCAAAAAGCCCACTAAGTGCAAACAAAAGGTTGAGCAGTGAGAATGCTAATGAGGTGTTTGTATGGGCTCACCTGGCCTTCCAAAAGGCTGTTAATCACCTGTAATTCCTCTTCTTTAAATGGAAATTCATGCGTTCTTGCTGCATGGAGTTTCATTTATGGTTCAATTTATTTATGCAGGATTTAACCTATGGGATGGACAAAAATGAAAATACAGTAGGTCTAAATGAAAAAAAATAAAATAAATAAATTACAAAAAAAAACTGACAACGCATAATGTTGCCTAGTTATGATATTATTCAACAGTCATTATAAAGGAGGGCGAGTATTTGTGGTGTTTATATCTAACATGTCACTGTTTATTAAATCAACAACATCTCATTCTGTCTTTACATAATGATGCGTCTCTTCTCTCACACTCGCGCACTCTCTCTCTCCTCGCTCGCTCCTGATCTGCATGTAGTGCACAGCTGGACACACCGGTCTATAACAGCTGTTCATATAGCCATCACTATAACTGCTATGACGGTCCGAGGATTAAATACTCATAAATCGAGTGTGTTTCATAGGCTTCAGAAAGCATCAAACAGATATGGCCCTTAAAAAAAGTTACAAAAAAAAAAAAAAACACGGTCCATCAGATGTTACGGGGCTGCCGCGTCAGAGCTGCCGACACGAGCGGAGTTTTTTGTTTCTTTTTTTAAATTACCAGTTTATTTGAAGGGGGGGCGAGATGTTATTCACGACATAGAGTTGCAGATACGAGGCTGCAGCGGTGCCTCAGTGTTATCTTATTACAACTTATTTTTTTCCATCAAACGATCCGCGGATCACTTGGTGCCGGTCTGTGGGGAGCGATCTGAACGGATCGCGGATCAATAATGATCCGTTGCACCACTAGCCAAATCCATGATTGTGCTCTGTCTCAGCTGATCGGCTTGCGCGCTCACCCCGGCGTATCAGTTCGGATGTGTCTCTATACAGTCTATGGTGAGAGCAGAGCATTAAAATCACTGCTCCTCCCCGTGGATAAATGAGGCATTGCAGCTGGTTCTCACCCAGGCTGCTTAGAGGCGTTTCCAGTCGGGGCCTCACTGACTACGTCATCGCGGGGGATTACATTCCCGTCACGGACCTGCGAAGGACCTGTGAAGGACCGGTCAAGGACCAGTCAAGGACCAGTCAAGGACCCGTCACGGAAACACGGGAACTTTTGAGTTGCTACATCTGTATGTGTGTATCTATTGTACACAGGCAAAACTTTACTTACAACAAACTGCATCAATACAGGATTTATTAAGTATCCTTTATCAGCTGCACAGGCTCTGCACAACTATTGGTGATTTATTTGTTCTCTGCATAACAACAGTATGCATTTCCCACCCAAAAGCAGTCTGCACCTTTATCAGCTGTCGAAAAGTCAAACACTGAAACCAAAAACATGTCAAACTGACCCTAACTGATGAGAATGCGCTAAACTTCTACACCAGTTTCTGTGGGTAACTATCCACCGCCTTATTAAAATCCATGGACCTGATGAAATAACTAGATACTAATATCTGTTTATGCCCTCTGAGCTGACGGGGCTTTTGATAAAAATCTTGCAATGTGGCGTGTCGCCTTTGATAGATGAAGTAGGATAAACACATTCTCGTGGGTGTGTGGGAAGAATACAGCGTTGGCCGGAGGAGTCTGGATAGGCCAATCACATCAGCTCCTCTCTTCACCTATAAACTGCTGCAGACAGTTTAATTCCAGTCCACGGTGGCCTCGCTGGAGAAAACTGTATCAGAGGTGCAAAGTTTCAAGACAAAAACACAGCAGTCCAAATATAATATTTGAAATTATAGGTATTGATACAATATATAGATTGTGATAGAATATATAGTTTTTAGTTCAATCTGCTTTTAAATGATGCAGATTTAGGCTATTACATGTAGATATTTCTATTACTACTGTCCTAAGTTTGCAGTTCAGTGTATCTAAATGCATTTTGTGCAACATAATTAAAGTACTGCAAGTACTATTAGAGAGAGCGGAACAGCTAAAGAAAGTGGCACAGGAAGATAGTTGAGAAGATAGAGAGTGGTTTGGAAAGGGGGAATCGTTTCTGTAATCAAGAAAGATGGAACAGATCTCTGGGTTTACTTTTATCCAACAACAATCTCTAAAGTACACAACAAAGCTATCAGACCTGTACGACAGCCACCAAGGATGCACATTGATGCACAACAACAAAAACTACGCTAGCTAGCTAAATGCATCCGCATCCGAATATGCTCACAATGACAATGCTAACATGTCACACACTGTGTATTATTTTTAAATGCAGAAATATGAAAGTAAATTGGGACATGGCTTGTTTAAAAAGCAGTTAGCTTAGTAACAGTTTCTTGTATAATTAATGTAGTCATGTTAGCTAGATAACGGAGTCAACCATGCTTGAAATTGGTCCGGTGCATCCGGTGTCACCAAACTGCGCTCACTGTACTGTGCATCCACTTTGAGCTGTTTTTGACATCATGGTATGGATCTTTACAAAGATAGACAGTTTTGTGATAGAATAAGTTCCTTTATGTTGCTTTTTGAATGATGTCTTTAAAAAAAAGTCTATCTCTGTAGAGATCATTTCCATAACATCAGACACTGTTAATGAGCGCTTGAATGGACTGACTACTTCTGCCATCTGCGGCTCTCTCACTCAATACGAGACCAATTTTATAAATTATCCCCATCAGTCATTAGTCACTTAGACACAAAAACATAGGGAATGTTGAATGATACCAAAGTTACCCTTTAAAAGAAAGTTAAAGTTTCTCTCTGCTGAAAATGTGGTAAAGCTAAACACTCCCTGTCACAGTCTTTATGATAGCAGCCAGATGATCGAATACGCTATCACATCCATGTGAACACATCAGGTCGAGTAGAATTTAAATAGTAATGTTTAAGAGTGCGACTAGACTGCACTGAAATTAGTTTGGGGACAACTAACAGCTGCATTTAAACCGTAACATTTAAGAGTAGATGGTGCATAACAATTGCATTCATACATCTTTTATTTATACTGTAGAGGCTTACAGAGAAAGAATCAGAGGGCGAGATTTTTTTTCGCCTCCAGCTCTAAATGAAATGTCAGCTTCTGTAACTAAAATGATCTGTCTGTATCAGTCCACGCTCCGCCACAAAATCAAGACACTCTTAGCAAATGAATCATTTATTGTCTACGATGTGCCACATCATGCACACATCGGTGCACTAATTGTTTTTCCCAGAAATCGAAAGTAAACACGATATCAAATCCGTGTGTCTGCAGCAACCTCAGATTCGATACGCCTCACCAAAGAGAGTTAAATGATAAAACTGCAACCACGGTAACCCGGGTCATCTAATTTAAAGATCGCAGCCCCAGATGAACACGGCTGAGTGGTCATGACCTCATCTGAACTGAGGGAATTCAGACTGAGTCTCTCACCGACACATTTTCACTCAGTTTTCACCAGACTGATTACAATCGTCCTTGTGGGAAATTAGGAGTACCAAAGCATGCTCGCTTCGTGATACAACCTCATTAGTCAAAGCGGAAAATGTTGAGATGTCTGGAAACATGTCAGCAGCGTAACTGTGGATGGCAATGTTGGTCTGTCCACCACTTTGGTCCAGAGCGATCTCAACAGCTATTAGTGAGATTGGCATGAAATTGACATTCATGTTCCTCAGAGGTTGTACTTCAATGACTTGATCCTTGACGTTTAACCTCACATCAGAACAAAGTTGACTTTTGAGAGTTTGCGTGAAATGTCTGAACAAGTCTCACAACTGTTGGATTAGTGTTTGGTGCCAACGTTCTTGTCCCTCGCTGAATCAAACAAATCTAAAAATCTAAAATCTAAAAGGTGTCCAATACTTTGGTTTATGATGAGAAACCTGCAAAGCTAGAGACATTCCCATCTGTGTTTTGGATGCTAACACGCTAAATTAAGATGGTAAACATTACGTATGCTAAACATCAGCAGAGTAGCACCATCTCCAATCACAGTCACGTGATCGTTGTCAGACTGGTGCACCACCATACCCACCTCAAACTTCTCATCTGGAGAGTAGATGACCTCAGTGTCTGGTCTACTGGTACTGATGAAACGGATACCCTTTGTGCTGGCTGATAGCTCGTCAGCTCTCTCTGTGGATACTGTATCACTGAGGTGAAACAAAGTGCATGTTGGGATAGCGGGGAACGCGGCCAAGTACAAAATGACGCAAAAGGCTAATACACAACAGCTTATGAACTCGGTGTCAGTGTTTTCCCCTGATTATTCCTGAGTATGAATATGATTTTTGTCAGCTTCCTTTCATCAGATGAACACTAGATAAAATTGGTTTCTGTAGTTTTTAAGTTGGTTGTCAGCTGCTGTCATTCATCAGAGAACAGACAGTAAACATGCTCACAGAGATCACATATTTCTTTGCGACTGAGTACAAAGCCAGCGCCAGGGCTCAGCCAGAGCGGTTGTTTGACCCGTCCTGTATAATTTACAGGAGAGACGGATTAATAGAGGCCCTCCTGGAAAGCCACTGAGCTGCAGATCAGCTAAGAGACTACAGTGCCAACAAATCTCCAGCACTCAGCTGGTTCCAAATAGGGCGGGTTGGCACAGACACGCACACAAACACACACACACACACACACACACACACACACACACACACACACACACACACACCCACTCACACACCAACAACACAGTCAGCCAGCACAGACCTAGTCCTGGTTGTCCTGCTAAGGGGCTGACAGATGGAAATGCTCTGCCTGTTAAAGGATCAGGCTGTGGGCTACAGATCAGGACTAACATATGGGACTAGCAGTTTATCGTTGCAACACGGGCTCATCTCAGCTGTGTGTGCATCATACTGAGCGTGTGTGTTTGAGGGTAGCTGCCTTATTTTTTATCTGTCATTTGTGTGTTATATTAAGTTATGAACAAATTGGAAGAAATATGAGAATAAATGCATCCGGGCTGTCAGGAGGGAGTGTTCAAGGGTTATTACAAAGCAGCCTCTTATGAACCCCGGTGGATGTTTGTGTTTATCTGACAGTCTCTGTAATATTCAGAGACGGGCGTTAAGTTGTTTCAGATGACAGGCATGCCAAAGAGGAGGGCTAAGTTACTGACAAGGTACATAATAAAACTCTCCAAAAGAATGCTGTTGTCGCTATACATTATGGACATTTGAACAAAGAGTATAAAAAAAGTATCAAAATGTATCAGGAAAGCTCTTTGAAAAAGCCAAACGACTGAATGAACCATCGGTCGATCACCATCTATCACTGGTGAACTTCAACCAGTCAGATCAATGAACCGTACAACGTAGACACACTCTTACTGATGCCACTTGGAAGAAGAGCGTTGTTGAGTGTTTTCCACCAAGAAGAGCCTGCAGACATTCTCTCCACTTCTGATATAACTGCTTTCTGCAGCTCTGCGCTGTGAAGTTTTACTTGTGTGACATTTATCCAGCCAAGACCCGATGTGTGCACTGAGTCACTTACATACAGCGACTCAGCTTGGCTTAGATTTTGGATCTCAAAGCTTGGTGGATTGGAATCTAGTGGTTCAAACCACTTCCAGAGGAAGATGTTGAAATGTGTAAATACATCCGATGATATTATCAGAAGATATTTGCCCATTGCAGACATCTTGGTATCAGTATCAGAGTAGTTATGGTGGTTAGGTTGTGGTTAGGGTTAATCTCAGAATTTACACAGACTTTAAAGAAAGTTATGTGTTAAAGAAAGTTATGTGTTTAAGAAAGCAGCCTTTCGAGTACCTTTTGAATGTTGGTACAAAATCCACATAGAAAAAGTCTAAAGATGTCTAAAGTGGTCTAAAATTCACTATATCACAAAGTGTACATAGATAGATGGATGGATAGATGACTTACAAGCTTACCGAACTCAGCAGTACTTGAACATCAACAGTTCTTTCCTTTTTTTCATTTTCTGGTTTTAGCTTTTCTGCACTGACTCCTCAGCCATTTCTTAATTTGATCAATCTCTTCATCAGCAGTTTTCTCCTCAGCCCGGACATTTAGCGTGCGATGGCACTCTTCCTCCCTTTTTGACCCTTCCCACTTGTTTTGAGCACGATCTTTTCTTTTTTTTTTTAACCCTCAGTAGTCTCTTTGTACTCTACCAGTCAGCTGAAAGCTCAGAGAAAGATGTCTCTTTTAGCGTTCGGTCATCTGATACTTGCTCCGTCTCCAGCGGAGTCTCGCTGACATTTGTTTGGGTAATTTTCCTGTCTGTGTCTTGATCTTTTATCTTTGTCTTGTCTTGCATGTAATGCCCGCAGAGCAAGACACATTCAAATGAGATCTTTCACATGCAGTTGCCCAGGCTTCTTAAACGGCACTAGTGTGTGTGGTATATCCTATTTTGGGTGGAATGCTACACTAAGGTGTTGAGTGGTGCTCTCATATAAATCCAACCACCTAGCATGTGGTAAGTGGCTGAAAGGAGATGAAGTTAGAATAGGCTGTTTTTAGCTTGCAGACCAGCATGGTTATGGATGATCAGCTAGAAAATGACCCCAAATCAAGTATCAAGGTATAAATATATCCATGCGTGCAAAAAGGATGATCCATCTGGCACAGCAAGGATCATTCTATAAGTTCTCATAATCCTTCACTGAGTGCAAAATAAGCATTTGATATGCCTCTGGAGGTTTCCATGACACTTCCATCCACACAGAATGGATGCAGCAGTGTTAATCCCTCTGTGTGCCAGAATGTGTACATGGCCATAAATACCCCACATGACCCTTGCCCAGTGAGTTAACTAACTGTTGTGTCTGTAGTGGATGTGACGTGGTTGAGTGGGTAGTTCCCACTAAGACAGATAATATCTGACCCTTGCTCCTAATGTGGGCAATGCAGTCATTCAGATTAAAGGATAGTATAGCTTCACACAGATTAGTATGCATCAATATTTGTCCTGTATGTGCTAAAGGTCTCCGGGCTCATGATTTCGTTCAATTACGATTCACCTGCAATTGATTTGAAAGCACAACGATTCCTGATGCATTTCAAACAGAGTGGAGAAATCAGCACTGAAAGATTTCAGACACAAAATAATGATTTCGCCTTCGACTGAGCTGCTGTTTTAATTTGAACATTTATGTCAGTGGTTTGAAAAATTTCCCACATGAAAATCTTTCGATCCTTAACAACTCAACTTCCCTCCGCTATTTCTCCCAACATATAAAGTAATATTGGTTAGTTAGAAGCTCTGTTCACCTAATTTTCACCCACAATTAAATGCAAGAATGTCTGCCATGTACCTATTGTGATGAAAGCTCAAGTTTAAATGATCCTGTTGTGGCTCAGTTCACACCAAATTTTGCTGTCTGTTAAATTCTATGAAAATCTGAGCACCTGGCAGATGGTAATTTGAATTTCTGTGTTCTTCTCCATCAGGCCCTCCGTTTATTGTATCACCACCAGAGAACATTACAGTGAACATCTCGCAGGACGCCTTCTTCACCTGCCAGGCGGAAGCCTACCCTCGCAACCTGACCTACAGCTGGTTCTGGGAGGAGGACAATGTCTTCTTCAAGAAGTAAAGTTATGATCGGGTTCATTATTGTGTGTCACATCAACTCACCTGTCACATGAGTCCTGTGTTGTGATGATGTTTGTTTGTGTGTTGAAAGGACAAAATTGTGCATCTTGATGCAGCAGTTATTTAGCTGGATGCGTTTAAGGAAACTTTTGCAGCGTCGGAATGTTTTTCCTGATTAAAGTCATGCATTTGTTCCGCCCAGGGGGGGAGATGAGCCGATCCATATCTGTCTTTGAATTGCTGAGGCATGTAAAACATGTTTTATTGTGGAGGAACAGCACACAAATCAAAAGGAAAGTGAAATAGATGAGTCCAAAAGTCAAGACAACAATTTTCAGCAGCACTAATTTGAAGTTTACTGACTTTAATCTGTGAGTCAGAGTTCTGCGACTCGTTTAGAATCAGCTTTGGAGATGAGTTGCGCCTTAAACAGTAAACTTTGACTGACCCTTTTGAACTATAATAACGATTGCTCCTTTGCTGTCACAGCTAACGATTGCTAATTTGCTATCATCTGTGCTCTATGAGACAAATCTAACCTCTGCTGTCTGACCCTTCACCTCAGGGGCACTAACTCGTGCACGTCATGTTGTACCACGTCGTTGCCACAGGTCATGGACGGGTCTTCTCAGATCCACTCAGGTGGTGATTTAGCATGCTGGTCTCATGTCTAAATGAGCACTGAGTCACTTTTATTTAAAAGTCATGATGGCAATAGTACTTACTCTAAAGATGCCAAAAAGTAATTCAGGTTTATCAGAATGTAAAAGCTGCAGCACAAGGTTAAATAAGTACATTAAGCTTAACTGCACGTCTCCGTCTTAAGATCATTGTCATAAACTTTTAACTTAATTATCATCTCCTTTGGTTTAAAACAATAAAAACTAGTCTAATAAACTTTGAAACACAAATTTAATATTTTATGGTTCTTCTTATGTCTGATACATAAAACATAACCCCACCTCACCCCACAGTGTAAAAAAACAGCCCTTGTACAAGCACAGTAGTAATCGAACCAGCACCACCCTCCTAATTTCATCCTATGTCAGTTGCATGGATGAATAAATGGATATGAAGAGGAGACTGGGAGAGTGTCCCTAACAGTGATCAATAATTAAGGCTTTAATGGAGAAATAAGTTTTAAAATCCATCAGTGATTCAGCCTGTGATGGAACAGAAAAAAAAATAACTCTTCCTCCTTCATGTCATGGCTGTTTTCTACCATTTCCTCTCACACGGAAGGTGTCAAATATCACGCGAGCTCGAAGCGCTCTGATGTCAAGTCTGAATAAAGTGTCTCCGAATGACTCTGAAGCCAGCAAAGTAACATATTTTATATTGAATAGGGGCTTTAGATGAGAGTGTAAATACAGATGCAGGCTGTTTGTTTCTGTGTCCACATGCAGGACTGTTTATCTTTTTAGAAAGGTCTGCCATGTCGAGAGGAGATTGAGCTGACGTGGTGCTGAGCCACTTCAGGATGATGAGTTTTTAGACAGACTGACATCTCCCGAAGGTCCATGTTATCAACTTTAAAGTAAATAAACTTCACAATGGAAAGCATATCATTTATTTGGGACGATGGATCTCCAGAAATGTCATTCAGCAGACACATCTCCCTCCGTCGCCACAAGCAATGACATTTCCGCTGCTGATGTTTGGAAGCTGTTCAGACAGAGGCAATGCACTTGTCCATTCTGCTTACCCATAAAACGCCCCAGAGCCACCAAAGCTTGAACTTAAGTTAGTTTTATGATGCACATTCACAATAGATCATTTTACATCAATGGCTGCTTCAATGCACTGCTACTGAAGGAGTAATATTATTAAATTATGACCAGATAAAAATAGCACACAGTCTTTATGGGATATCCTGTAAGTTCCTTTGAAAACTGTGATGTAAACTGACATGAAGGTCAAACTGACAGTGATATTTTTTCATTTTCCAGACTTGATAAAGAGCTAAAAAGTAAAATAACACACAAATAACATGAACATTTGTAAAGTGAGTAATTAATCCTCCACAAGGGACAGGAAGGGTCACAGCTTTTGCTGCTCACGTGTGATTCCTTTGTGTGTCTTCTGATATTTTATCCTGTTTCACAGCTAGAGCAGACAGTCACATATCTTAAAGTTTCATCTCAAAGTCTGAACAGATGAGAGGCAGAAAATAAACAAAGCCTGGAGAGCTGGAACAAAAGCTGCTGCTTTGGCTCTGTGTGCCGTTTAACTGAAGGCTGCTTCATCCCCCTCTCAGGTCTGCAGTGTAATCAGATGGAGGTTATCAATCTGAATCCTTTTATTTTTTTATTTTAGTTTCCTCTTTGTAGGTACTTTGTTTGATAGGGAATGACGACATCTCTTAGTTAAACCTCAGAGATTCTCCTGTACTCAAAGGATGTAGAGCTCTCACCTCATATTTAATCACTGCTCTGTGACACTCATTAACCCTGTCCTGAATCATTTTTTCCCTTTTTGCTGTGTTTTTATCAACTATTTAATCATTTAACCAATCTGCATGCATGATGCATATGATGTTACTTGACTGCGAGATAGTTCTTGCATTGCTGACACCAGCAGTAGCCTGAAGCTAAGCGCTTGTCCTTCTCAGGTTATCGAAAACACAAGTTCGTACTTAAAGGTGATGGATGTCAGATAAATGTTTGAACAGGGACTTGGTGTTTCCTCATTTATCATGATTGCATTTGGCAGTTTAGTGAAGTGTATTCACTTGGTATTACTTAAGTGAAGAGGCTGTCTTAGAGGAATCGTGAATTCAACATTTATGAAGTGAGAGCTCAACAAACCGGGTATTTAACCTACCTGTAACCAGAACCAGAATGAGACGGGCTAATGGAAACCATCCCAACGTCGAGGTGACAAAGTAGAAGTCTGTGAGTGAAACTTTCACTGAGATCCTCACCTCCTCTGAAACAGTAGTATCCTCTGTTGTGCTGCTTTACGCTTCATGATCATTTATTCAAGGGCTGAGATCAGAGGTCAGTGGCTAAAGTAGACTGAGCGTGAATACAGTTGGCAACGATACAAAACCAGTTGAATATTAGAAATGCAAAAACATATAAAAGCAAAAAAAGGGAGATATAATAAACCCAGAAGGAATGTGTCACCCTAAGTTAGCTCATGATGAATTGGATTAGAAAGTTGCTCTCTGACACTGCAGAGCTCATATCCTTTGAAAGAGTGACCCACCGAATATTAGCATATTCTTAATGCTTATCTGCGTCTGGGTGGAGGTGGTGAACACAACTACTGTCCAGCACTGGTGAATAATAAAACCAGCATGCATGGGCTCAAGCTATCACTAATGCAGGGACATTAGATCAGGCTGGTGATGAATGGGTCTCTTTTGACCTGTGGACATTGGATTTGATTTCATCCATCGCCTGAACCGTCTTCCAAAAAACGGCTTGTACTGCAACAGCTTTGACTGGTATTTCTAAAAGAATGGGGTATAAAAATGAAGGGCTTCGACAGAAAACTTTTTTTTCTCGTCTCACTGCCTCCAGACATCTGTTTTCGCCTCATGTTTTCAGTCAATCTTTTTTCCTTCGCCTTTTTAAGGCTCTCATATTCTATGTTCAGTCAGCAGAAACACTGCTTTGCAAAATAAGGGACCCGGCAAGAATGCTCGTCTCTGTTTTGTTTTCACTCGCTCCTCTCCCAAGACTGATACTGCCCACCTGTGCTTGTTGCGCTCTTGCAGTCTGATATGGAACGAGCAGTGGAGGGAGCAAAGAGGAGGAATGCAAAATATCTGTTGCCTTGACTACTGCAAGTGGCTGGTCACCAGTGAGCAGACCCAAATCTCAGGACTGGCTCATCCCAGCTCCCTCTCTCCAAATCAAAACATGTGTCTGATGTAGAAAAAAGACAGACTCACCAACTCGGACTGTAAACTAAACCACAGCGTGCCCTGTTGTGTCATACTCTAATATTGTATTTTAAAGGGGCAATCCACCAATTTTGCTTTACTCATCATGAGTACGACTACACACTATGTGAAAACAGCTGTGTAATGTCTTCTGTGACTCTGGAGGAGTCTCAAAAAAGAGTTTGAAAGAGACACAAAGGGTGAAAAAAAAGGATAATTTTGATTGCATGGTGGGTGTTACAGTATAATATTCTTCTTGGCACTAAACAATGAATCAGATCCTTCTAAAATATGATAATATGTATTCATAGAACTATTTATTCATTTAACCGGCCACGGTCTGGAAATTCTTCATAGTTCCAAGTTTGTTTTTCTTTTTAATATTAGAAAAAAGCACGTACTGCTTGGTCCCATGGATGTTATTCAGGTAAAGGTAACAAATGAAGAGTACAACTGGATGCAAAAAGGTGTGTCGGGTCGCTGTCCACAGAGGGAAGGGTGATAAAACTGACTGAACAAATGGGCCAGCTTTTCTAGCCTGGAAGGCCCAGTTGAACTAGATGAGCTGATGACCCTCCCATGTCAGCCGGCTGCTTGATGAGATTGGCGAGGACAGGCCTCCAAGACACTGCAAGATTTGTTTTGAAATGTCTATTTCAAACCCATCAGTGTTTAATTTACTTTCTTTAAATGGCAGAAAGTTTTATTGGTCCTGTAGTTCATACAGCCAAATACCAGAACACTTCCAGTGCCAGAATCTTTGTTCCTTGCCTGCAGATTCTTGCATTCATATTTAGATACATGTTCATAGAGATGAAACCCTATTTAAATGGATACTTCTCACAGGTCTTGCGCTTGAAGCTACCCCCGCAAAGATAGCTGTGACTTTAGTGTAGTTCCCCGGAGATCTATACATACATACCCCAGATCTCACAAAAGCAGAGCACCTTTTGGATGAGAAAAATAGGATTTGCCGCTGAAAAATCTGCAGGCACTGTGTGTGACGCTAAGTCAAGCATGAACTAAGATCTCTGTGATCCTCCTTCTTCTGTTCACAACACAAAGCCTACAGTCTGGATGGTATGAAGAGGTTTTAAAAGTCAGAAACCTCTGCAACTGGTGCAAAAGTTTTCATTTGGTATTCGACCCCACACTGGTGTATTCTAATGATTTGTGTTATTGGTTTGTAACTAATAAGCAGGAGGAATAGATATTCCATCTGCCTTTTGAAGCCTCTAAACTTACAGTTGAATCAAGCTGTGTGCAAAACATCATTTACATGACAGTCGGAGCTACGCGTCCACTGGGAGATGAGTAAAAAGGGCAAGAAAACGTGACATCGGGCAAACATACTGTCGTCATCTTCATAGAAGTCTTACAGTGTACATCAGTCGCAGTATACACTTTCATTTATCCATGAATATTCTGAAGTTAGTGCTTCAGTGTGGAACATCGCTGTTACAACGTGTTGACAAATCTGATAAAACACACTTAGCCGACTGATTTGTATCCCAACATTAATGTTTCCCTTCTCTTCATTTTCACAGTGACCTAAAGCGCAGAGTCAGTATTCTTATCGACGGTTCCCTCATCATCGCCCAAGTCAAACCGGAGGATGCTGGGAAATACACTTGTGCTCCTAGCAACAGCCTGGGCCGACCACCGACTGCCTCTGCCTACTTAACAGTGCAATGTGAGTGTCTTCGCTTGGTGTAAAGTGTGTGCTAAACTTTAAAGTCTGTCCTGAAGCCAAAGCCACCTCAACTGTGTACTGTTAATACCCAAACTTAATGTCTAACCATGCTTGAAGTTTAAAGAAAGAGCATGTAGGGAACATTTGAAGCATCTGAAATCTCTCGAACATTAAATATAATAACTAAATAGACAACAACTAAACACATCTTCAGGGGATTGACACAAACATAAGTCTGCTCTGATTCATCAGGACTGTGTGGGTGTGGTTTGATCATATTTTGTTGACAGTGACCAAATAACCTGCCAACTTTCATCAGATTCAAGTTTGTGACATCTTTTTTTTTCTTTTTCCATCTGAGCCGTGCCCATTTCCAACCAGTCAGAAAAGAACAGAGGAAAACAGAAATACAGAAATCATATCAGGGGAAACGGATCAGATGATTAAGAAGACAACTTAACTTCAAGTTATTAGACCAGTGACCACACAAGAAAATCAGCAGTATATAGCAAAAATAAGCAATAATGCTGTGTCGGGCTCATAAACACACAGGAAACAGGCAGAGACTTAGGGAATAGTCATAAATCCACATTTGCACAAAGTACACAGTCAAATAGAAAACACAGAAATGTATATTTACTCTGTATACTCTCCTTATAAAGCTCTGAGCACAGACCATTTCCATCACACAATTTATGCTGATGACAGACATCAAAGATTCTTAAATAAAACAGTTGGACTCAAAAAAAAAATAAACTTTGCAACATCACACAGGCTTCTGTTGAAGAAAGTAGAGCATGCTGTATCATTTAAAACATGATTTCCACATTACTGAATGACTTGTCTTGGTAAATTATAGCTCTAATAGAGCTCAGCGGTACGACGTCTGAGACGACTAATCCATAGATCTGTATATTTGTTGAGAAGGAACTCCCGGTGCTAACCGAGGACTTAACCACAGCTGGAGGTTTGGAGTGTCAGACCTGACACGGCGGTCGAGCTGCGTGTCCCCAAAAACATTTTATTTGTGTTGAAAACGCACTCGGTGCATCCTCTACACTGTGGAATTGATTTGGACACTTTACAAGTCTCCGGGCTAACACTGTTCCACCTCTCAGCCAAAAACACCTAATCCTGCCCAAACACCCATTTGCTCTCTCTCTCTCTCTCTCTCTCTCCCCCCAAAAAACACACTTTTCTGTTTTGCATATGTTTACTTTCTGCCTCTCCCTGCTGCTCGCTCAATTTCTCATTTGCACTCATTTATGTATATATATTCATGTGCACACCAACACATCTGTCTCTCCCTTCCCCTCTCTCTTCATGGGTTGCACCTCCTTATTCTCTCCTCCCATGAAACACTCACAGTCCATCAGTCACTCCGAGCTCTAGAAAGATGACGCCTGGTGAATTTGTCACTCTGAGGAAAGCAGCTGGATCTTATTTGGAGCAGACAGGTGGCGGCAGGACGAGATTTCAACCTCGCCGCCGACTGCTGACCAGGCCGCTGCGGCCACTGGCAGTAGTCAAGGCAACAGACATTTTGCATTCCCTCGCTCTCCTGCCTCCTTTGATGGCTGTACATTAGACTGTGGTGTGTGTGTGCACTGTGTCAGTGCTTGTGACGAACAGAGGCAGGCAACACCAGTTGTGAGAGGGAGGGTGAAGTGAGAGAAGGGATTACATCATTGCTGTAAGACCGGGGACTTTTCTCTGTCAGACTGCAGAGTGCTCTCTCTCTCCTCCTCCACCTCCTTTTCCTTCTCCCCTCTCTCGTTCTGTCCTATTCTTTCCTCCTATTCTCATCTTTTTCCTTTTGTTCCCTCTTCCCCTCTTCCTCTCAATCCTCAGCAATCAACATTTTGTCGAAATCTCTCTCTCACAGTCTCCTTTTCTCCCCGTTCTCCTTGTGTCTTTCTCCCCCTGAAACGCCTGCCAGTGAATAACTTCCCTAAAGCATCTTGCAGTGGGAACCAGCGTGTCGTGAGCGATAGTGCTGTCTGAGGGCTATATTTAGAAACTTGGCTGATATTCTTGTCTGTGGTGCTGGTGGCGGCGGCGCTCCTCTGGGCTTTTTGTGGCAGAGTGTTGGCAGGCTGGCGGTTAGGACTTTGGAGTTGTAGTACAAAGTTGTTCTGGCAACAGTGCGGTCAATCGATCTCTCGCTGTACTTCAATCCCTCTATCTCACCCCCCCCCCCCCCCCGTCACGCTTTCATTCGCTCACGCTCTCATCTGCTCTCCCCCCTTTTGTAACGCCACATGAATGCCTCTCGCTGCCAGCTTTATTGTGTTCGCAGTCACATCCTCCTCTGTCCTCCTCCAGCTCCTCTCTACCTTACGTCATCCACTCACATCTCTCTCTCTCTCTCACTCTCTCACCTGTTCTCTTCTTTCCCACGCTCGTGCTCAGACTCGCTCGTCCTTCCTTCTATCGCTCCACTGATAGCGCACCCCCCACCACCACCACCACCTCCTCCTCCCCCTCTCACTCACGCTATTTCTCCTCCTTATCGCCCATTACTTTGAATCTCTCCTCCTTGACCTCATTTAAGCACCACGCTGCTCTCCCCCCTCATCAGAATTCAGGATTTAGGAAGGAGAACTTTTTAGATTCTCCTCTTGTCCCCGCCGCTCTCCCTCCTTTCCCTCCTCTTAGCCCCCTTTTTCCTCTACCAGATGGACTCCCTTTCATCTCGTGTGCCTGGCTTTGCCCAAAGGGTATAGCTCGACCACATCAAATCCCAATTATTTAAGACTTAAAATACAGAGCCAGTAATGTGGAGCAAATATAGTAATAAAACTGAAACATATCAGAGCAGATACGATTAGACTGATTGGGGTGAGGCGGGTCAGGTAGAGTATGGAGTGATGATTTTTAGACACGTCTTTTGACGCATTTGACTGGATTAACGTAATACTGTTTTGTTGACATAGTATTAAGTAGTAAATGACATAACTCTTGATGATATAATAGTTAAATGAAACTACTGTGGTCTCTTGGTGCTTCACTAAGAGCCACTGGGTCATAATCTTCCATGATGTGGGTTCAAACTTTGAACATGATCGTTGTTGAATTTAAATACTTCAATTATGATTTCATTTTACATTTTTTAGCCACACAACCAAAACATGAAAAGTGTTTTTTGTGATTTTTGGAAGGTTTATGTGTGTTCATCAAATAATAAGATCAAAGTATGACATAAGTGCGCTCAGCTGTTGATGGTCAGGTGGTGCACTGTATAATAATTTATCACTTTATGATGAGACCATGTGTCAGGCTCTCTGTGATTTCCCAGTTTTCTCTACACAGCTATTAAAATCACCGGGCACCGTGTTTCCCGAGAGACAAAGAGATGTTTCATCACTTTTTTTTCTCTCTCTGTGTGTCTTCAATCAGATCCTGCCCGTGTGGTAGATATGCCATCTGTCATCTATGTGGCCATTAGCCTGCCCGGCTTTATCCGCTGTCCCGTAGATGCCAACCCCCCTGTAACGATGGTTAAGTGGAAGAAAGATGGCCTCCCTCTCCGGATAGATAAGGTGAGCTGTTTGGCGGCTTTGGATCCATTCAAGTGTGTCATGTCTTCGGTTTTTCACTTCATCCGGCCAATTTCAGTCCGATTCTCTGCCTTTTATTTGAGTAAAAGAGTGTGAGTTATTTATAGGAACTGTTCTTATTGATCTCTAACAAAACATCACTCTTCCTTACACATGCAATCCATGACTTCCATCCATCCACAGTACCCTGGTTGGAGCCAAATGGAAGATGGGAGCATCCGTGTGGCAGAGGTGACGGAGGACTCTCTCGGCACCTATACCTGCATGCCTTACAATGCCCTGGGTTCCATGGGATGGTCCCCTCCCGCTCCCCTGGTGCTAAAGGTACTTTCACATTCACTGTGCATGTAAAAGTGCATCCAGGAGCCAGCGAGTTTTTTACTCACCTGTTTTTGGCTCTCATCCTGGGCAGGACCCTCCCAAATTCTCAGTGGTTCCTGGAGGGGAGTACAGGCAGGAGGCTGGGAGAGAACTCGTCATCCCTTGTGAGGCAGAGGGAGACCCGTTTCCCAACATCACATGGAGGAAGGTAAGACCACCTGTGTGTGTCATTTGGCTACCAAACTTTCTGTGTAAGGCTGTTTTTTTTTTTTTTTTTAATCATGTTGTTTTATGTTGGTGTTTTCCACTGAGAAATCTTCATTTCTGAGTCCTGTGCCTGTAGTGGGTGCTCAGATTTTAATTATTCAAACTACTGTATGCAGTTTTAGTGTTTTTAATCACATTTTAATGATGTCTATAAAATATGTAATCAAGGGAACACATCAGATTCTCTCAATTGTTTGCTTGATTATGAGCCATGTTTAATCTTGCCCATTGACTGCGTGATTAGCTATTATTTTTGTCTCCCCCTTATGAACTTCAGAATTCATCATTCTGTATAATTTGATGTCAGATATTGAAAGCGATATTATCGTAGCACATGTCAGATTGTAGATTGATAGTTTTAATAGCTTGTAAACTGTCAGTACTGTACATGTGACCTGTTCCAACCTATTGTGTGTCTCTCTCCGTCTCTCTTGTCGTTTGCCGTCTGTGCTTGTGCCGGATGGACCTGCAGGTAGGGAAGCCCAGTAAAAGCAAGCACAATGTTCTGCCCCGAGGCAGCTTACAGTTCAAGTCACTCACAAAGGAGGACCACGGGGAGTGGGAGTGTGTTGCCACCAACGTTGCCACGAGCATCACTGCCAGCACGCACGTCCAAGTCATAGGTACCCAACCTGTACACGCATGCACAAACACTCATACAAAGTTGCAGCTGTGTCTGCCTCGAATGGTTCATTTCACACATATTTACAACTAAGGTTGCAGACTTTTCAGAAACTTTCCATGTGAAGTTAAGATTGGGAATTTGGAAATATTCCACATTGGAAACTCCATGGGAAATTTGGAAATTTATGGAAGTTTATGAGAATCAACTGGAAATTGGAAAAAAAAAGAACTTTATCAAGATTTAATTATTTTATTGAAAAATTATGTAGTCCACAAGCTCAAATGTGTGGCTTTGAGAGTCTCTGTGTGCTCTGGGCTCTAAAGTGTGGTCCAGGTTCAGAAATCACCTGTGCAGGTAGGAGGCGTGGCCTCCATAGCCCTGCAGTAAGCAGTGTGCTAGTTTCCAACTTTGAAAATTCACAGAATTAATGCACCACCAATACAGATGCAGAGTGAGACAGTATGAGTACACAATAAAGCAATCTGAAATATAAAATCCAGCTAACATGGATACAAACACACTCAGCTGTAAAACTGCTTTATGAGGTGTGCCGTGCCAGAAATGGAGTGATGGTGTATTGGGGTGTTAAATGAAGTGTGGCTGGTGTATAAATACTGCACATATTCAGTGGCTGTCAAATGACATGTAAATAAATATTGCACATGCTCAGGTTATGGCAGCAGAGATGTTGGAGTTCAGTAGTGCTGCAGCTTTTACAAACTGTTTGTGCATGTCCAAATTGATCTGCCTGATGGAAGAGGCTTGGACTGAGTTCCAGGGTGTGTTTCTGTAACAAGTGTACTAATTAACTACTCATTAGGCCCTGCCCCCTTAGTTATCATTGCTGGGCCCCTGAAGCTTTAATTGACAGCTGCCATTTTTGATATCTCAGTTTCGGAAAAAGACAAAAGTAGCTTCTCACTTCTACAGTAGCTGGCGACTATAGACAGCTGTATAACAGCTGTATCTATCTTATTAATTAGCGGTGCAGCTACGTGCTGGATATTTTTTTGTTCAGAGCAGATGCGTGCCGTTGTAGCCACAAGGACGACACACTGCCAGCTCTCCAGGAGTAAAGTGATGTTGTTCCAGATAGTTATGAAACGGTAAATTATTTGATTGCCTCCGGTAAATGCCGTCAATGCCCTGTTGTCAATCTTGTTGTCCTTGCTGACCGCTGCACTTTCTCTCTGGACGCGAGCCAATCAAATCAGAGCAACACAATTACCGGGTTGAACTCAACACCTGATTGGTTTCTTATTGCTTTGGCCGCAGCACAGCGCCTAAACAATGCAACCGGAAATTAGCAAAAATGCGTATTAGGAATTTTGGCTGGAAGAATTATTCTAAGCACTTTTACTTACATTTACGTTTGGCAGGTAACTCCGACAGAAAAAACAAATTCGGACTCATCCATTTTTCAAGATCACATTATTCATGCAGCCTGAAATCTGTCCTATTTTCTTTTTTCCAGTTGAATGTTGCACAGAGTTGCTGGTCGCTTAAAAACACATTACTGTGTCCAGCTCACAGTAAATGTATTTGACAAGTAAAATGAATGTACTGAATCACAGCAAGGCCACTCAGTGACTAATGTGCCCTTTTAACAACACCTTTGTCACTGCTCTCACTCCCTGCAGGCACAAGCCCCCACGCCCCCACCAGCGTCCACGTGGTGGCGTCCTCCACCTGGGCTAATGTGTCCTGGGAGGCGGGCTATGACGGAGGCTTCCAGCAGACATTCTCAGTCTGGTACGGCCATGTGTGAGTCATCCCAGCATGCTTTGCTTCCTGCTTTTTTTTTCTTTTTTTTTTCCTACTTTCAATACTTCCTCTGTCATTTCTGAAAAATGTCTTTTCCAGGGTTGTGTTCAGAACAGTTGAGAAAACGTAGGGCTGGAAATACTCGGAGATCCAGTGTGAGTGAGTTTTCATCTCTAATCTTCGCGAGGAACCAATTTTTATAAAAAAAGAACAGTCGCAACTAAACTGAACATGACCCAAAGTTCTCTGTCCTGCCGCTGCTGCCGCCGCTGCTGCTTTGCCGCTGCTTGCCTCGGGAAAAAGTCCTGGGTTGAAATGTTTCATTTATTTTATTATTTGAGGTTTTAGCCATGACTGGCACAGTATAATGTCAGCCACGCTGAAGTGATTCTTCACTTATTAACAGGCAAAAATGTGTAAAATATTAAAGCAAAGTGTAAAATGTAAGTGTTTATCTAGCTGACATCTCACTGCTAATCCTGGGCTTGGATGAAATTAGTTAAAACATATGAAAGTATTTAAATAAATACAGTATTACATCGTCTTGAACATGAAGTACTGCTTTAAGCCAGCATGGTCCGAGGGAGCCATCTCTGTTTTGGATGATGGAGAACTGATGTATGATCATGAACAGGGCTGTGAAAACACACCGAGTGTCATCATAACCATTCAAATAAAACACCTTTGTAGGATTTACATCCTATAAATGTGTCCAGCACTGGTTGATTTTTGAGATGTAGCAACTAATCCACTAATTCAGGCATGAAATATTTAATATGTGTAATTGTGATAGTGGTTTCCTGCCGTCATAAATGTGCCTTGCAGACTGTGTAAAATGCTTTAGTTCAGCTGGTTCTTGAGCTCAGGAGTTGGGTGCATTCTGTCATTTAGTAGTAGAAAGAGTGCATTCTCTGCTGTTATCTGTGTTTCTCCACCATTGCTCAATAAACCTGTGCAGCTTCGGCAGGCTCGTCACTGTAATGAGATAATATCATTGTCTGGCATCTCAACTGGACGCTGCTAATGAAATACATCGACGTATATTGACTGCAGTTGTGCTCTCGTCCTTAAGCTTCCCAACACGCAGCACACCTGCTCATGAACACGTGCAAAAACTTAAAATTAAAAAAGGTTTAACGTTCTGCTGCTCATATAAGTAAACAGTGCAGCTTCACTTCACACACAGCTTTGAATAATTGTTTAGTTGGCTTCAGTTGAGGCTTAACGTTTCTGGCTGTCCCTCATTATTATTATTATTAACTTAATGTTAGTCCAACATCGCCCCAGCATGTGTGAGTAGAGCTGGCCACGTTAGCTGTGCAACATATTAATGGCAAGTTCAACAGGCTAACCTCGAAAATGAAGAGTAAAACAACGTAAAACATGGCTAAACTTAAAGTTTTTGACTTTAACGTTGGGTATCGATCCATTCTTGTGAAAGCAGTTACACAGCAGTTCCCCTGCTTAGCTCTTAGCTTCGAGATAATGCTAACGTTAGGTAGTTGTCCAGCTGTGGGTGGAGAAGCACAGATGGGGAGGCGGTGCATTTCTCATGAGCCTGCACCTTAAAGTAGGAAGGGGAAGCCAAATATAAACAGCTTGTTTTCTGACACACACACACAAAACTGACTGGGTTATCATAATTAGCAGTTTCTGGATTGGTAAACACTCCCACACTGAAAAAGTGAGTTTTTCTTAATATGTGGCCTTTAAATAATCAAATCACATCAGTTTCAGTAGTCAGTCAGTAGTATAATATATGGATGGATTACTTTATAGCACAAAAGAGACTCTTAAGTCTTATATTTGTATAATACAACTGAAGATTTATGGAAAATGTGACCAACAATATTGTTAATGAAGCAATTCAGGCTCACACAGGCTCAGGATGAACTATTAAAAGCCCAACTCTATTTATTATAACCCGTCATGCTTTATTAAAACAGTGAGGGAACTGTAGAGTAGCACAAAAATAAATTAAAAAAACAGACAGACAGCAGCTTTAATTAATGAGTCAGTATTCTGGTCATGCCGGGGATGAAGAGTCACTTTCAAATTTTATCCAAAGCCTGATAAACAGATGCACACTGACACTTTTTTTAAAAAAAAAAAAAAATATTATTGTATAAAACACTACAGAGTACTATTACCAATATCTTATGTGACGTTTAAAGGTAAGCTGTGACACAAAGCTATTCAGCTGTGAAGCATATCTAAGTTTGCACAGTACAGCTGTAAAAAAAACACAATACATATAAGACTGTATCAGCAGATATGTAATCTTGAATCCGTTTTGGGCACAAGTAATCCCAGTAGGTGATGTCTTGCGTGACAAATGTTCCTGCAACATAAACGCTCTTTAAACATAAAGGAACTGTTTTTTTTTGTTTTTTTGTTTTTTTTTTTACTATAGGAGTGTTGCAGCTGTGTGTACAGTTTCCTGCTTTCTTTGGTGCAGTTGACGCTGAATGTATGGCATGGGCAAACAGCAAATTGCAAAGCTGAGCGCAGCATGGGCTTATTACCATCAAGTGTTGTGAATGAAGTGAACGGTCAAAAATTCATGGAGGAAATATTGAAGTTTACGATTATGTAATGCTGGATCTGTGGTGGAAGTAGAACTGTTGCAGAAAGAACATAAACTCTGTGACTGTAACCGTTTTTTTGATATCGTCTACATGAAGTCGACTTTTACTTCAGTCTAAAAAAGTGAAGGTACTCCCTTGGCTCCCATCTGTCTGTGCACTCACCTCTCACCCTGACTCCTGCACAGGCTGAAGAGGGAGCGTTTAGGTCCACATGACTGGCTTTCCGTACCCGTGCCTGGAGGCCATGAATGGATGGTGGTGCCCGGCTTGGAGCCAGAGACAACATACCAGTTCAGCGTCCTGGCCCAAAACAAGCTTGGCACAGGCCCCTTCAGCGAGGTTGTCACTGTGAACACACTAGGTGAGTGACTGGAACGAAAGGATCCGATAATAAAACGGCTTTGGCAGGCATGTAACTAAAATGACCAGAAAGAGTGTTAGCTGGAAGAAAAACTTATTCAGAATCATCTTTTTATATATATCTACATCATGTTCAACGAACGCTGAACCGGATATTTCAATGCGTCTCTAAACAAGGAGGAACAACTGCGTACAGTGCTCAGGTTAATCTAAATATAAAAGTAAACCAGTTCAAGAAAAAAGTCCACTTCCCTTGTCGAATTTACCTTCCCAGGTAAGGTTAACGCTGCAGTGGCAGAACAATAATTATAGAAAGCGCTGTGCTGTGAATTAAGTCTGACAAGTTAATGTTTCACGCCTCAGCGCTGGTAAATCCAAACAACACCCTCCGTGTATGTGCTGATCATGAGATGTCACAGACTAAAAAAAAAAAAAAAAATCATCTACATCTCAGCTGTAGAGGTTCATGCTGAAGTTTTATGAGCTTTAATTTTCACATTGCCTTCGTGTCTAAAGGTGTTCAGACAGCAAATGTAAAATGTAAAATGTACTACATAGTTGAGGAGTATTAAGGGATGAGGCAGTTTAGTGAACAGCCCTCCTAATAGCCACTGTGTGACAGTCAGTGAGTAAGTGAGTGAATGAATTAGTTATTTTCTGGACCTAATAATGTGCTTCACCTCTAAAAAAAGATTTTGTCAGGCTAAACTATTTAAAGCAAATATCTTAGTAGTAATACTGTAGTAGAAGACCTCCTAAAGTTCTTATTGTCTGAACCTGTCAGCTGAAGAAAAGTCTGAGTAAACTCACTCAGTGTTCTACACAAAGCAAAAATGTTCACATATAATCAGGAGACATGAAGTGCCGTTAAATTGACTGCTGACTATTTACAGCTGCTGAGCTACCTCCTTGCTGTCTGTCGGGCATTGATGTGAGGTGATCGCCTCTATAAGACTCACTCGCACACTTGATCTTTGATTAACGGTGAAAGGAGACGCCCACTCCATGGCACCGAAACAAAGAATCCATTAACCAGACAACAGCAGAACTCCAGCTCACGCAACTGTTGATGAACTACTTTACGAGAGACGGTTGTCATTACATGGGAAGAAATCAACAGCTGTAGCTCGATTTTTCTTTTTCTACAGCTTGTTAAGACAGCGCCACATTATACTGTATCATGATCTGTACTAATACAACATTTGACAAGATAATAATTTTTTTATTGGGGAAAAAAACGATTATCACAACAACAAATCTACCTAGTAAAACCTTCAACTGTGAATCATTATGCAGTAAATCACTGAAACAGAAAAGGGACATTTATTCAGTAAAAATGAAGCTGTCGATGATTATTACTTAAAGATAAGTGACATGCTGAAAATTGGGATAACCATTAGCGCCTCATCACCGCCTGTGTCAGCCAATAAGTAGAAACAAAGAAGACAAAGCCCAGAGGCCACTTGTTGTATTTCTGCTTCTTCCGCCGTTCATTTGCAAGTCAGATATCCTGACACGTCCATCGGGCTTCGTCCTCTTTACTTAGCGAGGTGACCGCTTGATTTAGTGAGTGAGGGTAATGGCAAGAAGTTGAATATCTTTTAATCAACTCGGGCTCACAAGTGGAAACTGAATAAAAAAAGTGTGACTGCAGACCAGGAAGATGAGTGTTTTGTATAGCAGCATACTGCCCTGACAGCTGTGAATGGATTATCAGTCCAGAAGATGAAATGTTAATGAAATTATGTTAAAGGATGCAAAGATTCAGTAATGAAATAATGGGAAAGACACGTGTGAATTTATGCATAGTGTATGTCGCAGATGCATTTGGTATAAAAGCTTAATCACATCTAGTCACAGTCTAGTTAAGATGCATGCTCACTAAATATGTAACTGAGTCATTCACACACTTTCTCAACCCTAATGTACTCTTCCAGTATTTCCTATAAGTACCCCTGAACCATTGGTGCTGCTTACCCCACCACGGTGCCTCACAGCCAATCGCACGCAGCAGGGAGTTCTGCTCACCTGGATCCCGCCTGCCAATCACACAGCACCTATCCAGCATTATGTCATGGAGTTTCGCCTGGGGGAGCGATGGGAGGTCTTGGACGACAGCATTCCAGCTGGGGAGACGGAGTTGCTCGCCCGAGACCTCATCCAGGTAATAGACAGGACATAGACTATACATAGAATATAGTGAAGGGGTTAAAAAGCAGAATTTATGCATCACTCAAGACATATACAGAAGTCTTTATGATTTAAATTCAAGCTGATGAATGTCTGTTATCTATGAGTCTGTCGTCGTCTTGAACGCAGCCTTATTTTAGCAAGAAAACGTGGGCGTTCCTGTAAAAAGCATTCCACAAGAATAAATCACATTTTCCTGTCTAGGTCAGAGGTGCCCAAACTTTTTCCAGTGGTGGGCCACGGGCCAAAAAACAAATACTCATATTGTTTAGATGCAAAACGGTACTAAGATCCCAAAATCTCTTAACTGACTTCCTGTGCAAAGTGAGGCAGATCTTCAAAACATCTGGTGGGCCTAATTGAACCTCAGTGTGGGCCATGATTGGCCCGAGGGCGTCACTTTGGGCAGCCCTGACTCAGTTCATTAAATGTTAAAAGATCCTAAAAAGAGTAAAATCTGCTGAACATGAACACACCTATAGAGAAACTGGATACAGCATGCATTCTTATGGAAGCTGCTCAGTAGCATATGAAGCCAAAAAGTTCAATTTCTGGGCGTAGAATTACCCAGATCTTTGTACTGCATTGTAGGGCCCATAGAGCAAGAGCAACTAGAGTTTTGCCAAGCCGCTAACTTGAAGGTTGATAAAATGATTTAATCTGCTAGACTTTCCAATTGTTAGCGAACTAAATCAAACACTGAAAGTGAAATTAGCCATTTTGTTGGCTTGTGACACTAAAAAAATGCAACCACTGTTCTTTCCCAAAGCTTGAGGGAAAATATAATAATGACATAATGACTGTCAGTGGTGTCTCTGGATCACTGTAACAAAACTGTAACAAGTTTGCCACCAAGATGCCACCAAACGGCGTATGATTGAACAAACAAAGGGTCTGTTTTTAATGAACTTGTCAGTCTGAACATTCTCTGCATATAGCGTACCACTGAGAGCGCGCTCAGGCCGCAGGCAAAGTTGATTTGTTTTTCAAATGCTCTAAATTATAAGTCTCCAGATCAGATCCTGCACACGTATGATAATATGCTGCCATAGCCGCCTTGGTTGTCATAGTAACAGTGCAGGTGTGCACACGCTGACTGGGCTCACTTTCTGACCATCTGTGTGTGTGTGTGTTGTTACTGTTACTGACTTTACTCTTTCTTGTAACAGGCAGAACACACACACAGGTCTTCGTTTCTGCAGGTGTGCTGAGTATCTCAAACAGAGACGCTGAAACATGAAATTAAATATAATGTAATACGCTGTATCAAAATAAATTATGGAAACAATATGTGCATTTGGAGGATTGTGAATTTACTACAGCAGAAGAAAATCAATGCATCTTTACTGATTTATGACTTCTGACACAATGCTTCTTCTTCAGCACTTCACATCTCGCTCATGTCGGCTAACTCTGCTGCCGTGACATGTTTGAGCGTCTTTCTATAATCCAACTACCACTTTCAGCTGCATGCAGATGCTTTTATTTCTCCTTTCATTGCACAGCAAACACCCACACACAAATCTCTCTCTCCAGCTCTCTTATCACACACAATGCACCTAGCTTGTGCAACTTTTCTTTTTTTTTTTACTGCACCGGCTGAGGTAATTTTAACCAGGAGGGGATGCTCTGTTTGGTTGTCTGCATCTGTGTCAAAGTGTTTGGTGCGCCACATTCAAATCCTTTAACCTTTAATCTTTCCTGACAGTATAGGAGGCAATCAAGCAGACAGCAGAGGTTTCTCAGGAGGTATTGCACCCGGCTGATGTGTCCTTGAGCAAGACACTGACTGAATCTCTGCTAGCTCTACAGCGCGTTTCTGTAGCTGACCCTGCACTGTTTAATGTAGAGCACAGCCTGCACCAACAGAGAAAGAGATTCTTCAAAAGCTTAATATGTCTTTCAATTATTCATTATGATTATTCATGTAATCACTTAAATTTGCTCGTTTTCTATTGAGATATATTTCTTGTTCCACAAAGTAAAGTAAAGTTTCTAATATCTTTTTGAAAGAACTATTAATAACATTGGAGATCACAAGCAGCAGATGTCAGATAGCTCCAAAAACTCCTTCGTCATGCCAGACGTGCCAAAGTTCAGGCTCACTGTTAAAAAGTTTCATTGATAATCAATCCAAGATAAGCCCATAACATTGGCTGAGTGGTGTGTGTTTAGTAACCTGATTTTAGAGTAATAAAATCAAAACTGATTCATGTGAAATCCAATTTGCAATTTGGAGTTTTTTGTTGTTGTTTTTACCTAAAAAACTTTTAAATCTAATAAATCGTGACACTAAAACCAAAAGGCTGTCAGACACTGAACTGCACCATTTATTTCCAAAGCCTCGGTGGCTCAGCTGGCTGCTCTTTGTAGGCACAAACTGAATCCTACAGCCTGATTGAAACCTTTCTCATGCCAGACACGAGATCCGGTCGGGGTTTACCTTCTCACTGCTGCTCTCTCTGTTCTCCCGCTCGTAGGAGGCGTGGTACGAGTTCCGTGTCATGGCCATCATGGATGACACGATCAGCGAACCGAGCAACGTAGTAGGAGTGTCCAGCACAGGTGAGCCATTACGTCACATTATACAGTAAATATGCATCTTCTTGAGACTCTGCTCACTGCCTTGAATTCAAAGGAGCTTTTCTCGTCAATTCTGGGATTCAACCCGACAACCTCTGGCATAATCTGCATCTTCTAACCTCAGGCGTTTTCTGAGCTGAGGAAGGGGCTGTAGACGTATTGCACACGCAGCATCTCCCAACTTTACATTTTGCTCAGTCAGCACTGTTAACTTTAAGCTCATTTTACATGCACACTTCCTTTTGTAGCATCCTGAAGAGTATGACATCATCGTTTCTGCCTGTCTCCAGCTGATTGTAATGGGCTGCTTTGTGCTACAAAAAACTAAAACGAGATGCATTAAAGGCTTTTTTTTCATTATTAATTTTTTGGCCTTGATACTAAAAGTCTGTTTTGAATCTGAAATGAAACCCCTCAAAATGTGATGTCACTCCCCCGCAGAGGTCACTGAGTACACATCATTTGGTGAGAGCAGCTGTTGGTAGCATTTATAGAGGACAGCCACTGAGGGACCTCTGGAAGTACTCTGCTGCCCCCTGCTGTAAAGGTGGCGAGCCGTGCAGTGTGGTGATCAAAGGCTCCTGTTGATATTCGTTTCAGTCTCTGTGCATCCTTGTCAGTTATTATCATATTTAAAACACGGCGTGGATGCACGCTACCTCCCTCCAAAGATGACTAAGGAGTTCTCTGGCTGATCAGTACTTATTTCGAGTACCAATACTGCTCGAGGTACTACACTTTGTATTTTGCTGTGTCATGCTTCACTGCAGCACATAAAACACTCTAACAAGTTTCATAACAAAGGTTGACACATTGTCCCCCCTGGTCCTCGCAGAATGGTTCATTAGCATGTAGGTCACCACAATAACTCCAGCATTAATAACCGAGGACAGTTGTGGACGTTGGTAGCTCTGTAGGCTGCACAGCACATCTCTAAAACGTTGGCTGGGTTTTCATTATAGTAACAATATCGCTGAAGCACAAGCGTGCTGGTCGCATTCATCTCTTTCATTTTGATGCATCTCTCTCTCTGTAACAAGCTGAAGGGTGCAGCCGCGTTGAACAGGCCATCAGGAATGCTTTATGTGTTCTGATAATCAACAGTCAGCTGTAGTGCAGCATAATGCCTGTGCTACGTACAGTGATGGTTCATGTCCCGGATGTTCAAGAAGATAACTTATTATCACTTTAGGCTTGAATCCTAATTAAAGGTGATGTCTAAGTTAGCAAGTTCTGGTCACACAGTAAAAGAGAGGTGAACAGGTGAACTTCCAGGTCCTTCTGTTCTGCTCACTCCTTCAGCCTGATCATTAATATTTCATGTCTGTCAGACTGTAAAAGATTTTGCAGTTCTGAAGGGACAAGCGTTTTATCTCCTGCTGTCCTCTGGTGTTATCTGAAATATGTTTAGATAAAGGATATTTATGAGTCCTTATAAAAGCACTGCGCTGTAGCCCAGGTTGTGATTAAACTTTTAATTATACCTTGTTGCTGCCATCTAGAGGCATACTATACATCTAAGCACCCCTGTGTTTGCTGACGTGTCAGGCAAGAGGGATGGATTGAGGTTACAGCTTGAGTTCGCTTAAAGCCCACTTTCTGTGGCATTTGAGCTTCACTGTGCAGAGACATTTGAAACTAGAAGACTTTTCACTTAATGTGATATTTGCCTCTGAGTAGAAGTATAAAGAGTCATGTTCAAGTAGTTTATATGTTCAACTCAGCTGCTTAAGTATCGCACTTACTATGTTTACTTGTCACCACTGCAGAGAGTTATGTTTTTTAAACTTCTTTGGAGCAGTGAGCTGAGCTTCAGCACATGAAATTTTGAATATTTATAGATTCTGGATTTTTCAGTGAGAGACAAGGAACAGATATGATTTTTTTTTTCCTTTTTAGGAATGAACTAGGTCACTGAGTAATGAATATCTATCAGATGTCACAACTTATTTTTCCAGGCAGAGTATTGTGCTGAAACTAAAACCAAAGCAACCGAAAGTTTTGTTGTTTGTCGGAGTTAAGAAATGTTTAATAAATCTGCACTGCTATACTCTTCAGTTATAAAAGCAGATATTTTTAGAAAAAGGTTTCTGCTAAGTCATCATGGCACACAGCCTGCAGACATGCTCATTTTGAAGACACATGCAGTAGTAAAAGGTCAACTCCAGCATACTTGAATCCTTTTGTTTATGGCAGGAAGTTCTCTTCTTTTTTTTATTAGTGAGGGTGTTAAAACACACACAGGGGAGAAAATCCTGATTCATTTTCTGATATTGTGAAACAGCTGCCTACTCAGAGCACAGTGCGTTCCCTTTCAATGGACTCGACGTCTGCGTGGTAATCTCACAGCAAATATCAGCCTCTATTCCAGAGTCAGAAAAATGAATGTTGACAGAAGCATTTATCCTGTGTGGAGTTCCACGTCTAGTGAACAAAGTAAAGTTTTACAATTGTTACTTTATTCTGTTTCCCCCCTTTAATCGTATTCTAACTCTTCCCATCCTCGCCTTGCAGACTTCTTCCCTCCTCCGGAGTTGGTGGAGGAACGCGGACTAGCACGACCTGTGGTGGCTGGCATCGTGGCCACCATCTGTTTCCTGGCAGCAGCTGTCCTGTTCAGTACCATGGCCGCCTGCTTCGTCAACAAGCAGCGCCGGCGGAAGCTTAAGAGGAAAAGAGGTGAGGGGGAAGTCCTGGTCGATATTTCCACGAAGATTCCCTCATGTTGTCTTTGCCGCTTTCATGCACTTCTAACATTAACTGGGTGTTTTTTTTTTCTGTTGTCCACTTTTACCACACGTTATCTAATGTGCACTGAGTCATGTACTTGAACTGCAGCCTCATGCTGCTTTATCTGACTCATCTCCTCTCAGCGTTAAATGCATGTTCCAACAGGAAACATCCATTTAATTGTTTGACTTGGAATATAAGCTAAAAGCAGCTTAATGACACTTCAGAAAGCAGCCGTGGCTTCAATCAGTCATTATGTTTTATGTTTTTTTTTTGTGTCTTTTTCCAATTACCCTGTGTCCCTTCAGGCTCAGCAGCACTAATGTTGTCTTTGATGGAATCAAGTCTTCATAAACCTTTTATGTAAATATCTTGGATTAGTGTTGTTTTTCATGAATACCAAAAAGACTTTTTCTCCCATTGTCAATTAGAGGTGCGGCTACTTGAAAATGGAATTTATTGCTGAATTTGAGAACAGGTCATTCGCCTCTTTTGATTTGCATGCATTTAAACTGCCTCTTCAGTGTTTGCTCTCTGCCTGAATGCCAGAGCAGATGATGTAGCCACCAAAGTACAGACATACTGTATGCACTTCAAACTGATGTTAAATGGCAGTCTTTCTCCCTTCTTCCAGACCCCCCACTTTCCATAACCCACTGCAGAAAAAGCATGGAAACTCCGTAAGTAATGACATGTCTTGCTGTTTCACCGCTACACTGCACAATACTCAACAACCAATAATCACAGAAGAGTTACGATTTATTCCGCTCACTGGTCAGCTATCAGACCATCAAAAACAGAATCAGCAAAACAAAGTAGATACTTTATTTATTATATTTATACAGTATATTTCTAACACTGTAAAAAAAAAATGCAGAATCAGAACAGTAACATCATAGATATTTTTCAGGAACATTACTATAAGTAAATTCACTTGTAAATATATCATAATAAAATAATAAAATCAACTGAGATCAACGTATTCTCTTGATACCAAAATGACAACGTCACATCATTTTGGACATGATATCAATCCTGAACACTTCTTGTGTTCACAGAAGCAGAGCCACATAATTCAACCACAGACTGTTTAAAACATGGACATGCTCAAATAAGCCACCTGTAAATCAAAGCAGCCACGGCCTTAATTATGCATAACTTTAAGCTCTAATATAATTGAACAGATGATTTATGTAAAGCTTCAGACTCAGTACAGTTGTCATGAACGGGGAAGTTAACTATAGAGACCTAAACTGTTTTTTGTACCAGGCTGTAAACATGTTTATTTCTGCTGTGAAGTTGGGTATTTTAACATGGGGACTTATGGAGACTGACTCATTTCTGGAGCCATCCTCAAGTGGACGTTTGAGGAACTGCATTTTTTTGGCACCTCCGTGTTGGCTTCACTTCACCGCTGCTGAGTTTCCTGTTTCAACTCGAGGAAATGCTGGTGGGGGCTCAGTTGAAGTCTGTTGTGTCAGAGTGAGCAGACCATCCACCTCTCTAAACTAAATATCATGAGTCGAGACTTCTGCCTGAGTTTGGGCCGGGGGGGGGGCGTCTCTTTGTGATATAACAAACCTACAAACATTGCATGCAATACACATGCATGCAGTTGTTTGTGTGGTCCAAATGTCAGAGAAAGCAGTGGGTGATGTATTGGAATGAAACCGCTGATTCATTCCAGTGAAAGCAGCACACCTTAAGTTGGAAAAGTCTATTTAAAGGCTGGTTTTCGAATGTGTGTGTGTGACCATAGAGAAGTTACATTTCAGAATTCTGAAGCAAAGTTGTGCATGAGTGAATAGAGCATAGCAGCTTGAAGCTTTACTTTGGCTATCTCCTGTTTCTTCAGCTTGAAAAGAGTCTGAATTTAAATAAAGAAAAATCTCCTATTTAATATTCCAACAGAGGGCGTATTTATTAGTCTAAGTCTTTGTGAATCCAGCCATCAAATGTTACTGGACAATACGGTGAGCTTAATGACACCAAAACTGCAGATGACAAAACTTCCATCCCATTATTTCATGTGTTTTCATTCCTCTGTCCTTGCATGATCCCGAAATCAATCCAATCTGCCGTCATAAAGGACATCTCGGGTCCCTTAATAGATTTTTTCTCACGGCAGACATTCTGACATGTCGTATCACGAAGAGTACAAGTGCAACTATGGAAGTAGAGACACTGGCCACTGGCAAGGCCAAGTCAAAATGTGCGCTATGAGAAAGATCTGTGCTGCTCAGAGGAGCCATAGACCCGTCTTGTTATCCAAAAGTTTAAAAAGGCATCAATGAGTCACTTTATTACAGCACACTGTTGTGCTGCCCCAAATACTCACTAGCTCACCTAATCCTTGGCTGATAATATCCCCCCAAAAATGCAGTTTTAGTGACTGTACCGAACCAGATTTGAGGGATGGTGCAGTTTCTTTTTTTAATGGCATATGTTGACATTTGTGCCAACCTTCTCCCAGTGATACTATATAAAAACTAATGAATGAGCTGGAGGAAACCTGAAAAGAACAGATTTTTTATTTGGATTGTCTTAATTCTTTGGAAAACATGAAATGAGAATACACCTGTCCACAATTTTGCTGTGCAAAGCTTATTACAACATCCATCGGCAAATATCTCACAACTCCAAGGCAACTAGATGTGCACCCGTCATCAGCAAGCGGTGTCACCACAGGTGGCACATGACTGCAAAGGACCTCTCATTTATCGAAACGTTTCCTTGATCTCTTTTTCTCCGTCCCTCTTCTACCTTCTCATATCTTAAATTTAACGAAGAGTAATGAGATGCACCTAGAGGAATTTGACCAGTGCTCTGGGTATGAGCAGTCAATAAATGGAGACCTGGCTCAGTGTGAAGTGGTCACATCTTTTTCCACTTATCTCTTTCCTCTCTCTTGCTTTTATCTCCCTCTTGTTGTTCCACAATGGTTTATCTTATCTTTAAATTTTTTACTCTGACATTTCTCTTTCTCAGATTTTCTTTGACTTACTAATGATTCTTCCCATTTCTGTCTTTTCCAACTCAGTTTTATAACAGTATCTGTTTTCTCCCATTTTCTGTTGCTTTTTCAAACATACCTCTCATCAACAGACTTCCTGTTTACCCTCATATTCTCCCCACTTCTCACTGTCTGATCTCCCCACTTCTACAGGAGTCCACTTAGCCTCATTCCCAGTGTCGAGCCCTACTGGGAGGGGCTGGACGCAGACAGGTACAGGCCCCAACCTACCAGTCCTCAGTGAGTGTGCCAACTATTGTCCCCCCCTGTTATTGCACACTGTATAAACCCCCTTTTGCACTTTGGTTCAACCCCAGCTCCTCAGACTCCTGACCTGCATGCTTCTGGCCAAATGTCCCCACAAGGCAACAACAATACTGGTCGTGGTCTTCCATTGATGAATGATGAAGAATCTTCATCGTAAGAAGATTAGTGACTATTAGGGATTTTAAGAAAATACTGAATCCATCTTACCAAGCGGGACAACATTCAAAGACACAGGGAAGGATGACAGCCTGCTAGTTTCTCTCAGCTTAACGTGTACAACTATTCAGGACAGCTGGAGTAGATAATGGGTCATATAATCTTCACTTTCTGGACTTGTTGTTGATGTGGATGAATCACTATTATCATACACTGAATGGTCATTATACTGTGTATATAGTTCACAAAGATGATCTTGGTGCAGAATTAAATCTCTATTATTTAGAAGAAAAGTTTGACATTTGGAAAATGTTATTATATTATTCTCTTTCTTACTAAGAGAAATCAGAATGGATACCACTCTCATGTCTATTTGCCGAATATGAAGTTTTTTCATCACTTAAACAAATAATAACAGGTTAATTAGTTAACTGATTAGTGAGTTTTAGCCTTTGGAGTGCTGTCACCTTTGGACAGAGCTAGTTTAGTTTCCAATCTTTATACTACGCTAACTTGCTGCTTGCTGCAGTTTTATATTAACGATGCAAATTTGAGAGTGGTATAAATCTTCTCATCTAACTCTCGTCAACAAAGCAAATAAGCACGTTTCCCAAAATGTCGAACTGTTCTTAAAATCTAATCCTTGTTTTCTGCATCGCACACAGTCCTCTGCTCATGCTTTGTGAGTATTTCTATGGTCTGAGCCGTCTGTGACTGTGTCCTTGCTCACTCCTTTAAATCACTGTTTCGCCTCCAAGTGACATGAAACACTTTCCTTGTGACACTTCTGAATTGATCGACTTAACCGCTGTTGCTTTTTCATCCCAGTTGCAGTCACAGTCCCATCTTTTCTTCACTCCACCTGTCAGTCCACCTTGTTACGTTAAATAGAAGTCAAGTGCTTTAACTTTTTCTTCTCAGCTCCTAAAAGATAAATTCAGTGCCAACTGCTGCTCATGACAACATGTGGAAGCTATGAGAAAACATACTCAGTATTTTATCTAATTGTATAATGATTAAGAACCTATATTTTTTACAGCATCAATAGTAATCACTGAATCTTCAGTCAGTGCTTGTGTGATTGTGATGATACAGCCAGTCTGAAAAGCATCAGGAGTATTTCTCACTGTAATGTGTACGAAGCACACGAGCAACTTAATTGATGATTGTTATTTTATGTGACAGAAAATGCAGTACATTATCTTTAAAGATAAGAAACATAGTTGTTGTGATGTCAAGTATGCGCTTCTGTTATATTGTATGTATATTGTCACTGTAGTTTATGACTACAAGCTACTAGATATTGCAGTATTATTTGTCTCTGTAGCTTAATAAAGAACTCACGAGAAAGGCATTGCACCCTTGAATCAAACATAGTATACTTTGTAACAGTGTCTTTCACTGGCGTTTGCCTTTTAAAGGCTCCATTTATAACAAGGTCATTACAAGCACAAGTCTTTGTTATTCCACTGAGGATTGGCTATATGTTTTATTTTCCAGTAAATAAAGTATTTGTGGCTTGAAAACAAATCATGGTTTTCATTTCCTGCTTCCTATATACATGTTATAGTCATTAAGAAAACAATTTTGAATTTAATATCATGTACTTTAAAGTGGGTTGGACATGGGCCGTGTTCTAAATTAGAGTTTTGATAACTCTGTCATTGCACAGACTTGTAAAACCTTTGAAACCACGTACAATTCTCAACCTCAAAGTTGTTTACAGAAAAAGGCAGTTGCCCCAGTTTGGTCATCTTAACTAGCTTTAAATTAGCTTGAACTTTGACCTGGTTTTGACAGTTTTCAGCAGCCAGTATCACTCGTAGCTATGATTGGAAATACTTTTATTATTCTGTAGGTGCCTTGGATGAAAGCTGTTACATACGAGAGCGTTACATTGCTGTTGATGACAGCTACCTCAACTCTATTGCTACAATGTTACTGAAATCCAGTGCAAAGACCAGCTTTTTGGCCCTGAAGTGGTCTAGGAAACTCTGTCTTCCAAGTTTGACTTTACATCCTTTACAATACATTTACAATTTACCTCACACCAACATATGAAGTCCACATGGCAATAAAATAGGCTTTCCCCCATGTAACTTTCCTAACATTTAGAGAAGGCATTTCTAAATTTAATTTGAAGGTGTTTATATCCATACACCATACATATCCATTGTTTTACATTGTCAAAAAGTAGAACTATGTATAAACTCTTAAAGATCCCAATCATCTCAATCAGCTTGTGGCTGTAAGCAGTGGGGTCCTACATGAACACACTTTTTCTGCCAAAGTTTGAATAGTTTTGGTTATTTAATTTGGAGGACATTGTATTTATACATTACATTATCACCATTAATTGATTTTAAATAAAATGTCCTGGAGTACGGAGCTGAAACAATTGAAAATGTATCTGTGAGATACTTTATTTACTTTATTTTACTTCAGATAGCAGGGGTGAAAGATACACCAGTTTGTTGTCAGTTTTTTCTCACTTCTTTGCATGAAATTAACATATGTTAGAGATTTACACTGGTCCATTTAGTGTGTGATGTCCCCCCCTTGTGTTCACCTTTGTAATTATAATTGCCTTGTGTCACTAATCCTCTGCATCAGCACTCTGTTAACCCTCACTTTTAAAAATGAAGTGTGTGTCCTGGTTCAGCTACCAAGTTGGAGGCATAAAAATGAGGCATAGTCGCACATGATGTTTCCTTCCTCTATAGCAAATGCGTACTCTAGGCAGTACCTTTGTTCAGCGATCCATGAACAAACAGATGTTTTGAAATAGAAGTGGAGCCATCATTGATGTCATTTATTACAGCCGTTCTGTTATAGCTCATCTCCCTGTGTGAGGTGTGTTGTCATTTTTGTTTTATTGTAGCTGGATTCGTCTTCAGCACCATCAGCAAAACTTTTATTTACACAGACTACTGGCTTTTGAATTTCATATATTTTCAAATATTTACTCCTTCTGTATTCTTTTCTGTAGGTCATCTTCAGGAAAAGTGAGCCCAGAGAGCATTCGTTCGAAGGCATCCCCATCAGAATCATCTGAAGATAGTCATGACCAGCGTGGGAAGAAACCACCCCCAAGTCCAGGGAAGAAGGAGGAATTGTCTTTATACATGAAGACCAAAAGAGCAATAACAAGCAAGAAGTACAGCATCTCCAAGCATGAAGCTGAAGCAACAACACCCATTGAACTCATCAGCCGAGGCCCAGATGGACGTTTTGTCATAGATCCCACTGACGCAGAATTGTCTATTAAGCCCCGGCGGATTGAGGGCTTCCCCTTTGTGGAAGAATCAGACCTCTATCCTGAATTCCGGCAATCAGACGAAGAGAATGATGATCCCAGGCCTCTGCCACCAGTAATGGCCCCCCTTCGGCCTCACCAGATTTCCCCTATCTCCAGTCAGGAATCTTACCTGCAACCTCCAGCCTACAGCCCTCGTTTCCAGAGGCCCTTCGAAGGTATGACGATCATGGAGAGCAGTCGGCTCCAGGCCACAGGGCAGATCCGAGGCTCTCTCCATCACAGGGCTTTCTATGGCTATCTAGGCCCCCCTGGAGATCATGATGGCCCACCTCCTTTTTACATGCCTGAAACCAGCCCGCTCAGCTCTGTCATGTCCTCCCCTCCATACCTTGCTGAAGGTCCTTTTGGTCACCCCATGATTCCTGAAGAAATGGGGGAGGGTGATTTCCCACAATATGCTGTCTCTGGTTTCCCACTTCCTCTGACACTCACCTCTTCTTCTCGTTCACCAGAGATTTGGCAGGGACTGGATTTTACCTTTGCAAGTCTGGAGGGGCCCCAATTCATTTTTCCACCACATCACCCTTTGCAGCTTCGCCACGAATCCCCCTATCCTCCGCCACCTCATGTTCTTCCCCTTAGTGCTTTCCAGCCCTCCCTTCCAATGCCCACCTACCCAGCTGTCCTGCCACTGGAGGCCCCAAAGAGCCACTCAAGCAAGTCACCCAGCAAGGCCAAGCCTCATGGCTCCCCAGCCAAGCATTTAGCTATGCAAGAGGCACAGTTAGGGCAGCTAAGACACACAAGCCACCGAATGGGTGTGCCGGTTTTGCCTTACACCGATCCAATGGCCCATATCGTCCCTAGCACATTTAGTAGCCTGGACACACGATGGTTTGAAACCACCCCTCGTTTCAGTCCCAGACAGGCTCGCAGGATGGATTCCGGCATGCATCAGGTGGTTCTACAGCCCTCTCGGCTCTCACCCCTCACCCAAAGCCCCCTGAGTTCTCATGACGGCTCTCCAGAGATTGTAGTACGTCCCCGGCCACGTCCCAGCGCTGCCCATCCTTCCATACCCCCAGAGATGTCTGAGATTACCCTCCTCCCTCCTTCCACAGCCAGCTTCTCAAGGAGATCTTCCCCCTCCTCCTCACCTGCCCAAGGCCATGGTAGCAGGAGAGCAAGTCCCAGCTACCGTTCCCACATGGCCTTTGCCACCTCTGCAACCAGCTACCCAGCTTCCCAGTCCCCATCACCCCCCATGGAAAGCAGCGACATATTTGGGCAGATGCCATCTCAGAGGAGGACTGAGGAGGAGATCCTTCCATCTGAGCCCTCTCCACCCCAGTTGTCAGCTTCAGGGTAGGTGCATTAGGCATGCAGAGAGGGATACCATTTGAATCATCTGCCCCAACCCATAATGCTTTAATGTGTGAAGTTGCTCTGACATTTTGGTTACTGAAGTGCTGTTTGATATTCATCAGTGTTTTAAATCATCTATGTGGCAAATTAGTTTTATAGTTTAGTTTATGCGTTTTCATTTGTTAACACTTTTATGTGGAAAATGAAAATGAACATGGTTGAAGGAAAGTCATTGTGACGATTCATTTGATGAGCTCATGAGATGAGAAGTTTTCAGTTTAGTCAATTTGGTCAATGCTGCTTTTCATGTCAGACATCAAGTTAGAGGTATTCACCCACTGAATCTGTGAAGCATTGTTCCAAAATTAAACCTTGAACAGTACATTTGATTTTCCAGTGAAAAGACAAAAGTATACATTTTGAAACAAATAATTTGTTCAACTGACAACAAAATGCATTTGCTTCACAGATTACATTTCAGACCTTTTGGGGCTACAGTCCATTTGAATGAAAAATACTATCGCCAGTGTAATTTGTTTGGCATAAGCCCCTAAAAGCCTGGGAATTTTGCAGACATCACCACAGGATCCCTGTTTTTCCATCTGTATCATGCGTTACCCTGCTTTCACCTAACAGGAGGAATCCCATAATATTCATCAAATTGATTCCCCAGACAAAACAACCACCCATTGTTATGTCAAGCTCCAAGCCTTTGAAGATGCCTTTATCATGCGGAGGGATGCTTTAAGAAGAATTCATCTTGGCAGGCCCTGCGGCCCATCCTCGGCCTTAGTAACCTGACTGCATGACCAATGCCAACCTCTCAGATTTTTTCCTACCGTACTTCCCTTTCCCTTTCTGTAACCTTCCTCTCCCCAACCCCTTTAATTGCCCCCCAGGAGACTCCCAGGTCTGACTACCAAGGAGAGGTTGTTGGGCAAAGTGTGTCACAGGGCCTGTCCGCTTCTCATGTACTGCAATGTCTCCATCATTATGAATTAGGGGCAGTATGGTGGTTCTTGATGGCTCCTGGAGTCTTACCTGCTTTGTTTTTGATTGATCTCAGCTATCTGGGCAGCGTTGTTGTGACCAGGTCCTCTACACCGCAATAGGTAAGGGTTGGATCCATGTCTGAAAGGGGGGGGTTAGCAGGTGGGACTTTTTTGATCACCTCGTCCTTTAAAGGGGAATACAAGACTTTGAGTCTTTGTTTGATTTGTTCCTTCCTTCAGTCAACACGTGTAGTTTTTTTTTCAGTTTTTTCCTTTTTCCTTTTTCTCAAAGTAGCTACGCATTTTAAGTTCTGCAGTCTTCAGTACATTATGCATTCTGACTGATATGCATATGCCATCTGTTAGCTAAAGTAATAGATTAGGTCAGAGATGTATCACCAACATAATTTCATGCTTGAGTGGTTTGCTAACTGACCACATGCACATGCAAATGTTTTCTGTTAATAAGAATCTCTCACCACAGATAAATCAGCTTCAGGTTCATGAATAAGACAATAGTAATCACATCAGCCTCAAATCAATTTAAATATTTATTCAAGCAATTATTGATTGCTCTGGTTCACTATTCTGGAAATTAGTTTGGCAGAGGTCACCAATTGATATGTAATACATTTGAGGGTAGTATTTGGTACAAAAGCCAAAGAAAGCATGGCCAAACTGGACTCTAACTGAATGGTTCCAAGCTTTAGACATTGTTCCTACATGCAAACACCTTTAGTCAAGAGATAAAACCAAACTAAGCTGTGTCCTATATGTCATGACCAAAAGTTAAATTATTGTCAATGCAGAAACAAGCCCCTAAAAATGTCTTATATTGTATGGTAAGGTTTTGACAGTGTTTTGTGGGTTGATGGTATATTGGACAAGCTCAGCCCTCTATGGACTTCTCTATTGATTTTCCCTAATGAGGCACTGTCTCAGCACCCTGAGATGGATCAATGCACTCAACATCAAGTTAGGTAGTAATATGCCATAATTGAGTGAGAAAATTGGTGTTTTTCTCCCTCACCACTTTAAATCAATGCGAAGGACACTTCAGCAAATAAGACTGACACAATCCAACATCATTTCAAGATATCGTCATGGATAAAACTCCTTATTCTGCTGCACTCACAAGTCGGTTCAGAATGCCACACTTGCTTTAGCTGCAGTTATCTAAAGTTTTGTATATGCTTTTCTGTGACATCATGGTGCAAGCCTCCACTTGAGGTACAAGCACGCAAATGCTCCATATGTCATCCACTGCGGTATCTTCTGAAACACTAAACAAAAAGGTCTGCGGAGAAGAAAGATGTCAACTAGTGTTGCTTTTGGCATACTCTTGCACTGTGGAGATCTGTCAGGTGTAAACAAAGCTTAAGTGTACCTGCACCCACCACACCAGTTTAGTGCCATCCAGCTTGAGCAAGACCCACCACCCCAACAATTTGACTAGTACTTCTCACTCTGCAACCATTCTCATCCCAGGTGGCTAAATACTAATGCTTTGTCATGCCCCCTTGGAATCTCATACAGACGTACATGGCACCACTGTGGTTGATGTCATAAACAGTCACAGTTTGGCTAGGTTTAGGTACCAGAAATACTTGGTTTGGTCTAGGCAGTGAACTACTCGGTTAGCTTCAGTAAAAGAGAAGGTTGGGGTTAAAAAAAAAAACAATGTTAATTTACATAAAGCATGTAATATTAGTCACAACACAAGTCACAATTGGTGATGCAAGTCACAGAAAGTAACTTAAAACTTAAAGTCACTCAACATTTTTGTTTGGCTTCACATTGGACACAACCCCTAGTCTTCTGGGTGAAAGTCCATATTTGAGCCATCCATCAACCCCACTACTCTTAGGTCTGGACTTTCTCACTCTTTATACTACTGGGTTTATTTTGAAGCCTGGTGCGTCTTATGCAGCCGCTAAAGAGTACCGTATGCCTCCGTATGAGATGCTGAGGAGCGTAACTTAGCGTTGGTGTTTGACGACCTTGGAATGAGAACAGGCTGCACTTGACTATCTCCCAGGTCTGTTCCAGTCAGCTCCTGATGAATAGTGATCTTTTTCTTCTCCACTGTTGAAATGCTAGCTGATGACCAGCTTCACCTAAAAGCCACATGCCAAGTTGAAGGTTCAGTTTATGTGTCCCATACTGTTTTTCACTAGCCAACAAAGAACATAATACATGCCTAGCTCTTGGCAATGGCTTTTGCTACCAAATACAGTACATGGCCATGGCCCAGCAGTCAAACAGAGGAATAGCACATGCCAAGAATACAGTTATTGTGTGCCTCCGTCTTCCTCCCTTATACCCAGTGGTAAGCCATTTATCCCATTCGGCCATCTTCGAATTGCTATATACTAATGCTGCTCTCGGTAGGCTCCCTCACCTGTCTCACCAAGTACAGACCAAACTGGTCACCACACTAAGGTGGAAGCCTTTCTTAGAATGTCTCTGGTCTTTGCTCTCAATGTGAAATTACCATGTGCGCTACATACAGTAGGTCAGACATAGACACCTTTGGGTGAGCCGCTTGATCAGTATGAGTGGTTAGCAGCCCTCATCATGCCAATCCTACAACTCACTATTTGGATTCCACATCCAGGAAGATGTTAAACTGACATCCAGCTGCTCCAGGTAATCCTTGACTTCTCCACCTCCCTCTCAGTCTGAAGCTGAGCCTAGTGGAGGTTTGAAGGACCAACTTCATCAGGCCAGCAAAGGATAATGCTAACAATAAAGGATGTTGTACCACTCATTACTTCCTTTATTCAAAATGAGCAATAGCAAAGTGCATTAGATGGACCAGTATGTGTCCATTAGACATGCAGTCATAAAACTGGAGTTACATCCAGGAAATGTTGTTTTTTTTCAAGTTATAAAGTCAAAATGCTGTTCTCAGCAGCTATGATCACCAATATATGTTGGTGTCTTGTGTCTTTCTGTATTATATAAATGATTACAAGGTGTGGCATACTGTATATTTATGAATATTTATTGTGTACGTGGACTTTCTTCCACATAGATATTCTTTATTCTTAGTTGATCACTTTCTAAAAACCTTCTTAGCATTCTCCTCAAGCGTGACACATTCTGCCATTTATATTTTACAGATGCTTGTATTGTATGACACCAATTGAAAATATTTTGGACCCCAATCTCCAAGAAATATTTTTCTAAGATTGGCGTTATGACGTCACATTAAGCTGTGTGTCCACCTGGAGCCGTCATTCACATTTTTTTTTTTCTTTTTGCATTAACAGTAAAGCAGAAATGCTATTGCATGTTTTTGGCAGTGATGAAAGCTTAGCATGTATAAAGATCTCAGCTCAGCACAATAGTTTAGAGAAGTTTTAAAAAAAAGAGAGAGAAATGCACCAGTTTCAGCAGCAACAGAGCAATACAGCCATGACCAGCACTTCCCGCAAGCATCTCTTTAGCCCGAATAACTTAGCGCAGAATCCTCGTGGACACATGGCCTTAATCCCCTGTATAAAGCATCTGTATAGAGCATGAATCAAACCATCTACTGTAAGTATACAATTGCACTTGTAAGTTTGGACTGCAGAACAGTTCTCACTACCATGTGAAGCAAGTGTCCTGCCAAAACAACTTATGCACTTCTTTTTATCCTAAGGAACAAATATTTCACCAAGGGCTTGCAGAGGGGGGGCACACAGGGGACATGAGATCCCCAATGTTTGAGTGAACTGCCCAATGAAGTGCTTTTGAATGTATTCCCCTTTAAAGTCGTGTTCCATGTGCAAACTGCCATGCATGCCATCGCTAAATATTGCTCCTCCGTTTCAAAAAAGAAACAATTATATGGATAAATTCTTGTTACATTTGTTGTCCTAGTGCTTCGCTTTTCTTTGGCTTATTTTTCATTATGTGACTGTTCCCGAGTAGTCATTTTCCCCTCCCGCCATCTCTCCCCCTGTCAGCATGGTGAAGCCCATTGTAGACAGTATCCATGTCTATGAATACATATTGATGATGCTTTGTTGCTCAGCTGTGATTCTCCCCCTCTACTAACGACCATCGGTTTCTCTCTGCAGCCACGGTGGGAAGATGACCTCTCTGTAATGCTAATTGTTTTCTGTGCCTTGAGAGAACCAAGTGTGTGTTTGTGGCAGAAATCTGTGGGCTGCCAAGTCATAAAGTGCCTCCATGAATGGGAGGGAGGTCTGTAGATGCCATCATGAGCAGCTGAGAAATATACACACCACACCAAGGAACCATTTGCACCTGTTATTTTCAGAGTGGGGTAGACCAAGATTTTAAGGGATCGTTCAATTTGCATATCATTGATTGAAAAGTGCTTACATTTTATTCAAAATATTCTTCAATTGTGGAGAATTTTCCTCTGAAACCAACAGTGCAAGTCTTTTTAAATGTTGTATCTTCTCAAAAACTTTACTCACTGTTCTAATCTACATCATGAGGTAACTAGATTGTTTCAGGGATCGTGTAACACTTTGCTTTTCTTTGGATAAAGATTGTTTGGATCAATTTGAGCAAAATATCTTAGATGTCCCTGAAGGGCAATGAAATTTCAAGGTCCACAATTGAATATACCATCTGGATTTATGAACTAATATTGTGAAATGTAATCATTGTTAACCTAAACATCACAGTTACTAATCCAGATGATGTACAAGGTTTTGGTAATCAGAATTATTCACTTTGTTCTTCAAACATTTGATAGAAATCTTCTGCTGGATTTCTGTTTGGGTATCTCACATTGATCCTTTGGCAGTGTGCTGCACCTCTTGCTTAGCACGAGCAGTGCTGTTTTGAGACTGTGTGGGTTTCTGGTTTTGTTGCGCTCCGTAGTGCAGAAACACAGTCCACTTCCTATGTTTGGCCTGGAGTTACCCGTTTTCCCCTCTCTCTGTTCTTTATCCAGAAAACGTCGAGGTGCGCCGAGTGCCCTTTCGGGGTCTGAGAGGATTGATGCACTGAGATACCAACGTATTAAAAAGGCCAAGAAGATGATGATGAACAACAATAACTCCAAGACCAGAAAGAAAGCAGGTGTGAACTCTGTTCCTGTCTGTTCTCGCTTTTTATATAGTGATATTTTTGCCATTTTGGTACTTACTTATTTTATTTATCTGTGATGGTACCAATATGTTACATTTTTTTCACACCTGAGAACTGTCAAGTGAATTTGCCTTTAAATTTCTTTCTTCTAAGCACATGTCATATCCCATTTAAGGTACAGTTATATAAATGTGTGCATTACCGTTTATGATTTTTAGACACAAAAGTTTCAGCCCTGCCTCCAGCCACCACATCAAAATGTATGTGCTATTTTATTTTATATTATATTTTTATTAATAATGTTTTTAAATAAAGCCACATAACTGATCTTGATTGATTACTAATGCACATTTTTCTACGATGAGTTCACTTTATCAGCTTAAAGTAAAGCTTTGACAGTCATATGTAAACTCTGCACAACAGAGAGTAAATACAGTTTGAGTTTGAGTGAGAAAACTTCAAATGAAATTTGAAAGATGTCTTTATGCATTTTGTGTGAAACCAGTGAAGTGATCCACGGTTTAGTCCACATTAACTTCTGATGGGCCGACTGTGTGAAGAGTTTGGAAAAATGGGAATTACATATAAATCATCAAGTCATCCAAACAAGAGCGGACAAATGATTGTAGTCTACAAGGTCCGACAAAGAGAACCCAAAGGAAGTAAGGACAATGGGATAGATACAAGGATAGACACAGGAAATGTAAATTACTAATCACATTGTACGTTGACTGACTGAAATAATTCAGTCAGTTCAAAGATTTGTTGATTTGATGTTGTTCATTCCCTTTTTTCTAAGATAAGCAACTGTTCAAATGCACTTAAGGAGGTACAACAGTAAGTGAATCCACTACTAACACTGACAATAGTGTTTCAGTATAGTCAGTTCAGTTTAAAGACTTGGCATACAGATGCTGCTGGGTTGATGCAGTGTCTGTATGGACTAAGGTGAAACTATGGTGTTAGAAAGAAAGTAAAGGCTACAGCATTGATACCTGTGTTTTCTTCTCTGCTTAAGGCCGTTCAATTAGGAAATGTGCTTATTCGCTTCATTGCCAAGTTGTATGGGAAGATTGTTCCCACTCTTATATCTGTGTGCTGAATATGAAGCTCGGGTCAACAGGCAATCAGCTTAGCTTATTTAAGCTCAGAGAAACACCAGAAGCAGGGGGGAAATACCTGCCTACCAGCCCCTGAAAATTTGACTAACACGTTGTTATCACGTATATTCCCATTACTTTATTCGTACACAAACAGAAATGTAAAAACAGGTCATTGTTTTTACGGGTTACGTGCTGGAACTATTTCTTGGCCAGGACAGTGACTTTCTGGAGCCATGAAGTTGTGTGGCACCCAACGAGGACTCCAGGATTTAGTGAGCTTAAGAGGTACTGGTAGGTGGATTTATGTTATGTTTGGAGAGAGCCAGGTGAGTTTCCCCCTGCTTCCAGTCTCATACTAAGCTAAGCTGGCTGTGGATTCATACCGTATTTAGCATACAAACGCAGGAGTTGTATCAGTCTTCTTATCTAACTCTCTGCAAGAAAGCAAATAAGCATGTTGCCCCAAAAAATATTTTCCAACTGGAAAATAACTGCTGACGGACAAACTGAACTTTTAGACACAATGCACATTGTACACTGAACTCGTTGATGCTTTGTTGCATGGACTTGGTCCCTGACTTAACTCTTCTCAAAGAAACATGACCTGGACGACTGAGAATCTTCACAGACTACCATATCCATTGCATTTTTATATCAATAGGCATTGATATGGATTACACGATGTGGTAGAGGTGCTGGTAGATGGATTTATGTTATGTTCGGACAAATCCAGGCTAGCTGTTTGCCTCTGCTTCCAGTCTTTATACCAAGCTATGCATACAGTGTGCTGGCTGTAGATTCTTACTGTATTTAGCATACAAATGCAATAGTTGTATCGGCCTTCAGGAAAAGATTACTATAGTCATGTCAGTGGGATTATTGGACACAGCTGCCTGTAAACAACCACAGTGAGTTCTCGTGGTCAACCTGCCTTTCATCTCCCTTCCACCAGGTGTCTCCACCTCTCAGACCCAGCAGGCCTACACCTCTCAGGTACTCCAGCCCGAAGAAGCTCTCTACCTCCGCAAGAAGAAGAAACGGCCCATCCTCCATGACCCATATACTCGCTTTTCTGCTCTGCTGTATCGCCGCCCGCTCCGGGAGGACCAGAAGGCTATTTTGGCCAGCATGGACAACATAGACCTAGACCATGCCACCCTCCTGTAAAAGCCTTCGAGGACAAGGGCACAACCATGCAATACGCCCCCACTCCAAATTAACACTAGCTAAACACCAGATGGGAAAAAAAGCAACACTATCAATTAAATATGTTTAAATCAATTATATATTAAGGGGAATAGCACTAAATTTCAGCATTCAGATTTGGTATATTCTGTAACTACGCCCTTGGTCAGTTCAATCCGCATTAGTAAGCATTCTGCCATGTTCACAAGCTAATCTGTGATGACAACAAATTTACTCAGAAGAATTGGAAATTAAAATCAAGAACCAAAAAAAAAAGTTTTTTGATGCCCAAATGCACATGACTGAACTGTGTATGCTTAAATCAAGTAATATTCCCTTTAAAAAAAAAAAAAAAAAGAAAAAAGAAAGGAAAAAAAGTAGGAATATAAAAATGTTAGACTTTTATCAATTCAGATCAAAACGATAGCTGCCACAGTTTTCCAAAATTTTACTCCAGTGCAAAAAGATGAATCTAAAAAGAGTCGATACACGATTACTACTTCCCAATTTTCCCTATTTTCTTGTTTGGAATTTGAAAGTTTTTCCTACTCCAGTGTTACAGTTTTTAATTTGAAAGGCTTCTCCAGGTTTGGGTCATGTTTCTTGTGCTGAGCCAATCGCCCCCCCAAACCCCCCAAAAAAGCCCTGTGGGTCTCCGTTTACAGCACCTTCCACGGGATCCTCTCCGCCAGCAACGTCTCTTATCTGCCGAGAAACTCACCTCACAAACATGGGTGTTCTCACTTCCTACAAAGTATACCTCAGAGCACAGGACACGAGACCACACAACCAACCGGATCAGCCAGCAGAACAAACTAGCCTTTTTCATCTCCTTAGTAAATAATGTGTTCTACTTGCTTTTCTTATAGCGACGTGTTCTAACTTTCCATTCTTATATTTATACTTCTACTTTGTTAGATGTACATGCATTGAGTTAATTCAGTTTATTTATCATGCAGAATGAAAATTCTGCCACATAAATGACGCCTGTAGTCATCTACTCATCTTTTTCGCTCTGATCAGGATGTCGGCTTGTTGTTTAAGGAATGTCTGACAAACAGAAACACAATCCTGGGTTGCGTTTCTTGGCCTGCAGAAGGAATTCTATTGACTTTCACTAAATGTAATTTCTTATTAAATAGATGTCATCCAGCTGTGAATCATACACCAGGAGATTACTGTATATTGATATTTTACACACTTATAACAAACCATTAACAGCCACAATGAAGTGTGGTAATTCAATTACTCTGTTATTCTATATGAAGTAATTTAAACTGCTCCGTCTTTAGCTGCTCATATCTCTTAACAGTTTTGCACTGGAGCAAAATCTTGTCCATTTCCTTCGAATTGTTTCTGTTCCCGCGCATCTCCTCCAGTTCTTCTACTTTAGGTAGCGTAGAGGGTTCCAGATTCTGTCCAGAAAGAACTATAGTATGCCAAAAACAATTCAATTCAAAAAGGAAAAAAAAAAAAAGCAACAACCATACATAGTGGAGGATGAGATTTTGTGCCATAGTATATGATAGTATTTTTTTCATACATATTAGAGGGCATAAAAAAAAACAACAAATGGCTTTGTTTGGCCTTAATTGAGCTTCTGGTTGGTTGCCTGCTTCACTTTGTGTCTAATATTTATTTCTATTTTAATTTTTTATTTGTGTGTCTGTGCGTGTGTGCGTAAGTTATCTGCCTCTTTTTTTTGCCATTTTCTATTCACAGCCTTTGTATTTTTGTCTCTTTTTATGTGCTTAACATTTGAAATGGAAACACTGAGAGTATGGTCATCCCTTAAGAATGCGCCATTGAAGGCAACACAAAGTTTTCATTTTGTACACTGATCTGTAAGCTGTTTTTTTTTCTTTACATGTTGCTCAGTTTTACTTTGATTCCAGTGATTGAGATGATTAAACCTGCCTGTCTGACTGACATGGAGATGTGGGTACTAAGGGGCTAAAATGAATTTTTATTGAACAAGTAAAAGGAAGTGCCATAACATAACAACTCATTACACATGCTGTGGCTCAGTCATATTTTAGATTCAACAACAGATGGGTGGTCAAGCATTTTTTTCTTCAGTTTTGCTCAAAAGGTGCTCAGAAGTTGAATTCCCTCATAGAGTAACATATCTAGGGAACCTAATACAACAAGATGGGAGTGTCCATGTTGAACTCTGTTTGGAGTGGTATTGTTCAGGGGGTGATGATCAGTTTTTATGTATGTATTTCTTTATTCGTGTACATTTTTATTGTGATTTTGAGCAGATTTTGACAAGGCTGCCACTCCAACACAGTCTTCTAAAATCAGCCATGTTTTCAGTGACTAAACTGGGTCGCCTTGATATTTCCACAATAAATGCTTGCAAAAAGGAGCAGCTTCAAGTTTTGAAAAATTCTTCTCTGACAGCTGACCTCCCCTCTCATATTCAAGTTTCTTTTAATGCAGAAGAGGAGATTAATTTCCATCTGTTTAATAAAACAAGGGATACAGGCACCCTGAGAGCAATTATCATGCATGAATAGACAAGCAAAAATAATTTGACTCACGACTATATCCAGCAAACCGGAATAAAGTTAATAAATGCATCGCACTAGGGTTACTTTAGTAATTAAAAAGCAGCTGTTTCAGTAAAGAAGCTAGTGCCTTTATTTATGATGGGATAATAACAGTTTAGCACAATGCACTTATTGTGGAAATAACTTTGAAATACAGTTTACAAAAATCAATATTTACTGAAGCGACAACACGCTCTACTTCCAAAGATAACAGTGAATAATTTCAGTGAGAATGAAGTGGCATGATGCATATTGATGCATCATTAATCACTGACAAATCCCCTACAAAACATTTCATTAATGAGAGCCTACTGGCTAAAGACGATAAGGGAATAATGAACGACTATGTGACCTTGTGACACCAACATTGTTTTTACATTCTCCGTGAGACACTTACTGATGCAACTAACTGAAACTATCTCATCACCGGTGCTCGAGTAGGGGTGTCAAGCAGAGGGTCTTCTTGCAGCCTAAGGTGCTAAGCAAACCATGAAGTAATGCTGTACTAGTGAGTGACCCTTCCTGATTACAAATGTCACTTCCATTTTCTCTGTACTGTAATTGCTGTATTATCACATTTTAGGAGATTTTTACGAGAAGAACACAGAAAAGGCCGAACTTCTGCCTTTGTTTAACGTAATCTGTGGTTAGAAGGTGTTTGTTGGAGTAGTGGTTAGATTCAAAATCACACTGAAAGAGAAACAAGGACCTCTTCTTCCATGAAAGCCTTATCATGGCGTACCTTCAGTTAAAGCTACAGGCTACTCTGATGCATGATGTTCTACAAGTCAAATGTGTAATTGTATCTTGTTGCTGTTGAATATCACTGTTTCTATACCATCTGTATGAAGGTATTTATTAGATATGAGAAGAAGAGTGTCGTAGTTTCCTTTCAAAAATACATTTTGGTTTATTGAATGTTTTACTGCAGACCTTCTGATGTTTGTGTTGCTGTGGGTCCTCTTAGCCGAGCTCTGGAGGGAATTAATTGAATGAATGAACGAAGACACTGAAAGATATTGTACTTTCTAGGCCTGCATGATAGACAGAAGTCATTGCATATAACACTGTGTATGAAAAGGCAAAGTAAACACGCTAAAGGGACAGAGTGATTGCCATTAATTAACAATATATTCCCCTATTAGGACTGTTATAAGTATATTTACATTATCTGACATTCCCTAAAACTGGCAGAGCGTTTCTAACAAATTCTTACAGAACAATACAAAATCACTATTTTCTACCATATGATATGAGGTTTAGATCATTAGATCATTTGGACCTGCATCTTTAAGTCTGTTAACAATAAGTCATACTATCGTCATAACATATTGTCCCAATATCCACACCTCTCATATTGTTTCTGTTGTTGCATATGTTGTATCTGTAAAATCATAATTGATGCACTTTGCCAACTTAACATAATGAACATATTGTTGCCACATTTAAAAGAAAAACCAAAACACGTGACAGATGTGGAAAAAAACCCCTAAAATATACCGAAGATTCTTTATTGCAATTTGTAGATATAATTAGTCTATATATTGTACAATGTAAAATAAGAAATTGCATATTTTATTAAAATTGGTCAATAATATGCATGCAGTTACAAAAATGAATATAAAATATATTTCCATTTTCTTTTTTATTATTTCAATATGGAAATAGTTTTTATGTAGATGCTGCTGTGACCGTGTTCGCAAAGCAAGTATATAGTTATATTTTCCAGAGTTAAAGTTTGAGAGTGAAGCCTCCCTCAGAGCACAGAGGCGTCGTGGTTCTAAACGAACAGGGTGAGCCTCGACATCACCTTCCAGATGCTTTGAGGAAACCACGTCGAAAACGATCAACTAACTGAATGAAATGTACATCAGTCTGGACATAGCGAAGGTTCAGCGCTATGATTTTGTTTTTATATGTTTTGCTTGAATATAGAGAGAATGAATACCATGATAACTTGAGTTTACCAACTCAAAAACCCTGACAATTCATAGTCATGAGACGGCTCTTCAAACCAGCGGTGGTGGGATATTGTAGCTTTTGTGTGATTGTGCAGTTATTTCATCACCAAGGGCTTTAATGAGACTTATGTGAAGTGAGGACAGTGTGAGCTGGATGTGTGAGGCATCTTAACAAGGCTGAGGGCGAGGTCAGATCTGCCTCAACAAAGAAGTACTGTATACCTCTCAACGTGCCACTGAGAAACGTGTCCGTGTACATAGTGTATAGTGAAAGATATTATTTGCATGGTATAAACATTTGAATGCTACTGACAAAAATGTGGACTTGCCATTATTATCAGAGCAAACATTCTGCAGCTGTTGTGTAAGGACAGTGATCTGTTTAGTCCTGAAGTTTGAAGCAAGCACCAATGCAACAGCTACGCTTGCCTGAAAGGTTAAAGTAAGAGTTTTGTACGGACTATAAAATGCTGTTAAACAAATCAGTTAAACCACCGACCCGACCCGAACACTCGAAGAGTTTAAGGCGGTTTTATCGCAGTAGCGTTGAGATGTAATAAAAGCACATGCCATGCAGTTAGATAAGTTCAGTGGATTTGCAGCAACCCAGAAATGTTTCTAGATGATGAGGTAAATAGGGGCAGGTAGATTTGCTCTTTACTACTTCTGTGATGTCTATCAATTGATATTTTTATAGTACATGTTAGGTGAACGTTACCTCACAAACTGTAGTCAGGATTAAAAAGAAATAAGTCGATTTTGATGCTCTATTTGTCAAACTGCAGTCTGACTTGTGTTACGTACAGTACATAGATTTAGATTGATTCTTTGTGAAATAGCTCAGAATTATCATGGATTTATGTGCCGCGATGAGGGTGACTCTGATTCACATATATACTGTAACCTTGTCACAAGAACCCCCCCCCCCCCCCCCCCCACACACACACACACATTTTGAGATGATTTCCAGTAGAATTAGTTCATCACTCATTAAAAGACAATTTGTAAAGAGAATCTCAGTACTGTATCACTCTTGAGTCTCGAGCCAAGGAGAACAAGAGTCCGGCTTTGGTGTCGTCGTGCTCTGGCTTTACACATTAAGAGATCTATCGTCGTATTGTTGAGGATGTTGAACAGGCTTTTATCCCATATGCTAAGAGTAGAGAATCTCTGGTGCTAACACATGCTGCACAAGATTGTTTTTGACTTTTACTGGATCATGTTTAGTTGCTCTGGAAACATACCTCTCTGCCCGCTGAACTCACTGCACGTAACATCTAAAACTGCCATATCGTTTTCCTTATTTCCTCAAAAAAGAAAAAAAAAGCTAATCTTTGAGATACTTTAATCCAAATGAGCAACGTGTGTGTTGTGATACAGAGTTTAATCATATCATTGACAGTTCTGTAAATACATCTATGCTCACGAATATATCTTGATATTTTGGCCCCCAAACTGCAAACTGATGCAATAATTAATGAATCAATCAAATGAAATATTAGCTCACAGGCCAGTAAAATGTTACAGTTGACTTTCCTTATGCTTAGAAGGTTTTGAATATATGACACGATCATATTTTACCCTGTCAGACTTTGAAAGACTCTTCGGGGGGCATTTTCTTTAAATATAGAGGGAATATTATAATTGATACTTCTTTCACTATCGGCTGAATCTCAGTCAAATTACATGACACGTCGAAACAAAAGCTAAAAGCAGAAATATCATCTCATGCTGACAGGAGAGAGACTGAGTCAGAGACCTTCATCTAAAAACTCGAGAAATAGCCAAGCTCATTTAAAATCAGCCTTTGATTTAATATCTCATTAGTCATGTCTGGCGACATGAAGGGATATAATATTTATTATAATGTATCGACTTGTCCAAACTTGAGTGTACAAAAAGGCATTACATGTTTGAGGTTTTAAAAGAAGAAGAAGAAAAAAAAACACTTTGGTTACACCGTGTAAATAATATCTCAAATAAGCATACCTTGTCATATATATATTTTGGTAGAACAAAATATGATGCACATCAACTATATTGAAGACTGAGTGGGAACTGAGTAGTGTAGGGTCTGCTTCAGTGACGCATTATAACATGTAACAGACCAACGTCTATATGTGAGTGATGGAAATCTTCTAAATGCTAGAAATTAGTTTAAGAGTTTAATATTATAGAGCCAAGAAATATAGAGAAAAAAGATATATAAATATACATAAATATATATATATAAATATATATATATATATATATTGTCATGGAACCAAAATGGTTATATGAGTATCTATATTTGGGGGACAGTACTTGTTTTCAAGAATGTATAAGTCTATATTCTATTATTTTTATATCCATTTGCTTTCTACTGTAGCAATATAGAATCTTACACAAAGTAGAGAAATATGACGTCTGTCTGAGGTTTTCAGTTGTGTACAAAACAAAAGAGAAAGGTGCACCAAAAATGGTTGTCACTGTACTGTATATCTCACTGTCTATTACACTCTCAGAGGAGGATACGGCAAACTAGTTGTTATAGCAAAGTCCATTTGGTGTGAATAGCAAATGTAACTGTTGAATTATTTGTGGGCCATCATCTTATCTCATCATTTATTCTTTAGAGGACGGTGATTTAGCTCCTCGCTAGTTTATTGTTTTGTTATTTATTCACCAGGCTGGCTTCTGCAGTCACACATTCATCTTTTTTGAAGTATACTTTGGCATGAAAGAATGGTGAGAATCTTTTTCTTGTTTTTTTTCCCTACTACGGTGCTCTATTGCAATCTGTATCACAGCAGAGCACATAAATATAAATGTATAATCATCTAATTCACAAACTGTGCAGATTGAAAATGTTTCACAGCGTATATTTACCGTATGTATGTATGTAACAGACACAGTGCTTCATGATGCTGCTTTGAACTGACATAAGGGGATCCAAATGTTTGCTTTTTTGGGGGGGGCGTTTGGTTTTTTGGTTGTTTAAACAGAAGCATGTGCAAAGTTTAACACAATGAACATTCTGTTGCCTTTCGTTCAAAAGTGGAGGTTGAGCATTGCAGCAGCTGCTAAAAGTTACTCCAGACATTGGTGACATTCGATTCAGTGCTGTACATTGCCAAAAACAACAACAACAAAAAGACGTCATATACATTCTGACAACTGGTGCTATTTAAAAACATCTGTGGTGCTTTTTTTTAAGTTAGTCGTTTCCTTGCTTCAGACAAAATGTAGCTACACAATCCCGTACTGTACTGTAGGTTGCCGTTCGGCCAGTAAGTCATCACGTGACCTGGTTTGGGTCGTGTGTGTGTTTTCGATGGTTTTCTTTAGCTGCTCTTGTTTCAGGGAATACACAGGTCAGATAGGACTAACATTTCGAGAGGCAAATTTTAAAAAAAGCAAGGAAATTTAAATTAATTTGAATATACGAGTCATAATGATTTTCCTGGGATTGAGTTTACAGTTTTCTTGTTCATTTTCGGTCTGAACTTCACAGTGCTTCAAAGTCTAATGTATTGGTGGTTGCAAAAAAAAAGTATCCACACATTGTGCTTGGTGCTGAGTGAACAGATATGCTCACCATGACTTTTGATACGGTATTCATCTAAAGACATTCACATCCCTCTGCAGTCTTTCTATCAGGTCAAGTAAACATACCACAAACCCGCAATAAAAGGGCAGTCTTTTATTGTACAGTGAAGGCAACATCAACATGGTGACGGGAGGGAGTAAAATTCAGACTTCCAGTCACTTTTCAAGTAGATAGTACCAGTTCTTCTGCAACCAAACTACTCCAGAACACACCACTAGATGGAGGTTGTTTCTTATAAAAGACCTGAAATGTTACTATGTTTGAAGTCCAGAGAAAGCATCAAAACATTGTGTGATGAAGATGCTGTTTAAAGCAAGTTAAAAAAAAAAAAAAAAGGTTTGCTGCGGACACTCAACTCAACTTTTTGAAGAATGAAAACTTTATGTTAATGTACAAGTCACATGCGGATGATCTCTCGTTTTTGTTTTTGTTTTCATCACAAAATGCAATACAAGTGGAAGAAGAACAAACTGAACTCACCGTCTCCTCTTAGTTGTTCAGTCTTCCTGAGATGTGTACAACTGGTTTGAGTTACAGACTTCATTTTGAACGTGTTTTTTGTCATCATGACCTTCTAGAAAAACAAAAAAAACGTGTGAGTGTGTTCACTGTTAGTTACAGGCGTAGACAACTCAGTACCTCAAAATGTCTCTTCATGAAAATCTTTAGTCCAGATATGTAACTACTCTTTTTTTTTTCCTTCATGTTCACCATCTCTGAGAAGTCAGTACTCATGATGCTTTTTATATTTGTTGGCACAAACACTAACAAGAATGTATGGCTATTGTAATTCCTGCTCACCCCCACTCTTCCTTAAAATTGAAGCTTTTAAAGCAACTAAATTGAACTGTCAGTTTTTTGTATTTCAAATGTCTTGGTATGCTTGTTGTAGTTGTATATTCATAATGGTGTATATTACATCAGTTTTTATTTATTAAAATGTTTAAATTTTCTAAGATGACTTTTCATGTTCTTCAGCAAAGTGCTTATTATCGTTTGAGTTATTTTCTCTGCAGTAAAGGAGCATATCAACGTTCTTGCAAGTAATTCCACCTATATAGAGTTGCCTTGTTGAATAATGTAACTATCACAAACAACTGTTTATTACACAGAAATGACTTCTTGGTCTGCAAAGTAGTGTGATAAATGTATTTCATAGTAAATGACATAAAGTATGCAGAACTGCTGGTATGGTCCTTTAAAGCAACGTCCTTCAACATTTTGATTAGCTTAGCCCAGATGTAGCCTAACACCATCATCAGGTCAAGATTTGCATGCTTTAGGTCACATTCCAGCTGATATTATTATTTATTCTTATTTCTTATGATACTGTACTGTGTCAAAGGTAAAAGATAACCTGGCAGTTATAAAGAAGACTGATGATACAGTATGTGATATTTTTGCTACAGTGCAGTAGACTTTCTCAGAGTTAATACAAAGAGAGCATAACCAGAAAAATATAAATAATGACAGCTCCCCTGACTGAAATAATCATAGTGGAACATTTGCTGGGGCATCTGTAGTCCTCTGGAATAGTTTCTCACTAAAATATATAAGTGATGAAATAAAGAAAATACAAGTGCTTTAACAAAAGGAGGTAAAATAGAGAGAGAATATCACTCGTAGACTCGTATGTCCTTTTGACTGAACACAATCAGCTTTCTGTAGCTGAATCTCATCTCTCTGCAGTTTGGGAATCAGGAGCACATCATGTTAGCTCAAACTTGTTAGGAAAAGAATCTGGAACAGGTCCTAAGCTGCAGGTAATCTAAATTATTACAAAGTGATGAATAACACGGCTGGTCATCATGAGAAAAGCTACCTCGTCACACGGATATTGTTTTGTTTTGGTGACCCAAAGTTCTGCTTAATAGACGTCTACAAGGTACAGGCTGCAAACACGAAACAACCTCTGCCTGTGGGCTCTTTTCCTCACAGGGTAAGTGTGCTGTGAGAACAGTCTGTTAAAAACTTTGTTGCATGAAAGAGTGAAAATTTAACTGGAACACATCATTTGGTTCAGCGTAAAGGTGAGTCCAGATAAGATCATGAGGTCACGTACTCGGCTGAGTTTAGAGAGGGAGAGAGACGAATGATGCATAGCAGCAATCATAATTATAGTGATTATATTATTTGTAGTGGACGTCTCGGCTAATGTCGTTAATCTGTTGTAGTCACATCAGGGGTCAGAAGGGGCAAAGACAATCAAAAGACTTTTATTTTAAATTTACTACTACTTTTTCATGTTTTGTTACAATTATGGCTAAAATATGCTGTTTCTAAAAGTTTTTAAACTTTATTTGACTTTTGAAAATCATCTTGCCGACCCCCACTTTGGGAACCAGTGAACTACGGTATAGTTCAGGACTCACCTGAGGAAAAAAGGAACGTCTTATTAAATCATATTTGTTCTGCGAGACACCATAAAATATTTGGGTCTTGTCCCAGTTACTACCTCATGTCATGTGGGCAGTGATGAACTAATGAAATGATCATTCAACATATGCATCTCGCGAGAACTGGACCTGCTGCCCCATGCAAGCCAGCAGGTCCAGTTCTCGCGAGAATAACCAGCGGTTGCTTGGCAACCGGCGTCAACAGCTCCATGAAATAACACCAACGCTGCGCTCTCTGTCAGGATTCACGAAATATAAACTGACTTCACGACTCGTAAAATGGAGGTAAGTGCTGTTTGTTAAGAGTTTTTGGGGTTTCGTTTACTTAGATAACTTTACATATTGAAACAAAACGCTGGTTAAAGTGCAGCAACTTGAATAAACGTTAACGCTAACGTCATAACATACACGCTAATGTTACACTTTAATATACAAGCTCAGGACAAAGTCAAAACTTTGAAATGACCATTAAGAGTTAAGTTAAACTAACTTCAGGTGAGTTAGTTTGACATTACCTGTCCTGTGGAGTCTCAGCACAGCACTGGGAGTCAGGTGTATTTCCATTTTCACTTTACCTCTGTTGTACTTCCAGGAGACAGCACCAGTAGTTGAGGACATATCTGAGTCCCTGGAGGAGTTTCAGATGGTCCTCAATGAGCTGGTCGGGGACAAGAGTATGGACAAGGTCCGGGTGGAGTACGAGAAGCTCATCCATGCGCTGAAGACGTCCAGAGGGAACGAGAAGAAGCTCATGTCCAAATGCAGAGAGCTGAACGCAGAGATCGTGACGACCTCAACTAAAGTCGCTGCTGCACTGAAGCTGACCCAGGAAGACGAGGCAACGATTGCTTCACTAAAGAGGGTAGATATGAAGATTCTCTTACACTTGAGATTGTGTGAATGACCAAAAATGGACGTTTATTTGATTATTTAGGTGATGTTTTATCAGATTCCATTAATGCGACAAGGCTTTGCTAAAAAATCTTCCCTTGGTTTCACCGTAGGAGCTGGACAAAGCTTGGAAAATGGTTGACGCAGCTCATGCTAAAGAGAAGAAGGACAAAGAGACCATCAGGAATCTAAAAGAAGAAGTTTTCAACTTAAACAAAACAGCTGAACAAACTGGTTTATCAGTGGGCAAAGATCAGGGGTGAGCCATGTGTCTTCCTCCCCATGCTCTTCATAATTTATACCATAAAGTGGACAGAACCAACTGTAATCTTCTTTTTCAGCGATGGTCTAAAAATGACTGAGGAGCTGACGAAGGAGCGGGACCAGCTGCTGAAAGACGTGGAGGAGCTGAGGCAAAAACTAAACAATGTCACTGCAGTCCAGCAGAAGGTCGAGGCCCAACGAGATGCTGCGTTAGAGAACATTTCTCAGGTAAATAAGTGGCAAATTCTCAGAGATGGTAGGCTGATATCTAACATATTGTTGATTCAGATCACTGGTAACTGGAAAATCTTTCTAATCACTATCATACTTGGCTCCAGAGGTGAGGTTCCAGCAGTGAACACAGACTACTGTGCTGGGGATGCTCACCAATAAAATGAAATTAAATCTAAGTTTGGTGCCAGCTTATTGTACTCCGTGTGTCTACATCCAGCTCCAGCAGGAGCTCCAGGTACAACAGAATGAGATTTCCCGGGAGATGAGGTTGAAGGAAAAGCTGGACAAGGAGGTGAAGCAGCTGCATGTCGACATGGAGGCCAAGACGGGGGACATCAAAGCTCTGAATCTGCAGGGCCAAAAGGCCAAAGAGGAGCAGCAGAGACTGGAGCAGCAAGTGAAAGAGCTAAAGGTGAGTGGAGTGAGTGGAGTGGGACACACACACACTCTCTTTAAGTCATATGTGGACTTAATATAATTTCCTCCCACACCTCAATCTCTTCCCTTACTGTGAAAGGTCTTGAATGAGCGATCCACCAAGGAGCTTGAGCACATGCAGGTGAAGAACATCAAGCTGCAGCAGGAGTGTGAGCAGCTCTCTTCAGTCAAAGAACGTCTCTCCATGGAAAATCAGCAGATCGCAAATGAGCTCAAGGTATACACGCGCCTTAGAAACAGAGACAGAGGATGAATCTGACTGAGCCACAAGGGGGCACTGCTCTCACAGTACAGCATGCAATGAGCAAGTCAGAAACAGGTCCTCAGTGCCGAGTAACATCTGTTATCCACTCCTTTTTTTTCTCCTCGCTACTTCTGTCTAACGCTTCATCCAACACAACGCCACCCTGTCCGACCTGTCAGATGAGAGAAGAGGAGGTGAACCAGACCCGCCAGGAGATTGCCAAACAAACAAAGATGAGAGAAGCCATCCAGAAGAAGTTCCACCAGATGGAGGATCAGAAAGCCGACGTGGACGTGCAGAAGGAGACGCTGAAGGCTCAGATCGCTGGTCTGGAGAAAAGTACGGGAGCTTTCTTGTTTCATCATAGACACACACATACACATGGAGAGACCGGTCTCGAGCTTGAATTAGTTAAATTCTGCCCAATATCAGCATAATCTTATATTCAGACGTCACTAAAACTTTCTGCTTCTCCCTCTACAGATCTTGAATCTTCCCAGAAGCAAGTTGAAGTGGACAAAAAAGCCTTGGATGAGCTGATCCGAGAGAGGGACATCTTAAATAAAGTATGAGTTGTAGTGTGTTGTAGCTGTGTACTCTGCTATATATAGGTGTTATGCCTTTAGAAATGTCAAAACCTTGAACATGTCTCAAATTTTGCTATGTTGGGTGATTCAATTTGAGGGAATTGGGCCTGGAAAGTCATTGAAAATTCCTCCTCTTTGAACCCTGAGTACAATATTGGTTTATCGTAAATGACGTTCTCATTTCTCAACCAAATGTGTGTGATCTCATTCGACAGAACATGATCAAAGCTGCACAGTCAACAGAGAAACAGCAGAACATCGTGAAGCTCCTCGAACAGGACAAGAAGACCCTGGAGCACGAGATCAGTGGCTACCGCCAGGAGGCCCAGAAGCAACGCAAGATCATCCAGCAGCTGGAAAAAGAACGAGACCGCTACATCAACGAGACCAGCAACCTCATGCAGAAGGCAGGCTATGCAGAACAGCTTTTACAAGATGATTTTTATGATTGGGAAATTAGCTTATCTGAGGGCAACTTTCCTCCCTTCCACAGGTGCAACAGAAAATTGGTGATGTTGAAGTAAGAGAGATGGAGATATTTGATTGGAAGAAGAAGGTCACAGAGGCAGAGTGCAAACTCAAACAGCAACAGAACCTGCTGGAGTCTGCCGTGTCTGAAAGGAACCTCTACAGCAAAAACCTCATCCAGGCTCAGGTACCAGTGATCTGCCCCTGTCATCAAAAGCTACAAGGAAATGTTAAACTTTATTGTCTCTGTACATAACATGTAATTCTATAATTCTCCTTTCCTTTCTGTCCTTCTTCCCTTCGTCTGTATCTCTGCTGCAGGAAGAGATTGCAGAGATGAAGCACAAGATGAAGACCAGGGGCAACCAGGTCACGCGACTGAGAGATGAGATCACTGGGAGGGAGCAGGCCCTGGCCAAGGAACAGCAGGAACACAAACGCTTAGAGAAAGATAACGAGGCCCTCAAGGTACAGCAGCCTGCCTCATTGGCTCTTTCAGTGCCTCATCATCATTTAGTTTGTTACCTTTTAGTATCTTTACAGTTGGAAAAAAGCTTTGCAAACAAATGCAACAGTACTGACACGCTGGGAACGACTGACCCACTTTTTCTTAAGGCTCTCTCCACTGTACACTGACCTTTTATGCCTACTTTGTATGCATGTGTGCATCCATCTCTGTGTCCTGATACAGGGGGAGCTGCAGTTGCTGAAGCTCCAGCTTGAAGAAACAAAGCAGCGTTTTGACAGCCAGAAAGTAGAACAGCAAAAACTGCAGAAGATTATAGCCGATGCTGACGCCGAGCAGACCCAACAGAAGAAGCAACTGGAACAGGTAAAGAAGGTGAAGTAGATAAAAATATAATAACAAACTGATATTTGTCTCTGACTATTTGTTGGTGAAACTTCTCTCAAGGTGATAAGAGAGCGGGACAACCTGGGCAAACAGCTGCTACGCCGCAACGACGAGCGTGCACTGCTGTATGAAAAGATCAGCATCCAGCAATCAATCCTGAGCAAGGGGGACTTCCACTACAACCAGAGGATGGAAGACATCCGCCTGCTCAAACTGGAGATCAAGATGCTCTGCCGCAAGAAGATGATCCTGGACAAGACTGCGCCCAACACAGAGGACCTGAGGTAAAAGAGAAAAAAATATAACCAGGGTGATAGTCATTGCTAAAATAATTGAACTGTGGGAAATATCATTGAGGTGCTGTGTTGCAGGCAAGAGCTGTTCCACCTCCAGAGGGAGCTGCTGAGCGAGAGGAAGAGGAACAGCGTCCTTGAGGAACAGCTGAAGCCCATAAATATCCACAGATGGAGACGACTGGAGGTCTGTGTGGATTATTATCTCAAAGCCATCACAGCTGTAGTCTGTTGTGTTTGTTGTACTCTGCCTCGCAGTGACGTGAACATTTTAACTTCCAGTTTATGTGAAAGAACACACACACACTTCAAGCAGAATAAAACATTCAACACCATTCAAACAGGAAAAGGTCAGCCCATTAACATTTCGTAAATGACTCCCCTGCAGGGCAGCGATCCCAGCAAGTACGAACTCATCCAGAAGATTCAGTCCTTACAAAAACGACTGATTGCCAAGACCCAAGACCTCGAGGAACACGAACTCAAATTACAGGTGACACACAATCACACGCACTCATTTTACACACCTATTTGGATTAATTAGTCTTGTTCTTGTAATGGAGTGAAGTCAAGTCACTGTATTCTAGTGTGGAAGTGATTTCTGGCGCTGCAGAAGCAAACTGTTTGGATCCTAACACTGAGTACTTGGCAGACCCTCAAACATGTCTTGTAGAACAATTAAAGATTAAGAACAAACGATTATCGTCATCAAATTATTTTAATCCTGCCACAGGAAAGGATTTTTTTTTAGTGTTTGATCTCTTTGAAACAAAGCTGAGCTCGTTCCAGTGATTTAATTCCTTCATTATATGGTCACAATAATTAAGTTCATTTAAGCCATTATTTACAGTATGATTACTAGGATTACAAGGACATCAGGACGGTGTACAGTATGTGGGATTGAATCAAAAGAAACGACAGTGTGTGTGTTCATACATTAGTAATATCATCTAGTGCAACAGTGTCGCTCATCGATGTGTTTTTTAATATTGTTTAACAACAATGGAACTTTATCTTTTATTTCCTCCACCAAAGGAAAAGGAAAGGCTGTATGTGGAACTGAAACAAATTCTGGCCCGGCAGCCAGGTCCAGAGGCAGCTGAGCAGCTCCAGCAGTGCCGATGGACCATCAGGGAGAAGAATAAAAAGCACCAGGTCATCCTGCACAACTTTTTCTTAGCAGTCAAAGACATTTTTCTCTTTGTCTTTCTTTTTATATGCCCCCATCATCTTACTCACTATATAAACGTACAGTATTTTCTTAGTTCTGGTAAAAACTGCCACCTGTTTCCGTCTTTACCTTTTATGATATAGTCATGTGTTTTTTCTTTTTTTATTCTGCAGGCGTTGATAGCACAGCTGAGAATGCTCGACTCCATGATCGACAAGTACAGAAACGAAAATCAAAGTTTGGCTAACGAGCTAGCGAACATTAAAAAGAACTACATCAGTCAGAAAAAACTTCTCAGGTGAGGCTGATCTAAATCTTAATCAGATATTTTAACACTGTGTTATTGATGGGTACAGAATGCACAGTTTCTGGAGGGAACACTGTACACTGTAACATTTAGTGATAGCTGTGTCGCCCTGTGTGTGTGTCATCAGTGAGCAGAGGACCAAGACGAAGGTGAAGCAGCTGGAGCCTCTGCCCCAGCTGAGCAGCAAAGCTCACTTCACTGGAGGAGGCTTCAGGATCAACAACCCTGTGAGAAGATAGTGGCTATTAAAGGGAATATTTTCAACTCCATCTGACATTTTTCTACATAATTTGATGTAAAAGCTGCTTTCAGTCCGTGCTAAATCACTTTTAGAAGTTATTTCTGATCAGTATACACAGATAAATCTTAAATCTTAAGGCAAGACACTAAAGACAGAAATATTGTTTTTTCTTGCACTTTCAATTTTGAGATTTGGGGCTATTTACTGTGCCTGTTCTCTTAAATTCACCAAACGTTGTCATGAGATAATGCCTCCTTTGGATATTTAAAGATACAATTTGAGAAAAATTGTGATAGAAAAAAATTATTTAAGTAATCAAGTGGGGAACTTTTATGGTGATATCTATTCATTATTTATTTTTAACCTTAATGTATGTAATTTTACAATACATATCTTTAAAGAGTGTGTGAAGTTTATCATTTGCCTCGTTCTTCATCGACTTGTAAAGCACTTTACTGCGTCAGAAAGATGCTCTGTGAATAAACTTTAACAACAAATTCCTTGATTTACATTGAATATTCCTCTCTGGATTTGGGATTATAATCAGATTTAAAAGGTTTAAGTAACATTTCTAAACAGGGAACTGTTTGTCTGTCACTTAAATTATGGAAATCATACATGAGACACATTACTCAGAAAACAATTTGATATGATGATGATTAGGTTGGAGCAGTGCCAGATATAATAATGATGATAATAATGAACTTTTCCCAATCAGCCACTTGCAGTGAGTCTATGATGTATGCAGTTCGGAACATGAGATGTTTTCAGAAAAATGATATTGCAGTAATCTGAAGACAAAGCCAGGAATAGATTGGGAACATCACACTCCACTGGTGTGTTGTTGTTGTTGTTGAGCCACCATTGATGCACTCTGCCACTAGATGTCAGTAAGATACAGATTGACTATACAAAAATACATTACAGCAACTCCTGGTATACTTGGATGGATGAAAAGACGCATTTTTACCTTTATACTATCTGAAAATATCTAATACAGTCATGTATTATATTTGCTATTATTTGTTCAGTATATGTATATATTTTCAGCATGTTTGGACACCCAAATAAAGGATTCACACGAGCTGCAGAAGCTAATTATTATCGACATTTCATTCTGTTGACATTGAACATCACTGTAACTCCTGATCATTTTTGGGACTCCTTACAGCTGCAGCATGCTGCGATGAGGTTGTGTCCTTTAATCTGTGAAGTTGTAGTTTTCCAATCATCTCCCTTTGAGAAGTTATGACATAGACAAACGCACTTCAGCCAAAGCAAATGTAAACAATATAGATTTAGTATCAAAATGTTGCTGAAAATGTAACCAGGAGTCTGTAGCTACATTCTTTCCATCAAAGTGCTGTAAAGATAATTCCCATACAAACCATGCTGGTGTCCCTCAGGGTTCGGTGTTTGGTCCTCTACCTGTTTCTCCTTTTTAACATCATATACCGTCATGGTCTACACTTCCACTACAACAAAACCTACTGTATCACCACTGCAAGTCATTCATCATTGACCAACCCCAGAGTCATTTTCGACGACAACCAATCACCCTCCTTCTCTGCTGCTAGTCTTCTCCATTGCTGCCCCACCCCCTCTAGAGCTGTCTTTCCAAACAGTTCAGAGACTGCACCAACCAACTCATAGCTCCACTTTTTAGAGCTGCTTTTAAAGTGTGATTCATTTTGTGTGTTGTACATTTTCAGTCCTGAAAAGTGTCTTTGAATATCATGAAAAGTGTTCTATAAATAAAATGTGTTATTTATTGTTATATCTCTGTGTATAAGTTGCTCTTGTCAAGCTAAAATCATTCAAATTGCCACATTTTGTGTCCCACCTCCTCAAATAAAGCCAGAACATTTACAAAGTGCTGGTGGTGTTCACAAAGAGTGAGTTGTCTCCTTCTTATTCCACTCTGTTGCTTGTGGAGTAATTCCTTTGCCAGTACAGTTACGGTATAACCATGGCAACCGGCGTCAATGCAATGCTGGGCTGTGTGAGCTATGTTGCCGTAGTAATGGGAGGCCACTGACGGGCCAGATCTCCTTTCAATCTTTTCTCCCCTTTTTTCTTGTTGTGTGGGGAAGAAGCAGCTGCTTGCAGAGACTAATGAAGCTGGTGTTTGCTGGCTGGTTGGTGTTGATGTTTCACACTGATGATGATGATTAAATTTGTGCACATGTGCATGCTTGTGTGTGTTTCTCTAGATAATGTAAGTTTAGTGAGTACAGTATGTTCTGCAATGTGCGATTTCAGTTTTCTGTGTGCATCATCTTCACCCAAGCAGGTAGGCGCAGCACCTCCTGTGTACTGACGTCATGTGTGCAGCTTCCCTCTTTGTCTGTGCGATCTGCTCGCCAATTTCTAAAATTACGGCATCGTTTTTGGAAGGACAAAGACACTTTCTTTTCCACTGAATATTTGTCAGTTTAGTCCTAATTGCCAGCACAAAGTGAGAGGAAAAAGTACAAAATACATCATGATCTTGATCATGAACACGTCCTCTCAGGCTGTAAAACTTAATCCATCACATGTGCTCATATCTGACAGTTGGGTGTTCCAGACCACAAATACAGCCATATTATAATATTTCCCAGCCTGAGTGCACTCGGGGTGCGATAATAACATGTGAGCTGTGATGTGTGTGTGAGTGTGTGTGTGTGTTTACACTCGTACAGCTGAGGCTTTTAAACCCCGACCTCGGATTGAAACCAGGGATTATGCAGATTTTGAAGCTCAGCACTGTGAAGGAGGAGGGAGGGGTCAATATCAAGTTTGTGATGATTTGCCATTTTTTCCATCCACACTTTTTCTTAAAATGTTCAATATCGTCTGTAGTTTGTAAAATGTGTATGAAATGTAGTGAAAATCAATCAGTACAGGTAACAGGGAATTCTCCTCATATTAAAGGTCCAATGTGTCGGAATCATAGACTGTGTAAAACATGGAGATAGTCTTCCGGATGTCACCCAGAGTTTTGAGCTGTTGTAAAGATGAGTGTGGCAGCTCTAGCTGTCACCATCTTGGCAGTGCCTGACTCCGTCTAACTCCCAGCTAATCCAAGAACTGGCAAAGAAATGAAGCGTGGGTGGAGCTGAGGCAGGCCGATTGAAGCCTGTTTGTTGAAACCAACTGCCTGTGATGGCACACACCTGTCACTCACAGTAGCCATGCCCTGAACTGTGTATAACTTAATATAATTTATACAGGCAAGTTAATATAAATGACAAAACCAGGGAAATTAGCTCTAGAGACCAAAACCAACATGTCTATTTTATTTTATTAACATGGGTACTTATGGAATTGTTTTTGGAAGTAAACCTCAAGTGGCATCTGGTGGTGAGTGGGTACAGATTGCAACCAGCTGAATACCCCGTGCCTCACCCTCCCATTCCAAACATGTAGTAGAGAATACAGATCTAAAACTAGCATTTTTTTTTCTTGTTTTTGGTCCTTTTCTGATGAAAAATACAAAATGTAATTACAAAATGACTGTGCTCCTTACAGCCCTATATTTATATCCTCCAGTTTTATAAGTGCGGTTTGAATGTTTCCTCCCTTCAGCTCACAAACATTTTATTTTTATTTTATTTATGTGTGTTTCTGTTTTGTTGACACTGATTTAAGGAAGCAAAAACAAGCTTGAAATTAAAAAAATAGTATTTTGGTTTTTATGTCACTCCATTTTCACAGCTAATCTTAAAAATTAATTTTCATTCATTTTGTCGCCTTTCAGTTTTTTGTCATTCAGGTTCACATTCATACATTCTCTGCTGGATTTGTTATTCCACTCAGGTCTGTGGCAGAATGAGACAAAAGGGGGAAGCTGGTGTTATGAATAGGATTCAGTGTACAAGGTAGACAATGTGCTACCTTTCTAAAGAAGCATCTCCTTCCCCCAAACCTTCTGCTCCTCCTCCTCCTCCTCCTCCTCCTCCTCTCCTCATGAATATTGGGGAATTAATGCTTACAGCGTGAGCAGAGAGAGGGAGGGAGGAGGCAGGGACAAAGGGAGAAAGAGAGGATAGTGAGGGAGGGAAAGGGAGGGGGGTGAGCTGATATCGTCAGAGGCCTGGCAGTGCGCAGGCTCTGTGTGAGCTGGGCTGGCTGTCTATTGATTGGAAAACAACGGGCTGTGGGAGGACAGATAAGGGTGGCTGTGGGCTAACGGGTGAGGGAAGGGATACAGACCAAAGCTCAGACCACGCTGCCATCTTCACCTCCCTGATTTTTTCTCTCCTGTTCACCCTGGAATGAATGTAGCTGCTGCTGCTCATCGGCGGGGTTTTGCAGAGGAGGCAGGCTAAGCCACAGATTCTCCTCGTCTGAGAAGATCTTGTCTCCACACCAAGCCATAACAACAACAGCTCATTGACTGCAGGTAATCTGTCTTCCTACTGTATCTATTATCCCGCTGTTCATTCTTCAAGTCCTGACTCCCCTCGCTGTGCATCATCTTTTCCTCCATCCTTGCCTTGTAACCATGGTTTCCTCCATCTCTCCTTCCTCTCTGCTCACTGCTCTTCTCTCCCTCCCCCACTCTCCTCTTTTTTTTTCTCCCTCTGATGAGCTGATGACATGCTCTTGCTTGATTTCCATTTCTGCCACGGCCGCCTGAGAATTGATTTGATGCGGAATCCATTTAGTTATATTTATGTGGGATAAAATCAGAATTGTTTTAGATGTATGTTCAATTCAGATCCTCCCTGGAGTCACAATATATATACACTGTATATATATGAAAATGGTTTAAAGATCTGCAATGGAACTGTGTTTGATTTGTCGTTCAGTTACGTAGCTGTGAACGCACCTCCCACGGCAATATGGGGTGAGTGATTTGGCTCCATTGCATTGAATGACCTCTGACGAGCTCTTGATTGGCTCTTTCCATACCTGCATCCTTGTGGAGCATGCCGACACACCTGAGACCACTACCACTACTCTCTGGTGAAGGTCAAAAGCAGAAAAAGGCTGACACATATCCCAAACACACTCTATGCAGACATTCAATACCTGCTCCAACACCTCCACACCATCCATACTGCTGTCAGCTCCGATGTAGATGCTGTGATTTCATGTCTTCCACGTCCATTTTGCTAAACAGCAGTGAGGCTACAGCATGAATGGAAAGTGCTATTGAAACTGAAATTGAATTTGTGATGCCAAATTTTCGAGCAGCAGAAGATCAGTCCCGTGGCAAGGATGGAGTCAGCGACTAATTTCAATGTCTACGTTCCTTATTTGAGCAGACCAAACAAACCTAATTGGATCTATTGACAGATATGAGTTGTCAGTCACTGTCACATAAAGGCGGGTCATTAATTTCTCTGCTGTGAGGATTAATTCAACATTTCTTAGCAGAGAAATTGAAAGCGTTAAGCCCAAGATGAAGCACATGCAATTATAAAAAAAAAAAGCACACAGCAGTACAGAGAGAAAGGATGAGATCCCGACAAACAATATCCGGCTGTAGACGGAGCAGCACTTTGCTGAGTGGTCTGATGAGGAGGAAGAGGCTTGCACAAGCTTGTTTTTAAATGGACTCCTCTGTACTCACCCACTTACACCAGGCCATGGTCCAGTAAGGCAGGGAGGGATGAAATTTAGGCCTCGCTACAGTAATTACACTGCGTCTGACAACCTGACCGAGGCACAACTTCTCTTAAAAGTCTGACTGCAGCATTACAGCAAGTCCTCCCAATAAATGCTGCTTCTTTTTGCAGGTTTATACCCTTTAGTTTCTGCTGATATATTAAATTAGATTTCATTTTTTACTTACTACTGCTTCCTTTGACTCTTGTGTTTCAGGATCCATATACAGTATCATTACTGTCGAGTAAAAATGACCATTAGCATCATTTTCTACAGTTACTGTGAGCCGCTTTCTCTTCGTATATGCCATTAATGATAATGTGATTAATCCTACAAAGAATCAACTAAAACCAGGAAATCATCATTTAGGACAGGAAGCAACCAATAATACAAGATATACCTCTCTCCAAAACATAGAGAATTACTGACATTCCCAGTACCACTGGAGCATGACTCAGGCACTATGGAGACACCAACAACTTCATTTGATATGAAATGATAGGAGAATATGTATTCTCTACGAGCAGATTTATAATCAATAGTATAGCATCGTAAATAGTAGATAGTTTAATGTTGTTCCAAACTCCAAACTCTCCAAAGACTTTATATCTTAAAATAGAACAATCTGGTGGTTAATTGGACACAGTTCTCCTAAATTTAGCTTGATTTTGATGGGAACGTTTAAATAGACCGCATCTTGTAAGGACCAAGGTTTAATATTCTCATCAATGATGTGCCAAGCTGCCTTACTTGACAGGCTAGACCAAATACAAAAAGGGAGGTAGGCTATTAAAATTAAAATGAAAAGACCAGAACTAAATATTTGGAGCTCCCAGGCCTCCTGACTCCTCTGTCTTTTTGTAAGGTGCAAGTGATTTTTTGAAGTGATGGTGTAAAAATGAACCTTTAGAAGTTCATTAATTTTCATATATGTGTTTTACATGAAGGCATTCTCAGAAAATTAAATAAAAAATGAGTACATATCTGACACATGCTACATTTTTATACACACATTCATTCATTTAGCCTCAAACCCCGTAACGAAAGCACAAGCTGGAATATATAGCGTACTTTGATAAATGTTCCTATAATTTCGTGTCCCAGAATATTGGAAACCTCATTAGTTAAATCCCAGCAGAGGTACTTAATTAACTGCAGTTTACCAGTAAAGCCAACTGGTTGGGATTCCTTTGGGACCTGGTCCCCTTCTGGCACATCTACCTCTATCTCCTCTTTGTCTAGACTATATGGTGCCATTGCACATGAGGTGAGGCAGTCATGATTTAGGAGGTGCCAAATCCTTCTGGGATATTGGTAAATCTCACAGATGGGGACAGGTACTGACTCTTTGTCTGATCCTGTCTGTCCTCTTCAACACATTTGCTGCAGCAGTAGCCTTACCTCATTAAAGGAATGCTGATGAAACTTAAAACATTGTGCTGATTTAGCAAACTCGATGCATTAAACGCTAAACCATCACTTTGTTTATGCAGGACTCAGAGCTTAGCAGACAGGGGACACCATGGAAGCCCCTCTTGTATGTTTGGACGAGGAGTTCGACGACCTCCGGCCATGTCACATGGATGAGCTTGACCACCCGGCGCTCAACCACTCCTCTTACTCCACCACCACCACCGTCCCACTGGCCTCCATCACCCGCGAGGACTTCTCCGAGCTGGAGAACTTCTCCGAGATGATGAGCTTCAAGTCGATGGAGGACCTGGTCAACGAGTTTGACGAGAAGCTCAACGTCTGCTTCCACAATTACAACACCAAGACGGAGGGCCTGGCGCCCATACGCAACCAGTCACACAACCAGGAGGACGAGGAGAGGCTGCAGGATGAAGAGTGAGTGGCCGCAGTTACAGTTTGACAATATTCAAAGAACATATACTGAAAATCATCTTGTGGCATTCATCAGCCTGCTAATATGTAATTTCAAGCCTGCAATGGGCACAACTGAGGTCTAAATGTATCTGATACATTTCAGTCTTCTCAGTCACACCCCTAAACTTAACTTATAGTCTATCAGAAAGCATTTTCATCACTATTTTGGGGCTGAAAATAGAAATAACTTGATATTTCAACTGGCTATCTACAGTATGTTACAACAACATCAATACAGAGTGACAGAAATGACCACAAACATGCTGACCTAATACAGAGATACTCCCAGCTCACATAAAATAGAACTTAGCCCTTTATGTTAGTTACACATGAGCCTACTTATGCCATTCACACACACACACGCACACACTCTCAAAGCCAAAGCAATGGCTCAGCGGCACACATGCGACACATCACGCGTGACAAAAGCCAAAATATTTCCACACACAGACCGCAAACATCTAAAACAAGCAGTCAATCAGCAGCGTGACCCCACCCCTCCCCGGCAACACAGTCGGGCTGCATGCTGAATTATTCAATGTGCAGTGTTGTTCGTCTCAGCTGGCTTCGGCTCTGTCGATCTGTCTCTGCCTCTCCACCAGCTGACTGCCAGGTCCTCCGCCTTTTTCTAGCAGGCTCTGAGGCAGAAACCCGCACGTCTTCTCACCGTGTGGATATGAATCGTTCTAAAAATAGTCTGACTGTAGGTGTTTTGGAGAGGAATCACATGATAGAATGCTGTTCAAATAAGATGAATAAAGCTGAGACTTGATTATTGAGCACAGAACGCAGGACTGTGGGTGGATGTGAGTTCTGCAGTACTGCACTAATCTGCATGTTTTGACCAAGACACACGCCTAATGCCAGACAGATAAGGAAACCAGTGTAGACATGGTGAGGTCACATTGTTCTCCACCTCTTCTGGAGTTTTTGTACCAGGAACAACGTCTCATTGTTCCTCCTTCACATTTTATGCCAGTTCTCGCAAGTAACAATCCATGCTGTGATTTCAAATTAAGTGGGTTTCATTCACTAGCTATATATTCAACTTAGACAGAAAACTATTAATAGAAATTAAAACAGCACTCTCATAATGTTCTAAAAGTGGCTCATTTAAAACCGGAGAGTCTTACAAAGCCACAGAAATAATGAACAATGTAAATCTCCTGTTTGGTTGAAAACAGTCTGTCATTTCTGATATGAGTGAGAGCGACAAGCTGAGAGAAGAGAGAAGCTGAACATTAAACAGAACGACTTCTCTAAAGTGGCTGCAGGCCAACAAACACAGCAGGACAGCTTTGTAACACAGAGTTCCAGTTCATGCTGGCCAGACGACCAAACCGTGTCCCTGTGTTACGCAGTATGTGCTGTTCATGTGTCATGGTTCGTAATGTGGTTATTACTGATAAGATTTAAGGATAAAATTTAATGTTTTCAGAGTCATTTCAATGAAAAGGAAAAGTTTGACACTCATAAATAAGCTCAGATGAGGGGACCAATTTCATTATTGTCCCTTACTCAGTGTACAAGCTTAGCAAAAAGACTACAAACAGGCTTTTTGGACAGTCTGGCTCTGTCCAAAGGTAAAAAACAATATATATACTAATATACCAGCAACACTCCCTGCCAAGAAGAAATAGTCTTGCATATCCCCCTGTAAAACCACATATTTTCATTTTTACACTTCTGTTTTTGTATTGAATAAACAAAAATGATACAACAAGCTATAGAAAGCAGATATTTTTACCTTTGAATAGAGAAATGCTAGCTGTTCCCCAACGTTTCCTGTCTTTATGCTAACCTAAAATAACTCACTGGTGGCCGTAACTTCATATTCAAGGAGCAATGTGTAATTCCTGGCCATGTACTCCATGCATAGTATAGCATAGCATAGCATAGCATAGCATAGCACAATATAGTGCAACCAGTGACTCAGCAAGTAGGCCTAACTAAAGTTACCGATGTTGTTGCTGCGCACATAACAACAGCAGCGTGCTGTATCTTGGCAAACTAAAAAGTTACATAAATCCTGGCTGGAATGGACGGAGTAACAACTTTGTGTTGTGAGGCTCAATCCGAGCCACTTTGTTTTCCCATTTACCAAACCACAGCGAGAAGATATTTGCTGAATTTGAATTAGAATCACGTTACATAAAATCGCTGACATGATTTTTAAGCTCACAGTCAGTCTGATATCAATCTTTTCATTCAAGTCTCAGCAAGAAAGAGATATTTCCTGAAAATGTCAAACTACTATTACTGAAACATTTTCACCAGTTGTGATGACTTTTGTACAACATCGCGTGTATCAATCTAATGGTACGTCTTTGTAAATGACAGCACCACTATAACTTCCTCTGAATATGGGATCAGTTTACAGAAATATATAGTATTATTATATTATTATATATGATTAGAATTTAGTAATTCATAAAAAGTATAACTTAGATTATTTAATGTTATAAGCATTTCCAAAACTAACTCTCTGATGAGGAAAATGTTGTGAACACTTCTCATAGCTTAGTTTTGGTCTCAGGGTTAAACGTATTGAAACTTTGCCCCTGTTTATCTGCTGGTGCACGCAGCCATACTGGCATGGCTGGTGAGGTAAGCTGTTAGCTGAATGGTGTCCACTGTGTGTCCGGGTGTGGGCAGTGCCACCGGGAGCAGAGCAGCATGCAGGCCTGAGCCAACCTCTGAGTGGAGGAGGAAAAAAAAAACACAAAGGAGACTTCTCTCCCAGTTTGATGTCATTCCCCCTCAGACAGACGCTTGCACTGGGTTACATTCAGAGACCACTGGCACAATGATGTGAGGAGCTTTATCTAAATCTCTGCTCAGGATACCTTTTACAGAGTAGTAAGCTGTGTTTTTCTTCTGTTGTGCATTGTTTCTTTGCAGCCTTCAGCTCTGTTTATTGACCGCCATCATTGACTTGCCACATTGAAATATTGACCGAGTTGCAGGCTGCTAAAGAGAAGCGTTAGACCACCTTATAGCCAGGGAGATAAAATGCGCCAAACTCTAGTTTAATGCTGTTATGTAATCGTCTAACTACACTGTCTGTAGCTTAAAATAGTAGTCAGCCTTCCGAGTTAGGGCCAAATATAGCAGTTTCCATGCCTTTTTTGTGGTTCTTTAATGTTCCTCTTGCTTACATGCATGCATGTATGTGTCTGTGTTGCTTTGCAGTGTGTGGGATGCTCTAACCGACAACTACATCTCCACCTGGGACGGCTCCACCTCAGAGGGACTCAACGGCAATCTCTCTGACCAGGAGGTACAGTCACTGCACATCTTTCTATTTGGTTTACATCCGGGCAATGTGCTATGAGGCCTGTTATAGAGTAACAATAATAAGTAAACTTTATTTTGGAAAAGGTTTTGGAAAGGTTAATTTACATGAAAACTACGTGTTAATCACAGATGAACTCATTCTCTGATCTACTGTAATGTTAATTTACCTATTTTATGCTCAAATGAGCACAGTTTTATTAAAATTAAGAGGTATGACCCAGAAAACATGCTCATAACCCCAGATTTCTGCTGGTTTTTTGAAGGGAGTAGTATTTACATTTCTACTGGCTACAAATGTTTGAATACATGTTCCCAAATGTGAAACTGTGATTCTGTTTTTTATGATTTTAAATAGGTGTCATTAAAATGCACAGTGTATCATTATTTCTAATTTCAGTGTGGAATCTGAAACTGGTTCATTTTTTTCCAAGGCTTAATCTCATGCTGACACTTCAGGGTATGCTTGACCAACCTTGACCGGTCTGCCATTCAGCAGAGGTCTTCCACTCCTCCCTTAATTGGCTGTCACAGACAAACAGGACAGCGGGCACTTAGCAGTCTAGGCCATGTTGTGGCTGGTCAAGGCCAGGACAGACGTTTACGCCCCAGAGGGAATAGGGTTGTTCATGTTCAGTCAGAGCTGCCTTCAGTCCAGTCGCTGAGATTCTCTCTTTAAAATGTTATAAAAAAAACAGGCCACCAGTGAATATTTGTGTGCACTTATATTGCATCTTCTCCCATTAATTTCTTATAATCGCTTTTTTTTTTTTTTTTTTACTTATTCCAAACATACCAGAAACACAAAGCCCATTTGCTTACTGTGCACTGTGAAATTTTCAGTAAATAGCAAATGGCAGCACGCTAACATGTTTGCTTTGACAATGTTACCATGCTGATTTTTAGCAGGTATAATGTTCACCATAGTCCTCAGTTAGTTTTAGTTTTAAAGGCATTTGGTTTCAAAAATTAAAAGTTTGATCTGACTGATGGTGTTATATTAAATGCTTTTACATTAGGGTACATCCTCTGGGAACCATGAATGCCAATTCATGAAGTAGATCTTGAGATTCACAAAGTGAAATCATTGACCAACTCATGGTGCTGGAGGGAGATTTATCCTCTGGGAACCATGAATATCTGTAAAAAAGCATTTTTGGACAGACCAACATTTCCCTCCATAGAGCCAATGATACAGATGTCTTCAAATTACAATTAACTCCATTATAATTGTATGAAAGTCAAATATTACAAATACAATATAATATTAAAACACTTTCACAAATGGAATACCAAATTATCTTTTAAAAGTGAAACTAATGTAAAACCTTTAAAATATTTAATGATAAGTCTTCAAATGTGCTATCCTAGAGTGAAGCCTCCATCCAGACACACTTCCCTCCTCCTTCCTTCCCAGTCACTGCCATGCTTTTGGAAAATGATTGTAGATTTAGTTTATTATTCCAGTGCAGATAATGTATGATATGCTCTAGCAGCCGTCCGTTTGTTGCCTGGTTCTCATGTTTCGTCTCACATTCTGCAGATCCACGAAAAAGAGGAGGAGGAGATGAATGAGAAGAATGACAACGCTAACTGCCTGAATGAAGAGCCTCTAATCACAGCCGATCAGGTGTGTGTGTCTGTGTGTGTGATCAAACAGCAGTTTGTCTGTGTCCTGATTTGATAATGAGAAAAAGGAAGCACGATGTAACATGAAACCTGTCTCTGAACGGCGCTCGGGTCCTTTTCATCTTTTATCTGTCATTTCTGTTTGCAGTAGTGTTACTTTAGACTTCTTTTGATGTCTTTATCATTCAGAGTCGGCAGACCACAGACTACAAGCAGGGATGTACGGAGCGAAAAGGTCAAGGATATAAAAAAAAAGGGTCAATGCCGAGCAATACAAACCTTCAAGACAAATATGAACATTTTAAAACCAATTCAAAACACCACACGCCAACAACTGCAGGGAGGCTACAATGGGAAAAATGTTCTAATATTTTCTAGATCTGGTAAGGCATACCAAGGCATGTATAAGGTTTGTCACAAAATAAAAGAATTTATCTCGGCAATGCTTCTGAGTTGACAGGTTGCTGTAATATTGTCAGCTCAGATCAACTCAGATCAGAGACCAGCCTCCCGTCTGATGACTTTATGAACAAAGATATCATTTCGTCACCATAACAAAGTGAGATTGAAGACAGTAAAGGTCCAAGAATAGAGCCCTGAGGAACGCCAGAGACAGTCTTTGCATTGTTAGTTTTGATAGTTCATGAACTACAATTGTGATAGTTCATTGTACCCCAGTTATCTTTACATGGTTTAACGATGTGGATAGGTGTATGTATTACACACATATGTGTAACAGTCTTTGTATGTCTAATAAAACTACTTCTGTCACTCACACATGACAGTGTGGAGTGTTGGATTGCTAGTAAGAGTTTAGACAGACACCTGCCTAAATTCAATTGTGTCTCTTCAATACATTGCTAGAGTCTTTGTAGACATCTATAATGGATTTAAGTGTTTTATGTACACTTATGAAAGAAGCTGAAACACTCAAGACAAATGGATTCTTATGGATGTGTACTTACTGCATCTCTTAATCTCTTTCCTGTCAATCCACTCATCTCCTTATATCCTTCCATCTATCTCACCTTCTTGCTCTCTCTGTCTCTTCAAGGTCATCGAGGAGATAGTCGAGATGATGGAGAACTCTCCGGATCCTGGCGAAACTGAGGAGGAGGATGAAGAGGAGAGCAGCCACTGCTCCTCCAGGACTAACCCCTCCCTGCTGGAGGAGATCAGACAGCTGTCACAGGCCTCCAACAACAACTGCTCCTATGAAGGTAAAACTAGAAATAACGCATGTTGTGTTTTTTCTAATTAATTCAGATTCCTAACGGACGCTTGGGCAGCAGTTGTCGCAGGATTTTCTCAGCTGGTCTGGCCAAAGAAACTGCTTGGTTTGCCAGCAGGCTGATTAGTCCTTCTAATATCAGTACCCTTGAGGTTATAATTAGTCATTGGATTTAGACTGTTGGTATAAACCTGCCATTGGGTGTGCCTCTCACATGGCATTCTTCCTTTTGCTATCTGCATGTCAACATTTTCAAAGTGCCTCTCCCTACAGGAAACAACAACAACCTCCGAGCTAGCGACCTTCACACTGAAAATAGTGAGTTAGCCTTAATCCTAACCTGGTTGCTAAATGTACAAACAGAATCAGCTAGCAGCTGTTACCATTTCAATGCCAGGGCTTGCCACAAACAAGCCTGCATCCTGGGTTCAGCACTGCCCAAGACGACTGTGATTGGTTTAAAGAAGTACAAACAGGCCAGAGTGTTTCTTCCCCTACAGCAGAAAGATAATGGGTGCAGCCAGACCTTTCTGCAGTGCTGGCACAGCTCTGGAGAAAGGGAAGACTACAAGGTTACAATTAATATTTCTCCTTGAAACATGTTGCTAAACATTAATATAATCCCAAAAGGTGAGAACCTCTGAAATGAGCCATTCATTAACATGAAAAATATCAACATCCCTATTTATAGAAGATCCAAAATGAAGGCCTGTAATAATGACTGTATGGACCCCATGGTCAAGGACAAATGATATATATTGTATGTCCATCTTATGCACAAGCTATTTACCCTAAAAGATGTCAAATCTTATTTTTGGGTAAAGATTGCAGAGATATGTGTCAGTGGTCAGCCAATCGAGTCACCAGGACACCGACCGCATGTCAGCTTTTGATCTTGTAATCCACATCGTTAGATTAGTCATCTCATTTCAGCAGGCCCACAGGTGAGAGTTCAAGAGGACAAGGTGTTCTCTGCCATAAGGCGCCCCACCCCCCTCTGTGGCCAAACATATTGCAGATCCATGTGGTTCCTCAGTCTGAGTCGCATTAATTTGTCCTGACCGCTGTGAGAATGGGAGCTAAACGTGTGAAGTAGAGCTGTATAAATACATTTAGTAATAGAATTTGTTTTTACATCTACATTTTAGGTGATGATAACTTATATTATGGGTGGGTTTTCAACTTCATTTTTTTTGGCTTCTCTCTCCCCCAGTATACTTCCATACAAATAAATCCGTGCTTACTGACTGGCTTGACACAAGATCAAATGAGCTGTGGGAGAACAGGAGTTTTTTCAGAGGGATAATGTCTGCTTGAGTCCTGCTTGAGTTTGATTAACTCATACAAAGCCAACTGTCCCTCTGACCTCCTTCATCTGTTCTGCAGGCCTGAGCCTGATGCCCAGCTCAGCGCTGGTCGAACTTCTGCACCGGGTGGAGGCCGCCATCCGCGAGTACTCAGAGGAGTTGGTCAACCAGCTTGCTCGGCGCGAAGAGCTGGAGTTCGAGAAGGAGGTAAAGAACACGTTCATCACAGCCCTGATGGAGGTGCAGAACAGGCAGAAGGAGCAACGAGACAGCAGCAAACGCCGGCGCCGGGACAAGGCCCTGAGCCTGCAGGGAGGAGGGATACCATCTGTGAACGGAGGGAATAACGGCACCACGGGCTCCACAGAGAAGACGGGGAGCATGCCTGTCAAGGTGAGAGCCAGGAAGTGGCCTTGAATGCTTTTAATTATTTACATCATGTGAGTGTGCCATAACTTAAACGCTTTTACACAGGAGTTCTACAAACTTGTGCTTTCATCAGAGTTACAGCAATTATACCACAATGGGCCAGATTTACTCGCTGCGGTTTTCATTGAATTTACGTCCTCAATCTGTGTGAGATCAACGTCTGATATACTGACACAGCAGTTCATTACGCAGTCCTCCTCCTGGACTGATCCTGGTGCTGCCCTCCAGATGCACTCTGAAGGAGAACTCATAGGAACAGGTCACTGGTGAGATTTCTGAGATCAGTCAGCTCAGAAAAGAACAAGGTAGCGAGCTTGATTACAAAATATTTACATTAACCAATTCCACGTGAGAAAAACTGTTAATATCACTCAAAATATTACTCACAAAATTATCATATTACAACCTTTAGCATTATACTGCATCACAGTATCGCATCACAGCCAGAGCAGGGGTACCTCCATGCTACCATGATCATGGATCTGGCCCAATGTATATTTGCATCTTCATCACATTTTACTAGAAATGTGCCACTTTCGTGTCATGCTATGTGCAGCAGCACAAGGGATGGACCCAAATGCATGACAGCTTGAGGCAGAGCTGTGCAGTTCAAGGGATTTATTGGACAAATCAAAATTACAAAAGGCTCATGTGATGGCCAAGCAGTCCAACAGGCAAACAAATCCAAGGGATAGACGGGGAATTCAGAGTCCAAGAAAACAAAGTAGAAATCTATACGGCACTGAGAAAACACGAAGAACAGGCTGAACACTTGACAAACATGAAACATGACAAAGACAAACTGGCAACTATAAGACAGAGGAGCACACAGACATGATGCTGGTGAGGTTTAGGATAACTACACACAGTTGAACCTGATCAGGGAGCGGCAGACAATCAAAACTTGCAGGCGGAAGGGCTCGAACAAAGTAAAATAACTAAACTCCAAAAACCATGACACTCTCGTGTCGAATCCTTCCGTTGTAAACAAGAGAAGAAACCACAGTGCCTGACAGCACTCCCTCTTCCCTCCCTGTGACTGTTAGCATAATGGATCTTAGGTCCATTAGCCTCTAAAGTGTCTTCCAGGAAAGATCCTAAAGTGGAAGTGACCTGTTGTCTTCATACAGTAATCACCCAATCCAGTCTACTCCTGTCCAGTAAGAGAGAGAAACAGCTTAATGGATTCTCCCTCCATACATGCAGCAGCAGTGTGTTTATCTGGTGACTGCTGGCTACCTGAGGCTACATTACCGCAGTAGTATGATATACAGTGAACAATAACTCTAATGATTGCACTATGATGTCATGATTTTCGATGATCAGATGTAATAATGATCCGTTGTGTGTGTGTTCTGTGTGTGTGTGTGTGTGTCTGGTTGTGACTCGCAGCGTTTCAGCATGGAGGGACTGTCTAACATCCTGCAGACGGGCATCAGGCAGACGTTTGGGAGCACAGGGAATGACAAACAGGTAAGGTCAGAGGTCAGATGTGACATAGCTGCACTTAGAAATGAAATATGCTGGTTAAATGCAAATATAGCTGGACCGCAGTATTTCCCAGCAATAACTGCATATGATAAAGTCAATAAAAAACAAATTATTCAGTTGAATAATTTATGAGAACACATCTACCTGCATATACGTACATGTATTATGAGAAATTATGTTTTGTACTGGCATTAATTAAACTGTGAACTATGGCAGACGACTATTAAAGGTACATCAGCTGCTGTACTGTAGTATCACTAATCGATTGCAGCGAGGTAATTCATGGTGCTTTTCGTGTATGTTACAGTCGTGGCATCACTTTTTGCAGCCTTCACCAGCTGTGCATGGGGCCTTTCAGTTGCACTGCTTATATTTAAACTGCTGCCTCAGTCTCATCGTACAGCTGAGGTCATACTCAGGGATGATCAGCCTGCTGTATGAAATTTGATCTTGGTTAGTGTATCTCTGATAGTGTAGGCAAAGCAGTATGCTTTAGTACACTGCAAGAAATGTCCCTGCTGTTTAAAGGGATTGTTCAACATTACACTTATTCTATTGGAATTTGTCCAAGAGAGCCAGGCTGTATGTTCCCCTCTCTCCTGTCTTAAAGCTAAGCTAAACTAAACTAACCATCTCCTGGCTCCAGATTCCAAAAAATGTCGAGGTGTTACTTTAAATTCTCAGGATAAGTGCTGTGTCAGTGATAGAAAAAATATCTTAGCTTGACTGTTAAACATCCCAGTTTGGTATCAAACCATCTTAATCTCTCACTTTGTTTGCAGTATCTAAACACAGTTATTCCATATGAGGAGAAAGGCACCCCTCCGTCTGTCGAGGACCTGCAGATGCTCACAAAAAGTGAGTATCCAATCAAATCATTAAATGATAATAATAATGTGATAAAAAAAAGTGTATGCAATGAGCTGATGCACCTTTTCTCTCTTCCACCTAGTTCTTTATGCCATGAAGGAGGACAGTGAGAAGGTGCCTACACTGCTAACCGACTACATATTGAAAGGTAAAGACAGCAAAGAAACTTTACAAAGTTTTCCCATCACACAGTCAAACAGGGAAGATTACAGTTTGTTCTCTGTTAGGACTAATAAATCTATCATTTTCCTGTGGAGACATGACATCTTTATCCTCTCCTTTTCCTCTTTAGTCTTGTGTCCCACCTAAAGCACCGCCCGGCCAGGGGCCGCATCGTGACGACGGATTCTTTCCAACCTTTCCTCGCCTCTGGCCCGAGCTGCATGACCTCTCTCCCCTCTTTTACCATTATCAACCATGGATCCTCACCATCGACATTATTGTATTCACCTCAACTATGACTACTGCCTTTCGCTGAGCTCACCTTCCTTCCTATCCTGCACATTAAGCTCAGGCCAGACCCAAAATGGCCACCATCTGAATAGTTAAAAACAGAGTGGGACGATGGCCAGTCCCACTTTTACAGGACTTCACTAACGGAGCATGACATGCTGTTAAATAACAACACCACTTTGGTACAGGGATACGACGTTATCATTGCTTTCTTTTCCTTAATTTCTTTACTTTCATTTCTTTCTTTTTTTATTTACTTTTCTTTGTTTCCTCTAACAGAATTTCAATGTTGCCAAGTTGCCGACACTCATTCATAGACTGACCTCTTAACCACTGGGTTCTGTTGATTGTTTTCATAGACTCATTGAGGACTACACTGTAAAGTAAATGAAATGCCATACTGCACTCCACAAGTGATCATCTCTGTGTATTGTTTCAGATGAACACAGTGATTCATTTGAATACTAAAGCCATGCACCTTTTTCTGCCAACCTAGTACTGTAGCTCCACGTGAATGAAGAGAAACACGCGACTATTACGGGTGCAGTGCAGTGCATTACAAAGCTTTTTGGTTTTTGTTTATTCCTTTTTCTTTTTGCTTCACTACCTGGACATCCAGTGCTCTTCTGACTTTTTTGAAATTTCTTTTCATTTGTATCTAAATATTTGATATAAACTCTGTTGCTGATTTTCTACTCTTATTTACCGTGTCATTCAGAGCGACAGGCTTCTGTGCGTTTCACCCCCCCGGTTCGGCCACGTGGAGGTGCGTCACTGAGTTTTTCCTTGGATATATCATCCCCCCGATGAGATGAGCTCATTTCAATAAAAAGGCGTGCATATTTGCATATTAGCATATTTATGACTTCCTTTGCGCCATGTAGGTGAATGTTACATCGCTAATCGCAAATTCTAATAAACGTTCTACCCTAAAGCTGTCTGCATTTGCTTCTTTCTTTGCTTGCATTTGAGTTTAGTTTAACATGGGGTTAACTCGACTGCATGAATCATGATTTTGGTATAAAAATTGAGAGAGATTGCTGCATTACAACAATTATTAGGATAAAAAATAAAATAAATGATATATTCATTAGAAATATTGTATTAGATCATTTATAAGATCCCTTGTTTTATAAATTCAAATATCAGATCTGTTCCAGGCCACATGGTGGTGCAGTGGTTAGCACTGTCGCCTCCCAACCTGGCTGTGTCTCACTTACTACTTGCAGGTTACTCGGTGACTCTAAATGATGAATGTGGGCGTCAGTTTTTTTATGTGCCCTCTGATGAACTGGTGTACCTCGCCACTCGTCAGTCACAGTTCATATGCCAGTGCCAGCTGGGATTGGCTCCAACTCTCTGTGACCCTGATATAGATAAGTGGTCATGGAAAACTGATGATCTAATCCAGACATGTTAAAAAATAGAATATGAATATTTTTCACTTCATAAAGTTCCAAAAACTGCTGGATACAAGATGTTTTCTACTAAAAGTTCATTCTTTGCTTGTGAACTGGAGGCATTAAGTTGTGTACTGCACCATGACCAACTGAGATGAGGCGAGCTCAGAGAAACTTTCCTCCTTCAGCAGATGAATGTAAAAACGGCCTGCATGTGTCAAACTCTGTCAAACTATTCAGAATTGGAGGCGTTTGTGTGGAGCGTCACACTTTCCACTCACTCATATTCAGGCTTAGACCATGTAATGTTCATGTGTCCTTCAGTGACAGTGAGACACCAATGACGACCAATGTCATCATTTTACAGCATAACACAGTGTCCTAACTGAAAACCACAGTTGAAGAATAAAACATATAAAAAATAAATGTCTTTAAATCAGCAGCGATGCTTCTTGTCTTCATTATAAGGTGCTGAATAATCAGATTTTCTCATGTGATGATTCATCAGAAATACATTCATATATTATAGTGTGTATGTTTCTAAATAGAGGAGAGTGTGGGGGTCAGAGAGACGTTGTGTTCTGTTGCAGTCGTGGGGGTTAGTTTCACATTTAGATGATAACGTGCCCTTTAACGTTTGTCTTCCACAAACAGAGACATTTGCTGCCCTCTGCTGGTTTAAATCCACAGTGACCAGGAATGTGCAACAAACTGTAGACTTGACCAGAACACAACTATTAGTATTTGATATTATTTAGGGTTGTTACTTTAAGATATAAACTGCACCTCAGTGCTGTAAGCTTGACAATGTGGCTCAATGATTTAAAGCTTTAGGAAAAAACACACTCGACTGATCACTTCTCTTTTAATTGAAAATATTATACAAAGCGTTTTCCATCAACATAAATATGGAGGATACAAGTGCACACTGCACATTAATGTCCACAGTTCAGGCCTTCTGTATACTGTACATGAGCACAAGTTTGGCCACAGTAAGTTATACAATCCATCACGGTTTATAACTGATTGACAATGAGCACTTTGTTAGTTCAGGGAACATTTACTATTTATAAACTCTGCTCATGTGCTCTTATACATACACATATACTGTATAAAAATAAAGGCTTGTCTTGAATACATTTAAAAGTTCATAATGTACTTCACCCACTTTCACATTTTGCTGTCACTGTCTCTGCCTCATGTTTCCTTCCAACATCATCGAGTTTCAAACGGTTCACTTCAGATTATTCCAACATCCTGTGCACGAGAAAAAAAAATGCAAAACAGCAAACATGTGCTCCAGTGTATCGACAATACAGCAGATAGTATGATCACTATCATGACTTTTCTTTTCCTCATCAAATCATACTCAAAGAGGCATTTGTGTGACTTGAATGTGGCCAGAAAAAAAAGTTACAATTAAAAATTACACTTTCACTGCTTAAGTTACTCAAGATACCACCGACCATTCTCAAACCATCCTGTGTAAACGTGCTTTAACCTTTAAGTCTGAAGCCATCTTGGGTACATTCTGACTCTGACATACATTAACAATGAATATAAAAACGGAGTATTAAGTCGAATCTCAATGACTGGGAGTGAAGCAGTCTTTCAGAGAAGCATCATGAGCTTCAGCTCTTCTGATATTTATTCATTTAAGATGAAAACTAGCCTCCAGTGCTTATCTGGTTCAGTACTATTATTCCAACATGTACATTTGATACAATACTCTGTAGGTTGCAAATTTACTTCTCCAACTTTAAGGGGAAACAGTGTAACTTCATCATCTTCTCACTATAGGATATGGTAGGAGATCTCTCATGAGGCACCTTGAAGACTCTTAACACCTTCACAAAACTCATATTTACTTCCTGTTATCATTTCTCATTCATCTAAAAAACCTACAGCCTCCAGCTTTTGGCAGTGAATTCTTCCATGTCATGTTTACTAAAACAGTTTTTTTGTCCTTTACACTATAAAATAAACTACAGCACATATAGAGAGAGTGTGTTGACGAACTGAAGCGTTACGAACTGTTTATCTTTGGTTCTGTATCCAGTGTTGCAGGCAGTGTATACAGGCTGCGGCCGACAATATGTTATGCTGCATGTCACACATTCAACAGAAAATAAATATCATATTTACAGTTTCCAACGCTGCAGGCAACTTTAAATTATTACAACTCAAGTATGGACTCATGTATCAGCAGAGTCAACATACTGCAGTTCTGAATAGTGCTTAATATCATAAAAAAAAAAATCTTTTACTAATCTGTGTCTAAACAATTGAGTCTAAGAACATTTTATAAGATGAACTACTGAGAGAAGTAAAGCCAAAAAAAGGATAGGATACTTTATTGTATATAATTGTCTTATCTTTCTGCTCATAAGTCTGCTGCTGCAATATACTCATTTATAGAACTTCATATGTTACACTCTGTCCTCACTGACTTCCCTTCGAGCAGCATTCTCTCCTCCAGACAGTGCTGATAAAATGTGCTTAAACCTATATTGGTCATGATAATCCCTCCCTTGGGTAGTTTTTAAGTAGAGATGATGGATCATGTGCAGCAGACCTGCATAACTCTTCTTCTTCTTCTTCTTCTTTTTCTGTAAGACCTGGTGCTCTTCACTTTATTAGTACAACAGAATTAAAAGCGTGTAATACATTTAACATTTAAAAGCTAAAAAAACAAAACAGATACAGTAGAAAAGAGGATACTGGACAAACGTATGACAAATACAGTGCATACAGAATATAAAACACATTAAGTATACTTAAAGCAAGTAAACAGTTTGTGTCTGAAAGTCTTGCCATGAAGCTTCTTGGCGCAAATAAGTGAGTTTGATCTTTTCTTCTAGAGTAATTCTTTATAAGAGAAGAGAAATAAAAAAAAGAAATCAGCAGACGTCCCTGTTTGAGTGTAAAGGGACAGTATGCCACTGCTTCTGTCAACAGCACTCTGGAACCAGCGCTGGCAGATGTTAGACCAGAGATCCAGCCTGGTTCTGTGCAGGCACCATAATGGGCACCCCTCCCATGCGGGTGATGTTGGAGGCTGTGACTGTGGAGGTGGGCAGTGGTGGCGGTGGAGGAGCGGCCTGGACCTGGTTGTAGGTCTGCGGCAGCACCTGAGCCTGGGGCAGCTGGGCGTAGCGCTCCGGTCTGGGCAGGGAGCTCCCGTTGGTGCTGGCCTCGGAGGCAGGCAGGGTGGTATTGTTGTTGTAGCTGTAGTGGGTGGGGGTGGAGGCGCCATGATGGCGGGATGGTCGGTAACCGGACGTGCTGCCAGTGGCCGTGATGATGGAGGCGGTGTCTGAGGGTGGGCGCTGGGGGTACTGCTGCAGGTGGTGGTGGTGGTGGTGGTTGTTGTGGTGGGAGGACTCTTTGTGGTGAGGGCTGGAGGCGATGGAGGACAGGGTGCCATTCTTGGAGATGATATCTGAACCCATGCCACTCTTAGCCCAGGACACACGTTTGGGAGCTTGAGCGTCCTCCCTGGAGAAGAAGACAGTCAATTTACTGTTCACAGCAGACACAAGACAACATTTTGAGACTGCACAGCCAGTGTTAAAGGCTACTTAGAGGTTGAACTCACTTGATTTCATTGGCCATGTCATCCTCAATGTCTCTCCGCTTCTTCACCAAGAAGAAATAGCAGATAAGGAGGAGGAGGAGGGCGCCTAGCACTGAGCCCACTGTGGCGCCAGCAATAACCCCAGCTCTGTTGGCTACAGGGGAGAATCATGAGACACACAATGATTAACATATCACCAAAGCTACATACTGTATGTTAAACAATTATAATTAATCTTATAATATGATGGTTGTGTGTTGTTATGTGCTACATACTGGAGATGATCTCCAGGTTGATGACGCAGGCCTGGACTCCAGCTGAGTTGTTGGCTTGACACTCGTACTTCCCTGACATGCTACTGCTCAGGTTGTACAGCTTCAGAGTGCCGGCCTTCTCATCTAAAAAAGTGCAGAACACAGAGGGATGGTCAAGCATACACATTATCTTATGCACGAAATCACACAAAACGGACCGCAGGTTCACCCATTGGTTTGACAATAATAAGACTGTGCAGTGTGAATACTTAGATCATTTAAAAAGCAAGAAGATTAACCACTCACTGAGCATGGGTGAGAAGAAGACCTCATTGGTGGGACTGGTTTTCCTCCACTTGTACGTGGGAATGGGCTTCCCAGAACTGGAACTGCAGCTCAGAGTCACATTTCCCTTCAGCACCGCCTTCCCAGATATAGAGCACTTAGGAACAGCGGGAGGAACTGAGATGAGAGGATTACAAAATAATATATTTAATTCAGTCTTTCTTAGTCAAGTTTTCAATAACCAAAGAGCAAACATGAAATAAATGTGCTGTCGTCTCAAGCTGGATCAGTTTCTTACCCTTAACGTCCAGACTGAGCTCATTAGTTAAACCTGGATCTTCAGGAATGATGATCTGACAGAGGTAGCGTCCTGAGTCAGACTCCTTGGTGTTGTTGATATAAATTGAAACATCCCTATTTGTGGGCGGGCTGGAGTTGAAACCTACGCGGCCCTTAAACTGGGAGCTACCCAAGCTCGTGGAGCCTTTGGTGTAGGAGATGATCTGCACAAGAGAACAGTGAGTCGATGTCAGATGCAAAGAAACGTAGTTAAATAGTTAAACACTGTGGAGGATTTAATGGCATCTAGCAGTGCAGTTGTTGATTGCAACCCCAGTCGCCTCACATTCATGAAGCCCCTGTGAGGTCCTCTCCATGGTCCCATCAATTACTTTCACAATCGAGATTTAGCACCAGGAAATTATACACTAATTAAACACATATTATATTAAATTTCTGCCATAGTCTGTAAATAGAGCCCCATAAATCTTAGACACTGTACAGTACTCTACCCAGTACAAAAACAAGATTGCATACAACAAACTCCCTCAGAAAAGGAACAAAGATTTATGTTTAAAAGCCTGAGTTTTCTCTGAATATCAACAAATCTCCAACCTGACTGTGCCAGATTTCGCAGATCTCCAGCTGCCTCTCAAGGCTAACAAATCCCACGAAAAGACCAAAACCAACAATGATTGTATCATTCAAATACACAAGTCTTGTGTGTCCATCCACAACCTGATGTCTCTCATTCCTCTGTGCCACAGAGCTCCATTGTTGTCCAAACACAGTAATGCACCGCACTATTGCACCTCCTACAATACCAACGGTGGACTGCAGTACATCCAGCACTAAAAAATACAATTTTATTTCTTTTCTTTTCTTTTATTTATTAATAGGATTTTGGTAAAAGCAGTGGCACAATTGACATTACTCTGAATAAAACTACAGTGTTTTGGAAAGTTTTTCAACCAATGAATGTATGCATGATGTGTAGGTGTACACTGTGAACAGTTTTTAAAGATTCATATCACTTCAGTAGGAACCGATGTGTCTTTCCCAGCTCTCTGAGTAGTTCTCCCATTTTCTTTTGATTGTGATCCTCTTTTGGGTTGTCCATCTGCACAGCCCAATAATCTGATCTCGGCCGATATGTAAGCTGAGCCGTGGCCAGGTCTCCAGATAATGTGTAAAAAAACCACACAGGCTTCAGAGGGGGGCTTGTTCAGCTGGGCTTGTTACGCAAAAACAGTGTTTTCATAAATAATCTGATTTGGAAAAAGAAATTTATTTTAATTAAATTAATGTTTTTTTCCCCGTAATGTAGAAAAAACATACACTCGCATCATCATGTTGTATTTAAGTATGATGTAAAGGCATAATACAGTGCTGGTATGAAAGCTTTAAGCCTTTTTTGTCTTGGATTAATATCTCAGGGTTTACAAAGGAAGAGCTTTGCCAGATTAACAGTATAAGAACATCCTTCATAACTGTAATCCCAGATATTATAGCCACAGAAGACAAAGTAAAATGATTTTACTGCTGGGTTGTTTAGTTATGGACAAATATCAACTCATATGTTTGTTTGCTTCCTTACCAGCTGGCTGTTGTTAGAGACAAAGTTCCAGATGATGGTGTGGGTGGTGGGGTCACTGTTTGTCTGCGTGCTGTACGAGGCTCTCAGCACCACCATCTCACCCTTGATCGCACCCATATTTTTTTGGGGCATCACGATTTGGGCCCATATGCCTGCATGGAGGAAGAGAAGAGAAAAGAAAAGTGTCAGTGTGACCCTGAGCGGTTTTTCATCGACCAAACTGACTTTGAATGACTCTCAGTAAAGCTCGACACTTCACATGTCACGTAAAAGTGTCACATGCGACGTGTTAATTTACGATCTGATCCAGCATTGTGCATAACAACCACTAAAAATGAAATGTGGTGACATGCTATTAAATGATAATCACAGCATCCATTTCCAAACACAGTTTCTACTGAGCACCGACACTCTTGCATGAATGTCACAGGACAAAGTCAGTATAGGAATATCGTATCATACAAGTTCATTGATGAGTTTTCAGCAGCTTTTTATCGTGTATTTAGAAAGAACGGCACAGAAACAGCTAATAAATAAAGTGCTGTTCCTACCAACCACAGTTAAGAAAATATCCTGCAGGCGCGCCTTGACAATTAATACTATATCACCTGAGCTGATGTTCAGACCAGTCAGCAGCAACACAGTCCAGAACAACCAACAGACCTCATCTTTCTGTCTCTCCGAGAATCAATCTGTCATTTTGCATGTCCACTGAGCTCTCCTTTTTTTTCATCTCAGAGGTTTCACCAAAGCGAATTATGGGACTTTATGTGACGTTGATGAGATCAAAAAAGCAGAAGTGGAGTGAGCCTCCGAAGACTAAATACTAAAACAAAACTTACATTTACATACTCCCATCCATCAACAGCTTATCCTTATCAAGGTTGGGTACACCATGGGCGAGGTGCCAATTCCTCACAGACACAGAGTCACCCAAGTTAACCTATGAACCTTCATGTCTTTAGAAGATGGAGTACCCAGAGAGAACCCATGCGGATGTGGGTGGGAGATTTGAAACCAGATTCTGCGCTAACCACAACACCTACTTCTCAAACTAAAGGACATGATGTGGTATTAGTATCAAATTCTCTTTTTTCACTTGCACATTATCATTATCAGACCATACAAGATGAACAAATGTGAAAGAACAAGCTTGTGAGGCTGTAAAATGACCAGAGTGGGGCAGCAGAGAGCCAAAACACGTCTGCTACTCACAAACTGTGTGCTGCACCGTGCATTTTCTGCAAGCTTATGTCCATGTTTTTCTCCTGAATATCATTTCATAGATTATATCCAGTCAGAGTCACCAGTCAAGACAATTACTTACACTGACTCAAGTACTCAGTGTAACTGATGGAGAGACAGACTGTGTTAATGCTCAGTGGTTGATTGTGCTTAATTTATGCTTACAGTCAGGGTCCTGACATTGACTTAAATTTACATCCACCCTTTTATTTCACTGTCCAGCTCTGCAATTATATCAGAAATAATCAGACAGGGATATAGCATAAAAGACAAATAATATAGAAAGCTGGTGACACACACACAAACACAGCAGGGCACTTTTTCTGTATCTTAACCCGTTTTCTTCTCCATCACTCTCCTTTTGTAGCCTCTCCACGGTCGTCTCCTTCTCTCTCTGTTCTTGCTGTGATTCTTTTCACACTCTTCAAATAATATTCCTTTTTAACAATTCTAACATTGTGTACCTGAGTCAATTTAACCAGCGTGCGTGTGTGTGTGTGTGTGTGTGTTCATCACACAGCATGCAATATAGAAATGTGGCAGCTGTACAGCATGCACATTTTAAAAAATGTATGGGATTTCTGTGTGTGCTAATCAGTTTTATTGACATGAGCTTCGTGTGAATACTAAAAAAGATGGAAATGAAGCTGGTGACGTCCACTTACATGCACAAACACTCTTTATCCACTACACTGCACTCCAAATTTTTAAAAAGCAACAAGATTTTCACACACATAATCAACATGTATTCTGTAATAGCCTACTTTACTGTACTGCAGGACGAAGCAAGTCATTTCCTCTAATTAGCACCATCGTTTCAGCTTCACAATTGTCACTCACAAGAATGTTTTCATGCACAAGAAGTGATGCAATGTAATGTAAGTGCAAAGTCCAATTCAAAAGTGTGAAGTAGTGTTCTGTCCAGACTCATCAGTGATGCCTGAATCTCGTCACATCCACACTAGTTAGACACTACAAAGAAGAAACTTGGTCTGCTAATGTCATGGTACATGACTTCTGGGTATTGAAGTCCACAGTAGTCAAAGAGTTGCCTCAGGCTTGCTGCCATTTGGGGGCCACCAAAGTCCCCTACTGCTGCTTTAAAAAGTCACAATGAAACTACATTTTCGAAGTGTTGTGAATGTTAAATGTGCTGCTTTCCTCTGCAGCAGAACATTGGGGTGGTAACAGGAACAAAATCAGCTAAAGAGAGACAGATTAATGTGGTGCTGTTGTTATTGATTCGAGCTAACAATACAAACTTCATTTTCACATGAAACCACTAATAACTGGGTTTTGGCTATCGACATCATCATCTTTACAGTTGATATGGTGAACTTGTTAGCAAGCAGTTGCTAAGTTACGTTCTCAGCAGTTACAGAGCAATTTTATCATTAATTTGAGGTCATATTTGTTTCCACCACATTGTTGTCATAAAAATATTGGTGAAAACTGTTTAATATTAAAAAATCACACACTGTCTGATTCTAGGAAATAACTTCTTCATGATCATCATAACTTCATGGTCATTGTTTATGATAAAACAACAATAAGATTACAATCCAGTTTCCCTTGAAAGATTCAGTACTGAATGAATGACCTCATGTTATTTCTAATGGACCGCTTACGCTTTCTCGGCACAGCTGAAACTGGAACTACAACAATACACCATGTAAAGAGATCTCCACAGGGAGTAGGTGTAGGTATCAGTTTCTCTGTCACCGTGGAGAAAGGTGGAGCTTATCAGTGACGGTGATGAGAGATCCTGTCGGCTATACTGCTTTAAAAATATTGTTTCTAGTAAAGAGTGACGGCAGTAAAGACATGATAAAAATAGACAGAGGTGAGGGAGGACATGCTGACAAGGACAAAGTAAAGACGAGAGTTGACAAACAAGAAGAAGAGATTCATTGTGTCAATTGCTCTTTAGACCCTAAGAAGATTTGCTGGTGCAGTGAGAAGCAGCCCTCTTGTCTGGAGAGGTGCTGACTGATGGATGAATGGATGGATGGATGGATCAGTGGAAATGTAGAGATGAGAGAAAGAGGCTTAAACATAAACATAATGAGTCACTGTGGAGGAGCTCTCTGATGATTACAGTAAGCCCGTACGAGATTCCACTGAGAGGCTGCTGACGTCTCAGAGAAGAGGATGAATGGATGGAGGAATGGATGATCTCTGGGACAAGGATGCTATGACAGACACGACATATGACAACGCCAGATATTCATAAACCTTCTTAAAGCAACAGTGAGCAGGGTTTGAATGACTGGGCTAATTGTTATGAATGCAATTCCAGGTCAGTGAGTTACAGGAAGAGTTTGACATTCTGTAAAATACAGCTGTTTATTGATATCCAACAAAATCCACCAGCAGCTCACTAATCAACAGACTACGTCTGTGTAGTGGTGTTAGGGAGCAGGTCAAGATGTATTCCAGCAATAATTCCCCTGTTTTTGTGCTAAATTAAGTAGCTGTAGCTTCATGTTTCAAGTTGTATTTCTAATTTTCCATAATGGCTAACTATTCCTTTAAGCATCTTTGTGAGATCAGTAGAACTTGAAGGGCCAGTGTGTAGGATGCCTCATGCTCTCATTCCATGGAGGAGAAACTACGATGTCCAAAGTCCCTGTCTAGAGCTAAAGTTTGTCTGTTCTGGGCCACTGTAGAAACACTGTGTTCAACATGGCAGACTCTGTAGAAGACAACTTCTGGCCTCTGTAGGTGTAACAGGCTCGTTCTAAGGTAACAAAACTATACATATTCCTATTTTCAGGTGATTAAACACTAACATATTCCATTTCTGACATATTCTGTATATAAATCTGGACACACTGGACCTTTCAGAGGTTCAGTTGTTGGTGGTGAGCCCAGCTTCACACGGATAAAATGGCTTTGTTCTAAAACTGCCGTGACTGACCTATAGTGTGCGTACAAAACTTCCCAGCAGGGATCATCCAGACGCCAACGTTTCATTCATTTCAAAATCCTCAGCTGCTCATTAGTGTGGATGAGTTGCTCTTCATGATTTCGCCTGATCAGACGGGCATTTTTTTTTTCTTCATAGAAATCCTGTCAAGTGCTGCTTTAAGAAGATTTCCTGACAGAAATCCACCCTGATTCCACTGAGAGTGCATCTCACCGGAGGAAAAGATGAATGAACGGGAGGGAGAGATGGAAAATAGAGGGATAAATACAGAAACGGACAAGGCCACCGTGGTCATATTCATAACATTCACTCCTCATTCTTAATTTGGTCAGTGAGGCTTTATCTTTCCCACTGTGGCAGGTCTGGAATCCACTCTGGGATTGGCTTTAAATATTCCATGGTGACTGATGGCAGGGCAGATGGGACCGAGTTCGTTCAGTGTGAAGAGTATGAAGGGAGTAATGAGGTCTGGGTGGGTCTCCCTGGAAATATAATGTGGGAATTTAACTGGTTTAACAAGATGTTTCATGGTCAGGACGAGCTTTATTCATCAGGCCTTTATACTGTAGGTTAGTGGTCACATGTAACAGTTAAACACTTGGGGAAGTGGATACTCCATTCAGACCTTTTTTAGACCACATCAGGATCGCAGCACGCTGGCTGGCTGTGTGTGCCGGTGCAAACAGAAATACACATGGCTGCTGCGTTATTGGACATTAGCGTCTGTTTACTGCTGTGAAAATAGCAACTTGTGAGTAAAACTACTGAACCAACCAGAGGAATGCACTAAAGACTGAATATACTGTTCTTTAATGACGCATGCAAACTGTTTTTTACAACTGACTGTTGTAATGTCACATATAAAACAACAACAATGTAATGCAATGAACGGATCGATACTTTATTGATCCCTCGAGGGGAAACTCTTTCTTTCACTCAAGTTTTTTACCCGACAAAGGGCTTAAAGACATGCAAATGTGGAGAGAGAGATGGTGGAGTGATGGGCAGCCACGCAGAGCAGTTAGGGGGGTTCAGTGCCTTGCTCAAGGGCACCTCAGCAGTGCCCAGGAGGTGAACTGGCACCTCTTCAGCTACCAGGCCACCCTCCGGTTCCCAAGCCAAGTCCTTATGGACTAAGCTACTGCCGCCCCAATGACCACTGCTCCAGTGTGTATTACTGTACAACAGCTAAAACTTGTTTACCAAAAGGTTTCTATTGTATTCTATCATCATATGTGTACTAATATATATCCAATATGCTGGTTTTCCCGAAGGCTGTTGTGAAAAAAGCATCCAAAACAATTCTATTTAAAAGAGCAGGATATTACTCTTTACTCTTTGAATGCAATGACTTTTTCCTGGTAGCAAAACAATGGCTCCAAATACACTAATGATGTCACTGAGAGTACACTAAAAAAAAAAATCAGGCGGTTTCTTTGGAAAGCAACCAAATCGGCCGCAGGCGTCAGTGTGTGTTGAATTCAGTGTTGTGGGGACAAAAAAGCACCGTCTCAATCACGTTTATGTATTTATGATTTATTTTATGAGCCAATAGCGTTGAAGAGCTCAGATGACACTGTCATCTAATTCCTGGGCTGAGCGTACAAACACCAGAGCCAAGTGTATATTGTACACATGAGTTGGTTGGCGTTCCTCTGAGCACCATGAAGGCACAACACAGCCTCAGTTTCTTTCCTCTGAAAGTAGCTCGCCATGTTCGTTTCTGTATGCACAAATCTTCTAATTACAGGAAACACTTCCGATTCGGCATGTTTACCTCCAGAGACTTCACTGTAGATAAAGCAGACGCAAAGAAGCTTTTGATGGAGTGGGGGTGACCTTAACTAGCATCTTTGATGCTAAAGAGATGGGTGGAGTGGGTCGCTCACTTCCTCCTCTGAGAGCGTTATCAGCCACTTTGTGTAAACTTCTAAAGCGAGTGAGGTGGAGGAATGGACGGACAATGAGAATGCCGTAGGTAAGATGCCGAGAAGTCGCTTTCTACATACTAATTTCAAAAATATTAGTTCATGTTATTTGTAAAGAAGAAACAAATCAAACTCCCCAACAGCCTCATTAAACTTTGAGAGAGAAGAGATGACAAGTGCAAAAAGGCAGAGGGGAGAAGGAGAGACGATGATATAATCTGGAAGATCAGCAGCGAGAAATAGTTCAGTCAAGATGTCCCCGTGGAGGACAACTGAGTCCTCTCTCTGGAGGCTGGGTGGAGATGTGAAGCTCTCTCATGCAGATAAACTACTGAACCAACTCATGGGACGGCTTATCCAAATCTCAACCAGATCTGACTGTGGATTGGAAGTTCTTCTTCTGTCATCAAAGTAGCAGGAAATATGCGAGCGCATATGAGGAGTTAGATCAAATGACAAACCTTGTGTATATGATATATATAATATGTGGATGAATGTCCGCACGTAGCAGTTTCTTTGCCTGATGAAACTTCTCAGTCACAGAAATACAATCTGAGATTTGTTTCTCACTGACAGAAAACATGAATGAGAAATCTGAAAAGCTCTCTGGGCCAGTTTGCACATTGCACTTTCAAGACGGTGCCTAACTTCAGCTCTTCAGTTCGCCTCTACTGTCAAGTCACACGAGGAACCAGTCTCAATATCACATCATGAATTAAAAATAACAACTGTGTCAAGCTGTCAAGCTTTGTTCTGCACTGCACAGCTAATCCGGTGAAAACTGAAGAAATGACAGTGACGATGAATGTTTGATTATCACACTTTAAAAATCGACAACTCTAAAAAGAAGTGCTGTGACATTTGGGGCAAATGTCCATCACGTGTCAAAAAATCATATTCGCAACACAGGATGGTTAATTACATGAATTCCTGGTTCTTTCCAGCTCACAGATGCACTCCTTGCCCTTTTGTTTGACTGCACACACATTTCTGACCTCTCCTAACATATAATGTCCTTTAATGTGTTGTACATTAGTTAAAAATTCACAGGAACATAAATCTCTTTTCTATTCAGCGCTGAATTATTTAGTCACACACCTAACATCACACATTCACCGCTAAATGCTTTCACTTTACCTCCAATGTGTAAGTATGTACATGCAGTGTATGAAAATTTAATAGCAAATACTAAGCACAAGCTAACAATAAGACCAAACAACGTACGGAAAAAAAACTTCTTCTGAAATACATTTATTTGTGGAACATCTGTGGAAATTTAATTGCATCAACTAGGGGAGTGACCTGCATTTTCCTGCCTGGTTTGAAGAATTAGTCAACAGTTCACTAAAACAGAAAAGTTCACTAAAACTGGATTTAAATGCAGTCGTGGAGGGGGGGTCGTGGTGCATCAGCTGCAGGGGACGAGAGGTGTGGAGATGGCTCAGCGCCAGGTGAGAGTGATTGGCACACCTGCATCCAGTCAGCCAATCACTCTCCCTTCTTAACACAGTAGCGTGCTGGACCTCTGGTCCTCTGCCACTCTCTTGCTGCCGTCTCTCCCTCTGTGTTTCCCTCCACAGCAGTCCCCACATCCGGGGGCCTTTTTTTTTGTCATGTGCAACATTAGCGGCACATTTACACACAGAGACAGAACAAAAGCATTTCATCATGAATAATAGATGAGAAAAAAAGTGAGAAGAGAGAGGGCGGGGGGGAGCACACTACAGAAACCGTACAGAACAACAGTCCACATGTAATCAGATCAAGTCCAAACATCTGCTTTAAAATCGCTCAGAGCAAACTGTTCCTGAAGTTCCACTCAAGGCAATAGCTTTTATTTCCGTCTACACCAACAGGCTTCAGGAGGGGACTGCTGGGGAAATGGCAAAACAAATAGATGTGGAAAAATAATTCAAATCAATATCAGGATGCTCAGGTATCTTATTAAGTACATATTTGTCACAGACCATGGTTTGATTAACCCACTAGGGGGCCCTGGGGCAAAATGAGCTGTGTTTCCTCCCACGTATCTACTCACTCCTCACATGGACAGAAATAATGCTGAAGTAATTCTATTACAAGTTCTCACTTCGGATGCTTTTCTGAATCTTACTGTTGCTGTGAAGACAAATGGTCCTCACAAAGATAGAAGTACGAGAGCACTCAAACACACACACATAAAGCTTCTCGTTCACCAAGACGGCTCAGGGCGAGAGATCGAGGCAGAGCTCATCATCTGATAACTGTGCTACAGCCAGAACTCCAGTATAATTAAAGGAGAGACACAGCGGTGGGACTCTTGGAGAGAAGAATGTGTCGTCTCTGTCCTCGGGCTGCAAAAACTACCAGCTACTCATCAGCTGGATACACTGCGAGAGCGAGAGAGGAGAGCAGGAGGGAAGCATCTGCTTAATTGGGGGAACAGAGATAGTATGAGGCCAGGAGGGTCAGCAGTGTGTGTGTGTGTGTTTGTAGCTGCAGAAATCTGTGTGTGTTTAAGAACTAGTTTATGTTTATATGCTTTTCCATCTAACTAACGATGCACATCTCCAGTGCTAGACTCTAACTCCCTTCACAGCTGCATACGTGTCTTGGGATGCATAATGAACTGACTGAGTAAATGTGGGAGGTTTGAGTCTACAGTGTCCTTCATTGTGTGGAAGGTACTGTCGTCCTTGCATCAGACGTCCTTCAACGTTTTCCTTCTGATATTATTTGGATTCCTAAAAATATCTATAAAATTAGATCATAAGTTGATTGCGATGTTTGTCCGAGCACGTCCGTCTCAATCTTTGGTCCAGACTGAAATGTCTCAACAAGTATTGGATGGTTTTGTTTGGATTGTAGCATGATATCAATGCTGGCTTGTGTGCATGTTTGTCAATCAATAAAATCAATTAATCAATACGTGTCATTGTCAAAGCCTGTTGCTAGGCTATGGGCCATTGGCAGGTATGACGCAGGATGTTAATGGTTAGCTGTCACGCTGAAGAGAAAGTGATCTTTGAGGTCGGCTACATCGTCAACATTTTGAAAATTACTCACTCATGCTCACTTTTTTTTATTATTGCACATTAGTTGTATTAACACTTTGCCCACTAGCAAGAAATAAAGTTGAACCTGAAGAGCATACTCATTATCAGTACAGGTCATAAATTTAAAATAAAGACTATTTGTCTGTGATCGCCAACAATAGGAAACAATAGTTGGAAATCTGTTGGATCCATTGCTGTAGATGTGGCTCTGAAAAAATGCCAACCTCTTCACTCCTCGTTAACTGTGTCCTGTTCTTAAAAGCAGCCTACGCAACAAAAACATAATTAGTCTGTGCGAAACTAATATTCATATGTAACCTGAGCTTTTTATAGCGTGTACACAAAAGAGTGCATCACGTCAACATATCATTTGCACTCTAAATGTATGGTTATTTAATCATAATCATATTATAGTGAGCACATCAACCCTGTCTGACTGTAATATCACAACAACAGACACAACCTGAATATTTTTATACTTAATGAATAACATGATATACAGGTTTCTGATAGCAGTTGCAGCCTTTAGCAAGAACAGAGTGCTTTGGTTAATTAAAGCTGCCTTCCATCTGATCAGGACACCATGGGAACTGATGCAAAGAAGAAATGACTAAATCTGTCCAGTGACAGAGCCCGAGGCTCTTATTGAGCTCTGCTGATAAAAAAGCCAACCTCGTCCATCCAACACAATCAGTCTTATCAGGTGGCACCTCAATTCCAGCCAGTCAAGCTTTGGAACGCCTGTGACGTCTCACCACAACCTAACAACAAGCAAAAGTTTAGAGCCGTTCTGCTTTTGTTCATTGGACTGGACAATCTTTTCAAAAGAAAAAAAATGAGCCAAAAGTTCACATCTATTTAAAAGAAGAGAGAAAAAAAAAAAAAAAAGACAGCGTCACACCCACACACACACACATACATACACACACACCCACACACACACACACACACTTCCTCTGCATTGTATGGATAGTAGCATGGAGGAAAAAGCTGGGCCTCCTGATAGCGTTGTGATGGAGCTTTATTCCAGGATTAGCCTGTTTGTCTTGGTTGCACCGCTAAAGTGAAGTCCAGTAGTTGGGTCAGACAGGAAATACCCCCCCCCCCACACACACACACACACTTAACACTCTCTGCTGTCCGTGTATAGAAGTCTGAACATGACTTGATAGACAGATTTACACAGATTTGCTTCGCCTTTGTATAAATTACTGTAAGAGCCTTTTGCAAAAGGATCAACACAACAGAGTTCAAAGCAGTCTGCAAAGCGCTGATGACAAGCTGTGTGTGCACCGAGCAGTCATAGGGGACACGAGACAGTGTGTTTCTTAGACAAGCTGTCTTACAGCAAGAAATGTCACCCTGGATACAGTAAACAACTCAAACGAACAAGTTAAACAGCTTTAGGGTCATGACAAGTACAAAGGTTACACTACTGACATTTAAATACTTCGCTCATTTCTTAGACAGTTGCATTACCAATGTGCTCCTGTTACTATTTCAGTGCTGGAAAACTATCTCAGACATAAAAAGAGTGAAATACAGGTTTGGAATAATTCAACAACACACAATACACCAGGATCAAACTCTCATCCTCTGGAGTTTAAACTGGAAGTTGACCAAACTCCTGAGAACAGGAGGACTTCTACAAACAGACGTCTGAATCTGCAGAATCTTGCAGATTTTGGCATCGGATTAATTATGTTTTCCATTTGTCTGAGTAATATTGATCAGTCATGTCTGAGCAGGCTTTGGTTGCATTCAGGTACTGTAGCTGAGTGTGGACATCTCACTTGGCCATTCTTTTCGTGGTCACATGAAGTACATTTTCAAAATCTGAACAATCTGAAAAATACTGCGAGTCCACACGAAGTATTTGTGATTTAAAGAAGCTGACAGTCATAACTGATATTAATTTGCAGGCTAATAACTTTGCAAAAACAATAAACAAACAACTTTACAGCACAGCATAATAACTTGATTTATATGCTTTCCAGATGTTCCACAAATTCATGCAGTGCATAATAAAACAAATGTCAACATGTCACCCGCAACAAAAGCTGCCATCTGGACCAGTCGGTGATAAATATGCCACTTTGGCTTTGACCTGTAACTGTGTCGCCTTCCTGCGTCCATCAGCATCATTTTGACTAACACGGATGCGTGAGCCAACACTTCCTGTATTTATTGAGAATCTGAGCAGCAGGACACAGAGCTGTCATCAGCACGCACGCTGCACAAAACACTGTAAAGTGTCAATGGCGAGGGAGGGAAGGCAGTCACACCACAGAGCAGTTCACACAGTGGAGATATTTGATTTGTCCAGGGAGTCGCTGTGCAGATCAATCTGGACGATACGGGCGGATGACAGGTGACGATCTGCTCAGGACACCATTGGATCACAGTGAATTCAGCCCAGGGTTATTCCACCACACTCCCTTCCTCCTCCTCCTCCTCCTCCTGCTAGGATATGACCTTACACACACACACACACACACAGGGAATGAGTGTGTTGACATAGAAACTCAGCAGCCTTCAATCTGGGAATCTGGATATCATTCCTCCACTTTAATCAAAAGATGGGGAAACGTGGTATGACATGACTGTTGTGTCAGGGAAGATGGACGGAGATGACTGACTGACTGTGTGTGTGTGTGTGTGTGTGTGTCAGTGGAAGCCATTAAAGAGATGTGGTGGCATGGCTGGAGGTTGACAGGTGCTTAAGTGAAACCAAGAGAGATGGGATTGTGCTGGAGATGAGTGAGGCGAGGACAGCTATATGATCGCTGTGTACAACAGGACGGCACTTTAGGATGCCGGGTGTGTTTCGTACACGCCATCTCATGAAGAGCATGTGTTGTGTGTCTTGATCCATAATGCATCTGTGCCACTGCCAGCTGAACGACGAGCTCTGAGCCAACACCAAGCCGGGCTGAAGTAAAACTGCTAACACATGGTGATCATCAACAAACTTTTTTTTTAAATTTTGACTGATTCTCATACAAATTTGCATCCGTCACCAAACGCTGAGCGAGGCACGATGCAGCTGACCTTCAGGTAAACTGCGCACCGTGTGGTGTGTAACACTTTAATGATGTGGCAGGAGAAGGACTTGAAAGCGGTTTGTCTGGCGCCAAAGCAGCGAACAAGGTCCATAATGATGCCATTTGGTCCTCCCATGGTGCAATGCACACACACAGCATTCGGTCCGCCTCCTTTCTCTCAGAACTAGCAAGAGCAGATGTTGATGTTTGCATGGTTAACTCAGTGTGTGTATAACAAATCCAAAAGCCTTATTAGAGAGAAAGACCTCAGGAATCAGGTGTGTGAAAACAGAAGGACACGATCACGGTCAGAGTCGACCGATCTTCGTTGGCTTTTTCCTTCAAGTTCATTTAATTTCCCGAAGGATCTCTTTAGATTCTGACAGCTTCTCCTCATTAGGATTTATAACTTCAGTCTTATTTTAAGTGCTTTATTAGGTGTTACATATCTTTTTAAGATGTAGGAAATGGGTTTCTCCATAATTAAGAGCCTAGTCGTGCGCACCCTTGAAAAAGACGAGGAAGGAGAGGGGAGGATGGTGCTTGAAATCAAAGATAAGGGCTCGGCAATGAGAGAGGGAGAGGCATTCATCTTGTTTTGACAAAGACTGATAATGTATAGGGTTGGGGGTGAGGGGTGGGAGTGAGGACGAAGCTATCCACCGTGTAGCTATGCTAATTGAAGACGTTGAACAGCTTAACATGCTAATTTGACCCGAAATGAATGATGAAGGAATGCGGCGGAAACTTTCTCTCCTTGGCTGGATCATGTGTTTCTGTGTGACGGTATCTGATGACAGCAGCTCATATGTTTGTTTTTTTTCCCCCAGTGACTGCAAAAACATGACATGGGTTGTATTTTCTTAGATTATGTCATCACTCCTAGAATAGATGGAGACAATGATAATGAGAACTAAAACAAAAAAAAGAGACGCGGTGGGTTCCGATGAATTGTAAAACGAGAACCACCATGAAACGGAGCGTGAGACAGGCCTACATGTGGGGCTGGATTACGTTACATCCTGAGAAAACGTAGTGGTTTTCCCACACCATGTCACAACACTTTAGTGATGCTCTTAAGTAAACATGTTGCCACAAACACACACACACACACACACACACACACACACACACACAGACACAGACACAAACTATAATCTTTACAGAAGGATGAAGCGTCTTAAAGAGGATTTCAGAGTTCAAATACAGTATGATTCTGTTACAACAATTAGGTTTCAAACATTGAGCATTCATTAGTGGCAAAGAAACTGTCCTAACTTTGAGTATGTGATGTCTTATAGTGCGGCTTAGTCAAGGACAAACTTGTAAAAGCTGCCATGCTTGCTTTGGAAATTAAACTTTAAAGGAAGAGTTTGACTTTCTGGAAAATTTGCCTTCATGCAGAGATGAAGAAGATGAAGATTAACACCATGGCTCATGTTTAATATTTGGGATTTTATGGGGTGTTATGTATGAAACATGACTGACCTTCTCATTTTAACTCTTAGCAGGAAAGCAAATTAGATACTGAGAATAATTCCCACATGTGTGTTCCAAACACCTTCGCTGAGAGGTGCAAACACGACGTCCTAATGCCAAACGTGAATAAAGAAGAGCTAACCTGCTATCATGTGTTTCCTCAGCTTTATGACAAACATACAGAGCGATGAGCTGACTAATAAACAATCAATCAACTGTTACGTCTATCACGTCACGATACCGTACCAGGGCGCCCTCAGCATCCTCTGACAACATCCTGTCCGTCCCTCTTACAGAAGACGCTGCATGCCCTAATTAGTGAGCTCGTGGCCCCAGAGGGAGCATTTGGGGGGGTGGGGGTATCAAAAACAAACAAAGGAGCTCTCAGAGGCCGGAAGTGACGAGCAAAGTTCACTGTCCCGAGAGGAAAGGGTTATTTTGCTGTTTGCTCTTTGATTTCCCCTCCAGCCTGAACGCCATGGAAAATGCCCTCTGTTTTTTTTGGCCTACAGAGGATCTGAGTTGAAAAGGAGAAAAAAAAAAAAAACACCTGAAAATTGAGCTTTTAAATCAGCGTGGCCGAGATATTTGCTGAGTATTAGCCTCAAGAGACAGCGAGAAAACAGAGGAGAAGCAGTCCCTTGAGTATTCATGACAAGTTATCAAAGAGCTACTTGTGGATGGATTATTCAGAGGGACATCCGTCTCTGATAAAGTTAAATCCCTGAACTGTGAGGAATTGTTTATGGAAAAGTACCAATTTGCTCAGTGTCAGCTCTCTGCTGGCAGAGGGCCAGAAGTGCCGACTTAGACCAAAGATAGAAATGTCAGACGGTCTATATTAAGGAAATATACAAATCCTTACAAAAAGTCACGCCTTCATGTAGCACACTGAATACAGGTTTATGGATTTTAAAGCAAAAGAGGACACTGCATCGCTGCCCATGAAGTTCAAACACAACATGATCGTGAAGATTTTTTTTTTCGGCCTGTGTTTACTTGCCATGCCTCAAACGCCTTAAAAACTGGGATGAAAGTGCTATTTATTTCTCTGTTAATGTAACTGGTGCTTTGGATGTGACAGTTAACAGCTAAAGGATAAGCCTTTAATCTATGAGCTGATGCATCAAGTGCTCAGAAAGAAAACCTGACCTGACATGTTCCACACTCTCAGGATTTAGTATCAATTTTACCTTTAGGTCACTATAATATAAAGTTCCCTTCACTCTGTTGTATACACTATTGACTGCAATGCATGTTTTGTGACAAACCCTGCTTATTACCAGTGAAAATAGCCTGACAGTGCTGTGAACTGTAGCTGCTGTTAGCTTATGTACAAAGCACCGGGGGAGTGTTAGTGTTTGCACCACAGAGATTTCCAGGGGAGAGAGGGAGCGGAACCAGCATCGCCCCAAAACTGGAGCTGGGCGAGCATGCGATATACGAGGAGTGGAAAGGAGAGAGTGAGCGAACAACGAGGTGCCGGACGAGAGTAAATCTGACTGGGAACGTCCACCGGGCAGTCTGCGGCACGTTGCGTGAGCGTCGCGTATTTGGTCCGTCTTGCACGCGAGTTCAAACCCCACCGGGAGCGCTTAGCCCGCCAGACTTTGTTTACTTGCTCAGATTTGGACATTTTCCCGGTGTATATTCTTCTAAACATGCTTCTACATGTGTAAATATGCTACGAATCAAAAAAAGCTTCTCTTTGCTTTTTCTGTGCCTGGTTTCCTCCTGCTTGAGGTGCTCTGTAAGTTGATGCGTGCTGCTTGTGTCAAGCGTCAAAAATAGAACAATTCACGCCAAGCTGAGTGTTGAGACGCTTCTGGGACGCGTTTGAAACGACGGAGCCGGTGGGGTTTGATACATTGACTAGAATTCCTGCGTATTACTCGCGATGACGCGTCGCTCACGCAATGCGCCATGGACGTGCCTGGTGGAGTTTTGGGGTGAGGCTGACTTTTGACCTTTGTGAAATACAAGGCTAAAAAAACAGACGCCATCACTTTTAACTGTCAAGTGGAGAGCCAAAACACTGTTTCTCTTCCAGTGTCTGAGTTTAGGAGCGAGGTGTGGCTCACATGTCATAATGAGCATGCCTGGCATGCAGTAATATATGAAAAATGTATGATAATAATAGCACTTATGCCACTTAATTATATGGTTGCATGTGGTTGGTGTGGCCCTCAGGAGGGTTTGGTGCGGGTCAGCTTGGTCTTTGCAGACATTTGTGAATATAATATAGAATGAACCCCTGCGGAGGGAACCTATATTTATGCTGTAATTATTGTTGTTGCTGGATAGATTATAATTATGCTACTACAGCCCCTACCACTGACAAAAAGCCAGACGTTACCACACTTATGGCAATATACACAGTGGTGACACTGATCACAGTTCAGCGTCAATACTTTATCATCCCGTTTGATCTTCCTGCTGCTGCAGTGGATGGAAATCTTCATCACTGTCACTTAAATGTTATTTCAGTGTACCATTGTTTTCAACGACTGTAAGACAACAACAGGTCGACTGTTTTGTGCTGTCACACTGACAGAATATAAATTAAAGTCATGGCTACAGATTGAGTGACTGGCAAGAAAGTTTATCAGGGGTCCTTTATCATCTCTTAACTTGTGTTTGATTTATACTCAGCAAATTCAAAGTTTAAATCAATTCACCAGAGACTTAGTAGAGCTTTGAATGAGGAAGTACTGCCACCGCAGTAAGCATTGATACATGGTGGTTGGCCACTGTGCCCAATGAATAATACACTTTCAGATGTAAGGTTCTTATGATGACGTCTGGTTTTAAACCCAATAACTGCCAATGCATTTACAGCTCAGTACAAGTATTACTACCCTATAAACACTGTGATGATAGTTTCTTATATGCATTAAAGTATTTTAAAGCCCCCATTTACTCCCACTGACTTTTCATATGATTAGAAAGTGAACCAACAACACTTCACTTCTCTGTCTGGGTATAGCAGTGATACACTGAACAGCCGGCTGGGTGCAGTTCAATGTTATCTGCGTCCTGCCTCCTGTTGTACAGACCCACTTCAGTCATTTACGCCGTATTTTCCTAAAGAAATGTGGCCTGGAAATTCCAAAGTCTTTCCTCACACAGGATGTTTGTTTTGCCATAACACCTGCAATGCCACAAAATGCCATTATAATTACACTAGACTGTAAAAGTCTAACTCTGATGCTGAGGGAGGCAGAACGCCGCTGAACACAGAAATATATTTCTCCTCTCGGTTTTAATCTTATAGTTTTAATGTCTTAGAGTATTAAAATCCAAATCATCATACATGTTGTTATGCCACATCAGCTGTTTATCACCTCATAATCAAATTACAGCACTGTGAATCCAACACATGCTCATATACAGTGTGCATATATACATTTAATGTCAGCACAGCAGGATATGTCTTGATATGTCTTTAGTCATTAGTATGTCTGGATGGTTTCACAGAGAAAAGCATGATTTGAGCATGCTCAGTGTGAACGCATAATTTTGTGTCTCGCATGTGAGTGGATGCAACATAAAAGCGTGCGGACAGAGGTGTTGGCATGGCAGCTCTTCCTCTCATCTCCGCTCCACTCAGAGTTGATTGGGTTAGATGGCAGAGCGGCGAGGACTCTGTGCTAAGCCTCAACACTGCTAATCCTATCAGTGTTCAAAGTCAGTGCTAAAGGTAGGACTCCCAAAAGAGTAAAGCACATCTGGCGCCGGGGTGGAGGGGATGGTAGCAGCAGACGGACTGGGAGTCAGACGCATGCATGCAGCGACACTGAACTGTGCACTGACATCCACCTGCTAACGCACGTAACTGATGAAACTTCCCCACCAGCTATAAATAAAAGTGACTGACAGTTAACGTGTCACTGATGGAAATCAAACTCACGGTGAGAAATATTAGCTGCTGCTGCCACAGTTAACACCAACGGCCTTGTTGCTCTGTTGTCAAGCGTTATCATGCTGTCAGCCTGACATCAGGGAGGTACTTTTAATGACAAGCGAGTTGGCTGAATGCTAATTTTTCTCTGAATACAGGAAATGGAACAATAAATCAGAGCTACATGTCTGCAAAGATACAGCAATTTGTCATCATCAGTCATTAATTAAAGCTTCATACAGACGTCTGTTAGAAGTCAGGTGATACCCTAAGTTATTACAATTCACGCTGTGCAGAACATAAATGTCTGAACCAAGTGTAAACCGACTGTGATGTCACCCAGCCACCCTGAAGCCTCAAATTTGGCATTATAGCCGTTGCCATCTTAGTTTTTTGGAGCCAGAAATGACCATATTTGGACGACAGTTTGGAGCTGGTGGGTGACAAAGTGGTGGACAGACCGATATTGCCATCTAGAGAGCCACACCACTGGCATGACTTTCAAAATCTGAAAAGATATCCATCCTTTATCTGTAACCGCCAATCCTCATCAGGGTCACGGTGAGGGCTGGAGCTTATCCCAGCTGACTTGGGGCGAGAGGTGTGGTATACCCTGGACAAGTCGCCAGCTCATCACAGGGCTGAAAAGATATGATTGCTATAATATATGCTCTACACATAGAGCTGAGTGTCATGCACTAATTGCAACGAGTGATTTTGGTCCAGGTACAGCAAATCCTCCAGCACGTACTCTCCAGAGGCTACAGTCCATACTAAGCAGTATTATTGAAGTACTATGAAGTGGAATTAATTTGGAGGAATATCTGAGATACTGGATGATTGGTAGGAGTGAAAATAAATATTGATCTCATCTTTAAATTTGAAATTAAATTAAAGTTGCTCATCTTGGCAGACTGAAACTGTACGCGTGATCCTTACAGATAGAGCAGCAGATACACAGTGGAAATAAGAGACTTATTCTAAGGTAGCAAAAACAGAATTATACATATTGTATTATACCTTTTTAAATGCGATTGCTCAGAACAAAAACAAGGTTTTAACACAGAAACAAAAGACATTCCACACATGTCTGTTGACATAGGTCCTATGAAGCCATGTAATCTGCCATATTGATTTTCCCTGCAGGGAGTCTTAGAAATATAGATATCCGAGGTCACACACAACAGGGTTATAACTTCAGAGATAAAAACCTGTGCTTTGAAATCACAAAGTGAACCCTGAGACCAACCCACGGTAACCCACGAGGTTACGGGAGAAATTGTATGATGTGATCTGTTCTGTCAGCATGAACAGGCGTCCGCGCCTTGTCCTGAGCACAACACAGACGATAGTTGAGGCAAGAACAGAGAGAAAATGTGAAGGAGTTTCCCCACAACAAAATAGTGGAATTTCTTTTTAGGATGGAATGAGACTCACAGATACGAACGGCATCAAAATAAAATGTAGCTCACACATTATTAATCGATCAGCCGAAGGTTGTATAGTTTTTATTATCTTTTTGTCAATAACAGTAAAAAAAGATGAATTTCTCTGCATTTATTGACACGGTGGAGAGTTTTAAGCTACAACAGCTCACATTGTTACTGTGGTTCATGGCCTTTATTACGTTCTGTGACAATGATCAGCTGATCAGTTTGTCAAGTGTTTAAACAGAATAGTCAGTGAGGAAAGGAAGATGACAAAAAAAAAAATTACCTCCATGAACAATCTCATGTCAGATCGTGCATTAATAAAGTGTTTTCTGTACACAGTGTAACATCAGGCCCATACCTGACAGGATTTTCACACATGTTGACATTACTAATAAAATATCCAGAATGAGGGAATGTATCACATGGTTAGATGAACAAAAGAGGACTTCTGTGCTCTTAAACAACAGAAATTTCATACATGCCCATTTATATGTAAACCCGTCTATAAGCTTCTTGCTGGAGAAACATTTGTGTCTTTGGAAAAACTCCAGCTGTCAGTGAAAGGTCATATTTTTTCATTTAATATAGGTTTTTATATATATTTGACATTTTGTACTTACTTGTACTACTTTCCTCATTACGGTCAAATTACTGCTCAAATTTGATTCTATAACATCAGTTTCTCGCACAATTACAAGCTCCTGCACACAATTTGTGAAATGAATAACGAGGGAAAGTAAAATGTCAATTTAAGCTAAATGTCAGACATTTTCATGGTTTCAAATCCTGTTCTTCCAGCAGGTAATGAGCAAAGTGAACTAAACACCCCCCCTATCCGTTTCAGTAGTCTGCTAGATAATGATCGGTTCCTTTTCTTTAAAGGAACCGGCTATCACACAGGTTGCTTCCTCATACAGCAACTTCACTTCACAGAGAAGCTTGTTGCTGTTTGATCCAGTGCTGGAGCAGAAGTACAGACCTCCATATTTTTTTTCTTTTCTTTCCAGGTAAGAGCCACTGCTTTCTAAATCAAGCCATTGTATGCTGCAGCCTGCTCCTTCTACCCAGAATCCCTCAGGACAATGGACAATGGGGTCCGACTCCTGTTACCAAGCACCTGTACACTCGTGCACACAAGCCGAAACAGGAGACAGAAAGTCACACGCACACACACTCTCTCTCCCCATGCGTTCAGACCCCCTCTGTCCATTCTCCAGCTACCACAGCGTGGATCCAGTTGCAGGAAGGATGGGCGTGGTGCCATCGTTACACTGCCTGCTTTAACAATCCCTCACTTCCAGTGCAGACGCTTTCCTGCGCCTTTATCCAGCCATCGCCGACAAAAGGTTACGAAATATCGATCTGCTTCAGCTGAGCAGCTGAGGTCTCTATCACCCTGACGTGACAGATTCACTCCACATTCACTTCTCCGTGCATCGTTCTTCAACAAGTTCCACACTGCCACTACAGCAGAGGCTGTTATTTACCAGCAGCCTCGTGCCTTTTTGTATTGAAATGAGGAGAAGACAAAATGTATTTATTTATTTTGGCGTCTAACCGTTATCGGTTGGATTGATCGCCGCGGGGTGGAATTGGTCGCTGGATGGAGAGGAGAGCGACGACAGGAAGGAGGAATGTACTGGAAGGCCTTATCTGGGAACGCCAGGCTGCTGTGACGGGAAGTGGAATGTCAGGAGGTGAAAGAGGAAGTAGGCTAGGATGTAACGTGCAAACACACATTCGCAGTCAGATGTGCACAAATACACACATCCAAGCAAGCGTGCACACACACTTTCCTGCCTAATGGCCAATGCTAGTGAGACGTACAGCTCCCATCATTCTCCTGTCTCTGTTATTTCATTTGTATTTCCTCTATCTCCTTGATGTCTTTTTTCACTTCACTCCTACTCCCCGGCGTCTTTATCAGCAGTTTTTCGACAGAATAAATTGAACGTGGAGGACAAACAGGGAAATGCAGCATTATGGTGCTCATGGTCTAGTAACTATCAAACCAAAACTGGATACAATAGGGTTCATGTTTACTTGGTTACTTCTCTTCATTTATCCAAAGGATAAGTGGATTGTAGCCTGGTCGGGTCAGGAACTGATGTTAATAAACACTAACCAGTTTTAAATCCAAATGTAGTGCAAGGTTTTACAGATCCACTACTATTATGCAACATTATTAGGAGTTAAGCTCATCAAGTTAAACCACTGCAGAAGAAGAGAGTGCAATAATGAAAAGACCCAGTGAGACCCTAAAAAAAGAGAAAAATACTGCACAAATGTTACAAAACAACCTCCAGGAAAATGTACTTTAAGTATCAAAATCCAAACTCATTATGCAGAATACTGTGTCATATCATTGGCTAATTATTAATGATTATTGTCATCAACAGTAATGAACACGACTCAGCAATAATTCACTATAATCAATCAACCTTTAGTGGGAATGAAAAGTTCAAATATATGAATATACACATGGTTTACCTGTATAAAGAGATTTGTTTGCTTGATATTAAACTTCAGTTTGATTAGTTCACGTGTGATTTTGCACATTTTCATATTGTGATAAATCTCGGAAAACACTTCAGTCAGCAACGTGACTAATAACTGCAGCTTAAAATAAGTGTTGATTAAATAAAAGTATGAAGTGGTGTATAATACAAATACTAGTCTAACCAGAGTCTTAGAACAATCTGCCCCTGATGATTATTCATCTCGTTTCAAATCAAACACATTTTTTATTTAACAAAATGTTGAATTTACAGTTTGATCTTCTCTTCCACTTTTAACTTATTTGCACTTATTTATCATTTACTTTAAGAGTAGCTTGTTTCAGTACATCAAATGCGGTGATCCGATGACCAACATCAATAAATCAATAAGTAATGAAACAGTAAAAAAAGGTAATTGGTCAAGCTTTGGAGACGATGGACTCCATGAACAGCAAATAACATGAGAGTAAGAATAACTGGTTTCACAGGCCATTTAACCAGCCTCTAATATTATTGTTTTGTCCTCAATTATAGAGTGCATTGCCACAGCAGCCACAACCTAATGAAGCATTATATTCTCATTTCAAATGAACGAGTTACTCTTCCAGTAAAGTCTTCACAGATGAGTGTATGAAGAGAGTGCAGAGTAACAAGGTCATTTCTAGAGTTAAAATAGGTTTTTATCATGGAATGCTCCTTAAAGGAAAGACCAACTCATGAAAAATAAGAAATAAGACCACGCACATTGGAGGACGGTGGGTGGGAGTAATTTGGAAGCAACCTAGCGGTGATCAAAAACAAGAAATTTCTGCCTTAAAGCTTCCATCCTGCCTTGTATTTTCAGCTTCTTACACTTCGTTAATGAGCGCTTTGAGACCTGGCAACGGCTCGTTTTGTAACACGCTCGTCTTTTACCAGACGTGGCTTCAAAAGATTTCTTCTAACAACTTCACTAAATCCTGTCCAGCCCTAATCTAGGTTATTTGGCTGTGAAGCATACTGTATGCTGCGAGTGTACACTGTAGCAGTGGCATGGAGCTGCAAATGCATGCACACATCAACACACACACCTCTTGCTGACACCCCGGCGTCCGTTGGCATTTGTGCCTGTGTGCTGGGCTGTCACTTGCAGTGTGAAATAATGCATGGGCTCCAGAGCAGGGCCACTTTCTCCCTCTCATTCTCCTGAGTGGCCTGACAATCGAGGGCTAGCTTTGTCGCAGCAGCAACCAGCTCGACTTAGAGTCCTCCTCAAACAAAGATCCACACCACTCTGGAGACAAGGCCGGTTAATGGAGCCCACTGGGTCCTCTAACTCCACTTCCATAACAGTCAGTCAGATAAAGTAAAGACAGGAGGGAAAAATGGAAAGTGCACGACAGGGAGAGGGTTAAAGTAGACACCAAAACAACAATCTGTGAACACAGTGCTGACGGGGCAGGAACGACAATGACGCCTGACAGCACCATGTGATGAAAATAACAACCACCATGCATAATGCAGGACACTCTCCCTCCACTGAACCGAGCACTCTGGACTCTCCAGGATGTTTGCCGTCCCTCCTAAAAAGCCCTCCACCATCGGGGAGAGGGGCTCGCGGTTTGTGCCTTTCCCCTCGTAGACGACGATGGTCCGACGGCAGCGAGCATCCTTTGGGAGAGCGGGTTGTAATTATGCGATGGGCATTGGTGATAGCTATACGCTGCTCCAACCTCAGAAGTGAGTTGGTCGCACTTGATCTGCCCCAGCGGGTCCCAGGGGTGGCAGGAATTACCCTATCATGTTGTTTAACTGTTAAACAAACAAATGAGCAGTGAGGGAAGACAGGAGGTAGAGGCTTGGTCATGCGCTGTATGTTAGACAGTCATACACAGTGAAATATGATCCTGTGTCACTGTTAGGTGTCAAAAAATGATGAATAATATATGCTACTTTTTAATAATAAAGGTGTTGGTATCTGTATCAGTGATTATGGCCCTTGTATCTATCAGAACCAAACACCCATCTCATCTCAAACTGCTCACAGGGGTCGTGCTCGATGTCTCTTAATTTCTTCCTCATCCTCTTCCTGTTTGCGAGTGAGGAAGGTGTGGGTGGAGGTTAACTCTCCTCTACACCTGCATATCTCTGTCCGACTGCACGGTCACGCATGCGTGAAATTAACATTGGGAATATTCGCCTTCCGTTCATCCTAAATTCTCAAGCGGAGGGGAAAACCTGCAGCTTCTTCACTCGTAGTTCAACTTTGGTGAACTTTGAAGTCACAGCTTCAGCCAATAAGAAAGACAAGCAAGTGAAGATCACTGTGTGACATTTGGGTGATCCAATTAAATCTGATCAAACCTTTTAATCAATCCAGTTATGGTATTTGTCTGAGAGATGTTGCTGTCCGTCCAGAAAATAAGTGGACTGTTTCTATTCAGCATCTCAGGCTCATCAAACATACAATAAAATCTCTGGCTGCTCAAAGAGAGCAACTTTTTCAATTTAAGAACATAATATTTGTGGTCAGGCCTCCATCGCTTCGTCCATTGACACACTCAGTACACTCAGTGTGAACGTTCAGAGCCCAGAGGGAGCTAACAAAGAGCTGCTCTGATTGTTCTTGTAGCTTTCCCACATTTTTTTTTTGTTTTGTTTTTTTTCTGTCACTTCACGGCTCGCTGCAGAAGATGAAAAATGTTTTTTTTATAAGAACACAAGCATGTGTCTAATAAGTTGCGCTGGCATGGTCTTGAGAAAACATCTACCCACAAGCCCTGTGGTGAAGTGTGTGTGTGTGTGGCACAGCATGTGCAAATATGAGACGATGTCTTCAGCCTGTTAGCGAGTCCTACCGAGAGCTGAGGCGGGCAGCGAACATGCCCTACATGGTCCTAGTGAGGGATTCAAATGGACAAGAGGCGGCCAGCCACTATATGGGACTAAAGCAAAGACTGAAGGGAAACAGTCCGAGGTGCTACTGTAGACTGGAAATGAGCTCTTATGTAAGAAACTTCATCCTGTCCTCTGTAATCCCCATCCCCCCCTCTGCCCACACACACACACACACACACACACACACACACACACACACTTACACACATCTTTCAGGCATTAATAAGTCATAACTCAGATGTTTTTCTCCCCTCCACACCACATCTATCCTCATTTACAGAGGTGTAGAGTCAGTTAGGCTGAGGTGAGTGGCAGACAATTTCCACCACCGGTACACCTGCTACATTATAACAGCAGTGTGTGTGTGTGTGTGTGTGTTACTGTGGGTGTAAAGTTCTGCGCATGCGTGTGTGGCATGTCAATGCTGATTACACTGCGTGTGGAGGATTCACTGGACTGTTTCTGCCTTCGTAGGTGCCTGACCTACCTGCTCTGATCAGGTTTCATCGGGGCTGGACTGCTCACAGGACTGGAACCACTCACTTCATTTTATGTCTTTGCTGGGTGGTAATTCCTGCTGTCCCACTGCATTTACAGCTCAGTGGATTTTTTTTCTTTGAGAGCGACTCTCTTGCAAAATAAGAGATTCTCTTGTAAATTAAAGAAAATAAAACAATATTTAGACAGTGCTTGTGTGTGTTTGTATTTTTCATGACATTTAAAGGTGTAATCAACAGGTAAAGGTCTAAATTTTGGCCTGTAAAATGTCAGAAAACTAAAAAATGTCTGACATTTTTAATGATATTTTTGTTTGAAAAATTAATTAAACGATAACTCAGTTATTAAAATATTTACTCAGATTGGAGCCTAAACGTCTAAAGGGGGAAGATTTCTTTTGGAAATCTTTTGCATATATATAAACAGTAAACTATGATGTTGTGATAACCATGCTGCTTATGTGTGTGTCTGTCTCAGTGCATGCTCTGTGTGTTTCAACAGACATCATAAACTGTCACCTCATTACGTGTCTCACACACACACACACACACACACACACACACACACTGTCTGGTCAAGTACTTTGGCTTTGTCCGCCTCTCAGATTAAAGCTACCGGGCTAATTTGCTGCTACGTCGCAATTCCTGCATAATCCATCTCTAATCCTCACCGACTCGATTAAACAGCCAAATCTCCAGCTCAGTATCTGGCTCTATCTGCCGCACTCTTCATTTGTGCTCGCTCTCCTCCACTTTCTCCCCTGCCCGTCCCCTTTTTTCTCTCTTTCCATGCCCTCCCCTCCACCTCTCGACTCTCCTCATCTTCTTTATCGTCTTTGCGTCGTCTGCCTCCTTCTCTTTCAGCCTCTCTCTCCGCTATCTTTTTTTTTTTACTCACTCATTCTGTCTCGGCATCCCACAAGATGCTTCTGTCGCATCTTTCTTCCGTCTCAGATAAAACGTGAACTGTGTTTCTGCCAAAAAAAAAAAAAAGCTCCATGAGGTCACCTTCAGAGGTGCTTGAGGTACTTTTGCCAAAACATTTGGTGTACCTCAGCTTCTTGTACATTTAGGGAACATATCTGTCTTTGTTCTAGCAGTTTGAAGTTCGATGTTGGTCCAAAAGAAGCTGTGGAGCACATGAGGAAAAATAGATTTTCAACTCCTTCGTTTTTTTCCCCCTAAAATCTGCTTTAAGACTTTGGAGCTTAGACTTTCAATGAGTTTTTTGAGCCTCCTCAAAATAAAAACTAAAAACTTGTGCAGTCAATAAAAAAATATGAAGAATTTCCCCATCGCAGTTTGGAAGATGAATAATCATTTAATGGCAAAGTTACAAAGTGAAAGTCTGAAGTTAACTGACCTCAAAGATCTGTAAAGTCTGCGTAGGAGTGGGTCAAGATAACACTGGACTTTTGAGTGACAGGAGACTGAGTGGATGCCAGAAATCGACAACATCAGCTGTGTGTGAACACCAGACCAAAACCGCTTACAGCGTCATCTGGGAAGGGGTCAAAAGGTCATCGACTGGGAGCCGAACATCACCTTTGACCATCTTCTGCCTGTATGACCATTTCATAAAAATTTCATACTCGCATGACACCAACTAAATCATCTCCATGCCACCTGAACTCCATCTGCTGTAGACCAAAATTACACTCCTAAATTACGTCCTCCAAAAGCCATTAAGTTTAGTTTATGCTCATGTGAGATACGGCGGCGCAGGCCTCTGCAGGCGGCACACGCTGTTTATGGTGTTTATGCTCAACGTACTATTTATCACATTATTCTCCGAAACAACGGGGGCCGTGCAAACAGAACATTCTGCGGAGAAGCAAGAGAAAGAACTCGCTCTGCACGCTCTGCAGCTCCTTAGTGCAGTGGAAGATGCAGATTAAGTCCTCAGTCGTGTCTTCAGGAGCACGCTGACCATACACAGTGCAGCCACGTTTCAACCTAGTCTTATTTTCATGCATCACACCACCACATCTTTCTCTTCTGTGGGTTTATGATTTATTGAAAGCACTGGGAGGTGTCACGCACCAACTCAGTGTGCATAACCTTGGGCTGTCATCACCCCATTGAGTCCAAGTTAAACCAGGCTGGGACAAATCAACCTCAGTGCACTTAGTGTCACTCCACTCATTTAATCAGCTGAAAATGAGAAGGTGGAACACAGGAACACATACAATTCTTCACGTGTTTACCGTCAGTTGCCTGTTTGCATGGCTATAGCATTCACCCGACACTGATTTATTTTTCCATCATTTATAATTTCACACTGACAGTGAAGTACAGCTGTAGATACTGTCACCATATCATCGTCTTTTGTGGCAGTCTCCATTTTAGGAAGCCGGCTACTGAATATTGTTAACCATTTAATTCACCAAATCTGTCTGTCATGGCCAGTGCCAGCTGTAAACACACGAGTCGTGAGATGGTGGGTCCACCCTGTAATTAAATTGATAAAATAGTGATAGAATCTTCAAATATTCAGATTGTGGTTACACCCATGAGGTGCCGCTGAGAGGGAGAGTCTGCATGGAGTAGTCATAGCAACATTGATTCAAATGTTAAGAGTGTATCTGCTGTAAGATGTCTGATAAATTTGCGGTCGAGACACGAGGGTCACTTCCTTAAAAGTTCAGTGATGGATCCTCTAAACTCACAAACCGTTAATTTCAGAAGCCTCTGCACGCATCCGTCTGGACGCGCAGACACAAACTATTTACATAAACCATTTATCACACACTGAAGGGAAGATAAATGACCCATCCATTAGCGATAACAATCAAAGCTTAAGATTCTGTGTGTGTGTTTGCATCTGTACACTCGGGTGTCTTCACAAGTACATCAGAGCGAATGCATCTCCCATCTTATCGCGCATTATGCATGACGCTTGTGGCAGTAATTGATTGCATAACTGCCGTCCTGAACTTTGATGGAGAAACATAAACAAAAGTCTGATTAAGGACAACAGTCTAATCAGCATCTATCCTCATGAAAGAAGCGGACGTTCCTTCCTCGCTTTTGATTCTCGGCTTTTGTATTTTTGAGGAATGCACCACATCTGACGTCAGTTCTCTCCGAAGAAAAGAAACATGCAAACTGAAGCTTCAGGAACTGAAATTAAAGACAATGCACTGAATATTAAATCAAATCCAAAAAGGTATATATGCATGAGAACTTTTCAGTAGGTTGGCCTGAATATGTCAACATGCATATCAAGGTTTAAAATAAACAACTCACAGATGTAGGAATGTTTTCTATGTTTGACTCTGAAACTTGCGTGGCAATCGTATTACTGCAGAATAAACAGTGAGATGATGGAAGATATTTAAACTCAGCTGCTCAAAAATGAAAAACTGAAAAGACGTTAACCGTTTCCATTTAAGTGCTCGACTTTTGAAGGATAAACATACTGTCATCACTTAAGCTGAAAGTTTAGATGAGCTGCTGAACACAACAGGCCAGAGAAAAAATGAATGGCACATAAAATAATAGCACATTTCTTCATATTAAATAAACCATAACCAACCAAAAATAGGCTGTAGCTGAACATCCGCAGGTGCATTTATGCAGAATTTACACCTTTTTCACACTGCATGGGGCAAACACTGCGTGCGTAGAAAGTAATGACAACTGCAGATTCTGCAGGACGGACAGGATGGACAAATTCAGTATCTGAAACACGACGACGCATCATTAATAACATGTCAAATAAAACACCATACAGTAAGTGGTAATGTACACATTTGCAAAATACCACAGGTGTGTATTCATTCTGATGCAACTATACTGTAGTAGTGAGCTCACATTTACCAAGATTCGGCATAATTTTTGCTTTCAGACGTTGGAAATTTGCAATACAAGCTATAAAACTTTCTGCAGAACGCAATAGTTTTTTTAAAGTTACGTAGGTGGAAAACGATGTCACACTCTCAGCTCTGCAACTTTCCCTAATGGACCTCAGCACTGACTTCTATGAGGCTATTTCAGTCACCTCATGTTGCCTTGATGACTTCCATACAGACGGATCATATATTACACCTTGTTTAAAGCTGACACTTTACTGATGTTCAGCATCAGAGACGTGACTGCCGTGCTGCTGCCTGTAATTGTGCTTCAGTTGCTGCACATTAAGTAATTTTTCACCTTGTTTAGTACACTGCCTCACTGTATTAGCAGTGACTGACCTGGACAGAAAATGGAAAACAGTTCATAATGACGAGCCGCGCATGGTTCTGTCACGTGGCTTGCAATGACGGAGGAAAGTGCTGCAGCCAGCGAATTACGAGTAGCTGAAAAAAAGTGAGTAAAAGAGGGGGAGAGAGAGAGAGAGAGACGGAGAGAGAGCGAAAAAAATTATGGTTGTCACTTGACAGCTTGGGTCTATTTTTAACACGGGGAGGAGGTAAAAGACAGATGAGCGACAAGTTTCGGCGGTTAAGGGGAGTTCTGATCGTCCTCCTGTGCCGCGCTGTGTGATGTCTTGCTCGCTGACAGGTAGTGTCAGGAGGGGAGATGAGACAGAAACTAATATTCCTCTGTGGCTTCCGTGTGCTTTTCAACACAGTTATTAAACACAATCTGTAAAGTTATTTTCCTGATGATCATGATAGCAGAGGAGGCACGTGGGGGGGCGGAGGAAACTCCAGAGAGCGATTACGGATCAGACAAGACTTGCCTTTTGTCCTCCCAGAGGATGTGTTAAGACGTATGAGTGTGTGAGCACATGGATGGAGGGGGTGGGGGATACATGGATCTGCCGTCATGATTAAAGTGTCCCCATTGAGGGAATTGGTGGGAGTGTTGTGGAAGCTGCACGGGGGTGTACAACAAGAGTATAAGGGAGAATGAAGTGACTTGGTCTCCAAGAGGGACAAATAACATATTGCATATAAATGAGGATTTTCATTTCATATGACAGAGTGATGCAGTGATAATAATGCTTTTGTGTGCACATATGTACAAAGAATATATATGTGCATGTGAGTGTGGTCTACACCGTCTGACAGGACCCCTCCTAGCGCTACTGCTTCCACCGATGTTTCATGCTGCTCCGTCGTATATATTCTTTTCTTCCACTGAGTTGAATCACTGCATATGAGAATTCAGATTTCTTGGGAATACAGAAATAGAGCAGCAAGAGGTCAATTGCCTGTAGATTGCCAATTGCCTCCAGGACGTCATGCGTACATCCACATAAACAATCCGCGGAGTGAAAATATCTGCACGAAAATGTGAGCACTTTGCCTAATTACTCTTAATGTCTGGGGTTAATGGGCTCTCACGGATGGTTGGCCCCAGGAAATCAGTGAACATAATGACCAGTCACTAATGAACACTCGAAACATCAATGATGATACGAGTGAAAGGCTTTGTGTCTGTCGGCGTACCCCCCTCCCCAAAAAAAAGGAGAAAAAGAGGGCCCAGGTTTGGGCTCAGCAAGCCTCTGCATGCGACATTAGAGAGATCTGTCACTTTGTGGTTCAAGTGGCGAGACTTTCCACATCCTGAAACAGAGTCAGCAATAAGCTAAACTCCCTCAAACCCGGACCTAATCCTAATAGATCCTGTTTAGCATACAGTTGAGAGACGTCCACCTCTTCAAACACATGCGCTGGGAGAGATTATGGGGGGCTTTCTGTGCCTCTGCTGTACTGTACATCAGAGCCCGTGTACAGTACTGCTGCTGCATACAGATACATGAGAAGAGAAATGAATGAGGGAGGAGTAACGTGTTTTTTCACAGGCAACAGTGACATTTTGGAGGCTAGCATTCAACACGGCACATAGACATTCTGTCAAAGCTACTATTTCCTCTGTGCTTTCCTGACTTGTACTTTATATGCCATTGTTCCTGGCTATGGAATCAGAAAATAGAGCTTACATCAGACATTCACTGCGAGGAAACTGATCTAGCCTTTCTGTGGGCCCACAGATCCTTGGTGACTTTCACAATTAACAATGGTTGCATGTGGGGGGACAGCTGGACCTGAGCGGCGGATATCAATGCCATGTGAGGGGATTTACTGCAAGTGAGGGGAAGTGTCTCTGCTGGGACGAAAATACAACCCAAATCAAACAGCCCTCTTCGAAAAAGGAGGCTGTCCTCCCAACGAGTGGGTCAGAATCAGCCGTTGCAAACACAATCATGTGACAAAGTCATCATTACTGGCCTGGGACAGCCACAGATGTTGGATTTTGGAATTTCGACAAATATAACATAAAATTCTTCTTCTAAAATTGTAATAATACATCATATATCCTATCATTACAGTAAGTGCCAAAAACTGCAGTTCCTTGAATAGAGGCTGGCTCCAAAAGTCTCTTGATTTCCCCGTTCATGGCGACAATCACGGCGAAATTATATTAAGGGTTAAAGTTAATGAAAGATGTGGCCACTTTGAGTGACAGGTGGATGGTTTCAGCCCACCTCAGCTCCACCCGAGCTCGACCTCTTTTTGTCCATTTTTGGATTAGCTTTGAGCCGGCAGAGTCAGGCACTGCCAAGATGGCGACTAACTGCCGAAGCCGAAGAGTTTTTAAAATGGCTCTCCAGAAACCTGTGGGTGACGTCATGGAGACTACATCCATGTTTTATACTGTCTGTGGCTTTAACTATAGAAATGCCACATCATATTTTTCAACAGTGGTCTGTGGAAGGCACTTCTGTGTGTCAGTCAAGGCTCCATGGACAAACAACTTGTTTTGCAGTCTCATTTGGAGGGCTTGTTGTGAATAAAGACTGTGCAAATTACTGTCCATTTATGTGACAGACTTTGTTAAAAGCACTTTGGCACTTAATCTGATGAAAACATGTTTTCTCTGAGGGCTGTTGTCACTTGGACTGAAATTGAAGAAAGAGAAATCCAATTATGACTGTTGGCGGAGATCCCCCCGCATAGTGGGAAAAAAAGGAGCATATTAACAGCATATTAAAACATATCCACTCTCATGTCTGTGGGAGAGGGTGCATCAGCCAAAGGAGAGCACAGGCGAGGGCGGTGATGTGGGAGATATTTTCAATAAATAGCAATTATACTGTATATGTTGGAGCGTGGTGAAGACGAGGGGAGGGAGGATTGAAGGGGGGATTGCACCTCTGAGCCATTATCGGAGATAATGACATCAACCGAGCTCTCTCCGGAGTGTAGTTGTGTGTGACAGAAAAATAGATAAGAGCTCATAATTACATACACCACCCAGGGAGGCAAGGAAGAGAGATAGATGGAGGTAGAGATGGAGGGAGAAATTATTTGGAGGAATAAACACAAGAAAGTCTGAAGCTGAGGAGAGAGGAAGACAGAGTTCGCATACAGACTCACTCAAAACCACGAAACACAAAGAGTAAAGGGACTTTACACACACATAAAATGTGCAGAAAGCAGCAGCAGCGCACACACAGGCATATATGCTGGTGTAACAAAGACCCTGACTGACCTGAGACTCTGATGCTGATGAGATGCTGGAGCTGCAGCTCTCAGGAGAGATGGGATGAAGGCGAGGAAGAGGGAAGAGGATGAGGAGGAGGGTTAGATGACAAGATGAAGAGGAAAAGAAGAGGGCAGGGAGGAAGAGGAGGTGGAGGTAGGGGTGTAATAATGTTGATGAAAAGACACTGGGAAAGAAGACCAACAAAGGAGCAGGTATACTGCATGAAGAGAGATTCTTAACGGACAGTTTAGCTTCTCTCGATCACTTCAAAATGACCACGAATGTTATTAATGAAATTGCTTGCGATGCAGCATTTAATGCAGTGAGTGGTGAGATGACAGGAGGTCCTGCCCTCTGGAGCATCACAGACACAAGCTAGTGAAATAACACGATCGATAGAGTGGCTACTTTTCCTTGCTGGTGGGCACAGGACTTTAAGGATTGAGCCTGGCTCACCCTGGCCCCTCATGAAAGGCTCCAGATTCATTCATATCTCAAATCACGTCTAGGTGAGCCGGGCTCTGGTGAGGCTGAGACCGTTATCGCTATCGTCTGTGGAGTGTCCAGTTGATCATCTAAAGACGGTTAGACTCTCTTGTAGAAGTATTTCACCTTGGACTGACTACCTGAAAATGGTGCTTTTAAATTGGTTGGATCAATAGTGAAGTCATTCATCACGGTGACTGTCATCTTGGACAGAGAGAATGACGCCTCAGTTTGTGGGACATGGTGACGAACGCAGCTCTGCTTTCAGGGTGAGGGGGGACGATATTTGGTCATTTTATGCCCAAACCTTTGTTGCATTTGGAAATGTGCAAGAAATGTAACAATTACAGTAAATCATGGAAGGAACAATCTCTAGAGTTCCTCTACAAGACTTTCTCCCGAGGGGAAATGGAGTCCATGTGCAGGAGGGGCACATGGTGGAGCTTAAAGGATTTCTACCCAGATCTTTTTATAAATAAATTACAATACAATTTATATGCACCGTGTTTCATGTTGGCTTTTGTGCAAAGCCTCAACATTGATATACATCTATTGTAATTTACCTTCTGGTATTTGACTTGACTACTCTGCAAAGTGTTGAACCTGGAGGCCATCACTGAATAGTGGTTGTTGCATGAGTTGAGCTGCATTTGATCATCCTGATCTGCTTGTTTATTGCTGTATTTACTGGTTTCCTGCTTATTTATTTAGTTCATTTTTTATTTACATCCCTGCAGCTGGCGGCTTGTGGCTCAGGAGGTAGAGTGGACCATCCACTAATCAGATGTTCTGCGGTTCGATCCCCAGCTCCTCCAGTCTGCATGTCGAAGTGTCCTTGGGCAAGATACTGAACCCCAAACTGCTCCCGATGGCTGCGGCATCGGTGTGTGAGTGCATATGAATGGTTAGCTCCGAGAACCTGATGAGCAGTTGGCACCTTGCATGGCAGCTAATGCCATCAGTGTATGTGCTTTGAGTGGTCGAAAGTCCATTTACCATGATGAGAGTTAGATGAGAGCAGCGATACCAGATATCTCATATCTGCCAATGAAGTATGAAGCCACAGCCAGGAGTCCATTAGCTCAGCATACAGACTGGAAACCGGCTAACAAGGTCTCTGACTGAAAGCTTTGCTACATTAAGTTTTGCTAAGCTTTTCAACGTGATAGTTATGTTTGAACACCACCAAAATAGATCTGAATTTGCCTACTCCCTGATCTGTATGCCTTGGGCCTTCTGTGTGGGGTGGTGGCGGTGGTGGGGCAAATCCCACTAATCCTTGACACCGAATTGCACTGTACTGTTTAATCATTACTGACACCCTGCACCTTTCCTCCCACTTCAGCACTTTAATGGATGTAGGTGTGTGTGCCCCATGAACACGTAGCTGCACTGGCTCACATGAGTATCATGTAGAATACGCAGTCAGGTCTACAGTCCACTGAACAGATCCTACTTGAGACTGAGCGTCTCTACTTGCTACCTCTGTGCAAGTCTCACAAGTGTGCTGCCTTTTCCTGAGGTTGCTACGTGGAACTCTGGGAGACGTAGGAAGTCACTAAGTAGTCGAGGGTGGGATTAAGAAAAAAATAAAGAGGTTTCAAAGCTCCATCAAACATGTCTCCTGGAGAGCATTAAACATCACACTGTAGATGGATGATTTTTAGCAGTGTCAGGGTATCCTGGGAGGGATTTTCCCTCAGCGGTGTCTAAAGGAGACAAGTTACATAAACCTTACTTGTATCTCCTACTGTCTTTCTAATGGCACTTCTTCATTTGCTCTGCCTCGCTGAGAACACCAATACAGCTCTGATGCCCTGCAGGCCTCGGCTTAATAGTGTGACTGTAATGACTTTTTCCACATAGTTGCCTGCCGCCAGAGTCACCTCATGCACAATTACTCCATCTGGCTTTCATTGGGCCACTGTAATTACACTTTAACTAAAGACAAAGATCTTTTTCTCGGCACGCAGGTGTCAGTTGCATCTATGATGAAAGGACTACTTGTCCTTTTAAGGACTGGCCTAAACTCTGATGGTAGCAAATCTTTTATTTCTCTCTTTCTCAGTGCAACGACCGACGTGGCTAAAATGACAAATGGTGACGACGTCCGACCGGTCATAACGTTTATTCAGTGAGCAACTTCATAACAGTCCAAAATTAAACTTGCTGATTTGCGGTTTGTGTACTTTGTGTCTAGACTCAGCCGAAGATTATTTATGAGGGAAGAAACTCCGCTCCGCAGCACCACTGTACAATCACAAGTGGAATACATGCACACAAGTTTGTGGCTGCACTTTGAGTGTTTATCTTTGGAAGCGCTGCATATTGTGGTCATTGCTTGCTATTGTTAAACTATTTGTATTTGAGACATTACGTTATTTTGATAAAGGTTACACAGTTAAAGGAAAGCTGTTTGTATTAATGCAGTTACTGAATTGTCAAACATGCAACACTGCTTGAACAGACACAGCTGTGTCATTCAGGTCATTAGACTTAGTGATGGCAGATACCTGAAAACCCCCAAAACTCTTTATCTGGACATCCAAACCATCACATCCGTCACTACGCTGATAAGAAGATGAGAAGCATCAGAATGTGTCTGATTGAGCTCTAGCAGCTCACTGATCACAGCTTCTGTCCACAAAGAAGCAGGCTGTAAAGAATAATTGATGCATGTCGGGAAAACCGATACAAAAATCAGAGATTTGGCTACAACCACCATTCATGCCTAAATTCTGTCTGAACTTCATTTACCACCTCCACTGAGCAAACTGTCCTGGGGAAAACCGTGCAGGTAATGGTTTTATAAATTGCTACATGCGTGAACACAACCATGTCACAAATCAATGTCACTTCTCCGGGTAGTGGACTAGTTTTACTATTCAGGGAAACATGCACCTCCACAGGACCATAAGAGCAGGAAGGGAATACAATGAAAGCTTCTCAGTGACATACAATGGTAGTACGCCTATTACTGAAACTGCTCTCAATGTATAAATACGTCAGGAAAGGTCAAATTTAGAAGCTGTGCTATATGGTATGTCAATGGTTAAAGATACATTGTAGACCCGTCCATCATCTGATCGATTAGAGCAGTTTATTTAATAACCGTTTTTAAGATGTAGAACGGAGTGGGAATGGAAACGTAACAATGCAGCAGCTCACAAATGGATATTTGATTGGCAGCGTGTGATTATGAGCTGCCTAAACACTTCAAGGAGAAAAACGGGGATTATGTCAGTGTGCCTGAAGTCATAAGTGCATCTAACCCCCCCCCCACCTCCATCCCCACCCCCACCTAAATACCTCCAAGTAAGAATTATTTAACACAGGCTATCTTGTCTAAGCCCATGCCCTCAATTCCCGTCTGTCCACAGCTTTATTAACTTTTTTTTTTTTTTTTGAAGGACAGGTCAGATGGATATATGTGGTTGCAGTTGTTGTTGACTTCTGCTCGCAACATCTGTCAGCGCCACTGGAAGCAAGTTGCGTTCGCTCACAGCAGTGGTGTCATCTTGGCTAACTGGGAGGCAGAGATGTGCTATGTAACCTTTGGCAATATCAATTTGCACAGTTACCAAAAATCCCATATTTTGGTGACTCTGGTCCCCCATGGGTTGAGAAAAATCTACAAACCTTGACCTCGCGGGACCCTTTCAAAAGCCATTAGACAAATGAAACGGGTGTTCAACGAAAAACAACAACTTTTTTTAGAAGCATTTTCAAATGGCATGGCTTTCAACAAATTGGCAAATACTCTGCCGTCTTCCACTTCTCATGGGATTACAGGAATCAGTCGTTACTGATAAAATATTGATTTTAAATAACAACACGGACCCTGAACCAACTGCTTTTGTCAGGTCACTGTTGTGTTCTTTAAATTTGACATGATGAAAAATGCATAATGAAGAGAAGATGTAAGTTATGAACAGAGTATTATAGATTCCTGTATTGCTTAATTAATGAATAATGCAATCAGACTTTTAATTTGAAGGGTACAGGTTCACATTTTGGGGTTTAATATGTCTTGTATTTTTTTTCTTCCTCTTCCAAAAGTGTTGCTCATGTAGGGCAGAATAGATATGTTATTTTTCTGAATTTTATTGCTTCAACTAATGGATTAATTGTTCTAGAGTGTACTGTTGAGAACATTTCATTTGTGGTGTTACACAGGCACAGAAGGCAGTAAAAGTAGTTTTGTTTCTCTTCAATTGAAGTGGGTTTATGCCTGGCTATTTCTGTATGATTTACATTTTTGGATTCATCTGTTGAAATATTATATTATGCTCTTTTCTCTCATTCCATTCTGGGAAGGCACAGAGAATATTTTTACAGATTTAGATTTAGACTACATCAGCATCAGGGTGACTTTTCCTGCTTCTCCAAAGATCAGATTTCAGAAAACATCTTGTTTTGTTGGGATCGTTTCCATGTATCTAATGCTCTCTACCTTCTGTGATCAAATGTCAATTAAATAGAACAATGAAACTGAAATTAAATATCTTTCTACAGTGCTTTAAGTCAGTAATCGCTAAGCTGATCACCAAGTCAGTGACCTATTAGTTATTATTAGTGGTTTCTGTACTCAGGGGCAGATAGAAAAAGAGGCAGCCTGATGTGAGGATGAATGTAGATGGGGAATACCCAGTAATGATGCCAGACTGGCCTTAAGAACCACCTCATAAGCCTTCTGCGGCTCTCTTGGATGTAAATAGTCATTAGCCAGCGTACTGTCAAACCTCTGGCTACAGCAGCATCACAGGCAGCCTTATATTAGGAGTTGGTTATCAGGCGGACACCGTAGTCTTGTATTGTGCTGCAATTCAGCAGCGCATGCCATTATTATGACTTGGGACAAACCCTACGGACTTTATGATAATGTCTCTATAAATAGACTATATGTTTATTTGTGTATACATAAGGCTTGTTGAGGGAAACTATTATTGGCAGTAAATGGTTAGTGTCAAAAGTCAGCTGGGAATAACTCTGTTTATGTAGCCCATATGCAAAACAATACACAAAACCAATGTTTTACTGACCACCAGAGATTTCTATCAGGGCATCATCTTTCCAGGCCTCAGTCACTCAAAATATCAGCAGCCATGTATGGTCTCTCTGCCCATACGGGAAGGGTGACGTTGGATTCTTCCATGAGGAAGAGAAAGATTAAGGAAGTCCGTTTTGTGTGTCTGTGCCTTTAAGAGTCCCCAGGCCAGGGCCCAACGTTGGGAAAGTCACCCAGTGCCTTTCTCATGACCCCTGAGGGGAAGCCTTCTCCCTTTCTGGGTCCATGGATCGAGATGTAACATCAGAGGAAGTCCAGGAAAGGGACAACCAACATATCCGCAAATCCCAACATGCATGTCGTGGCTAGCACTGACTCACTGTTTCCTACTGTCCATGTTTGCATGCACACAATCATCTAATTGCTGTTAGCAATTTGACTCTGAGGATAATTCACAAATTTCTGTTTTCATGTATTTACATGTGACAGTGACATCCAGATATCTCCAAACAGCAAGCCGCTAGTTACTGTTGCTCCTATGGCAGTCAGTTTCCCACAGTTTATCTCATGTTGGGACTAAAAATATGAATGTTTGTGTATGCTTAAAAATAGTAGTAACTCCGTGAATGTGGGGCAGGAGTTGCAACTTGTCAAATCTCTAATGGTTAGCCTGAACATGGACTTTAGAGGTCAATGCAGCCTTTAATATATGCAGCTAATACTGCAGTGCTCCACATTCTTTAATCACAGCATTAATCCTGTGAATGTGACTTTAATTAAGGTAATATAATTAGATTAAGGTGTTTACATGACCCCAGGCTTAATTGCAGTATTTTTAGAATCAAACTAAAACTAAAGATTGAAGTATCGATATACAAGTCCAAGCCTCTGTTTGAAGTGACTGTTTCTTGCTGGACATTCAATCAAATAACCACAAAGAGATGCAAAGTGACGACAAATGACACAACTAAAAAGAGATCTAAAATGACACACACACAAAATGAGATGCAGTCAAAAAGAGATGCAAAATTACTACAAAAAGAAAAAAAAACACCAGAGTCACAAAACGACTTCAAAGAAAATACCAAACTACTACAAAGAGATGCGAAAAAGATACAAAACACTGCAAACAACAACAAACAAAGAAGTGCAAATTGCATCAAAGAGAAAAAAACAAAACTACGAAGAAACACAAAATGACTACAAAGATATACAAAACAGCTACACAGAGATGCAAAATGACTTCAAAGAAGCACAAAACAGTTAAGAGACACACATAGCAATGCAACATATTTAGTCATTTTGCATCTCTTGTGTTGTGTAGTTCCTACATGGTAGCACGTTAACAAGACATAACATCAGAGCCTCTGTTTGAAGACTGTATTTTTATATTCAAGTTTCCACAGGATATGAGGGGAAAAGACTGAAATGGAGATGAAATGGAGAAGCGTGTCAAGATGCTAAGAAGCTAGGATCATAAGAAGCTATGTAAGATGTCTCTTGGACAGTGATGGCTCTCTCTTTACCCATCAGTGTGAAGTTGAACCTGCACTAATCTCCTTTCAGGTTCTTGTTCTCCTGGGCCTTGTACAGGGTGCCGGTGGGTGTAAATACATGGGATTACAAGAGGCACTGGCACATTTGCACGGACTGACGATTGGACATCAAACTGCTTCGCCGAAGGGGAAAAAGTGCACTGCTGTATTTCTGTGTCATTACGTATGTACTCATAAATCCCTCAATCTCCTTCCTCAAATCAAAATTGCACCAGTTGCTGGGGACACATACATGAGAACCGCAGGCTTCAAACTGCTGTAATCCCGGCTCAAAGAGGAAAGGGGCTTTGCTGCACATCCATTTGGTATTATTCTAAGAAATAGGCAATTAGAGATAAGGCTATAGTTGTAACTTGGGCAAACTGCATGCCATGGCCCTCCCTATGGGACATATAATATATTTTGGGATGAAGTGTCGTCAGGGTAACAATGGGGAGTGAGACAGGAAACAAAGCGATGTTGCCACATTGTCATATATAGAATATGTCAGTATGCCAAGCTTTAAAACATGTTGTGTTCTATTGGGGAGAGGGATCAGTGCCCTAAGTGGCCCTGAGTTAAAATAACATACAGCATGGAGCTAAAAATAATGCTTGTAACCCTCATTCACTACTCTAAATCACTGAGCGTTGCCACTGAAAATCAGCAGTGGCAGCGCAGTTCTCCTTTCACCCCAATCCCCGACGGAGCCTTTGAAGCCCGTATGGATTGACCTTGTTAAATAAGTAAAGTCCATTGTGGGACCCACCTGGAAAACAAATGAAGATGTTCTTTTGCCAGATGGTGTGTCCGGAATAGAAGAGTAATTGTAGAACGGCTAGTCGAGAGATAAGGCATGGCTTATACATCGCTGCCATGAACAACTGGCCTTTGATAAGGAACATCTAGCTTCAAGATTAACGCATGTGCTCATGTAAATGCATTCACGTCACACACACACACACATACCACTGAAGCACAGTGTCAATGTCAGGAATAACAAAATGGCTCTTTCCATTGCACACTGTCCATTTTATTGGAGCTGGGAACATTGAATAGTCCAAATTAATAGTCGATGCAATCAACAAACATACCAGCATACTAAAAATTTGAGTTGGCCTGTAATTATTTACTGACTGAATATCTCTGCGTTCCCACTCAGGCTGTCCAGGTAACATGAATGAGCCTAAACCAGATCAGAAATCAAGTGACGAGGATTTACTGGAGTGAGTGAAACAATACGAGGGGAAAAAAAGGTGAAATTCTCGAGATGACTTGCCTAAGAACAAATGACAGGGGGGTAAATTCATTTAAGCAATTAGAAAACAGTGCGTAATCTGCACACCGCCTATTGAACCCAAGCTAATGTAATCAAATTAGCTGATCCAAACACAACTTCACTGAGACGATTTTAATGGGTTCATGTGATTAAGAGGCAAAGTTTACTATTAAAGCTTGATACAAAAAAAAAGAGGAAGCACAGAAGTTTGTTGCCAAATTGAATTTATAAAAAGTAACAATGAACTTCCTGAAGCCCAGTCAGGTGTCATCAAATCTTCTAAGGTCTCGTTTTTCCCTCATCAACAGTCCAAAACCACAAAATATAAAATTTTCTGTTATGCAAGACAAGAAAAAGCAGCAGATTCCTACATTTGTGAGTCTAATGATAAAATGTTTAGTTTATATTTCCATCCGTCCATTAGCTTCACTTGCTTTAGAGGCTGGTGGTGTGCCTGGAGCTGATTCCGGCTGACATTGGATGAAAGACAGTGCACATACGGCATACACTGACACGCAAATGAGTGAGTCAAACAGCCAGTGGAGATTTGAAATTACATGCTGGTTCTTTACGTGACCACGATCACTCATCAACAGCGTCTGATAACATTCTCCCCCGCTGCTCAGATTTTTGACTGAAAACATCAAATGAGGTCTTATCTTGTTTGTGGAAGGACATTTGCTCACTTCCTGCTCTAACGGACTCGGCTAGATCAGGGGACTCAAGGAGCGCTCAGCTTTTCCTGTTGCCACAGGCTGCTATTCATGAACACTTCCTTTCTGTATCTTGACCAGTGTTTTCAGGACACACCTGCAGGGCGATTGATGGTGAGTCAAACAGGTCAAGGTCAGCTACTAGTATTGTCCTGTTGTGGTGTGACACTGAATCACAGCCTGCTCCTCCACATTAGTCACTAGAAAACATAACTAACAATCACTTTTTCAAATGCCTTAAGGGTGTCTAAATACTAATGTAAAATGGTTGCAATTCTCAGGTATTACCCGCCCCTCAGGGGTTAACAAGCAGGCCTGGGATTGCCTGTGTCAGCACATGTGATTGTTTTGGCAACAGAGTGAAAAAGCTAACATGGGCTTTGAGCAGCTGAGAGAAAACGTGAAGCTCCTGCTTGCCTTCATGTCTCACAGGCCTGAAATGAAAGTCACCGGCCTCGTCTGTCGGAAGTGACACGCACTCACCTGAAGCAGATGGCGCTGCCTAACTTAAATGGATATCTCCTGTTCTTCCACGTGAGAGCAGGAAGGGTTCGTGAGGAAAAATCTGTGGCCACGTTAAACGTGAAGATCAGAGTCATTCATCGACCAAAGTGCGAGTGATTTAAAAATCATGACCCATGAATATGAACTTATAGAAACCCCTTGTTATTTAAAGAGGATCGTGTGACCTAATGCAGTCTGTTGGAGCCTCTAGCTATACAAAAAAAAATCATGACAAATCACAATAATCTTTTCCTGTCAAGTGTAAGATGATGCGCCCCCTCTAGATAACGCTGTTAAAATTTTTACCTGGATTAATCATTTAAAACTTCTCATTCCTTAAAACATTTGAAAAACACTCAAGCAGCTGTACCGTGCCCCAATTTCTAAATCAAAGAGATGGAGGGGGGAAAAGTAGGCTACGTGTACTGTACAGTGAAAGTAAGGGTTTAATACATTGCTAGAGAGAGAGACAGTGATGGCAGAGCCAATGTTGCAGCAGCTATAAAGGGATTATTCTTCCCTGGAAGACATAATCATGTGTAACACACTTGTTTCAAATCCTGTGAAAAACAAACAGGTGTTTCAGCTTTTAAATCCAACCTTCATCCTCTGGCACGCATAACAGGACCCAGAACCAGACCTTTTCTCTTATTTCCTCATTAGTTATTAAGCTACGGTGAATAATGTCTCCACGGTTTCATCTAAGAAATGTGCTTTACATGATGAGGGATGAGGATTGGAAAAAAGTGGGTTAGAAATTGAGGAAAAATGTAGTTAAGGTTGACAAGACTCACAGGAGACAGACTATTTATTAATTATTATCATCATTAACCCAATTTCAGGTCCAATATTTGCATAATTCTAACACATCTGAGATATTAAGGTGTGTATGAAAACACACTTGTCATAAAATTCATAAAATGTGTGAAAATAAGTTCTTCACTGACCTGAGAGCCCCCACAGAAAGGTGAATGAGAGCAAAGTAAGTTTCCTCGAAGTGATATAGACCTCCATGGTTGATGTAGCCACAGTTTCCACTTCTCAGTGTGTTAGTGTCCTTCACCTGGATTTATATATGAGCTCTGTTTCGCCTCGGGGCAAAGCTCTTCAAGTCTGTCAAGTGGTTTTCCTTCAATCTGCCCGGCAGAGACGTTAGAGCCGGGGAGGGAGGGAAGGTAAGGGACACTTCAGGTGAGGAAATGTGGAAGAAGACGTCTAATCCCAGCACCGCTGCAGGAATCTCTCTCTCTGTCCTCGGAGTTTGCGCTGAAATGATAATAAAGTGATGCGTAAATTGGATCACCGCCTCTGACTCTGGGCGACCCTTCTCCTCCTCCTCTTAACGCTCGGCTGCATCTGCAATTCAGTCCTTATCGAGACGGCGGCGAGTTCAACTCTGCAAGTTGTCATCCTGTGTCCTTTTCCTGAGAGAGAGACAGCAGAGAGAGAGAGAGAGAGAGAGAGAGAGGGAGAACCGTGCCACCTCAGCGAGCGAGCTGGGCTCCAGTTTATCTCAATATTAACGACTGTTTCCGGTGATGAGCTTGAAAATAAATCCCACTTTTTACGCACAGCATTTTGTTGAATGATTTTCCTGGACTGCCCGCTCTTATTTTGAAAGCAAACCTGACTGACATCCGTTAAATATTTCACAGCTTGACGCAGGTACACCTGTCCTCCTGGTTCCTGGTGTTATGTGCAGGTGTAAAACCGACTTTTCATGGGAAATATTGGATATGATTCTGAATCTGATTCACAGAATGGACGGTGGCATCTGTAACAATGACTGTAAAAAGAGAAAATATATGATTATATGGTGTTTTTCCAGTATTCCTCAAAAGCATTACCCTAAAAAACAAAGAATAGTGGCAGTGGGAGTAATCACATTACTTTGTGTATAGAAGAGGGTGTGTGTCAAGCTATATTCTCCCCAAAATAGGTGTAAAATGAATTAAATTATTATATGATAATTTCCTCAAGTCCCCAAAACACCATTCCAGTTTAAATGCATCACCGCTGACCTGTCAGGACCTGAATGTGCCTCAGCAAAAAATGGATTTTTCATCAAATTCTAGGCAGGCATACTCCTGTGTGCAAATTGCCAGTGTCAAATATCCCGGCTCAAGCTTTTTTTTTGCAATAAGCCTATTTCCAAACCCACACAACTATAAAGCTCCATCCTTTCCCCCTCCCCAGTCTCCCCTTTGAAAATCTTCAGCTCCTGTTCTATCATGTGTGAAGAGGCGTGTGTCTGAAAGCAGAGAACACAGACTGGACTCAGCTTGACGTGAATTCCCAAGGTGAGCTCACCCCACCGATGTAAAAATATGGACTGACCTGTGCTCTCCGAGGTGGTCAGACCCCCTTATTTCATTTTACAAAGGTTGGCCCAGTTGCCTCAGCAACAAGGCTGAGGCTAATGCAGGAGGACTGCTCAATTATGAGAGGTGAGCAAGGGTTATTCCTGTGATTAAATCCAAAGAAGCATGGTCCGATGGGCCTCATGGGAGTAGGATTTTGTTGTGTTGTTGTAAATTGCATCTGGGCCTCCAGCTGAAATCTACAGCAGTCAGGGGAAAGCTGTCAAAACAGGCCTGTTTTTTTTTTTTTTTTTTTTGCTGCAAATATAATTTGAGCAGGACAGAAAGGCTAATACTGGATTCTGGACAAGACTGCTAAATCCAAACACAAAACAAAGTCTGTTCAAATGATGAGCAAACCTGACACCTGGAGGTCAAACATGTCGCTCGGTGCCAATTAATTATCTATTTAATGATGCATTCAAGAAGTGTCCTTTCTTTCCTAATCTCTATTTGTTTTATTTGCTGAAAGAAAAGAGGGCGTTAAAGGGGGACAGCATTCATCATCATAACAACCCCATCCAGATCTGGTACAGCAGTACGCACTCACACAGGTGCATTACATTGTGTTTTGTGTACACCTACACATACAAACATAACACACTGTGAGCACGAACATGTTTAACAGTGTACGTAGTCGTTCTGTCATGGCACACTTTTGGAACTACTTTATTATATCCACACAGGGCTCTACAATGAAGAACTACATTCTTATTCAAGGTGAAGACATTATCAAGGTCTCGAGTACAACGGGAAAAAAACATGAATATTCAGTCAACACTGTTTGCTATTGCTATTCAGGAGAATCAAGCCTGGCACTCCCTTCAGCCTGCAGAGGAGTGGGAGTGCTGGTGTGCAGTGGAATTTCACTGGTCACTGAATACAGCCTATAGACTTATTCCTACAGTTGAACCAATAACACGGATGAGAATAATTTGGGAAATATAAGGATGAAGCAGGTGAAAGCATCAGGGGACCACAGTGTGAGAATCTATTGTTTCGATGATCAGATTATCTCAGATTACACTCTATAGTCTCGATGCACGAAATCAACATAAACCTGTGTACAGGTGTCATTGGCTTATGTGAGTTACTGCCCTAGATACTGTAGATTTGATTTAAAGAGCAGAGTCCTGCTTACTGATCAAAGACCTGTCCTCCTCCTTCTTCTTCTCCTTCTTGTGGACAGACTGTATAGATTCAGAGGGCGCAGTTGAGGTTGGAGGTTCTTTGATCAGTTTAGCATTTGTTTGATTTGGCTCCAGGTCATGTATTCATATTTCAAGTGTGGCTGTAGAGGAGAATGTTGTTCATAGCTTGTTGAAGTGAGCTGATTGATTTCTTGACGGGTTCACCTGCGGTATGCACTGAAAAAATAACGAAATGAAAACTATGTTTTTGTTAAATTTTAATGCTCTCTGCAGCCCAGCAACACAATATACAGCTGATCTAACGCTCTGATGACAAATCACCAACACAGATTATTAAAACTGACATTAAGTGGAAATTCTAACAAGCAAACAGGCCCATCAAATATACAACAGCAAGGCATAATGAAATATTTATTCACATTATGTATGTGTGTTTTCAATCATTGAGTCAGAAATATTTTGCACCTACATTGTAAATAAAATAGTGAACGGCAAAATGTAACATTAATTATTAACTGAGAGACCGAGCGAGACATTTTATTCATAAAATACCGAACACGCCTTTCCATTCGTGTTGGCGTCTCAGCGCGTACACGGTGTGAAAAATAGATTTATTGATTCTGTTCATTTGTTGTAATGTCACATTTGTTCAGTCTTATTCTTATGATGCTGTTTTTGGATGCGAGTGTTGAGAGAGAGAGAAAAAAAAAAGATGTGTTCCAGTTTCAAAGGCTACCTTCTAAAAGGTCAGGGCATTGTCTCTCTGCACATACATCACAGACGTGCACAGTGTATCCTCCCTCAGAAGAACCTTTGAATTATTCCTCAGGTCTCCACATCCGTCTCTCTGTTTTGTTTGTTTCTTTTAAAATGATGAATTAATGTCTTTCAAATCAACAGATTTTATTCCACAGTGACATGAAATTGGAGTCGTCTCTGTGTTACCATGTGGGGACTTTTACCAGTAGCTTTCTGAGGCCATCTTCTGGCCATGCGGGTGAATTACATGTTTGATGCCTCAACACTGAAATTTCAAACCACATAATCACACAGTGAGCTCACCTTTCAAAATACGTTATTAAATGAGCAACAAAAAACTGATGATTTAATGATCCCACACGGGGAAATTTACTCACGCTAGAGGAAAAATAAGATGACTGACATCAGTACACAAAGAGCCAGAGCGATGTCAGCAGATCTGAACACAGACTCTATTATAGAAACTTAAACTTGGTTAACCTGGACGTATCCTACTGCACGTTTTCAGTTGGTTTTCTGAAGGCACATGTGCCATCTAACATCATCTACAGCTCGGACAAATAGACACAAACCCATTTTTCACTGTGTGGCAAATGACAGTGAGTGCCCCATTTATTGTTTTTTCAAACATGTAAACATACAAGACAGTGACTTCCAAACGATCACATACAAGACATGGTGTCAACCAATAAAATAGAAAATATCATATTTATCTTTATATACTGTATACCCAAACAAATGAACGTTGCAAGTCTGCAAAAGCCGGAATGCTCAAGAACATCAATATTCTTAAATATATATATATTATAGATATATAAGGTAGATTTCCTATACATAGATTCAATATGGACTTTTGTTTGATTCTCCTCTACACAGTCCTTTTCCTGGCACATTGCACATAACCTCAGGAATCATGTTCATCAAGAATTCAGTTTGATTGTTGATCTGGGATGAGTTGAACTCTGCAGCTTACAGTCTTTAGCCTTACTGGAATTCCTTTTATTCTCTCTGGCCTGGTTTACACCTGTAAGAAGATTATCACAACCACTGGCACGATTATGTGTTATCTGCAAGACTGCATTTTAAAATACCAGTATGTGTGGGAGGCGCCGGTAACTCATCAACACAGCTTCTGTGGTGTCGGTCTAATGAGTCCCACAACCCCACAGCTGCAGCTAGAGATGCTCCAAAGTACTGGCTACCAATAAATTTATCCAGTGTAATATCAGGAATTTCTCATTTTTATTGATAGCATGGCTTCAGAATATCTAACAAAGCCAACATTCAGTGTTGGGTGCAACAGATTTTGCTTGTGCAGAAGCAAAACCAGCCTGGTCAATTGTTGTGCCTTAGAGCTATAAAAGACAATGCAACAGAGTCAGCAACAGAGCTAAACAGATGACCAAGATAGCTTGAAATGTACGCTCCATTTGGTCTTACCACAGCAGGTATGACACTGAAGCTCTCTCAGCTGATAAACGGCAGCAGGGGGTAGAAATGCTCTGATAAACTTTATTTTCAGCTTTTTTACTGCCTTTAAGTGCTGCGAAGACACTGCAGAATGTTTTCCATTTAGACAGCCACGCTGAGCCGTGTGAAAAATGTCTATCATTCACAACGTTGTTTGTACACATGGTATTTTGTTAACCTGCTGCACAGAGCGGCTGAGGCATAAGCGGCGCACGTCTGTTTGTACGTTGAACTGAAATGGAGAGGAAACCACGCTCCAACCCGGCCGGTCGGGTGCGCCCAATGTTCACACTGCTGGATAAACAGATATCTCATAATGGCCAGTAACCATCTGTGCAGCACTGGCAAATACTACTTTTTTTTTTTTTTGCTTTTCTTCTCCTTGCTGCGTGCATGGAAGCATCCCTAGCTGCAGCGCCCCGCTAACATGTGCAAAAACATAAGGCATGAATCAGCCGTTTGCTCTTAGATGCTTCGAATTCAGGTCCAGACTTCCAACAGTCAAAAGTAAAAAGGCAGTTTTAGAATAAATACATGTTATGGTCCCCTCGCTGCCTTGTTTGCTACATCCTACTGAGGTAGACAGATGCATACTGCAGTAGTCACCTTGCCACCCCCCCACACTCCCTGATGAGGCAATAATTATCTACACTAAACAAGCAGCAGAAACCTTTGTAGTGCACATTAGCCTAAAATAATAAGTACATACTTCTTGGATGTTGCAGCTCTGTAATACTTCAGCCCATATTTCTACACAATACATTTGCCATATTGTGCATAGACATTCCTTTTAGACTTCTAATGAAAATCAGTTCTGTAAAGGCTGCAAAAATATGCCAGACTCTTGCACACATCCATGCTTTATAAGAGACAGAATTGGTCACCTTTCATGTCGCCTGACTGGCCGTAACACTTGTTAATCATAACTTTAGTCAATACAATTCTGAAACACTGAGTGTAGTTACGATGTTTCCTTGTTGTTGTATTTCAAGGGATAACCGACAGCAGTTTCCAGGCACTCCACCAGGGAGCCTGCTGAGAGGAAGTCCAGCTCCACCTCGATGAATTTTATGTAAATGGCAAAACGTTGAGTTGAGTCTTCACCTGCCTCGCCGTCCTGACTCGTGGCGGCAGCGGTGGCGACGCGGCAGTTCTCCTGCAGCAAACGCGTCACGGCGGAGGGCTCGCTGTGGGCGTAGTGTTTGCCAGAGCCCTGAAAGTGCTGGAAGAGACACTGCTGTATGGTCCTGTCCTCAGCTATGCCTAGATAGCAGTATGTGACTTTAACCCCAGTTCTGTCACCTTTCCCTGCACCTTCTCCGTCAGCCTGTGACCCGTTCTCTGACTCGCACTGAGGTAAGCTACGGTCTTCACTATCACCTTGGGGAAAGGTCTGAGCGGGGTCGTTAGAGGACGACAACGCCTCGTACCCGATGGCGTACAGTCCATACGCCTTGGGGATGTCCGCAGGAAGGAGGTAGTGGGATGTGCCTTTGCTGCAGCCAGCTGCCCTGGACTGGGATACGGGGATCCAGTCCACCTCCATGTGCAGCTCCAGGCAGCGCGCCTCACTGATGGTGATGTCCAGAAACTTGTAGTAGACATTCTTCCAGTTCATCTTCTGAACTTTGGTCATGATGATGCGCCCTTCCGGCTTCTCTGGGTTGAAGTACTCGCGAAGCCGCTTGCCCAGCGGCACCTGCGAGCTGATTTCGGCGTAGTGGTAACGCACATCTTCCCGCCAGCGCGTGTTGTAGCCCACGCCGAAGATGGCCAGTTTGTTGGAGAGGTGCAGCCGCGAGAACTCGGTCCACGTCTGGAAGTGCTCCCACTTCAGCTGCACTGACTCGAGGATGCGCATCACAGTCTGCATCATGTCCCTTTTTCTGTAGAGAACCCAAGACAGAGAATAATGGCAAACTAATAACCAACATTTTCCATGACAGAATGTGGTACAACTGACAAAATAGGTAAAAGGAACCTCGTTAGCCTTAAAATATTTCTGTTACCTTCTAATTTGTTCGGCATCAGATGGTTGTAAGAGCCCAGTTTTCGAGATATAGCAGCCCCTGGTAATATTTGTGCATCAGTACCTCTACAAAATGATGTTTGTGTCTTGTGATACATTTCAGAATGTATCGGTCCAGTGTTAAAACACAAGAACACCAACAAGTGATTTGGAGCTTCTTTAAAGTCCCCATGTCTAAGATTTGGTGACTCCTAGTGGTTGTATCACAACACGACACTGCACATGGATACAGATTTGAGAATTACCAAAATGGAACCCATTTCCTATGAACATGTCCTAATTTATATTTCTGCAAAGGCAACATCATCATACTTTAAGATTTGGGATAAAGGGCCCCGCTCTGTTTCATTAAGAATTAATACGGGGGAGACGGTACATCCCATTCAGGGTGACGTCTGATGTATCACATTATTGGCTCTTTAACAGTAATTTGCAATGATTAAGTTAATTCAGCACACAAAGTTTCATATCCAACATAATCAGTTTACAAAGTGAAGTCTTGTCCTTTGTTCGAGTTGACTTACTGAGTTTGTTCTGACAGCTCTGCTTGAATCTGCAAGGCTCTGTTTTTAGGCACCTGGATTTCTTCTAGAGAGAGGACACAAACACACACATTAGTTCAAACATGTTATTTTTTTGCGTCTTTTATTGTGTTTCTCTGTCCTCTGCTTGCTAACACACTCACCAGTCTCCATGTCTCCTTCCTGGAAGGCCGAGTCCAGCACCTGGTTGCACCAGTCCTCCTGAGAGAAGTCTTCCAGGGTGCTGCCGTCGGACTCCATCTCCTGATACAGCCCGCTGCTGTTGATCAGCACCGGGGCACAGCTCTGGGAGTCCCAGCCTCCCTGACCGAACACCTTCTCCAGCTGCTCAATGGTGTAGCTGCTCTTCCTTTTGCCGATGCCGTGCTCCTTCACGCGGCTGTAGCAGCGCCGCAAAGTCTGTACGTGATGAGACGGACGGATAAAAGGTTTACTCTGTTGTTTCAACTTTGAAGGGACAATTGTACAAAGACACAAAGAGGAAAGGGGTCACTTCACTTTAATAGTAACCTATTTGATTTGTCTACCTCTGCACAGCAATATGATTCAAGTTGGTTCTATTAAATCGGTATTAGCCCAGAGACTGACCTTACTAAGCAGGGCTGGTTTTGGTCAGTCACGATCCGCATTTAATATTCAGCGCTACTGAAATTACTCAGCACTTCCATACATTTTAATGTGAAGGGAGTGGGCGGGCTTTAGGTGTGAGAGGTTTGCAGTTCGGAGACAAAATCACAAACATACTAAAGAATACAAAAAAAAAATGCTATAAATAATCACTATAAACTAAAAAAAACAGCGTCAAAGACTTTTAAAGTACTCAGATTACAAGCAGAAGTGTCTAAACATCTTCCCAGAGGGCAATTCCTCAAAGAGAGGAGCTGCTGGGTGAGAATCAACTCTAACATCATTCAGAGCGTTTCGATGAGGCCAAACTTAATAAACTGGAGAGAGGAATGGAAGTGGGTGGTCAGGCATTTTAGATGCGGCCTTAACGATTTTCTCTAATGGGATTGTTGTCCGACGACCAAACCAAACTGCGATGGAGAATGTGAGAACGCTTTCTACAACAGAGATGTGTGCCGGAGCGTTGTCACATCTCCAGAGCTTTTGCAAAAAATAACAATCATATCTTCCAGTGATTTGCAGAGGTGTTTTCCCACCATCATCTCTCCTGAAGTCTACAATCTGTGATCGCTTTAGACTAGATTAGAATAAATTCAGATTTCTTGTATCAAACTCTGCACAGATATTGTTAAAACATCACAGTAAAGGAGCAAAAAATATTATCAAAGGAGAACTGAGGTGCCCTGTGGACACACAGAGGACAGCAGTGCTGCGTCTTCCCTAATTAATGTTTATCCCAGCAGCTCAGTGCTGTTTGTGAGGTCTTTCTGTTCACAGTAGTCCTATACAGCGACAGCCTCGTGTTCACTTGTGTAAGTATAAGTTCTATGCAGTGAAGAAAAGAGAGCAGTGTGATGAGATCAGTCCTGAGTTTCTGTATTATACGGGTTGAGTCTGGAGTGCTGAATATTTTATGTGAAATCATAAAATTTATTCTGTTATTTCTCCTTTCTGGCGACCTGTTGGGACTTGAAATATTGAAGAACATGTCATTTAAAATGCTGAAGATGCTGAAATGGACAATATCTTAGGTGTGTGTTGGCATTTAGGCGTAACGGAGTGGTGTCGATTTCATGGATACGTCACACTGATATGGTGTACTAACTCCGGATGCACTGTGCAGTATAGAGTTTTGAATTCTTATGCAAAAATTGTTAAACTTCAAAATAAGGTTTTCTGATGTACTTCACTATTAAAAAAATGAAACTCTTTGTTTTGGTTGCAGTAACAACAGTGCTGCCTGTCTCACTCTCAGGTGTGTATGAACTGCGGGTTATGAACTTCTTTTAAAAATACAAAAATGTGAAACTGAATGCTTTAAACACAGGGCGATGAATGGATGATCAAAAGCAGGGGTCTTCAAACAGGGGTCCGTGACTACCATAGGGGGTCCGCAGAGGTACTGCAGGAGGTCCAGCAATTATTGTCATAGAAACTGACAACTTTCAGCAAAATAATGGTGAATGGGTGCAGATAATGAGGAACTACAAACAGCGGATGAATCAGTGTCCAAAGACGCACAGTATTATTACACAACTTTTTTTTAAATCAATCATAAACGCATCCAGGCAATTAACGCAGCATATGAATAGGTGAATAAGGTGAAATAAAAGTCGGTGCCTTGCTCAGGGGCAACTCGGCAGTGCCCAGGAGGTGACTTGCAGAGCTCCAGCTACCCGTCCACCTTCCATACTCTGGGACTTGAACCGGGCCACCCTCCGGTTCCCAAGCCAAGTCTCCATGGACTGAGCTACTTTCGCCCCAATAAAGCCAACAATTTGGGGATTATGGTGCAAGCCACGTGGTGGTACACGGTATGTGGTTACCATAAACTCATTAACTCAGCTAAGTATTCATAAAAACATGTATCCATTGAGACTGCATGACAGTTATTACACGACCAGTATTTACTCTGATGTGTACTGTAAACATGCTGAGTATCATGAAGGGGGAACTTCTATTAAATGTCATGTCAACTAACAGTAACAGCTGATGACAGTGTGTGTGTGTATGTGTGTGTGTGTGTGTGTGTGTGTGTGTGTGTCACAGCTACATGTCAACAGCTGGCCGTGACTGGACTTATTTCGTGACCCTCTCCCGGTCCAACATGTCTGTAACCTCCATTAAACAGCCGCACCCGCAGCATGACAGCTAACTTTAAAGCTACAGGTAGAGATGCGGGGCGAACATGTGCAGCCATTGTTGTGTCCTCGTAATAACCTTATTTACCTTCATCCTCTCCCTGCACTGGGACGGCGTCCTCTCGTATCCCAGCTCTGACAAGGCTCTGGACACCCTCTCGTACATGGCAGGACCGGGGGCCTTACCGGAGAACACGGTGCCCGCGACCTCCAGCTGCTGCATCCTCGCCTCGGTCAGCCGCTCGTTGCCCCACACCGCTATGAGGGCGTTCGTCTCGGACGGGGTCCACGACATCCCTCGGCAAGCGGTGAAGCTGTTGGAGGAGGATGAGGCCGCCGTCCGGCCCGCGGTCCCTGAGCCCACGTTCAAAGGCGAGAAGCGGTTAGGTGTCGAGGGATTGGAGTGGTATTGATTACTGTCACTCAAATCCTCCGACTCGGGGGATGGCACCTCGGTTTTCGGTATCTTTAACGGCGTCGATATCTCCGGAGAATGCTCCGCGTTACTGGACGCCGCCATGTTGCCTCTGTTGCTAAGGGGAGGGGGAGGGAAGGGGACGTGTGGGACTCTTTACGCCAGAAGGCACGACGCAAAACACGGCGTGGATCCTGGAAGAGCCGCCGAGGTGAATCCTGGAAGAGCCGGGTAAACAAACAAACAAACAAACAGTGGCGGTGTGAAGTTATTTGTCCGTCCTTACTATGAAACAGTGGCGTACTTATGAATGCGGAGCAACTACAAGTATGAGCTCAGTCACTGCTTTTGAGCTCCAGGGTGGCAGACAACCACTCAACATGGAGGATGTTAAGTTTTTTAGTTTATTATTTCTTTAATGTAAATATAAATGTGAGGTTTGGACCTCTTTTATAGGTTTTAATGTCACTACAGACCGAGATATTATCACTTGTCATAACAGGAAAATCACACATCACAATAAGAGCATTACTCAAGTAGGCATACTTGTACTTTACATGAGTATTTTCATTTTCACAGAGAAGTATATATTTATGCACAGTATTTATCTGACACATATTTTTTTAAACTAATACTCATCAGATTAACTTTTACATGCAAGACACACAAGCAGCTTGCTTTACTGTTAAACTAACCAGTAGTGTATAAAATATACATACAATGTGCAACATACTGACAAATTACAACAGTAATATCCAAAAATACAATATTATTCAGAATGTAACATTGAAATGGAGAGTTTCTGTATATTAAATGAATACGTAAACATTTCTTTTATTTTTTCTTTTGATACTTTAAGCACATTTTGCAGATCAAACTTTTCTTATATTTTGAATGCAGTGCATTATGTTTGTTTTATTTAAGTGAATAATCTGAATCTATGTCTGCTTATATAAACAGTGACTCAGTTCTACAAATCCATCCAAATCCAAGTGTCAGAATAATTGAAATTATATCCACCTTCTTTTTTTCAGTTATTTTCAGTTTTGTGCTTGTGTTTGAAATGTGTGATACACAATATAATATGTATCCAATACTGTTACACTCTGTTTGTGTTGAGACTATTTCCACTGTAATCACCAAAGAACGTATCTCTGTGGTAATAGTTCAGTTGGATCAGGTCGGTTTTTGTTTGTGTTGAGCAGCACATGGACATAATCCTATCCCACACATAGTGGGCCATACCTGCTTTTCCTCTCTCGTCTCCATCACTCTCTTTTTGTCTGTCTCCTCATCTTGTATCTCTTCCCATCACACAGCTGAGCTTTGATTGACGTGAGTCTTTTCATAGCTACAGAATAGAAATATAACAGTACTGGTCATGTCCTGTGTTGTAATACACCTGGGAAATGATCTTTTGGATGTCTGATCCATCTCTGTCAATCTTCCGGGGTTGAGGTACAGAAAATAAGGTGGAAGAGAAAGTGACAGCATCCTTCGATGCGTTGTAAACCACTCTGTGCTGTGGCTAAGAACAATAAACACCACATCAACGAAACCTGGATTTCGCCTCTTTCCTCACCTCATCTTTCATAGAGGTCATCAAGGAAATATATCTAAATCATTTATTAAATTATCCGACAGCACTTAAGATTGAATCATCCACAGATATAACACAGATATCCACTAAATCTCTGTTGTCTAAAAAAGTCACTGTCATCACTGGGCAGTGAATGGGACCTTTTATTGGATTTCTCAGTGTATAATTGGTCATTTGATGGCCCAATTGATGGATTGTGTCATTGTTTACTTCATCTTTTCCAGGACAATGTTTGATTGGCTTCCCTCGGGGACTACAAGTAATTCCTCTCGCTCTGCCATCTGTCCACTTTTTGGCTGTATGTGTGTGTGTGTGTGTGTGTGTGTGTGTGGTCAGTGAGGTCCTGACCTGGCCAAAGGGACAGTAAGATCCTTTTTTGGATGAGGCCAACACTCTAGCTGTCCAATAAAGGTCAAAGACAGAAAACAAGGGACAGTCTAACCTTTATATGTCAAAAAACACAGCTGTCAATAAGTTGTCATGACTGCTGTCAGGAAGCGAAGATGAAATGTGCCTGTGATATATCTTATACCATTTATGACTGATTGCATCCGGACTGTATGAACCTTCAGGAAGTGTGGCACATATCAAGGTTGACATTTAGTGATAATTCTGGTGATATTTCAAAAGATTAAAACCAACAATGATTGGATCATACTAAGAAGTAGTGTGTGTGTGTGCGTGTGTGTGTGTCCAAAGTCTAATATCTTATTCCTCTACATCATAGAGCTTAATTGTTGTCCAAAAACACATCAGTGAGCCACGCTGCTGCACTCGGTGACATGTTTCTTCGTCATTCTTCAACACACTCACTGTTGTTCAGTTGTGTATTCATCCACAGCTGAAAATAGTTCCCAAAAATGAGTCACATTTGCTAACAACTACAGTGCCCAGCTGTTTTCATAGCCTGCAGAGGCGTGACTGTATTGATTGGTTTTGGTTGTATGTTGCATGCAACAATGACGCTCCCTCTACATAGATTCTTGCTAAAGTAGGTACTGTGAAACAGCCTGTTTTAGATTAATAATGCATCTAATGTTTAAGCTGAAAGTGAATGCAACAAAATACCTGTTCATTTTCTGTTTAAGGTGCCTCGTTAGTCTACAATCACTCAGTGCTTATGTGAACTGAGATATCCATGAGCAAGTTAGAAAAGTATGCCTTTGCCACTGGCACATTCAGAATCACCCAGGTTAAGTCTTCTGTGACCTCATTTGTGTGTTAATATTCCTAAAAGCACATCTGAACAAAATAGTGAGGATCTGTGTTAATCTATGTACCATCAAGAGACGGCCGTTATATTCTGGGGACATGTACAGACATAACTTAAAGTTAATGAGATGGGACTTTATTTGCACATGTCCAGGACGCTGGCTTCACCTTTAACTACCATCAGCTCTGCTGACGCCTCATGAATTTGAAGTTTGACAATAGCTTTTTTTTGTAATTAGAGACTGGTCTTGATCATAATCCTGGGCTTATCATCAGAGGGAAGATTTGCTTTTTCAAACTGTAATTGATTGCTAAGAGATTGGGTTTGACAGAGATGGAGGAGTGTGAATATCACAAAGCTCTGTTTGGTTGAATGCTGATTTTCTCTTGGTGGAGTGTATACTTAATAGTTTGCTTAATTTCATATGGAAAGGATGTTTTTGTTTGTCTTTGCACATTTTCCTCATCAGTGCAATGTCACTGACCTGAGAGAGGATATCTATTGGTCTGCAGATGAAAACAGAACAACATTTCCTTTTTCATTTATTGGAGTCTATGCTTAAAGAACCACTGTGTAGGATTTAGTGACATCTACTAGTTGATGATTGCAACCACCTCTCCTCACCATCTGAAGGAGAAACTACATTGGCTGTGAAACACACAAAAAAACGTAAAAGAAGACCTGAGTCTGTAGAGGCTCATAAGGTAACAGAACACTATGCATGTTATATTCTGTTTATTCTATTTTGCTATATTTTATAAATAGAGAAAAAGCTTAATCTTACACACCGGACCTTTTAAGTTCCCATGAGACAGATAATGGGGTGCTTATTGCTTCTGTATATTTGCATCTTTCCTGTAAAATCAGGCAGATGGGACTTGTTGTGGATATTATTCACCACTTATAGCAGCCAACAGTGCCAAGAGTGAGTGTCTCACCTCTTTCCTGTCCATAACCGTCTCTGGTGAGGCACAACACTCGTCAGAAATGCTCTGGCAGCGACGCAAGAAGTGTGTCTAATTTCGTAAAATTTGTCTACACCCATGAGTGAAGGATGACTCATCATTTTCCAGAAAATGACAAACTAATTTATTTAAATTATTATTTAGAATATCCAAAAATACATACTAAATGACTGTTTTTTACTTTGCTGGACCAGATACTGACATTTATGTGACTTTAACCTCTAGACACGTGATAAAAACACTTAAACGTTGATTCTGACTTCATGACGAGTGTAAGTGAAAGGAGGATCTAAAAATCATCCTTTACGTTGCTGAAGGCTACAAGATTAATTTCCCCCTTCAGTCAGGTGATGGATTTATTTTTGTCTCCATGCTCATCTTTGATCAGGCCACATCTGTTACCCATGAGCCTCAGTATTAATGACAGTGCCGGGGATGCCCTGAAGTGTTTTCATTTAAGCGTGTCTGAGCGCGGTCCTACTTATGCCTCCAAAGTCATTACGTTACATGTGCGAAGTGACACAATGATTATGAAGTAGAAGTGCCGCCTGTCCAGCTTAAAGTTGATGTAATTCCATCCATCACATGATCAGGTAAGACCCTGCAGACCTTTTTTAAAATTCAGTTTAATTTATGCTAAAAGTCATTTGACAAAAACGTTCTAATAACATTTCATACAGCAGCCAATTCTCATACATACTCAAAGGTCCTAATGTGGAATGATTTTATATGCAGCTGCCCAACATGGCACTCTTAGTACTACAAAATGAATGTAGAAATGGCTAAACACCGACACTAATCGGATTCATTTTTAGGTGCCTTTTTGAAATTCAATGTTTCTCTGTACATGTATGAAATTCAAATTCAAATAAGCACTGACTGTTTTTAAATTGTGTCAGCCACGCTGGCTCCATAATGGATCCTTTCCCTTAAACGCATTGTGATATACTATGTGCTAAACTTTCTTGGCCTTGCAGCCCAGTGTGCTCTTATGTCATCACATTAAAAATCAAAATGCTGCTAAAAGCAATAAAAAAAAAGATTGTGCAGTAAAATAACATAATTGCTAATGCATGTTCAGTCTTTTAGACGCTGCGGCTCAGTTTTAGAGAAGGCTTTTTCACATCTTCCATCAATTTCTGCATCATCTCATTGCCATCATCACAGTGCCCTGATTGGATCATTACCAGATAGGTGTGAAATGACCATTATGTGGGCTGCTCCCTTGATACTGATTGCAGTAGACATGTCATCTTAAACACACCGGTCTGAAAGAGAGCAGTCACAGTAGAAATCATGTCTTGGACTCCTGCCTTTCTAGCAGATGGCTAAATCACCCCGAGACTTCAGAAAGGACAGATAAGTCAGTGCTGATGAGTGCTACAAACCTTAAATGACCAGTCTGCTGGTACCAGCTCTTGTTCATACTTCCTGCCCACACTTTGCATGAACACCAAACTACCGCCTGTACAGCAAACACCAAAGAGAACTCCTGGGGAGCTTCAGATCTGGGTTCATTTATGTATCAGAGTTTGGACTGACACAACTGTGTGAGGATTTGCTAGGTTTGTCTGTTACTCTGTGTTTCCCTGCCCTTCGTGTTCTGTGTCTGCAGGATGGGCGTGGCTGGCTTATTTCTCCGACCACTCCCCGTTGATCCTCACCTGCTCTGCTCTCACACCTGCATCGCATAATCTCATCAAGCTCCTGCAGTATTTAACTTCAGTTCACCCTCCCAGACTCTGCCAGTTCGTTGTTGCACCTTTTGTGGTAACGACTCACGTACCAGCTCTGAAAAGACTCATTGAACAGTCTTTGTTGTATATTATTTGGATACCTTATCCCCACCCCCCCTGCTCAGAACCTGTACATCATGTTAGTGTACCATGGACTGCTTTTATACTGTACTTTTATGCAAAGTGCTTTACAATTTTTTTTTTTTTTTTGCCTCCCACTGATTCACATACACTCACTCATGGCAGAAGGTTACCATGCAAGGTTACCAACCATCAGGAGCTGATGTGGCTCGCTGCCTTTGCTCAAGGACAGCTCAACATATGGAGCTGGGCATTGAACTGTCAACCCTACCTCCTGAGCCACAGCCACCCGAGAGCTGTGCAATACTAAAAAATTGCCCAAAAAACTTGCAGGTCTGGATCCAGATATACACAACTACTACACGGGACTACTTGAATGTCAAACTAAAATTATTTAAAGCTTTAATTGATAATTATGTGTTTGATGTCTCTTCATGACTATAATATCCTACACACGAGGCGCTGTCCAATTTGAGTCCACCAAAAGTTTGTTTTCAGTTTTATCTTAGTGCACTTGCACATCACTAACATACTTGACATCTCAGAGGTCTATCAACGAGTCTCCTGTGTTCTGTTTCTAAACCTATTACAAACACTGAATGAACTCTGGAATTTTCCATAGACCATTGGATTCTCCCACATGTCCTCAAACAAAAGAACCCCCATGAGTCCCCCACGTTAACTCTCCTGATGCCGAAACTCAAACGCCTCTCTCATCCGAGGCACCCCAATCAGCATTAAGCTCTTTAACTTCCTCCAGCTGGGTCCAGCATTTGCCCCACCCCAGTGGATTCCCCTATCCTGAGCTAACCTCCCCCGAGCGACAAGAGGGCCCAGGTGCCATCACTGAACGAGACGTCGGGGTAATTTGGCTCGACGCGCCCTAACACACACACCCTCCTTATATCAGAGGCAGGGAGGGACTCTGGACATTAAACACTGTCTCATTAGGTTTGTTTCGATGAGACGGGAGACCTAATGAGAGGCGGTGTAATGACCAAAAACATCTGATCTCCACCCGCTCCAAACAAAACATTCAGGTAGGGCCCAGGGTCAGGGCCAAAGTCATGTCACGCCTCTCTGCTTCCGAAGAAAAAACAAGGGGGGAAGGTGTCGAGTGAGGGAATCCAAGTTCAAGCACTTAAGAGGAGGAAGAAGAAGAATGAGGAGTGACAATGTCGCATATAGTACTTGAGTGAAGAGCTGCCCTTTGTCTTCTGGATAATTCAGAGCTAATCCATCCATACTTTTTCTAGTGGGTTTTATGTGAATTAGATTTAAATGAGTGGATCGTGTTCCTTGTTTGTGAGTTACCACACGAATTAAAGCTTGTGTTAATCAAAAAGTACCAAAAACTAATCTCCAACACCTCTTTCATAATTAGCCTTCTCTGCAGATGTTTCCTTGTTTGTGAATCAATTTTGCATGATGGGATGGGGAAAAAAAAAAGAACCAGTGCAGCTGAAAGTTTTTATGAAACCCAAAATGGCCAGCAGCTGACTACCATTACCCAATTAAATAAATATCAGAGACAGCTTTGAATTAGGGGCATTTCTCAGCTCATTAACATCTCATGAATGTTAAGTCAAGAAGCAAATAATTGGTTGCTGATGATATAGTTTGCAATGTCATCACAAATTATATTCATAAATCACATTCTAAATATGGTGCTTTTGATTTAGTTGTTTAAATTTTTATTGCACGACAGCACGCTGTCTGTATTTATGCCGAACAGATGTACCTGATTTTAGAAATAGCTTTGGTTATGCACACTCACTAATCAGACACCCACATTGCGTGTTCCTGCACTCAGCAGTATGAACTGTGTTGGTCTGCAATTCCCCAAATGTCAGGCATCAGTGAAAAAACGAAGGCAAACAGTTGACGAATGAATGAAGGACTGCTAATGGCCATCGCTGTCTCTTGATCCACAGCCCCCTCAGTTGAGCGTTGTTTTGGGGGGGCTGATTCATGAGGTGCTGGAGATTGGTGGCATGGACTGGATAAGGGATGATTGTATCTCCTCATGGTGAGGTGGAGTGCTCAGATCCTCCATACACCCCCCACCCTATCCCCGCTGGACCACAGGTGTGGAGCAGCTGAACCACCTAGGCCTCTTGACCCACGGCCTGTCCACAGCTCAATACACCATTAGCCTCAGCAGCTGACCTGACCAGTGCAGACCACCTCACTGTCTACGGTCTCCTCTGCAATAAGTGGCGCCTGCTAGGGAAAAGTTTGATAATGGAGAGTAAGTAAGAGTCTGTTAGTCAGCGTACGGCAGGTCAGCTGAACACGCAGGCAAAATCTGTACATGTAAAGCACAAAATGATTTTGTGCATGAGATGTGCTACATAAATAACGTTCCCTTGCCTAAGCATACAATTCAGCAAGTACACAAGGAAAAATGTAAACTTTTTAAACACTGTAATGGCTCATTACAGCTTAGCTTGGATTGCAAAACTAAAATAAGCTTTCTCAAGTACATACTGAAGTTGAAATGAGTTGAAGAGTTGACATAACTGATGTGGGCTGAATGAAAATCAAGTGTAAAAGTGTCAACAGAAAAAAGGAGGCGTGAGTGATGGAAAATGAAATTTCAAGATAATGGGAGTAGGATCTCCTGTGAAAGTTTAACAGCTCAAGGCCGGCAGTGTGTGTCTTCCACTCAAGGTCTGAACATTCTACATCATGCAACACACAAATCAGGATCTGTGATTACATAAAAATTCTGAAAGATATGATGAAGCTGAACTAATAGAATAATTAGGTATAAAGGATGGTGACTGCTTTCAAATGTCAATAAATCTAAATGATGAATGAATATGCACTTATCGTCCTTATAATTCACATAAGAAGGAAATTATTAAATCATGGACATGTAAGAGAGCTACCAATTAATGTTAAACATGACACATTGTCAGTTAGATATTAAATTAAATGCAATTTGGGTTGATGGACTGCTTATAACTTCAGTAAAAGTCCAAAATCAGGTGAATATTATTGGTATGAAAACACAACTAACCACAAAACCAATGACAGAGGAACTTGACAATAAATAAATCAAACAAACTTCTTCACATGGCTTTGGCCTTGCCTTTGCATTTATTTTATATAATGTAATTTAACTGACAACATGTCAAAGTACAGAGGAAGGACAAGAGCACCATGACTGATTAAATAAATGCCTGATATATTAGCAGGCTCAGCACAGCACACAGCCTAATGCTGCACCACCTTCTGGTTCTACACTTGCAAGTACAAAGCAGCCCAATAACTTAAGTATACTGACATGGCCTTGAATGATGCTAATGTCTTTGCAGAATTATTATACAGATCAGTGAATGTTGGTATATAAAATTCATATTCCCCATGTATTCGCCCTAGAGGACTTTTTTCAAACATGGCACCAGGTAAAAGAAAAGTTCTGATAATATCCAGAGTGTTCATACTAAATCCCTCCGTAATGTGACAAAACTTAAATGGATAAGAGTGTGATCATTTCTGACCTTCATGTATGTAAAGACCTCCCCTCCTCTGCCTGACTAGTAATTCACCGTCAGCACTCCGCAACTGATATAAACTCATGCAAAGTGTAACTGTGTGTGGATTCAATACACGTCAGTCTGAATGTTTCTAGCCGTTAAGGGTCTTTTTTTTTTTTTTTTTTTTAGGGTCTTCTGTATCAGGGTGACTTTTGGTGTCATGACATTTTCCTGGTGAGGTTAGAGGTCGTTGACCAAATGTCAGCAGACAAGTCCAAGCAGCTGGCGAGCTGCGTTTCACTGCCTCTGCTAACAAAAAATAAATATCGATCCTGTCAGTACATCTGATGAGCTGAGATACTAAAGTTTCTGCAGCTGTGACAGTTTTATAAAGGCAGATGAGAATTTTGTCTTTGATTTTAGCCGTCACTGTTACGGATGTAGAACTTCCACTTCGGTTGTTGGATTTTTCTTTTGATTGGAAAAATAAGGATCTTTTTCATTTTTGAGCATTTTGATCTGCAGTGTTTAATGATCAATTATTTAACAAGCATGAAACTCAACTTTCCAGAAATTAATTAAGATGAAATAAAACAGCATGGGATTAACTCAGAGCTGCCTGCATCACTAGAACGTGGTAATTTTTACATCTTGACCAAATAAAAATATCTTTTTGTCAACTCAAGCGATTGATCTGAAGAAATAGAAATGTGTTCATCAGTCGTTTCTCCAGTTTGCCATCTGCAATCCAAATGTGGATTCATACAGACGCAGATATTAGACACAGAGACAGCCACTGAACATACATGACACAGATAATCCCTTTGTTAGACATAAAAACCATGACACAGCAGGATTACCTGAACCAAAAGGAACATCAGAACACAACCTTTTGCCCTCTTGACAACTCCAGGACAGCAGACGTCCCAATTTAACTGAGATGACACTCTGGAATAATGAAGCAGAAAAAGGTACATGACTGTCAGTTTATATGATTCCGTGCATGCAAGTGTGAGTGATGAGCGGCATGTGTGTGGGTCCAGCAGCCCCGCTGTGAGCCTAATTAAAAGGCACTGGGTGCAGAGGGGGCTGCTTCGGTGCCCAACCGAGTCCCTTTATATCCCTCCTTCCCTCCCTCTCTATCCTCTGCCTTTGATTACCATGGAGCACTAATGCCCCTCAATCGCAGCCGCACATGCGACCCCTCCGTGGTTAAGAGGAGGAAAGTAGAGTGACGGAGAGAACCTTTCCCCCTCCGGCTGTATTGTGACCGCTCAGGGGTGGAAAGTCCTGTTTCACTCAAATGTTTGTCAAGTTAAAGTGAAACAACTCATTTAAAAATAAAATACACAAGCAAAATTGAGTTAGTTGTGAGAAATTTTATGCAGGGGTGATTAATTCGGGTGACTGGCGTGTTCATATTTTCCCTCCAGGCTGTCTATCTCAGCCGGCTGACTGACCGTAGCAATTATTTTTATCAGACTTTTTATTTGATCTCTAAAAAATGATGTGTAAGTTTTTTTTGACAATTTGCACCTTGCACCCCGGCCGTAATGGCACTTGAACTGTATCCCAATCCTTTTATGTGTAATGAGGCTTGTCAATTTGTACAAAAAAATCTTCAAATACGTGCTCAGGTTTGCAAGAGAATTCAAATATTATATCTGCACAGATAAATCAATAAATGAGTACGTGGATATTAATGGCTGAAAAGTAAAAGAATTTGCCAAAAGAGCTGGAAATAGAGACAAGTCATCAGAGATCGCAGATTATATAGAGCACTTGTGACAATGGCACTGTAACCTAAGATGGGGCTGATCAAAGGCTCCATTAAGTTAAAATGCAGAAGAGACCCAGTGGACTTTAGATGGAAATTGAACCCACAGTGAACTCCACTGATTTCACACATCAAAGTGTGTTTTCAGGTGTTGGGGCGTGCTGCTGTATAATTATGTGATAAAGCGGCATAAAGCTTTTTGTGTCTCCAGAGGGAGCTGTGTGAAATCTGACAGAGTGATGTAACTTAAGGAAGTGGCTGAGGCTGAAGACTTGGTGGTTGTGTTGCAATGTGGGTAATGTAGGCACTAGATGTTGGCTCTTAACTGATGGCCGATACCATAAAACTTGGTGGTAGCACCTACATGATGCATACACCCAAAATTCTTAATACTTTTATAATAATAATAATAATGCATAATCAGATCTGTATTTGTGAATTACAATCAAATATTTAGACTCTGTTTTTTTGACAGTGTAGCCTTGAAACCAGAGGGTTTCTTTCTTTGCCTTTCATTCCAGCTCTGACTCCACTAAAGGGGGCAAAAGGTGTGTTGCTCTGCTATGCAGACGCACCACAACACTCCCACTCTTGCTGTAAAAAAAAACAGCTTGAAATCACATCTCATAAACACCCACAATGTCATCACTCGAAACAGAATGTGGAAGTCTCTTCGACTATATACTCACGGGCTGTTTACCAGGCTGCTCCAGCCTTTAACAGGATGCTAGGTCTGCATGATGAAACAGAGGCCTTGAGGGAGGATCAGCTGCCAATAACAACCCCTTCCACTTCTAGATGCACCAAAAAAAACATACACTTAGACACACACTGTGGCCAATTTGAGTTTATCCTTGTGTGGAGTAAGGGACATAATCCCCCGCTGTAATTACATTCGGGAGGTTTTTGAAAGGCTTGATACACCACTGAAGCCACTTTAGCACTGAAAGATGAGTCTCAGGTCTCTCCAAGGTCGGTACTTGACAACATATGTCTCTCCATTCCTTTATCTCTCTATTCCCAAACAAGATCTCTAAAATAGATGCATCAGGGCTGGTAATTAGTCGGCCGCTGTGATGCACCTCTTGATTTGACATCGTTTGAAATGAGCAGCTGAGTCAGGGAACAATGGTAGACATATGAACATGGATTCAAAGAGAGAGAGAGAGAGAGAGGGAGCGTAAAGGAAAGTACGAGACGCAGAGAGTTGTGGAGTGAAATGTGTTCATTTTCCACTCTGGCCTTTAATTAAAGTAGCTTTCAAAGAGGTGTGAGGATGAAATTGGAAAAGATCAAGTCTGTCCTTGGCAGGAATTAGTGTCTACACTCTGATGGGTTCACCCATCTGTAACTTTGGTACAGGAGAAAAGGGTGACATTGAAAGAAATTACTTCATATTTGGAAATAATGATAGTTACTACCACAGTTTATATCAGGGAGGTGTAAGATCTTCCCTTAATTCCAGTGCTCAGAAGCATTCAACCTTCCTAGGTGCCCTTGGGCAAGATACTGAGATCCTGAGCACACTTTGAGCCTTAAACCCCGGATTGTTTTATGCATATATTCCATATCCAAGTGAATTCTTTCAGGCATTCTCCACCCTTTACCTCCTCCATGTTCTGGTGGTACATTTCCACTGCCTCTTTATTAAGTCCAATGGAACTTGCAACCCCTTTTGTTATTGTGTGAGGGACCCCAGATGATGCCCGACACGGGTCGTCCATCACCATTGTCACACGTCCCCGCAACCCCCCAACTACTCCACAGCCCACATCCCAGCATGCATATTCACAGGAGCTGGTGTCCCGTCTGAGGAAACCAAATTGCCCCACCCTGTGTATCTTTTTTTTTTTTTTTTTAGTCAATATTAAAATGGGCTAATAAAGAGGGGCAAGATTCCCCCGTGGTAATGGCTCCCCAGAGGCCCCTGACTAATTAAAGGGCTGCCCCTTCCAATGAACAGTAATCACTCATGGCTCTGGGTAGACAAACCCATGAGGTGAACAAACAATGGAGGCCGGCATGTATTGTTAAGAGTTTAAAGAGCTAATGTACTCACTGGTATTAGGTTGACAAAATCTCGTCTTCCATTATAGCTGTCTTTGGTTATGAAAAAGTTTGGGGGGCACAATATCAGGAGGACTTCAGTGATGAAGTACGTTTAAGTGAATTCAGGTAAAAGCCATTGTCTACTTATGAATGTAATCACTAAAAAGGATTTCAGTTAGTTAAGGTCCAACAGTACAAAAGTTCAGCTCTATAAATGATGGTCCATGTGCATATTTTGTAAGTTATGAACATCAGTATTCAACTTTTAGCTTTCATATACTTTTTACGAAAAGAGTTCATCGGCAGCGTCACCCTCTCTGCTGCTGAAGAAAAAAACATGAACATGAAAAATGTACGAGGTTCAGTTTTTACAAATATCGGCAGGTGAAATTATTCATCTGAAAGAATTAAGAAACCAGCTGATCTCATGGTTCAGTATCTGAGGTCTGCTTTGGGATCTCGTCTTTGGAACATCAGGCGACAGTACAGATCATCTGTTAACTTCCTCGAGAAAGCAAAGTCTGTATTTTAATGTGTGTGCCTCACTGATGAGTCATCCTAAACCAATATGTGATTTTGTCTGTTTGTGTAGGCCCTGCTGTGATTGGGTACTCATACAGTGATGTTTGTGTTGCTGCTGTCATTGTTCTGTTCTTTGCATGTAAAAAAGGATGAAATGGAAAAAAAGACAGAATCTTTATAAGACTTCTGTCGCAGTCGATGAAGAAAATAGCCTAATTAACTAGCACATTGTGATTTCTGACTAATTCACAGATCTTCATAATGGTGCATTTGTGCTTTAGGCTCAGATGTTCCTTGTGTTTTTGTGCAAACTGTGACAGAGTCATGGTCAAGAACTACACCAATACTGAAACATAACCTGCCATATCTGTATGCAAGCACGGTTGACACCACCGGGCTGTAGCTTCAGAGCTGATCAAGCATCAAATCTTAACAAGGCTCTCCTAATGATCTCAATGAAATGCTCAGTGACTTAATTAGATGAAGTGCTGCGCATTGTGCCACAGAGAGTGTGTCCTGTGTGTAAATGCGTGTGTGTGGGGGAACTGAGAGGATAAAGGTTTGGTGGGGGAGGTCACTCGAGGGCAGGGACGCCAGACTTTGTATTCTAACACATGCCATTAGAGTGAGTCTTGAAGATGAGATAAAAACAGAGGATGAGAGTCTGATTCTCTGAAGCGGTATAAACAAGAGTGTGCATATGACTGGCCAATCCAAAATGTTCTGTGTAATAAGTTTCTTGCACCAAACTATACGCCACCAATATGGATATTAATCTAGACATGTTTATTGCATATTGTGGATGAAGGTGAGATTATGTACTGTGTGAGGGGTGATGGATGGAGGAAAGGGGGTGAGGGATAAAAGGATGAGGGTCAGGGGTCAGGAGTGAAGGATGAAGGGATGCGGGTCCACGAATGAACAATAGGTGGATGGAGTGGTGAAGGATCAGAGCAGATATTAGGGTTGTAGGAGGACAGCGGAGTTTGGAGATGGTCTCGGCTGGTGGCGGGAAGAGAGGAGGGGGCCAGTGGGGAGTTGAGATCCTGACTGGGGGAATCTTCTCTTCATTGTTCTGTGGGATTAGAGCCCCGGTGGTTCCTTGAAGTAACAAGAGAGAGAGAGAAAAGAAAAAGTGAACAGATAAGGTGGGCTTAAGTACTCTAGGTGTGGAAATGGGAAAGTTCGAGGCATTGTCTTTATTCCTGAAGCTAGTTATAAAACTAACTAACTAAAAACTTTACTTAGCACCGCGTTGCATGTGTGCCATAGTCACCACAGCAATACACATCCGTTCTAGTCAGAAACATATTTAGAAGCACATAAACCAGGAAAATGACCAAATCTGAGCAGGTAAACAAAGTCTGGTGGGCTAAACACTTCTGAATCGCTCCTGGTGGGGTTTGAAGTCATGTGGAGGAAGGACCAAGACAGCATCGCGGTCATTACGTGACAGAGACATGCCCAGTGGGGTTTCGGGGTTAGAGCCCAGACTCCTAGTGGGCGTTCAGACTTAAAAGAGTCCCCATGTTAACAGCACATCCTGAGTGTTCCTGGGTGTATCGGTGAGAGATGAAATGCAATCCAGGAAACAATTCTGTGAATTTAAAAACTTTTAAACACTACCCATACTCAGTCAGATGTTACTGCTACTTTTATCTTTTGTTGTGAAATAAACAATGAAAAATACTCTCATATTATGACTCCTGGATGATGATGCATTGCAGCAAATGTTGAGCCAGTTTAACTTTTTTGCTTGCGTTTTTTATCACAGCCCCCCTGTGCAGCTGGACCGACCTCATTCAAATAAATGAGCATGCTGTATTTTTAAATTGAAGTTTGTCCGAATGTGGTCATAAAGTGTGGTCACAGATACACTGAGCATTTTTACAACATGCAAACAATGATCAGCATGTATCAAACGTCTTAAATGTACCGTACAGTGATAATAAACTCCAGAAGTGGGTCATATAAAACCAGTAAACACAAGATCAAAGTGTTTAGCAAGTTTAGTAGCACAAACATCCAGTGACGGCATCTGAAACTTGTCCAGTAAAGAAGCATGCCTGGTGCGGCCTGAACACCTCCAGTCATCATAAACCAACTGTCTCTGATCTAAGAGCCTCTAAATGACGGCATGACCATTAGAGCCACTGTCATTTCCTGAGAGGCCAACAATTAGTCCTTGCCAGCGGGCCAGCCGTGCTAATGGCTTCAGTGTGAAAGATGTGAGAGCGTCGGTACTAGTGGCAGAGGAAGGCCAGTGGGTGCCTGGAAAAGAGCCACTCATCTCTCTGCCCTAATTGCCATGAAAACTCCATCTAGTTGGGTTTATGGAGTGGCAGGAGGGACTGGTGCCCTTTGAGAGGTTTTGTTAAGCTGGCCCTGGTTTCTCTTGCCTGCCCCCCCCCCCCCTAAGGGAGAGGAGAGGTGGGCTGCAAAATGGACACCAGATGGGAAAAGCATAACAGAGAAGCGGGTGCAGGAGAAAGAGGAGGGGTTGAGCATGGAGCATGGTGGGTGACTTGGCTGGCTGCATGAGCCTGGTTGTTCTATCTTGTATGGGCATATGTCAAAGTATTTTCTGAGATGACTGTGGATGTGAAGAAGGGCTGTATTGTAAACCTTGTGCGGAACAACAGAAACTCTTGTGAGTTTTCTAAGCGAGTGAGTTTTCTAGTGACGGGCAAAACTCTCCAAAGAAGTTTCCCGTAGAGAGATTCGACATCACGAACAGAAGCTAAAACAAACCTCTTGATTTTGCACCCACTGTGTTATTCCAACCAATTTTCTGGGGCTTGGCCAGTGATGGCACAGTTAACCAAGCAAGCCTTGTGCATTTGCATCACAGAAGACAGTGGTGAAAATAAATGGATGGGGACTAAATTGAGAGGGAAAGGTTGACAATGAGTCTGTCTTGTTGTGCTGTCTGTTAATCATTTCCCAAGACCCTCTGGCTCCAATAAAGCAGAATAAAAGAATATAAAAGAACAATTTGGGCTGCCCCAGCTGTGAATAACCAACCCATCAAACCACACAATAGCTCAGTCACGCTTGCTATAATTCAGCTTGTGATCTCAGACACGCCCCTCTCTCTTGCCACATCTTTGTTAAAGTCGTCCGTCAGGCATATCATTTTCCTCTCCCCACCCCTCCCGCCTGGCCAGATGGTTAAAATCCATAATGCTCTGCCAAAAAAAAGGGGGAGGAAAAAAAACTCGGACCCCCACTTCCACATCCTTTCATGCTATGACATTACTCTCACCATGGCTCATTATTGGCCAGTGGTAGCCCACCCCCCTTTGGTTAATTAAGCTCAGCTTTGTCGAGCCGAGGTGCAATAGCTTAGCGAGCTGGGAGGAGGTCCCAGCACCTGGGGAGTCTACCTGTTACAGTGACTGGCTCATCAGCCTCACAGAGAGGGGAAAGGCAGAGGCAGGCGGGGATGGAGAAGAGGGGAGGCCCAGCTGGCTGGTCTTCGCTGGCACTTAGAGAAGAGGCGGGGTGGTAGCTGCTGGTGCGTGATGCAGTTGTTTTAGCAGCCTTGAGGGCATTTTGTGGAAGACACACTTCAGTGGGTATACATATAAAAGTACACTGGTTTTCAATCTCTAGCAAAGCCACGATTGTTTCACTTTATCCCTCAAAAGAAGAACAGAAATCATTAAAAAAAAAGAATCTATGCGTCTGTTATTTATACTATTTTAATATTGTTTTGACTGACGAGATGGATGGTCAGTGTGACAGAATATATTGGCAACACTGGTGCCTAATTCACCCACAAAGTGAGTTTGTTTTCATTGTTTTTGTTTGTTTTTTTTTTTTACATTTTTGAGCATCAAAATAAAAGCACAGATTTTTTTGATTGTTTATTTGAGAGTTGATTAAGTATTGCACCATTTTATGGCTTTTAATGGATGAAATGAAATTTTAATGACATCAGATTCATCAGATAACATGTTATGTGGAGAACGACAGCGAAGGTGGCTAAATCTCTCCAGGTGAGTCCCAGTTAAAGCGCTTATTAAGCTGTGACTGGCACTCGCCATTGATTCTTCTGCCTGGAACATGTGGCCTTTTGAAGATGTCTGTCTGTCTGCTGAGCACGGCTCTGTGGGAAAGCAATCAAGCTCAAAAGTTTTCTCCTCCTTCAAATTCTGAGGCTGACAAATAACTCATCTTTTTTAGCTCCAATCAATATGACGCAGACCTCTTCAGCCTTGCACCGCAATATTTTCTCTCTCCAACGCTGATTGGAATGAACTCCAGTGTTTCAAAGGTCCACACACACTGATTGTGAGAACGTGAACCAATCTCGTTGAATCGGCGCCGGGTCTCTTTTTCCAGGCAAGTCACATCAAAGCAGCACGACGCACGGGGTCAGTCTCAGAGACAGCACTTGAAAATAGTAGCGCTCCTCCGTAGGACTGGAGGAGTGTAACCCGGGGAATCAGACAGTCTGGGGCTCGCTAAAATTACCACCTTGTATTTGGGGAGGTGGGGCCGCTTATAATACTAATGCATATTTAAATGACCACTTTGCATTTATCTGCATGCATCTAAAAATAAAATAGTTTGAAAATAATAATAGAGCAAAATTGATATGGAAAGGTATGTGCAGGAGAATTCATGAGATGCAAATGTCCGAGGATAAATGACAGGTCCATCTTTTCCTACTTAATATCCATGGGGTCGTGGCTAATTGTGCCTTTGTTGTGCAATTACCCAGAGTTTGCTCAGGGTTTAGATAGTCGGGCTGTGGGGTGGTGCTAGTGCTTTGTTTAACTTCCTCCCCTCGTGGCCCCGCATGTAACTTAGGCCTCTGGAGATCGGATAATCCCCTGACTAAAGCATATTGCCTCTGTCACTCCCCGTTATGCTGCGTGCTATATGACTGCCGATGAGAAGAAATAGATATAGACGACACACAAGGATTCCTCTTGCTCTTGAAGGGGCACGGTTGTCTAGGTTTCAGCCATGATAGCGGGGCATCCGAACGCTTTGAAGATGGCTTTGAAGTTATGAGGCAATTGGAGGAAATGAGGAAATTGTCCGCGGGGTCTCCTGGAGAGCCTGTTTGTGAGAGGCATGATTGGACACAGCGCCCCAGAGGGAGACAGCGGCCATGTTGCTCAGGGGGCCTGTCCTTCTGGCCTGCACACTAAATGTATAGGACAGAAGCACCAATTACGGCACGTTGGCATATGGGCAGTGGCAAGCGCCCAGCTCTAATGATGGACCCTGCCAACTGCTCGCCAGTCCAGGTCAGTGGCACATGATATTTATTGCCAAATAAAAAAAAAAAAACACCCCCCAATTACTGCCACCTCCTTTCCCAATGGCAGTTGTGTGTCAGTGTATCAGATGTATCAGTGCAGGAGGCAGAGACAGAGGGGGGAGTATCATACACCTGCAGCCTGGTCGGGATGCTGGATCTGGCCGCGTGCCTGCCTTTAGCCCTCCTCTATCCAGCTGGGACAGAGAGGTTGGGGATGCATCCGGCTGTCTTTGCCCCAGCTCAGAGGTTCCCAAGGGGGCAAACTGCAGCAGCAGACCCCAGAAGTGCACACAACCATACCGGGGCACAGATGTTCCACCGTGGTGCCGTGTGGCGTCTAGTGGCACATCGCTACCTTTCTGATGCCCCTCTGACTGCAGGTGCTGCTGGCAGAAATCACGTCTCGCTGCTCAGGACAAGTCAGACATTAACCACACTTCATCTCAGCTGACACTCATCCAGGGGAATAGGACTCACACCCTGTCATTATGCTGACAGGCAAAGCAGCTGACATGACAATGAGTTGCTGCAATGAGGCCAGAGTTTTTCTTTGGACGATACATTCAGAATCAGGACCCTTTTGCCTTGTAATGCTAGCTCCTGAACAAGAGGTAGAGCTCCCCAGGCACAGCACAGGCCTACATACTACATACTACTACATACCTACATACATTTTTACACTGAGGGGAAATATTAGCCAGACGCATCAACACGATCATAGTTTTTAGAAAGAAAATGTTCTCGATGAAATGCGTAAAAGAACACAGTGAGATTCATGAAACATGCATGGGCTTGGGAGTTCTCATTCTTTCGGGTTCTAATTCAAATTTAATGAATCTAAAATGGTCATAGCTTTAGCACGACATGTTACAGTCCTTCATTAAAGATGCATTTTCAACAATTTCAATGAACTTTATCTCTGGAATATTAATGTTTCTGTGTGATAAATAAAGTATGTTTCCTAAAAGTGATAATCAACTTCTTTGTCTCTCTTTGTTAACAGTTATTTTGGGGGTGACAAATGTCCAATTGATAACGAAATACTATGGTTGAACTCGGAAGCTTTAATATATTTACATGCATGAATGTACTGTGAAACAGTTCTAGAAGAAAACATGCAATCACTGCAGACCTGAAGAAAATATGTGGGGCTGCTCAGCTCTCTTATTGCAAACCAAATCTCTCACAAGTCTCAGCGCTTCACCAAAAATTGTTCCATTAAGTCAGTTTATAGAACAAAATTCAGTCTTTAAGACTCTTGCAGCATGCAACGTTTGGTCAATAGAACTGGGCTGTACGCTTCTCATGTACTCGAGACTGACTCACCGTCAGAAGCTCCGTGGGAAAGGGAAGCGGGTAATGAGAGTTCAGTTTTGACGATGTTCTCAAAACTGTTTCTCAACTCTAAATTGGCTATTCGGCCTCTCTGGCTTGACTTTACATGCTGTGCTCTGTTTCTCAGGATGTTGTAATGTATTGACCCGAATGAAGGTCAGTACATTTCTGTTCTTTCTAAATTTTACCTTCTAATCCATCCAAATCATTGAGGTACAAGCTGCTCCCTCTCTGTACTAGATGAAACTCATAAACCTAACTGAAGGTGAAAGTTGCCAACTGAAACAAATGTATCTTCTTACCATGCTAATGATACTTGTAGTCAGATAAATTCATAGTAAAGCAGCCCTTCTCCTGGTACTCAAATAGTAGGAGACTGGTCTCAGGTAACAGAACCATAAATAACAGTACCTTTGCTACGATGCTTCATATGATGCTTATGATATTATGCTTCATACTTTCTTTTTTAACAGAAACATAGTTCTCATAGTTCTCTTTTACTTTACCTTTGCTGTACTTTTGTTTCTCACTCCCTTCATTTACAGGCTTCAGAGTCACAGTGTTAGACAGGCAAGTCATCTAATGTTGTGAAAAAGTTGGGCTACCATGAGGTCGACATTTCAGGATTTGTGAGAAGTATCTTACCTACTATTGGACTGGATGAGCCATGAAAACCTGTTACAGGACATTTGTGTTCTCTACAGGATGAATTGCAATAAAATTAATGAGCCCCTGACTTTTCATCTGGCACCACCAGCAGGTCATATTTTTCACTTACCTAGAGAAAATATCACACAAGATATTCATGGTTGCCTGGTGACGCATCCTGATCCTAACTTTTCCCGTATGTCCGTAATCAGAAACGAGAGTAGAAACGACGATGGTCAACATAGTAAACAATATATAACCAGTGTTATGTGATTATGTTCTTTTTTCTGTCTGTGAGAATGTTAAACTTGTAATGATTGTCATGGTGAGGCAAAGACATCAATCCAACAGGATGTTGACATTAATGACCCATCTGCATCCATCTCTGCATTAACATTTGTATGAAAGGCCAAACACTCAGTCGGCCGCCACCATTCATCCTTCTGTTTGATGGATTTGCATGAAATTTAGTTTCATGCTTCAAACAGAGGTCCTCGTGTCACTGACAAAACAAAAGGTCACCATGCAGCTATCGGCTATATTATATTATGGTCATATCCGGTTAGCAAATCACTGCTTATTAAGTGAGATAATATTCAGCATTGAAAATAAGTGTCATTTCTATTGTTCATATGATTACTGTTGCTCTCACTATTAGTGCAACATACCAGTACTGTGGCTTTTGAATTGGTTTTGAACAACAGGTGCACATGTGTATGTTACATGCATAAAAAGAAGTACAAACAACATCAGATCATCATAAAACCTGGACTCAAATGTATTCATTTGTTTGTTTTTAAATAGAAATGTTCAAAACTCTCCATGCAGAACTGACAGTGTATTCTCTGGGAACGTAATCGTCACGGAGGCAGATAATATGGCTGAGGAGAGTCTTTACTGAGAATTACGAGTGGCTGAGGAGAGAAACCAGGCAGCATGTAATCATACACATATCTTTGCAGCGGCACTTCAGTGCTGCCTCATTACAGCTAGTTTATGACAGAAATAAAAAAAAAAAAAGAAGGCAATTTGGCATTGAGGATAATTGTAACATTATCACCCTGTGCAAGTTATGACAATATGTTTTCTCCCAACGTGATGTTATTATGTGACGGCAGCGCTGTGAATATTCATTGGTTTCTTGCAACAACAAAAAAAGTGGCTATTGTCACTTGCTGGCTCATCCGTAGGACAGTGCATGAATATTTGTCTGTAATTGCCAAGAAATATGAAGCACACAGTAAACTGAGGCTGACAGCTTAAAAGGAACAACCCAAAAGTTAATGCAGTTTGCTGGTTCAGGTCTTGGTGGGAGGCTAAAACATAAGGTTGTGCACCTGTATATACTTGTGTCTAACCTGTAATACACACATAGTCTTCCCACACAATGGAACCTGACTCTAAATGAGGAATGTGGAGCAAGGTGTTCCTCTCTTAGACTGCTAATCGCCTCGCTAGAGACCTGTGCTGTGGAGCTGTGGAGGTGGAAAGTCTGTTCTTGAGGAGATTGATTGAGGAATTACTGCGAGCGTGAGCATGTGTGTGAGAGTTTTTGAGTCATTGAAGAAGTACAGAGCACCTGAAGTGCTGCAGCCATGCTGTTTTTACACAGAGATATAAATTGTCCATTTATATGGGGGCAGCTCTCACATCTCACAATGTGACACTTCAAAGAACATCCGTGCGTCTGTCAGCGACTATTGATCTTACACAACTCGCTCCCCTTCCATACCACGCCTGTATTGTACGCCCATTAGCGTCATATGTGTGGATGTTTCTGGCACAGATACCCCATGAATGGAAGACCCTCATAAATGAGGTTGGGGGGACCGGAAAGGACCCCAGGAATAGCACACGGGACGGGGGTCGTCACGGCAACTTTGTCGGCGGGATGGCTCCCATTGTCCCAGTGATGAAGCAGGAGGACAGGGTCCTGATGGGGGACGGGCATCGTTAATAGGAGTCACACTGAGGCTGTCAGCGGGGCGTCCGGGCGCCACATGCGACCATGCTGCTGCGATCGCACGTGCATGTCAATGATGATATGTAGACTATGCATTAGGGCTATAGCATGCTTGAGCATGATTGAAGGCATGCAGCTAAATTTGTTTCATCCATATGCACATGCATACACAGGCATGCTCACACTTAGGCAGTGTTTTACATACACAAAGGAGCTGACAGAACAACTGAAACATTGCAACACAACAGCCAGCAGTCATGGCAGCTCGGTAAAGCTCATATTGAGGATTTTCTTTCGGGAACTGAACCAAACAATAAACATCATGAACTTCAGCAAATTAATACTTAATTCATAAGTTCTTCTTTACTGTGAAATTCACATTTTGGCTTTAAAAAGTAACTATTGACTTATTTAACCCGTGCCATGATGTTTTGTCTTGGACTAAAAACTGAATTCAAAAAACTTTATTTGGCATTGCTCGGTGCAAAATACAAGGTTGTTTCTTCTGTGAAAGCAAGGAGCGATTCTTCTGCAGTACGAAGCATTATCAAGCTTTTCTGACACAAAACTGTGGACCCAGCTTATACTTGCATACGCTTATAAAGTCAGACGAATCTGCTCTAATCCTTTTTGATGCAAACTCCAGTTTTTGAGGCTGATGAGAGAGAATTTGGAACCGTCTTTCCACGGATATATCGGCATGAAATGCGTTTTCAGAGTGTGACAGTGGAGAAACAAACACAGCGCCGTACGCCACAGCAGGAGTTTTGCTTGTGCCATGTTTGTTTGTCTAACACATACTGTATGCATGCGTTTATGTATATGAGACCTTTGTGTGTGTGTGTGTAGTTTAAGACAGTGACAGTAAGTCTATTCTCCCCCTATTTCTCCAATGCCGCGATTCAGAGCCTCCTGGGATGATTATTAATCTAATAATTAAACATTTATTGCCAACAGCACCTGCTCTCTCTCTCTCCTCTGGACCCCCCGGGACCCCATCACAGAGAGAGAGAGAGAGAGAGAGAGAGGAGGAGAGCGGGAGAAGGAGGGAGGGAGGGACACAGGAGGAGCCAGAGGGAGGGGTTGGAGAGGAGAGCAGCAAATCCAAAGGGGTCATCATCACATTGCTGGATTCTTTTACACCGGCGAGAGGCTGTTTTTTTGTGTGGTGGCAGACAGCGTGTGAAGTTATGTGATCCCAGAACAAAAGAAACAAGGAGGAAGGAACAATCCGATGCTGGGAAGGAACTGGAGGGAATCACAGCGAGGGGCCCCCCCAACCCTGTCTGACATCTACAAACAACCAATCAACTCAACTTGATTTCTTTTAATCCACTTTTTCACCGATATCCCTCATTTTCCTTCAGTTTTTTAAAAATATTTTTAAATATTCAATCAACTTGGGATCAAAAAGGACATCTCTTTAACTCTCTCTAACACCAAGCAAGTAGGCAACAGAGATTTATCAGTGGACAGACTCCCACTCATAAAAGGACAGAGAGAGTGAGTGACAGTGAATTACAAAAAGGGAGTGCAGGTCCCTTTCTGCGCAGCAAGATGCTGCGCTATCTGCTCAAGACCCTGCTGCAGATGAACCTGTTCACGGACACCATCCGAAACCCATCCAATGGCACCGATCTGTTCTTCAACATCTCCATGCCCTCCTTCAACAGCTCCCTGCTCGACTGGGGAAACTTCACCGGCTTCAATGGTAAGCGAATTTGAGAATTTTCTTTGCATCCTCTTCCCCCACGTCTCTCCTTATTTAACCTCCCCTTTGATTTGTCTTTGCCCTCTCTTCTTGGCAGTCTGATGCAAAAGAGCACGTCAGTTTTTCTTGAGAAAGACTGAAAAAACTTACAATGCGGGTGTCTTTTGTTATGGTAATGTGGAGTTGAGCCGCGGAGGGAGTTAAAAGGGAAAGTGGAGTTGCCATGCGAGTAAATCTCAGGTTTAGGTGACGGGTGTTAGAGGTGCTTATGACAGATCTGCTGCTCTCAGATACAACACCAGATACAACATTCATAATCAGCATCCAAGAACTTATCATGACACTTAAAGATCAGACAGTATCATTACTAAAAGCTAATTATGGGAAAACCTCCAGCGTTTAAAGAAAGTCCCATGCTTCCTGATTTCCTAATTAAGGAGGCTGAATTGAAATTTAAGTGTAAATGAATTAAATTAGGCAGGACTGATAACTTCTTAATCTGATCTTCATATCCATCTACAACCATTACTTGTGTCCCTGAACACTGCACCAGCACTTGCCTCAGTCTATAGTCCCCCTGAAGATTTCCGTCAGAATAAGGGGTCCCGGTGTGATCCCGGCACTCCAAGGATCACACGCTTGTCAGAGTGTTTTGTGGGCTGTGAGTAAAAAGTGACAGAGAAGACAGTATTACCCAATAACACGGTCTACTTTGCAGAAGCATGAGCGGCAGCCCGGCTCACTCCGTTAAATGAAGCTGTCTGCTGTCAGGCAGGATGGACCCGGAGCTGTCACATCTCCTTAACTTTTGCCACTGGGCTCCTTCCTCTCTTCCTCTCTCCGCCAGCGATGGAGCTCAGTTTCACAGCAACTTGTCTCTGTTTCGCTCCAGGTGGAATTCACAGGCGCCTTGTTTTTTAATGGCTGTGGAGGGAATTTGTGTGTTTTTAAAAACTGTGTGGCTGCACAGGCTTATTAACATGGTGTAATGAGATGTCCCTGCCACGCTTTGCTCTAATGGCAGTGCTGTATATGTGTGTACCTATGAGTAAGTGTTCCTGTGTGAGTGTGTGTGCATGTGTATAGGGTGGAGTTAAGTCAACAGATCACCTTGATGTCCGCTTTAATGAGCACTTTAGCTTTGTCTCCATGTCAGTGCATACCAATGAAAGCTGCATTCAGGCACACACACACACTCACACACCCATTGTCAGGTGTGTGTAACACATTCACCGTATATATATATATATATTAGTCCATTTCTTTCTTTCTTTTAGTCTTTGTTTCTTTCTGTCTTTGTTTCTTTCGATTAAATTCTGAGCTGGTTTCTAAAATATCGAGCTGCTTCCCAGCTTGTGTCCATCGACTGATGGTTAAGAGCCAGTGAGATGGTTACCGTGCTCCCTCTTTGTGCTTCCTTGTGTGGGTGTGTAGGTAGGTAATTGGTGTGTATTTTATCACAGAGGGGAGTGAGCTTTGCCTTTTGATGAGTGGACATGGGCTTGAAGGGTAGATTTGCTTCTGAGCCCTTCCCTCTCTGCACCCCTGTCCCGATAACCAGCTTCAAGCAGCAGCAGCAGCATTGGCTGTATCAATAATGCTGACTTTATAGCTTCTCTTTCATTGCTCTCACACTTCTATTTCTACCTCTCTTTTGTCATCCCTCCTCTCATCCACAAGCTCTAATGGAGTGTAGATTGAGCGCAGTGTCTGCTGCCAGGATCTATATGAGAAAGTAAGCATGAGAGGCGAGGAGGAACAATGAATGCATTGAGAGTAATCTATCTGGTGCAGATAGGTGCCAGACCGACGGACTGATAGGCTGATAGACAGACGTGCCTCATGTGCATCTGGCTTCATATTCTGTGAGATCTTTCCCCTGAGCAAACTGCATCTCCTCCCCACAATCTTTAAGTGACATCGATACATTCAGGGAGTAAATGAAGACGGGGGGTAGATGTAATAGCTCTGCTAATCACTGATCAATCAGATAAAGTATATAAGCCTTCTCCATTGTAAACTGGTGTAAAGGAAATGGATTGACCACATGGAGAGAATGAAAGGCAAACACTGATATCAACAATCAATAATGCTATTTCCTATATCCTATTTTGCTCATACAAACACTCCCTTTTGTCATCTTTGTCCAAGAGTTGGATTGATGCCCCATATATTTTTATTTTCTTTGCCATAATAGAGATGTATTTCTCTGGCCATCATGTGCTGATTCATCAGTACGGGGGTTTACCGGGGGAGGCTGGTCAAACCGTGGGTATCCAGGCGAGAAGCTCAATAGCAAAGCAGTGGGCGGACAGCCTGTGTGGGTCGACCTGGAGCTCACAGGGAGGCTCAATGGGAAAATCAATGCGGCCCGATAACCAATTTGGGAAATAATGGACAATTCACTCAAACACAGCACTATAGTGGACTGCAGGGGCCCCGGCAAGTTTATCTATTAGTTCTCAGACTGGTTCCCTTATCACACCTTCTCTGTTTTCTCTATTGACAGTTTATTTAGGGATCTGTGCTGTAACTGACCGTGATATTATTACACCTGACAGTCAAGATAAGTCACAAATTAAGGCTGATTAATGGGAGCCTGGATCTTGGGAAGGCAAATGAAGTGAAAATATTTGGGAAATGAAAAGAAATAACATTGTCATTGACTTTCTGCTTCATACGTCGTCTCGTTTCTGTCCATGGACTGAAAGCAAAGTCGACTTCACTAAACTTCTTTGCAGCTCTAACTCCCACGCCGGCTGTGAGTCAGCTAATTATTACTGCCCAGCAGATGCATAAAAGGTGACATTTTTAAAAAAGTTACGCAACCCAATAAGCGAATTATTTCAAACTTAAATTTCTGTTGTTATGTAAAAGCATTTTTGAGCTGCAGCCACAGCTGAAACGACAGCCCAATTAGCTCCTCTACCTTCCCCGCCCACGCGTCCTCCTCTCTCACGCGCTCATTTGGGTTCTGGATGCAACGTCTGACTGTGGAGATACATTCATAATCCATAAGATGCTGCAGAATTTCTGTTTGGGTCAATAGGTGTTAAGATGTGTGCTTCTCAGGGGAGCAGCAGGTGCGCTTGCCAGAAACAGAGCTTTGAAGAAGGTGTTGTGAATCGATATCACAAAAAATTTGAATAAAAGCACACAGGAGTCAGAGTCCCTTTTCCTCCCTTGTTGCTATGAAGACATAAAAGCCCTCATTAGAGTGCCCACAGTGCAATCATTAAAATGTATTAAGGGTTAGAGTTGTTCATTTAATCATAACTTATTACTATCGTGTTGTTGTATGAAGTCATTTCAGATAAACTTGTGGTTCTGATGCTATAAGCCAAAGTCCGATGGTGTGTGTTTGTGCACACATCCATATCTTTGCATTTAGACAGCTGGAGACGGCGATGTCTGCTGCCGTGCTGCGTAATTCTATGTCTGTGTATTTATTGTAATTTATGGGCGCTAATGCAGCCATTTGTCCCTTCATGGAGGTCAAGTAGGCTCCCCTTTGCTCTGTTCACCATAAATCTGCCTGGGAGTCATTAACGCTGTGTGTGTGTGTGTTTGCATATTTTCTAGCTAATTACTTCTAAATATTTCAATATGCAAATCCCATAAAAGTGTGCATCCCCTCAAAATCCACATCAGATTTTTGTATTTGTGCAGAAGGAGAGCTGCAAATCAGCGTTTCGCACAATCAAGGCTTCAATTTGCACGCTGCAGAGAGATGTGCTGAATTCAGAAAGAGGTGTTACAGAAGGAAGGCAACCAACATGATGCCCTGATGCCCACAAGATACCCCGAGAGGAGGATTAAACTTCCTTTTAAGTGTGTTTCAGGCTGGTTGGTGCAAAAGCTGGAGCTGTGTAGACTGAGGAGGGACCTGCAGAGGGCTCTGGATCTACAGCACAAAATGCAAACAAGGGGAAGAAGGTGAATAGAGCAACAGACAGGAAAAATGGTAACTTCAGTTTGCAATGCTTCCCGCTACAGATCCACTATCTTTCTGCTACATTCTTCATATATTCACTGAGAAAGACTAGATAGTAGACATGCATTATTAATAGATTGCTGGGGATCATTTCGGAAGCCGAACATCTTTATTCATTGCCAGAGCCAAGCACTAGGAGCCACCAGTTGTCTCCTGTCTTACTCGCCCTCACCTGGATTCTGACGTCGCCGAAAGCCAACCATTAGCCTCCCTCTGTAACTCAGATCACATACACTTAAGATGCGGATTCACAAAATGCATTGAGATGCAACACTAATTCAAAGTCACCAGGAATGCAGACACAAACACTGTTTCACCTCTGGACCCTGCACTTCCCTGTCAAAGCTGGTTCCAGCTCCAGTGTGACACCCGGATCATTAAATGTGACCTTTCTCTGCGCGCCGGTGCTGAAGCTGGCGGTGGCGGCCGCGGCTGGGACTTTGTAGTGGGCTAGAAAGAGAATGTCTGATGACTGGGGAGAGCTCGGTATAGCGCCTGGCCAGACAAACTGTGGTAGAGAGCAGGAGGTGGAGGGATTTGAACACCAACACACTGATGGCATCCAGCCAAAACAAACCCATTATTCTGGTGGGGGTCAGGACTCTTCACACACACACACACACACACACACCTGCACAATGCACTCTCCCATGATGCTCAGTGGAGCTGTTCTTGTTGCAGTCGTTGATGCCATATGAATAAATCACTTTTGAATTTTTCTGTTTTATTCTTTGTTCGTTGTTCTTTGTCTCTTTTCTTTTGTGTGTGTGAGGCACTTTAGGCTGCATGTTTGCATGTAAGCTGCTATACAAATAAAGCTGAGTCGAGTTGAATCAGTGGTAGTGATCACTGAGCAGTTCTGTTTATGACATTTATTGATTTCTTCTAAAGAATAAGCTTGCACACGCAGCCGTTTGGCTGCCACTTTGATTCTCGATGCCGTTTAGTCAACCATTTCATCTAAAACAAAAGAAACACCGGCAGTGAACTGTGAACACCTGATGTTGACAGAGGAAGAGGAAATGACTTAACAACCTCTGTATCAGTATCACGTCTGATATGAATAAAAACAAACTGGTGTAAACTGTTAGTACAGCAGGACCAATCGTACTTCAACAGGTCATCAGCAAACTTTCTCACTGGCAACTTTGTTCAAATGCAGAACAAGTTGTAGAGAATTAGAGAAGAAAAAGTTATTCTCATAGAACAGAATATAAACTTTATTTATCCCTCGATGTTTTTTTTACATGCACTTTTACCCAAAATACAACCACGCACACACAAAGGGCTCATAGCAAATCTGCCCTGAGAGCAGTTAGGGGGTTTGGTGCCTTGCTCAAGGGCACCTCGGCAGTGCCCAGGAGGTAAACTGGCACCTCTCCAGGTATCAGCCCACCTTCCACACTTTGGTCTATACTGGACCCTCCGGGTGCCAAACCAAGTCCCCACGGACTGAGCTACTGCCGCCCTCAGCTCATCAATCATATCGCATGACAGTGAAGTGTAAATTTGATGTTTCTGGGATGGTACCTCAATGATAATGAAGCAGTTGGATCATTAAATGATTTAGAGGTTTTCTGCACAGTTGGACTTTGGACCGCCTCCCTTTGTACATATATTCGCTTTTTTCAAGGTTGCACCAGCACAAAGAACCCAGATTAAGCCACTAGTGTTTTTTATTGTAGTCTCCAGTCTAACCTGTCGCTGTTAGCAGCTTATTTTTATTATTTCTTCGTCTTTATTAGACAGCAGAAGCAAATATGTCGAGCTGAATGAAACAATGGGGGTGAAAGGAAAAAGAACAGTGGATTAAAGTTACGTTAAAATTAATATATTCAAACATCAAACTGTGTGCAAAAATTATATTTAGTCAAACAAAGAACATACTGCTGTCCTTATTCGTCACACAGGAATCATTTCCTGTGTCTCCTCTTCTTCACCTGTGCTATTCCTCATCTGTTTGTGTCTCCTGCCTCTCTGTCATTCATCCTGCATTCCTTTATCGTCCTTCCATCTCACTTCAATTTGGTTCCAATTCATCCTGATTTATCAGCATGGCTGTTGCATAAACAGCAGCGCCACGTTGTGCGAATACATAACCGAAAGGAAAATAGAAAAAAAAAACATATGTGAATACCTTTTTGAATTCATACCTGCGTATATGCGACACATATTTGCGTATGACAGCATGTCTGAGTCACCGCACATTCACCTGTTCTTCGTCTCCACCCATTCTTCGCTCCCTCACCTTATCCCTCATCTGTGCGTCCCATCTTTCCCATTAAGAAACCTCCTCCGTGTCTTCCAGCAGAGGATGACTAACATCAGGCAGAGCTCAGCAGTCCAGCAAGGAGCCCAATTACCGTCAAATCATCTCGACGTATTTGCAGCCCCGCTATCAGCCTTGAGCCTCCTCATCTCAGTTTCCATCAAGCACTGGCCTGCTGCATCCCTGATAAGCTTATCGTGCACAGTTTCACTTTAAAACCCCAATCTGCAGCTACAGCATGGGGTCCCCTCTTGTATCGTTGCCCCCCATCTACTAACCTGAATGGATTATTTTAGCTTTTGCTCTCCCAAAAAGAAGTTTCACAGTAGTTTTTTTTTTAGATTGTACACCCATTTACTTTCAATAAAACTGAGATGTTGCTTTAAAAAATGATATGCAGATAAATTTAGAATTTTTAAACTGAAGCACTCATTTTATCATGAATGAAAAAAAAGATTCAAAACAAACTTTGTTCTGCTTTTGCTCCAAGAAAAAAAAAAAAAAAAGACGTATAGCTTTCACTTTGAGACGTGTTCAGACGGCCATTTTCTTCAGTGCGTTCCATGCTTAGCCCCCCTGTGTCTGAGATAATATGCAGAATTATGTACATAACCGAGCAGGAATGGAAATTAGGCAGCATCTGTGGCGAAAATGAACACTGAAGGGGAAGGAGGAGAGAGACAGGGAGGGAGCGAGAGAGAAGGGCAAGAGATCCTACTTTGTAAGCAGGAGAGAGTTCTGCATATGCTAATAGCAGCTTGGACAACTTCCTCCATCACGGCGAGGATTTCTCCAGGTGGTGAGCACAGGCAGATTGGATGGTGATGAAGGTATAAGACGGTTGGGTTGTTAGATTTACTCATAAGGTGCAGTATGGGGGCAGGGATTAGTGTCATGTATTTGCCACTAAAAAAAAAAAAGAAGAAGTGTGGATCAGGGGAGGCGATAACTCCCTGGAATTATAATTGTCTGGGTGGCTCGTTCAATTTCCAGACTGTTTGTGGGAGGAGGAGTTGTGATAAGCCACGGAGATGAGTGTATGATATTACAGTTTTGTTCCTGCGGTGGGCATGTAGAGTTATTGTAGCAAGCTGACTGGGAGTCAACTGTGTCATCCCATTTTACACTTAATGGCTATTTAAAAAAAAAAAAAAGATGGACAATCAGCATTCTGGTCTAAAACCACTGGTCTTTTATTTTTCTTTCATTCTCCTTGAATGTGTTTTTTCCTGCTGCAGCATGATGTGCCTTATAAATGACAAACATGTTGTTCTGTTTCAAGGTAGCACCCACCGTCTCTGCATTGAGTGACAGTGTGTACTTATATAGACAAATTCAATGCATATCATTTCATTTCTAACCTATTTGCATAAAGCAGTATGACATGGCCATTGGCTGATGGTGAGACTAATGAATCTGACAGCTTGCTGCAGCTCTCTAGCTAATGTCCTCTTATTCATGAACATGTTGCACCTTCGCTACCAAACAAACATCTACCCTGACTGACAAAACGCTGTCTGTCCTTAACTTGTAGCGACAGTAAAAGGCACATTTATTAACACTGTGTTTTGTTTGAGCCGTCAATCAAATACCAACATGGTCAAAACATCTGGTCACAGGAGCATTTAAAGCGTCTCGGCACTGCCAATGTCCGAAGAGCTGGAGAGTTTTACTGAACCTCCTCTGTCGGAGTATAAAGTGATCCACTAAAGAGGAATGCTTAATGATATACAGTATATTTACATCTTTTGAATAAACTGTGTGAACTAATTGTGCCGTGTATGAGTTTTGTTTCACCACTTTCAGATGCAGAGAATACAATTTATATTTGAAAGTGATTTTTAAAAGCAGCAGCTTTTTTGACTTTAGCCAAAATCCATGAACATTTTTTAACAGAATCATAATGTAAATCAAACAGGCAGTGAAGAAGCTTCAATATTTCTCTAAATAATAGTTTTTTAAGTTTTTCTCAAAATGAGGACACTTCTAAGAGCAGAGCAGAGCGCAGAGCTCCACCATGGTGTCTTGTTTCTACAGATTAAAGTGACTGTGTTTTGTCGTATGTTTAGTCGCAGCACATCAATCGCGACAGCATTCACAACAAATTCTGTTCATTTTGCCATAAAAAACAGTCTTACAATTGACCTATCGTGCAATATTGATGTGAAAAATTCATTTGTGATTCTGCTCTATGATTAAAATCTATTCCATAATGTAATGAATTCTTCTTTGGTCCATGCTACATGTTTTCACTAAGTTTCAGGGAAATTGGAGCAGTAGTTTTTTCTGTAATCCTGCCGACAGACCAACAAACAGAAACACAACCCCCTCAGCTGAGGTAATAAATCTTAGCGATTCATTTTTTACAGAAATTACACAAATGTCTTAATGTGTTAAAGACATTAAGATGCACAATGTTTAAATCAATTAAATCAATTAAATCACATAACGCTTGCACAATTTGAGCACACATGCACACACACACCAATCGATGCCTCCATAAATGAGCCACACTTTCTATTCTCAACAACTCCGCGCTTCAGTGTATTAAAGAGGCATTCATCTGGGAGCTCACATACAAGGAGGAGGTCAATCAAAATGAGGGGTTAAGTGTGCTGATGACTCAGGGGTCACCCAGAGAGGTTGCAACCTTTAACCCATCTACAACCCCCCTAAACCTCACTACATCTTAACTGAGCGAGCTTCCTGGGTGTATTGAGTGCGATGACACACTCCCTTTGTTCATCACATCTGCCCTGCACTATTGTTATTCCAATCAGGGTTATTAGTTATGAGTAGGTGTCAGCGCTGTCCACTCCACGGGACGTCGTTGCATTAAACGCAGACGTACGTATGTTCGAGTCGATTCGAACACACCTGATAGGAAATTCTCGTGTCACAGCTCAAACATTGCTTGCCTGAAGTGAGATGTTGCATCACGATTATGGGCAGAGAGCTACATTTGTATGCATAGCAATTTTCTCTTCCAAGCAAATCACTTTTTCTATGATAGACAAATGGAGTTATAACAGAGTGCTGGGTGCTCTGAAATGAGGCATGAGTGATACTGAAGGGGTGAAGTGTGTTTTTCTTATGGAAATTGATTTTAACATGTAATGGTGGTTGAAGTGATTGGACTGTTGGTGCAGTGAAAAATAATATTTGAGTGAATGGTCTATTATCCCTGATACAAACATAAAAATACATATGCATGGAAACAACATGTCTGTCCATACACGCACAGGTGAAATCACAAAAGCCATCACTGTAAGCATGACAAATCTCTCTCACACACACTGTAACACATATAGCCATCTCCAAAGTCTATGTCACATCACAGTCCCGGTGCCAATTATCTTCTGAATCCGTCGGTAGGAAAGAAACATGCAATGACAATCCTGCCGTGTCAATACAATTGGTAATGCGTGCCCATGAATACCAAGACATAAAAAAACAGTGTGATAAGTGCAGATCACGGTGGCTTTGTGTCATAAAGCCTGATACGTTCTCCTGCTGTTACTTTTTAGCGCGTTAATTAAAGGAGAACGTGCAGAGATGCGAGCGTTACGCATTATTTCTAGAAATGATCAAAACGGTCGACAAAGCCGTGAAGAAGCTTGTTTTTTGTTTTGCCTCGGCTCCTTCTTTGGTTTTTTTTAATATTTGGTTTGCATTTTGATTTCACCTCGCTGTGGTCTGGGGTCATTTCTGCTCATGTCAGACGGAGACCCTCTGCATGGATCTGAATTATAAGATTCCTGTTTTCTATTTGTAAGGACAAAACGGATCACAGCACAGGAAGCTGTTTGAGTTTCTTTGATTACTAAAATCACTCTTCCCTTCGCTTCCCTTTGTTCCTCTTATTTTTTCTCTCTCTGCATCTAATTGCAGACTAAATCTCCCTTGGAAACAAGAGCCTTGATTTCAGAGGGACTGTACTGAATAAATGAAATCTAAATGAATTCAAACAAGAAGAAGAACTGCTGTACTGTTAAGAAAATCCATAAAGAGATGCATTCCATATGAGACAAATACAGAAATTATATTCAGTATTCCAGAGCAGTAACCCACCCATGTTATGATTTGTTCATTATTATTTGATGCATGATCTCAATTTAGGCTTCAGTGTATCTGTCATGCCACATGACAATATTGATTCATTAGCAGAGACTGTAAATGTGTGTGTTTTTGTGTGTGTGTCTGTGTGTGTCTGTGTGTCAAGAGGATACTACCCATGGGCTGTAGCTAAAACAATCACTAGGCAATTACTGAGTAAACACTAATTAATCAGTGCAGTCAGTGTGTGACCTAGCCTGACATCCCTTCACCTGCTCACACGCACACACACACACACACACAAGGCAAACAAAAGCCGGTAAGTGAATTGACTTGAGAAAACAGTCGCTTCTCCTCTTTGTCCGTTTGCTCTCCTCCATCTGTCTCCAAATGACTAACACAGAGCCGTCGTGTCTGAAGTGAACTTTTAATTGCTGTCGTATAAATGTAATTATCTTCTTACAAGTTAATGTTTGCAGATTATTCTAATTTTGACATTTTCTGATAACGTTGACGATGTTCAGTGAGTCAAAATGTGAAAGTTTGACTTTGGGCTAATTAGAAGACTGTAGACGATAACGTAAATGTCACTTAGATTACATTTTTAACTGTATGAAAACAAACAGAGATATATTTGATATGAGAAGATGACATGTTTTCAATTAGAGATATTAATATAAGAAGAAAATTAACTTTATTGATCCCTCAATGGGGAAATTCTTTTTTTCACTTAAGTTTACACATATAGGCCCGATACAAATTAGGCAGCATCTGCAAATGTAGAGAGATCATGGAGTGATGGGCAGCCATGTAGCAGCGGTATGGGAATTTGGTACCTTGCTGAAGCACTCCTCGGCAGAGGAGTTGAACCGGCGTGGACTGAGCATACTGTGCTGTCACAGCAATTAGCATAACATGGTAGCCTGAAAGTCTGAATGTCAGGCCTTCATTGCTATCTCTGAACTACTGACAAAATTATTTGCACAGCCGAGTAAAAGAAAGTTTCTTTGAAAACATCCAAAACAAGAACAAGAGCATCTCGAAATATTAAGCATGACGGACAGACAGATGGATAAGGTGGATGGGGGGGTTCATATATAAGGAGCGTTCACCCTCATTATGTAAGCAGAGATGCACACATTCACACCTGAGCATCTCAGTATGACCGGTCCTCCAGTGTGTAGTCAAGTGGGGAGCAGATGGCAGTCTTACTCATTCACTTTTCCCAAACCGGCAGCCGTGCTGTCACAGCTTCAGGCTGTGCGTCACCCAAAAAGAAAACCGTGACATGGGATGCAGGAAGAACTCTCATAGTTTGGTATCTTCTTTCAACTTTGGAGTTTGTATCTACATAACAATCTTTGGCTTGCAATTAGCCACCTACTAATTAATGTATAGTCAGTAAGCGTTGGCAGTTAATTATCTGTCTGTCTTGAAGACATTGAGTCTTCAGGATGTAACAGATATTTTAATTGGGCCCATCTCTCAGAAAGCTGGCATACTCTTTTAGCGCTGCAGATCCAGCTCATTGATTAACCTAATCTAGTATTCAATGCCAGACCGCTGCTGCTGCCAATGCTGCCAATGCTGCTGCTGGCTCAGTGACCCCATTCTGAGGTGCCAATAATAGAAGGAGTTATACCTTTGCAAAAAAGCCTCCGTGACAGACCTGCACAGGTGATGAGAAGCTTGGAAAATGGCTTCAGAGTCTTATAGACTATTTTGAATGATGGACTTCTGCTACAGGGGGGAGATACTCCAGCAGGTGACAGTGGAAGTACATTACCTGGGAGTCAAACGTGAAAAGCCAGAAGAAGCGATAAAGGAAGAGGGTTACTGAGGATTGATGACAGTTGTGGGGATTTTCTTAACCAATGATGCCAGGTTGAATTTCACAGAAGGGGTCGGTAACGCCCTGTGAAACAGATCACATGAGTGTGTGGAGGAGCAGCTGCACTGTCAGGTTACATTGTGGATTGATACCACGTAGCCAATTCTCTCCGGGAGCGGGAACCGTGATGACTCCAATTTCAAACGGCAAGATTGTGCTTCTCTGAGGGAAGAGTGGAGGATATTTAAAAAGGAAACCAAACACAGTCGTTCTGAAGTAATATTTCGGGGGCGTCAAGGGAGCTAAAATGTGGAGGGGAGTCAGTAGAGGCGCTGACATACGAAGCTCTCAGTGAAAATATTTCAATTGGAAATGCAGCTTTAAATGATGCTTTTGGCTCCTTTGCTGTATGATGACTCATATTTCTGCCAGTAATCTATTGTTTTTCCCTCTAATATTGTTATGCTCTTTTCTTTTGTGTCTTTTTGAAATTGGGACTATGTTATGAGCGAAATATATTGACAGGAAAAGACAATGACAGATCTTGTTTCTTTTTTATCACTATGGGCAGAACAAAAGTGGAAAAGCGATTTTTTTTTCTGACACTTTGAAATGTCAAATGATTCATAAAAAACACAAATCCTTTAAATCTCAGGATAATGAGGATTATCATTAAAATCCATTCATCAACTTGCAGACTTTTGTTGAATCAAAATGCCACATTACAATAAATTCAGAATAATAATTGCAATCATTTTTTATTGTTTTATGTAGCACAGTTCCAGGGGGAATAGAAGAAAAAAGGTAAATAGGAAAATCATGCATCGGAAATAAACAATAAAAACAACAAAAACATGGAACAACAGGATAAATGTGAGTTTTAAAAAGTGATTTGAAAAGATGCAACTGATATCATCAATCTGAGATAATCAGGAGTTCAAAAGCTGAGGGGCCTGGACCATAAATGCCTGGTCAGCCCTGGTGAGATCAGGTGTGGAACCAGGAGAAACCTGCCCGAGGATCTCAGGTTGTGCTGCGGATCAGAGATTATCTGAGCCTGAACATGCGGGATGTCAAACGTTATAAGAAAAACCTTCAAATAAATTCATATGGAGCCAATCATTTCCACCAAAGAAGCAGAAGGAGTCATCATGAGTGTGGATGATTCAGACCAAACCTGGGAGGCTGAATTTGAATCTTTTGGCCAACCATGACGTAACAACAAAGTATAGGCATCATCACAGAGGACATGAACTGAGAGAAAGATGAATGAGGGCAGGATTAAAGATCATGGCAGCAGAACAGAAGGGCAGACACGGAGTGACTGCCAGCACAGAGAGTGAAAAGTGAAGCGAGAGGTTGGCGAGGGCCACAGGGCAACAAGGGAGACTGACATTTTCAGGCACTTTAATAAGTGTATTAAGATTGGCAGCTCCACTTGCCGTTCACTGGCCTGATTACCATAAAGCTATTTATTAGGCTGATTTCCCAGGCTGAGAGCAACAGAGACCGGGAAGGAAAGGAGCGGAGGGGGGGGGCGACGCCACTGGGGAAAGCTGGCAGAAGGTTAAGGGCAAGTCACCATGGAAACAGACTGGGCGGGTAGCAGGGAGTGATTGGGAATAGTGGATGTCCATTTACAGGTGGAGGAGAGATCCAGAGCGCGGGGTGAGGGGTCAGAGATGATATTAATTCCACTGTGCAGACTTTGAAATCACTGCGGGGAGTTTCCATAATAAAGGCGAGTTCACGGTTCATGAAATATGCTCTGACTCTTACAGGTGGGTAGCAGAGCTCGCAAAAGCCCCCAGTTGACTATTCACGCACACATTTCACATGCAATTAGTCTCATTACAGCAGCTTAACATGCGCACAATCCCAGTGTACTCCCCCTCACATGCATGAACACTTCCTGCAGGTCTTCATTAGCACTAATCAGGGTCTTGCTGCTGCCCACAGCGGGGGCCACTGCTGCTTCTTCGAGCGCCGGCTTGTCCATGCTGCTCACATAATGCCGAGGCAAGAAAGAGCACAATGGCAAAGTGGGTGTGTGTACGAGTGTGTGGATCCTTGCAGTGTACTCGTTATAGTCCAAATTGCTGTATATAGCAGTGCTGAGCAAACATGTACACACAGTCTCAGAGTGTGCGGGCTGAAAACGATCAGAAATACAATTCTCCAAATACTGCACTCCTTTTTTTATAACCATATGTCACACTGCATACTCTGTGTACTCTTTATTTTCCCTAATTGCTGCTGTGTTCCCTTCAGGGCATTCAAAATGTAGTTCATCCATTTATGAAACAGCTTATAGGGATAGATACATTTTTATCTTAGTACATTAGATCAGCTCATAGAGTACAAGGTCAGGTGGGCATGTGGATCACGAACAGCCTGCTATATATGCAAACCTGGAGCCATTAGATTCTCTTGTTAAAGCCAAATTTACACACTCATTTTCTCTCGTATATCCTCGATGCACAGGTTTAACCATAATCCCTGCAGATGCAGAGCTCAGTAAACGTTCACGTGCATGCTAATTGTCTACGTTACTTTCGTACCAGCTTAAAAGTTGAATTATAACGTAGAGGCAGAGCCGGCTGCTTAATAACACACATGCGTGTTTGCGTGAATGTTAAAATGGATTTTGTGAATAATGCTCAACAGTTGTCACTCAGTTATTATGTCCAGTACGACTGACCCTGCAGGCTCAAATTTGGTATGCAGATTTTCTATAGGTTAAAACAATAACAACATTTGCATAATATAAATATCACTGTATGAATAAAGAAGAAGGGCAGGAAATGATAACGTTATAGTATCTGATGCGTGGAGGCAGGAAGAACTTTCTCATCATAACAGGCGACACTTTATATTAATGTGCTTGTTATAAACATTAATAGTAATAATGGACCTCTTAAAAAAGTTCATAAAAGTGTACTGCTTTTCTTATATTGTTTATAATAGTATTACATTAACATATTTATGTTTAACTAACTTGTGTAAGGTTTTGTTGTTGCTTTATCAGGATTTCTACAAACTTGTTGTTTGTTGGATCTATAGTGAAATCAAAGCCTCATTAAGAGTAAGAAATATTATTTAGATATTAATTATTGATTATTTTAAAATAAAAAGGTGAAAAAGAATTTGACCCAGACTAGGCTAAGGTGAAAGGCACATTTATTTATGCAGCACATTTTTTGTCAGACATTAAAACTTTAAAGGAAATTAAAAGCTCATTTTTAAATATTCAGTAAAAGAAAGTATGAATAATGTTTATTTTAACATTGAGACACAAAATATATTATTTATATTTTCGCCACAAAAAATGAATCAATGATTAAAACTTCCACGTCACAACATGGAAGACTACTGCTGTAACCACGTTTCCCCCAAATAGTCTTCAAATTCTATTCATATGATTTATATTATTATTATTATTATTATTATTATTATTATTATGTAGGTTATTTTGATATAAATTTAAACTGTAATATTGGACTCTATACTATGTTGAGCTGATTTTAAGAATAGCTTTGTTGAAACAACACGCCGGCTTGTTTAGGCGTGATCATGCACTTGACACTAAAAGAGAAATCTGTTCTGTTTTGTTCTCCGTGTACAAAATGTTGAACTTTTATAGAAAATAAATAATGTTTTTTTTACTACATAGAAGCATGAAAGCACGTTCAAAGATATGAGTATTAGCAGCAGTAGTAGAAATAGAGTTATCCTGGCATATATCTTTTTAAAATTCAGATCGTTCAAAGTAAAAGCACTGTCAGTGGCTCCTAATACATTTTAAAAAGCATGATTTCAATTTCAAAAAGATCTTCCTCAGGCTTTGGATCTTTGTTATTTCAGCTTCTATAATTAACTCTATCCTAACCACAGCCGTTCATTCAATTCTTTTCACTCTTTTAAGTGATAAATGTTTTTAATAGAATAAAAAAAGTTTGTTCAGTAAAGAATGCATGAGCACAGCTACCTGCCTACTTCTCTTACAGTATAATGCATTCTCTAAACACCTGTTTGAAGACCTTACACACTTCACACACACTTCACACACACACTGACACTTCCAGAGTTAATAAGCAGGTCACTTTGTCTACATCTCTCTTTCCCACCGGTCCTGTTAGGCTCATAAGTTATTTATACCGATCGATGCCACTGGATCTTTTGTGTTACTAAAGCAGCGGGCGTCCCGGCTGGGGTTAGCGTGTGTGTTTGTGTAGATGTGTGTGTGTGTGTATGTGAGTTGCAACAGGTCACTCTTACTGTAATATAATTTGGTACATTATCTTGAGCTGTCCATTCATACATTATCATCCCACTTCACATTCACTCACACATTTTGACAGCACTGAATGTTCCTTCATGCTGGATTCTCAGGCATCGCTTGTACTTACAAGATCCATTGAATACATTTGTAATTTATAGTTATAAAATAAACTTCACACCCTTTAAAAAGAGAATTCATTTGTTAAATACATGTGGGAAGTTGTAATAGATGGTAAAGGACTTATACTACATATTCAGAGAGAGGCCTAGCACACTATAAATCAATACCGGTGACTAAAAACGATGACTTACAGCTTGACTTACAACTCTGTGTTACTCACATGTTGGTGTGAGATCATACTTTTAAGTTTTAGCAAAGGTTAATGACCAAAATGGATAAACTTATGACTTCATTTCAACAGCTCCACAGCCTAAAATATGCATGTATCAACATTTACTTCCTGACATTTTGGACAGGGACAGGTCGGAGCATATTTCTTTATAAACACCATCTACGATGTTCAAGTGAAAACAGGTGAGAGCAGCAGAATAAGACACGCAGGATGAGGCTGACCTCACCAGTTTTGGGCATGTGTATCATGAAGACCTGTCAGGGATGATATCATCGCCTGGTATCACATCATCTGACCTTGTTGTGCAGCTGTGTTCACCTTGACACAAAGGAACGAGCCGCTTTGTAAAAGGTGGGAAAGAATAGCGAGGCTGCGGAGGATGTGAGTCAGTGGAGTGTGACGTCACTTCTAATGAGCACAACTGATGTCTGGCCTCCTGCAGGAGAACAAAGAGAGCGTTTGTTCCATTTAAATATTTACTGAGTTTGAAAATTTAGGGATGCCTGCCTCGACTCTGTGTTGAAGTAAAGCCTCATGGGGGCAGCGTCAGTTATTCAGTTATTTGTTGATGTTTGCTACAGAATAAATAATCATTTTTTTACTGTGGATTTATCTGAAACAAAAACTGTAAGGCCCTTTGGAGACAGAGTATTCAGAAATGAAGTGTTGAAACAGCATCCTTGCTGCAGAGAGCGTGGGATAAAACTATATTATATTGTAATGTTGATGTGTGATTGCCAAGGTGTTTGGTATTTAATGAACAAAACATGAAACAGAATTGCAAATTTAGACAAAAGAGAAAAGCAAATGAATTCAGAGTCAATAATTTGTTTGATTTTTCTCTTTTAAAGCTGCAGTGTGTAAGATTTGTGGCCTTTATTTTCTGAATAAGGCAGACATGGAATATAATATTCATAACTATGTTTTCATGCATGTATGATCACCTGAAAAATAAGAATCTTTTTATTTTTGTTAGTTTAAAATGATCCTTTTATATCTACAGTGGGAGCGGGTCTTCTATAGTCTAAACTAAATATTGACTCCAGACAGGGCCCTTAAAGTTTGTTTCTCCTTTACACTAAGAAGGTGAGGGTGATGTGAGGAGATTGCAATGCAGACCACTAGATGCAACTAAATTCTACACACTGGTCCTTTAATATATTCTTTCTTACTTCACAACAGACTTTTATGTGATTGGATAAAATATGATTTTTGTTTTTTCATTTGTTTCACTAGTTCCCTCCATATTATATTTCAGAATGGACCAAGATGTCAAAATTTCTATTTCTACTGGGGCCTCAAAACCAAAACAGTTTCCATGTTTCCACAGCGTCATTCAGACACTTGATAACATCTGTTCATAGATCAGATCTCCATGCTACTGTGAAGGAAAGTTCACACGAACCAAGCTGGTTCTTTGTTGTATTAATACACTCTGCTACAGTGCCAGATTTCACGTTCACTTGTGGCCAAATGTGGCCTGATGGTGCAAGTTTGTGCAATGTGAGGAAAAAAAAGAGGAGAAAATAGTTAGGAGCAGAAACATGCTTCCTGCACAGGAGTCACGTCGCTGTCTCTCCAGAGCGCCTCCTCCAGGGAAGGAGCAATTAGGATGCATGCCACAGCATTTACCCTGCAAATTAGCAGCCACCTCCCTACCTGGTAGGAGAGACGATCGACAAAGGGAGTGCAAGGGAGGTGGCAGGGGACAGGGTGTGCCTCTCATCCCTCTATGTGCTCTTTCAAACCCTCTCTCTCTCTCTTCATCCGTGAGCTTTGCATTTGAAAGAGCTCACACTCGCACATAAAAGCAAATGTCAGGGGCAAAGGCCGCCTCTGACAGAGCTTCATCAAAGGAGCAGCACTAATCTGATTTTGAGAGACAACACATCCTTTTTTTTTTTTTTGGGATCCTGCAGGCTGTCCAAAGTGGATAACTTGTATTTAATTTGTGCAATGGAATATGAGAACACTTATCTCTTAGATTACATCAAATTATTGTGGTAGAGGTGAACAAGATAAAACATATTCTTGATGTTTTTGGTCACTCTGCTTTGCTCAGTGTTTGAACTGATGCCACGGATGAAGTAAAAAGTCTAGCAAAACCAGAGAAACCATGTAATGTGCTGGCACCATTGAAACCAGTGAAGGATACTGTGGATGCAATGTGTAGGAACAAGGGTGACATCTAGTGGCTCACAGGATCCTGTGACACTCTGTCAGCCACTTATTTTCAAGAGGTGGTCTCATGTAAGGCAGACAGGATGGCAGTATGAGAACAAGCTCTTTAATTTAAATTAAAAAAACAGACAGTGCAACATATATGGAAGTGTGCTGAAATGATGGAAGTAAAATTAGCAATAAACTCCCCATGAGGCAGTAATATAACACAATAGTGGAAAAGTAAAACATTATTAGATGTAGGCCATCTCATGAAAGCGAGGGTTAAAGAGGAACTCTAAAGCTGCAGACATAAAGTGTTTGTATTCTCCAGGTTTGGCCTATTGTGTGGCATGCCTCATCATTCACATGTTAATACTGCCTGACAGAAAGGCACATGCTGTGTTGGCTGTGTAGATCTGTGGTTCCCTCTAGTGGCCTGATGGGTAAAGCTCAGCCTCAGACCAGCAGCAAACTATAAAACTCTCCCAGAATTTACCCGTCTATTAACTCAAACCTATTCATCCCTGCCATGAAAGCTTCTTAACTATTTAACCCTTCACTAATTGTTTCAATATTCTTCTTCTGAGCATGTCCGTTATGACTGACGATGAGGCGCTTTAAACAGCTGCAGGGTTCATTCATGAATACAGAAGAAGCAGAAGGGAAAAGGCCCCTCGTGAATTCCCATGGGGATACCGCCAAACCGAGCCGTCCTGTCAGTGTAATGCCCGTGTTAAAACACCAGAGGTCAGCAGCACGTCACAGTGCTGCTCGATTATCAACAGTGACTGTAGCTTCTGTTGTGGAGGTTCTGTTGTGGACATTTTGAGGTTCCAGGTCTTCACTGGGACATTCGTAAACTGTAATGATGCAGGTTCATTCCAAACAACAGTACACAAGGAGCAAGACATGCAAACAAATGGGTGTGCTTGAGGTTCTAGTAATGGGTCTATGAATATGCTTGTACAGTTGTGTCTTTATGTACTGTACACTGTCAGACTGTAGTGAAGTACTTGTAGGTAAATGTACTTCGTTGTTTTTAAGGATTAACATTTTATCCAATGCAGCATACAATCACTGCGTATGAGCAGAGCTGAAAACTGTTCCTAATGTTCTCATATTAAGTCATTGTGATACAGATCTGTCAACAGTTTGTGTATAAGTAATTTCTCTTACTGACAAAATAGAAACCCATCGCCCACAGTTGGATTAAAACACATAAATATAATGTGTATGTGACGGTCTTCAGATTTTAATGAGGAATGATAACAGGTGTGTGGTCTTTGTTGTAGCTTCAGATGGTGCTGTGTTCACATTTAACCACCGGGGGGTGATATGGATCTTTACTGTCATCGAACCCCACAGAAGATATTCAGATGTTTGGAAACATATTCTTCAATGGTTTTTCTAAAAGCAGGATATGCTTTATATTACATCGCTTTGACGATGGAATTCTTTCGATCAGCTTCATGAAGTAGTCACCTTGATTGGTTTTCCAACAGTGTTAAAGGAGATCTCATATATGCTGAGCACTTACTGGCAGCTTTTCCTTCAGTCTGTGCTCCAACTCATCCTAAAGCATCTCGTTTGGTTTGGATGTCCGTGGAGGACAGGTCGGTTGATGCATCACTCTCCTGGTCGGTCAAAGAGCCCTTAAATCGCTTGTGTGTTTTGGTCATTGTCCTTTTGAAAAACAAATAATGATCCCGCTGAGCTCAAACCAGATGGGATTTTGTCTGCAGGATACTATGGCAACCGTGCTGGTTTTGAATTTTGCCATTATGTCCTTAAATTTTGAATGAACTGCCAACAGTGTCACCAGCTGCACTGCACCCCTCTGCACACTATCACAGCTTCTCCAGCGTCTTGCAGTGGGAACCACAAATGCAGATAACATCCATTCACCCTCATTTGACTCATCAGACCAAACTCCAGGTTTCCACTGGTCTAACCTAGAGCAATTCTTCTTCTTCTTGCTGGTCTCTCTCTTTCTCTCTCTCTTTTTTTTTTTTTTTTTGCATCAGTTTGACCACAAAGGCCTGATTCATGCAGTCTCCTCTGAACAGCTGATGTAGAGATGTGTCTGCTACTTGAACTCTGTGAAGCATTTATGTGGGCTTCTAATCTGATGTGCAATTAAGTGGCATTTTCAGGGGCTGATAACTGTAATGAACTTATTCTCTGCAGTAACTCTCTGTCTTGGTCCTCGTGAGAGACGATTTCATCATAGTGACGTTTTTTGTGACTACGCTTGAAGACTGAATTTAAAGATTTCTTAACGTAATGACGCACTCTTCAATCTTTTTTAGCAGTTCTTGCCAACAAGACTTAAGACAGCAAGAAATTTCACTGATTAACTTTTGACGAGGCACACCTGGTAACTGATTCCAGGTGACTCCCTCATGAAGCTGATTGAGAGACCAAGAGTGTACAAAGCTGTCGTCGAAGCAAACGGTGGCTACTTTGCAGTATCAGAAAATATGAAACATGTTTTACTGTTTCATAGGTATTTTCTTACATGTTAATGTACGAAACAGAAAAAAAACATTCTGGGATTTGATTTATGAGCTGTTGTCTCACAGCTTTGTGTTATTCTCTGAACCCATGTCTCATAAATATTTTACGGCCTCACCGTATGTGTTGCCCACTCACTACATATCAAATGCTACTTTCCTGTTGTTTGGTGGGTTTTGTTGGGGAACTATGGCAGGTGAGTGGGCGTCACTGATTTGAAACTCTTGGCCCGCCCTGCCCTCAGACATACCTTCATCCATCACTCTCCCTGGCACGCTGACACGCCCCCTCTCCATCTCTTGTGGATATGTGTGTTTGTGTGTGGGCGGGTCCACTGTCCTTTCCTTGTGGAAAGTATAAATGTATATGCATGTGGCCTCAACAGTAAGTGCTTTTATGTTTTATGCAAAGCCTAAATTAAGTAAAGGACAAAGCACAATAGCAGGCAGTTTGAACGGAAAAACAAAGTCGCCTCTGGCCTTGAGTGTGTGAATGCCTGTATAATCTTTTAGTCATTCTCACTGATTTATACAGATGTTTACTCACTCAGAGTCTGTAATTAAAAAAAGTTTCGAGCAAATTTAGGCAAACAAAGTATCCTAAACAGTTTGTCGTGACATTTTGAGTTCAAGTTATACTTATTATCAAATAATGGAGAAGAAATAGTATTTGCTGCTGCACCCTAAGGCTGGATTCACACAGGATCAGGCGCTCCAGCAAAAACTGAGGTTTTCCATTCATTTCAATGGAGGCTAGTCCATTTCCCGAACGGCAGTCCACGAAAACATGCCAGTGTGCGGGAGAGAGGTTGATCCAGATCCAACTTTTGGGAAACCGCCCGACGTCACACTCCGCAAACCAATCAGACACTCGTGAGCGAGCGACGGCCTCGATAAAGCTTTTAATCAGAGATAAAAAAAGTTATTTCCTGATTGTTTCACAGCGCTTACATTCAGCAGGTATAGACACACCTGCAGCAACCCACCTCAGCTCCCCTCATGCCCCCACCACCGAACTACCCTGCTATGTGAATTCACGCTAAATCCCATGTTTACAACTCAGAACTAAAGAGCACAAAGATAGAAGGCAGATCAACACACCATATGTTCATATGCCATTGGAGACACCACTGAAAACTTCCCAAACAATGCTGCAGCCTATAGAGTCAGAGGAGAAACTCAACAGCTGTGTGTTTGAATTGATCATAAGCGCTTAAGAACTTTCTTAAGGAGGCATACAAGCGAATGTAGAAGATGCGAGAGAACTGGCAGTTTGTGGCCTTGCGAGAGCCTGCGCATGGTTTATGTGGGTAACATGGGACACGGAGATCAGATGTGCAGGTAATTGCTATAGGTGAGCAGCATCTGGCATCAATGAGCACCTCGGGGAGACTGGGTGCATTCCAGCGGCGTCCCCTTCCTCAACCTCACTTAAATCAATTAACTCCACAGAATCTCTCCTCTTCCCCCTTTTTTTTCTCTTTAATTTCCCTCCTACTCTCTCCTCCGCACTTGCAGGTCTTTTACCTTTCTAAATATATCTTTGCCATAAGCGATTTTGCCTTCCCAGCCCCCACCGTCCATCGATTTTCCTCCCGCATTGATCTGAAATCCGCTGTCTGTGTGTGAGAATGTGCAAGTGTACCTCTTTGGTTTAGTGTGGGTGTGTGTGTGTGTGTGTGTGTCCTCGAATCGGCATGTGTGTGTTAAATAGAGTTTTGTGCTTTTGGGCGATTCTCGTGTCCCTTTGGTTCAGCTCTCCAGCTCAGATGTTTGAATGTAAACCCTGAGAGAGTCTTTAGAGTCTGACCGCAATAGTCTTATTTTCTTATTTTAGCAGGACGCTGCTTTGAGTCGACGTGTCTCTTTTAAATGTGAGCCTCCCAAACCACAATGGGTTTCTGCTTAGCAGATGAAAGGAGCTGCTGGAGCCAAAAACGCCTTTTATCGTACAGTCATATCCCATGTTTACTCCTGTTTTAATTAGAATATTTGTCATTTGCTTTAGTCAGTTTACCAGGATATTAAATTATTACACTCTGGTGTTCATAACAAATGATTACAACATGGCGCATATCTTTGGAGGACAGGATTAATTCATATATGTACCACCATCATCTCCAGTTGACTGTGAGACAGTAACACAGTATAGCAGAAAGGGAAGAATTACCCCCCCTCAATGCCTGGTTAGTTTGGGATATCGAGTCGAGACGCTTGAAGGGTGAAATTCATTCTTCCACCTTCCCACAATCCTCATCACAATCTTGTCTGAGAGGCGATCGATGCCCAAGCAATATAGTTCTGATATATGCTGCTGCCGATGGGGCGTGATTTATACCTGCTGCACTGTGGACACGCAGCGTGCACTTGTACTTGGGCCAAATTTCCTCACAAGAATAGAGTGATTAGAGAAATCAATCAGAATTGCAGATTTTTTTTTTTTTTTTTGGCCCAGTGCTCCTTTTTAAGAGGGTACTAATGTAGAGTTAGGAGCCGGATTCGAGCTTGTGATCGATTTTAGAAAAGGGCTTCGTGTTTATTAACAACACACTGCAGGTATTGTTTAACATCTGCTATCCATTCCTCTTCCTCTGTTCCTTATGGTGTCTCAGCATAGTTGCAAACATCAGGCCTCATTTAACTCTCTGCCGAGGAAAACATTTGCCAACATTCAGTCTTCTCGGTGAGCAACAACTTAGTCATGGTGACACAAGACCGTTATTTGGTCACGGTTGCATCATTATCTAATGGTGTCTGAGTTAATGCGTTACTGCTCGGTGTCAATCACCTGACAGCTGCAGGAAGTGACAAAAGACACTGTCAGGAAATTACCGTATTGACGCGTACATCTTTTGACAATGTCTTTGTTAGCTGTGGTAGCTATTCACTGCAAGATGGTTTGACATTGTAAAGATTGTATTGAAAACAACTAATCAATACACCACAACGCAGCATGGCGTGCATCAGTGCTGCAGTGGTCAAGATCAGTCTTGCTTGAGTCTTTTTGAAGGTCTCGTTCTCTTCTTGGAATCAACGCCACTTTTACTTGACCTTGTCTCGGTCTTGAACAAAGAGGACTTCGGACTTTATTTCTAGACAGGTCAAGAGCACGTCTGTGGGGATATCACCAGTGTTTCCTTGACTGTTGAATTCCTACTAACTTAACTAACATTTCTAATTTGAGATTTCTTCAATTCTATACACTCTGGTCTTAGTCTTTGTCCTGATGCTTCAAAGACTTGGTCTTTACTCGGCCTCGATTCACTGGCATGTAATGGCAAATGAACAGGAGCATCTCTCTTAAATCTCACCAGTATTCTTCTTTGAAGTTAATTTTCAATGCATGTCAATGGTGGGAAAGTCTGTGCATGAACACAACATGTCATTATTTCTTATCCTTTCTTCCTTCTTGTTCATTAAATTTAATCATCATTGATAAGTATATGTTACAAAGCAGTCCTGGAATGACCTGCAAGACCTGTAGACTCACTAATGGCTGTCAGTTAAATAAAGCATCTAAATCATGAATTAGCTCTGAGGATAACCTACAGATACAGTGTGTATCAACAGCAGTACTGCAGGTACCCTGTATGAAGTTATTCTAGTTATTTGTTCTCTGCTGGAATTTACAATCAGATACGCAAGTAAATGAAATCCACCAGTTTGTGCTCACTATCCGATTACTTCTAGTTTGACTACAAAATCTATACAGCACGCACTTAAACAATCTATTGTAAGTTCATTTATAAAGACTGTAATTTGCAGAATGCAATTATCACATACAGCCGTCATCAACCATTATGTCGAGACGAGGGGAATCATTGTATGGTCTATAATTTCACAATTGAATTGTCCTAATTGTAAATCTATTTATCAGCGTCTCTTTAGACAGGTTTTCGAGACTGCCTGTTTTCTCTGTAATTTGATTAGTTCTTTTGCAATAATTGTGACAAACCGGAGTTTCCTTTTGTGCAATTAGATTATTCCAATCAGTCAGTTCTTAAAATCTTGCTTTCACAAGATTTTTACACAATGCTAAATCATTTGACAGACCCAAACCTGTGATTCTTTAAGTGTCAATCATCTCTTCTGTCTCCACTTGCTGTCCATTAAAGAAGAATGCCTCTTATGAATCAGAACAGATTACATAAACTCAAAGATATTTCTTAGCTGTGCTTATTTTTGGCTTTGTCATCCAACACGCCGCTGCTTGTCATTACAGATGAACAAAAGATAATTGAAGAATTGGAAAACACTGTCTAACATCTCTCCAAAACTTTCCTGTAGTTGCTAATTTTGGTTGACATCCGGTGAATGTGAAGGCCATATCACATGATTTACTTCACTTCATGCTCATTAAACCGTTCAGTGACTCCCTGTGTCTTTATGAGAGGGCATTGTCATCTTTAAAGAAATCACTCCCATCAGGGTAGAAACACTTTATGATCACTCAGAATATGCTTGGATTGATTTGCGATGATTGTTCCCTTTACGGAGGCAAGTGGACTCTACTCCTGACTAAAATGTCAAGTAATTTTAACAAAGTAATATTCTTTGAGTGCTCGTATTGGAGAAGATTTGAATGCGATATGAGCACAACACTAAAGACAGCTGACCGTTCTATCCACGTCTGCAGCCTTTCATAAAGTTCTTAGTATACTGTACCTGTTGCAAATGTTTGTCTGCATGTTTTTGTGGTTCGTCCCAGCTGGTTGCATTTCCTCCACTTCCTTCCCTTTGAACCAATCAAGTTAACCAACAGTTAAATAGTGCAACAGGTTAAGCAGCTAAATTAGTTTTGTTAGCTGGGTTGCCTGGACTGTGAGCTCAGTGGGAGTGTTAGTGTTTGTACCACAAAGAGGAAGAGGAGGTTTTTTCGGCCTGTGGTGCGGGCTAATGCTGATTCTGTCCATATTTACCATAGTGGTATTTGCACTCTGAATCAGGAGGTGCTAAATCACAAAAAATAACAATTTCTACGCTGTGTGGCCTTAGCATCGCATGTCACAGAGCTTGCTATGATGGCACGTCCTTAATTGTATCATGTGATGCACGTGCAGGGAAGCATCTGCCTTCATTATGCTACATATTGACCTTCCATTAACTTTGTTTATCTGTAGTTCTCTAACAATTCACCAGCTTGTTGCACTGAAACATACAGTGCAGACAGATTCACTGGTGCAATTTATGGTTTATTAACAGATGGTCTCTCCACTGTTTCCATTTGACTCTAATCTCACAAGTGCATCCCCTCGTCTTCAACAATGTTTACGCTTTGAGAGTCACTGTGTCGGAGGAAAATGAACTGACCAGGTGTTCAGTGTAGGATGCAGGATACAGGAAGGATCGCGGCTGTGTGTCCTGGGTTCAGGCTTCCTCCTCCACATCTGTACAGAGCATCCTTTTTTCAACATCCTCACGTATCTTCCTACGCTGCTTCCTCCCCTCAAACACGCAGGAAAGTCCTCCTTCACAGTGTTTGTCTGCATCCACACAGCCTCTAATGTAACTCCTACGAATGCAGTTCATATCTGTGCATGCGATTTGAAAGATGCATTTCAACCAACAGCCAAACGAGGCACTTCCTGTTTGTTAGTTGGAGGATAACGCCTGATAAATGACATCACCTCCTTTGACCATTCCTATCAAGCCCAGAACATACTGTATCCCCAATCATTTGCTAGAAAAAAAAGAAGAAAATGAGCTCTTTGAAAGGTATTAAATTCCATAATAGATCGTCTTCCCACCACAGAGGTGGTATGTAGGGGGATGCACAAATAAATCAATACAACAAAGTGGGCTGTGCAGGGAAGAGAGACAGTGGGCTGAAATATTAACCAAGCGCCATAGGAACACAAGCCAAAGCCTATGAAATAGAGAATCCATTATGGGCAAGTCTGGAGTTGTCTGTGGAATTGGATTCAGTAACAGGAGGGAGGGGGCGTAATGCCCGTTCACCGTTTTTATTGAGAACTCATTGCACGGCAAAATTGAGAAGCCATTGGTATCGATCAGTGACTGTACGGAGAGAGAACGCAGCCTTCAAACAGGCTCCGTTTCTCATTTGTTATTTTTCTCGGCTCCCCTCAGGTGCTGCACGGAAGGCGCACTTCCTTACACACTTTTTATTCATATGTCTTTCTTTTACAATCTGCTCTTCTTTATTTCTCACCATGCCGTGAACTTTTTTTGCATCTGCTGGCGCAGACTCTCCACCCTCCCCATTTCTTCCTTCCTTCCACAGTCTCTCTTATTTCCCTCCATTTCTTTTTCAATTTCATCTTCTATCCCGCTGCTCAGAGTGTCCGCAAAGTTGCATCAAGCTCGATGAAACACGTTTTTTTTTAAAGCCAATTAGAATGAAATCTGTGACATGAATCTTTGTGACAGGGCCACGGACCTTATAAAAAGAATTCAAGAGTATATTACATCATTTAAATGAGCTTTGTGCGTTTCTTCCACCGCTGTAGACAGCTTTTCAGTCCTTTTTAGTTTATCTGGAGAATTTTTGGGGGAAATTAACAAAAATTTGTCTAAAAATTGTTGACTTCCTGTAGATAATTTGAGGGCATAATCGTCTGACATCTAGCTTTCCACCCGATTTTGAATGCTGCTTTGTTTTTTCTGTTGGTTTGACAATGCTAAATCCTGCTGTAACAGGAGAGTTTCATTTTATGGAGGAAAACACAGAAATCAGAGAAGCAGAAGAGGAAGTCAAACACCTCTTCCTGTTTCATGAATAAAGCAAAGACCGGAACCTCTTAAAAATGCAAATGGAGATCACATATCACATCAAACTGAAACTGAAGAATCTTTTTCAGTCAGCTATCTTCTGTGTCTGAAAGAACTGTGGTGCATGTCTCCAGCTATTGCACCATTTCTGCTCACATCCCTCCTCCACACCCAGTTATACTATCTTCTCTTTCTGTGCCTGTTCTACCCACCCAGTCCACATGCCTTGATAATGACTTTGGAAATCCCCAGCCACAGGTAGTGGCGACACAGCTCCTCTGAGAGCACCTGAATGCTGGACCTGGTCTAGTACAGTTAGATTGCGCAGGCAGATGGAAGGTGAATGAGAAGGAGAGCCAGGAGAGTTGGAGATAAGATGAGACGGCTGTAGCCTCTTTGCACAGGAGGGTGATTGTGGGGCAGGGCAGGGTTGTTGCTGAGATCAGACAGAATGTTCATCCCCTGGATTTACACTCATATGATGCTCGATCTGCAGTCCAGCAGGATTTGTGACTGCATTCCCCAAAATCCATTTTCTCCTTCTGTGTCTGCAAGCCTGCACATGGACATGGACCCTGGTTTAACTTGGAACAATTTATATCCCCAACTCTTCCTCACATAGTTCTTTTAACACGTCCCAGTAGACAACCATAGTGTCTACTGTTGGTGAATACAAGTGTCTTATCCCATCCATCATCACCACTTACTTTACTTAATGCTTTATATCTCATACCTTAGAATATATTCTGTAAATCTTTAATCCTGCCTGACATTTTCAAGCCAACTGTTGGAAACTTAATGGCCATTTGGAACGTTAGTCAAGCAGTAAGTATAATTTCTTTTTTATCGTGGACACACATCAAATCTGTGGCTGTGACACTCGTTTCAAATGGTCATTGTGGTTCTCGGTTTGGCTCCACTGCTGTCAGCTTCGCCAGCTTTTATATTTGCTTCAGTGGACCAAGTTGAGTGGGAGATCGCAGAGATATAGGTCCCTGCACTTGGTCCAGCTGCTTACAGCAAGCTGTGTGTGTGTGTGTGTGTGTGTGTGTGTGTGTGTAAGTGTGTGTGTGTGTGCACACTCCTAGTGGGCAATTTGATTCAGATTCAGTGGAAATGATAGTCAGGCAAATTGTTGTTTTCCCTCAAGTTTTCCACTAAGCCATGGTTCCATATTTAACAGGCGTGAGTTATTAAATAATGTGTGCCAACAATAGCAGAACCCACCCCTAGATCACCTACTGCCTGCAGTGTGTGCTGGTCTTTCAGCCTGGATTCTCAGGGTTTGCCACAGAATCACAGCTTCAGTAGACTGGAAGGATTGTGTGCTCAGAATACAGCCGAGCTGATCGCTGCTGACACAGAAATACAGAGACGTGCAGCTTAAGTAAGAGCAATTTCTAAAGAGATATCTCTTTTCAGATTGATAAAGACACATATTTCATTTGTTTTCATTACATAGCAACTAAAGCATCATTAATGATTTAAATGGATCTATTTAGACACCCACAGCACTTGGCTAAGGTTATGAAAAGATGGTAATAAATACTAACAAAGTCTTAGGTGAATATTTTTATAAGAACATCCATCAAATCACAATGTGAAAGGTTGTTTATAGTCTGGCCCACAACTTTACTGTTTTGGTTCACTGTCACAAATCTTACAGCAGCGTTTACAGTCAGCAGCAGTTCACAGGGAGAGAGCTCTATCAATCTGTGCTGTACACTGTCCGCTCAGCTGGTGAACATAGTGGAGCATTTAACAGCTGAAGAGCCAGATATTTCTCTAAGGAGTTGGTGGATGCCAAAAACGGAGCTAAAAGAGAGAAAATACTGTCCGGAAACATGAATCCAGATGAAATCTAATGTTGCAACCTAAATGCTGGATGCGTAAATAAGCAGCTATTTGTGAACAAGTTCACTATACAAACTTAAAAAGTGATCAAATGTCAGTGTTGTGTTCACAACTTGATTTTGCAGCACCCCAAGTGGCCAAAAGAAGTAGTAAAAAAGGTCACAAGTGACTAAACACGTGAGACAAGACATCTTTATTTAACCACAATCTTTTCCTAACCCTGACCAAAATGCCTAAACCTATAACCAGATACAGGACTCGGGGATACAAACCCTTCTGTGCTGTATAAATACAGTATAAACTACAGCCACATCCACCACATTTGCCTCTGCATTACTTTTTCACAGTACCAAAACAAAGCTCCTCCTGCATATGAAATAACATTTCTCTTAAACTTATATTTGGCCTTACAATTCAGAAGATAAACTGAATTTACTGGAGGCGGTGTTGTAAGTGATTGTAGGTAACAGACTCGCTTGTCTAGACTGTAAAATAACATAAGATTGCCGACACACTCCGTTGGAAAACATTGTGTAAAGTTGAGCAAACACATGTTCAAATCCCAAATCACACGGTAACAGATGATACAAATTTCCATATTGCCCCAGAAAAGCGTTTGAATTTATGCACTTGTGCTTTATTAAGAGCGACGCAGCACACGCTGCATCTGAATGACAATGCTCAGGCCATGTGTTGGTCCATCTGGCGGGGATCCACAGCCATACAGCACCATGCTTTGACTTCTTTAAATAAAAAGATAGACCTCATCTGATGAGGCAAGACGTGCTCTATATACGACATGGCCAAGTGCAAACGGGGGTCACCCTCTGTCACCCCCTCACCATGAACCACTCTGTTTTTGTCAGACATCTCCTTTCTTCATTGCTGTCTGGGTCCCAGTTATGGTTGGCAGGGGTCACTTCGCTTTCATTTCCATTCATGTCAGGAAATGAATTGTAATTCCATCGGGCCGCTCTCCCTCCATATCCATCTTCATGTCAGTTCATGTCAGTCTGATTCTGTGTTTTTCACAAATCAGGTGAAAAATTGGCAATTTCAGTTGTGAGTAATACAAACCAGCGTCATTGTTATGACTGAATAGGAGCTGTTTTTGGTGTTTTATAAAAATCACTTTTTTGTTTCCATGGTTGGACATTAAGAAGGGATTTCATGTAATTTCATGTTATTATTTCTGAGCATGGACATTGGATTTCCTCAGTATATAAATCTAACCCCAGCACAGAGATTGTTTTTGCACTGTTTTGCAGTCCATGTTGTAGGTGGTCTGACTGGTTTGTGGCCACGTTAAAAGAAAAACCCAGCCACTGCGTATTGGAGCAAAGGGAAGGGTTGTCTTTGGGCACTGGTCTGGAGAGATGACGATAAGATAAGAAGTTAATAGAGCCACAGAGTGGCAGACTGGCAGGTCAAATCAGGTGCACACAGATAAAGTTAGCAAATGATCTGCATGAAGCCAAGGTAGCCTGTAGAGCAGGTTCACGGTTTGCTTTTGTCTTTCAGCCGTTAACGACACAGATATATAATGCACATAGAATACAGGACATCAACATGATTTCATGTCAGATGTCTCTCTTTCTGCATGACTTTTAACTTGCCTGTTTTAACCAGAGGTGGAAGTAATGATGATTAAGTCGATTTTGGGGTACTTTTCTTGTTTTGTTTTGTTTTTTTACAGTTTGAGCATATCGCGGCGCAGAGGTCTGCAGCCAGCTCATGATCTGCAGTGATAGTTTCAGGATCTTTAGTACTTTTAACATCAATAGTTTTACTTGTCAGTGAGTAACATATCTGTAATCTAACTTCTACTTGACTTTGATGGAAGGACTTTTAACTTGCTAAAGAATTACTTCATCTCACCTCTGGTTTATTTACATTTTCAGAGAATCCAGGTGAAATATTAAATCAGAAAAGTCGGAAAATTCCACAAGCAGAGATCTTTGCATATCAGTGCAAAATGAAATTTAAATCAGTGAATGGGAAATATAATTACTTGATACTGAGTCACATCATCTATTTTGTGCAGCTTCATTCTGCTGCATTCCAGCACTCATCTCCCTGTATGAGGACTGATGGCATATCTAAGAGCTGATCACAGAGGTCGATCCTTTCAGAGCCAATCAATCAAGTCTCTCTTATAATCTCCCCTTCTTTCTCCCCCTCAGCCCGTCACCCCTTTTTGTCTCTAACCCCTGCACTGAACAGTGTGGAAATAAATAAATGAAATGTTGGACGGGTAGTGGATGCAAAGGCTGTGACCTTTGTTTGTTTCTTCCCTGCAGCATCATGTGCCACAGTCTCCTCTCATCATTACTGTTCCCAAACCAGGTGCCGGGTGGTCTCAAAGCTTAAGAGTCGGGACAGTGTGTAGACAAGACGGCTGCGTGTGGACAAACAAACAATCCTGATTTATGTGTTTAGAGGAGGAGAGCGGCAGTGAAACAGAGATTAGATCATTACAGTGCAGTGACAGACAGATTCTGATCCAGTCTGGGGGTTTAATATTCTCCTGTATCTATTAAATAATCTAGTGTTTCGTGATTGACTTGGCTTTCTCTGGCGCTCTGCCATCGCGGATCGAGCCAGCTGAGCCAAGATCGATTCTCATGTTAATACATTACTTCTGACTGGCAGAGGGGAGAGACCGGCTTTAGGCTCGACCGTGGCGCTATAGTATGTGACCGGTGAAGCTGATGACAGTCTCCACGGGGCTCGCATACTGAAAATGATAATGCTACACTGGAGAAAGATGTCTGAGAGGAGACAGAAGCTAAAACATTACAATGTTACAGTCGGTGGTATTTCCAAAAAGATGCAACTCATAGTGAAGGAAGAAATAATGCAAACTGATAGGATGTCAATAGAATGTGCAGGAAGCATCTGCTCTGGAAGACGTAACAAATGATGTGGTCAGCTGCAGCAAATGTAAAATAGTGCAAAGAAGCCCAAGGGGAGGAGAGGACGAATTTCAATCAGTCACACTGAACAAACTCACCGTTCAGGTCTTCATTTTAAGAGCACAATCGTTCCACAGATTCACAGTATTTTTTTTTTTTTTTTTTGCAATTCTTTTGTATGAATCAAGACAGTTAGAGGTCCCATTCTGTTATTTCTGTTATCAGCCTGCCTGATAAAGAAAGAAAAAAAACACACAGTAGGGAATGGCAGTTGCCCGACTATCACAAGTTGCTTATCAGAGCTGCATTGAATTGAAATGAGGTGCCACAGCCATAAAAAAAACAGACACAGGGCTCCCCGTGGGTTTTGATTGTAGCTTGTTTGAAGGAGCCCGAAGGGTTAATGTGCCTTCCACACACATGATGGCCAAAGGAAAGGTGGAGAAAGGTCATTCCTTTTTTTTTTGATGGCAGCTCATCAGTTGGCCGCTGCGAGAATGCACACACGGGTCACGCGCAAACACAGAGTTCACAAACAGACAGACAGAAACCAGAATAAATGTGTTCAAACATTTGCCTCTTTCTCTTATTGACTGTCAAGATTTGTTGGGATGGGCACTATTCGTCAGATGTGGCTTTTTTTTCCCCCATATTTGTGATATTTTGCTCATTTTTCAACAAATTATAGCTAAAATGTGGATGTCACACTGAAAATTATAATAACGTTTTGTACTTACATCAGCTGAGCTTCCATGTACATCGCTGTGAACAGACGGATGTAAAGTAATAAAGGGAGGCAACAAATTATTTGTCTTTTTGTATTTGCATGTTTTATGCTGCAATAATGCAAACGCAAAGAAAAATAACACTTTGAGATGAAGAGCATCCCATGAAGCTAAAGTACACATGGTGATAATTACTCATCCGAGTACTATATTGGAAAAGTTAAACAACACATCTCTGTTCAAATTAAATTCTTGATAAGTGCTAGTTTTTTTTTTTCAGGGTAGACACGCACACTCGGACCTGTAGTCAACAGGTAACCGCTAATTTGTTATTCATGAAAAGCCACTTGTATATAAAGCTGCCGTCGGCTGCAGCAGCAGCTAAATTGCCCAATTACATTAATGGAAGACCATTTCTTTGTTCGCAGTGGCCATATTGGCGCTGGTGGAGCTGATGGTGGTGGGAGCGTGTGGGAGGTAAAAAAAAAAAAAAAAAAAGTAAAGAAAACAAATGTAAGTGTACACACACAGAGCAATTTTATTTGTTGGAAGGAGGCCACTATTAGGCTTCAGAAGGTCCAGGTCTGGACTAAATTACTATTCGTGTGTTTGAAGTATTCTGGCAGCAACGGTAGTTCAGACGGACGCTGGGGGTTTGGATGAAGTGCAAAATGTCACCGAAACAGCTGGAGAGAGCTAATGAGGCTAACAGGGGTTGCTATCTCCATCAGTGCATCTCTGGCCTGACTCAGGTAAAACTGGAGGAATTCATCTGGAATTAAAAACAGTAACGCTCTCAGGGTTTTTACCTCACAGCTCCCTCTCTACATTTATTCCTCCACCTTCATTTCTGCCATCCAATTTCCTCCTCTTGTGCTGTGGGTATAAAGAACACCTCTCTTGCCCTTATCCCTGTATGTCCTGCTGTCTGGTGCTGCCCTGCTCCTGCTACAAATGATTATTTTGCAGATATTAACATGGTAATGATTGGAGAGGGGCTCCACAGGCGTCTGACCACTGGCTTTTAGTCACGGTCAAGGGAGAGCAAATGAAAAGTTACCTGCTGGGCCTTGAAGTGAAAAACGGTGTATGTGAGGCTCCGCTGTGAGATTTATGCTGTGTGGGAAAGTACATATGTGTGTGTGTGTGAAAGAGCAAGAACATAGTTACTTTTAAATAAATCTACAATATTACTTGATAAAGTTTCTGTCCAGGAACTCATATAGGACTGTGTAGAACCTGTATTTTTGTGTTTTAACATCCCCAGTTTCAAAGAAAAAACCTCTTTCAAAGAGGCTGCTGAGCCTGGTTACATTACCAGCTTGCCCAGCTCAGGTTCTGGCACGACATCAGCTCCACTTCTGCTTCGTCTGCATTCACACCTTGTTTTCCCGGTGGTCAGAAACGCCTGTGGTGAAAATACTAACACTTCCCTGGTGCTCTGAGCTCACAGTCTGGGCAGCCTGGCTAACAAACTGAGCTAACAGCAGCTACAGTTGGCAACAGTTTACTTCACAACAGAGGGAAACCACGTACTTCTCACAGGTTTTTATGGAATGAAACCTTCTCTCGTTTTTCTGGGGTCCCTGTGGTATCACTTTGAGCACCAGGGATCTCTGATAATTGTGGGCAAAATATGCATAATCTCTTCAATCAGCTTGGAGATCATCCAGCCATTCAACCTTCATTTCCATACTCAAGCGCAGTACACAGCATATGGCAGAGCATAATTGCGAACATTCACCGTTTGACCTATACACATGTTCTGACATTTGGATTTCGATTGCCGTACGAGAGCTACAACCTTAACAAGCATGTAATACAAAGGTACGAGTCGACACGCTGTCTGTGAATTTCTTAAGTAAGCTGAAAATGGAAAAAGACACAGCGACAACGTTTCCTTGCAATCTGTCTGCAGTCATTGAGTGTCTAAACATAGAAATTACAATTCACCACACTTGCCATGATGCTTTATAACTGTTAAGTGTACCGGGGGGCCTCATGTGACAACAGTTTTCTGCATTAACATTCCCAGCTCATATCGGTTTAATATCATCTCAGAGCTGTGATGGTGGTCCACGCGCAGCCGCTGTGGAGTCCAGGCATGTACTTTTATGGCTATTGCTGCACGGCAGCAGATGAAATCCAATTAAGGCAATGAAATCAAATCAAGGAGGCTACATCTGGATATGCTAATTTCTAACTACTTTGCTGCTAAATCTAATTCTTTCCCAAAGGTCATTTTTTTGACATGCCTGTAACATGCATGCCGTACATTTCTCCAGTGGCCCCCCCGAGGACGACTTTGTGGGTAGTAATTTGGCAAGGCTATGGGTTTTTATTGGCTAAATTTCAATTAAATACAATTACAACCTGTTTTTGATAATTGAATGACACAAATGGCAGCTCTGCGTAAATCAGAGGGTGGTCTCACATATGGCGGCTTTGTGTATGCATTTGTTGCTGACATGCGTGAACATGTGCACTATGAAAAGACAGAATACTACACAGCCAAATATCCGTGTGACAATAAATTTGCATATATCAACAGGAAATATGAATGTTTTTTTTGTTTCCATCTGTTTTTGGGTGCATATTTGCAAATGTGCTGTGATATGTACTTTTCATTGTACAGATGCTCAGTTTGGCCTAATCCTGTAAATGGAAAATGTATTGATGTGTTTATTCTATGCGCATGTGGACAGACACTTTACATACAAATACATGACATACTTTTTTGACACCGTTTTTTGAATTCAAACTCACCAAAATAGCAAAAAAAAAAAAAAAGCTGTGTGCACAGCACCTTGGTCTTGCTCCAGTCCCGAGTTGCTATTCATCCACCCTTCACGAAAGACAGGCAGACAGAAGACGGGAGAAGAGGAGGCTCTGTAAGAATGAAATATTAATGCCTTCTCTCTTGGTCGCTGGCCTTACAAGGTCATCTGCTCGCTTTTCATTGTTGGAAAACAGCCTGACGGCTGAAGCAATTGAAACTGAAGAGATTTCCACCTTGTCCTCACACAAATTAAACCAAGGAAGCCATGACTCTTTGTTGCGTGACCTCGCTACACATTGTTACCTGCAGGGAAAGAGGGAGGGGAAGGGATGGACGCAGTGGAGAGAAGGAGGGAGAGATTTGCTTGTGAGACAGAGGAGAGCTTTACCTTCATTTATTTGCTCCTGTGTATCTGCGACATGGCTGTCATACACGGGTGTATGTGTGTTATGAGGTGTGTGTATGTGTGTGCGCGAGGGAGGCGTTCTGTGTGTTTTATGTGAGTTGTATCCCTCATGTTGAAGGACAGACACAATCAATAGAAGCAATCAATGTTGCATGAAGGCTGGAGGGAAGACAGTTCCTGAGGTCCCCCCTATTTTTGTCTGCTGTATTACACACACACACACACACACACACATATACACACACATACAGTAAAGTCTCCCAGAGTTCAAAGCGGCTTAGCCAGTGTTGCCTCTGTCCACAAACGGCTGCTCTTCATACACATCCGCAGCAGCACCTCTTTGTCAGGATGCTCGCATTCCCCGTCTTATCTAACTACAACAATTTTCTTTCATTTCTCTCCCACGATGCCTTTCATCTTCCCTACCTGTGTGCACGCAGAAAGATAACCGAAAAAAGCTGATTGCAGCAGAGGGAACATGGCCTACTATTCTGCTGGTCACTGTGCTCGCTGCGTTGCGATGCCAGCTGGGATGTGTGCAGCAGCATGAGGCACCGAGGCGACAAACACACAAGGTGCACATGTTGACAAGAAGACAACACAAAAATTGAACAGTTTTGGAATGTGCTGAACCGTGTTAGTAAAAGAAAAAAAAAACATCCGACATTTTAAAACTGTCCACTTCAGAACAAAAAGACACGCAGAGCTGCAGATGATTGTTTCCCTTTTCTGCATGTTGGTGCTTCTCTCTTTGGCTCCTGTTACACAGAACAAAACATCTTAATTGGATTGTGCAGAGTGAAAATGATCAAGCAGAGAGAGATCATGCTTTTTTTGTGATCATAATTATATAATTAACATTCAAACTAGAAAGCACATCATACATCTGAAAACTATGCACACTTATATGACTTTGCTATATTAGTAATAGGTAAGATTTCATGTGTATCTCTGCAGAAACATAATTCTGGCTTAATGCAGATCTTGAATTTCAGTCAACCAACTCACGTGGAATCTCTGACCAGGTGCAGCACGACGCAGAGTGTGGGAGAGTCTGGGATAGTTTTCCTCCCAGGGGAGTCTAGAACGAGAGCCTACAGGTGGGGTTGAGGTAGAGTGTGTGCCATGTATCAAGGCGTGGAGTCCTTACCGTGAGCAGTGAGCCAGGTTTCCAGCCTGGGTCCTTTGCTGCATGTCATCCTCTCTCTCTCTCTCCCCTTAAGTTCCTCTCTCCAGCTGTGACTACCTAATATATTGAAATCCCATCATTAGCAGGTTTGTTAGCATGTAATTAATACAGTCTAAATACATAGAGTGTCCAAAACATGGATGTACCATCCTTGACATTACCCACCAGTTTCTGATGAGCTGTGGTCAGCTCTGGTCATTGCCATCCTGGCAGCTGCTGACTGCCATCAATGAGGCAAAAAGAAAAAAAAAAAATAATTCAGCCTCAGTACAGTTGTCATGAACAGAGAAATTAGCTATAGAGACCAAAGCCATTTTTTGAGGCAGTAAATATGTTTATTTCTGCTGTGAAGTTGGGCATTTTAACATGGGGACTTATGGGGATTGACTCACTTTTGAAGCCTCTTGGCACTTCTGCAAAGGCTTCAGTTTTTCAGCCCAGGCACTTGCAACTTGAGTCAAACACAACAGTACTGCAATAAATCCTTGGTGAAGGTTGAAATGTTCAGTTTTTGTTCGAATCAATGAGGGCAGGCATTTCTGTGTGTAACACAATACAGTTCAACAACACCACAAACTAAATCCTCCAAAAATGACCATACAGCAACACCTCTGCGTTTGGTTTAGCTAGGTGTACCTAACGCACACACCTAATTTCATTAAAATCTGTTCACAGAATTTCCAACCAAAATCACAGCTTTTCTGGCTGAGATGACAAAATCTGAAATTCCAGATTTGGAGCTGACCGAGAATTCCAAGTTGTTTTTTGTTCTGCGAGTTCTGTTCCAACATCAACATGCTCATCTGTAAGCTGTTACAAAATAATACAGTACAGTCCGTGAACCCGTTCACTCGACAAATTCAGACTTTTTTTAGACTGCGGCAAAACAAAAAAATCTTCCATCGGCACAGCTCACACTTTTCTTTTTAATATTCTGGAAGTTTTATTTGACTTAATATAAAGTGACCTTCAGAGCTGAACTGCATGTGCATATTAGAGCTGAGCTGTAAACATGACACAATAATAACACCCACCAACATGGAAATGGGCTGTAAACAGCAGGGGCTGATGAGGGGAGACAGATGAACATAGCAGATGAGAAAAACATGTCATAACACCAGTCTGCTCCCTCAAATGAGAACATACTCCTCACAGAGTGTTGATCCACTAAAAGGTTGGGAACTTGAACCAAGGTCTGTTTGAAAAATGAGGAATTAGAATGTGATGGGGCACCTTTGCTTTGCTTTAATAATTCACAAGTTGAGACGTTGGAAGCTGTTATCGACTGCAACATTCATTTAGATCAAAAGATGAAAGAGACATCTCTGTGTTGAAAAGCTTTGCACTCTTTGAGCTGTATCACATTCAGCACACGAAGATGTGCCATGGCTTGACTTGATATCAATGGCTTCTCACAATGTCATCTCAAAATATTATGGTTCGACTGCCTTACAAAATGTCTCTGCATGCATGAATTGAAGAGCAGATTGAGTTCATTTCAGGCAAAGTGACAAACAGTGGAGAAAAAAAAACAAAGCTCCGGACATGAGATGAGACGACAACGCCGAGGCTTTTCTAGTTTACAATCACATCGTTGGCCTTTCGTGCCACCGAGCTCTTCGGTTTTCCACATTTCCAGACGAATGATACTCAAAAGCTTACTTCCACTCCCACGTAATTAACACATTTTTACCGCACCAGCCTTCAACATTCCAAACCACTTCAGGCAATGTGCCCATGCAATTTTAGACCGACATGAGCGGAGGCGGCGAGGGGAAGAGCTTTGTGAGACAGCTCTCTCTGATGTTGCTGCAGAGCGTTTTGCAGAGCTTTATTAGATTTACTTGTTGGGTGTACAGACTGTGTGAAAATGGACTGCTTGATGAGCTCGACGCCGGGAACCGCCTCCTCTAGCAGGCATCCTCTTTGTCTTGTAACATCTCAGTCATGTCTCAATAATGCAGGCATTTTTTGTCAAACATTTAATTTGTTAGATCTTGTTAACTATCTGCCTTTTTTTCTTCTAGTATTTGAACAATTAGCTGAAAAGAATTTGTTTGGTGACAGAGGCTGAAGTTAAAAGGCTCAGTCCTTTGCTGTTACATTGGACAGCAGGAGCTGAGTGTACTGTGAGTTGAATGTGGTTTTGCCGGATGGGATCAAAAGACATTTGAATTTCCTCAGAGGTAGGAATTCATGTGTATAGACAATGGCCTCGGAAAAAGCCTTTCATGTTGTACGCATAAAGAATCTTTTCTTGCACGGTGCGGTTTGATATTGATTAGGAACATTTCAGGCTGGGGATTTCAGTCTGAAGCCACAGCCATCCCCAAAGACAGCTTGACCACACTGCAGTAGCTGCCTGGTTTAACTTAACAAACAATAAACTGCATTAGTGGCCCACACAATTAAAAATGATGTTTATTTAACTGAGCTGTTTATCCCATATGACATCTTCAATATCCACAAATCTGCTGTGCAGGCGTAAAGAAGAAGAAATAAAGCAGAATAAAAATGTAATCAACACGACACAGACATGCTACGACACAGAACACGGGCCAGATAGGCTGTGCTCAAGGTCAGCAGCGTGGATTCTTGCTGACACAAGAGTTGAAAACAGCTTATCAGGTTGAACGATAACTCTTTAACCACTGGACCATATTATTTCCCCCCAGTCGTGTCCGTTTTCTGATGTATTATCAGCTTCATGCTTCATCACTGAGAAGAAGCTGTTTCTTCTGGTTCCTGGGAGAAAAGGTTTTAAGATTCCTCAGTAATAATGTAAAATATTCATTCAATCATAATTTAGAGGCATGTTGAATAGCAGCGGTCCCACCAAGTTTGTTTACACAATTCCGATCCCAGAGTTTAGCTCAAAATTAGACATTTCCTGTGTATTTGCACAGATTGGCCGGAGGCCACCGCCATCAATAGGAGCTAACATATAGGAAAACACTTACAGTATAGAATGTAAATACAATGTGCCTCTTTTTTTTTTTTAGATAATTATTGGCATATTTAGCAGCAGAGCAGGTCTCCTTATTTAGCAATTTAGGACTGTTGATTATTTTAATGATTAAATCTCACAAACACGAACTCATCAGGTTGAAACGAGGAATGCAGACAATTTGGTGAACCTGACTCGGAACAAACAAGCACACAGAAACAGAAAGGTTCAGGGTAAAACGTTTTTCCACGAGGCTTCATTTTGATACATTTTCATATATGATAATTTCAAGAATGATGGGTCAGGGTCGAGGTTTCTGTTTAAGGATACTATCATATAAAATGGATGGATTCATATTCAATCAAATGCTGCACACGGCTGAAATCCTTCAACAAGTGAGCATCATTTAGAGGCAAAAATATTCAACACTGGACAGAGAGGATGCTTCAGTGCTGCTGTCTGCTGATGCTCTCGTGTTTGAATGCTTGAAAATGAGTTTTGTCCCCCCTCTTTGTGAACCACAGGTGCAACTATTCTAAGCAATGCCCACTCTGAAAATGCACTCATGGTGATGTGTTTTGCTTATTATGTCCACGCTGAGCTGAGATGACACTGGTGTAAACACACATGAAACCTCCAGCTATGGCAGGGGAAGTAACTGGTGGAGGTACGGTTGTAGGGGGAAAACAAAGGGGAGGTGGGGCGCTTTGTGAAAAAGATAATTGCTTCTTTTAATTGAATCCCCGGAGCATTGAAATGCTCGAAGGGTGATTGGAATCAAACCAACCTCAGCCTTTGTTTCTTCCACAAACGAGAACAATGCATTATGATCATCTAAGAGCTTGTATTAAATTCAGATCTATACCTCCATCTCATTTCTGTCATACCACTTTGCCCTTTACACTGTGTTCTCCCTAAGTGCGTACGTTTGTTCACGCCTCCTTTTCTCCCATGCGCTCCAGGCTGTCATCCTCTCTCCTCCCTCCTCAAGTCTCTCCACATGTGCGCATCTCTTTGTTGTTTACTCGTCTGCGCTGTCATGTCCCAATCCATCGCGCAGCAACAAGTCAAACTGTCTTTTCAGATTCTTCTCATTTGTTTTTTTTTTTCTTGTCCTTTCCCTTCTTCCCTTCCCACTGTTTCTTCCCCCCTCCCTCCACTCTTTCTCCATCCTACTCAGTTCAGGCCTAATTAGGAAGATTCCTCTCTGATCAATAGACACTCCTCATGGGAGCAAACGAGGCGTCAGCCCAGAATGACGGCACGTGTGTGTGTGTGTGTGTGTGTCTGTGTGTGTGTGCACATGCATGCAGAGTGGGGTGTCAAAGGGCTACGTGTAGCTCCTGCTTAGCAAACAGATACTGTATGCATGGTCACACACTGTTGTTCTCTGCAAATATCCTCCACACACTTTCATTCTTGCACATGCCATCAATTCATCTATGGCAACATGTTTACTACCAGTTGTCAATAACCCGTGATCATCAGCGGCGCTGTGTTTGCAGCGCTCACATTTCAGCATATTGTCATGCAGAGAAGTTTACCTGTGATTGTATTTAATGAGAACTGTGCTTTTTGAACTTCCTAGAGCAATTTAGGGAGAGAGAGCTGCATCATAATTATAAAGCTACGCTGAAATGTGATGATTCACATTTGGCTGCTTAATCCATCCATTGTTTTTCGTCAGTACTGGCCAACTTGCCAGCGTGGTTTATATCCTGGCTCGGAAACAGACACATGAGTTTGGCATTTTTCTACAAATCTACACGTACATTTTATAAGCTTATAGGCAGGTAGACATGATTTAGGATTATGCAGCTTCAAATAAATTCCTGTATCCCGTAACCTCGCCCAAACAAAGCCTTCCCTTCGCACTAAATCCTAAATTAACAATACATTTCTGTTAATTTCCCCTTTTAAAGCTGACGAGGGACAGGCTCTGCTTCAAGGTCACAGCAGTGGCAGTATATTAAAATTTAATCGCAGTCATACACAGATTTAAAAGTGAGCAGCGTTGGGAATTAAGCAGCCAAAGAAAATCATAAAAGGGAAGCTGCATCTAATGAGTCAGGAGTGAATGATGTGAACTTGTTTTCGTGCCAGTGATGTGAGAGCAAAGGGCCCAGGGCCGCGGAGGGCCATCTGGGGCTCCGAATTTGACAATTACACTGAGCACTGTGGCCAAAGGCACAATCCCTTTGCTGCTGTCAAAGAATGTGCATTTGTGTCTGTGTTTTTTTTTTTATGTGTGTGTCTCTCGCCGTCTATTTTCATAGAAATGCCTCATAATCTTGTTGGAAAAACAACAGCCAATTAAAATAACTGCAATCTGTATGCATAAGCCTCAGCCAATTTATCCAGGGAGCCTTCTGAAAGTGCAAGGTTTCAATATGCAGCGTGTTTGTGCTTGGCTGTGAGTAAGCATTAGCTATGCACGGCGCTGGGGAGACAGTCAAACAAAGCAACAAAAAGCTAGCCACTGTGCACACGCAGGCTCCAGAGATCTGCACTCCCAAACGACTACTTAGCTATTCTGGGAGTAGAAAAAACTCAGCCACGACTCAATTAGTGAAGAGGGTTGGATATATAATTAGCTATATAACATCATTTTTTTCGTACATTTTGTTGAATGTAATGCGTGTGTATTGCAGGTTCATGTCACCCGAAGCCAGATGTGGCGTCACATCAGCTGATAAACCAGCTTTTTGACTTCCACATGTAATCCAGCGATTATCATCATGTGAACACACACGCATGTAGGCAGAGATAATTTAATGTTTACCATGTTTTTATTTTTTTGACTTTTAGCCCCACATTAATCACTTGTGTATTCTACCTGTCCTTATGTGTGTTTGTGTGTGCGTGTATGTGTGTGTTTGTGTGCTGTTTCTCCTCTTTGCCCTGGCGTCTTTAGGCTGATTACTACAATGCCTGAAGGGAATACACCATTGTTTATGTTATTTATGAGTTTCATTTAATTGGGCTGAGAGTAGCGAGGCTCAGTCAGAGGCGTGCTCCTTTTGGCTTAAGCACAGTACTCTGTCAGTACTGCAGGCTATGTGGAAGGTGAGGCTGTAATTACTGGAATTTATTTCAGTGTGTCGCAGGCGGAATAGATGCATGATGTGACAGTTCACAAGGACCATCTGACGGTCACACGCGAGCCCAATCTCTTTCTTTTGCAGCTCGTTTTATTTGGATGTTGTGCAGTAAATCATTTGCTCATTCCATTGGCTTGATGATTGCATCTCTATTAATGAAAGGGTCATGCACAAGGCTTCACCTTGGCTACAGAGATTCCCTGAATCAATACCAATGAATGAATAAATACCGGTATTTCACTTAATTTAGACATTTTATAAGAGCCCTGGTCTCATTTCACGTTCTTTCCGTGAGCAGGAACACACAGGAAATTAATACTATGAAGCCTCCAAAGTCTGCATGAATATTTTATAGCATTGTAAACTGAATATTTTTAGTTTTTGGACTGTTGGACAAAATAGACTCTAGAAAACTGCTAAGATGTTTTAGATAGATAGATAGATACAGATACATTGACGTGAGAGAAATTCAGAATATATGTTATAATACTGAGCTTTGTATTAAAGTGATGGATGCTTTTCTGAGAAGATAGCTGCTTTCCATTTGCATTGTTGGTCAAAGTTAGAATTTGTACTTCTATCTGTGTAAGAAAAATGTTTGTTGGCCAATATTATCTGTCCATGATATATTGCTTTTTCCACTTAACTGTCAGTGTTAATGCTTAAAGCAGCAAAAAGTGAAAGCGATCGCTCATAGTGATGAACCTACAGAAAATTATCAGCTGAATTTGCAGCTCTGCCCATCTTTAGAGAGCTTTATTCTGAGTTTCGGCTCATTATTTAGCTGTCCGGTCTACAACTTTACTGATTTAGCTCACTCTCACGGCATTGTGTTTGGCTGCAGCAGCCCAGCAACAAACAGCAGACAAACACAGTTACAGTTACAGTAAAGACTAGCTGATGAACATAGTGGAGCATTTAGCAACTAAAGTTAATGGATGTGTAAATCTTTGTTCATCCATTTGCTTTTACAATAGTTGCCTATACATATCAAGCACATGCAAAGCAACTACCTGATGAATTTAAGTTCAATAGTAACTTTCCCTTTAGCTGTTTTTGATCTCCATCAACTCTTCAGAAAAATATCTGTTGTTTAGTTTCTGTACTTTTGCTATAGTGTCTGCTGTTTGGTGCTGAACGGGCAGTGACAAGTATTTTTGCTGAAAGCAGCTGCCTGCTGTGGCCAAAAAGGATGCTGATGAGAGTGGTGAGAGTGAAGCCATTAAAGTTTTTTGTGATGGAAAATCAAAACAATGAGCTGAAAATCGAGGGGAGCTGCAGAGGCGGCTGATAAATTGTGTATTTGTCACTATGACCGTCACCTCTCACATGCAAGTCATGTGATGCACGCTTGATACCAGATTATTGATCTTTGCTGCTTGTGTGAATGTTTGTTTTTTTGTGACTGTATTCATCATTTCTGACTCCTCATTTTCATCTTATGACCCTTGATTGGGTTCCAACGTCCAAGTCATCAGAGAATTAACTCATTGTTTGCAATCTGAGATGCCATGTTCAACACGGGTGTTTTGAGCCTAGTTATGGATATCAAAATGGAGTCCAGCTCAGGAGACACAGCCAGTCAAATCCTAATGAGTTGTTGGCATGCCAGCTCCGCTTCGCCTATCCAGAAAGAAAACACTAGCAGATAATTGGCCAATTTCATAGCTGGGATGTTTTCTCTGGCTTGAGACTCTGTGAATTAACAAGCTGACCATCACAATATCATGGGTCAGTTCCAATGAAAAAAAAAAGAGAGACAGAAACTGATGATGGGCTACAAAGCTAACGATGTCTGCCATTAGCAACGGGAGCTTTGCATCGCCCCAGTCAGCTTTGACAGTGTCTGACAGAAGCTGCACTGGCTGTTTTGATTTTGTCAGCTGGTGTTCGTCGAGTGAGAGGCTGTTCTGTTCTTATTACAATCCATACATAATATCAGCAGTGAGTGCTCTGTATACTCTCTCTCACCGAAGCCTGCTGATGGACGATGAACAGCTCAGAATATTTCATGCACAATGCCAGAAAGGGATGTTTGTTGGCAAAGCAAGAATCAAGACGAGCAACCATGTTTCCATAAATGTGTTTTGATGTGCATGTTGAAGAAGGTGATGCTCTTAATTGAAAAAGGTGTTTTCATCTCACATTAAGTTCTGCCAAAGCGAACAACTCTCTGAAACCGATCAGCTGTGTCTCCCATGGCTCTCTACATAATCACTCACACAAAACGTCCTCACGTTAAACACAAATGCCATATTTTCATCGTTTCCTACATTGTTTTTCTGTGATTGAGGTCCCACTGACTTTTCTTTTAATTACATCATCTCATTGCACACTCGTCTTCTGTTTTTCCCAGCTGGAGAACTGGTGCCACATACTGCTCGTCTCATGAACCAGCTCCTTATATTTGCATACTGGGTGGAAATAAGCATTTATTTGCATTCTCTTCTAACAAATGACTCCAAATTCAGTTAAGATCTGCAGTACGTTTGGATGGAAACAAAGCTAGCGTGTGTTTAAAAACCTCTCTGGCAATGGTTTCATGCTTAATTTCGCAGCCATGCAGCAGTGACTGTTGGCTTTGTTTCAGTGAGGAGCTGGGCACTGACAGTAAGTGTTTCAAATGAGTTGTGCCTCTGACATAAATCAATGATTTGCCGCAGTGAAAGACACCATTTTATCCTCAGAGATGACATGAGGTTTTACACCTACATCATCTGTAAGTCACAATGATTTCGCCCTTCTAAATACGTGAATGCCAAATTTTGTTTTTGTTCTGGGTCATGCTAAAGTGTGAACTACTTTTTGGCACTGCAATACAAAGCTACCTCTGCAAACTGTTTCACGCTGTTCTTCAGTTCTGCTGGTGTGAATAGGCAGCATTAGTACGAGTTTGAACTGGGTTGTGATGGGTATTGGGCAGCTGGTGCTGTGCAGTACACCGACTAAGTGGACCCAAGGCTTCAGCGAACAACATGAGGTCAAAGAGATCAGCCAGCTGAGTGTTTCAGAATCTTTCATGCTGCAAATCCCAAAGCACCCCCTTTTTTTCTTCACACTTCTTAAGTTACATTCAGCCATTCCTTGTCTAGTCAGCAGACCTGCAAAACAAGTTACCAGAAAATCACCATTCACAGTGTCGGCAAAAAGTCTGGAATCTTGTGAATAAAAGCAGTTTTCAAAAAATGTTTTTGGAAGCATGATTTGGAAAGCAGCAGACGTGCGTGACTTTGTATAACAAAAAAATACACAGTTCACCATCCATGGAATAATTTTCCATTAATCCAGGTTTCATCCGTACCAGGCCAGCTTTGTAAACTCCCACTGCGCTGCTTCTTTTCAGTGCTGGAGTGAAAACAACAGATCTCAAGATGCATATCCTCTCAGCATCCGACGAAGCGAACAGACACTGAGAGTTGATTTGCAGCTCTCTGCGCCCACACAACTTGGTCTCGAAGCATCTAATGCTCTCATGACTTCACAGTTCACCCTGCCATTTCTGTTCCTCTCTGCTGCAGTGTGAGGTGGAAATGATAAGAACGGGAATTGTAGTCGACGCACGCTGGCATCCAAAGCCTCTCTTTGCTCCATACTTATGTCTTCCAGTTCCCCTCTTCTTCCTTTCTCTGTGCATCAATTTATCTTCAGATGTATACGCTGTTGTTGACACTGACCTTACCTCATTGGCATGAGTGATGCACTCTTTTCCTTCCATTAGTGTCTAACAAACCGTGCTTACAAGTTCTGTTTACATTCCTGTTTTAAGTCTCCAGGATCCACAAAGCACTTTAAGTGGACATGAGAAGTAATGTGAAATGATAATTGAAGCTTGTGTTTTTAATGCTTAAGAGGAAATATCTGATTCTTGACAGGCAAATCTGAAGTTTGGAAGTCTTCAGCTTTCAACTCTTTAGAATAAATTGCTATCTCCAGTTCATCTTGTAACCACTCCCATGACAAACTTCCTCATTATAAACCAGTCTGAGGGCATGCATCATAACGAGTTGAGATTTAATTGGAAGGTCCTCATCAAAATTCTTATCTCACGGTATATCCATCCTTATCTGCATTCATTTTGTTTCCTAAATGATCTGCACAATATATTTCCACTCCCAAGTCCAATTTATGGGATTTGCTATGCAGATTTTCTAACTCAGTGTGCGTTCTGCCTCATAAATGTTAACCAGACTCAGTAAAGAAGAAGATGTATAGACAATGCCTGCCCTTTCCATAGGAATGTCAGCCCTTTTGACACCCTGGGTGGTTTCGAGTAGAGAGAATGTACTCTGAATGTGAATTATGAATCATGAAATCAGCTAAAGAAAGTCTGAAAGAGTGTAATTTAAGCTTTAAATATGCATGTGGAGAGTTGTATCTGCTGCTGTGATGAACTGTCTGTCCTCTGGAACACAGACTGAATGTGTGTACACTGTCATGGCCATAGCCACAGGACTCAGGAAGAGGTAATGGAGTGTAAATAATGTGCAATAACAGTTGCCTGAGCAGCTGTAAGGTTGATTCATATCAGTTGTTGTGTTTATTGAGGATGCTATTCTCAGCCACTTCCAATGCTGCACACAACAATGGTTGACTTCCACGAACTACTTCTTAACAGGCTCAGACCTTTGCTCTTTGGCCTTCCCACCTGCTCTAAAACTCAGCCAAACAGGTGTTCACACCACTTAGTGCTCCGACAACCTATTAACTACAAATAAGTCATTACCTGTCTTTGCTCTTTGCAGACTCATGTCTTGACACGAGTTGCTGAGTCAGAGCTGCTCTGCCGGGGAGGTCTACCTATCAAAAGGCAGTTGTTCATGACAAATGTTTTTGGCCATGCTAGCAGCATAGCTTTAGGTAATGTTGGTGTCTTAGTAAGTCCTCCACTTTGGTCCAGACTAAAACAAATCTCAGTAACTATTGGATGCATTGCCATGTCAATCTCTACAGACATTCATGGTCCCCAGATGATGTATCCAAATGTCTTGTGGTGAACCCATGATGTTTTATATAGCACCACCGTGAGATTCACAATTAGATCCACAATTAAAATGTCTCAACATGCATTGGGTGGATTGTCATGAAATTTGGTACACATATTCATGTGCCCTGAGGATGAATTACAACCATTGGTTCCACAGAACCAATGGTGGTACACGACCTTCCTGAAGTAGGAATCTCTGAAATAGTGTTATTTAAATTAAGAAGTATTTTGTTCCAAAATCAGCCTGACACGTTGTCACGTTCATTCAGAAAGTGTGTGCATACATCTATGATTAGCTAAAATCTGACTTTAGATAAGTGGATAAATAAAATAAATGTTCAAATGCAAGCAGAAACGCTGCAATAATGGCTCCATATGGGAAATATTAGGAAGAAAGGTTCACATCAGGAGTACCGCTTTTCTACCAAATTAGCTCTGGTTCTTGAAATGGTTCTGTTCAAAAGAAATAAAGCCTCCATGTGTGTAGCTGAACAGGATCGGCCTGCGCTGCTGGATTTTAATGTCTGTCAAAATAGAGGCACCTATTTTCTAAGGTGGTATGAAAGGTTTGAGAAACACTCGCACTAAACTAAGATGGGGAACATAATTTGCATTATATGCCATGTGTTGAACGTCTGCCTCACAGATCCAATAATGGCTGTAGATCCTTTAGAAAGATCTTTAATTAAATTAATCTTAAATTCAAGAAATCATTCATCAATATGGTATTTCATAGATTTTCATTAAAAATAGGAATTGGAAGATTAAGAAGCCACGAGGCAAGTGATAAACCTGATGCTATAATACTGGCCTGCACATGTGTTGAAACTGTAGATTAAATATGTGAGGAAAACACATCCCACAAACATGAAGAGACAGATGATGAAAAGAAAATGTCAGAGCAATCCCTTCTCTGTCCCTCAGATTGTCCAGCTTCAGGGTTGCTGTTTTCCATCAACAACATTGGACAACAATGCAAAACATGTGACACATCCCCGAGGGACGATGTCAGATGACGCTGGAGACACTCATTGTTAGACTTAATGCGTTAAACCTCCCACTCACCCCTGCACTCCCGAATCTAACCATTATTCACCCCTCATGGTCAAACCTTGCGTGCAATCCTGTGATAGCCCTCATTCAAGCAAACTTTAACCCAGCTGACTCCCTCAGAGTGATAGGCATGAGGGCTATTGTCTTGAAATCAGTCAGAGAACCACAACACTCGGCTAGGTCACCGCCGCTCGCGTATTGTGGGCTGCGCGTTCTCCCTGGGGTCATGCAGTGTCCCTGGTCATGCTGGAGATGTCATAAATAAAGAGAGACAGTGGAAGAGAGAGAAAGAGAACAATGAATCCCCCATTCTCCATGCTTCCAGCTCTGTCCCTCTTCCTCATCAGCCACTGGGGACATTGTAAATCAGAGGGCAGGGGTGGGAAGAAACCTGAGCTGGGAGCAAGGCAGTAAGGCAAGGAGACATTAAAGGGGGAACCTGGCTTTCTGAAAGCATGGCCATTCCTGTCATCATTAGGCAGCGTGGGAGACAAAGGGAAGAAGAGGATGATGATGAGGCATGGGATGGGGACACAGCACATGATGTCTTAGATAGGAAGTATATAATAAAAACACGCGAACACAAATACATGTGTAGGTCCTCTTGTGCATTCTGCGTCACTGGCACGCCCGCACAGGTCATAAATCCACGCTGGCTAGGTTTAGTTCTGACAGCACTGCCCCCCAGGAGACAAAGGTAATCCAGCAATAATTTTCAGCGAACAAGAGATTTTGATTTCTACCCTGTCAGGGAAGAGAAAGCTGAAATCATCTGCAAAGGGCTTTCTTCCAGTGCAGCGCTGCCAAGCCTACAGCCAAGCAATGTCCTTGCATTCACAGGGATAAAGCCGTCTCTGACAATGGTGGAAAAAAAAAAGGAATTGCTGATGGAGAGGGAAGAGGCTGAAGTGAGGCAGTGATGAAAGGGATAAGACAGTGTGTGTGTGTGTGTGTGTTGGCTGCACCTTTGTGTCTTTGTGTGCTTCTGTGTACCTCGCTGCACTCCCATTGCCATACCAACCATAAAAAAAACATGTATTTATGGGAGTAAAACCATCACACGGATTAATGATCCAGACTTTAATTATTATTTTATATTTATTTGTCCTTTGGAAGGACATTGAGTAAAACTTGGCTGTGCTTGTACAATAAAAAAGAATACAGAATCAGTATGCACAACAGGTTTCACATCAACCTCTCCTCATACAGCCCCAAATTGTTCCTGGTTGATATATGGTCTCTCCATTCTCTCGTTTACCGAACCTGTCGAGGTAGGTTTACCTAGTTCCACCTGTCCCTCTGGCCCCAGGTATCTCCCCCTCTCTCTCCCTTAGTCTCAGAGGTAACTAAGCCTTGTGGAATGTTTCTCACCCCCCTCCTCCGACCTCGGCGAGTGTTTGGACTTGGCTCTCACCCTTCATCTCACATTTTCCCCTTGAGGTATAGCGAGGCTTAACCCTGACAGCCTGTGAAGAGGGTCGGTGAGGAAAGCCAGTGCCACTTTTCACTGGACTCTTTACATTTGCCCAGCAGACAGGGGAGTGGAGTTATGAAGGAGAGCGCCGAGAGGCACGAGAGCGAGCTCTGTGTAAAAAGAGAAAGCTCCTTGAGGGACCTTTAGGGGGATTCAAACTGGAGAAGCTTCTATAGGACTGATGAGCAATCACACTGCACTGGTGCTATTCAACACTGGTGTTGATGTCTCACAGGCTTGATCATTAAAGTGTAACGTGCCCTTGTGAAGTTGTGGAAAGACAATAACGCAATTAGAGCAGCAGGGACAAAAATAAATCAAAGAGCAAACTCTCCGATATTGCTCACGGTTCATGGTTGTTCCATATCTTTGAGCACAAAGTATTTCTGTGCCAGACCGTGAGAAGCATATAGGATATGTTATATGAGCAGATACAAGGCTTAAAAGGGGCTGTAACAATTTCACTTTCACTCAGATAGAAAATATTGAGCAAATCCAAACACAAATCAACCATATGAGAGTTATTTCCCTGCTTCTTTAGAATGAAGTGAAGTGAAGTGATGTCAGACAATAACAGATATCTATCTTCCACAAGCATCCAGCATGTGTTTGTGAAGCCTTCAGCTGAGCAGTGTTGAGTCTGGTTTCTGTTCTGTTGTTGGTTGGCTCAGATTCAGTCCTGTCAGACTGCGTTGAGGGCTTAGATGCATGTCGTGTCAAATCTGTTCATGACCATTCTCTGACTGCTTAGTGGTCAAACGTGTTGTGTTACTATGACAACTGGCAGCCGTGAGTTATTGTGTCATTAGCTTCAGCATAACTGCATATTTAACAGAGTTTTAATTATTATTGTTGTTTTTTTTTCTCATTTGAAAACATAAAACTTTGTGAATGTCAAAGATTTTTTTTTAACATAATAAAACATGATCAGTCTTGTGGCACCCTAGGCCCACACTCAAGCCACCCCAGTTTTAGATCCACTGTTTTACATCATCACCTCTGGCTATTTGTGTTTCAGCGTGAAACGGCTATTATAAATTGTCATGCTCCTACACTATATCTTTTTGTATGGCTGCTATTCTTTTTCTGACTCCCAGAGTAGAGCAGGACAGGCACATTGCCCAGCCAGCCATCTTTAGAATGTCAGCGGTAGCAAGATAACAAGCTGGAAATAGCTCTTCTTTCCACCTCTCTGTAAAACCTGTAAGTCTATTCAGCTTTTTACTGCTTTTAACCAAGCAAAACGTGTCCTATATGACAAACCTATAACACAGATTTAAATTCTATCAGCATGTTAGGGCAGTATACCCACACTTATTTGTACCTGCAAGTTATATGCATGTGAATTTAAAAGATAAAGCCAGATATAATAAGGCGTTGGGGTAATAAGGCGCTCTGAACCGCTGACCACAACTCAAGCTCATCTGTAATGAGGGAACTAGAGATCATTTCTCCATAGTATCACAAGTTTTCTGAAGATATTTCTGCATGCCTGTAAGTGGAGATATTAAACTGGTTGATCTCATTGAGAAAAGTAGATCAAGTACTGCAGCATAGATGGCCTTGTGTACATACATTACTGCAGGAGGACATAAAGCTGTCCTCAAAAAACAGAAGCAAATATATTCCGATGACCTTTGCATTGCGGTAATGGCAGAATTTATAATTGCAATCACTTACAAACCAACAGAGGTGCTGTTTGAAATAATAACACTTAAAGATGCTTCAAAAATACCGATAAAAATCTGTGGCTCGAAGGGATTTAGTTGAAAATGGAGGCAAGACCACAAGCAGCCGCGAGCACCGCAATCTGAAAGTGGCCTGAAGTACATTGACCTTTCCTCCTGATTACAGATGAATTGCTCTCCCTCTTTATTCCACAATGGCTCTTGTCACATGTAAGGTGTGGTTTGTGCTATGTGAAAAAGTCTATGCTTTTCAACAAGCCACTGCAATATCATATGCGCACTCAGTATCTCACCATTTATTGCCATCCCCCATTAAAATGAGAACATCTCTGCTGTGTGTGTTATTTTACTTTATTAGATCCATTTTCAATACCACAAATGAGCTGGCTGTGTATATTCATTGTGTAATTACTTTCCCTTTCCAATTTGCCAGACACAACAGCTCTGTCCTGGAAATATAATGGGGCTATTTTGCATCAAACGCAGCTAAAGTAATAACAGAATATTAGCTTACCTCTCAGCAGGAGTCCGATGAGATGGGGTCAAATTCAATGCAGGAGACAAAAGCTTCTGGCATTTTCAGTTTGCAATCAATTGGCAAAACATAGCATTGTCTGATCTGTCTATGTGTGCGATAATTGCTCCCTGGAAGTGGATATGATGAAACAAGAGTATGAAATGGCATATAATATCAGGCTGCAATCTCCTTTCCACAAATGCTATCTTTATTTTCTTATTTCAGTAAGCCTGTTGCAGATCTCTTGATAGAAAAACAGCTTTTGCACTCCATTTAAAAAAAAAAAGCAGTCCTGTATGACAACCACAGTTACAGTGCCTTCACCACTTGGAACACCTATGCATGTCAACTGATCAATGCCCTTTCTTCCCCTCATGCCAATGGCATTCCATGTATTCTTACTGAAAATAAGGCATCTCAGGCAGGCCAACTAACAGCTAGGCTTGAATGGCTCCTATCACACACCATAATAGCTTGTATGAAAGGCCAGAGCTGCCTGTTAACGCCAGGTGAGAACAGGAATGGTGCCGGAGGAGCTGGTCTGTAGAGCAGAGACAATTTTGTTCAGGCTGTCCAGCAGCTTTGTCAGAGTGTGTGTTGGAGGTGGAGGGGGGGGGCATAATTGTTACTACCACCCCTCCTCCCTGGAGCCCCGGTGCAGACTGGGAGAATTGAAAGAGTCATTTCATCTCAGAGGAAACGAACGGATGGGAGCTCCGTGGGGTGGGGAAGCAGACGAGGCTAAATTACAGAGCAGTGCGGCATGGCAGCCGGTTGTGTACTCTGACCCTCTGTCCTGACACCACTTGGAGCCCGAGAAAGAGGCTATTTCGAAGAAGATGTACGTCTTCTACAAGAAACGACAAGGGGTGAACACAATGACATGACATCCTGTATAATGTCATCCAATCCAAGACAACAGCCCTGCAATAAATATTACCTTTGGACAGATCAGTGATTGGAGAGATCTTTCCTCAATGCTCCAGATATGTTGTTAAGGTGTCCAACAGTTTAAAACAATGAAACGAGAACTACTACCTGCAGCTGTATAAATGACCACAGAGTTGAATGAACACTCAGGCTGAAAAAAATCTATTTTACAAAGCTATAATTTAGTATTTCAAGCAAACTGTCGGTCTCTGGTATCAGAGACAAAGTCTTGTATGCCCAATCATCTAGCATGTGTTTCCTTTGCTTCTGACAGGCAGAAGTCATCATTCCAACAAGTCGTCCAAATTAAACAACAAAAGACGTCTTTTGTCATCCGGCGACACATAAAGCATTTTCTGATTCGACTCCCCTATCAGTGTGATTGCATCATTTGTCAGTGCCCTTCAAAGACGGCGCAAATATAAAATAGTTGATTATACTTATAGGATCAAAAATGACTTTGTGAGGGTTGTTTGAGGTTCAAAGAATTACTTCATCAAGGTAAGGCGACTGCCTAAGACACCAGCGATTACTGCTGAAAATGGGAAAATGAACAGCTGTTTTCTGCGTCAAAGGCCAACTTTTTGTTGACTGGACCAACCATCACATCCTCCACACTCTCTATTATTGCTCATGCCGTATAGGTGAAGGTTGTCATATCCAATGTAGTTTTTCTTCTTTATTTTTCTTCTTTTCTTCTTTTTTTCTTCTTCTTCTTTATTTATGTTTTTCTTCCTTAGGTTCCAGTAAAGAAAAAGAACTTTCAGTGGAAGAATTTATTTCCTGAGAGCTGGTACATCTGTGATGGCAGTGTCAATCTACAGAGCATCACTTGTCGAGAAACTAGTGGTTTAAAAAAGAAAACTATATAAAGACCACGCCATCTGTGTCTCTGTGACCCAAGCAAGTAAACAATTAAGGGAGATTGTAGAGTAAATTAATTCCAAAGTACACTTTTCTGACTCTGTGCCAATGAAAATGTTCTTGTTCTTGTGCGTATTGAACGGAAAGCCGAGACGTGAAGTGCAAAGCTCCGGATAGACGTTCAGTCGCCGATTCGGTCCCCTTTCATAAGCGATTCCCATTATTGGCAACCCACTCAACTGCTGCCTTCAGAGAGAGATCCATAGAGCTTAAGGTGCGCATGACAAAAGTAATCCCCACTCATTACAAAATACAATCAGCGTATGAAACCAGTTGAATGGTTAAACCCCAGTAGATAGACAAGAGGTTAATGTCGCCTTTGACACTCCAATCTGCCCTTTTCATCATGATGTGTGGTGGCAAGAAGACAGAGACGCCCCAGCCCACTCTATCTTCATACACCCATATCAATTCGTAGATTTGCGGAGAGCGTGGGGGAGTAACAGAGGGTGTGTTTCGCTTCACGGCACCAAAATTAATAGGGGGCCCCTCATTATGGAGAAAAGGGGTAAGACAAAGGAGTCTTGGTGAAGAAGGGGGAGCTAGAGAGGTGGATTCTTATATAATGAGATCAGAGGAGAGAGTGTGAAGGGACCGGGGAGAAATGAGATGATATATGTGAAAGAGAACTCTGGCCTGAATGCAGCCCATCGGATCGCTCATATTTCCTTGCACTCGTACTGTGGGACTGAATCCAAGCGGAGGGAAGCCAGAGAGAGAGAAACAGGAAATTAGTTGCCCCATTAATAGCAGCCCTGCTTTTTCCTTCTCCCTCTCTGATTCTCTTTCTCTTTCTTCATCCCTCAGGGAGGTTGGGTAACAGCCAATCTCATTGAAAGGCAGATCAATAAAGAGATATATTGTCATCTCGGTGCGCCACCCTCTTAATCAATTAATCTATAATAGAATTCATTCACTGGAGCCTCTTAAAGGGCCCGTCCTCCCATTACCAGCTATGGGTCAGAAAGGGTGTAGACATATAGGGGTCTCATTACTGGTAATGGGGGGGAAAAACTGGAATAGGTTCAAATGCTTGACTATAGATACAGGTGATAGGAGTTTAATGGCATTTAAGAAGCAGCGCTTATATTTTCACCAAGATTACCAACAGCAGCCCTGATGACTTGTTATCCATGCTCTACTGCATCATCAGATATAGAGACACATGCAATGGACTGACTGTGACTTTCAAAATGTACAGGCTGCTTACTAGACAGTATGCCGTTGATGTTATCTTCATATACAGTTATTTTCTGCTTCAAGGTTTGGTGGCGGTGTTGCACCGGCTATAACCTCATAATAAACGTTCCATCATGGCCAGCCATGCAGGGATCGTAAAGGTACTTTAAAGATGAACAACACTGTTGAGCAAGCAGTGTTTGAAGAGTAAATCAGAGCTCAAGGTTAGCGCAAGTGAAAAGCAATATTTTCAGTATTTGCACATTGCGATTGTCCCCACTTAACAAATGAATTCACAGAAAGCTAATCTTTGACATCAACAGCTGTGGGCGCACACATCTTTGGGACTTCCCCTTCCCTCCACCGCCAGCTTCAACTTTATCAGCTCTAATTGTAAACATGCAGAATTTCCTCTGGCATACTCCCAACAATATCAGAGCCGCCATCACTGTAGTTCATAAATGTTAAAGGTGATTTAAACCCAGGAAGGAAGTGTTTCTGAAAAGGATGTTGGCCATTTTATGTGGGCAGAACAGTATATAACTTCATAAGTGTTCTGAGGACAAAAAGAATCTTGTTTGCCTTCCTCCAGTGAACAAGACAGCCATTGTTTTCTTCAGATTTTAGGCTATTTTATAGCAAGGTTTGGGTCATGTAGCTATCCACATTCCCTCTTCACGCCATGAATTTACGTTATGGCTCCTCGGCTAATTCATGTTTTGGGTTCTTTATTGCTATGTGCTATCGTTTGCAAAACAAATTCTTTTAAGAAAATATTGTAGATGGTTCTTTTTGTTCAGTTCAGCATTGATTCATAATGTTTCAGAGTGTAATGCTCACATGCGCCTTGGGTTACACTCGGTATAATTACACTACCTTGACACACGCGATATGAAATGTGTTCAAAACACGTAACAGCGATGAATGGAACCTTTTGTACTTGTGCTGAACAGATATACAACAAGTCATCTACTCCGAATTAGAGGCTGAACCCACAAAGAAATAAGATATGAACAACTGAACCAACACCACCGAGCTCACCTATTATACTCTCAGTAAAGGTGAGGAGGTGACTCACATCTATGGGTATGCACTGACAGGAAATGTTGCTGTTTGACAGTTTGTGAATCATCTAGCTACAGGTTTGACCTATGGATGTTGCCAAAAGGAAAAGAATCGAACAAATAGAATTTTTGTGAGAAATGTGTCTTTTTTTCAGAGCTACTGAAAGTTTCCAGGAAATCCTTTGAGCAATAGAGTGTCTTCTGCATGAGGAGCATTAGACACGTGGCAAACTAAATGACTATGCAGGCTGCGTCTCTTCTTAAATTAATAACACTTTTGCAATCACTCTCATTCATTATTTTTGGAGCTGACATGCAAAGTGAGATAATAAGTCCAAATGGCATTCAGAGCTGCTCATTTGGTCTTCTTGGCAATTGAAGTTTGATTTCTGCAGAAAAAGCGGACACTTGATATTGCTCTTTCGTTTTTTATGAAAGCATTTAATCAACTCCAAACAGTGTGGAATAATGATATTGCTTGTAGTGGCAGCACAAGCTCAGCCAAAAGAAATAAGCAATCCAGAGGTCAGGCATACATCATAGTCTCAATTCACTTAAAGTCATTACTTTATTTATGAACAGAAGCCCAGTTGGCCGATGCATTACGCAAATAACACACGTTTTGGCTGAAAATGATGATACATTATGTCTTGATCTTTGCATGTTAAATTTCAGCTGTCTCAGTGGATCTGTGATAATTAAATGTATTAATGTAATTTATCACAGAAAGTTTTAAAGCACACTCTTTCAGTACAAAACAGATTTTCCGACTCCTTCCATATAGAAAAGCCAAATTTAATTTGTCATTTGAAAATTCCAGCATCCATTTTAAACATTGATGTATAAAAGATGAGTCCCGAGCTAAAGAAATAAAAACTCACTGACCAAACCTTTCCGATTAATTAGACTCCATAGATCTTTTTATAGGGCTGCCAGGAAATGTTTTAATGTTGGCATTTCCCAGAAACTGACTCTGAAGGTCTTTACAATACATTCGAATGAATGGCAAAAATCACCACATAAAACCAAGCCTTTGTGTGTGTGGAGAGGGGCATAATTCTATGATCTATGGCTCAGCTGCAAGTGTGCAGAACAGCACCAAACCGCACTGATGGGCTGTCATTGTAATTCAGTACCTAATGTGGATAATTAGTCTAAATTCATGGAGTGCTTGATTCCACTGACAGCTACGCCAAATGTTTGACGAAGGCACCAAAGTAGCAGCATCAGTCACAGGCGAGCGGAAATGCATTTAGTGGAGGGCCTCATCATGTTTTATTCAATCACAGAGCGATGCTCAATTAATCAGTTTTTGCAATTAAATTAAACATGTACATGCATAAAACATGAAAGAAATATCAGGGGTGTTTAAGCACTGCTTGGTTCTCAGTGCTCCCAAAAAAGAGAGCATTTATTCTCAGCGCTCTGCAGCCGGCTCAGTGACTTTAGAGATGTAAAATTATTTTTTTAAGAACCCTGTGTGGCATAAAATCTCATCTTAGTATGCACTGCTTGATGCATGCCTCCATCCAATGCATTTCGATAAATGTCAAGAGCTGTGTGTTTACTAGGTCTGTCTGACCCCTAATATTTATTCAGCTCAACAGCACTCTAGCCCAATCGTTCCTTATTGCAGAATTGTGGCTCTTGGTATGTCAAGTCTCATTGGCTGCAGTTTGCCGTATCTCCTGGCACATGTAATATTGCTTTTCGCTTTCCATCAAGTGCAGGCAAAGCCTGTGCTCAGATAAATAGTGACATTTTGCAGTGGCGTGTGGGGTTTGTTTGTATGTCTTAGTGCCTGAGTCATTTCCACCGCCTGATTTGTATACATAGCACCACAGTCGGCACGATCAAAGGTCTTTCACATGTAAGACAAATTTGCATTTGGATTCATACTACTGCCAACATAATTTAGGCCTCTGTGGTTAGATAACAGCTTTGAGATAAATGTTGACATTTGCACCACATTGAATAGCATGACTTCAATGAAAAAGAGTTGTCTCTAAATGGATTTAATCCAAAGTAGAATCTGTAGGATTATAAAGGGCCTCTATACCTTTCACATTTGCTGGAAACCTGTCTTAGCTGCAATACAGGATTATTCATGTCATGTTGTGAAAGTATGAAAATATTAATATTCACACCAAATGATTCAAAGATATGAAATGCAGCTATAGCCTTTGAGGATGGTAGGCTAACAGTTTTGTGTCATCATCCATGTCTCTGTAGATGATCCCCTCTAAAGATGGATAACCTTTTTAACATTTAAGAGAATACTGAATCCAATATGACCTTAGATGATCATTCAACCCCAATTAACCATTAAAGTGCTGTCAACATGTGGCCAAATTAAAATAATGATCAATAAAATAAGAGCAACATAGAGGACTTCCTCTGTCAGCGTCCTCTTTGTTATGTCCACAGAGGCTGCTGCGTCTAGTTACATTACCTGCCCAGCTTCGGTTCTGGCACGACACTGGCTCAGAGCTCGGAGCACTGAACTCACAGTCCTGGCAGCCTGGCTAACAAACTGGGCTAACATTAGCTGACAGCAGCTACAACTGGCAGTAGTTCATTTCCCTGTCCACCAGGAAACTCTGTAAATTACAGAGAGTCGATGCAGACCAGCCAGAAGACATAAGAGGAAAACAGGAAAAAACAGGAAACATTTTCTCCATAAAATATGATCCAGTTTCACCAGAATCAGTGAAATAGTTGGCGGTGTGTGACTTAGTGCCGTAAAGCGTAATATAGGGGATTGTGCCCAGAACACAAAGTTACATAGTACAGAAGTCTTACAGGGTGCAGAGTGGGAGTGACAGAGACACCATTCACGTCAGTGTAACACCAGCATGATATAAAATCTGTTACTTTATGGTAGAAAAGTTACACAGTTTCAATAGTAAAGCCCTTCAGTGGCTAAAAGTGAGTGCGCTGGCCCTTTAAGGGAGACCTGCTGGGCTGGTGAAGGTAGACAGAATCAAAGAAGACTAAACCGGAAGCTACTGAGTGAGACTTCAAAATATAATCCCAGCAGCCAATATCGACACAACAAACAAGAGTGGCAAGAAAAACAGAAACTTTTCTCACAATACATAATTGCATAATTACACATTATTTGAAGAATATAATTAATCTCCAACTAACGAGTGTGTGGAAATAATAATAAAAGATACTCCAAAATAAATTAGCAATTCTTTGCATTTATTTTTAAAATTTTGTACGCAAAATAGTAATAATAATTATTATTATAGGAATAATAATTGTAGGTCCATTATTTTATCATCTTACCGTGTAAAGACAAAAGAAGTGACTCTCTGACGGTGTTTTCGTTTACCACAGACTTTTCTCTGAATGTATTACTTTACTCATGTCGATAGGAAATCTTTCACCAGTGTTCCTGCTTGTTGGTAAAAAAAAAAAAAAAAAAAAAAAAAATCAGTTTTATTTTGAAAGTGTGACCGGAAACCCTCTGCCTCAGTGTAGCTGCTTTCACAGCAGTGTGTCTCAGCTGCGGGACCAGCATCGTGTTTTGTGATGAGGCTGCTGTAGTTACTTCATTCCCTGTAACGGAGCAGAGGAGCTGGAGAAATGAGGAGAAATGGAGCAGTGTGTGTGACAAAGTGAAGAGTTCTCCTCTGCACACACTTTCAGGACTAACCCTCAGAGAGGAAGCCGGTATGAACGTTTCTCCTCTTTGATATTAACGTAAAAACGGGACTTGACTTGAGTGACTGAGTGTCCGGGCGCTCCCCGCCAGCCTCTCACTCACAGCCGCCTCTCCTCTCATCACCTGCGGCTTGCTTTTCGCGGACCCTCCGCCGGATTAGACGCGGGACTTGTGGAGCGGGTGAAAAAGTTACCCGTGCGGGATGTCTGAACTTCTGATTTAATTCTGCGGCGGCAGAGATGCTGCCCGTGGAGTTTGATGCCGTTTGCGGAGGTTTCATCCCATAGACTGGAAATCATTTGCACTGTGTGTGTTTGGATATACCATCACCGCTGCTGGACAGCCCGTCTCACAAAACAGTGAAGACTGAAAAATCTGAGTGTATAATGGAGTACCGCCACACTTTGGTTCCCCTGCTGGTTTTATTTGCACTCAGAACTTTGGCATATGGTAAGTTTAAATTGGCATGGCTTTGGCTGCTTGTTTTGGGTTATGTTTGCACAGATGGAGCCTATATCCTTCATATCAGCGGCTCCCAAACTAGGTCTCACACACTCCCCAGGGCTCTGAAGAAAGAGGGTCCCACAAATAAACGAGAAGAAATGCATTTCATCACTAATTTCACTCATGTGGAAGTTCTCATTCCATATGTGGATTTATGGATCCTTGGCATGCAAACAAATACAGGATCCCCCATGCACATATGTCAGTATATGTGCAAAAAGTGAGTAATCCCCCTGCATGATGTCATTTAAAAGGCCACTTAAACCAGCAGACAGCCCATATGCAGCTTTGCTGTGTGCTCTTGCCCAAGGGACCCTGGATTCACACCAGCATCTGCTCCCCACAGAAATCTGACTTTGTTGTGCTTCTAGCCTCCTCATTTATCTCTATTATTAGGCCCATTAGGTGAAGACATATCCTGGGCAGCATGATACAGCCAGTTTGCCCTCACTGATGCGGTGGTGTACTGTAAAGTGAGCATGGCAGGGCCGGGAGTTTGATTTCCTCCTGTGGACAAACTGCATAAAAAATGTATGAATTCTTTTTATTGCAATGCTTTTTGGATGAAAAAAAAAACAAACACTTCACCAGATGCTGCATGTTAAATGTTAAACCAGTCTTCCATTTCCATCTGCTTGCTTGCACTCTTGTGCTGTATTGTGCAAATGCAGGATCTCACAGTGGCACTGAGCAGACGGATGATAAAGATATATTCTGTGGTACAGAGCTCAGTTTCCTTCCTTTAAAATCTGATGCTCAAATCTGCATTTTGGCCTTTAATGACACAAAAACACTAAAGAATGTGGAGACAGAGGACAGAGCAGGACTCTCACTTGCAGGCTGAGTCACCTCTGGGCTGATGAAACCCTCCTCGGTTGAGATTAGACGCTAGATCCACCATCAATCACTGATGTATAACCTGTAAATTGCTACCAGTGGGGCTACAGGCTCTTTGTCAACATACCTATGTCTTTGTGTTCTACACACAAACGCACCCCCTGACTGTGATGTACAAAAGCAATTTTTTCCTCCCAACGTGACTGGGATGTTATAGTTTGTGACAGCGTGGTGTCTTTGGGGGCCCGGACCGACTGCTGAGGCTCCCTTTTTACAAGGCTGTAAATATTGGCTATGAACCCACAGCATATGAACTCAGCATCTGTGAACGTGCTCCTTCACTGACTCCAGATGCTCCTCCGGGACTACAAAGGCTGGATTAAAGCTACTTATTTTCACTTTAGCACAACACACAGTGACTTCTCATAAAGAAAAGTACTGTTTTCAGCTTTTATTAGTTGAAATACATTACATTTAAATACACACCCGTGTCACATTCTGACACTATCATCCACAGCTGCTTAGATTAAAGAGAGAGTAAGCTTCAGATCAGTACCAGCACAGATACGCTGGGAAAATACACAATAGATTCAGCTTTATATGATAAGATATGATAATAAGAACTTAAGAATGTCTCTGGCTTCCTGTCTCCCTTTCCCTTTTCATATCTGAAGGGCCCCTTCATGTGGCGTCAGAGTCCCGTTTCAGCTGTCTGGTCTTCAGACTGTTTGGCCAGTAAGGTGACACTGGAGTCTGCCTTGTTTTTTTTGCCAGTCATCTCTGTCACTATCAGTCAATACAGCAGTCTTCTTTCAGCTCTCCCCGAACTGCCGTCAAACGGGGCCATGTGTTTGCCATGCTCTCATTGAACGGCTTGAAAAGAAAAAGCTGCCTTGTTGTCTTGTGTGTGTCCTCAAACAGACCAGTAACCAGATCAAATAGCTCTGCACCAAACCTTGATACCCCACACTGTAATTACAGTGTGAGCGTACAACTCAATTTCCTTCAGGGGGGAGTGTGGTGGAGGTGGAGGTGGAGGTGGAGGTGGAGGGGTAATGTGGCTGAAATAGGCAGGAAGTTGTGAGCTTTTCACATGAGGTATTTAAGACATGCTGTCATACTCAGTGACATACAGTGGTCAAAGACAGTTTGACTTTGTTAGAGCTGTTGTACAGATGTCCATGTGATATCTGTGCTGCATAAAGTATTTAAATTTTTATCCTAAAACCCGAGTATCAACCAGTTAAAGGTTCAGTTAATGAGAAAATAATCTGATTTTCTGTTTTACCCATAAAAGAAATCTGAATGGACTCTGTGGTGGCTACATCGACAACGTTCCTGTTACTCTGGATAATCAACAGGCTTCACAGCCAGCAGGTTTAGTGGTAGAAAGTTGGTCTTGAGGACTTCCAGTAGGCAACCAAGCAAGGTTAGACGGGTTAGACAGAGAGCTCACAGTCAGAAAGCTGGTCCCACACAGGAAGCTCTGTTGTATAAGATAACTTCAAGATTACCAGCAGTCACAGATTGCTGAGATATGAAGTTGAAATATTTGACATTTTTGCTTGAAATATTACTTAAACAATGAGTTTAATTTACATCAAGATAGTTTCTGATTCATTTCTGACTCATTTTTTCAGCTATATTAAAGAATATCCTCAGTAAGCAGGGCTGTGTTTCCTGGAAAGAGATCGCATACAACCTGAAGCTGTGAAACCAAATCTGCCTGCATGGCGAGATATCACTATGTTTTTTTTTAATCCTTCATTATCTGTGATGCGTATCCAGTTTGTTTGATTACATATTGCCTAATCGATCTGCAGGGCATCAGCCCTTCAATTAATTATCCACACTACAAAGGGTTAACCCAGATCCAGCTCCTTATTGTTCCTCATTGTTTGTGACACTTACCGGTACGTCGCTGACGATGTGACAGACATGTAGTGTAACTACGGATGAGTCCTTACAGCAGAGCAAGGTGACACACAGCTGCTCAGGTTTTTTCTTATCGACGTATTGACGACATGTCTGCTTTTTTCCTGCGGAGAAAAAAAGAGACAGAGAAAGCTTTGTAGTCATTTTTGAGAGCAAACATTGCACTCGAGTGTACCTTCCCCCTCCCCCACCCGCCTGCCCATCTGTTCTTTACAGATCAATTAGGCTGTCAATAGCTCGGCTAGCTTTGGTATGATACACTGAAATGAGCTATACCTCCTGAAAATCACTCTAGGTCGATTCTAATTCACACTGACCGCAAAAATAGCACTCACAAAGGCAGGGCAAGGAACTAAACATCCACTTCCTGTCATCACAGAGTCAGCAGCGTTAATTGGGCGCTGAAAATGCCGTTTGAAACTTAGCTCCTGGCTCGCTAAATTTAAAAATATATAATCTAATAACTTGTAACTTCAGCCACTCGTGTATATTCACATGATAATAGAATTTCACAGACCCAGATATTTATTACACAACAGTTTGACGCTGCCTGGATGCATCATTAACAAGTTATTTGTGTATTCGACTGTAGTATATGAAAATAAATAAAGTCCCCGTCACTTTCTCTTTCCAAGTGTAATCACATACAACTCCATCTGTCAGCCGAGGGTTGCTGCCTCCCTCTCGTACACTTAATATCTGCCCCGCATGTTCCTACCACACAGGCCCAAAATAAACACAGTCACAACGAGGCACCGGAGACTTCTCTGTCGTGGCGTCAAAGAAAAGCGACTAAACCGAAGAAGGAGCTCCATTTAGCGACGGGTGCTGACAGGACAAGTCAGCTAACCCCTGTCCTTAAAGGTCGCAAGTGTGACCGCCTGAGGGGTCCCGAGACACAATACCGCCCGAGCCCCCCTCCCCAGCTCAGGCTGAAGACAGATGGATGGCCCCCAACATTAGTTCCAGTGGTTTTAAAAGATCTGACCTCCCGACTCTGGTCAGAATGACGACTTAGACAAGGTGAACCGCGGTGCTGCGTAACAGCGTGGGATAGTACAGCTTCTAATTGGACAATACAGGTGGTATAGGTTCAGAGCTGCGTACACAGCGTCAAATTTCTAATCACTTTGTGCTCCTCACTGTCACCGTCGAAGGATTAAAGTGACTGGGGGGTGAGAAGAAAAAAAAGTGTCACATAAATTTGCACGCTGTGTCAAAATGTCACAATCACGCACTCATTGCAAAAAATCTGTCAACTTCATCTCCAGAGATGCATCTTACATCCCTGCACCCTCCAGCGCATCCATGACGTCTTCAGTGCTTTCTAATAGACCTGCTCCAGTGTGTGTAAGAGAGATAATATGACATAAGGGGGCTGACCTACACACACACTATCTCTATTATATTACATCATATTTCCAGTCTGTATAGTCGTAGACGTATTTGTGATTTTTTTTGCCCATAATTTAAATCTTTATTAAGCATAATGGGCGAACATTTCACCTAAATTGGACTAAAATACACAGCAGAGGTTTGTAAAAGTCTATAATTCATCACAGTCATTAAATAGTAAATCTCCAATGCAGCAGCAAATCCCAGATGTGGAACCAGATGGGTTTCCACACAGGTGCTGTCGAATAATATAAACACAATCTATAAGTCATTACAGTCTCACAGAGCATTATAAATGAGCTACACGGCTACTGCAGGTACAGTGTGAGCAATTTCTGTTTTTATAAGAAACCTCAGACGTTCAGTCTCTTGTAATTTAAGGATGCAGACTCGGTCTCAGAATAAACAAAAAAATAAAGTGTAAATAAGTAATATGTTTTCTTCTTTTACATTTATATCATCTAGCAAATAATAAATCATACGTAATGTTAAGATACACCAGAAAAACCACATTCAATGCTGCATTACAACCTGCTAACCCTTAACTCTAAACCTAACCTTGAATATTTATAAAAATAAGAATGACTTTATTAATCCCGCACAGGAAGAATTCACTCCATTGTTATTATTACACACACACACACACACACACACACACACACACACACACACACACAGGCCTGGAATACACACATGCAAACAAAGAACATGCAGTTTTTGGGAAGAGGTGTTTCTCACAAACGATTATTTCCAGTCGACAAAGTCTGACTAATTTTCAGGAGAGTTATCTTCCTCACGGGCTGCGTTCAGGCTCAACAACCTCACCAAGAAGGTAGGGCGTCTTACACGTTGGGGAAAACATCTTGGAATTGCTGCTCGTGCTCTGTAATAACTGAAGGTGAACCAGACAAGTGGCATTTTTATGAACTCACATCTTCGCCCATCTGGATTTTGGAGATTGCAGGGTCAGAGGTCGTGATTTATCAGTCTTAGGATAGGATGTCGAACAGTGATCCCCAGTGGAAATAACACCCCTGCTTGTAATTGATTTGGAGAAAGGTAGCTGAACAACTGTCTGCACACAAATGGCATAATCCTGGATGGTGTACCAGAAGTGTTTTCAAATTATTTTTACACAACACCAACATCCCTCTTTTTGTGTCTTCAGTGTCTGACAAGACCGTATGGTTTTCATCAAGTTTAGCTGGCGAGACAGTCAGCCAGATCTGTGTTTACCCGCTTTTTTATTGTCCACAGAAGCACAACAAAAACTCTGCCGCGGAGTCAAAGGAAAGCCTCGTGGGTATAGCTGCAGCTGTCGCCGCCGGGACTTTGTCGGAGGTGTTTGGATATGTTTGTGAGAGTCTGGCACTTGAAAGCTCGCTGTTAGGAAAGAGCCAACTGATAATAGATCATTTTCTGCAGCGGTGTATCAAGGTGATGCTGTAGCAGAGGGATTTTGACAGCTGCCGTGGATGATTTAATGGCTGGGTTTTGGAACGGACGGGAGACAGCTCCTTTTTGAAAAGGGACAGTCGGTTCGGGTACCTGTTATTTTGTGACGGGTGTGTTGGTACACAAACAGTGACTCTGGGATTGGAGGCAGTTAGAGTGTCTTTTGGGATATTTGTTCCTCTGTAGCAGCTCCGCTTTGATGGTTGACGCTTCTGCAACGATATCCTGAAGGAAAGTGCTTATTAAAAAAATGTGACATTTGCAGCAATTAAAGTGCCTCCTCTTCTTGTTATGTCACCACAAAACTCAAAAGCATTCGTAGCATTTAGGAAAGTGACAGGCAGCTGGATTCAAAATCGCTCGCTCTTCTGAAACTTGTGCCGTAATTATACGTCAGAACGAAGAATGTTCCTTGAAATCTCTTCAACAGCATGTGATGGCACTTCTATCTGCTTGCTATCGCAGTTATAAATAACGGATCTTTCACTAATACAATTACACATTCTGAGTGTTTCATATATGATTAGAGCTCGATTTGTTTTATGATTTCATCGTCTAGTCTCTTGACAGTGCCAGCAGTGTATCATGACAAAACACGATCAATGAAACTTTATATCAAGTACAAGCACACTGAGCTCAGTTCGTTCAACTCAAAAGAGGACAAAGCAGCTTGTCAGCAAGTTGAATGGTTCGCTGTGTGTCAGAACTCTCCGTCATAGATCATTGTTGAACTGTAAAACCGGAGTCTATTCATAGATTAGTTCAAGTTTAATTCAAGAATGAAAAATGGGCTTCAAATTTTCTTTGTTAACTCTGACGTAGGTTGTCAACTCTCATTGCTATCAGTTCATAGAAAAATTAAAAATGACCCACGACAGTTTATTTTTGGTATCTTGATTGAGTTTCTTTTGAGTTCAGGAAGTCTTTGTCTCAAGCCTTTCCTCCCCTCAGAGTGACTCGTGTGATCTATGTGGTCAAGACAGATAGGAGCAAATAGCAGTCAGCCTGTCTGTGTGTGTGTTTGTGTGTGTAAGGCGGACACGGATCTAATATACTGCTGTGGGACAGGAAACCAATGGCATTTCCCTGCAGCTGTGCTAGGCCACCCGCGACCAGTGGTGTGCCCATCCTGGAGGGCCCTCGAGGATTTCCTTCCTAACATGAGTGAGAGCGTGCACATGCACTGCTGTGCTGTCATTACTGATAGGAAACCATGCAGCCATCGACCTTATTTAAGACAGAGTGCAATTTAATGGTTTTCTGCTTTCTTTCGTCCGTTCGGCCTCTTTTCAAGCATCGTCGATGCAGCCGATATCTACCGCGACATCTTGTTACCTCTTGTTTCAGTGAGAGTGAGACTATAGTCGCCACATGCAGTCGCTGCTTTTCTTGTTCTTTCAGAGCCGTATCCAAAAAGCCCCTCGGTGGACCTGATGGAGAAAATCGATGCTTATTACTGGCGGGCTACTGGAACTCAAACTGACGACTCTTGGCAGGATTTGCGATAACTTGAAGGATGCTGGAGTGGGCTGTATTTAAGTCCTCCGGACTTCTCCTTGGGAATGCTTCTCTAAGTTGCATTCAGAGTCCTCTTAATGTTTAAATATGAGAATAATGTAGCTGAACCATCCTCCACGTTATCGATATTTCATGGAGCCAAGACTTGATTATTCACCACAGAATGTGCTGCAGAAACTTCAGCAAAGTACCATAAAGGACTGTTTTGCTGCCCCCACAACGTTGTTTCGGCACTTGGAACTGAATCAAAGCTCAATCAACTCCCAAACCTCTCAGTTATGTTTTATCATAAGTAACATTTTGTGTAAAATGGTCTGTTAGGCTTTACAGTCTTTTCCTGCTGGACCAGAAAAGATGCCACTGTTTTCTCTATCTACAGCAAGCTGCCTCTGCTTTGTCAACTCGCCTGAACATTGAGCCAAAAACTAATTTCAGCTGCTTTGCCAGTGCAAGAGGCCATACTCAGAGGGGGCATGAAACAGAGTGGTTAGTGGAGCTGCTGTGGGAGTTTGGATCTTTTTACTCCCCAATTTCCACAATCCCCCTTTCTAAAGGAAGAGAAACAAGAAGCGGCTTCAGCCCCTACTCATGAATCTGTTCATGGCCTCAAGAGAGACATGATAAAAAAACACCCAATTTCCTTTTGCAAAGTTGACCCTGCCCATTTTAGATGCTTAGCATCAACACAGGCTCAATTAAGGAGGCTGTCTCTTTATGGCCAGCACTCTGTATTCTCATGCAAGTGCCTCATTTTGTTGTCCCCACAGGGTCAAAGAGTGGGAGGCTGCAGAGAAAAGCACTCCAGCTTGCCTTTCCTCACCGCTGCCAATTTAACTTTGAATGCACATTTGCAAATCAATTCCTGTGGCTTTGGTGAAGATCGAGAGAGAGAGAGGGAGAGAGAGAGAGAGAGAGAGAGAGGAGGAGGTGACAAAGCTGTAAAACAACAAATTCTGTAAGAGGGGAGCCGGCCTGGTAAAAAGAATTGCAGATGAGGGAAGGATGGGATAGGAAAGCTGTTGAATCTTCTTTGATCGTAATCTTTGCGCCCTGCCGGTCTCTTCTTTGGCCCTTTTTAAAGATTATGAAGCTTATTCTCTTCACCAGTGGCCGGTACTTTTATTGCCACTGGAGTTTTAGCTCAAAAAGACTTTTAACATCTATGTATTTCATTAAGTAGAGTTTGGCAGGGGAGGGTGGTTATCTTGGGTGAGCTCAGCTTAGCCTTAATTTTAGTTGCTAAGCCAGAGCATGGCTTAATCTTTCTTTTTACCACAACTCACCATTGCGATAAGGCATGCAGGCTTTAGATATATTGCAGTATTCTGACTTATTTTCAAGTCCTTCAAGCCGAAATGAAACGCATTTCTCACCCTGTCTGTGTGAAGGACTTGATGTGGCTTGATGCTGCCGCCATGTTTTATGTCCTTTTTTCCCCGCAGTGCCGCAGTGAACAGAATATTTTTGATCATACGTGTGATGACGCACGCGTTCCCTATGAGCTGGTAAGGGTTTGCTTTGGGGGAGGATGGAGGGGGGGTGGGGTAGCCTTCTGTACCCTGAGCAGTGAGACAGTTGGTAAGTAGGTGTGAGGATTTTGGTTGAGCTCAAGATTTGAGCCTTATGCAAATATCAGACAAGATGGGCACCTTTCATTGATCTATGGTGTGAGTCAGACCATCATCTGAGTATTAGACCATCTGTGTTTGGAAAATAGTGTCTGAGTCAGTGAAATGCAGTCTGGCAAAGATGCAAAGGGGTGAGCGCACTTTTCTACAGAGCTATAGAGATGTAGAAAAAGGTTTAACAGCCTGTCACTTAAGGCAGATGGCTTGTCAGGTAAAATTACGTTGGAATGAACTTTCCACAACTCTCTATGTTTCAAATCAGAAGATGTATTCGAGGTATCATCCTCCATCTACCTTACATCTTTTTCTTAAATTGCTTTCTTTCCTCGATTTTTTTTCAGCTATTAACTGTCAAGATCTTTTGTCAACAGCACAGCAGCACAGTGAGCACATCTCTAATCACATGCTTGAAACAAGTTGACTTTTTTTAGAAGGGGATTATTTCTGGCTATTTTCTTGTCAGAAGAAGAAGCTGTGTTATCATCACACTGTTAGTCAAAAATCATTTTTAATGCACTAATCTGCTATAAAAATAGAAAATTATTCTCCAAAATGTGTCTGTTTTAGTGCTTTAAGACATTCTATACCTGATTCTCAGTTTGACAAGCACTGACGCCAACAGCCCAGCAGTCATATGCAAATAGATGAACCCCCCTCATTCCCATTGTAGCAGCATTTAAATGCAAGTTAAGATTACCGGAGCGATGAGGCTGAGTTACTGGGTGTTGTTCTGATGTTTTTGCCTTTTCAGAGGAAGTAAATCTGCTTAGGGATGAAAGCCCACTTGTGTTTGTGATGAAATAAGGCCTGGAGAGAGGCATGTAGAGTGGTGGGGATGTGTGTGTGGAGAGGGAGGGGGATCTCTCCACTGTTGATCTTTGGCAGTTGTCCTCTGTTCTTGTTTTATATCAGCAGGACACGCCAAGCCACTTGTTCTTGTACTAGATGAGAAAAAAGTTCTGCCTCAGCACTTTGCCATCTTCCATTATAAAAAAAGGAGATTGCTGCAGGAGTTTGTGCTCCCCGTGGCTGTTTTCTTCCAATATTTCTCATTCTTTTTTTTTTTTTTTTTTTTTGTCTTGTGCACTCTTTTTTCTGTCACCTTCCCGAGCTTCTCTCCTCTCATTTTCGCACAGTTAAAAATACTTTGAGGTTGTTTGACAGTAATTAACTTTGTCCTGATGTTTAAATAAAATCTATATATAGCGCGCACCATATGAGCCTTTTTTGATTTTGAGCCTGTCAGTTTGGACACGCTGTAGGTGGGGTCGGAAAAGTTCCTGCTGAGCAGAATTAGTTACAATAAATAGCACTCTGTCTTTTTCTGATGGATTATCCAACCATATAATTACACTACAAGAGCAATTCAATTATTTTATATTAGGAGACACTGTAAACCCTGAAGCAGTGACTCATTGTTTGCCATTGGTACGAAGGAGCCAACATAGGTAATCTAATCTGCTGCTGTATTTGAACTTCCAGTCTTTTAGCTGTCAGTTGCAAAGATTTCCAACTTCTAAAGCTATACCTGAATACAACAACATCGCAGCGTGTTCAGCCCATAATCATCCAAGTTCTAAATAAAGCTATTGACTGCCTTTGCAGACATCCGTACGTGCAGTAAGTGCAGCTTCACACCCGGTTCTTGCATCAACTCAGATGAAGATTATCTCAGTGATGTGGAGTTCCTGTCATAGGTGTTGACTTGGTCTGACATCTGATGATTCATATTCATGTTTTCAGACATGTGAATGCAGATTTCCCCCTTTAATTTGCCATGTCCGGTAAATATAGGTTGAGTTTCTTAAGGAAAGATATAAAAACACGTTCACAGCTATCAAATCTATAAGGCAAAGACTAAAGCTGTCTTTTGCTATTTAGACAGTACTTCATCTTTTCTCCATGCACCAGTCTTGTCAAACACTGGCTGGACTCCTACAGCATCCCTGTGCTTTCATTATCTCACATGCAGCCTTGAGAGTTGCTGCCATCCTGCCGTAGTACACCATGGTCATGAGCTAATAGGTCCTTAGAGGGTCCAGACTTTCCTATTAGACACCCCTCTCAAGGCAACCAGATGTACTGTCCAGACATCGGCTGTCCATTTAACCTCAGTTCATCTTTCGCTGCCGCCGCCCTTATCTGTTACATGCATCGCCGCTGACTGCGAGCTATGCAGCTGCACGTGGGAATATTACGCAGCTTAGAGATTCAAATATCCTTGAGTTGTGTGGCACCGCAGTCGGTCTGTATCAACACACAGATCTGTACCATTGTCGACCATAATGCACAGCCTGCAGCAGCAGCACAAAAGAAGCTTATGCAGAGAGCCACATTGTTATCGTGCCATCAGTGCGGATTCAGAAGATGTATCATCATCCTTCAAAATGTTTAAAGGGGGGCAGAGCATTTCTATTTGTAGAGATCGTCAAGTCTACATTTCCTCGAGCGATAGGCGTATCATCTTTGAGAGTCGCTGTTCAGCGGTTGCCACTTAGATGTCCTCTTGATGATATTTAGCTCACTCACACACACGGTGGTCTCTTCCTCTTTTAAAGGCCTTTGCTTTACATTTCCACATGGCTTGTTCCAACCAGCTTGCACTGTAAAATTTATGAGTCAGCTCTTAAAGGCTCTGTCCTGCTGAGCTCTCACCACAGACGCTCACCCCCCTCCAAACCTCCACACCACCACCCCCCCACCGACTAGACAGACACAGGTCAGCCTTGATACATATAGTATGCTACCATAAAGCTATTAGATGAACGCTCTCTATCCACTGCTAAGAGGCCTTGAGGGGGAAGAGGCACTTAACAAAATAATGACTGTTTTCATTTTTATTCCAGAGGAGAGAAACCTTGAGAAAAAAATATGGCTTTTTCATTTATACCTTTGATTTATTAAATTGAGTGTTTTATTTGACAGCCCAGGAATATTTTCTGAAACTAACCGCACGCTGTAGAACTAAAACGAGACTGAATATCTCTGAACAAAACAAGACATTTTCAGATGTCCACATGTGGTCTGGGAAGATAATGAAAATAAATTCATTGTAATTGTGAATAGATTCAGATAGATATGTCAGTTATGATTATTAATAAAATACTCAAAATTTTCAGTATAAAGGTCCAATATGTAGGATTTAGTGGAATCTTGAAGGGGTAGATTTAGCATGTTTGTTGGTAGTGTTGTAGAGGAAGTCCTCTCTGAAGAGCTGGAGGTCTTCAGGAGTTTTTAAAGGTAGAGGGATGCCCCTGATCTGTTAGGAACTGGTAGTGGGTTCCACCAACGGGGAACAACGGATGAGAAAAGCCTGGATTGCCTTGAAAGAACAGGTGGCAGAGACAGGCGTCGTTCATCGGAGGAGGTAACATGCACTATGGGAAACAACTTCATAGGCGAGCAATAGCGATTTGTATTTAATGCTGGCTGCAACAGGTAGCCAGTGGAGCTCGATGAGCAGCGGTGTAACGTGACCTTTTGGGTTGGTTGTAGACCACACGAGCCGCCGCGTTCTGGAAATGTGCGAAAGGCCCCAGCCAGTGTTTAGTTTGTCCATTTAAAAGAAAAAAGGTTGTCACAGAGGTCTGTAGATATAAAAGACTCATTCTTAGCTAACAAAGACATAACGATTCATATTTTCAGCTGATTATACACTAATGGGAACATAATGATGCATATTATATTCCATTTTCTCCATATTCTGGGAACAGAGCCTCCTAAATCTTACTGCACCTTTAAGGAAGAAGGAGACAAAGCAAAGGTAGCCGTGTGTTTTCCATTAACGCCAGTGAAATATCACCTTAAAAGGTATAACACATCCTGGTGTGCTGTGATGTCAGTCAGAAACCCGGCTGCTGTTTGATTCTCGATGCAACTTCAAAGCCACAATACCATTTCTTCCTATTCAGAGCCTCCTCTTCCTCCATCTCTGTGAATGTAATTACATTGAGAGTAGGGCCATCAAACAGAACTCTATATTCCCATCAGTGGAAAACACTTCTTAATCCCCCAAAACCTTATAGAGGATTTGTCCCTTGGAGAGCAGGAATTTTGACAGCTTTCCTTATCAGGTGTTATCAGGAAAAGCCCGAACCTTTGAACTCCTTATCATTCACGTACCTGTGTGAAGAACATTATCAACTTTTTTCCTCATATTGGACCTGATTACACTGTTTCGTACTTGTGCTTGACACGCATTCCAAGATCTCTGAGCGAACAGGGCTAATGGCAGCTATCTGACATTACGGGGAGAGCGAACACAGGAGCTCCTGCCTCTTTGCCTGTACCTGATCAGTCCAGCTGAACTCCACAAGAGCAGCATCATAGAAGAGAAACAAAACTCAAGTGACACTCTGCTTTGTAAGGCAAGAGCTACAAAACTCCTAAATGCTGAACCAAGTGATTTATGTTTTCTATATTCCTGTTATGTGCACAAGCAGCCCCACAAATCTCCCGCTGTGAATGTTCTGAAAGCACAAAAGTTGTGTAACACGCTGCTATATGGCTCAGCTAAAGTACGCAACACTGCGACAGGGAAAATTGGTTTTAGGTGAAAAACAGCATAGCTTGCTGGTTGAGTGGGAAGGCAAGACAAATCAAAAATACCCTGTTGCAAAGTCATGAATGCTGCAACAATCATTACTCGAACAAAACTTGGTTATTCTGAAAAAACACTGGCGCGATGCAACCTCCGGTTGTCACTTTTTCATATGCTCTCCAGGGGGAAATTTCACTTATGCCTCGTGGTGCTTGAGTTTGTGTTATTGCTTTTCATACATAATTGTGCCGCCAACATGCTGTCATTCAAATTGGAGGAGGAAGAGGAAAGATAGAGGGGAGAAAAAAAGCAATTTCAAAGCCTGCAAAAAAAAAAGAAAAAGAAAAAAACCTGTGGGAATTACCTCGCCTCCATCTTTGTCTGCTTCTGTCTCTGTCTTCATTTATTTCTTTCAATCAGACTTTCAAAGCTGGAAAGCTGGAGAGTCTGCAGACTGCATAAGCACTGACCACGAACACAATGCATTTATACTGAGAAGGATTTTAAAGAAACCTGCACTGTGCAGAGCGATTTTCTTAAATAGAAAACACAAGTTTAAATGTGTTTAAAGGTATTTTCACTTCCCAGTCAAATGAACAAACGTATGCACTGGTTGGTCGTATAGTTTTGATATATTTAAGTAGTCCGGTCAACTTATTTCCCCGTGCACTTCTGATTAACACAGCTCAACCACATTTAGTGCTGTCATGCTTCCCCTCCACCGCTGCAGAATTTGGTTTTTGGTTTGATAGATGCAGAATTCAGGGCATGTAATTTCACACGTCCTCTTGATTTATACTTTGGATGCAACTGTTGAGCAATTACATTACATGCTCATTTCACACAGCCGTGCTGTCGGTGATTAAAGCGTGTGTGTGTCTGTGCGTGTGTGTTTTTTACTGCTGCTGTTCACGTGCCCGGCTCGAGAGGCTCAGGAGAACGACCGAGTGTGTTTTTATATGTTGAGTCACCCTCACCTTATTATAGTACATAGTCCTCCCCGAGGGCAGCCACATCCATCATCACACTACATCCGGAAAATCTGTGAATGCGAAAGTATCGTGTGTGTGTTCTCTCAATAACAGTTAACAAACAATTACATGTGTGAAATTCAGTTCAGTCTGTTGTCAATTGTAAAAAGATTTAAAACACCAACTGGCTCTGGATCAGAGATAAGTTTACTTAATTACTACAAAGTACCTTGAATTTCAGTCCCATTGCTGGCACCTAATAATTTGACAAACGTGGTTTGTTACACAGAACTGATTGGATTGGATGAACCATCCGTCTATCGCCACCTGTCCTGGGTGAACTTTAACCAATCAACTCAGTATTGATCAGGAGGCGAAAATATCTCTTCTTCTTCTTCTTCTTCTTCTTTTTCTTCTTCTTCTTCTTCTTCTGCTTCCAATGACACATATACTGCCCTTTGATAGACTAAATTTTAACCCTTTCTCTTCCCCGTGTCGTCTTTTCTCCAGGATCGCGGCCCAGGTTAGAGGATGCAGCTCCACGCATCATAGAGCACCCATCCGACCTGATCGTCTCCAAGGGCGAGCCCGCCACCCTCAACTGCAAGGCGGAAGGTCGACCGACCCCGATGGTGGAATGGTATAAAGACGGCGAGCGCGTCGAGACGGACCGGGAGGATCCTCGATCCCACAGGATGCTCTTACCCAGTGGCTCCCTCTTCTTCCTGCGAATCGTACACGGGAGGCGAAGCAAACCAGACGAGGGCGTCTACGTGTGCGTGGCGCGTAACTACCTGGGCGAGGCAGTCAGTCGCAATGCATCGCTGGAGGTGGCAAGTAAGTGTTCTTGAAGATTTGTTATTTAGGCTTGTGTGTGTGTGTGAGAGAGAGAGAGAGAATTTTAGATGATGATAAATCATTTTACACTTATGATAATGCCCATAAGAAAGGCAGAAGATCACACCAGGAACAAAGGGAATGCCACATGCTGTGCAATACTGTAGTCTGTAGAAAATAGCTGTGATAGGCCAGTACTTGTCCACATATCAGATGTCAAACATCATGTTATGTATTATGTAGTTCCAGTAATAAGAAACAAATTAAATCACAGATAGATGGTAATAATATTAGCTGCACTATAAAAGCAGAGGAGTGTAGCAGCAGAGGAGCTTTAAAGTACTCTCAGGTCTCCTATCATCGCCATCACTCGGCTGAGTTAACTTAAGATGCCACCCCTGACCTTGGTGTCAGATCTCTTGGCAGTTTGCACCCCGAGACCCCCCACTCTCTCTCTCTCTGTCTCATCCAGCCACAGACATTACATCCTATCTCCTTCCCCGCTCCAGAGAGCCTGGCCTCTGTCGTGTTGTGACCAGGGCCTCTGTGAGCAAGCCTGTTAATGTAGATGGATGACAGCTAGCTCCTGCAAAAAGATAACAGTTGTCGCCACTGGACAGGAAAGCTAAAAAAAAAAAAAGTTCTTGCAGAGAGGGGGAGGAAAGGCCACTGTTGGCAACGTCTCACTAGCAGATGTTAGTTCCTTAAAATACAACAAACTCCTGTCAGATGGGCTTCCAGCAGACACGTCTTGATTTTTTTTTCTCTCCATCGCGAGGCTGTTTGTGATCACTTGGCACTTTAATGAAATGCAGATAGGGCCAATTAAGTCTCTGCTGTTCAGATTAGGCCATTACCTTGGATGTTAAAAGATCACTGCAAAGTATAACTTTGTTTTGACGGCAGCAGAAGCAGGTAATGTAAGGAAACTTATGCAGTTTATATGGATACAAATATTGCATCCAGGTAGGCTTTGTTGTGTGACTGCAAATCAGCTGCTGACAGCCACGTCACACAACTAAAATACTAAAACACAAAATGAACTTTTGCCTCTGTTATCCTTGCTTATCTGCTAATTTAGACAAAAAGGAGTCTCAGCAGCACACTGCAAGCAGCTTTAGCAGAAACACCGGCGAAGATTCAAACATTTCCTCTAATCCCTTCACTCCGGCCTCTGCTAATATCACCCACCCTTTAAAACAGAAACTATCTCAAGAATTTCTCATCGTGCTAACACAAACCAGCTGAACGCGATAAAACAAACTCCATTCCCAGTAAAAAACGGTGAAACTCTAGACTCCTGTCAAACACCTTTTCGGCCGGGCATCATGTTTTCCTGAAAGGCTCCAGCCTCTCTAACTTAATAATCAGGCTGACTTCCTCCATAGAAAAACAGCCCATGAATCATTCTCTATCCTCTTAAAACAGCTGGGATCTGTGCAGTGCGTCCGTCACCTTTCTCTGAAAGCTTTTCTCAAGCAGCATGAAGAATTACCTTTCACTGCGCTCCTTTTTTTTTTAGGTATCAACATGAAAAGCTGCAGGGTATTTGTGATATAAGCCGTATAAAAGCAAGCAAGTGGAATAGGTGGAGGTGTTTCACTTTTCATAGAACTGGTTATGAAAAGGAGCAAAGGGACAGAGCAGCAACAGATGCTAGCAATTTCTTCTCACTCACCATGAATAATGTTTTATGTTTTTCTGCACAGTTTCTTTGCACTGTGCAAGTTTTGAGCAAAGATCGTCTTTGCTTCTCTTACTTCGTGACATTACGATAGCAATCACCCAAAGCAAAGGACACACTGTTATTCTGATTATTTTTGCCAGCACCCTTCTGATATTTCTGGCAGCTCCTGAAGGTAACAAGAGAGTTGGAAGTTTCCTTGTAGGCCGGCACTGACAGGATCTCAGACAAGGTTGCACAGTGTTTTTCACTCTGCAAGGCCACGCGTCTGATCAGTCCATCTGGTTTCCTGTATATCTAGCTTTCTGTTGCCCTCTTTCCTAATGCTGCGTTCCTCCGGGAGGTGACATTCTGTGCAGCTGTCTGCAAACAGACACATGCACAGGGACACAGCTCACAGATAAGAATCCCTAATCCATGGTGGTAGAGGGAAAAATGCAAGTTTTACTTCTGTCTGTCTGCCCTGCACACCCACACAAACCCACAAACACACTTTTTAGAGCATTGCCTCCAGGGAGAGAAAGAGAGCGAGAGGTTGTATTGAACAAACAGTGGCCGGTGCCAAAGTCAAGTCAGTGCCAGCGCCTGCCAGCCCCCTCTACGTGGCACCAATGGGGCCGGAGATAAGGCTGCAGGCACATGGAGCGCCTGGAGCTGCCAGGGGGCTCAGCATGGCAACCAGAGAAGGCTCAAGATGGCACTTTGTGGCATGGTGTCACTTTGCTCCCCAGCCTGTGACTTGGAAGCACTGGGGGCGAACTGAGTGGGAGCCGCATTGTGTATTGGTGTGTATATTTGGTATGGAGTGGGAGCCAACACTGTGGGAAGGGTGGAAGGTTCAGGAGGTTTAACCCCTTCACAGTCCATCTGCTGTAGGCTGAGAGGCAGGCAGGGTGATGAAGGGCACTGAGCCGCAGTATGGATGACCTGGCAGAATTTTTGCAGCGTTGACAAATATACCTGACATCAGAGTTTGTCTTGTGGTGGTTTATTTTGTGGTATTTCATGTCATATGGTTTACCTCGCTGTGTTAAAGGGGACTAGAGCACAGAGCCTACAGACGGCTTGTCTAGACGTTTTCTCATGTGGAATTGAAGCGGCAGTTGATGAATGAGTCCTCAGAGGTCAAACAAATAATACTAGGCACTCCATCACCTCAGCTGTAGTTTGAAAGCGTGCAAAGTTATGGATTTGAGCTTTAAAGTGATACTCCGCCCGAAATCTATCTTTTTGAAGATCAAACACCCTGTGAAGGCTTAGAAGGTAGCTGCTGGTGTATGTAGACTTCTCACTGACGGAGAACATCTGCCGTAGCTTGGATTCAGCCGGCTGTGCTCTAATCCAATGGTTAAAAAAAAAATCAAAAAGTATTTCACACAAGCCCTGCATTATAATCAACTCACACTCATATTTCCCACACCTCTTGTTGGAATTGCTCTTAACATCAGAGTGTGATGGACACGGGTTCGGTGCCTTGTCCCGAAATGAGGTGTTTGCTGGAGGGGAAATGATTTGAATTGCACTATGGTGATAGATAAAAACTCAAGAGATTACTAAATTAAGATTCACCGGGTTGAGCGTTGATCCTCTGGGCAATCTAGCAATTTGCAATATTTCACTGTGGACTGACATGTCGGACTGAACATTGCATTCCCTAGGCCTTTGCCACGAGTACACGTGCACATACTATTTGGAAATTTGATGGATCAATATCAGTCCAAGGGTTTTAAATTATAAATGATTATATTAAATAAATTATGGACACAGCTACTTATGGGAAAGATAGATGTTTTTCTGTAAGATAAAAAGGCATTCAGAGAAATTCATTTTTTATACTCACTAGTTGTAATAAAAATGATCTTTTTCTCTGGATAGGTTCAATAGATTCTTACTCATTTCTCAAGTGTGCAGACCATTTATCCTTTGCAAACATTTATACTGACAATTAGACATTCAATAACTCATTAGGGACGGCTCTGCTTAGTTACCTCGGTAACAGTTTCCACATATCTCTAATGACACATTTGATTAATGAATGTCTGATACATGAAGCTCTCGAGCTTCAGTAGGTTTAACCTCAGATGCGAGCTGGCAGCTTACAGTAGTTGTGCAATTTTATCTTGTTAGGTGACTATGAATTAAAGATTACTCGCAGAGCTCGTGGGATCAAAAGGAAATGTTCATACCAAAAGAGAAGCATAAAAACGAGTTGCCTAAATTCATATATGTGCCGTTGGTGTTGCTGTCATCCAGCAGTAAGCCTTAAAAAATCCCTCCCTTTGCGCTCTGTCCAAACTGTACATTCCATTATCTTGCATTAAGAACAGATCACATACCACTTGACTGAATATTTCCTCTCAAACTTTGTGTTTTTGAGCTTCGATCCTATCCGATTTCACGCATTGAAAGAGATTCTTTGATCCTGAAAATGTGGCCTACAAAGTTATGTGCCAAGAGCAGGGGCCAATTCATGTCAGATGCATAAAAGTCAGTCAAGCACAATAGACCTAACGGGCCAGACACCCCTGGGTGGGGATTTGACATTCAGAGTGACTTGCCCAAGCTCCTGGCGGCTCTTTCTTTGAGTGTTTTATACCTCTGACGTTTTTATTATGCCTGCTACGTCTCTACCGCCTGGTTTTATGGCTCATGAATATTCACGCAAACAAGGGAGGGGTAGCGGTACTTTTTCTAAGATGCTGGGGGCGGAGCTAGAGGTATTTCAAATAAAAGTGACCTCTGAGGGGTTTTATGCCCCCCAAACCACTTTTTTTTAAAGGTTGTTTTGAGGTCAAGCCTTCGAGGCAGGATGGCAGCTGCTATGTGGAATTTAGGGAATGAACAGGTGAAGATGTGATGAAACCTCTGTCTTCCTTTCCCTTTGTGTGAATCAGCTCGTGTGTGTGGTGTGTGTGGTGTCTGTGTGGGTGCGTACATCCGTAAGTCTTTGTAACGGTAGTCAGGGCCAACTTTCTCAGCCGTAGTAATCCTAGACACCAGTGTGGGAGAAACAGCTGAACAGCACTGTCACCACTTGGATCATCCTTTCTCTTTCCATCTCCTTCTCACACACACACATGCACACACACACACACCTGTCATGCTGTTTTTGATCACTGACACCCCTGTGCAGAAAAATGCATGTCAGGGTTTATGGATTTGGAAATGGGGAAATGATTTGAGGGGGTTCGGTGTTAGGAAAGAGTTATAGCGTTAGAGAAGCATTGGCTGGGTGGCTCTGATAAAAGAGATAAAGTCAACCCCCACCTCCTCCTCAACTGTTCCCCTCTGCCCCCACCCCTCCACTGTCCATGCTCTCCTCAATCTGCCCTCTGTCCCTGTTATTAACCCCAGTGGTCTGGAGCCATATGGGTTGTGATTGGAGTTCTGTGGTGCATGCTGTCATACACAGTGGAAGTGCAGTCGCACTGATCTGTACATCCAACAGACTGAACAATACCCGCAGAGTGCAGCTGAAGTGACCACTGAACTGCACAGACCTGTTAGCATTATGAATCACTGCGTTATGAGTGCGGTCAGTGCTAATAAAGAAAAATGTGACATGTAATGTTAAAATAATGTTAATGAAAACCTTTACTCTCAAGACTAAATGCCAGTCTGTGCACTGTAAAAAGAGACTGTTTGTCTGATTCTGAATGAGCCGCTTTAACCTATTTTGAATGAACTGATATTATCTGTTAGACTACAGAGATTTATCTTCCGACCAGTCGATCAGTCCATTCTAGATGTCATCACTGACTACATTTATATGCACGAAATACTCTTTTGCACGTACTCTGAAAAAGACTTTTCACATAGATAAGTCAAATTAATATTCCACTAATATTTCCATTTACATGCAGCCTAATACTCCAATTTACATAAACGTAAAGAGTGGTGTTGCATTATTTGTGTGTAGCACTTTAATTCACGTCTTTTCATGATGTTTAAAAGTAGGTATGTATCTTCTTCTCACCAGAAATGTTGGCTTGTATTTTGTGCAAGCATCTCTGCCCCAACCATGCAAACCATTGGCTGGTTGGTTGGTTTACATCTGACCACAGAGCTGACCATAAACTGACAGAAATCCTAAATGAGTCACATTCCAAATGTGGTGTATGGTATCCAAATAATGCTCCTAAAAAGATATCCGACATGTTTTAATTAGAAAATAATACATAAATCTGAATAAATCCAAATTCCAAATGGGATATGTTGTTTACACGATTGTATCAAATTCAGAACACCGTCATATTTAAGAACAATGGAAATAATGTGTGTGCATGTAGTCAGTGTCCTTGTCCTCGTCCTTGTCATCGCTGACACCATGACAGGCTGATTAAGACAAAAATAGAAGACATTTTGAATCAGAATCTGTGAGAACACGTCCCACCGGCACGCAGTTTCATATTGAGCCCTCCCTGCATCTTCCTGTGCATCCACAGGAGCATGACAATGTTTTCCGCCAGCTGTCTGAAACACTTTGTCCATTCAGATCCATTTGTCAAGACAGCCTCTGCCAAGTTTTATTTTCCAATTACAGCCTACTCAGCTCTGTACAAATCTGCCTTTTTTTTCCCCCCCAGCTGAGATATCTTGTTGACATCAGTTTATTCGTGTCATCACGCTTCATCATACCGTTATACTTAAGAATCAGGTTTAATAATTAGCACACTGATCCAAGAGGAAGTACATGCAGTGACACCGTCACCTCTACAGCAGTGACATTTTCAGTTGCTTGATGATAACAAGCTCTCTGCTCCGTATTTGTGTGTATGTAAATGTATTATCTGTGTATGAGAGCTCTGAGGTGTGTTCATGCTTCACTAATGGGATTGCAGGTCCCAGCCTTGTGGAGGACAGAGCCAGTGGCCATTCTGGTCTTAAAAGAGAGGGGGGATCAGATGGCCAGAGTGAGGCCACGGGCCTCGATCTGGCTTAACCCCCTCTGTATGATCCGGCCGTCTGCCGGTCATTGAGCCAGGCCCACCAGCCAAAAAAACCTCCTCCAGAGGATAGCAATGAATTAATTAGACCATACTAAAGGCGAGTGTGACGTGACAAGGGTGTGTGTGTGTGTGTGTGTGTGTGTGTGTGTTTTCTCTGCATGTCATAAAGGGTCAGTGGGACAAAAGCAGAAGGATGAAGGGTTGGGGTTGGGGCGGGGGTGATTCAGGGATGGAGGGAGGGGAGGTGGGGTTGACAACAGGTGGTGCAAGGAAGCGCTTTAACCCCTCCCCTTTAACGACAGTGGAGCACAGGGGCCACGGGGGCCGCCGAGAACAATAAAGGACCCCTTTGCTCCAACCGTTGTGTCCAATCATGCCCCATTATCTCTCTGAGATGCTGATCACAGGAGCTGCTCTGCCAGACACACCAGTCCCTCTGCGGTAAATGCCTGTCCTCGATGGTTACCTTATGTGTGGATGTATATTTCTGTGTACGCACAGGGGCTTCACACATGGAAAGAAATATGGGCGGCAGTAAAGCAGTTCATCACTTACTGTGTTGTAAATTAACATTATTGCAAAATAATAAAAAGCAGGTTTTAATTTTGTTTTGTTTATTTCTCATTTTAACGTGATAAAACCAAAGTTACAACAGCTTTAATTCACCCCTTTTTCTTATTTTAAGGACATTAAAACAAAATTGATCATCTTGATTAAGAATGTAATTAATTGAGAGTCATTATTCATGGGCTTACAGGATGCAAATGACCCCCTGTTTTGGCTCATTGAGGCCAACAATAGCCCTCAGGCAAAACTACACAAGGGGCTGCTTTTGGTGTGTGTGTGTGTGTGTGTGTGTGTGTGTGTGTGTGTGTGTTGCTTCAGGGTAAAGATTAAGAGAAAAGAAATACAAACCAGGAAGTCTAGTTTGAAGCCTTACCAGACACAAAGACACTGCCTGGCAGTTTATACTCCATTTGGGCCACAATTGAAAGTAGGAAGTGATCACAGCAGCGGTTGTTTGCTCCAACGCTACAAGGATACATGATTTACACGTAGCTGATCTGTGTATTGCCAGATGTTTCACTGCACAGGAGAAGTTGAGCAAGAATAAACCCTTTCCCAGACTGCTTGGTGTTTTTGAGCCAGATCCCCGTGCCAATGCAGCAACCTCGTTCAAAGTAATGAGGAGCCTGTTTTTTTAATGCACTCCTAAAGTCAGTCTGAATACACCCATTGGGGGAATGAGGATGCATCATGATAAAAAAAAAAAACAAGTCAGACGAGACAACAAATGGAAAACAGTTGTGCACGGCTCAAAACAAAGCATCAATTCATCACAAATAACGCAGAAGCAGGAAACATCTGGGGAGTTTCAGGCATCATTAATGACAGACAGTGAGCACGATGTCTTCTGAGAATCCAAGTGATCTTCACTCAACTTGCTTGTTGCAATTATTGAACCAATCAGTGGAGTTATTGGGAAAATCATTTTGTTATTGAACGACAGATTGTGCTTATTTATGATTTCATCCTGTTCAAAGGACAGCGCAGTGTACAGTAACTGCAGGACACTGAGGATTGCGGTAAATTGACATGGCCGACTTCATTTAGTTGCTGGACAGTCCAACGTAATTATTATATCCCAACTTAATGGATAACGTAATTGGCAGGAAACTTCTAATAGTTGCAATTCACATTTTTACCAGCTCGTTTTAATTATAGGACAGTTTATTCTAGTGATTGCATGAGTCAAGTTAGAATTCTGGTTATTCGGCAATTCATTGTACTCAAAGGACGACTCCGTCCAGGACCTGTATTTTCTCATTGACACATGGCCACCGTCAAGCTAAATCTGTGGTGCACGATTTAATTTGATGAAGTCTGGTGATGGTTTCTAACAAGACATTTAAGCAGTATCTCCAATGCAGCAACTTCTAAGCACTTGGTGGAAAATTAATATTTGAGTGGCAGAAAATATCAATGTACTCCAAATCACTGGTGGTAAATGTTAAATTAGCATTATGTTAATCGACACGGCTCCCCCTCTGCATATAAATAAGGGGCTTATGTTCTTTCCTTGTATATTGAGGACTGTTATATAAAGAATCCTCTTGAGCGACAGCATGTTCAGAGATTGCTTGATACTCTATGTCAGCCTTGTTGGATGCGCTTTTAGTATGAGCGTCTTCGTTCTTTTCTTTCTCAGTCCCAACAGTCGTCTTTCCAATTGCCTGACTTTTAACAGCACAGGGACTGTTTTAAAGGCAGTTTCTCACAGAGAATTAACCTTTGGAACTTTTATATCGACAAAAGCATTCACCTTTGAGTGTTTGGTATGGCTGAAGTAATACCGGCTGTAAGCTATTTGCGGTAAAAAAGGTATTTCAGGGTGATTTAGGTATATTTGACCTGTCTGAAAATGGTAAATACGAGGATGAACAGCTGTGGAAAATGCTTATTGATTTCTACTCGTGCGTATTTGTAGAAGATTCATTTCTCCTTAAGACGTGCTCCCACCTCGGACTTAGAAAAGGTCAGTGAACGGGGGCTTAAGTCATTCAAGTGGAGCTAAATGGATTTCTGCTCCAAGATCCATCTGTTTTTGGAGTTTGTTGACAGGGTGGAAAATTGGAACTGTTGCTCTTCCCTCCCCCCAATCGCACTACCACCACCACCACCTCCGCCACCTCCTCCCCTTTTAGTACAGGGGTATGAACAGACATGGCAACGCTAACAGGGTAAAAAGTGTGCTGGGCACGAGGCAGGATACAAGGCTTGACCATCTGCTGCTGCTATGTGAACACATTCACATACATATGAAAGGAAGAACTGTGGCATCGGCTGGGCTTCCGCCCTAAGTTGTGTTAGCAGTCGGGGACAGGTGACGGTGCTGGTGGTGGGGGGTCATAGCCAAACTGGTTTGTCTCCAACAGGCAAGACGCTGATGACAGACGATTCACCTTCGTCACCTCTCAGGAACCAACAGGGAAAGTATACAGTGTCGGAGTCAGCGACCTAACAGCGAAACTGCAAACATGCAGAAAATGACAGGGCTGTGTGTGTGTGTGTGTGTGTGTGTGTGTGTGTGCAAACAACAAGATACACCGCTGAGAAAATTGACAGGGCTTACAAGACAGTGAGACAGCACAGACAGAGCTCACAGACTTACAAGCAACTGTCAGGGTTCTCCTTCTCTGTATTTAGCTTTTAGCCATCCATCTCCCGGCAAACGTGTCTGGGTGTTTTTCCCACCATTACTGGAAGAAGTTTTAATGAACACTAGCTGCAAATTTAACATCATATACCCCAAAATATCACACAAATGCAGGGGGCTGTGTTGGTGTGTTATGTCAGGTATGAAGATTTATTCTAGGAGGTCTATTGTTAGTGCTACATGCATGAATTTAGAGGATTAACAGGTGCTCAAACGGGACAAGATGTCACGACATTTCTTCTCCTTCTCAAAGGTACAACATTACAACATCTACTAACAATTGGCATTCATGAATACTTGATTTTGCAGAACATTTCTGCTTGACAGTCCCGTCGTGCTGCACATTGAACTGAATGATGAGGCTGCAGAGGGTCTGAACACGGCCTAAATCACCCTGTTAACATTTCACTTGAATTGCCTTATTGTTGGTGAGGAATGCTTGAAGGTGCTCGTTGCCACCGTCCCACTGCAGTTGTCAATAATTAATGTGTTGTGTGTGTGAGTGTTGGGTGGGTGGTAGCACCCATTGTCTGCAGACGCCTCCTTTCAACCCCGTTCCCGTTGAGGTCGAGTTAAAGAGTGTTTCTGGCTTTCCAGATGGGTGAACTACAGTAGTCTTGATTGGGGTAGAGGGTCAGCTGAGGGCAGTTCGGAGCAGGCCCATATGGGGGTGGTGGGGGTGCTTCAGCTGCTTTACAATGGGCTTCTCAGCCAATTCTCAGTGACCCTCTTACCCCGCTGCTATAGGCCGCACGACGTCGGCCATTACTAGATTAAAGTAATCCTCTTTTCAAGGCCAGACAATTGCTTTATTAGCTGACCACACACAGAAGTCTGACCACCTCTGTAATGGTATTGTTGCGGGGGGCCCTCGGGGTCCCAGGGTGGGTGTTATTGGTGGAGGGTGGGCAGAAGAAGGGGTGGAGGCTTGATGTTGTTTTTTCGGCTCTACTTAGCGACGTCATGCATATAGTACTTCTGCATTACTTCCTCTTGTTTAACGGTTAGATTTGTCCGCGTTATGGGATTTTTTTGCAAACGCACACAAGCCACCCTCCACACCTCATATTCCAAATCAGATATATTGATGGACGTATTGCTTGAATCACAATCAAGTGCCCATAGGGATGTGCATGTTTGCAAATCCCCTTACTCTTCCCTCTTCCCTCCTCCCTCCTCCCTTCTTTGCATGCAGTCCAGATTTTTCTCTAAATCTCTCCACTGCCTTGTTTTTGCCAAACAGCTCCCATCAAAATGCTGTTTCATCTCCTCTTTTCCTCGGTTTCTAAAGGCATGGCACATTTCCAACTAAAGCAAAAACATTTAAAAAAAAAAAAAATCCACTCCAGAATGTTTGTTTTTGCTGACAGATCTCTTCTTTATCAAAAGGGCATAAGCTGTTTCTGCGAGCCTGTCAATCACGCGTGAACGGCTTCACCTGATAATTTATTCAGCTTCATGAGGACGGGGGGAGCCACTCAAGATGAATTAAGTATTGTCAAACAGTTTGAATATTTCATGAATAGCTGGGGTAATTTGAAGAGATGTGGTATGTCTCTCTCTCTGTCATTTACACCAGAGTGTCCATGAGAGAGGCGTACATTTGCCTTTGTAACAAAGAGTTGCAGTGCTTTGGGATGCATCTCTGCACTGTCCCTCAAGGATATATGCCAGTTTCAATTAAAGAGGAGATTGACGCAGGGCAAGTTCATAACATCATAGAGTTTATTACATCAATTCAGAATAATCTTCAGTACTCTTCTTTTATCATCAGACATATACATATTTGGATTAAAATCCTTCACTCCTCCACGAAACGATAAGCCAGTAAATACACAGCTTCATTAAGTTGATAGATTTGACATGGACTGAACAGGGAACAACCATTCACCTTGACTGTACTCCATTTAACATTTGTCTACCTCAGAGGTCACAAGCCTTCACTGTTTATCACCAGTTCCCGGTAAGAGACTAAAGACGTGGTGAAATAAATCTTAAATACAGCTTTTTGATAATGCGATATTATTGATCCATGCCAGGAGATTGTTTTTTCTTGCTTCTCAGAGCGCGAGGTCAGAAGTCAGGGTCAGCCACACAACAGCACCCTGTAGTAGGAAACAAATCATTGTTTTGCACGAGGATGCTTCAGCGAGGTGGACGTTTGTGGCACAAACGATGTCTCTCTAAAGTCTGCCCTATTCGATACTTTCGCTTTCTAGGAGGAAAATCCAGCAGCTGGGGAGCCGCAGTGTTACTTTAATTCCCAGAGATTTACAGCGTCCATACTCCGCTGAGTTTGGACTGCAAGTCGTGAGGGTTCTGGGGAGTCATGTGTGTATCCCATCAGGAATTGCAGAGATCAAAAACACATAGATGAAAAAAAAAAATTGGCAGAAAAACACATGGACACACGCACACAGGGGCCAGCGTGGCATGCCAGTGGAGGTTTGCGGTGGATTAACCTCCAGGTTGCTGGGTGGGTGAGCACAGCCGGAGCAGCAGCACCACCAGCTCGGAATTGGAATGGGAACCCGGCTGCTGAGCCACACATAGGTGAACGCTTCACATGCCAGGAGATTGGAAAGAATTTACACGCAAATGAGAAGTTTGCCTGCGTGAGAGTTAATGTGTGTGTGAACATACACATTTTGCCTTTACAGTAGACTGGCTTTAGCTTTTTCCATGCACAAACTTGAGCCATTTTTCTGTATTGCCAGATTAATGGGAGGAGTTGGGAATGGGTTTGGTGAGGGGTAGGGGGGCTCCGATGTGAGAAGACTTTGCCTGCCAAGTAGTATTTTAATACAACCCCCCTATTGACTTGAAATATGGCTATTTCAATCAAATAGGCCTGGCGTGCCTCGGGCTTGTTCTGCTCTGTTTGAGTGTGTGCACACGCGTGTGTGCGTGCATGCGTGATGGGAGAACGAAGGGAGGGGGGCTTAAGATCCAGTAGGAGGGATGGATGGTTAGCCAAAGCCTTTAATAGCTCTCTAGACACACACATACAGTATACGCACAAAGTACAGTGCGAGGCTCATTGTTTGAAAAAGCCATGTACCCCTCATTGATCATTAATCATTTCAAAAGTAGCATTAATATTTCATCTTTTACTTCATCCTCGTCTTGACGGAGCTAACCCCTCACATATTACTTAATAGAATGAGTGATGGTGCGTGAAGGAGAAATAAAGAAATGTTGCCAGCAAGTTTTCTTGCCCTTCACTTTGTTTTTTTTTTTTTTGTAAAGCAAAAGCAATAAAAATAGTTTAACTCTGAGAAAATCTCGATCGCGGCCCAGTATCCACAGGAATTCCAGTTTTATTGGAAGATTCTCCAGGGCATGATATACGCCTAGTGCCAAACATCCACCCAGTGAAGGCAGTAATGTGCCCTTCAGGTATCAAGACATGAGGTTTTTTTTATAGTTCATTGTTGGGTTTCACACATCGATGGGATCCCTGCAAAACTGAATGGATGTGCCGTACACGGTATGGACATATTATAGTCAGAGTAATTGTGTCATTCATTTTGTGATATTAGATATAGTTTCTACTGTATTTACGTTGCGACAGAGAGTAGTGACCATGGTGAGTGGAAGGTTTTCAACAGAGATGGTTTGTTTGATGTATCTTATTGAGAAGGAGAAGGTTGCTCAGCTCCTCCGTCTCGGTATATCGGACACTTGAAGGACAAAAGAGAAGCAGCCGACGCTGCCCAATCAGTTCTTGCAGTCGCCGTGTGGTATTGTCGTAACGCACATTTATAAGGAGGCACGTGTCAGCTACAGAGTAGCCGACAGCATAGCTAACACAGCTACACGTGTAGCTACACTGTAACCTTTTAACGTAAAACCATGTGTGTGGCGTGGAGGTCAGGGCGAGGAAGAAGGACAAAACTGTCATCATCCAGAATCATCCATTACTGGCACATTAATTGGGTTGCATGGAGGGGATGTAAGCTGCAGCAGTAGCTCACCCTATTGCAACCACGTTTCATGATTTATTGCAATTTTAGAACCCATGACGTCAGCTGAGGGTGCTAGTTTGCTGAGCTTGTGTTGTTCTGTCTGTCTTTTTCTGAGTTTCTCTGTGCCTTTCTTTTCTTTTTTTTACCGCAGTGATCGGGGCAGTACTCCTAATTTTGTCATATTCTGTACAATAATAATGCTGCATTCACAGTCAGACAGTTTTGTAGTGATACTGCTGTATGAATGTAACTTTTACATTGATAAATTTCACACTGCACATGACAACTGCATGGCTGAACCTCCAGCATCTACTGTAAATGTAACGACGTCAACGTCCCCCACCAAGAACAAAAAGACTAATCTGCATCAATCAGTCTTAGTTTCCCCTCCACGTCTGAGGCAGCGCGGTGGCATCTGTGTTTGTGTCATGTACATTAGTGCACAACCTTGTGAGACCCTCAGTAATATTTGTAGGACTTACATATTTTACCACATGTACTGTGTCACATGCACCGCTCCGAAAAGCATGAACCAGCTTACACGTGTAATATTGTTGTCACATGACTGCAGCTCTGTGCTAACAGGGTGCCCCGATCATCCTCAACCTCTGGTCTTCGGCATGTTATGGGCCATGTGCTTCATTATAAGACACTCATATGCACACACACACACACACACACATGTGCACACACACACAGAACAACCCCTCCCCTCGAACACCCCCTTTTCCCTCTTGTGTCTGTGTGGCTGATAATGAGTGCCTTCTGTGCTGTCCCACTGCTGCATGTGGGGCCCACGGTCATATTGGCTGCAGACTGCACCGCTGCCAAGTATTAGACCCCACCTGCCCGCTCCCCGCCGCCCCCCCCCCTCCTCATCTGACACGTCTGAGTGTGACAAGACACTGCGGACGGGCCTTCCTGGGCAATTAGAAGCGTTTAAAAAGCCGTGAAACGTCACACCTTGACAGATAACCTCATCTATTTTTTTTTTTTGTCAGCCACATTGGGGGGGGGGGTGGCGGTTGATGGTGGTTTCTCGAATTTTGTCACGTAATTCAATTTGTGCAGTATTTTACACATAGTGATAACACATTAATTATTTAAGCATTGTAAACAGAATCAAAGGATGAAATGATATTAAATTTAATGTTATTTTCTTCCAGATTATGTTGTAAGATGTTTTATCTGCACTAATACAGGATTATGCTCTTCTTTTAGTGCATCACAGTGACTCGTGGCTTTCATTTCACTGTTATCTGAGCACTAATAATTGGTTTTCCTGGGGTTTGTTATGAAAAATGACTTCCGTGTAATTAATTTGTACTGTGGAGATTTTCTGTCAACTCCCGGTCAGGATCAGTTTGGTAAACACTCCGTCGCTACATAAAACTTGTTCATTTGATTGTTTGGTTTAATTTTAATATCTAATCTCCTCGCTAATCACACAACCCCACCTCAACCTGTAGGGGCTGAACGTTTTACAGCTATGGAAATCATTTTTCATGCTCTTGTCGTCATGTTCTTTAGTGGGACCAGCTGCTTTCCAACCATCATCAGCAGCCCAGGTTTGGTGGCAGCATGGGTGGAGGGCTCTGAGGGGGTGAGGGTGGGTGCATGTGGTCGCAGCTGTTGTGGCTGTTAAATGGACTCAGCTGACGGGTCTAAAGCAGCAGCAGCAGCGACCGAGGCCTAAATGGCTTCGTCAGCCGACACGCTAGGGGACAAAAGAAAATGGAGGGAGTAAATTTGAGGGGGGAAAAATGCATCGGACATTGATGAACAGGTTATGTGTGTGTGTGATTGTGTGCTCGGAGTGTAGGGCAGGCGGTAACGATTGGGCTGAGAAGGTGACCCTTCTGGACTCGTGGAAGGAGTAATTGAAATGCCCTGTCGCCGCTGTGATTCCCATTCATTCAGCTTTAGCGCCGGCTCAATTTTCGTTGTTGGCCGTACGAGCATTTCCAGAGAACTAAAGTATGTTATGTCATTTACTCAAGGCCATAAAATGCTCTCAGGCCAAAGAGCCAAATGACAGCGCCATGAGAGAAATGGAATTACTTTTTAAACCAAGTCGTTTTTTTAGAAGAGGGGGCGACATTTCAGGTCAGCTGTCAGTAAATGTTGATAAAGGAACGGTAAGGGCTTCTTGACAGTGTGTGTGTTGGTGCACCACAGGGGGAGTTTCAATCTCCAGTCAGCTTTTATATTGAGCCGAGCTGGTCATATTGGCTGCAGACAGTGTTTTGCTGTATTTGCTGCCACAGCTGCCGTGCAAACGTATCCTGCGCAAGTGTCTGTGTTTGCATTGGGTGGTGTGGTGGGGAGGCGGTGGGTGCTTAGAAGCAGCACGGACATCTGTCTCCAACTGTGAGACCGCCCCCATCTCCTTTCCATCCTCTCTAAAGCACCACTGAAAACACACACACACACACACACACCAATATCCTGTACGGGCCGTTTCATCATGGTGTAATGGTTGATAGGGATCTGAGGGGGTCCACTATGGATAATGAGAGTGTCTGATGGAAGATGGCTTCGGATGGTGGGGCCCCTGTGGGGCCCAAGGGCCTGGACAGATATTGCCTTGGGGAACAGGCTACATCTAGAGAGAGAACAGAGCAGACACATATGTGTGCATTTAAACAGACTTGATGAAGGGATACGAATGATGTTAGGCACAAGAGCAAAAAAACATCAGTGTGTTGTTGTGTGTGTTCACACCGCGAGATGTAAGCTGACGGATAGACGTGTGACCAGTTCAATCCCCCTCAACAGAGCCTGAACCTGAGGATGCTTTTCTTGATCCCCCCCCTGCCCTCCACCCCCGTCTTTGCTCCGCCAGCCAAGGGACTATCTGTCATTCTCTGTCCGCCGTCTGAATATTTATTCTTGCTGGGGTGCTGTCACACACACAGTCCTTGGAACATTAATGACAGCGATAAAGCCATTTAATTAAAAGTGAGCCTGAGTTTGCCCCAAAGGTGTTTTTTATGTCCAATTAAATGCTCAAATGACGCCCTGATATACAGCAGCGTCCTGATACTTTGCACATGTGGTAAATCACAGAAAGCCTAGTGGTCACAGATAACTATTACTTCTGTTCAATAACACACATTGTCAGGCGCAGGATAGATAAGCTCCTCCGGTGGGTTTTAATTTTCGTAATGATTCAGTGTAATTTGCAATTCGCACATCCATCACGTGTACATCACAAGGGAATGAACGCACATGCAGATGGGTGTCATTTGTTTTTGTGTGACTAATGTGTCTGTCATTGTGTAGCGACACAGACTGACAGTCAGTCTGACAGACGGTGAAGCCAAAAGCCTCAGAGATCTGATTTTGATTATTGTCAAGGCTGAAATGTGGTTCTGTTTAGGAATGGGTGGTGAAATCCTCTGTCACGATGATATATGCAACTTAATATCATAATATTGATCTGTATGTGTTGTGAAATCAGTTTTGGCCAACACAATGAATTGAATGCTTGATATTCATGCACAAATCCTGTCTCATACGAGAGCTTTGAAAGATATAGCCACCTCAATAGAAACAGTATTATGAACAGGTAGATAAATCCATATTGTGTGGCTTTGCTGTATATTGTCATATTGTCGAGTCGTAGGTGATGCATGCCAGATTTTTTTTTAGGATTTCAGTTCCAGTCAGACTTCTAGATTTCAAATATATTCACTTGTGGTCCTTATCTCTTACCCTGTGTGTGTTACTGTGTGTCAGTGCTCTGATTAAAGCACACCGCTCAGGCCCAGTGGTGGGGATTACTCTGGCTTTGTTGAAGGGGGTTTAAAGAAAGGGTCAAAGTGCACCCACTTAATATGGGCCCCAAAGGGCCTCATAGGTAATTGCCAGTGCCTAATAAACTTCGAGACACCCTCTCTTTCCGCTCAAATCCGGAGAGTGCGGAAGGCAGAATGTGGAAAGATCAGAGGGGGGGCCCTGGAGCCATGAGCTCCAAAATGGTGTGTGACAGGTCATCGTGGCAGTCCTTTAACCCCTACGACATGGTAATTCAGACCCCAAGTGCAGCGGACTGTCCTATTTCCCTCCTCGCTTTTACGTGATGGGACAGGCTCCTGGACAATTTAGTCAGGATCTTTGTAATATGCTGTGAATAGTGATTGGGCGAAATGTCGGTAGCAGGTACGGATAAGGTCAGGGGTGTGGTTTGGCATATCATTCCAGGATCGAGGAGGGGGCAATGGGATTTGGAGTGCCCCAAATGCTCTGTTGCTAAGTAATTGGCCATCAGGATATGGGTCTGACTAAAGCCATAAGTGGCAATTTGATTCCTGTAAGAGACACAGATAAAAAAGACAGAAACAGTGGTTCAGGAGCCCACAAAGCATTGAGTCCTGTATTTTATCAATGTATAGGCAAGCACAGGCTCTGTTAGCTAATGAGGAAATGAAAAATATCCTCCTTTCTCCTTAAACACTGATGTGCCTGTCTCTCATGACCTTGATTACAAACAAAACAGGCTGATTTATCTCCTCATATGCACACCCTCGCTCACCCTCATTCAAAAGAGTACGCCACGCTATCTTGACAACAAGAGAAATGAGCCTTCACTGCGCTCAGCCTGACATTGAGATACAATGCATTTCCCACACAAACCCAGGTATTTCAGATAAGGAAATGTTAGAGCTCTGAGTGTAAACGAGTTCATGTGGATGGGCGGATGGATGGATGGACCTATAGATGTATGGATGGTGATGATAATGGTTATGTCCTGGGGCTTTGTTGGCCTGTCGGGGCTGTCATCAGGGGAGGTGTGTCATTAATCAGATGAGGCGGTGACCCTCCCCTGCTGGCCTGTGACATTACAGCGACATTGGTGCTATTTCTTACAAATGTGGACACACACTGTGCATACCTACCCTTATATAAAGACATGTCCAGAGGTGTTCTTGAAAGAAGTGACCATCTTATTGGGGGGCCTTCTCAGAGATTCCCTAATGAGGGCTTTGCCCCAAAATGAAATGTAAGCTGCACTTTTTGTACGTATTATCTTAGTGGTCTGGTAGTAAAAGCAGATTTACTGACTCCAAAAAGTAAGTGCTTGGAAAAGGTGCCAATGAATGTTCTTATATAATTACATTATTTCCACCCTTTGTCCTGAATGTGTAAAGGTTACTACTGCTAACACATTTCACTTCAACCTGAAGGGCGAGAAGTAGTGCTAAATGTGGTCGGTTGAATCAGAAGAAAAGTAATTGTTGAAGAATTGTATGGTGATAACGTGCTGCTTTAGTTTGTCTTATTTTGAAAGGCGTTTCTATTGAGCTTTACAGACATCCCCATTATATGATAACACAACGTTACTATTTTCCCCTCAAACATGACTTGAAACATGATTTGGCAGAGAGGTGATGTACTTGACAGCTTTTTTCAGCCTCGATGTTCAAAAGTCTGAGAAGATTCTAAATTAGGACACTAGCGTCTGACATGACTTGCACTTTTTAAGGTGAAGTAACTGATATCTCTCCACTCATCTTTATGACAGTCTCAGCTGCACTGCAGATGAGTGGATAGTCATTATATTGATATAACTTATTGATATCATCGATGAGATTTCCGTAATGCAAATCAGCCATGCTATCCTCTTGCATCAATTAATCATCGACTAACTCCTTGATGTCCAAATCTTACATCTACCCATAGCTTCAAAGATAACTGTGTGGAATATTTGAGGTTAGAAATTTGATAGGCCCCAAGTTGAAATTGTGCGTTCTTTTGGAAGTTTTTTTCAATAAATACAGGAGATTATGATGATCTGCTTTTCACATCAGTAATGGTGGCTTTTGGGGGGACATTTTGGTCAGCTAGGAATGCCATAGTAACCACCTCATTGGTTTATCCGCTTTGTGTCCCTGTTGGCAGAGGCTAGACTTCTAGCCTGCAGGCCTGCATGGCTTTGGCCTCTTCCTGGTAGACTGGTGTTGTCAGTACATCATCAGAGACTGCAAAAACCATCCTCCACACATGTAATCTGAGAGGTCACAGAGCTCTAGAGACTGAAATGAGAAAGAAAAATCTCAATGCCTCCAGGTAACAGGCACAAGAGTTTGACTACAGAGGGATGAATGTGGAAGTAAAGGAGGCCTCTAATGTTTTATGAATAGACTCCAGGACAGCAAAAGAAAAGAGAGATAATTATTTTCTAGATTCTGAATTAAATGTAGCCACCTTTAATTCCAAATCCATCCTGCAGATGGTTTTGTTGAATTATCTGATATACTTGTTACTTCATTGACCATGACTACATGTCAACATGTAGATGACTGACTTTGCCAAGGGAGTGCGTGTCTGTATGGGTCAGATTTAATAATTCATCTACTGTGTGTTTGTGTGTGTGTGTGTTTGGGGGAGGTGTTAGCTACAAGAGCCTTCATTATTGATGTGCTGTGATGCAGCACACATAACACTGGGTCAATGAAAACCTTAGGGACATACACACCATGTTAAATTTAGTCATACAGTATCAGTAACAATGTCCTGCCATTCTGCTTATTATTCAGTTCAGTCAAACAACAAGAAATTATGTTTTTTTTATTTTGGCATTCATGGTGTTTCTTTTTGAGGGCTAAATGTTAGTACAACGTCAACTTGGTTCATTTAATTCCTAATTAGGTATCATCAACAGGCTAATGTCAGCAGAACGTTGGCAGAACTACATGTGTGCAAAGAGATAAAAGACAGTATTATCCGCAAAGAAGTTTACACGTCGTCTAACCGTGCCTCTGCACCTTCTCTCTTTTCTCCAGTTCTGAGAGATGACTTCCGTCAAACGCCCAGTGATGTGGTGGTAGCAGCAGGTGAGCCAGCTGTCATGGAGTGTATCCCCCCCAGAGGCCATCCTGAACCCACCATCTCTTGGAAGAGGAACAACATCCGAGTCAACGACCGAGATGAGAGGATCACTGTAAGTTGGCTGATTCTTTTCAATTGGAAGGTTTTATTTTTAAAATGAGGTGGATCTTGCTTAGCCCACAAGTTTTATGAAACAGTGATTTGACTTGGAGACTGCTTATTTTCTTTCTCCTTATTTTACTTATCTTCAACCTATTAGGTTTGAGTCACATGAGATAATTTGCTTTATTTTTCAAGTATTAATCTTCGTCTTTCTTTTTCATTATCCAATGCCCAATCAATAATTGAGAGTTATTGATGAGAAGCCCCTGATTAAGAATCAATCCAGTTCCATTATTGTTGATAATTGAAAAGCAACATTACTATTGAACTGTACTGATTGTTGTTTAATTGAATCACCTTCTAGAAAACAAACTTCAGAATACAGTCAAATTAGGCATGTAAACCTGTTTAGTATGCATGTGTGTGAACACTACACCATATATCAGAATCAATCAATGCAGCTATTACAAACTGAGCAATGGAAGATGTTTCTATGGCGATTGGCCTGAAGCTAGACCCATTGTCAACCAGTGTAAGTACTAGCAGATGAGCCATCTGTCATGACACACGCTGAGAATGACGGAGTGGCTTCTCTCGTGATGAACATGCCTCAATATCCTGTTTCCAACCTCTTCCCATTTGTCTTCTTTCCCCCCCCCCCCTCCTACCTCCTCATCTTCCTCACCATCCTCCTCTTCCTCTGCTTTGCTTTTTTCATTTCCTTCTCTTCCTCCTCTCCTTTCCCTCTTCTCCTCCCTTCGCCTGTCATTTTTTAGATCCGTGGAGGCAAGTTGATGATTTCCAACACCAGGAAAAGTGATGCTGGCATGTACGTGTGTGTTGGAACCAACATGGTTGGAGAGAAAGACAGTGATCCCGCTGAACTGGTGGTGTTTGGTATGTAAATTAGATTTGTCAGATTTATTATCACATTACAACCCCCCATGCAAACATGCTTACTTTTGCTGCTTATTTTAGATGCAACATATACAGATATCTGTGTCTCCAAATAATAATGGCTGAGGTCAGAGAGTAAACTGTGATTTATTTTCTCTTGGGCTGATTTTTTTTTCCTCAGCTGGTGAAGATGAATGTTTCCCTTCCAGCTGCCCTTTGCTTTGCTCTCTTGACCTCTCTGCTTCGTTCCTCCTCTCTGATCCTCTACTTTGCGCTCCGCAGAGCAGCAGCAGCATAAGCGTTCTCAAAGCGTGTATTGATCCCAGGGAACAGATAGAAGATTGATATTTTCTTTTTTTTTTTTTCGGTACCTCCTCCTCACCAGCATCCAGATGCTGCTCCTTCTGCACACTGTGGTACAACAATAAAGCTTAACTCAGTGTGTAACAACCTAATTGATCGATTTATGGTTCCTAAAAAATATTACTGCCATCTGTGAAATTAGCAAGATAATACTTAATGTGCAGCTGGTCTAATTTCTCAGCTATAAGAGCTTAAAACATGTTCATGCTTCTTCCACCTGTGTGACTGAGTGTTGTGTTTCATGTATCTCTATCAGTGATGATGCAAAGTCTCCCTCTTTATTTGGAAATGTGTTTATCGGGTTCATTTATGATGATTTGGTTTTGACTGTTTATTTCCTTAGCGGTGATTGTTTCATTCTCATCTCATGTCACATTCGCTGCTGCTACAACAATCTAATCACCCCAGAGAGGTCGTTTAAGACGACTCTAATTTCAGATTAATAGTAAAAGACATCTCATCATTTCCTGCATGTGTTTGTTTGTTGATCTTAGACCTTTTGTGGTGAGAAACCTCAGGCTCAGCTGAGGCTCGCATCAAATATTCAGACTTAAACTGAGCTCTGGTGCAATGCAGTGGGCATCAGCTTTCCCACACAGTTTTTCCACAAACCTCCTCAACTTTTCACCTCCTGCTCTGCTTCTGCGGCCATTACTCATTTCTCTGTTTGTCTTTTATATTTTAAGATTTACAGATGGGATTTCATGTGATGTTTGATATAACATTTCACGATTTTCTATTAAAATGTTCTGTCTGAATTTCCCCAAGCTATGCCAAATTAGTCCACTCTCCCGAAAAAAAAAAGAAAAAAAAGTGAAAAGTCAATCTGCATCACAAGCATTTTTTAATCCTCACTTTATTCTCTGTCTCTGGCTAATTTCAGAGAGGCCAGTGTTCACCAAACAGCCGGTGAACCAGGTGGTGTTGGCAGACGATACGGTGGACTTCTTCTGTGAGGTGCACGGAGACCCACCACCGACTGTCCGCTGGCGGAGAGAGGAGGGAGAGTTGCCCCGGGGCAGGTACGGCGGCAAGCGATTGTTCTCTGTTTAGAACTGCGAGATGTGTCAGCACCACGCTGGTATCATCCAGCCAACAATACGTGCTGGGTGCCAGGGCATTACTTAGCACACATAGTACACTTCCAGTAACAAGTCGTGTTGTTAATCATTTCACTGCTAATACATCAGCTTCCAGTTATAGTACGACAGTCTGCATGTATGCATGCATGTGTCAAATGCTGTTTACAATACATGTCATCCCAAAGATACAGAATGATCAGCAGGAATCAGAATTTATTGGCCCAGTAACATGAACAAGTACAGAGACATCATTCAGATAACAGGCGGCATATTGTTGAACAGCTGACTGTTAACATAGAACTGTTTTCTGTTCTTCCTCTGCTGCCAGTAACAGTCATCATAATGCCAGTAATAGTACGTAATAGTCATCATGACACTGTTGCAGGGTAACACCGTGAGAGCCACACTCCCTCTCTCACACACTTGTGTGTGGTTTTGATTGGATGAACCATTAACGATCCCCCAAGGGAAATAGGGTAAAATGTTCCCTTGTTGTCAGCAGGATTCAGATCTGCACAGAGAGACTCCAATGGATTTTTTTGTCCATTGCCTAAAGCTACACAGGACAACTCACTCTGTCTCCACATGCATTTATAGCCCTGCAGTAAACCCATTAACTTTTTCATTCATAAACTTCTCCTTAAAAATAACTTGCTCTTGTCTTCGCTTCCCACATGATGAGACACATTAGCACAAAGAAATCTGATATTGTTTCCTGCGATACATCAGCTACTAAGAAAAAGGAGCCTGATGGCTGAGTTTTCAAAAAAGTGATTTATTGTATCTTGAGCTAATTTCTGCATGTTGATGTCTTTTCAGGTTTGAGATCCGCAGCGACAACAGCCTTCGTCTGACCCAGGTCCGAGGCGAGGACGAGGGCACTTACACCTGCGTGTCAGAGAACAGCGTGGGCAAAGCCGAAGCATCGGGTACCCTGCAAGTGCACGGTAAGACATACTCACTTTATACACGCGCACACGCACGCACACACACAAGACACATGCAAAATACAAAATTCTCTGAAATTTCCAGCTTGAATTTAGATTCAGATTCTGGATACAGTTACTGAGAACATACAAACATTTTTATACATGAAATCTGAAGCATTATGCAGAGATACTGAGAGAGATACTGTTCACTATGTAAAAAGCTAAGAGGAAATTTCTGCACTGTCAGAAAATTGGATTTTAATGCTGAATACGCGAGTACATTATTTGCACAGATGGGCAGTTATCGCCGTTATGCATGCTCTCATTTCATTGTCTTTCTTTCTGATGAAAATCAATTTGGCAGCTTCTGTAGAGGCTGAATGTTAGCATTGTTGTCCAAAATGTTTATACGAGGAGATGTTGCCTATGAGAAAATCAGAAAAACCTAACAGGAGAACAGACAGCCGGGCCGACATTATGCCACTGGTAACACGCTGTTAACTGAAAGTATGAGAAAGAAAAAGTGAAAAGTGGATTTTAAGTTCTTTTCAAGCCTCGACTCATCATCCCTCTGGAGAAAGAGATCAAAAAATATTGAAATTGCATTAGAATAAAGTCAGTCCCTTGAAGAGAGGCACTCTGATGAGAAATCTGTCATTTGTGATGATAAAAGAGAATATTTAGGGTTGTAGTCCATAACAGCTGATTCTGCGAGCGGGCCCTCCAGTCTGTACTGACAGTCCTGACATCTGTAAACACATTTATGCACATATTCCATACCCACATGCATGCAATGACAAACAGACACAGGGCATTTGTCGGTGCAAGAAAAAAAACACACATCTTTGCACGTAGAAACGCCTTCCTAATAGAATTTCACAGCAGAATGAAGAAGTCATTCCCAGTGGCAAATGTTTGGCAAATAGAAATTGATTGTAGGTTGGTGAATGCAGCTGCAGTATTAGGCGTAATAGAACCCCTCCCCCTCCACACACACACACACACAAACACACACACACACACACAGAAACGAAAATGACCACAGACCAATCAGAACACAGCCACTTATCTTCACCACGTTTAGTTCACGATGCCATCCCTCAATTCATCCCCTGTTTCTTTCTTTTGGGAGCCACTTCATTTAAACGGCAGCCAGTTCCACCTCAGTCCATTCCCATTCAGTTAATTCATGTGATTATTCAGTTTGAATGGACCTGCGTGGCGGTGGCGTGCCAGACTTTCACTCCATCTTGTTCAAATGTTTTATCCACTACCGCCTTTTATGATCAGCTCACCATCTCATTCTCATTCATCGTTCTTGTCCTCTTCTTTTCTCTCTTCCATCCCTTTCTGCATCACTCCATCACAGTCGGCCCATCCAGTAAGTATTCCATTCCATCCCATCTTTATGTGTGTGTGTGTATGTGTGAGAGAGAGAGAGAGAGAGAGAGAGAGAGACTTAATGCAGATGTAGAGATGTAAAGATAAAAACTTTAAGGTTGAAAGCATAACCTCCACTATCACTCATACTTCTTTGTCCAATTAGGAATAGAGGATTGTCAATTAGTGTTTAAATACCTCTGGAAACGCTGGGAGCTTTTGATTTTCCAGAACTGCAATCCAGTCATGCTTGAGCTCCTCCAGCGGAGCTTCTATTACTACAAAGAAAAAGCTTTCATTAATACCAGCGATCTTTAATTTAGTACACAAACACATTAAACATGCGATGAATGGGAACTGCAGTGGATAAAACGCCTCAATATTCCAAAGACTACAAAACAAATTATAAAAGTATAATAGCTCTGCAGTAATATACCGATTATTCAGTGCCTCTGTACTTTGAAAAATAGTTGTTTTATCGTCTTCTGCAGAGACCCCTTAAGCAAAAAGAGCGGTGCAGTTTGGAAGCTGACAGACTCATCGTATAACACCAAGCTGCCTGGGCATGATATCATTTCCGAGACTATTTGTGTACTAATGGTGATTACATTTGAGGAAAGCTGTGAATTAAAAAGGCGACACAGGATGTTCTTTTGCGTGCTATAGAAAAATACTAAAGCCAAAAAAGTAGACCTTTTACCACTGAGGTGAAAATACTAGCACCGTACGAGTTTGTTATTGGTATTCCTGGAAGACAAACATGTAATTGAGGAAAGGAGTCGTAATTTCTCACAGGTGTCTGAGAAATCGGCTGCTGGAGAGTTTCTTTTTCCAATGTCACAACAGCAAAAATGGAATAAATAGTAGGTAGTGTAAATGATGGGTTTGGGACCAATTTCGGTTACACAACAACTGAGGTGTGTTTGGGGAATGTATTGTCTTTGTGTATATCTGAGTTTTGACTCTTCACTGTACATTTCCATTCCTGAAAGTGCTTGATGCTTCAAAGGTTAACGTCATTATATGATTTAATCTTTTCCCGCCTCTCAGTCACTTCACATACGCGTAGGCAGTAACAATAGAGAGGGATAGAATAAAGCTTTTAAGCTATGACACAGAGGCAGAGGACATCAACTGATTTATGTCCATTAGAGAAACAGCTCTCTGCAGCAGACATTCAGGAAATATAAGCAAAAGGCCACACTACATGAAGTTAAAATCTTTCCGACGCTCTTTGACTTGTTGTCTTAGTATCATCATGTGTAGTCTGGTATCAACGAAATGCCATTTTGAGACTCAGCACTTAAACAAAATGACACAACAAAATGGCAAGTGCAATTTTGGATAAATGGAATAGGTGGCCGTGGAGTGCCCAATCACTCAAATCGAGGTGTGTTGGCTTGGAAATGGTTCACACAGTTGACCACAGAAAAAAGGACAAAGTGGACATTTTCCTTTTCATCTGACCTTTTTTTTCTTCAGGAACACAAACTCCTCATCAGGCTTGATGTGTGTGAGGTGAACAAATGTAACATCCCACATTACGTGGCCGTGATTTCCATCTTGACGTTGGTCAAAACAACAAATTGCCTTGTTCACATTTTCTTGTTCGCTCTCTCACTACAAGACCTCAGACTAAAATATCAAGCCTGCTTGATAACAATGGGGACATCCTTAAGAGAGAGCTGTAGCCAAGGATGGCAATTAAACTGGGGCACGCCAATCGTTTCACAGTAGGAGAGGAGGGGAGGGGTGGCACAGGGCTCCAAAGTGACCTTGCTGACGTGACAATTCCAAAAACTTTTCTGGTCTAGTTACTTCAGTTTTTTTTCCTGGAGTCAGTGAACAAGAAAGCAACACTAAATAGATACTGATGCTTTATTTGCTCAGTATTCCATTGGGATTCATCCTAAATTATAAGTAACAGCACGGCAAACATCAAGCAAATGGGACTTGATGTGAATTCTGACAACTGGAGTCTGTCTCCAGCCTGACTGGAAATATGCAGCCAGCCTCGGGGAGCCAGAAAGTGAAACAAAAGCAAGTTATACCACACATTTTGGTTTGCTTTGCTTATTGTATGTACAGACGGGAGGCAGAACGACCTTCCTTCCTCCCTAAATGAGGCATTGACTTTGTTTTACCTGAGACATTATCAAAGCAAAGAATTCCAGCGCTCCCTCTATAACTTATTCTCAGTCCATTTAGAGCACTACCAGCCCTCCAATTCATATATTGATGTTGGATAAATAGGCAGGAGTTATGGGCACGAAGGTCTGAACTGAAAATTAAATAAAAGCGCAAATGAATTATGGTCCAGCTATAATACATTATGCCTTGGAAATAACCACCTCCTCAATCATCAGAATGAAAACAGCGTCAGTGTACGTGTCTGAGAAAGAGAGGTTGTTTTATGGAAGGATGAAGCTGAAGTCTCATGCAGCAAGAGCAGCAGCAGCAGGGATGAGAGTGTGTTTACTCGAGCGTACTTGTGTGAAACACACCGTCTGCATCAGCGTGGGACTGTGACAGCTGCCTGTCACATCGAGCCCCCCTGAGGAACTCCTGCTGGGAGTCTGTGTGTGTGTGTGTATTTGTGTGTTCCCCCGTGTGTTTGATAGCTTCAGTATGTTGGTGCAAATCACACGTCAAGCATGCGGATGGGGGGGGGGGATAATGGAGGTGAGATGCTTTGGTTGTAAGCACTTTGTCTGCCTTTGCTATGTGATTGAGCAACACGCTGTTTCCGCACGACGGCGGTGGAACAAATCGCACACTCTGATCTGTCGTAGTGGGAGCACAGTATGTGGTGAGCAGCCGAAACATTTGTCGGCTTTATTTTGTTTATGAGGATCTTTCATTGAGAATGTTTCTTCACAAACCCGACTGATGATGGGAGCCTATCACCAGACATAATATTGGATATTGGAGTCGGGGTTATGATGGTGCATTTATTTGTTATGTACGTAACTGCTATGAAACCTTCACCTGTTTTCTCGATACTGGCACCCTCACTCTCATTCAGTCTTTATGTCACTCGACCACTGCTCATTCTCTGTCTGTTAAACTACAAACCACTGGGCACGAACCAACGGAAACCTCTTGGTGTCCCTATTTTGCAGTAGTGCATAGACTGACGCCAGGCACAAATGCAGAAGCTGGGACAGTTGCACAGTTTAGTCCATGAACTCCACTTCAGATAGAAGTGTGTTGACCAGTCTGAACATTGGATTGACCACCGCTGCATGACATTAGGCCTGCAGGCAGCCAAAATGCAGTACTGCCGTTCAAATGAATGGAATAAGCTAAGTTTTGGCTGCTGCACTAGATTTGGAATCAGACAGGAGTCATTGTACCCTCTGATCCTGAGAGTGATCCTGTCACCTAAGTAACTTTAGCCCTCACCACCTATTTCAATCTTACCCTTAGAGACTTATCTTTAAGTGGCTAATTTAAAAAAGTGAGACTGGCCATGCAACCTTCACAGGATTTTTTCTCATCTTTGAGAAAACATTTGGTCGTCATCACACAGAAACACATACGAACATTCAAGGAGAGCGAGCACTTCACACTCCAGTCCAGACCTTCCTCCTTCAGCCTGACAGCTCTTATCGTAAAAAGCTGTGGAAATTAAACTTGCAGTCGTTGTCTATTTTTGCCTCCCTCTTGGCATGTTAGCCTTGTTATGTGTTCTCTAGCTCTGGCAATATCCAGCATGAAAGAAAGTCTTCAGGCTCCTTTGAATTCCTATCTGGAGTGTTTTATTCTTTATTTAGACGTTCCCCAATTTACCTCCCCGACACAGCCTCCTGCAGCTATCTGTTTGTGTGCCATCATTTTTGCAGACTCAGTTTTATATTTCATAAAATTGGAAAGTGGTATTTGATGAGCAGATACAGTTTCTGTCTTTTTAAAGGGCACTTCAAACAACAAAGGCTGTCATACCTAAAAAGCCAGTGCCCCAGAACACTGTACAATGCTGTGCAAATAGCTTCCATGACACGCAGGCATTGTTCCCAGATTTTTGTCATGTATATTTCAGCTGCTCTGTTACAAAGTGTCTCCCCGTTGCCGTCCCATGTGAGGATGCTAATGTTTCTCCCTGCCCTAAATCTAAAGCTCAGTGTCGCGCCGAGTGCGCCCATTATTGCTAATTATTTATTACAGCCTCAGGCATTGTGCTGGCTTGCCTCTTCAAATCAAACATTGTTATTCTCCAGACAGGGCTGTGTAGCGCACCAAAAACTGCCTTTTAATAGCCTGAATTTTCCGAGCTGTCACTGTATTTGGGTCAAAGTTATGGCGGCGTGTCAGGCGTGAGAGGGGAAAATGTTCAGGTGTCGACAAGTTTTGTCGTGAAACGGCTCGCTTAGCATGGTGACACGGTGTCTTTCCTCTTGTGTGTTCATCATATCATATGTGAACAAGACTGGAGTCGCATTACATAAGAAGCGGGTATTACACTGCCTTTCTTTTATATTTCAGGCCTTGCATCACTTGACAGGAAACCTGTCCTTGAGGTAGCTGGGAAGCGAAAGCTGGACTGGCCGTTTTCCACTCTGCGGTTCACATCCAAAACACCCTGTTAGCATGTTTTAGCTTTGACCTTTAGTGTTAGTGGGGGGGGCTGCATGTTTGATCCCAGGACATGACCCACACCGCTTCAGCCAAGGCGCCCCCCTCAGCTGTGATTTATCCTGGGGCTGACACATGGATCCCCTCCTGCTGTGGAGGGGGCCCATGGTGGAAGCAGTCTTTAAGGATAGTAAAGGGCAAGGTAATTCCCAAGGTAGGGGAATATAATGTCTATGCAGGGCATGAAATTAAGCCTGCACGCTCAGAGGGTGCGCCGAAAAAGGAGGCTAGAAACTGTGCAGTCAATGCTGCACCGACATTTCACGTCAGGCAAAATTTCAGCTTGTTACACACATCTGCTTCACGTGCCGGTCTGTTTTTCTGACCCAGCTCTCCGACTTTTCTCCGTTTATCTCGGTTTCTAAGCTGTTTTCTCCTCATTTAAGCACTCAGTAGAACTCTAACCCTCTGAACGAAACCACAGAGAAATCGGCCTTCTCCGAGGTAGCTAATGTCAGCAAGCATTTTTCAAGGTTTAATTGCTGAGCGTTGACAAATTTAAGCAAGGTTATGTTGTGTTCGAACGCTGCAACAGACAAACTTAAAGGAAAAAAGCATCTGTGAGTCGTAGCACTGCACCCTGCAGTACGTTTCTTTTGTTTTCTCTGTATCTCCGTCACTGGATTCATCATTCGTTGGACTTGCAAATTTAAAGAAAGGGCAATTTGCTTGTTTACATCAATAATTTATTCTTTCACTCTCACTGTGACTGTTTCTCTGTTAGTCTTTCTATTCTTTAGGAAGCTCCTCCACCTCCCCGCCTTTCTCTTTCTCTTGGCTTCTCTCAATGCTAATTGAGACAGAGAATGAAAGAGAAGCCTGAGATCAGGTGGGAAGATGAGAAATCAATTAGGGCTGGTGGAGGGCATCATTATGCATTCACACCCCCCTCTGTGCAGGAAAAGCCTGTCACTTGCTACAGAATCAATAGAAATCAAAGAGGTGTATGTGTGTGTGTGTGTGTGTGTGTGTGTGTGTGTGTGTGTGTGTCTGTATGTGTGTGAAGACACCAGCACAGACCTCCCCTCCTGCCCTCCATCTATGTCCAAAGACATCTGATTAGCCCGGTGCCTGGGATCAGAAAGGTGACCCACAAACCTGGATTTAGGCTCCTGTGGGTTTCTGGGCTGGCTTTTTTGATAGGCTCTCCATCCAAACATGGGAGATTGATTATCATGGCCTATAGCTTAACCAATAAGCATCTATATCAGGCTTCATCAGTCAAAGCCAAACAAATCAAGGTCACAGAGGACCTTTTATGTATCCCCAGTCTGGCAGTTAAACTCAGGAATTTAAGCAGGAACTGAAAGTCCCCTTTCCACATTCCTGTTCGGCATCTGAAGACCTGTGAAAATTAGTGGAAAGTCTGAGAATGGCTTGAAAAGACGACATCCAGAAGTGGAAAATGAAGCTGAGAACTCAATAATCCAAAAATACAACTTGCTGAGTGTTTATCACTCACTTATTTCTGGTTTATTGGCTGTGAAACAATTAGCAAATTATGCTTTGTTTCTCTCGTTCGCCGGCTTTGTTCCCTCATCGTGGCTCTCTCAGTTGTTCACTTGCGACCTCTCTCGCTCTCTCAGCTCATTCTCGCTCTCTTTATCTTGTCATTTCTCTTAAAAAAAAAGTAGTCGTGAAGACAACGGTTTCATTTTTAACTTTAATGAACCTCACAAAATTTTTTTCTTATATTCAGGCAAGTCACGCTTGGTACTTTCATTCTTTGTGAATGAAGCACTACACGAGTTGAAACAGCTGCTGTTTGACCAATCAGTGATGTTCAGCCCTCCCATAGTTCCTGAACTATTTAAGATCTCCTCTTTCCTTGCAACCTGGAACTATCCTAGAGATGAACTAAATTTAGTCTCCCGTTGCTCCTGGTCAAAATCCAGGTAAAGTTTCCTTTTCTTACCGCTCCTCTGGAACCACAACTTTCTAAAACTTTCTAAAACTTTCTAAAATAATCCCACCAGGCACTGGTTCTTACCAGCCTCAGCCGAAATCAGTGCTCACTGTAGGGCTGATAACGCTGCTGGACTCAGAAAATGTTGCAAGTCACTCGAAAAACAGTTTGCCTCCCGCTGCACGTAGGCAGCATTATAAAACACAAAATCTAACCGGACAAGTTCAAGGGCTAAAACACAATCCTGCAAGTTTTCAAACTAAAACTGAGCTGCAGTGTTTCCAAAAGTCTCGGTCTGAGTTTTAGGGTGGACGCTAGGCATAAATCACCTAAAGGTGGAAGCAAAAAAGCAAACACTGCTCAGGCTTTGGAGACTAAAACACTAACATTATAGGAGAAGCTTGAACTGTATAGATTTGCATCAGCTCTCGTCCTGTTTGACATAATGCTTTTAATTATGAGCTAAGCGTGTGTTACTTCAGAGATTCCTTTTAGCCTCCAAGCATCAGTGAATTTAAATCATTTGTATATGCATTAAGACAGACTGACCCCTCGTTAAGTATCAAACATAATTAAGGTCTGTTCTTGCTTTTTTTCTCCCTCGTCTTGCCTTGACCCCGTCTCTTACTGTCTTGTTATTTTCACACACAGTCCTCTTATGTTGAAAACGTTTCACGAGGAATAATTTGTAAGTAACCTTGATTGAACATTTAGCCATGATAAATATTAGAATGCAGTTAAGTGAGTGTTGGAAGAAGGTAGAAGCTGATGATAAAATAGCAGCTGGGTGATTTATCAGGATTTATCAGCTGCCACAAGGCTGCTGTCGTACGTTCTCCTCGATGAACTATGTTATTAACTGTTAATTGAAAAAGCGTTAATTCACCGCGCTCGACGGAGAATGTCATCTCGACTTTGTTGCTTCTATATCAGAAAAACAGACTTTTTAAAAGTTTGGCCTTCACTGTGAGTCTCTTCAGCGAGGCAGAGTCAGACAAACACTGAATAAGCAGCAATAAGTCCGAAAATGATGTTTGCAGGTGGCAGCAGAGATTCGCGTTGTTCGTTTTTATGCTTACTTACAGTCAGCTTGTGTACATATGATTGGGCGCCTCTGGCTGTGTGTGTGTGCGTATGTATGTGTGCATGCGTGCGTGAGAGATAAAGGGACGGGGAGAGAGCCCGAGTGAGAGGGTTGTCAGTTTTGAGTTGCTGTCATCACTGGTGGCCTGTCACGGCTTAATGCACTCACTGCTGGCACATTCTCACTGTATTAAGTCTACTCAACACACACACACACATAGAATGACACAAGAGATTTCATTTCTATTGTGGCCTGATAACCTCTCTATTCTCTGTCTCGCAGTGCCACCTCAGATCGTGGTTCGACCGCGGGACCAGATTACAGCTCCGGGTCGCACCGTGACCTTCCTCTGTGGCACCAAAGGAAACCCTCCACCTGCTGTCTTTTGGCAAAAGGAAGGCAGCCAGGTAAGAAGCACCACACAACATGTGTTATTATAGTCAGCTGTGAAACTTCTATGTCGTAGAGGATGACACCGCTTCTGCCTCCTAAGGTATCCATCAAGGTTTCACGTCCAATTTGTGTCTGACAGCGGAGAAGCTGTGTTTGAGTGGCAGGTAGAGCCGGTGGTTAACAGAGCTCCCACCGATGATAGAAGCTTCTGTACTATCACATAAATGGGAGTCAGAATAGTGAAGCCATGGTATATTAGGTCATTTTACAAATGGGCCACATCACAGGAAAATGCCTTATATATCTGAGTACAGTTCCAGTTGTATTTTCCCACAGAGTAGTTAAAGTAGTATCAGGGTTCTGACACACATTCGCCTCCCAACACGGTGCATAAAGTTTGGAGTCAGCCTTCAAAGCTCCAGCAACATTTATGTTTTATTCTAAAAATGTTTCAACCTGTGGACCAAATGTGGTGTCCCCTACGTAGATAACAAAAGACACGCCCAGAGATTTGTCCAAATTGGCCGATTAGTTAACACGGAGTCATACACATTAAAATATCATGGATGACTTTAAAACTCTAAAATGTTTTGAAACGTGTGCACCTGGTGGGAGTTTGGCCTTGGGTATTGCACTCAGCCCAGAGTGTGTTGTGCAAAAATGCAGTTCAGAACAAGTTCACATCCACCTTGGCGAGGTCGTCCTGGCACAACCATTGCTACAATTTATTGCGATGTCCATCCATCTGTTTTCCAGTGACCTCTTAATTCTTATCAGGGTCGTGGAGGGTCTGGACCTGATCCCAGCTGACATTGTGCTAGGCCGGTTACACCTCGGACAGGTCGCCAGTTCATCACAGAGCTGACACAGAGACAAACAACTGTTCATGCACAGATTCACACACACGGGCAATTTAGACTCACTGCTGATTAACCTATAAGAATAAATACAAAACAATCAACTACATGTTTGCATGATGAAATTAAAATTAAACATTTTGAATACACACTGACAGATTCCATATTTATCAAACCCAAGAAAGAGTCTATGTTTCCTCACATGCCGCTCTGATACTGCCTGCATCTCTTCTCACTGTCGCGTTCTTGGCTGTCATCTTTTGGTTTTACTGCTACGTTCTGTAGTTTAGTGACTCACACACACACACACATTACCACACATTTATACACACCTCATTTCCCATCATCCAAACAGAGTATTATTCACCAAAGCGTGAGTCTGCACAGACCTGCGTGTCTTCAAAAGCATGTGTGGGTTTGTGCACACATAAGTGTGTGTGTGTGTGTGTGTGTGTGTGTGTGTGTGTGTGTGTTAGACAGGCGAGCGCATGATAAGCAATGCAGCCGGGTTGGAATGCGCTGAAAAGCTTGATGGGTGTGCGTGGGTGCCTCTAGCATGGCTCCCAGGTACAGATTAGAAGGAGAAGAGTGAGATTTGAGGAGGCCTGGAGAATGTGTGTGGGAGAGGGAGAACAAGAGCGGAGGAGAGAGATAAAGAGGAGGGAGCATGGAAGAAAGGGAGGAGGGGAGAAGGAAGTATGTGGGTAGCATGATGTGAATAAAGAAATGAATATACAGTTATTTCATACAGACAAATGAAAATGGAAAATCGGGGATTAAGAAAACACTTATTGTAACGTTGTGTTTCATTAGAAAGAGAAAGATTATTTGTACAAGGCGCAGGTTTTTCTCAGTCTGCAGATGAACGCTTATGCATGTAAAAAGGTGACATATCACTGCTGCTGAAGTTTCCATGAGCAACAGCAGTCAACAGGTTTAATTCAGCTGTTCAGCTCTGTGTTTGGAGGATTCTGCTTACCTGTATCTACATTTATATCTATATCTATATTATTGACGTTTTATTATTATCTATTTATTATTTTATTGTACATACAATCATCTTTGTATAGTACATTTAAATATACATGTATTGTATATATTCCATGTTTATACAGTGATTCTTCTTAATATACTCATTCTCTAATTTTATCTTTATTTGTCCCGTACTGTTATTGGACTGAGTGTTCTTACCGCTGTGCTGACCTCTTTTTCTCCATCTCCATTCAACACATTTCGTTGTACCGTTGACCCCATGTTAACCTACACCTACATAAACGTGAGTCTGCCCTGTTGAAGAACCCTTGAGCAAAGCCCCAAATCCTTATCTTCTGACTCACTGGATAAAAGTAACAGCTGAGGGTCTGCATAATGTAGACGCAGTGGTCTTTTACTTAATGTCAAGTTGAACTGAGGTCCGTCATTTCAGTTGCAGGCCTTGGTTCGTCTATGTTTCCATGGTCAGTCACTGCTCTCTGTTTTCTCTCTTTACTCTGCATTCAGATAGTGTTACTTAAACAGCTGAACAGGTCAAACCACGTCTAACCCTGCAAACATTAACGAGAGCTACATTTATAAATTAATACTGCTGCAAAATTCAGAGCATTGAACTCCCATTGACAGAACTTCCTTTGTGTTGTTGCATGAGGGTTGTATCCTCCAATTTCCATAACGGCTTATCCTTATCAGGGTCATGCGGGCTGCAGCCGATTGTACGAGGCTGGATACACCCTGGACAGGTTGCTAGTCACACAAACACATCATGTGTCAACCTTGTGACAGCACAAACAAGCATTCATGCAGTTTCCCCAGTTAACCTCTTAAACACCTGGAGCATCCAAAAGAACCCATGCAGACATGCGGAGAACATGAAGGCTCCACACAGAAAAGCCCCAGTGGGGTTCGAACCTTCTTGCTGTGGGGCGACAGCGCTAACCACTTCACCAACATGCTGCTCAATTTTTAGACATACAACGTACAGAATGAGTCAATCATAGTGAGGAAGCTAAATAAGAAAGAGACTAATCCGTGTGATGTCTTTCCTCTTCAGATCTTGCTGTTCCCCATCCAGGAGCCGTCACAGTCGGGTCGTTTCTCCGTGTCGCTGAGCGGCGAGCTGACCATCACAGACGTCCAAGTCGAAGACTCTGGCTATTACATCTGCCAGGCGATCAGCGTGGCCGGCAGCATCCTGACTAAAGCCCTGCTCGAGGTGGAGAGCGGTGAGTGTGAACAGGCTGGGTGTGGGTTTACACTGACCTGCGACTGGAAGAGCAATAAACAGCAATCACACACTGATTGTTAGCTTCATTATTTATGGAAAGTACAAACCTCCTTCACTGCTTTAATGTTTTCTCTGCGTGGTTCATCCCCCGTGTGAGAAACATTTTTGTTCAAACCTTTAATCAGTTGAAAATCTCATTAGCATTTTCTACTTATTAAGCCAAAGTAACAGTTGTGAAACTTTCCTCTGTTAACTCGATGAAGTAAAAAAGAACAAAGAGACAAAAAATTCAGGTATATTTCACGTAAACAAGTAAAAATATCAAAGAAACATTCCCAGTCTAAACAACAATTTCTTTGCTAATCTTTAAACTGAACATTCTCAGCTTTCATTCCTCAGAATCTTTCCTCCCACATGCTCCATCATAAGTTAGAAAAATCTTCAAATTAAAATATTCTTCCTCCAAATGAGCAAACAGCAGGAGTCCTGATCTGATGTAATCAAATGGGGCAACTGGTGATAGCGCTATGCAAATAACCGCCCGCCACAGCATATGCTCCCCTCCCATTCAGGGAGGAAACAAGGGTTTTGTTCAGCTCTTAAACTACACCACCAACTCCTGTGTTGACGTTTCACGTTTCCAGTTAGCTCCAGTTAGCAGATATCAGAGCTCTCCCATTGCACAGAATACTAATGAGGCCGCGCGCACGTCTTTAGGCAAATGTCAGACGGCAGGAGGTGAGTGAAATGTTCTATTTTTGCTCAGTCAATGTGCAGCGAGGGCTTTGTGAGAGCCATTGAACGGGAGGAAACAAAACCATTTATGAAAGTGCAGGAATTTTCCGACTGTCTGACCTGAGCATAACTCTTCTAGCTGGCAACACTCATACCACAGTGTTTACATTTAAAGACATACAGTGGAGCCATATATGTCCATGAGTGTCTTGGTGATGACAGTCGAGACGTCAGGAAGGCTGTGGGCGCACTAGGACATTTATTTAGTATAGTATACATAAACATATGCTTTGGTTTACCTGCACATCAAACAGAGGTATGTGTTCTGCTGATGTGAAGCCCAGTGGTGCAGCTGATGTAAACAAAACATACAACATCTGTTCATTTATTTTTGTGTTTCTTTGAGCTGATAAAAGATACAACTTACACTAAATGTGCAAAGTGCAAATTCACCCTGATTTTTCTGCTACAGTACTAAACGTTTGTGTCACCATATCCTAACACACGGTAGTAAATTTAAATGGCTAATAATCCGGTAGTCAAGTTATAGAAGTCATTAATAGTTTATTGTCTATACGTGAAAAGCCTATGGTGCATTATACCCTACAGACACGTGCATATGCTATAGACTGTATTCTTACTCAGATTTATAGTGTTTGTTGAAAGGACACTTTGAAGTATAATAAATATTAAACACTGCATGCATTGATGTAGTACTCAATATCCTGTCAAGCAGTCCATCACTCTGACACAAGGTAACTGTATCAACATATTCCTGCCTGAGTAAAATCTATGTCATCGATTTGCATGTTGAACTGGGGCAGGACCGCAGAGAGGTGGACTTCTGAGAGGCGCCGCTGGGAGTGGATGTTCTCTTCTGGTGACATTTTACATTTTCATGTGGCAGGACAGGCTGTGTGTGATTTTTACAAGCAAACGTGGACATTTGTAGCCCAAAGAGCAAACACTGACTTTCAGTTGTGTGTTTCTTTAGAAATGTGGCTTCCAGGACGATGACAACAAACTAAACAAGAGATTGACATCCACAGAAACATATAAAATAAAATATAAAAATAAAATATGCTTTCCCTGGAACTTTCCTGATGGATAGTCTGAGTGGAAACAGGATGTTGTGGATTTTGCATCAGCCGAGACGTCTGTTCAGATCAGCATTCTGTAGGTTTTGACAAAGCCGCACAAGACTAAGCTGCTAGTAAGGATTGCATCTGATCTATTATTAATGCTGTTGTTAAAGATATTTGTGGTTATTTTGGACGTGAGTTTTGTTTTAGCGGGAAATACTTGAGTTTACGAGAAAACCCATTAAATACCGCGATGAAGATGACCGTGAGAGTGCTCGATGATCACATTTCAGGCCATGAGCGGTCAGACGGGGAACGTGTATCTCCTTGCAGTGCATTGTTCTGTTCAAAAAGGAGAAAATATGGACAAACAGCCTTCTAGTGCAAATATCAGAACTTAAGGAGCGTTTTGTTCAAGTTCAGAAGGTGATCTGAATTCGTTCTCTCTTCCAACAGCACCTTCGGACCGCATCCCGCCTATCATCCGCCAGGGACCAGCCAATCTCACTTTAGCTCCTGGTTCCACCACTCAGTTACACTGCCACATCATGGGCAACCCCATCCCCAGCATCCAATGGGAAAAGGACGGGCGGAGAATCCTGGGAAACGACGGTCGAATCAGCTTGATGGAAAATGGCACCTTCCAGATCACCAATCTGCAGGTATTTGACTAAAATGTCCAAAACAAATAAACCGAGACACTTTATGCATTCATTATGACATGTTTAATTTGCACCTGTCGTTAGGCCTATAAAATATTCACAGCTTTTCAGTGATGACCTTCACCTTAGTTTAATTCATTGTATATTTATGACTGCTTCTCATTCCGTCGCGCCTTCCGGTGAACTGAATTAAAATGTATTCTACATGTATCACTATTTGCACATCAAACACGATGCAGTTGACACAAGATAAACACATTCAGTGCGATAAAACACCGTTTTTTAATCAGAAGAAAAGTATGAAGTGCTTAAACAAAAGACATTTTTATGGGTTGACTCAAATGATGAGTTTTAATGAGTGGAAGAGAGGTGGGGAAAGTAACAAAACTGCATCTATGAGTCGTGATCACCATGATAATGAGTGCGAGAGGCCATTAGCAGTCGTTAGCGCCGTCTTACTCCATGCTAATGAAATCCTTTCTGCCCAGAATTCCCTCCTGGGTACGAGGCAGCACCTGAGGTCACCGCAGCCGCTGCAAGACTCAAGGAGGCTCGCACATTAATTGATTGTGGGTTCTCAATGATTAACGATCGCCGAGACTTGTAATTAAATCCTCGATACATCACTGCAAGTGAGGACGGGATGAAAGAGAGAGGGAGCGAGAAATGGAGATGAGTGAGAGGAGAGGATAGAAGGAGGAGTAGTTGGGAGTCAGAAGCCTAAAGTACGATTTATGCTGCATTCATGTCATGTGGGAATAAAAGGGAGTGACTTGACAGCTAAGAGCACCAACTTGGAAGTGCTTATGTTTTGGAACCCATTTTAAGCTGTCAAACAGCGTGTTGAAGATCTCTGCAGACTTTTGGTTCCGTTTGATCAGAGCCCACACGGCGCACAGACATGCCCTTAGTCATGGTGGTGCGTTTGATTTTGTTGTTTTACAGCAAACACAGCAACAAATTGTATTTATGGCTTCGTTGTTCAAAAACGAGATCACAAACTTGCTCGTAGTGATCATCTGTTTCATTTGAAATGTTCTGTACGCTGCAGATTCTGGCAAAAAATGGACACTCGAGTCCTTCACTGTAACAATGAATCAGAGACTGACTGAAAAGCTGCAGCTGTGTTGCAATTTCACTTCCAGTCTTCCATAACCTGTAACGATGGTAGGAAACAGCACAAAGCTAGCTCTGAGGCTGCGTCGGCGCAGCGGTGCTTCGAGGTGAATGCCCACTCGCTGATATGCTCACAATGACAATGCAAATATGCTGATGTTAAGCAGGTCTAATGTCCACAGTGTTTAACGTCGCTGTTCAGAGTGTTAGCATATTAACAACTGCTAATTAGCACTAAACCCAAGAGCTTGAGGAAATGTCATCGGTTTAGCAGGTGTCATCCCAACAGGAACGTGAATATTTCTAGTTTTATGGAAATCCAGCGAATAGCTGTCGAGACTCAAAAACTGACTCAGAAACCTCTAACATAAACCTGCCGGTGAAGCTTGATGAGAACGCTCAGACAAATCAGGCAGATTTTGAAGTACGCCCTCCTCAGCCAAACTTTGTGAGAAGAGAAAATCGAAGGTGAATGATGAAATATTAGCCAAACTGTCTCCTGTAAACATCCAGTGCAGTTTTCAGACCAACACACTGCTTCAACTTTTGCTCCAGTTGGACTTATTTTTTATTAATATCGTCGTGGTTCCAGATCCCGGCTATAAACGTGGTGATTACAGGGTACTGCTTCCAAAGCCACGACAATAATAATTAAGTTGTAATAGACAGGAAAAGTCTTTAAAGTGCTCTAACATTACTGCCACCATCAAATAAAAGTGGATACAACTGAAAAAGTACAAATATTGTAGACACTCACTTCAGTCAGTCTCCTTTTTTTTTAACACTTTCCTACAATGTTTGATTTATTTTCATATTTGATATCACATTTATCCATTTGAAAAGCTCCAAACATCCCTTTATGTGAGCTCTGCTATGAATCAGCTCTGAAACACAGTGTGAAAAACATCAACACAAAGCACTGAGCACAATGTTCCTTCCGCATGATAGGAAAAAAAAATGAAATCAGCATTCATAAAACACATTTAACCCTGAAATAATCAGTATAAATAAGTCGATTTCATCTGGGCCCCTGGAGGGGGGACAGATGGTCTGTTTGTTCCTTGTACCCTAGCAGTGGGGAGATGCCATTACCCTGGGATCTCTGCCAAACACACACACACACACACACACTGTCACTGTCCCGCACTGGTGCCAAGACGCCCTGGACAGACGGGAAGTGTGTGTGTGTGGTGCTGGTGGGGCGGGGGGGTAAAGGGAGGTTTGTGCTGCCATTCTGCTAAACAGTTGATGTGGGCGTGGGATGGAGGGTGTGTGGTTGTGTGGGTGTGTGTGTGTGTGTGTGTGTGTGTGTGTGTGTGTGTGTGGGTATGGCATAAGTAAGGGAAAAAACCCAGACAAAGCCTGAGGAGAGTGTGTAAGGAGCGTAAACAGATTACCAGGTGTAATCGTGTTAAAGCAATGTGTTGACTTGGACGTACACGTGTCATCGTGGTTAATCAGATTCACGTCGCACTTCCCCCAAAAAAGGATGCGACATCATCATCAGCCTTCTGTTTGTTGTTGTGCAGGCGGCTGACGGCCATGCTAACTGGGTAATTTCGCAGGTGGGTGTGCAAAGAAAAGCAAAAAGACACCAAAGACATTCACATCACTCTGTTTGACTGACGGATGATTTCTGGGAACTGCAGTGCAGAAATATCCTAAATGTCAAAGATGTAATCAGACTGTTATAAATAAATAAATATTCTCAGACTCCCTCTTTAATTTTGGTGCTCCTCTCCCTGCTCGCCTCGCTCCGTCCTCCTCCTGTTCTCCTCTTTTTCCTCGCCTCATCCATTTTTCAGCAATCTGTTTTCGCGCGGTGCCCAGAGCTGCGGGCCTTGATTAATAGTCAGGTGTCTCGGCTGTTTACCCCACACCCGCCCTCCGTGCCGATTCCCCATCCACCGATCAAAAAAAAAACAAAAAACACCACCATCTGGGGACTCGCTTTTTACCCCCTCAGACAGACGCGCCCATCAGCCCGGGCCCACAGGTCAGCTCAAGGTCAGGGCCCTATAGAAAGTAGAGGCAGAACAACGAGGGATGTTGTATAGGGGTGGAGAGTCACCTGTCCCCGTGTCCTGCAGGACGCTTTGACAAGCCACTTAGGCTTGAGTAATTCCTCTGTCAGCGTTACTGATGAGCCGGCCCAGATGCAGGAGAGGAGAATGGCCGAGTACGTGCACGCTGCTCAGCGAGGCATTAGTCATGATAGGCTCTGCCTCACACATCCTCTGCATAATGTATAAGGTTTTCAATGGAAAATGTGGGCTGTGTTCACAGAATAAGTGAATAAGGGAAGGCTGATTGTGTTTGCGGCGGATCGGGTCTGCATGTAAATTGATGAACAACTGAAGAGTTAAACATCTTGTAGCAAAACAGATGAAAAACTAATTAAAAAATCCACATAATACACCCACACACACACCTGTACAACCACACACACACACACACAAAGAGTGCAAGAGGAGAACTATTATAGAGAGCCGGCAGCTCTCACAGGTGCAGTTAACATTAAAATATAAACAGTCGGTCCCTTTGCCCTCACAGTGAATTGTAAATGGAGTCAAAGTATCTGACACTCTCACTGTAATTTATCTACTTTTACACCGGCAAAGTTTATATTAAACAAACACAGTTTTGTTCCCACTACTTTCCCTCCAAAACACATCGTGTGTGTCCTTTTCATACCTCATAAAACAACTTACGACACCGCATCGTTCACGTCTCTCGCTGTCTTTTTCCTCTCCGCCGCCTGTTTTACTGGCACACTGAAGAAGTGCCAAAACATTTTTTGCATCAAGAAAAATCTTCAGTGTCCCTTCAGCATTGACGCTCACCATTGTCTTCGAGCAAGCACTTCTAACGAGCCGTCACACACAGCATCACACCACGCCTGTAGCTCGTGTCCTGGCTGCCAGTAGTTCGTCATAGGATGCTGATTGGTCTGTAATCGCTGTGGTGCATCGCTCAGAGCCTGGCAAGATGTTTTATTGCAGATCACGAGTGTAGCTCACGAGGTTTTCAGTAATTAATCATTGATTAATCCGTCAATCATTTTCTTAATTGATCGATTAATTGTTTGGTCCATAAAATTCCAGAACAGGGTGCAAACACAAACCCAACGTGACATTCTCTAATGCAGGGGTCCTCAACTGGGGGCTCCGCAACCCCTAGAGGGTCCACAGAGGTACTGCAGGGGGTCTGCCAAAAAATTAATTACATGTGGGGGTCCCCGTTCTGTTTGTCTGTCGTCCTTGGCTGAAAGGACTACAGACCTGCTCTACTGTTTTATTTCGTCCACAACACAAAGATATTCAGTTCACAGAGGACTAAAGAAACCAGAAAATATTCACATTTGAGAAGCTGAAGAAAATTTGAACATTTTTAAAACAAAAAAAACAATCTGTTATCAAAATATGGACAAAAACTGACAACTAATTGTTGCAGCCCTGCCATGTTTTCTTCTGTAATGGTGAAACGATGGAATACAGTTGAAGAAGTCCATTTGAAGTAGTTTTTTGTTAACGCAGTGCTGTCGTCTTTTTGAACTCCACCTTCAAAACCTAAAATGAAACAGAGAAACAAAGAAAGACAAAAAAGAATAACCTGGAGCATTAAAGCCGAAGCAACAGAAACGCGTGCAGAGGGGAGTTGTTCCTACCTCAGTGTCACATTGAGAGATTCCCCTGTGTAGAGACCCCCAACATCCCCCTCTGTTGTAAGCAATTTCACAGCCCGTCTAGCTTTTGGCTTGCCTCCCCAAAAATTTAATAGCCAAGCATTCACATGTGCGCACACACACATTTATCACACACCTCTTAATTACATCTGCTCATAGCCTGTCCAGAATGCTAAGTAGCTGTTGAGTATAAAGACTGGCTCCTCAGAAATGTTCTAGACCTCTAGCCGGTCATTAAAATTCTGTCCTTTGATCCTTCCTTTAACTCTCCTCCTCTGCCGTGTAGCAATCAGACGAGGAACATAAAAGCCACCAGCTTGACTTTAGCTCCGACTTCAAATAGGTCCGCTGAGAATATATCATTTATGAAAAAATTCAAGTAACAACAATTGACAAAATGTCCACTGTAGAAGCAGTTAATTAAAGCAGATGTTATATTATGCCGTGCTTAACGAGAATGCAGTTATTCATGTGTAATTAACAGAAAACTGGCTTCTTTTGAGCGTGAATTACTATCAGTCCATACTATGAAAGAATAACGATCCGGAGGCTTTGCTTAACCGAATCACGGCTGCGTTTGATGAAATTTAAATCCATTCACATTACCACGAGACACCGTATGCCTCTGAAGTTCACCTGTCTGAGGACTGAAATGTTCACCTTTATGTTATTATGTCCGTCCATGCATCACTAATTCCATCCCTGTTGTCAGGAATACGTGCTTAGTTTCCGTCTTAGATACTTAAATGAAGCCGTCTGTGATTTTCATGCTTGCAGAGGTGAGAGGTGTCTTCCACGCCCTCGAGATGCTGCAAAAAAAATACAGAAAGGCGATGGACGGTCTACTTTATAAACATATCGGCTCCAATGGGAGCTTCAGTCTGCTTTACACTGATACTAAAAAGCCAATCTTACTTTGAGGTGAATGTGTAAAGAGTCACTTGGTCGGCTTTGTGTGAATAACGGCTCTCTTGTTCTGCCAGCTTTCCGTCCACGCCAACTTCCCTCTGCTCAGTATTCTGAGTACAAACATTCTGGTTTGAGAGATATGACATTTAGTCTCAATCACTGGTAATGGGTACATTAACATAGTATCATGGACTCACACATACACACACACACACACTAAACTAATGATACACGTTTTACTGTTGCCAGGAAACGGACTCTGGGGTTTACACCTGCCTGGCTTCCAGCTCCAGTGGAGAGACGAGTTGGAGTGGAGTGCTCACAGTCAAAGGTAAATTGTCTCTGCGTGATTTAAATAAATGCAGCGTACGACAACAGTGAGATGTATGATTCACCAAAACAACCTTTTTTATTCAGTGAAAATACGAGTGCAGCTCACCACTCTTTATTTAATTTCATTTGGGTAACTTTGGAGAAGTTGCCTTGTAACCCATTTACTGTTTTAATGAATAGAAAAAATTATCAACTGCGCTTGTGACTGCAGATGAAAAAATCAGAATGCTGAGAGTTCTTAATGTGCTAATTTTCTGTAAAAAGTTGGACTAACAAGATATTGTACCTCGTCACCATTTAATTGCTCAAGTGGCTCAACAAGTAGCTCAGTCTAATTAAAACACTTAACCCCTAACTCCCGAGGCTGTTACCGGGCAGACTACAAATATAAATGTGAGACACTACAGGAAAATACAAGTTGTTGTTTATTTTTCATGCACTGCTGAATTTTGAGATTTTCAGTTATTTTTCAGACGAGTGGAAACACAAAATACACTTTTAGTTTGACTTCACTGTCTGTTTGTAGACCTCATTTGTATATTTAATTAAACATAATATGATATAATCATAAACTGTGGAAGCTTCAAGGTGATCTGATATTGGCAAAATGTCATTTTACAGTTCATATTTTGAAGGTTGAAGAGTTTTTTTTTTCCCTTAGACTCTGAAACAAAAATCTCCACATCAGTAACTCCATCCCTTCCAGCTTTATTTCGATCTATATCCTGAAGAAGCGTTCGTTTATATATCATTCAGAGAATGATTCATAAAACATTTTATTCCTAAAAACCAAATCCAACAAATTGAAATTGATTTTTTTTTTTATGACTGTTGAATTTTCTGATTTATGGAGCAAAGACAAAAAAAAAAAAAAAAAAACTTTGCCTCTAATATGTCACGAACAGAAACAAAAATTTTAAAGCTGACTTCACCCAGCGTTCATATTTCTGTTTAATTAGATGTTGCATCATTTGCATATTTAAACATTAAGTCAAAGTAACTTGAACTGAGTTTTTTCAGGATGATATCTGTTTGTTAGAATTTCACCTGTAGTCTCTGCTGAGCGGTGCAGCCACTTTTCTGTGAATAAATAAAGGTTAAAATGTGCCCTCATTTCATCGGCCGCCGCTGCAGCTCAAAGCGCACTATCAGACGAATCACCGTGCTTTGTGAGGCTCTGCCCTTTTTATTTTCTCTACACCTCATCAGGCTTTAGCACATAAAATATTTAAAGCTGTAGAGATTTCATTAGAGGTATTAAATGAAGGAGTAACGGCTTAACAAGCTGCTCTGATGACACCTCCGTTTGTTATTTGACTGTTAGCGTGAAATGGTTAGTTAAGATCTAATAGTTTCGGTGAAAAGCAAAATTGTGAAGTCTTTTAGAAGTGAGAAACTCTGCCCGTAGCCACGGTGATGCAAATGTTCAGTCAACATTAGCGCAATTACACAGAGGACATCATGAAAACTGTAATGCTAAAGGCGGATGTTGCAGTTTAATCAAATGTGCACCCTCATCCTCTCTGCTTTTATTTCTCCTCCTCTCTCTCCTCCCTTCCTGCCTCCTCTTCCTCCTCCTCTGTTCCCCTCACCATCCAGAGAGTGCAGACTCGTCAGTGGCTCAGACCACGGAGCCCTTCCAGTTGCCAGGTCCGCCGCACAAACCCATAGTCACAGACGTGTCCAAGAACAGCGTCTCCCTGACCTGGCAACCCAATGCCCACGAGGGAGGAGCCGCCGTCACCTCTTATATCATCGAGGCATTCAGGTGAGTTCTGCAAAAATGTAAGATATATCAGAGGCAGGTGCAAAAACAAAAATGCATGGACACACACTTTCCCTCCACAGTTGTTGAGAACAAATGGGATTTTTGTCAGGTACCGTCACTGCCTGCATGCTTTTTCTGCAATTAATTAAGTCACAAACCATTTCTCTTTATTTAGCAGTCAAGACTGTATTCTTCCTGTATTGAATATCTTAAAATATGACAGTTTTAATGCAGAAGTAATGGTCTTGCAAGAATAAAACTCCTTTTCATTCTGCGACAGTAAAACACCTTCACTGGAGCCCAGACTAATGAAATTCTTTCATGGTTTGCTGCTCTTTAAAGTGAGTCGAGCCGCCACATTTATTAATTATTGTTAGACCTTGAAAAGCAGACTAAAAAAACCGACATACAGAACAATTCAGTGGATAAAATGTAGGCAGAATGTATCATTTCAGGTTTCGCAGCCCACCTTTGTTTGCAAGTTGTGAATGGATGACATAAGGAGTCAAAACATGTCGCAGAACTCTGCTTGTGCTCAGCACATACAGTTCCTAAGTGACAAACGTGTGAGGGCTCTGTGGTCTTGTTTGTCACGGTTAATCTACACACAATCTATACGTGAACCTCAACACACCTCAGCTGAAACCTTCAGGTGCTGCCACCTGAGAGGCTGAAGTCCACCTTGGATTAATTAGGGGTAAAGTTGATTTAGCCGAGCCGGGATGGGCGGCTCGACGGATGGAAGGAGGCCTCCAGATGAGGAGAGAGGCAGCGTTACTGGGAAATGTGTCCTTCCAATTCGATAAAGATGGGTACACCGGCAGAGCTTAATCAGATCCAGACGTCCGCCGTGGCCCGTGGCAGCAGAGCGTTTCCAAGTAACGCAAACTGATTCTTTATAAAGCAGCTGGAGGGGACCGGTGGGACGTTTGCAATAACATTTCCTTGCCTGAGGTGCTATGGTTTGTTTGTAAGTGCACAGGGTAGAGCGGGGCTTGTGTGTCCATATGCATTGTGTAATAGTGTTTAGGTACAAAAGCAGACTTTCCATTCTCCACACAGCCTTGTGTGTGTGAACCACCTCTGAGCATCTTCTGCACCTTCAAGTTACCTTGAGTCTAATGCCAGCACAGGGCGGCCTCTACACTCACACACAAGAGATGAGTATTCATGAGTCGTTTTCCTCTTTGGTCTAATTGTGCAGTTCAGCACTGAAGCTAGTTCGCCACAAACCCCCCCGCCTCACGGTACCCTTGGGGAAAATCTAAAAGTGTCAAACAAATGGTTGGCGAGGCCTTCGTGACTGCTGCTCTGCCAAGGTGACAGTGAATTCACAGAGAAAAAAGGAGAGACGGGAGGAAGAGGGAACGGGGGTTGCAGGATGGCGGGATAATGCATCTGGGGGAGTGCCACAAGGCTAAGAAACATGCCCTCGTTTCCTGTCGGCAGCTGTGCCTTCGTACAAGCCTCATTACATTATTCATCAGGACGGCAAATTGTATCGTTTGGAGGAGATCTTCCACCGAGTGCAAAAACTTCTCTGAACCGAGTCACTTTGCTCGCATCTGCTGTTGTTTACCAGATAAGAAATATTAAAGGAAGCCAAAAATAGGTCCTGCTATTGCCTGGAGATCTTCTCATGCATTGTTTAATTGTGCAGCTGCACATCAAATCAGCATTACAAAGCACTCCTGAATGTGTGCAGACACGCGTTTTGTACAGAGCGATGTATATATTTCCTCATGTGCTGTACAGATTTGAGGTACTCGTGGTTAACTTGAATTTTTTTATGCCACTTTACATTTCACCTCAACATTTCCGAGACAGATATTGTACTTTTAACTCCACCACATTATTTGACAGCTGCAAAGGTGCATCCTGGTAGACCTAGTAGAGTAAACACCACCAGAGTGCATTCAGCTGCCTTATGCTACATGTCATCTCATGTCTGTTTTCAGCTGTCAATGTCCAAACAAACGCACAATTATCAGGCTACAGGTAGAGCGGGTCGTCCACTAATCAGAAGATTGGTGCTTCGATCCCCGGCTCCTCCCTTGGGCAAGATACCGTTAGCCAAATTCCTCCTGAAGGCTCTGCCATCAGTGTGTGAATGATTAGCTCCAATGAGCAGTTGGCACCTTGCATGGCAGTTAGTGCCGTCAGTGTGAGAGTGTGTTTGAATGGGTGAGCGTGATGTGTTGTTTAAAAGCTTCTTAAGTGGTCAGAAGACTAGTGGTATCGTCCATTTATCAACTTCTGTCCTTTTGCAGCCAATCAGCAGGCAGCACGTGGCAGACTGTTGCCGACATGGTCAAAATGGAAACGCACACAATCACCGGCCTTCTCCCAAACACCATCTACCTGTTCATTGTCCGAGCTGTCAACGCCTACGGCCTGAGTGATCCGAGCCCCATCTCAGAGCCTGTCAGGACTCAAGGTCAGATCTCATGTCAAATAAAACCACGACTGTGTTAATGCATTGGCAACAGCGCTCCAATGTGAAGTGAATGTGTGTGTTTCCTTCAGATGTGAGTCCTACAGGTCAGGGAGTGGACCACAGGCAGGTGCAGAGGGAGCTGGGAGAGGTGGCCGTCCAGCTGCAAGATCCCGTCACGCTGACAACAGCTTCCATCCGAGTATCCTGGACTGTGAGTGACTTTTTATGTGACGTTTAAGGGTTCACTTTATTTTCATCTCTCCTCTTTCACCTTTTTTTAACTTTCCCCGCTGTGTCACCCTCGATTCACCAAGGTTGACCGCCAGTCTCAGTTCGTCCAAGGCTACCGCCTCTTCTACCGTCCCAGCGGTGGAACCTGGCTCCTCCAGGACATCAACTCCCCCTCCGAACGCAGCACCGTCCTCACCGCCCTGCTGAAAGGAACCGAGTACGAGATAAAGATCCGTCCCTATTTCGACGAATTCCAGGGCAAGGACAGCCGAACGTTGCTGGTTCGGACACCAGAAGAAGGTATTAAATCTGAAACGTGTCCGTGCCAGAAAGAGATTCAAAGAAAAACGTCTTTTAATAAACTAGGCCAGGCTTTCTTTGACATTGCGGGGCCTTGAAAATGGCTGTTCATTAGCCTGTCTGACACCACATGAATCTCAGTAATGTTATCTCATTTTGGGGGTTAATTTTATATCCTCTGCAATTTGAGTTCATTTATATTGATCCCTATTTTCATTAAATTCAGCCTCCACGCGCTGCGATTTTTTGCAGCCTGAGGTTCACATCAGTCTTATATTGGTTGATGCAAACTCCAGATTAAAAACAAGAAAGACAACTTTTTTTTTTGCCACCAGCGTTTATAGACTTTGGATCGACCTGCCTGAGTAGCTTAGTCTGGAAAAAAAACATTATTAACTTTTTAAAGTGCTCAATAAAACTCCTGCTGCAGCTCACTTTCATATTTCTTCACTTGTGTCTTAGATGTCCTCGCTTTTATTGCCTGCTAGTTTTTGCAGTTGTGTACTCACTTGTTTATAGTTTATTCCGTTCATTGAGTCACAGGAATGATGTTTATGAAATGCTGTCTGCTCTCACAGTCCCCAGTGCCCCGCCAAGAGCTGTTACAGTAGCAACGGTGAAGCTGAGCAACAGCACCGGCATCAGCGTCACCTGGGAGCCTCCACCCAGCCGCATGCAGAACGGCATCATCCAGGAGTACAGGGTAAACACACCAGGTCACACATGCCGCACGTGCTTCCACATGTTTTAACACCAGATATTAATCTGCATGACAAACTCTGTGTCTCCAAATAAGGTTTGGTGTGTGGGCAGCGGCGGCGACAATCAGACCCGTTACCACATCAACCGGACGGTGGACGGGAACGTGTTGTCCACGGTGTTGAGAGGCCTGATACCCGGCGTGCTCTACCAGGTGGAGGTGGCGGCGGTGACCAGCGCCGGCATCGGCACTCGCAGTCAGCCGGTGTCCGTCCTCATCAGTGAGTCACGGAAACAGCTAGTTTTGAGAGTCGAGAGAAATTTCTAATTTCAATCTATGAACTTTGGTACTAATATTCATGGTGCCCAGAAGATGAACCAAAATTATTTAGGTGATCGTGTTAGGTGATTATTTTTATTTGCCATATTTTGCTCAGTATTTTGGTTTATAAAAATAAATACAAAACTAATGACAGTCCCATCAGCCTTAACTTAATGCCCTGCTGTGCCTTGTTTTTACCAGTGGATGGATAAAACAACAAAGATAATAATTAAACTAGATGTAATTCTCCCTCAGTCCTTGCTTGTTGTCTTATTTTGCCCTCCCTCATTCTCCCAGAGCTGCCAGCCGAACAGCCGTCCACGCCAGGCGGTGGAGGCGCCGGCGCCGGCGACGGCGGCGGAGAGAGCAGCGTCAGTCTGGCTGAGCAGATCACCGACGTGGTCAAGCAGCCGGCGTTCATCGCGGGCATCGGCGGAGCCTGCTGGGTCATCCTCATGGGCTTCAGCGTCTGGATCTACTGCCGGCGCAAGAAGAGGAAGGAGCTGAGCCACTACACCGCCTCCTTCGCCTACACGCCAGCAGGTCGGCAGAAATGATTAAGACGTGAAATGGTATTTTGTTATTGACCCGAGGCTCTCTCTGTCTGCTGCCTGATATGATACCTCGCACTCATGGCAGAAGTCTTGTAAATTACCTGAAGTGGCAGATTGTTGCCTGAGGCTTTTTTCATTTAAATACATTTTGGAGCAAGTCTGATTTATTTTATTAAAGAGAAAAAATAGCCACAGTGTTACACTCACATAGGCTCAATTTGACCTTGAAGACTTGTTTAATACCTCTAAATATCTTTTTGTGTAGTCGTGTTCTCCACTATGACACTTTACTGACATACAGTATTCACACACATCAAACCTTATGGAAGATCCATGAATCCTTATCTGTCTCTCTCTCTGTCTGTCTTCTGCAGTTGGTTTTCCTCATGGAGAGGGATCAGGACTCAACGGAAGGTAATTCATTTATGTCCTACATTTATATTCTGCTATGTATTCATGCATTCTGTCTAAATTCAGTCAGTCCGTGCAGATTTTTCTTTGCTGGGTCTGATTTCCATTTGGGAAAGTCGTTGCTGCTGTGCTGCGTCCCGCCATCTCTCAAATTAATGCCAGAATGTCTCTGTAGGCCCGGCGTGCTGGGAGGCAACATGGGCAACTACCCGTGGCTGGCAGACTCTTGGCCCACCACCAACCTGGTCCACAGCGGTAAAGAGGCCGTCAACTGCTGCACCACCAATCACGACACAGCTGAGAGATACTACAATGGTATGGCTGCTTAAACAGACGAGTGTGAATGTCTGTTTCTGTTCTCTGCCGCTAATGTGGAAAATGTCTGAAGTTGAAGCATTATTGAGTTAGGTGATAAGTACAGACATTCACTGTGACAGTGTTAATAGGCTCCTAACAAAGGAAGAAAACTGTGCTAAATATAACCTCCATCCTCCGCCCCCTGTGCAGAAGCCGGCATCTCCAACTACTTGAATCAGACAGAGAAGTACAGCATGGGCGGCTCCACCGAAGGTCCTATCTATAGCACCATTGACGCCACCAGCGAGGACCTGCACAGCTTCACCTATGCCCAGCACACCTCCACCACCCCCTATGCTTCCACCTCCATCATGCCTTTCACCAACCAGACACAGGCGCCAGCACACGGTGGCGAGCAGCAGCCGGATGACGGACACTGGATCACCCAGCCGGGGCCCTCCGGAGCTCAGTACGCCCAGCCGGACCGCTGCAATGGTGAGGAGGAGGAGAACCAGGACCTTGACCTTTTCTGTTTGGTGTAGACGGATCTTCTTGTTACAGCTCACCAGCTGAAACAGCTTGGCACATGCTGTTTAGTTCTCAGCATCACAGTGCTTGTTTTCTAAAAACATCTCCAGCTGAACAGACCAATCACGGCTCCTGCCATATTTGCTGATTTAAATGTGATCTCACACAAAAATGGAGCTTTCTTGAAGGGCCAAAAGAAAATAGCGCTTTTAAAAATCCCATTTTGACGCCCCGTCGAGCCGCACTCTCACTCTCACACTCATATCTTTCAGCCACGGGTCTGCTGGGTGTCAGATCGTGATAACAAAATATCCTCTTCAGGTGAATCATGGGGTTTTTCTCTCTGTCTCTTTTACAGGAAAGCCCAAGCAGAAGGCGATGGGTAAGGCTGTCAAGACCCCGTCTCTGACCTGGATGGAGGCGTTGCCCCCACCTCCCCCAATCGGAGAGCTGGAACAGTGTGAGCAGGACGAGCAGTCCCCGGAGCACGAGGACATGGACTTAGGGTGAGTTAGACTTCTCCATCACTTTCTCACACACACACACACACACAGCTCTATAAATTAGTATTACAGCGCTACATCATCATTTAGACTTACTGTCACCTCTATCGGGCACATTAAGTATTGAACCCAACGTGGCTCCAGTGCCTCTGGCTTTAACAACTCAATTACCTCAGCTGTGGTCAATTGCTTGAGTGATTTAACTGTTTTCCCTACCCTTAAAACACAATTAACTGTGTTCTTCCTTCACCGGTCGCTCTTCACATCTTCAGAGCAAACTATCATTCAGCATCACGCTCAGAGCAGTAATCCCACCCAAGTGGAAGCTTAGCCTCCTGCAGTTTTGCCAACGGCAAGGCCTCCGACTCGAGTCGAGCCTCAAAGAACGGCATTAATCTTTAAGTAGCCCAGAACGAGCTGGAATTTAAGGCACCAGTGAGACCCCGTGAAGATAAGATCCAGAAATGTCTCTTACACTGTATGATTTTAGCTGTAACACTCTTCTTTGTCTTCTTTGCAGTTCCGATGAAGAGTGGTGTCCTCCTCTGCCAGAGAGGACCTATCTGATGGAAGGCTGCGAGGACGGGCCACAGCCCCCGCAGAGGAATGTCGCCTCATCTCCGGCCACCTCCTACAGCCACCAGTCGACCGCCACGCTCACCCCGTCGCCTCACGAGGAGGCCCGAGTTCCCCACGACCTCCCTCGCCTCCACCAACCGGACAGCCAACAGCTGTCACGGTATGTAAATAGGCTCGACATTGCCCGGTGGCTAATGGTCGTGTCCATATTTGAATCTACTCTTTACGTCTAGAAAACAGCTTCATATTTGTAACAGACAGGCAGAACCTGAAGCATCAACACAGAAGATAAAACACAATTTATACTTTTTCCCAACCTCAGTCTGAACCAAAGATTTAGCCTCTGATTCCATCGATCTGTCCTCTCCAGTAACATGTTGCCCTCACTTCCCATAGCAGAAGGTTACCCTGCGGTCCAGTTCCAGTTCCCCAGGCGCCCAGCCCGCCGCTCACCCAGTCCAACCCCAACCTCTCTGGCCAACAGCATCACGGCTCATCGGAGGTTGGCACGCTGCAGTGCCAAAGTCCTGCCCATCGCTGCCTCCACAGCCAGGGGCCGGCTCTCGATGAAGACAGCGTCAGCGCGACTACACCCGGTAAAGTGTCCAGCAGTGCCGTGTGCTCATGCATACAAGCCTGCATGTAACACACACACAGGCACAAAAGCAAACAAGATCATGCAAGCCTAACCGCAATTTATGCATTCGCCCTAGAACTGTGTTGACTTACTGTTTTCAATTTAAATAATCCATATGCATGAAATGCTCCGTGTCTGTTCAGTATAAAGAAAAAGCTCTTTCTGATTGTTGTTTCTCTCCTCCCTCAAACAGTGCACAGTCGCTCATCCCCAGCAGATACAAGCACTCCCCCCAACCAAAAATCACGAGTGAAAAAAAAGGTGTCGAAGAGTTCAGCGTACAGAAGAGATATTCAAGGAGGTGAGTGGATTCCACTTCAGAGATGGAGGGAACAATAACACTTCATTCGTGACATTTTTTTTTTTCAAATTCAGTGTTATTGAGCATTTTCCGTGAAAGTGACATCAAACGTTCTGAGTAGCTGAGTACTGCAAAAGAGAAAGACGTGTCCACAGTTTTCGTCTGTTGCTGTTCATTAGTCTTTGTCGCTCCGTAAATACGCTCCGTAATAATTCAGAATGCACACACACACACACACACACACACACACATCCTGCATCACCATCTGTGATTGAATATCTACGACAAATCTACAAAGACGAGATGTGAGGCTCGTGTTGCTGTTTTCTAAAAGGAAACAGTAACTCGCTGCTCAGGCTCTCTCAATTATGTGCAGCAGAACAACAACAACATGCTGTCATTCTTTTTTTTAAAGCAGGGAATTAGCCTCGACTGAAAAAGGCAGCAGACATTCTTCACAGATGCTCTTCCCTGCACTTCTTTCTGTTTTTTAGACCTGCCGCCACCTCCAGAGCCACCACCAGAGGAGAACAGGTTGCAGGGCCCTCAGGGGTGCACAGAGGCCAGCAACGTGGGGAACAGCGCTCTGTCCTCCCTGGAGAGGAGCGAATATAGCAGCAATAGTCACCAACGGAAAGGCTCGGGACAGAGACACGCCGAGAGTAAGACAGCGTTTTTTGCAGAGTGTGGTATTGTAACACGTAACATGTGTCCATGACTAGATGCCAGGTCGTTCTTTATGCATGACTATAACAATTATAAGCAAACACATCACAGGTTTGTTGGGCATAAATGAAAACACAATGTGTGGTCTACAAAGCCCAGGAATCCTGCAACATGATGCCTCCTTGTAGCAGAAAATTGCAGCTTTTTAAGAGAAAATTATACGTTACAGCCGCTGTGTTTTCATTCACCTCCTTCCACAAACAGTTACAGCTAATGACTCAATGCCAGAATTAAATACGGGCAAGCAGAAGTAGTTGTTGGTGTTTTAGTCCTGAAAATCATCTTTAAACTGTCATTTCTCCTTCTCCTTCTCCTTTCTCCTGTGTTTCTGCCTTTTAAACACAGTGCTAACCCCTGTTTTGCTTCCTTCATCCTCCTCAGATGAAGACATGATGGCGTACAGCAGTAAGGCTGGTTACCTTTCCAGGAGTCAGATGTCCAGTAACTGCTCGACCACAGGAAGCTCCTCATCTAGAGGCTCCACGGGCTCCCGCGGGCTCAACTCGGCCAGAAAACACAACGAGGTAGGACGCGGAGACGCTGATAATTTTATAATTCCAATGCGGTTTCATGCAAGAAACCTCAAATGCTTTTAATAATTGATGCTTTCAGATATCTCTGAGCACGGGAGCAGAGTATTCCTGACATGGAGAGGTTCATGTGGTTTAGTTTTATCTACATATCATTTACTTGTGCTCCATAAAACACACATAATCTTTTATGTGCAGACGCATGAAAAGAACTTCTGCATTCCCTTGTTGCTCTCTCACACACACACACACACACATACACACACAAACATGCTTTCAGGCTCATACATACAGATCTACCGACTCAGGCTTTACAGTAAGAAACAATGCTAAGCGCACACGCCCACTGCTCTCTCTGGAGTGCACTCCGCTGTCGGAGCGCTCCTCTAAACGCGCCCCCCGCAGGCTTCTTCGTGATGCGCCGGTGTCTTTTATGGCAGATCAAGCTGTGCCAAATGAACGGGAAGCTCTGCTGGAATTTTTTTGCGAGAACAGTGTTTGACATTCCTCAACGTTACTGCAGGTAGACAGAGGTGTGCCAGCTGATAGAAAGCATAGGTTTGCAGGACTGTAGCTCAGGAGGCAGAGCATGTTATTCCACATGTCGAAGTGTCCTTGAGCAAAGATACTGAACCTCAAGTTGTTCCTGGTTGGCAGGCCAGCACCTCGAACGGTCTGTCTTCATCAGACTCAGTGTCTGCAGTCCATCTGTGTACGATACCCTGTCAGGAATGTGACGGAGAAACAAACACCAAGATGTACACGCAAGATATTTGTTTGACAGGAAAAGTTTACCCAGAATTCAAATTTAAAGTGAATTTAAGTTGACGCTTTTACATTTTCATGTCCAGGTTTTCCATTTTCAAATATATATATGTATCTATATATATCTCAATATGCAATTTAAAAAAAAAACATTTTTATGGCCTGATTATCCACAGAAGTAGAATAAAATCATGATTCATCATCTTTCGATTCGATTTCACTTGTTCAAATGTTTTATTTTACTTTAAAAGTACCAACACTGGGGTGTTGATTAGCTCAGTCGGTAGAGCATCCGCCCCATGTATGAAGGTTCAGTCCTTGCCGCAGCGGCCCGGTGTTCGAATCCGACCTGCGGCCCTTTGCTGCATGTCGTTCCCTGTCTCTCTCTCCCCACATTCCTGTCACTCTTCAGCTGTCTGTGTCTAATAAAAAGCTTGAAAAAGGCCAAAAAATCTTTAAAAGTAGCAACGCCACACTGACACAGCAAGTCCGAGATGGAAAATGTTTTAAAGAGTAGTTAGAAAGAGAATCTGAGTTTGTAAAGTTACTAGTAAATATAACTGGAATACAGTAAAAACTACAATTATAACTACTGCTACTCTTTACAGAAGTTAATTAATTTAATTAAAGTTTCAGAGTGAAATTGTGCAGCAGCAAACAGTCAAAGTAAAGCATTAGAATTTACTGATGACGTTGAACTTAGTCGTCCGGCACGAGTGCAGATTTATGAGAGATGGGCAGCGTCGCAGCTTTGATGCTGTCTTTTAGTGCTGTAGTTGTTAAGTTTAACGCTGTAACCTGAGGCGTCACCATAAAGCTGCCTGTGTACGGAGGAGGAGAAAGGATGGCCCTGTCACGGGTCACTCCATGCCGACCTCGACACACATCTGACATGGGAATGTAGCAAAGCGACTTGTAAAAGCGACACACATGCACAATTGCTCCTTTCACTCGCTGTCAACACATACACACACGCACAGAGCTCCCTTGTGTCTCGTGCCTCTCAGGTCACCCCCCTGTGGTGCAGTAAAGGAACACCTCACCCCCTCCTTAACTGACCCATACTGGCCCTTTCACGCCTTGCCGGGGACATGAAAGCACAACCTCCCTAATCTGCAATAAAGTTTGAGGTGTTTCCACAGGAAGCCTGGATTAGGTTATCCCCCCTCCTTCCTGTGGTGTTGCTGACTGCTATCTTTGCCCTTTGACCCAGGCGGTCAGTTTAGGGGGAGTTGGTGTTGAAAGGTGGAGGGGGATGTTGCTGTCTTCAGGGTCTGATGCTGGAGACACAATACACCTCTGTACAGAGGAGGCATATCAAATGTGGATTTACTGGCATTAGATAGGCATGAATGAAGCTGACAGCAAATTAGACTCTGGGTACGACACACAAGGACAACATCACTGCACCGAACGCTGCTCATGCAAAACTGATGCTTGTAATTTGAACAAAACTTTTTTTTTCTTGTGACCAATTAGATCTCAGGGGGAATAAAAAAAAAAAAAAAGAGCACAGACTTCACAAGTTTCCACTTCACGCACTACCCTCGTTATATCAGGCGTCCCAATTCTTGCAAGAACATAAATCCACAACAGATCTGCCACTTTCTGTCACCATCTTCTCGCCTAATATATTTATTTTCCTCTCCCTGAAATGTCACTTTCCTCCCAACCAGAAGTGACATTTGATGCAAAAATAAGTTATAAATATATCAAATGAAAGCTCTTGATGAGCTCCTTCTACTGCCAAAAGGGCATATGTGACTTCTGAACAAATCTAAAAGTTATCTACTGAAATCGCTGAACACATTCACCCATTTGGGGCTAAAAGGGCATATTTTTTTTGTTTTGGCTCTCCTGTCAAGTTAAATGTCACCTTCGTCCCTCTGGTTCTCACCCCTCTAACTTTTCCTTTTGATTCAAGTGTGTGTATATAGTTTGACGCATGCTTCTATACAGTACGAGTATAACAGATGATGACAGAATGGCTGCATATTCATGAAACTGCCAAACCATCACCGCCAGATTTCAGATTTGATATGTGCTGTTGCAGAGTCGCTGCTGTGTCGCAGCAGCTAAATCAAACTGACTTCCACTCCGGGAACATGAATCATAAAAAAGGCAGCAAGCTGACGGCTGTAGACTGTTTGCTGCGCATTAAACTTTGTTTTCATATTCAAGTATAAAACATTTGTGTGATTTATAAAATTCTTCATCTGATGAATGGATAACTCTTCCCTGCAGCACCATGGAAAGCCACAGCTGAGAAGTACTTACAGTAAAAGTGGGCAAGACGTAAAAATGTACAGCGTGAAGCAGTAATGTGGAAGATATTGAAGGTTTCACCCCTGACTGCAGAGAAATCTTGACTGAATTGACTAAATGTGACACCAAACCACGGCCGGAAAGAGCCAGCTCACAGCTTATTGGTTAAGTGTCTGTCACATTTTGTCTCGGTATATTAAACATCTTAAGCTGACTGTTTGAGAAGTGCAATCACAAAGAATATCGATTGAAGATTGAATAATGTTTCCTGTCCTTCAGCAACTGTTACACACATGCAGCTGAGCAAAGCATTCAGTTCTGGAGCAGGCTGGTGCCAAAAAGTTTAGTATACGAGCACATGAGCTGACATCCGCCTTGATTTATCATAATCAAATGTCAAAATGTATCAAAGTAGAGCAGAAAAAATAAATAAAATATTTCTCTCTTATTAGGAAATGAGATAAGGACACCAGTGACTGTCAGCGTACCTTCGATGCCTCCATCATCCACCATCTTTCCATTGTGAACACGACGAGCTGGACAAGAGGAAAAGTTTTGGGTTTCAGGATACCCAGACTGCGTCATTGCTGTGAAAGAAAGGCATAACGGACTTTACATCATGTTTTTGGTATTACTATGATTATTTATGAGCTACCGAGTCTCTCCTCTCCCTTGATTTGTAAATACCTGTGTCTGTACTGTTCTTTTGTGGGCTCTGGATACAGGGAAAGAGATGTATATTGTATTTATGAGGATTAAAAAAAGGAAAAAAAAAAGTCTTATTATTAAAAAAAAAAAAAAATAAAGCTCGTCTTGAATGTGCCAACCTTTTTGTCAAAATGTATACTTTTTGGAAAAGCATTAACTACTGTTGCACTCTCTTGTTGTGATGGCAAAACAACAGAAAATACGAAGCACAAAGTGTGTTTGCTGGTCGAGAGGTGGGGCGGTCAAGAAAAGCCAAAACGAGCGGGTTCTCGCTCCCGGGACGGACACTTCCCCCACCCAAAACCGGGATCCCTGCGCCCATGTAGTCCGCTACGAATGTCATACTTTTCTATGTTTCCTTTGGTTTCCCTGCAGCAAAATGTTCCAGTGTGCCAGCAGACAGACAGGCTTTATAAAAGTTTGATTGTAAACCTCCCTCCCACTCCTCTCCTGTCCCTTCTCCATGTTCGTCTGAGGGACTGTTTGCTGCAGTTGTGAGATAAAATTTGCATATACTCCTTCCAAAACAAACAAAAAAATGTCTGTGGACTGACTTTTTTGTACTCTTGTTGTTTTGTAAATGTACAATAAAATACATTTGCTGATCCAAGTACCAGGCTGCTTATTTTCACTTTCATTTCACATCAATGTAATTCTGGTCGGGGCCTGACGGGCCCATTGGCAACCATTTTGAGAAATATGCAATTAAGTCTGCCTTCAGCAGCCACTTCACATAAAAAACAGTGAAAGATGTACCCCCAAATAAATGCATTCTAGATTTGTTGTATCAGTGTTGTTTAAATATTGCATTTACAGTCTGAGGCGTGTCTGCTTAAGTCATCTAAAGAACATAACAGTCAGAGAACTGATATTTTAAATATAAGTGATACTTTTCTGTCAGCCTGGCAGCCACTTTTTAAAAGTTAGTATTGAGCTCTGCTTGTTGTGATTAAATTCAAACTCTTAGTTTCCCTGGACACTGTTGTCTTGATGAGTGGAGTGCAGTGGGAGAAAAGTAATCTAAGTTTTATGATAAAAATACTGTAAAGGAGTGGAAATTTCATATGAAATGACATCAGCTCAAAGTGTATTTTTGCACAAAACTGAATTAATATGAACATATTTTAAGTCAAAGCCAAAATATCAATTTATCACTGTACAAAATCTGTTAAATTATTATGAAAAGTGCATTTTTCTTTATACGTGTTCTGTTCATTTAATGTTATTTCATAAATTAAATTATAATTTTACAGATTCATTTACACTCTTCCAAACCATTTTTGTCAAAAAAAACAAAAACACAGGCTGAATGATTGACATAGTAAAACAAGGAAGTGACACTCAAACCAAGGAGCTCTGACCAAATACACAAGGGAAGTGAAGATAAGATAACAAGACACAGGTGAAAACTAATCAGGGTTGAACTGACGATCCAAACTGGCGGGAAACACAACAAGGGACAAGGGCAGGAAGTGAAATTACAGACGGGAGGAGAGGAAAGAATTACAAAACTAAACAGGAAGCACGAAAGAAGAAACACGACACTCCTGGCATTCTCCTGGCATTTTTAAACCAAACTATTAAAGGTCATTCACACCTTGATGTCACATGACAGTCAGTGAGGCCTTCAGAGTCATACAGGTCACATGGCAGCCACCTGAGAATCAACAGTCACATGAATTAAGGTGTGGATTTTAAAGAGAAGCATGCACACGGCATTGAAAGCAGCTCCTCACCATTCTTAGGTTATTCAGGCCAGGTGAGGTCTTACAATGTTTCAAATAATTTCACTCACACTCACAGTGCTTCAGTGTAAAACCCTGAAAGTTCCAGCACACTCCCGTCAGTTCGATCATTTGGTGTAAGATCTTAAGTCAGTCTTTTTCTTGTCTTGGTGTTCCAGTAAAATCAAATATGATATTATCTGAGGTTTTTAGTCTCAGCTCAACAACCGATAGGTGCATTATTTTAGTAGACAACCGGCTGACAGTAGTAAACATGGCCATGTTTGTCACTGTGTTGGCAGTTGCCTGCTCACAGTACATGAAATATCTGTTCTGGTGGACTTTCTGCCAGGTGCAGGATGGGAAATAATCTCAAAATGAATCTAGCTGTAGATCTTTTCAAACCCATAAAAAAAGTCTTGAAAGTTTTCTAGTGTATAGGAGGCATAAATCACATAAGTAATCCATAAGATGAAGTGCAAACTTCAAAAACTCCTCACACAAACTTCTTGAAACCTTCAACTTTCCAATCAGACCTAAATAAATAAAAAAAACTCTGACTTATTTCTGAAGCTCTGTTTGCTTCTTAATCTCTTAATGCCCCATTCTTCTCCCCATCCTCCCAGCGCACTGCACATGGGTGAGCGCTGTACGCGCCGAGGAGCATGAAATTGCAGAGCTCTCTACTCTGAGAGTGCAACACACACTCCCTCCCGCCGTCCACCTGAGACGAGGCACACCCCTCCCTCCAGATGCTCGTCGTGTCTTTGCATACGCAACTCACCGCAGCTCACAGTCTCTGACACACACACACACAGACACACAGTTACGTGCATACATGAATAGCCTAGAGTGTGTTTCTTCTTTCAGCGCTCTGTGATCAAGTGAAAAGAGCATGATAAGATGCAGCAGCACAGCTTTGTTGCAGTCCACAGATAGAGATGATGGAGGTGGCAGCAGAGTGAAAAAATGAAATCAGACACAGATCCTGATAAATGTATTAAGATTTGACTGACAGGTCCTTTTAAGGCCTGATACTACAGGTTATAGTGTAGCCACATTAATATTTCACTGTAGCAACACACATAGCCGTGGGATAACATGCTAAATGGCTTTGGGTTTTTGTCTGTCTGTCATTTTATGCCTGTATTAGATAAAGAGTGCTACAGCTTTCCCTTTAAACCAGAGTTACTGTTATTATCTTCGTGTGACAACAACAATGACGTGACGGTTTTGCATTTCCTGTTTTATTTTGTGGTTTCTGTGTCTGTGTATTTCTACTTCCTGCCTTTGTTTTCCCACCATTTCATGATTCTGCTCCACCCTGATTTGCTTCACCTGTGTCATTAGCTGCACCTGTGTCAGGTTGTCCTGCCTGGTTATTTAGTTCCTGTGTTTCCTTTGTGTCTTGGTCTGTTTGTAATGTGTCTGTGTTACCCGTCACTGTTCCTGGTTTCTTTCTTAGTTCTGTGGTTTGTTTATTGGACTTTCATTTGTATTTCTTTGCCTTGACTGCCAGCCGCTTTTACTTTGTTTTGTGTTTCATCCTTTGTGTTCATCCGAGCCAAGTGAATCATTAAAGTTACTTTTCATCTGCCTCTGCATTTTGGTACATCCTTTGAAAACATCTGAGACATGACGACGACGACGACGACGATGACGACGATGGAACTTGATTTCAACAGCAAAATATGCAGATTTTGGTCTTTTACTGGAATTTTGACAATAAGAGAAATATAGAATATTTTTTAGACTTCCTTTAATACATCAGTTTGGACAGCATAGTGACAGATTTAGAGGTTTTATCATAAGTAGTTGGTGCATGGAGGCCAAAACAAAAATCCAGAATGAGAATCTTCTTTACAGGCCAAGTGTGTGTACACACAATATGTACACACATTTCCAAGAACAATTTATGGGAAGATAGCGATACAAATCCAGCTAAAACAGCTGCAACATGTTGTGTCCGGCATGTGTATTGTAATTTAGTCCGTTTAGTATTCTACAGGATGTGTTTGAAGTATGAACATACAGATGGAAGGTGAAGCATACTGTACTGCAGGACTAAGATGTGTGGCTGTGGTGGCAGGTTTATCCATCACACTGTTAACCTTTAACTGAATTGCATTTTGCTATGCTCGATGTATTTACAGGAATGTGACTACAGTTTTCTATGACAAATGCCTGCCAAGAGTTGGGTGGCAAACTATGTACGAGGAGTTCTTGTGATAACCTTCAAGGCTAAAGAGTCAGATTCCCATTATGCAAAGACTCACTCAACAAACTCATCAAACTGAACTTTAGTTTCTTGTAGTCGAGTTGAAGGTTTCTGATCACGCCAGAAGCAGAAACTGTATGAATGTGTTAGCTTTGTTCTTCTTTGTCAGACTCTGAACATTCTTGGTTGTGTGAAGACCTCTGACCTGTGTGCTCATGTTGTCTGACCTCCATTTTTATTCTTACTCTGTTTGAATGAATCAAACACCGGAGTAACTTTTATTTGTTCATGCCTCACTGGAGTCTCCTCCACATGGCCTCCTCGTCGATCTGAACCTTTGACCCAAAGTGACTTAATGTTCCAGTGACTGAGTACATGTAGCTGTTCTCACTGCAGTAAGTAAATACTTAAGTACAGTACATGATGGACTTGTACTTAACTTGAGTATTTACATGCTATGCTACTTTATACTAATTTACATAAAATCATGTTACTGTAAACACAATGCATTGTTAGAGATTCAACCAGAGGTTCCCAAACTATTTCTTTATGATAGCAATGGTTTGTTCCATCATAGTAGTTGCTGTCTTGGAAAGGAAGTCCTGTGTCCTCATACGTCCTCACAACAATTACAATGCATATTGTGTTAGCAGGTTGTTAGCAAGAGCGAAGGATAACACAAAACAATGAGAAGATTTACGTTACTGACCTTCTTCAGTGTGACCCAACACCCCTTTACCCTTTCCATGCCCCCCTCAGCCTCCCTCTATCCTCTCCTTCCCTCCCTTCTTTTCTCTCTCCCTCAGCTATAAATCATCTCGCTCATTCATTAGGGCCGGTGTCAGGGCCGAAACGCCCACCAGGTCTGAAGGAAGAGGGCCCGACGGCCTGAGAGGGGAGGAATATAGACAGAGGCAGGAAAAAAAAAAGGGAAGGATGGAAGGGAGGGGACGGCGTCGTTTAAAGGCCTGTTCCCTCGTTCCGAAATGCAACACACCAATTTCCATGTTAATTTGGCCTGTGACAGCGGAGATGGATGTTTGTGACTTTTTTTTGGCTGATGTGATGCATACATAGAGAAGCTGAAATGAAGCCATTATTTAGGCAGCGGGGTCAGTGTCTGTAGAAGGTGAATGATATCGCAGCTCATAGGGTAACAGAACATTTAACATTTAAGCGATGTTAGAAATCATCAATGTGTCACACTTTCATTTTACATTAACATATATTCAAATAATTCAGCAGACGGGGCACTATAAACTTTTACTCAGCATGCACAGATATATGAATATTCTTTGGATGAACAGACCAGCTCAACTTGGCAGTAAGACTTTAGAGTTACCAGCAGATCTTTTTAGTCCTACCATTTTTACCCCAGTATGTCCTCAGCACAGCTGATGTACCTGCCTGTGCCAAACACAGAACTCATCCTTGCCAAGCACTGCATTAGCCACCACCTCCACTTTGTGTGGAAAGATAAGTAGTCCCTACTTGGTAAAACAATGCAGGTTTACAGTATTTTTTTAGCAAATTTAAACTGGGCTTAAACTTTCTTGCTATCATTCAACATAGCATTGAACCATCTCAAATTGTTTTGGTAAGGACTGAAGGTTCAGTGTGTAAGAATTCACTACAGCGTTCTCCATGTTTTTCCAGTACAACAGACAAACTAAACTCCGACTCAAGATAGGACCTTTTTGGTCTTTTTTGTCTTTCATGGCTTCTGTAGTTTATCCTTTACAACAGGACGGCTATATGCTACGAAACCCTTCACACTGGTCTTTGAAGTGATAGTTCATGGCTTGAAAGAAATCTTCAAATTATTAGCCTCTCTGGAAAAATGCATGTCATAAAGCTGGAACCTAATCCTAACCCAACCTTTGAAAAGACCTTTTGCAGAGCCGACCTTTCAGTGGACACTACAGGAAAGGAGGCCAAAGAAAATGCTAAATGAACAGAGACATCTGGTGTCCGTGCATAGTGGACGAGCTGACCAGCAGCTCCAATAAATGTGCTAATGTGCAAGACACTTGTACGTGTGTGTGTGCTGAAGCGGTCAACTGGCCCTGTGTGTGTGACTGACAGGGCAATATTGAAACAGATCACCCATATGGGTGCCATTGATTTCCAGTTAATTGAATGATTACCACTTTAGCATGCAACACCACTGTTAACCACTGCTGTCAATCAATGCGAGCGCATCACTGCCACCTGAACCGCTGCCTGCGTGATGGCAGGAATTAGTTTAAACCACAGACGCTGAGAATCTGTTGCACACGGCTGCAGCTCCTGTAATCACACCAACTGGAGTGCTGCAGCTTGTAGTACGTGTTGTATGTGTACTATTTCAAGTTATTGAATCAATATGCTGAATGTGCTGTGCAGTTTCTTTGCTCTGGTTTTGAAAATATACATTTGGCTAACCGTTTCGCCAATATTGCCTCCTCATGTGATATTCTGTTTGTGTTCATACACTTTATTTGCTTTGATTCTCTGTAGAATCTTATTACTTCTGTGGCCACAAACTAACCTCATTTCCCCGCAGATCAATAAAGTTCTATTGTATTATATAAATAGAGGTGTCGATACAGTTATTGGATCGAAGTGAATGGCTGGGTGCTGAATTATGACAACCCGAGGGTGTTATCGTGTAAAACTGCTAAATGATTTAACACAGACAAAATGGTTTCTTCCATTGTCCGTGGTTTTATCCAATTACGTTTGACTCACTCATACACCACTGCACATATTTTTATGTCTGTGCTTCAGAGTGGTAATTATCCATTTGTTAAAATAACAGACTGCACGAAAGACAAATCTACATGTGTCCACGCGTGTGCATGCTGTGTTAGCATGCTTTCAGGCCATGTCTAATATGGGTCATTGGTTTGCTGACATGCTATATAAAGCTAGTACTTTGGCCTAGACCGAAATGTATGATGCATGCATGAACTCCCAAGGGCGACGTGTGTGCATGCATATCTTCATATGAGCTAATAAGACAAGCAAACATACAGTAGTGCTTGATTCATTAGTATGTGAACCCTCGGTGTGAGTGTGCACGTGGCCTCATCTATCAGTGAGTGTGCGTGCTGCTCGGTGGAGCTGGAGGCTTCGTGTAGAAACATATGGCCTTTAGTGAAGAAGACAGATGAAGGATTATCCCTTTGGCAGTCCAGTGTACACACACACACACACGCACACACACACACACACACACACACACACACACATACACATGTAAACAACAAATAATGCAATACATGCTGTATTGTATCTAGATTATAAATGTGACATGATAGTTAAACACAGTTGGGACTGCTATGTTTTGATAAATATCTTGCACCGGTTACTGGTGGATACTTTGTCCATTCCTACACAAAAACTTACAGCTCTTTTTTATTTGAAAAACTTATTGTACATATATTTATTATCCCTGTTAATACTTGATTTTTATGCACCAAACACCAAAAAACTTGTATATCAAACTTGGAAATAAGCCTCTTTCTCATTCTGGTTTAAAACCTGATTTTTTTGTGCTAGAAAGCCTATTTTGACTTAATTACTCATGTTTTTAGCCTGCTTTGACCCTTCTCTCAATTACAGGTCTGTTTGATTTTTATCTCACAATAACTTCCATCAAACAGGTCTTAAAAAATGAAATAAAAGTGAAAAAGCCACAAAAGGACTGAATTCATTCTTCAAATTTCTGTGCAGAAACAAAGCCTGCTTCTCTTCTGAAAAGAAATCTGAAGGACCCCTGTGCTTCATATTCCGACATGTTTTCTCAGCTCAGCGATAATTATGGACTGGCTTTGGCTTTTTTAAATACTCCACTCCATAAATTCTGATCCTGGCATGGCTGCCTCTGTGCAGCTTATAAATGAAACAGACAGCGAAGCACTTCTTTGCTCAACATTCCCAGTCTCATTTGACCTCAGCAGCCCAGATAGAAGACACGGATTACTTTGGAAAAGAGCATGTTGTGCTTTGCAGTTGCATGGCAAACACTCATCCTGAACACAAAGTCACTGAAGAAATCGTACTACTGTAGATTTACACTGAGAATATGTGCAGCTTTTCCTCCTTAATACTTTAATGCAACTTAGACGAGGTTTGACTGAAACATGAAGTCAGAAGAATGGGCAAAGAATTTGCTGTAAACTGAGAGAAGCATGTGGAAACTCTGAGAGGCGAATGAGAAATAAAATGGTGATCCATGTGTGCCTGACTTAACAACAGGTTTGTTGTCGTAATACTCATTTTTGGCCACAAGAGGCTAAAGTACACCTCTGCCCCTTCTTCTAAATGGGACTAAAAACATTCATGTTTTCTTCCTGGTGAGCTTAATTTCTCAGTTCATAAGTACGTTTTCATTAGCTGGAAATACATTAGAATGAGCCGTTCGTATATACAGAGAGAGCAGGTCCTCTTCCATGCAGTGTGCCATGTTGAACCGCCATGTTTCTATCTACAGTAGTCCTAAATGGACAAACCAAACACTGGCTCTAGAAAGAGTATTTCATGTTTTCTGTGAGAGTGAGGCCCTCACCGTTAGATGCCGATAAATTCTACACATGGTCCTATAAGCCATAAAGAGATCAGGGCTTCCATGAGAGCAACATGAAATCTTTGAGAGGAAACATTACTTAGAGCACAAAAATCCCAGTTGTCCTAGTTTTGTACAAACACAAAAATAGATTCAGTTTTAATTATTCTCTGCAATGGTTTGTAATTAGAAGGTACAGCAGCATCGTTTGCCTTGGTTAATCAAGAAAAACAGATGAGGTCTATATCACCTTCCTGCTCCACACAGCCATTAAGAACAGCAGTGGTCAATTAAGTCCTGCCCACGGGCCACAGAGGGACGGCGTGTAATGTGAGAAGATGCTTCACTTCCTTAACTTCACTTCATCCACATCCACAGACACTCCCATGGCAACGGAAACGAGAGCTACAAACACATCCTGTACGGTGGACTATCTCATTTGAAGCTTGTATGAAGGTGTAATAATAATAACAATAATAATAATAACTCTCACACTGTTGCATACAACATGTAACATGGCAGGAACTTTTTATTTCACAGCTCAGTTTGGACACACTCCAAATATAAAGTCCTGGCAAAATGTAAAAGTTGATTTCAGTCAATACAAAGATTTATTCAAAACTATGAAACAAATCATGTAATGTGAACAAAAAAAATGCTTACAAAATGAAAAACGCTGATTCTACAACCATTAGTGAATTTATATATAGAAATTGCAAAGACTAAGCTACGCATACAGCGCTTTTCATTTTACAAAACCTCCTGGTGAATGCTCACTAACTTAATTCAGTTAAATTTGAACAAAATGACTTTAAAAAAAAAAAACTTCCTACATTTCTTCTACTCTGAACTACAACATGTTTCGTCTAATGCAAACTTTGAGTAACGTTAAAAAGTGGACGGGGTGTATGAAGATAAAAACAATCTTAAAATATAAAAGAATTCCCAGAATGTCAAAGAAATCACCAAAATAAACAGGAAGACAGAAAATGATTTGGAACGTGTTCACAATTATTTAAATAACATTTGTTGAATATGCTGCATATATACACACTAAAACGGTTTGTACAAAATCACTATGCTATGCTCTGTTTGGTAGGACCTAAAAATCCTGCAGCAAACATGAAAATAGGAAACAAATGTGTGCTGTGAGGGAAAACTCTAGCACACTGTAATGACTTACTTTCTCACTTTCTCACATCCTGTCTTTGTGTCTTTTTGGCCTTTTCGAAACACGCTGGGTGAGAACATCCAGAGGGAAGTATCTAATTATCCTATTCTTTAATGAGAGGAAAGGATACGTGGAGAAGGAAGCAAGACTTTAAAACTCAGTGGAAGTCATTCGAAGGATGCAGAATAGTGGCTGGACTGCCCTGAGGTAAACTGGGAACTATTACACAACAAACAAAATGTGCATCTAGTAGCAGAGGTGACCGAAACATCAAAGAGTGAGGCTCCAATTATATTTCAAATACAGATATTTATCTATCCTTGACGGAAAAATCTCTAGATGTAGAAACTCTGGATTATTCAGACCTCCAAATAGTTTCTAGCACTCTGAGTAACTGATGCAGTATCATGTCTGTCCACTCCTCGTCTTGCAGTTCTGGCATTTCTGTGAGGTGCTTTTTTGAAGTTCTCAAAAATCATCAGTTATGTTGTATCTTTTACTCTTCTGGCAGAGTCCCTAAGTGTCAAAGGGTCTGGCAGTCCTGCCAGAATAGTGTGCTCTGTACTTAGCTTCCATTTCTTCCACCCAGGCCATGTTCCAGTCCCACGCAGGAACGTGCTCCAGCTCCCCGAAGAACGAGTCGCCTTCTGCATGAAACGATGGATACAAGGCGCTGAGGGGGGAGGCTGGAGGAGAGAAGTCTAAACACAGAAGAAGAAGAGGGAGGACATGTTGACGTGCATTTCAATATCGAGCGGCGTGATTATATTAAAACAGAAACCTTTCTGCCGTCTGAGAAGGGTAACAGAATAAGTAAACATTTTAAGAGCTCTGAGGAGCACCTTTCACGCTGATTCTCTCAGGAGGAGCAAATTTAGAAGCTTCTTTGAAGCAGCTGTCTGTCATTGAAAATAAAAACCACATTCAGCCAATTCACGTCAGCCACATTGAGGATTCTAAAGGTACTAAGACATTTCAAAGAGCTCAGAAAGTGTTAGCTGTCCATGAATAATAATCAGCTGAAGGGTTCAAGCCTGTCCCTGCAGCTCCACAGTTTTCATAAGATTAGTCCACGCTCGGCGTGGAGAGTTCAGAGATAGGTAAAGCAGATGTTTTTTTTTTTTTTACTAAACTATTGTTTGAACTATTCTCTGACAAGGCAACTTTCATTTAATGGATGAACGATCTAATTAGTGATTTGATGCAGATGATTCTCCAAAAAAAAAAAGAAGAAGATGAAAAACAAGCACAGCTCTGGGTCGGCCATTAGCGGATACGGACTTTTCATCTCATCTGAGGCTTCGGACTCGTATTATTAAACTTTAACATCAGCCACAGGGAGACTGCATTATCAACTGCAGAGGGGAAAACACACTTTTTTTTTTAATCACAGTTTTTTTTCACATTGCACTGTTGTATGTGTGAAAAATAGCTGAAGCAGAAAACAGCCAAAAGTGAGAGTTTGGCAAATGGAATAAAGCTGAATGGTGCCTGCAGAGGGAGAGGAGAGCCGAGTGACTGATGAGGTGACTCAGGGAGGGGGGAAGGAGGAGGAGGATGACTCATCTGGAGGTTCAATTTGCTGAAAGGTCCTGAGTAATTGCCTGGTGCCACCTTAGATATTGCATTTAATGTCTTTGTCTGTTACACCAGACAGACACATGCACAACCACTGATTTTAAAACCTTCTCAGACATGTGTGCGCGCACACACACACACACACAGTCTTCTGTGATCACACAGACACACGCTAGACAAGTACAATCCTCCTATTCGCCTTTCTTCTTTGTGTTTATAGAATCTTAAACATCAGAATGAACACTCAAAACTCATCTGTGTTGAGTTTCATGGTTCTGGTTGACAGGTTTCCTGTATGCTACCAGCCTGCCTACATGGCTGCATGTTACCAGTTGGGATCACCTACGGTCAGAGAGCCCCATCTAGTGGAGGAATGCAATAAACACAACAGATCCTCAAGTCACTAACAGTTTTTAAGCATCACTTCCTCCTCTGCTTACCTGACAAGGAGGCTCCACTCATGGTTTCAGCTGCCGCGGCCAACAGTCGGGCGAAGTTGGTGCTGTCGTTGGTGTAGCAGCTGTCCACCGAGCTGATGAGGCTCGTGCGCGCGCTGGCCAGGTTGCCGTCAGTGACCGAGCTCCAGGTGTTCCACAGTGAGCTGTCCCATTCGCTGTAGCAGGAGGAGGGCGTGCTCTGGAGGCGGGCTCGTCGCAAGCCGATTGGTGGGGCCTCGTGCTCATCGGCGGCGGGGTCATCCTCCAGCTGGGTGGAGCGGACTGGCCCGCACATGTAGCCCATGGTGGGGGAGAAGGGGTGGGGCAGGGAGGGACGCTGCTCAGGCAGGACACTGCAGAGAGAGAGGAATGGTCAGATTGCCACATATGCTATAAACTAAGCTGGCATGGAAAGAACAGGGGATGTATTAATGTCTGTCTGTGTCTTTACCTGCATCTCTCAGGTTTAGGACTGAGCTCCAGATACTGGATGGCTTCCTCTGCTGTCAGTGTGCCACCCTGTTCGTCATCCATTGGCATACAATATGACGCAGTTGACAGGTGGCTGTAGGGGGGGCAGTTGTTGTTCTTGCTGTTGATGGTAGGTCCCGGCTGCCCACAGTGACCTGATCCAGCACACACTGACTGCAGAGAGCCCATGTCCACTGTTAGCTTTGTAGAACGACTGGAGCTAAGGAAAATGGAGGAGGTGGACATGTAAGAGCTAACATACTAATGCTAACACATAGACATCATAAAGGCTAAAGGCCACTTGAGGGTGGCTACAAGACAAGTCAATCTCCATAAGCCCCCGTGTTAGAATGTTAAAATGGCTCAAAGTTATGCATAATGAAGTGCAGCTTTGGTTGCTTTGACAGGTGAGTAATGTCACAGGTGGCTTGTTTGAGCAACCATGCTTCTTTCAGCCTGAAACAGCTCCACCTTTGGACTCTTTGCACAAGATGGTGACAGTTTCAGCTTGACTCAGTCTCTGGTTAGAGAAGAGTGTAGTGCACAATATCTTTGCTATATTTTATGGGTCTCCTGATTCCTCCAAAAACGCTTTGCACTTGTTTAAATTATTCAGATCTAATGATCATTAATATTTATGCAAATAGGTTCTTTTTGTGCATACATCCAGCTTTCTGTCTTGATAAAGGGTCATGCCTTTATACTGGCTTGACTAATCAGTCATCATACTGTATGAGATTGTGAAAGATAATAAACACACAGTGTAGTGAATACTTCAAGATACAAATGTGAAAAATCCTCTATAATTTTGCCCCTGTCAGTTTTCAATAATGGCCATGTCATTGGTTTATGAATGCCAGTTTCTTTTATATAAATACGTAGAGTGCATGGTTTGGTTCGGCTGAAATGTGAATGGCACCCTATCTATAACTCAGGATGGACTGAGCACATTTTAAATGTCTTCAGGCAGATAAAAGCATCAATAATTCCAAGAAATAATAACTGCAGTTTTCTCCAGTGACTGACAAAATTACTAGTAATATTTCAAACTCTCTCAAAGCAAAGTGCTCTTCTGCCTTAGCTGTCACCTTTTTGCTTTGCAGTTTCTTGATTTCCCAGTTGGCACTGAAAGGCACCGAGCTTTCAGGCCATCAATCTCCAGCCTTTATATGAAATTCTACATTTTCCTGTGTTGGGAAACATAAACTAGTCTTGCTTCCTGTGGTTTCAACTTCCACATGTGTATGTCTGCAAACAAGATGCCTGTCAGAGTTTTCTTTTTCCTTCTTGTGGTCATTTCTTGGGCCTCTCAAAACGACAAAACATATACTCAAAGGAAGGAAGTTTAGGTCATCTCGGACCAATTAGGCATTAAGAAGACAGTATGAGAGGATGTACTGCAGGAAAGCCTAATTTCTTCTAAACATCCAGCTTTTATGTTTTTCTTTTTATACCTATCCGGTGTGCAGCTTCTGTTGTTTCAGGTGTCTCTAAACAGATCTGTCACACATGAGAACTAAACTCAGCTGTAATGGAACGGATACTGTAAGGACAGCACAATTAAAATGCTGTGTGTGTGTGTGTGAACATACAGTTCTTTTAAGACACGGTACACTAGCAAGCACAGTGGAGGTCCTTTGGGACAAGTGCATATCTAAACGTCCAGCTGTGTGGCTGTTTTTCAGTCGGTAAATTCAGCACTGATAAATCTGATCTGTCTGACACTACCGATGTGACCTGCATGAGAAAATGTGTGGTGTATCCAACCTTGACCTTCCAGTATGAGCTGTGTGTGTCTCTTACCCTTCGTCTGAGGTGAAGCTGTGTGCGTCTGTGGTGTCCTCCATGGGTAGTGGTGGTGGTGGAGGTAACATGTCCACTAGGTGTAATGATGCAGAATAATGCAGCAGACGAGGACTGCCGGCAACTTTATTACACTCTGAGTGAAAAAAACACAGCACAAGTTAAAATCAAATAACACACACTTACTAATTACCAATAATCAATAACAATAATTAACACTATTGGAGAACACGCTCAATCAGATTTTTTAATGTGATACGAATGAGTGCATTCACCACTTTTGAGAACATTAGGAGTTGTTTCATGAGATAAGCAGTAGGTGGCACCAATTCTCCAAGAAAACAGAGAGCAGAACAAGATGGCGTGAATAAAAGAGCGCCAGTCCAAACACCGCTATCCGTGAGATAGGGACCGGCGTGTGAACAATAATGACAATGTACACATTTTGTCATACCGTGCCGGTCTGAAGGTACGTGACTGAGTCTCTGTTTGTAGATAGCGGATGGATAAGCCTGCTTCCCGGTTGGCACTATGGGGACGCTGTTTACTGCATGCAACTCTGCGAGGGAAACGGATTTAGTTACTTACACAATATTCTGTGCTGATACATTGAGAATGCAGACAGTAATACAGTTTTGTTTAGTATATTTTACATAGTTTTACTACATGCTGAAGTTACGCAGATACAAGCAAAGGAGGAATAAACTGTAGTATTATTAATATCACATTCCCAATTATCCTCCACTAGTCACCCTGCTTGCTGTGGTTCTTTTCCCATGACTCCCTCAGCACTCCCATCTTAGGTTGGGGGCGTATGGCCTGTTTCCACGGTAGCGCCTCAAGGCTACCGAGGGCCGAGGTCTTTGCCACGGGCTGGCTGAATATCTGGATGGTCTCGGTTCCTTGCTGGTAGGGCAGACTGTGAGGCATTTTAGAGCAACGCCCGGGACTGTTGAAGGTCTTGAGGCCGTTGCCCATCAGGTCCACGTAAAAAGTGCCATAGACACCGCAGCTGTCGGTCACAATGGGCACAGCTGAGTCTGAGCAGCTGGGGTCCTTCTTGGATGAGACCGGGAGGCCTAATGAAACACAGATGCATATGCACAGACACTCATAAGCATATTTATGGTAATGACATTAGTTGTGCTTTTCTAAATGTACTTAGATAAAGTAACACTGACATCGATTAATACTGCACATTGCTGATGTGTTTGCAGGCTGTCTCACTCTTGTTGTTTGCAATGAGTTTGACTGACAGCTTTCACACCATGCCAAACAAACAGAACTAAACGGGTGCACTTGAGGTTCACTCAGTTCATTTGAAACAAACAGAGCAGGTTAGATGTGACAGCACCCTGGGAGTCTCCAATCAATGTCAATGTTTGTATTAGCAAATTGTCCATTTTATCCTCAGTTGCATGGACGTAGTATTTATATCCAGATTATCATGTATGTCACTTGACCACTGCTTCAGCCAGAAATCTCTTATTTTCTCATTTGTCTTTGCTTATTTATGATCAGTACTCACTGCTGCTCCTGATTCCTGGATGTTTCTGACCTTGAGCCCATAAATCTTGATACTTCTGGCTGAAGGCAGGTCTCCAGCCTCCAGATATCCAAGGGGAGTCTGGAGCTACCATCCTATAGAGGAGGCAACACACGTCACTTTAAGGTTTTATAATAATATTATAAGAGCCAAATTCTCCAAATTCTCTCCACTTTACCTGTGTTTTATGATGAGATCTTCGTTGGCTAGTCTGTGCAAACCTAAGAAAAAAAAACAATATGATGTGAAATTATATAACAGCTCTTTGGTCTTTTTGACGTGGCTTTATTACAGACTTAAACACTGAAACTGGAGACACACCTTTACTCCTGCCATGTCCTGGTAGCAGGTGGCCCGTCCTGCTGTGGCGTCTGCAAAGGCAGACTGCTGCAACCATGAAACTGAACCACAGGAGGGCGCCAACGCTGCCGATAAACACCGGCTCCTGAAGCAGGGCCAGGACCTGAGATAGATCCCGTCTTTGGTTGTCGGACTCAGGGGGGATGCCTATCTGTGGGTCTAAAAAGTAAATGGAACGCAGGTCAAATCAGATATTTAGACTTTAACTTTTCGTCTTTAATTCCACACTGAATACACTGACTGCATTTTATCTGTGCTCTGTCCTGATACAGAAATTAATAGCAGAAGTTGCCCTTTTGCTCACTGATGACAAATCCATGGGGATCACTCATCATTCCTACTCCAGCTCCATTGATAGCTGCTATGGTGATCCAATACCGATTCCCTGGTTTGAGAGCAGAGATATCCAGGTTGTGCCGGCCACTATCCACTGTCCAGTTTTGGTACTGCTGCTGCTCAGACTCCACACACCACACCTGGAAAAACAGACGGATTCTTAAACAAGGTAGCGTACATAATATTTGGACTATATATGAAGAGCCTACAGTGACTTTCAGATTGTTTTCTAGTGATTACCTGGTAACCCTGGATGATACCATTGTGGGTGTCATGAGGAGGAGGCTCCCAGCTCAGATGGATGGTGTTATTCTGCTCATGGCTCACCGTTATGGACACAGTCAGTGGAGGGGCACTGGGCACTGCATGAAGAGTGCTGAGTTTACTATTATCTTCTAAACATGGCTGTGCTGTAGATTCAGGTTCAGTAAAACACGTATCATGCCACCATGTCACGTCTCACCTGTCTCAGGGACTCTGAGGTGCCGGGTGTTGCTCTCCCTCCCATACAAGTTGCTGCCATAGGGACGAACTTTGAACTCGTACTTGTAGCCTCTCTTTAAGGGGCCCACCTGAGTCTGGAAGCTTGGCATTGTCACTTTCTTTGCTGCCCAGTCAGAGGTGGCTGGCAGCAGAGAGCGGTACAGAACCTCGAAGCCATCGAGGTAATGAGGCTGGGCCGGGAGGGACTGAAGCTTCCACTGCACTTGGGAGATGTTAGACCCAGGGGCCACGATGGTGACGTTTTCCAGAGCAACTCGCAGGGCCGACAGCTCTTTGTGGAGGTCTTTCTGTGTAGTGCTGGCAGCCTCTGGAAAAACAAAGACTTATTTATTTTAGGCTTTAAAATGACCAGGAAGTGTGTGATGCTTTTTCAAACATCATCTTACCTTCAACTAGCAGCTGTGCGCTGGCGGCAACCACACCTACATCATTGACAGCCGTGCAAGTGTATTTCCCAGCATCCTGAGCTGTCACATAATGGATCTGAAGGGTCTGGTCTGGATTTACAAGATACCTACATACACATACAGATCAGTTAGTTTCATTTACTTTATATTTTCATTTAAAACCACAAATGTCAGGAAAGCAATAAGCCCTGAGGAGACGTACAGGCAGCTGAGTGACAAGCTAAAACCTTCAATGTGTGCATGGGAATATGAAATGGGATGATTGTCAAGGCCATTTTGAAAGTATGTTCAACCTGATGTTTGAGCAGATTCAAGCTTAAATACTAACAGAATACAAATATATTTCATAAACGAACACTGATAGCATATTAAGTTAACTCTATGAATGAAGTCTGTATTTCTGTGTTTAGCCATAATAGTGTACCTGCCGTTGGGCAGAGGCCCCTGCTCCCTGCTCCAGACCACAGCAGGAGGAGGGTCACCTTTAGCTTGGCAGTAGAACTGGGCAGACTCCCCCGTTCTCACAGACACATTTTCTGGCTTCAGCACCAACACAGGTTTGGCTGCAGTGGAAGAGCAGAGAAAGAAGAGGAGCGGGTTGTTTTTCTTGTCAGTGTAGAATAAAAAGGCCAAAACTGTATTAAGAACACATGGCTGAATTCAAAAGAGAGATAGTAAGCAGTTATGGGAATGTTGTCTCACCCAGCACAGAGAGCCGAGCCGCCCTGCTCTCTCTCACTCCCACAGTGTTGCTGGCCACGCATACATAGGCACCGGAGTGGTTCTTCTCTGCAGGAGCAATGATAAGCTTCCCACTTAGCTCCTAAAGCACAAGCATAGTGCAGACAGAGGGTGCACAGTTCAGAGAGAGGTGTATCAGAAACAACACTTCAAATGTGATGTGGGTATGGCTTTAAGCACTTAGTGTCAGATTAGTGCTGCGGTTACAGTATACCATCCTCTGGTGCTCAATGTGAACCCATTTTTTAAAATAATAATAATAAACAAGAAAGAAATCTATTTGTAGCTTGTCATCGTCTCATCTTGGTCATGGAAGTTCACATTTTTCATCATACTTAATTACTCTGGGTGCATTTTTACCTCCTTGCAACAGTGTCTGACAGTGAGATCTTAAAAGAGACTCTGGGTGCTTCTTCATGTAAAACTATCACAGCCATCACAGTCATGATGAAGCAGAGGGCTTACAGTGTAGTGGTGATCAGTGCTGTTGATGGGCAAGCCGTCCTTCTTCCAGATGACATTAGGCTCAGGATGTCCCACCGGGGGGCCACAGTTTAAGACAGCCACTTCCCCCTCTGCCACCTCCACATCACTGGGCTGCACAGTGAACTCCTCCTGCAACACTACGACAGCAGAGTCAGGGTTAAATGGTCCTGTTTGGAATTCTATTTAAATATTAAAGTTTCACCACTCTAAAAAACATGTGTCACAAAACTAAAGTAAAACTTATAAACTTTGTACTTTTGCATTCTGTCAAAACCCCAGAAGACATAAAAGTGTCATTCCTGACCAAACATCACTGTGATTTAGTGGCTTTACTCATTAGCAGCTCCAAAGGCAGGCAGTAAAGCAGCTTTTAAAGCCTGTTAGGGGTCGTTAAAGTGAAAACATCTGAGTGAATGGGCTTTCACTGCATAAGAAAACAGGCAATAACAACAAACACTCCTTCCAATTACAGTACATTCATCCTGAGGTGGAATTTTAAAAGTGTGACCATAAAAATGGTTTGCTTCTGTTCTGTATGATGGAAAGTGATGTTTTAAAATATGATCAGAGACAGAAGCTTCCTGCAGAAACAGATCTTCCTGCAGTTACTGTCTCTTTGTATGTCATAGTCAGAGGACTTAATCCTCACTTTCCTACGTTGCCTTTTGTCCCATGCAGCTTTAAGCATCCCGTAAAGACTCAAAGACAAGCAGCTGCTGCATTTCGCCCTCACTACCATCCAGATAAGTAAACAGTGAGGCCTCGAGGTCAATTAGCACCAATGTTTGACCCCCCTCCTGTCCAACAAACATTGACATTGGACCCCTTCGGTCTCTGTCACTATACATCTTCATCTGCCCCTTTATGTGTGTGTGTGTGTGTGTGTGTGTATGTGTGTGTGTGTGTGTGTGTGTGTGTGTGTGTGTGTGTGTGTGTGGAGGGGGATTACGCCTTCATCTCCCCATTCCTCTCCTCTAAAAGGGTTTGGGGATTAAATGTGCCTGTGTGGATGTAAAGGTTGGAGGAAATAGCTGCTCATTATTTGGCCTACACATTTTATATTTGTCTCTTTTGCTACGTGTTGGCTTTAGAGGTTATTTGAACATCATTTGCTCCTTTCTGTGCCAGAGAAGAAAAATATAAATGTTGCTATTTATTGCCAATACATTGCCATGTAAACTAGCTACTTTATTCTATCATACCAGTAACTATAGCAGTAGATCTACTAATTGGATTCATTTAAATATCCCCAGGGTGCACTCAGAGCCAACACACATTTGGTAAATCTGTTTTCACCTTCTGTGCAGCCTCTGCATGGAATAAGCTGCAAAATCCTTAAACCTTAGAAGCACTCCAATCTTTGAATACCTTTAAAGGTCTTTACAAACTTCCAAAAGGGAAACGTATTGCTATTTTACATAATCTTTGACCTGAGGTGGAATGTGCTGTGGATATCGTCAGTATGGCCTGTATCCGTCTCTTTTTTCCTGTGTTGTACTTATCCTTTGTGCGTGTCCTAACATGAATCTGTGACATTTTTTAACTGCTTATGCTGCCATCTTGACCAGGACTTCCTGGAAGAAGAAATGTTATGTCTCTTCCTGACTAAATGAAGGGTAAATAAAATAAAAATATTAACTTTAACAACTGAAAAATTCATGTTTGTGTGTGTGGAATAGTCGTGTTGTAGAGAATTCTATTCAGAAATGGTCAGTTCAGTGTACAGGAGTCTGAGTTGTGTTATGCCGAAAGGTTGACAGAAGCTTGGCCAAAGGGAATCGAGGATTTATCAATACGCTTGTCATAACATGATGCCTTTCCTCTCTGGTTAGTCTTTATGCCCTCGGGACACTGCCACAACTACAACTACTCAATGTCTCGACATGGTCATTAGTGTGGAAACCTCTGGTTCGACATTAGCTGACTCTGTAGAGAGCTCTATGTTATGTACCTGTCTGTTGTGTCTCGGGAGTGAGACAGCCCTATCCTCTGACCTCGGTTATCATAGTAATGATCAGAATGGCGCCTGCTTTCCTAAACACAAACACACAGCTGCTCTGTGTCTCAAAGAGAAGAAGTCAGTGTCCACTAACAATCTAAGATTTAACACTATTCCTACAGTGCCCACAGGACATAGGCTTGACCCTGTGGAGCCCCCATATGTGGCCTGAAAGAACAGAATATTCCCTAAAAGATGTTCATGTCAGCAGTTCATTTCTGAGTCTTCAGGGGTAAAATAATATACTGTGACCCCCCCCAGTCTTACCTGCAATATACAGCGATGCATTACGGCTGATGGCCTTGCCTACACTGTTCCTGGCCACGCAGGCATAGACCCCCTCGTGCGTCTGACCTCTCTTGCCCCCTCCTACGCTCAGGAAGAAGAGGCTCCCCTCTGACAAAACCAACGGCTGTAACTGTCCGTCTCCCTTCGTCGTGTTCAGCGGCTGGCCATTTCGTAGCCACTCGATGGTCACCTTCGGGCTTCCCTCGGCCCGGCAGGAGAGCGTGGCGGGATTCCCGACTTTCACCACCACGTCAGAGGGGTGGTGGACAATGCGGGGCGGCGCGTCCTGTGCACGAACTCTGGAACCTGAAGAGAGTACAGAAAAACTGACTTCAGACTATCCGCTGATGCTGAATGTCCAGATTTGATAAGAGTGCTGTAAACATGAAGTCTGTGGCCTGTTGTGACTGAATATCTGTAACTGGTTTTAAATCATTTCTTAATAAAGTAAGGTTGTGGACAAAACAAGACACACGAGGATGTCACCATGTGTTTTAGGAAACAGTGATTTGAACATTTTTCACTATTTTCTGACATTTTATGGACCAAACAGATAATTGATTAATCAAGAATGATCAACAGATGAATGAGTAATGAAAATAATCATTAGTTGCAACCCTATACTGTAAAATTTTGAGCTCATTCTTCTACAGTGTAAGAGGAGCCACACCCAAACGGCAGCACCTGGCACTACGCATCACCACCTCTGGGTTCATTTAACCGGCAACAGAACGCTCACAACAAACAGGTTTAAGCCTCGCTACCAACAAACAATGACTGTTTGCATCCAGCAGCAGTGGAATGCCATTGTTTGAACTTCCCATGGAGTTGGATGACCACACTGAAGGAAGTGGGGAGACTGCGATCAAACTTCCTGACAGGAGAGGAAACTCGAGGGTCTCGGGAACATCAACCCTGACAAAAGCAGACTGGAACTCCCTCATCAACGGCATATCCGCAACAGAACAAAAGACTTTCTGTGGAATTTAGCATTGAGGTTTTTTTTTTGACTCATTTGCAAACTCTCACAGATGCTGAACATTTGTTTTCGTCTGGAGATAATCGAGATGAAACTTTAAGAATCATCTGAGAAATAACTGAATATAATCTTAATCTGGCCAACTATTTCTGGCTGCCTTACAGTCAACAAAAGGGTTGGACTTCTCCTTGAGCTGTTCATTCCTTTACTATAGCCGGAAATACCTTCAAATCACAGCTAACAATAGCATGTTTAATCTAACTGTCACTGAGTAGAAAGAGGATGCTGCCAAAAACATCAGTAATATTTATTCCTCAAAGCTTTTTTTTTTTTTTTCCACAAGAAGACGGTTACGTCGAGGATGTTTCAGTGCGTCTCAAAGAGTATATGTTGGCACAGAGACCTCATGGTAGAGCTGAAACGATCAACAGAAAAGTTATTCCAAAATATCACTGCTGCAGATGCTCAAGTGTGAATATTTGATCAGTAACAAAAATCACTGAGAGCTGGGAGGAAACAGAAATAAACTGATTTTAGGGCTCAGTGAAGGCTCACATAATTTTAAGTGGACATTCAGGAGTTACAGCTGACTTCAGTAACTGCATGTTTATGATGCTGACTCATTTAAAAAGTATTGACAAATGAAATCTTCTCCCACAGCCTCTGTTTTACTTCTTAAATTCTGTATTTAAGTATAGTATATTTACTACATGCTACATTTTAAAGAGGGAGTGATCAGGGTTTATTATGAGTAAATCAGGACCTTTGAGGTTTAACACCAATACAGATTATTATATATAAGGACAGAAATCAGCCATCAGCAGTAATAAAAAACAAATGTTTTTAATGTTTTATGAATGAAAGTCAAACAAACTTACCTGACAGAAGAACTCCAAATACTGACAATAATATTGCCATGGAAACACAGCTGGTCATCATGAACAGTAAGCGGAGTTAACAGTCACAGAGACTTTACGGAGAGCTACGAACTAAACGTTTGAGGCGCGTCCGACCAATTCCTCCTTCCCTTGTCGTATTAATATATATTAATATAATATAAATAACAATATTTTGAATTTAAGTGAAGCCAACTTTACTTGAAAAGCGCTTTCTTCTATTGAAAATCAACACCAACTTCATTTCGTACCACGCACAAGTCAAGCTGGCTCAGTCCCATTAAGCTTCCCGTAAGCTGGGTTTTCAAAATAAAAGTCACGTTGACAGAAGTACACTCAAATGCACTTTAGGCAAAGTTAATGTTTAGTTCATCGATGTATCCTAGTATTTTATAAGATGTCACGATGAATCTATAACATTTTGTTGTCAATTATTGCTATTAATTTTGGAAAGACGAATTTTAATTTGAATATAATGCCTTCAGCTTCCGGCAATGTTCTAGCTTTCTTTATCAGATTTGACAGACGCAATGGCAAAAAGTCCTGATGAAGTCATGACGCATGCCTTCATTCAAATGTTCAACATGTGGAACCTGAGGGATGAGAATAAAATCTGAATTTATTATCTGAATATATTTTTTATCTTTCAAATTATGTGGAAAAAAATGTTACCAAACTCTTCTGCTTCCTAAAAATGAAACACATCAAACACTGAAATCTCAAAGGACAGTCTGAGTGTAGTTCAGACTATTTTGTTAGCCTCTCTTATCTAGTTAAATAGAAATGGCTGTGGTGGATGTATTGATCTTTGCTGTGTCAACATAAGCCACCATCTCATCTTGGCGGTTTTTAGTTTGTTGTTGACAGTTTGTGGCAGCAGCTCTGGCAACACTGCTAGTGAGGCAGGAAGCCTGTCATGATTTTAAACAATAGAAGGAAATTATGTATCTGTAAGAGTCCACCAAGTAGTTCAGCTGTAAGAAAGCTGTTCACTTGAACTCTTAGGTAAAAATATTGGCTTTGTGACTGCTACCTGCTAATAATATGCAATGTGTAAAAGAATGGAAGTGCTACTGTGAAAGGCTGTATGTAGAGCTAATGTTGTCCTTTTTGGGCTACTGTAGATGCATGGCAGTTCAAATCCATGAAAGAGGAAACATGACCTAGATATGAAAGGCTCAGTCTATGGAAACAAAAACATAACGATTCTTATAATCAGGTGATTACAGACTAATGAAAGCACGTCAATGTATGCCATATTTTGTAATTAGCCCCTTAAGTACTGCTGCAAGAAGTTAAAAGTGACAAATGAGTACAATCTCATTTTGTAATAACATGTTGCTCTCTCTTTGTCAAGTTTCATTGGTGGCTTTCTAAAATTGCAGTTCCACTGATGTGTGGGGCACTAACTGTATGATTCGTAACAGGACAGTTGATTGTTGATTTCCTGTATTCAAAATACAAAAACAATACAGCCAAGGTAATAAATTCAGTTTACTGTGGTGTGATTGTATTTAAAGTATAAAAAGTAATGCAATTAGGCTCAAATGCAACTTTGGGAAGGATTAAAAAAAACAGACACTGAGTTATTTTCAAGCTCCATCATGGCAAAGCGAGGGCGACCCAGAAATAAGTGAACTACCACTAGTTCATTCCTTCCAGTGGCTCACATAAATAAAGTATTGTTTAGTGAGCTGTTCATTGTGAGGCTCAGAAAAGCCCAGGGCTAAGTGATGGATGTTTATATTGATCCAACAACTTGGGCTTGATGGCCCCGGCATCGGCCAGCTTTCACTCCGCAACAAAAGGTTTAGAGAGGATGAAGGATGAGTCCCGGCTAAACACAGCCCATGGGAATGGTGCTGGACTGAGAGATGTGCCGAGGGAAGGAACCTCTTTCAGGCTGTAGACCAAAGGTCAGGGGAAGTATTGGAACGGGCATAGAGGGCGGGATAGAATAAGAAAAAGAAAGAATGTGTCAGCTATAGTGAGGAATGTGATAAAAAGTGACTTCAGAGTAAATTCTGAGTGTAATTCAAGTGTGTTATGTAAAGGAACCAACAATCACTGTCAACATGAAAGGCTGCTTTAAACAAAAATGTATTCTGTATTGTAACACGCTGCACCTCCATTTCTTAGTGGCTGCACTTAACTGAAATAATTACAGAGTGGGAATGACAGCAAACTGTTTATCTTTATGTAAACATGTTTCTTTCACACACACTATAATTACACTTATCCAGTTTGAATAAAATTGTTGAATAATTTGTTTCTGAAGTATAAAATATTTTATGTAATACTTAAACTGTCCTACACAGCTGCAATTAAACCTATTAAAAGAAAATAGGTGTTCTGTGAACACAAAAAACTTTCATATTTTACCCACAGTTAGAACATGAATATGATTCCTATAGCAGGTTTAAGCAGATCGCTTCGCTGTGCCACCAAAAGAAACATTTAAACATATGGACAATTGTGAAACATTTTACACAACACATTTTTCATTTGTCTCACATCAGCTATAAAACATAGCTCAATAAAGTGAGTGAGTTCATACAGTTACATGTTTCATTACAAGTTCTATATCCATAATCCATGCTGACAGTACTTTTTTACAGAGTACTACCCCTCCCAAATAGAGTTTGGACTGTTTAATGACTCACAAACATCTTAGATGTGACAATATACTCTGTATTTTGGCAAAAATGCATAGTCCATATATATAACATTTCATGGTCATTACTTTGTTTCATTTTCATCAAATGTATCAGCTCTGTTTGTGGCAGAGGGAAGAGTTACTTCACTACCTTTCTATATCTTGGGTTTTAATATAGTCATAGAGAAAAAATATACATATTATAAAAAGGGAAAAATGTTAATTTGTTATCATTTTTATATATACAGCAGTACAATCTGCAGGATACCAAACAAGGAAGAAGTAAAGTCAATGTGAGTTCATTTTATTCAGATTTATTTATATTTTAAAATAATATCCTACATCAAATTACTAAATTACTCAGACTTCTAATGCATCTCAGATAAGCTACTAAACTATCTATTATTGCATACTTTTACATCTCCATGCATAGACCTTGCATGACAGAACATCAGTTCATGTGCAGCAGGTGCCTCCAATCTGAAAAGTTGTGAGAGTTCAGGGCTCACCTTTTCTGCGGTGCAGCCTGTTCCTGTGAGGCGTGTGCTGGTGTCCACCACCGTGACGAACATGCTCCTTGACCCGGCTCTTTGACCCCTTGTTGAATCCCCACTCGGTGAGAGAGATGTCTTGGCACTCACACCTCTGTGAGTACTCTGCCCAGGTGTAGAACCAGGACACCCAGAGAAGCCACGCACTGACCTGCATCTTCAGTCACAACACTTCCTGGATGCAAGACACCGAGCCCCCTACTGCAGCTCCACCGTACCATCCATACCCTCAAAATCTGAATTCTCTACTGTGACAGTCCACAAACATTTAACACGTGACCTTTCCTATGCACCACTTGTTATTTGGAAATTGTCAAACTGTATGTTTTCTTCATATTCCTTAAACATGGCTGTGCGCTCCTCTTCCCTCCCTCTTTAATTTGGCTGCTCTTGGTCTCCCCATCTCCCTCCTCTTTGGGTCCTTTTTTCCCTCGAGGAGGGAGAAGTTGGGGGGAAACAATGATCAAAAAACAAGTTTCAGACCTCATGCTGAGCGAATAGTGAGGGGAAGGGGACCAAGGGGTACTGTCTTGTCCAACAACATCTGTGCCATTCATTCTGCATAGGATAAGGGGGGGCAGAAAACAAGGCTCAGTCTAGGGGTGGAAGGAGGCGAGAGGAGGTTGAAATAAGGGGGAGGTAACACAGAGAGGCCTGTTTTCCCAAGTCAGATCAGTTCCATTAATCAAACGTCTAACATGTGACTGATCAAATGTAGCAGAACAATTTTTGATTATCACATAAGTTGAATATATTGCACAAGTTAAATGTTTGCTGTGCTGAAAGTCAAATATTTCACCTAAAATTAGCAAATGATATAAAAAAAAAAGGTGCACATGTAAAGATATGAAGTTAATCTGCAGTGCCAAAGTGAAGAACATTTCTCTCTGCTTCAACAAAGCATAATTTTAATTTTGAGTTCACATGGTCAGATGTAAATTATCGCACCAGAGGAATGTTGTTTCATTTGACAAACAACAGCTTCAAAACAGACGAAATGGGTACAAAGGCTTCTCTTTCTTTCACTGCGTCGCTTTAATGTGACAACTCACCCCCACTCCATCCCCACCTCCCACGACTCACTACCCAACCTCCCACCAGTCAACTAGCCAAGCAAATTTGTAGCTGCCTGTCTGCACAGTATGAGTCTCATACATCATCTTGGCTCGCTCATAAGAAGCAAACAAAAGTATGAAGTCGACCTTGTCAGAACGTTCTGCTTTAATTTGGAACACAGTCAGTTAGACTGCTTTGAGTGGACACCCAGAGTGTGCAGAGATTACACTTCTGATTTTATCTGCACGTAAACAAAAACAAATGGGGTTTCATACAACGTGCTGCAGTTAGACTGAGTCATAAGATTATGATTGACCTTCCTTATGACAATATCTTTTCTAGTTTTTCCACTCTTCATGCAAAACTTTTTTTTTCCAATATGTTGATGAAAAAGAGCTAATGAATTCCACAACAGGATTTATTAGAAAGACCTCAAAACCTTGACATGAAAACAAAACAAAACAAACAACAACATTTATCATCATGTACTAGTTTAATGCCTGATAAATATGACCTCATAACATCTAGAACTGGCGTGCAGTTGTGCCTGTGTATCATTCTCCACCCGGCTATTTGAACAGTGGATGGTGCTGAATGAAGTCTAATAAACTTGCTACACTTTAATAAAATGGATAATCTAAAATAGATGAACACAGATAACACAGAAAATGTTACCAGTACTGTCATATGGCCATAAATTAACTGGACCGCTCATGTGTGCATAAAAGAATCAATCAATTATAATCTCTTGTGTCATATAGCAACACAGAACACACACATGTAAGAGTAACATCAGCTGTTATGAATCTAGCCCAAAGTCAATCCTAAAGAACTTCTCTATCTTTAAACGTATTCAATGAAATGTATGAATGTAATGTATGCCTTTTATTTCTAATTAAAGAGGCAAAATTCCCATGCCAAGGCTTTTACAGAGGAGCAATAAAAAGCGTCCTGAATGGACAGATAACAGATTGGCATGAGATGCACATGGCCCAGGACAGGATGGCTCTGCAGTGAGATTAAAACAACCCAGAACATCATGGGTAGTCATCTACTGAGCATCGGTGATGTCGGTGAGGTGAGGTGCCTGTGCAGAGCCCAAAGGATGCTGAAAGGCCAATCCCGGCCACAGCCTGTTCGCGCTGCTGCCAGCTGGCAAGCGATGATGTACCATCAAATTATAGAGCAGCTTCTTTCATCAGGCGCCCCAATTCCCACAAATAAGAGTTTATTCTTATTACTTAGTATTTGCTTATCCATTTATAGAATTTTGATGTGTGTGAGAGACTAGATCTTTGATTTAATTTCCTAAATGCTAATAAATGAACCTTATACATGAAAGAAATACAACTAAAATGAAAAGCCCCGAAGACATGTTTTGAGATATATAAAAATAGGGTCACATCTAATATGTGTCTGTACTTTATTTCAACAAAAATATTCACTTATCCAGTTCCACTGTTTCTCCCTCACTGAAAAATACAGACTCTATTGAAATTAATTAAAAGTTATTAAAAGTTCTCAGTGTCTGTACCCTGGAAGTGTTGTTAGTTAACTACTGAGCCATGATCAGTTTCCAAACAAGATGACGATGACGTCACAAATCCTGCAAGAAAAACTTTCAGATGAAAAAACAGATGACTGTGAAAAGTGTCAAACTCTGCGCATCCATCATAACATTTTTGCATCACTTCTCTCTGTTTGTGTTAATCTTCTGTGCCAAACTGTACCTAGTTCAATCAAAAAGCTAAAATATTAAAAAGCAGGCCAGCTGGAGCTGATGCAAAAAACCTGAGCGTGCTCTGTGACCACCCATGTTCAACTATTGTGAACATTTTCTTTGATCGGTGTAGCCACTGCCTTTCTAAGCCTGGCCAATATTCAATCATGTCTTCAACACTGTCAAAATGGAACCCCCCATAGGGTCGAGCTTCGGCCCGCAATGGGGTGTCATGTCCAAGCAGCAGAGGGCTATTGGCGAGCGACCTGACCTCTAATCTGGGCCTTCATCGTCCCCCTGAGAGGCACAGCTTTAGGGTAATTCCTTCCTGAGAGAGAGGTAAAAGGCCAAGGCAACACCGGGATCTCAGCTTAAGGATTCTGCCCCCCTAGTGTGTGTTGCAATGATAGCATCCCTTGGCTACACACAAAAGTGCATAATAGAGCACAACCAGGCAGCGCTGAGAAAAAACTCTTCTTGGCCCCAAAACTGCATAGTTTGTTGCTCGGGTGACAAGGCTCCGGTTCATTTCCACGTTCCATCAGCAGCTCTTTCACAGCTTAGTGAAATACCCAGCCAGTGAACCCTGATGTCTTCAGGTTTGCCAAACACCCACATGTTGGCTAATAAACCCTTATTTAATCCAAGCCTATATAAGGATTTAAAATGAACTTGTGCATTTTTAGTTTTACCCCATGGAGGACTCATCAAGTTTTATTTACCAAACTTTCTGAAAGGATTGCAAACATTGCCATCTGCTTGATTTAACATGAACTGAATCACATTCTTTTGGGATAAGTGCACTGACTGAAATCCTTAATGGATTTTCGGTGTTGTGAGAGCTGGGTGGGGCGGTGACGGTATCCATATCACAAACAGAGGGCGAGATGGCTAAGGATGTGAACGGCAAGCCAGAGGTTCCGCTTGAGTGCATCTGAATGCGGGATCTACCAGAGAGGATCACACCCCGTCCCCTCGCCGGTTTCAAAAACCAAGCACCCTGAGCTTTCTCCTCACACCTCTTTGCCCTTGCATTGCCCCCCCCCCCTCCCCACTCCTCTTTCTCTATCTCGCCCGCCCCCATCTCTTTATATGTCCAGCTGGCTGCGCCACAAAGACTCTGTCTCCCAGTTCCAAATGATCCTCAAACCCCCACATGCTTTGTTCTGCTCATTTTCCCACTCCCCAGAGATGGAGTTTAGTCGCAAAAATTGAAATGAGGAAAGGATGTAGGGAGAAAGAGGACGATGGGGAAGAGAGGAAGATTAAAAAGGTGAGGTAGAGTGAGGGAGTGTGTGAGAACGAGAGGGCAAGCCAAGGAATACTGTCAGTTCTCCTCCTCGACTCACACTTCAGGGACTGGAAAGACCTTGAGTTCGGAGGCTTCAAAACACTGAGGAATTGGTGTAAACACTCTTTGCATTGTGACCTTGAAATATAAACTGCAGCTGAATGTTCTCAGAGAGGTAATTTGTTGATAAGTGATGGAACAAAGAAGCTGAAGTTAAAGGGAATATCTTCGGCAGGTGAACCGTCTCTCTTGGTTTAAATGAGCTCGTTCTTCAGTGCCACTTTCTGCGAGGGGCTAAGATCATGTTTTGCGGTAATCATGCGGTCAATTACAGGCAACAAGTCCCTCCAGGTTGAAAGGTTTTTTAGATCCCCCCCCTATCCCACCCTGCTGAAATCCCCCAGTTCCCCAGCTTGTGTGAAATCATGCGGTGGATTGTTGTGCAGAAAAAGGACCACAGTATGGAGATGTGGGCCGGAACTAATAGGATTGGTTTTGATTCATTAGATTCTCTTTCATCATCCTGGTTGGAATTCCACTCCACGTCTCCTCGGGCTTCACACTTTTAAAATGGAGGTGGGAGGGGGGCAAGTGTTTATAATTGAGCCTCTAGACTGCAAAAGCTCATTACTCTCTATGGAATCATTTGCTTATTTATACCCCATGGAATCAGCATCATAACCATGTGAATGCTGCACTGTGTTTGTCAAACTACTGACAACACGGCACAGGATATGATTCAGTGGTTGGCAAAAAGTGTTACCAAAACATAGGATAGCAAAACACAATGATACATTTCACAGAGAAAGCTACAACTGTGCTCTGTGAAGGAATTGGAGCTGTTTGACAAAGTCGTGTGGGCCTCACTTCTTCATAAATCACCTGCCCTATCCTCACTTTCACTTCTGACCACACATGAAATAACAACGTACCTTCCTACCAGTTAAACTGTCTGACAGCTTGTTTCCTTTCAGGAACAGACACTTTGGGAAATTCGCTTATTCGTTCTGGTGCTGTGAGTTTGATGATATGATTGATGCTAGCCTGGGAACTAGACAAAATCTGTGAACTCATATTTTATTTTCTCTGGCAGATGCGTCTGGCCACCGTCCCGTTCAGACAGATTTCCACCAGCTCTGGATCAGGCCAGGCCAATCACAACTGATTATCTAATATGGGGCAGGTTTGATATGATGACCATACAGAGGAGATGGAACCGCTGATCATCTGATTGGTGGACCCACACAGTAGCTTCATACTCGATGTATAGACACGTCAGATGTATCAATCTACTCACTGAACTTATCAAGAAATCATAATAATAATCATAGTCCATGTAAAACTGGATTGTCAGCAGGTGTGGAGCAGAAACATCCAAACAGAGGGAACAAGATGAAAAACTAAAAACTCACTGAGGGGATTTAATCATATCCATCAGCTTAGTATATAAGCAGTATATAAATGGGTTGCAGGGACTGTGTGTACTAAAGGCTCCATTTATAAGATTTACCTAACACTGTTCAGTCCAGTTGAATGAACATATGAGATCAAGCAATAAAAAGAAGACAAATCAGCGGACCAACCTAAATATTTGATTTCTTTATAAAAGGTGGAAGGAATGTTTCAGTGCTGGTTGAACTTTACACACATCAAATAAGAAACTATTTATTCATCTCATTATTAAATGATACAAAATAGAAATAAACAACAAGGGTACTGTGGGTATCTCATTTCTGCTGGTTGTACATAAACAGCCAACATCCAACAAACAGTTGGCCATGAAGAAAACGCCGTCTCTCCTGCTGTTTGTGTTTGGGATGCATTCTGTAGTCTGTTTCCACATGAAGGGGTGAGTGTGTGTGTCTCATCAGCTTGTCTTGTGTACATCAGTGAAGTGATCCCAGTGCCAGCTTTGACCCTGGCAGCTTCAGTGCATTCTTAAGGCCTTGGCATAGACCGGCTCCAGGAAATGAAAGGGGAGCAGTATGAAGAACACCACCAGAAAGACTGCGCTCACCACGGCCAACAATACGTAGCGGGCGATGAACAAAGAGTCGACTATCTGTGAAGGGAGAAGAAGAGAATCGGCTCAGGGTTAAGAGATATTAATAATAACAGTGCAGCATTTTTAACTTAATATCTAATACATGGCTGATGACGTTCGGTATTTCCTCTATTAGCCAGCAGATGTCAGGAGAGTGCTTTCACAAAGGCTTTGTGTTGGAGCACAGTGATAATGTGGCATTATATGAGGACCTAAATGGGCCTCCTGCATAGAGAGAAGACAGTCACCTGGCCCACTCATGCTGCTGTAGAATGTAAACCGCCTGACGCCTACCTGCAGCAGCACTGCTGAGACACACTGCATTCAACCACTGACAGAAGACTTTACCTAAAGTCACGACTTAGCTTCTTTTTGTGACAAACTGGTGACTATGGTCAGCTGTGGGCTCTGAGGGAAGAGGTGCACATTTGACATTCTGCATTCAAGATTACAGTTTACTTTTTACTATTTGAGTGAACTTAAATATTTATAATGAGTAGTGATGCACAGATTCAATGCATTAGATCTGTATTTGCACCTGGGATGGGCATGAGCACACAAGTTCTTGATTTGGATTTGGATCATCAGTATTCGTTGTTTGGATCCTATTCTTACATCAGATTTTTAAAAACATATTACTTAATTATAATTAAATGAAAGTTCTTGAATCAGGAAATGACGGAGGTATTGATGGAGGTGCTTTGAGAATTTGATATGCAGCCTCTATGATTAATGACTGCTTAATAAACAGATTTAACCTTTAAACTTTACCTATCACTGTATCTGCTGATGAAACTGTGCCATGATTACAATCTGCTACTAAGAGAGCCATACAGCCAAGTAATGGTTACCTTATTAGATTTATATATGGAATAACCAGCAGATTAATTAAAGACTAAATGTTGATTCTAGAGTCCTGGTTATTTTCTCCTATTCTTCATTATCTAGATGTCTAAAAAGTTGGTGATTAGATTAATGTTGGTGTTGTTTAAGTTGGGAGAAGTTTGAAATTCATAAAGCTGCTTGATAGATCTAATCAACACTTAACTCTGGACTCAGATGGAGAGAATATTAAGACCATGAGTCAGCCATCAACACGCTAATACAAACTGAGAAAACGCCCTTAAGCCAGATAATACCACTGCTGACTACAGAGAGACTTCACAGGGACTGTTATGGAATGAGACTAGGTGTGTTTGTGTGTGTGTGTGTCTATGAGAGGTGGGGATGATGTATACCGTCTCTTAAGGATGCATTTAACACATCTCACTTTTTAATTTGCCAATTACACAGCAAGCAGGACCCCAAAGTGTGGGCTATGTTTTATTAATGTGCCATTGAGCGTGCGGGTGGGAGTGAGCAGGCGGGCGGGCGGGTGGTTGGGTGGGAGAGGTGGGGGTTTAATATAAACCAACCCCACCCCTTGTCTGGGACTGGCCTAATTGGCACTATGATATTTTATTTTTGTTTAACAGCAAGAGGTTAGACATTTCTTAAACAGTCTTCATGCATGCACACACACACAGCGGCAAACACACTCTTGATTACAAGTAAGATCTGAACACATGAACACAAAACATCATCGATTGTGTCCAGTGACCTGTATTTTCTCTTTCACGTTCATTTTTACCTTTGTTTAAATCCTGTTTATGATCATACGTTTTTTGTTTTTACTTATAATTCCATTTTTCTTGTGTAAAAACTGTCTATCGACATCGATTTATTTCAGTTTAAAATATGAGAGAGACGAGTCACGGAGGAAGCTTCACATTCTCTGTTTTTCCAGATTCTCTCAGCTTAACTCTGGCAGGTGTGACACGACGCCTCTGGCTAGTCAGTTATCCCACAGAACTGCTCAATTCTTAGAAACCAAATTTGAATTTTTCCTCTTCAGATGTCTTTTTCTTACATTTTATGTATTACATTTTATTACTGAGAGTCTGTGTTTTATTGTTCTAATAAAATGCCAGACAGGCTAAAGACATTTTTCCAAATTTAAAGAAATAACAGACCAATTGATAATTCATAAGTATTGAAAGCTATCTGATGGGTATGATGACTTTTTGCGAATATTATAAAGCGATTTTCATACGATTCCTCTTTTAAAATCACTGGAATCATTTCCTAAAGTAACCATGGGTTGATTTTTATATACAGAAATCGAGGAAGTCAAATTTTGCTGCCTCCCTCCGTTCCTGGTCTGGTATCTGCCTTCGCACAAAGGCTATAAAATGCGAGCTGGCCAGGACGGGGGCTCTGCTTTGCTATTTCTATGGGGTGGCAGCTTGCTTGGCAGATCTGGCCGGCTTATTGGCACGACCCGGAGGCAACATGGGGGAGTGTTTGTTCTGTGTTGCTGTTGGACCAAGATAAAGCAGAACAGGCCTTTTATGACAAGCGCATACACAGAAGTGCACACACAATGACACATACGATTTACAGGTGCACATTACAGTATGGATACTGATTCCTATCAGACATAAGGTTTTATTTGGGATATAATGTTTACATCCACCTAACCTCAAACCTAAATCTAGACTGGATCCTCCATCAGTACAAATAAAGGAACGTTCTGTTCGTACAAACACACGTGATCTGAGCTTTCCCTTGTGAGGTTTGGTCTGTATAAACACACACACACACACAAAATCTGAATTTTCCTTTAAAATATTAAGACCATACATATGTGACACGTTTGTTCAGCTGTAGTGATTATTAAGCATGAAACCAGTGACTAACTTTTCATAATGCATCAACAGTACAGGCCCTAACATGTGATTAGGCTGACTTTTTGGGTTGTGTGCGAGAGATGACCACTGAGCTGAAGTAAACTGTTTGTTTCGTTTTCACTCAGTAGTCTCAGCACCCAAAACATTTGGTGGTAACTGAAGCCAAATGGCCTCAAAACAAAACTGAAAACATCCCAACCGATGTACAATACGCTGTCATTATGTGTGAGCCACGATAACAGACGACAATAACACAAGTCTCTGCGTTTTAATGCAGTAAAAGGTCTGATATAAGACTGATTTGGAATATTTCTGGTCATAGATTAGGCAGCAGTATAGTAAATGAATGTAGGTCACTTTAAGTAGTGAACAAAATCACAAGACCCCCCTCATGCCCTCAGCAGGATGTGATATATTAACGGAAGTTAACTTAGCTGACAATAGGCATCATTAAACTGAGGCAGGGTGTGAATATCTGTGAGTGTGTAAAGGTGTGTGTGAAAGATCAGTGCATGGAGCTCACCTCTATCTCTTTGAAGGGGGGAGTTGTCTCGGGGCTGCGAGGGAAAAACACCAGTGCCAAAGTGATGGTGAGCGCCAGGAGGAAAACAGGGATAACGCCTAACCTGGCAACACACACATACACACACATGTACACACACAGTTCAAACAAAGAGGATAATACAAAGGACTGCTGATTTACTGAGACTCGCAGTAAACGCTGGGTTCTCTGAGGATAATGTCATTATGAAGTAGCAATCAAAACAATGGCATTCGCAAGTTGTTAACTTTCTAATCAAGTACAACAGCCCCATGTTTCACCCCATTTAAACTTTACTGTAATGGCACCTCACACCAAGTGCACAGTGTCTGGTGTCATAGAGCATTCTAGATACAAGTAAACATTTACTGACTTTAGTGGTGTTGTGGTCTGTGGAAAGAGACCGCACTAATCTGTCAGAGAATAAACTCATCTCTCTGGATGGATGACAAAATATTCAGGTGGCAAAACATATAAGAGTAGCAACCTTCCTGTGTGAAATCCAGGAAACGGTGTTTAACACAGTTCTTCCACACAGTTTTCCCTCCCTTGAACACACCACTGTGTTCAATAGTCAGATATATGAACCATCCATTCTTTTGTCTTTTTATTGAATTAAAGTTGTGCCTGATATGCCCAAATTTTAATTTTGCAGAAATTTGGCAATGACTCGTTCAACTCTCCGTCAATTTATGCAAATATCTTCTAACAGGATTTTTGTAAGTGGAAGGGAGGGTGACAGGAAGTCCAGCACTGGGAGCTGGGTCTATAAAAAGGAAGGGGGGGCTCACCTGGGCCTTCCTTCCTGCACAGAGACACACCTGAGGTGAGCATTTTTGTTTGAATTCATCCACTTTTAAAATGCTTAAATACACGATTATAATATTGAAACTACAGGACCGCGAAATATGTCTTTAGCTTGTAGTATAGCATGTTTTATTTCTCTCCACCTGGGAGAAGAGGGTGTGTTCCAGTTTGGAAAAGTAAATTTCTTTGATAGTAAATAAAATGTATATTTTCTGCACAGCAGTCTCAGGTTCCAGTTTCTTATGGGTCTTTGGGTACATTAGGTACTGTACCACCTGGTCACATAAGAGTGTGTGTGTGTGTGTGTGTGTGTGTGTCACTCACTTGGCTGATCCAGACGCTCTCAGCAGCATCATCCCAAACACGAGAGCCGCGATCCAAACCATCGCGATGACGAACACGCCCGTACCGACCTGTAACACGGTGCTTGCCATGTTAGTTAGCGAGACACTTGAGTCGATAGAAGAAAGTTACCGTGTGAAGTGGGTAAAACGTGACGTTAACGGCATTATTAAGCCGAGCCGTGCCGAGTTAACCTCTGTTCACACGCCAGCTAACGTTAGCGCTAGCTTCCACCGTTGTGAGTGTAAGTTAGGCCGACAGCTGCGTCGTTTGACCGGTGAAAATCTCTCTTGTGAGGTTGGACGGACAGATTTCTTCCGTTAAAAACAAACCCTTGCTGTCCATTAACCCGCCAATTCTAGTTATTTGTTTACGTGCGGGATAAAGCGTTCCCAAGCGTCCTCTGCTTCCTGGTAACAGCAAGCTGGAATTTGATTGGATACGTCGACTCAAGGCGAGCCAATCACACGCGCTGATACTGAAAGAAAAACAACAACAATCTATCTAGCTCGTCTGTTGTTTTACTCTTGTTCTGCACACTTAAATCACACGATGCATCAAGAGCACGTCATGTTTCACTTGATTTAAATCAGTGTCCTTGTTGTTAATGGACTGAGTGTGCTCAAAGTGCTTACATCACTGCAGTGGCTTCGCTTTCAAAGTTATATTGCGCCTGTTTTACCTTTAATACGTCTTTATATATAATCTAGACTGCTATGGACAATTGAATATGGGTAAGATATTAAGTGTGTTAGTTTAAAATCTTTATCTGAGCTCCTCTTTGCAGCACTGCATGTGGAAGCCATCATCCCAGAAATAATAAACAAGACACACTGTGTGTGTGCGCGCGTGTGTGTGTTTGTTTTGGTACCCATCAGCCCACCTGTCTCTTTTTGTGATGAATGTAATAGTTAATGCAGACCGACAGGGGGCTGGCCAGATCCGCGATTCAAAGTCAAGTGCGTTTGCGCGTGCACGTACGCGCGCGCGCAGTCCCACTCGAAGCGGTCGTGTGTGTGCTTACTGGAAAGAAGTGGTGCCTTTAAGTGACCCTCGTAAGATCCATGAATCCACCATTTATTAATCATTTACATACTCCAGGAGGTCTGGATGCTGAAAACACTCTATAGCAATCAATACTAAGAGTAAAAACAAAGAACCAGAAAGCAAACCTAAAACTGTTTTACACTAAACTGTGCGAGGAGTTTGGTTTCCTAATTATGTTTACCTGGAAGTCCTTCCTCCAAAATCAGGCTAATTAAAGGTACATGACTGTCAGAGTATTGATGAGAGCACAAGCATTATTTTCTTCTTATAGCCTCTGACTGGTAAACCTCATAGGGACTTGTTTCTGTTGGATCAGTATAAACTCAGTCACCGGTAAACCTGAACAATCCAGATTAGATGATGAAATAAATGATCAAATGTTGAAATGTAGTTTATACTTACTGTACGGATTTCTACCTGACTGCAATTCAGTATGTTAACATACAGAGATCAGGGAAAACTACAAATAAACAATGATTAATCCGTTTTTCTTGCAACATTAAATACAAAACCTGTTTTGTTTTTTAATCTGTCTTGTAGCCAAAGTAATTGAAGGTTGCAGACACTTTTTCTCTCTACAGTACTTATGTCACATTCAGCCCTTCTCCTCTCAGAGATGCTGTTGCTTCACTCTCACAGCAAACTGGAAGCAAATGAAGGGACTGAATAACTTGAATTTCACTGCCGTGTTGGTCTTCTGCTTACATTTCTGGTGGATTTGTGGTTATTGAGGTGACTGACTACGAGTCTTTTGTTTAGCTAAAATCATTCAAGCTTATCGAGAATGACCAAATCGTACAGGGTGAATAAAACCTCCCTGTCAATGCTTTGAACCAGTATGCTGGCACAGCCTGAACACGGATTCATTTTTCCCCTAGATGTTTGCTGGGGGTTACCCTTCTCCTGAAGCCTCACATCCGATTGCCGTATTTCCCACGGACACTGGAAGGCATCAGCAGCCCGGTGCTGGGAAAACGGGGAGCTGGAGATGGAGATTGAGGTGGGAGGGGCCTGGCATGGCTGACGTCACCGGCTGTGTGGAGGAGTATAGGCTGTGCTGTCAGCCCAGTGTCAGTCTGATGAAGATTGGCATGCAGGTAAGCTGTCATTCATTTTCAATGTCAGTGCATGGGAGCAGGGCTTTACCACTTCAGCGTCCTTTTTTCCCCTTTACCCCCCCTTCATTACAAAAGGCAGGACATTATTCATACAGTCAGACAGCCAGCCAGCCAGGCCAGAGTGAGAGAGAGAGAGAGAGACAGAGAGTGAGGGAGAGAGGGAGGGAAAGAGAGAGAGAGAGGGAGAGTGAGGGAGGGTGAGAGAGAGAGAGAGTGAGAGAGAAAGGGAGGGGGGGAGTCGAGGTGGGGGAGAAAAAAGAGAGAGGGAAAGAGAGGAGATGCATTTTTGTGCTGGACTGAAAGACCAGTGGATTTTTTTTTCTTTCTTTTGCTTGATGCGGCGTTTGGATTTTCTTTTCTTTCTTTTTTTAATTTTATTTTGAAAAAAATCTGTCGGTAATGTTTGTGCTCCATGTATGTAGGATGTGTTGCATTTTGCGGCGGATGCTTTTGTGCAAACGGTTGTAATTTACAGACTAATAATGATAAGAGTGGAGTGGATCGGACAGTATGAGCGCATAGCTGCAGGAAGCTGCTGCGTGTTTTATTATTATCATTATCATTATTATTTCTACGGCTTTTGTCAGTTAGCACCGGAATGCCACATCGCGTTCTGATTTATTTGTAAATTTACGGTGAATGTATGAGAACGTGAATCTACCATGAAAATATATTTGGTTGTGTTGTTTTCGCTGCTACTGCAGTTTTCCCCAGTGTTGAAGTTCCATGCTGTGTTTATTCGAGCAAAAAAAAAAAAAAAAAAAAAAGGGCTTTTATTTTGACGGGCAAAGTTGGTGCGTTTGTAAAGAATATACAGTAAAGGATTTTCAGTATAAAATAACTTCAGTGTTTTACAGTTGATCCAAGTTAATTCACATTTTTTGGGGGGCTATAATAAATCTTATTTTAGAGACTAGTGTGTGTGTGTGTGTGTGTGTGTGTGTGTGTGTGTGTATGCCTGTGTGTGTGTGTGTGTGGCTGTTTTTGTTTGTTTGTGACAAAAATAAACAAATAACCACAGCACACTAATGTCAAACTGACATCGTCTGTAGTTTGAAATGTTTTTTTTTTCCTGATAATGCTGAATTTATTTTTTTCTTATGTCTACCTTGTCACAGGCGACATTTTCAGTTTGTTTTTCAAAGTAAAATAAATTTTTTTCCCTTGTTATTTATACCAGAAAAATGTAAAGCAAAATACAGTTATTTGTTGTATTTTTAAAAGGTCACACAGGGAGTCTCGTTCTTTTTGAATTACTTGGTGAATTCATCTTCAATTGAAGTGTTCCTTTTCCTCAAACTATCTGCATCTCAGTGAGGTCTGATGTTTACTCTCAGCCTTCCATGCCCTTGCACAAACCTCTCTAGACTGAACACTGGCCCTCTTTGTGTGCCACTCACCGCTTTCTATTTCAGATGACCAGTTTATTCCACAATTGCACGAATGACTATTTCACTCACAGGAGACGTTTGACTGGCGTAAAATGCCGGCAGTGTGATTTAGACGTGGAGCCCTCGTCTCTCTCAAGACAGCTTGTCTTGAACAACTGGGGCCCTGTTCGATTCCATTTTAATGATCTTGCCACTTACGAACACACAGATTCTCTGGTTTGTTTACCGTGTGTGTTTTCTGGTAGTTTTGTGAGTCAAACCGAGTTGACTCATCTGTTCAGTTGCTGTCAGCTTTGATCTCTGCTCCTCAGATATCACATAAATGTACCAGTACATGCACAGAATTGGCAAACACATCTAAATCTGAAAAAAGAAAAAAAAAATTATACGTTGCTCAGGAAAAGGTTCAGGAAATATAACTCAGTGTTACAGTTTCTCATCTGTGAGTGTTAAAAATTTTACAACTGTATTTTAGAGTTGAAGTAAAGACACCCCCCCCCACCCCCCCTCACAGTGAAGACTATAGTCAGAGTACTGGGAGTACATTAGCTTAATTAAATATGCCTGAACCATTTGTTTACTAATCATCTGCTTCCCTGAGAAATCACAATGGCGATTTAGACCACTTTAGCCCCCCTCCGTCAAACACAGTCGGCAGGTGCAGAGTGCTGAGCATAAAATCCCACGAGGAGCTAAACTTGCACCCCCTGTGAAAGTAAATGCTTTGAAAGCCACTGTTGTCGTCGCCGTGAGTCGCTGTTGAAGGACCCAAAAGGAGGTCTGTTACCTTTTTATACGATTCAAATGATTGTGTACATTGTTGTGTCTCACTTCAGTGTCTCAAAGTGGATAATTCACCTGGGAATGGATTTAGAAAGTGCACACACACACACACACACACACGCATACTTAAACACACACTTGAGTCGAAACGCATCACTACCAATCACCCTCAGTGATGTTTGTTCTTTGTTGTGATGTACCCCACACAGCTCTACATATTGTCAGATAGAGATAATGCCAATTTAGTTTATCCCCAAACCCTGCTGAGATCTTAATTGATGATTTGTGTCATTGGACAAGCAGCCCAGGGGCATATTTTGTGCTGCAAAATACTCTACACTATTTGCATATTTCCATTCCTACTATATGGGTAAATTACATGATGAGGTGTGATGCTGTGCGTTCCTGCAGCTTTTGGGGGGATAATCACTAATAAAGTGATTCAGTCACACTAAATGAAGGAAGTAAACAGAGCGAGGAGAGCATATGTTACAAACCAATTTAAGCATTTATGTATGGCCATAAAGCAATTGAGGAAATTAAACCACGAGCAAATGTCTTGTCGTTTCCTTCGCCTTTCCCTTTAATTCCACCCTGTGTGGTGCCCAAAGAATCCGATGCATCATTTCTGAGAAGATCTTCTTCTTTTTTTTTTTTTTTTTATACAGTCTTGTAAGACTAATAGGCCTTACATTGCAGGATTCCTTTTCCTTGGCAATCAGATTGTGAGATGTCTAATTTGTTTTTGAGGGCCTCACTTTCTTAAAACAGAGAGAGGATGTTCAGAATTATTCATAAGGCTTTAGTCTGCTGGGTATCCTCAGCGGAGTGCATCTAGGTCCTGTTCCGGGCCCGTGAGCAGTGTGATGTAAGCTAGTTTTCTCGTGTTCAATAGAGCAGCAATCCTTAAGACAATCGTGTTGTGTTGTGTTGCATGTTTTGGGCCTGTCTGGGCCCTCACAGGTCATAGCCCACTAAGCCCGCTTGATCCCTATTGCTCTCGAGAGATGGCAGAGGCCTGTTTATACCGTCAGACAGCTCATCTTAAGGACAGCCCTTGCATGCTTACCCTTGCTCATTCCACAGCCAGTGCTGCGTTGGCATGGCTCTAAGTAAGCCACCAGGGAGTGGGATCGGAGAGAGATGGATTGGCTTGATTTATGCTCCGAGAGAAGCAGCAGGCAAATTTAATGATCCTCCATACTGTCAACATCACGAAGCTTTGTTTCTGGAAGGACATAAAGATGTCACGGAAACACATCCAGCATAGGACTGTGGCATGGGTAATAAGTTTGGAAAGATAGTGATGGTGTCGTGTTGTTACAGGAGCTTTATTGCTGACGTGTCAGTGGAACATTTGAAAATACATTCCCTCGGTTTCAGATTGATTGAACAGATCCAACGAGAATTTGAATCCCTCACGCCTTTAAAAAGATGCTGTTTGGTAGGGAAAAAAAATCAATACTATTTGGTTTTCATGAATTTATTTCACACATTTATTTATGAATTCTCAAATTCTCAGCAAATGTAGTGATGCCACAGCTCTAACTTTGGTGTCAAAGATTCCCTCTGATGTATAGCAAATCTATGCAGCTGATGTCAGTTTCAGTTCATTTTGCTTACTAGAGATCAACACAAATCAACCAGCAACTAAACAGAAGATGATGCAAAATACAAGACGCGCCGCTGAGGCCTGCAAGCTCCTCAGCAAAGCTGTCTGAGGTGTGATAGTGCCTCAGTTGCATGTACCTACCAAAAGAGACTGTTGTGTGACATTTACGTAAGAAGTGAGGATTTGTACGCAGGATTGAAACTGAAAGAGACATTTAAGTTCAGTGCTAGCTTGTTAGCTCCGTCTAGCTTGACTTTTTGCTCATCTTTCCTCTCCTAAAAACATTTTTTCAGTTCATTTAGATTAGCCGCAGTAGCTCTTGACAGCATAATGTACCAAGTTAGGGACCAAACTAACATTAGCTTTCTATCTTTGAATCCCTCGCCTTATACCTTACCAAACTGATTGGCAGCATGTTACATCTTTGGCTGGGAGCCATCCTTTGGACATAGCAGCTGCTGGTTCTTAATGTGGTACAGCATAGCACCTCGTACTACTCAACTGAAGAGTAGCATCGCACAACGAGATTGCCGTGCCTCAGACTGCTGGCTGGTGAAGCCGTTAGAAGAATGTGTATGCATACTATCCTATAGGCTGACATGCATAACCAGTCAGAAATATTCTTGGTGGCCGTGACATCCCTGATATTTCCAAAATACTTGTAGACAAACCACATCCCGCGTTGCTTTCCTACACAGCATATGAGCAGCACGTTATCTCAGTGTGGCTTTGCTCTTCGTATGTCATCAAAACATTCTCCTGCTCAACAGAAAAATATCTACCGACGTGCAAGAAAAATCCTCACTGTGATTCAGCGATTGATTGGGCTTAGCGCATTTGATTCAATTGGCCTTGGCAGACAGTCCTCAAACAAACTTTTTTCGAAACGCTCCTCTCCACACAATAATGCGCGATGTGTGCTTGAACAGTGAATGCCACAGCATGGAAGAAGTCATACAAAGGCTTTAGTCATTAGGTAATGATTTTAACATCAGCACTCTGATTGCATTCCTTTTTTTTCAGACAGAGGAAATGAAAACCCAGCAGGGACACATTCCATAAACTAAGTCGAAGTCATAGCATAGAATGGAGGACAGCTTAGGGTTTTTCACCAGCAGGATGCACACGTAGATACAGTGTTTACTGTGTGTGAAATTTCAAAGATGAAGAAGTAGGCTACTTCCACTCTCGAATGTCTTCTGTATACATCGTGTTTGATGTCGTGATTTCTGCAGTGAAAAACAATTAAAACGTGTTATTTTTAGACATCAGTGGTTATTATTCAAGGATCAAGCACAAAATCAAATTAGCAACAGCTTATTATATATTCTGCATTTAAAGACCTTTAACAAGACTCTGAACCTCATTGTGCCGTCGGTTCTTATCTCTGGTGGAATGTAGATAATCCTAATAAATGAGTAGGGCTTCACACAGAGAAATATGAGGCCTGCCAGTAAATCCTGAATTTATTATATTTGAGAGTCGTGGTAACAGCTGAGCTGGGTGAGGTTGAAAATATTTGATTTGAATTCAACAGCAGATCATAGTAGAGAAAATCCCTACCAAGCACTGTGCGGCTGAATATTTGTGCTTGCCTTGAAAATGAATAAATGCATCGGCCAAAATGGTGTCACTACTACTGAAGATCTCCCCCAGTGCACTGCTCTTTAACACTTAGTTAAGAGTGAAATGTCAATGTTGGTTTTCCACACTGATAGCACCGACGTAACACCATGCATTAACGTGTTTGCAAAAATAAAGTCTATAAAAGTGGCGTTGGCTTTATCTCGCCAAATGCAAATGTTTGGTTGTGGCGTGCAGATTGATTTGCAGCAAAATTGCCATTGCACTATTATTATTTCTCACACGTCAGTCGTTCCATATTGCAGGTACAGTTCCAGCTGTTTTTCTTTTTTTTTTCAGCACTGCAGTGCTGCTGCCAGCAGGAAAGCTGTTGTTCTTTCTCTCTGAGTCGGGATAACTTTTATTACAAAGTTGAAGACAAAAGACAGAAGTTTCACAGCTAAGTACACATCAACAGAAGCTATTTTTGCAAACACTAAGCTAACTTATATCACTGTTGTGCCGTGTTTGCATCTCTGATCACCTCCCGACGTTGTTTTTTTCCACTGGATACAGCCGTATTAATCCACAGACGAGCTGCAGCAAGAGGGTGCCTAAGACAAGACAACTTTAGCAACTTTAAAAAGTACGCTATAGAGATGAAAAATTATCCTTTTTCAAATGCTGGCCTTTTGAAATCACCCTACTTTGATTATTGGCAGAGCAGCACCATTGAAGTCTGCCGCACTTTGAATTGAAATGCAACTGTGCTGAAGTTGTGACCTCCAAAACGCTATTTACCAGAGCACGGTTCCATTTTTCAAAAATCCTCTCCAAAGATATTATTCAAGTGTGTTGCTCTTTCTGCCACTCACGTCTCATCTGAATGTTTCAGCCTATTGCACTCCAGGACACCATTGATCTGAAGGACGATATTTTCACCCAGTCTATAGCTGCTCCTTTATTTTGACATTAGACTTTAACAAAAGCGCCTTTTCTCTTCAGATCCATTCGTATACCTTGCTGTTAATCTCCAAGTGGTCTTTGTAGATGCCTGATGAGACTCTTGTTAGTGTTCAGACTCTCGGATGAAACAGCAGCTTATAAACAGACTTTAGTAAAAGCATTGTACAGTGGCAAGGACAGAATAATTTGCCCTAATGCATTTTAGTGATCGCTCTTATTAGCTGCAAATGACTTTTTTTTTATGCAGTTCTGTCCCCCGCTATAAAAGTGCCATGATTTTATGACGGCACAAGCTTCAGTTGAAGTGCATTTCATTTTCCATGGGAAGGCTACATCTTTTATGGTGTTTCAGACATGTCGCTCTTAAAATATTAAAGAAGGACTACACTGTTTTATTCCTGTATTATATTTCATTAAGGCTTTTCGGCCTCCCGGATGACTCAGTGCTGCTGGATTCATACAAGTTCATATCAGTACCCAAAAGATCGAAATGCCTCTGACACTGTAATACAAAGTCCCCTGTTACTCTGTTTTTGCTTTTCATTTGAAGTGCTGCTAATGCTACACAGCATGTCAAATCTTACACGTGAAAAAAAAAAAAATAGGGCTGCAACTACTGTACTTATTCTCATTATCAATTAATCTGCTGATTGTTTTCTTGATTAATCAATTAGTAGTTTAGCACATAAAATGGTGAAAATGTCATGTGACATCATCGCATGTCTTGTTTTGTCCACCCATACCAAAAAATATTCTGTTTATTGTCATAGGATCAAATAGGACCAAAAACATTTGTGGAGCTGGAATCAGAAAATTCAGCTCTAACAATAACCAGACACAGCAACTCAGTACTCCTGCATTTTTTCATATTTATTATGAAGTATTTCAGTAGTTTTCCCACAGTATACTCACTGCAATACAATATCCACTCGTAGCAATAAAAACACGATTGTCATGGTTGTGTTTGGGCAACAAAAGCATTTATAAGGTTAGGCAAAGGTCCTGGTCTTGATTGTATATTGAAAAAGTCAACAGCAATGAGAAACACGAGATAGAATGTGTTTACTTTATTATTATTGACTTTGTTTCACCACAATCTTTCCCCTAACCATAACCAAAGCCTGAAGTAACCGCACAAAGGACTCTGGAGGATGTGAACTCTGGTCTGTGGTGTCCTGCACTTTGTATGCCCACCCTTCATCCCAACCATATGAGTTCCTCGTGGTAAAAGAACATACTGTAGCACATTGTTCCCTGGAAAGGAAAAAAAAAAAAGGTTCCTGAAGATAATTCTGCCAGTGTTTGTGCTCAAATCATAACTGACAAATGAAATAAATAAACATATTTGTAAGACGAGGTATAGCATCCCGTATGATGACCAGAACCAGACTGATACTGGATCAAATACCAATATTCCTATATCGATATATAAACCCATATTCTTTATATTTATATTATATATATTATATATTATGAATAAACACACATTTGTGTAATGAACCCTCCAACATGTCACACAACAAAGATATTTAATAGAGGCAGGATATTGTCCAAAATGTAAGTTTCCATATTGGCATATACTGTACAACATATACACTGATACTGTTATCTGTGATTGGCCAATATCAGACAGTAAAATCGGACTATTGATATACTGGTCGGACTCTAGTATAGATACTGAGTGCTGTTTTTACAGTTATGATGTATCAAATGTAAAGTGTTACAGATGCACAGTATATGTGACACCTCAAGCAAATTGCAAGTTTGTAGCTAGTTTTATAGATGGACTGAAATGATTTGCAGTACCAGGTGTACTTTAATGGTTTAATTATATTCTCTTAGAAGCAAAAGCTCAAGTTAAAGTGGCCTTATAACTTTTATGTGTTTCACATTGTTTTTGTCAGGCCAGGCAATGCATTGTGGATGTAGTAAATCCCTAAAACAATCTCCACAGAGGCTGAGTTTAAGTAAAACAAATGAGCTTTGCTACAGGAGTATTTTTTTTTTCAGTGATGTGATAGGCTCTGAGGTAATCTTTGGAGTTAAAATTCTTGAGTTCAACCATGCTGCGACATGGTTTAACGTCTGAACAAACATGTCTGTGAGATTCATTCCTGCAGAATCACACAGTGGACCGGTTTACTGCGAACATGAGCTGTGTCCGTGTGAAACGCGGGCGATGCAGCATTGTCGTCTTGGCCGTATTCATCGTCCTTGCTTTCTCCTCTCCTCACTCCATTACATTCAGAACATTACGACTTTGCTGAGAGTGTTAGGAAACACGAGTGCCACCGGCATTAACCTCAAGTTTTTAAAGCTGCAGAGCACATGAGACAGAGCTGACGGTTTAGTTAGCTTTTTGTTCACATTCATGTTCTTATCTTTTACTTCCTGTTCTGAAATGACTGCAGGACCAAACGACGAGAGAACACGCTCCCCATTGTGCTTATGTTTGGCGTCAATTTGAAAATCTGGCAATCCTGTTAAAAGTGATCTGGTATTGTTTGTGAGAGCATGTCCTTTGGACAACTCTGAGCTTTGTTGACTGGTCTCACAGTATCATGTTTGGCCTCGAGCTTAGACTCTGCAAGTAATCATGAGTCAACTGCAGCAGTCCAAGGGAGACGTGGACTGGGTAATGGGTGACAGAGGTTTCCGGAGGAGTGTGAAGATGACGTGTGTACTCCTGAGTCAGATAAATGTGGTTTTAGTTAGAGGTCAGTAAGACAATCCTCCTTGGGATAATGTGTATTTATACTGCACAAATTGTGCATTAGTGCTTTATTTATAACCCCCCGTTTGCTCCATTTATTAATTATGTTTTACATTTTCTTTCCTTCTGCCGCTGCAATGACTCAGTCATCAAGTTTGCGTCTTATCCAAAGTATCCAAGAGCAGCCGTGAAACATTTATTTCCTTCACTACTAGCAAAATGGATGCCGGCATATTAAGCCCTGTTTCCAGGCTGCCACATTCCATCACATAAAAGTTTGATTTATAACACAATTCAAGCCAAAGCAGTCGCAGAAAAATTAAATTACTGTGGAGTCTCTGTTTCCTGTGATTTGCGGTGGCAGGCACATAATTTGTCAAAGAAAGCTGTGCTGTGTTAAGTATGTTTGCACAGTAGTGCGGGCTAACCGCACGCCAGCTCTGATTTTAGAAGTGGTAATATTTAATGACTCTACAACACGCGTCTGATTTGCGAGCGCTCGACTCTGAGCACCACTCCTTAGTTTTAGTGTCCTTTCTGATTTGCTGCTGACGACGAGACCCGAAGCGTCGAGTCATGTCGCCTTTCAAGTAATAATGTAAACATGTCAGATTTCTGGGGTGTGTGAAGAGTCTCCGGGAGAGGAGCGTGCACAATTATCATAGACTCACTGCTGCATGGATCTATGCAGAAAGCGGTTTACCTCAGTTTGTTTTTTACAATTTTGTCTGAGTGTAAATTTTATACATCGTTAAATGCTTACAACAACATAGCAGATCTATGTTACTGTATGTTTAATCAAGAAAATATTCCTTCACTATCAGGGAGTGCAGACATGATTCCACATGTTAATTGCAACACTGTGAACTGAAGTGAATGAAAAAAGCAGGCCGAACGCCTTCTTTTTTTCGAACCGAGACTTCTTTCCACTACAAAGAATAATTACTTTTCCCAACTCCCGCGCCATAATTGGTTACTACTCTTTTATCTTATCTACGCGTGCATAATTATCACAGTCATCATATTAGATTATTTCATGCATAATAAATGAACTCAAACTGTGTGTGGGGTAATTAGCATGTTAGGATATGTGCCACGATAAGAGGTTTGCTCACTCAAAGGTTGTATTGTTTCAGACATTCCTGAAAAGTGAGAAATGCAGAAAGAAATGGAATATTTTATATCTAGTGACTAGGAAATTGAAATATTCTCCTTTTAAGTTTATTTTGTTGTGCGTGTGTGTGTGTGTGTGTCCCCTGTCTGTTTCGGAAAAATTTCTCATGTAAAGTAATTTACCTCGTAATGTATTTTACTGAAGATTTGGGGTCAGACAGCAGTTTATATGCAGAAGACATAACAAGACATGGGAACATGAATGGAGACTATTGTGAATGTCTGAAAATGACAATGTGCTGTTTGACTCTGGCAGCTGTCTGCTGCATAGATCTCGTCCGATCCAAATGACAGATGTGCATCACTTAAGTCGAGGCTTCAGACATAAGTAAGTAAGTTTTGATGCAGCTGGTGTATTAGATTAAGTATATTTAATAAATAAAATTCAGTCAAAGGCTGATTTGAACTATTTAAGCTCTGTTGAAGGAAGTCCGGTCCTAATGTGGCTTTGACTGACAACAGCAGCTTTTCCAATTCAAATGAGGTAAACCTGCTGCTGGATGCTTTTCCCAGTTTAATGCTGCCCTGCTTGGAAACATTTCAGTAGTTATTTAATGAGGGGAGCCAATCAGGACCAAGTCCAGTCCTTGCCTGGAGTTAGTCTGAACTGCTGATAAAGAGTTGGGATTTTTTTGGAAAATGCAATTACTTCAAATTTTACTACCCAATTAAAGTCCAATTTTCACTTTGTATTAAACACCAGTGAAAAAGCGCATGCATATAAATAGACTGCAATGTGAACGTGCAGTGATGTAGAATTTATAGTCAGGTTGTCCAAAGCTTCAATTAAAAAAAGGCCGTAAGTCTGATTTCTTCTTGAGCAAATCAAGCTTAATTTAATATTTCTTAAATATTTATCTATAAATCAGCATCTCAGATTATTGATATATTAAAAAAAAAAAAAAAAAAAAAAAGCCTGTCAAAATACAAATTTGTAGGATCTCTGTGGTATCCTCCCCCTTTTTTTTTTTTTACACCACTAAATAACAAGAACAACTTCTTTGACGCCAAATGTTTCAGTTTTTTTGGCCCTGCAGCATTTCTGGCTGTGACACCTTTCACTAACTTGTGCCAAAAGCCTGTAAAACACATAATGAGCTATTTTCAGCATTTTCTTTGTTTTTTGTTAAGGAAAAAAAAGAAGGACCCTCAAATTTAGAATGTGATGACAGCCTATTATTAAAAAGAGATGGTTTATGCTATTAAATAAGCGGCACACTGTTATTACCACAGAATACGATTTTGCAGATAAAATTTCCTCGATTTTTTTGTTGCCTATAAACAATTTTCAGCAAGCTCTCCACTGCAAAGATTTCCTTTACATCTCAACAATGTAAGGTCACCTTATCTGCACTCTTTATGGATCTATTAGCTTTCCATAAATCAAACAATACCTACATAAAAATAACAGAAATGATCAAAACCTCTTTGAGGTTCCTCCAGTTTCAAAAGTTTGCAGGCCAAGAGGTGAAGATGCATCTCTCAAGGAAGTTTAGAGGACTTTAATTATCACAGACTCAAAGACATTAAATAAAAAGTAAAAGAAATGACACCCAGTTACACACACACACACACACACACACACACACACACACACACACACACACACACACACACACACACACACACACTTCCCACTCCTTGCAGCTTCATAAATGCTTCATCTTGAAAGAGTGATGAAGGTTCTGTGCTAAAAGGGAGTCACAAACAGCTGCCCAAGCCAGTGTGTGTGGGTAAATAAGGCACAGAGGCTCGGAGGTGGTGCAGTATCGTGTCTGCTGCTATATGACGAAGCTCCTGCCGGGTGATGAGAGAAAGCTTTCCGACTGCACCCCACCCCCGCAGCCGCTTTTCCTCCGGTCAAGGTCTCAATACCTCTGTGGTATGTCTGTGCTCGTCTCCCTGCTGGCACCGTTTTGGCATTGCTACAGTGTCAGTGTGGTGTAAATGGGAGTTTGAAACGTGATAGTGCTGATTGCGGGTCAGATTCGTTTGTTTAGCTTTAAAGGAAAAGTTTTTTGGGGGGGTTAGGCTGATACTGTAGGTCAACCTCTCTTTTATGTGTAGTCATTTATGTGTCCTAAGAGGATTGCTCAAGTACTCCATGCTGACACAGATACTTTCGCAATGTGCTACACTTCTACTATGTGATTAGCTCTCCAAAAACATGACATAATACAGTGTCATGCTTTTATATTAAAAATGAACAGATGTCAGATGTGTTTGCAGTTTAAAGCCTCTGAGTGGGATTTTAACTGGAAATGTGTCACTTTGTGGCTCTTAGTGGGATTATCAGTCACAGGCAGCACGGCACACCAGCCCCCCTATGAATCTGACCCAGTGCCTCTGAGAAGGAAAGTAACATATGGACACATTACTTTCTCTACAAACAAAAACTGTGAATGTAGGAATAATTTTAAAGATTTCATAATTGCATAGTAATTCTGCACACACTGTAGTCTCTTTACCAATCTCCTACATATTAGCTGCAACACATCAAAAGCAAGATGTCAGCAGTGTGCCCGGACCATCAATCCGTAACGACTTTGACCTTATTCCGGCCGTCTCTGTCCCTCGAGGTTTTTTAACATCACAAATTCGCTGGACAAAAAGTTTGCTGCAAAGTCAGCTGCATGAGTGGCGGAGCGGAACAAAACTGCATTATTTTAAGTTCGGCAGTGAGAAATGAGAAGCTCAAACCGAGGGCCTTGTTCATCCATTTTAGATACTAAGTGAACTACACATAAATAGCAGGAGATATGTGCGATCTGAGCAGCTGCCTGCAGAGATTACACTTACATTTTGTGCACTAGAGCAAAATGAGTAAAAAAAAAAGGCAAAAAGAAGCAAAACATGCAGGATCCTGTAGTGACGTCTTGTTCTGAGATGGGTGAGTTACTTTCCATTTCCATTTTCACCATGTGAAAGGATCCATCAGGGAGACGTGGATGATTTTAGTATGTTTTCATCACTATAGGACGGAGTTGAGGAATAGGCCTAACTCCTAAAAAACTTAGTGTACTTCTTTAAGGTCAACAGCACAGAGGCGGGGAGGTACTTCTCAGAGAGTAGTGGCTTGGAGAGGGCTGTCAGTCGGACTATGAAGGTGAGACGTACCGTGGCAAGAGATGAGGGATGACACCTGCCTTCTTGACGCCCACTTCAAACAGGCCTATATATGTGTGTGTGTGTGTGTGTGTGTGTGTGTGTGTGTATGAGAAAGAGAAAGAGGAGGGGGAAACTGATTGAGAAAGTGCCGTCTGACTTTTTGTCACTTTTACTTTTTCCTTGTGTTGGTGTGAATCTCCCGGTGTCTCTCCGTCTCAGTGAACCGGCTCGCTGATGGTCAGTGGTATTTATAAACAGCCACAGACATTTAATACGGATGGCAGAGCGCCTTAAATTTAAAGACACTTTATTTTCTGTCCTGGGAAATGGACAGAAAGTACTTTGTATTTAACCACCTGGATACGGAGCTGGGGGGAGCTGTGAAATAAGTGATGCATTTATAATGTGTGGAAATGTATAGTGGAGACTACAGAGAATACATGGCAGTCAGTAAATCCTGCAGGCTTGTTCCAGAGGGATGTAATGCACTGAACAAACTGTTAAAGCAGTCATCCAGCGTGTCGGTGAAAGAGTTAACATTTCTTCCTTTGGATGCTCACCAGGAGGGAAGATTCAGAAAGAAAAAAAAAGGTTAACTCACTTCAGACACTGATGGGGAATTCCTCACTGTCTGTTCTGCCTCGTCGTCTCTGCCAAGTCCATTGTGTTTCTGTCTTCTCTGCCTACCTTCTCTGTTTTATGCCCAGACAATGAAAGAATGTTTAAATCCACCACAGACCCCCCCCCCAAAAATATCACCATTGAATTTTTGCATCTCAAAAGTGTTAAATAATGAGACCATAGGGGAAATGATTGGTAGTCTGAGGCTGATGCTGCTTGAACTGAAACTTTCCAAATGTTTCCAGAGAAGGGCAACAACTACCTTTTGTTATGTGCATGTTTGTACATGTACATGGTTATTATGCATCGTTACTGAGGTGTTGAGTTGCATAATTTCTCTCCTCATAGATGCAGCCCACTGAATTGTGCAGTTGTTAGCAGAAAGTAAAGTGCTATGGACTCGACTGATATGGGATTTTTGCAGCTGATCCCGATTTTAGAGAGGGGAAAAATTCAGATGAGCCAGGATGAAAATAGAACTTTTCTATGTGGATTGTGCACCGATTTGACGATGCAAAGGTATTTAAAAGGCTTCTTTCTTAAACATATAACCTTATTAAAGAATATTTAAGTTAAATGTTCTTCGACATGTTCAATAAATTCTAGATATCATCGATGAAAGCTGCTTCTCTCTTACTCTGTGCTGCTTGCCTCAGTATTGCAAATCACAGTCTACACTGTTAAATAAAATAACTCTTTATTTAACAGAAACAAACAGTTTTCATATTTTTAAATGCTGATTTCCATATAATATTAACATGTCTGCGATAGGCCGATATCGGCTCTCGGTTGGGCTACATTTTTTGTAACACTGTGAGAATACTTGAGAGCGCTGCATAAATTTCACACTCACATAATTTAAAATACTCAAATAATGTTCAAGAAATAGGAAGTGACTTCAGACAAAGCCCTCGTCCTCATTTTAAGGACTGCTTCCTGTTTTGTGTCATAAAGTAATCTCCTTTTCCGAGATAAAGTCATTCGGCATGTTTATGTTACTGTCATAATGATTCATAGTTGTTGAAATCTGCCCTTGTCTTGACCTCTTAACTGTCGTCACGACCTTTGGGATGATCAGTTCCTTACTGGATCCAGTTTGAACACTATACTGAAAGACCTGAGGTGGATATTGCATAATATTGCACGCTAGCCCTGAATACTTCTTATAACTGCCTTAAACTTGTATGTCTGGATTTTTTTTTTTTTTTTTTTTGAGAAACAAAGAAAGATTCCACCAGGGGTATTTCTGCAGTGTAAGATTTGACCGTCTAGACAGCTGATGTAAAGTGTGCAGACATGCTTCACATTTTTTACGTATTTCAGTTACCTGCTGTTTATCTCATACCACACAGTGCAGCAGTTAAATGCATGCACATGAAACATATGGATGTGGTTTATTTCTTTGCATATCAAGCGTGCAAAATGACATTTCATGTGCAGAGAAACCGTTTCTTCCCACGTTTTTTAACTCATTCGTGGCAACAAGATGAAATTCTTTCCACATTTTTGACTAATTCACAGCCACGAGGTACAGTTCATTGCCACGTTTTGATTAATTTGTTTCCCCAAATAAGTGTTGGCATAGGTGTCTCGTATCTTGTGCCATCATCAAAAAGTGGAAACGAACTGTACCTCATGCGCACACATGGCATTTTGAGGGCTTGGTGTAGTAAATTGTGGCCTCATTATATATTTTAGATTTTATTTTTCTCTCCATGGCCACTCCAGAGCTCTGCACCTCTCCATACCTGTTACTCTCCACATATCACAGCAGCAGCCCTCAGCTGCATCCGGCCTGTTATGTCAGTCATGGCAGAAAGAACCAGAGCTTCTGCTCTTAAGCCTAAAATCCCGCAGGTCTTATGTCCGGCTGGTGTGTCCACCAGCATGACTGCCAGCTGCCCTCCTGGACCAACACAGTTTGTCTCATCTGGAGCCAGAGGAAAGATTCTGTATCTACCAGAATCAGTTTAATCTACTTCTTTTTCAGACACACTTTCTGTACAGTTAATGGATTTTACTGCAAAAATATTGAGTAGTGAGAATTGTGTTTTCTTAGTAAAAATAGCTGCCACTGGGCTGTTTCATGATGTGAGAATAAATCAAATAAAGTCCCACTGTCTACTGTATGCACAAGTATTTTGACTAAAGTTAAATCTCATCAGTGGTTTTCAGACAAAACAGTCCTTTGTGGAATGACTTCAAGATGGACATTTTTTTTCCAGTCCCATGCCCAAAACATTTGTATTATCTTGAAATGTAATCAGATTTATGTTGATGATTTTTAACATTTCAAACACGAAGAAAAAAATGTGCATGGACTAAAAAAAAACATTTTTTTCAATAACAAAAGTGGGCAGAAGAATGAGCGATGGAATATTTAGAACATCTAACAAAAAAAAAGAGTGGCATCTTTTATAAAACCAAAAAAAGAAAAAAAGAACTACTCATAAACTTTGGAGAGACTTCAGAGTTTGTCGAGAGTCACCTGAAAACCAGATTCCTCGTATTTGCCTTTGAGTAAGTGAAAGAACATATGAGTGCACGAGTCTCACCAGAGCCTAAAAGAAAAGCATCATTCATATGAGAGACACTATGTGCACTAGCCTGCCAGCTTCCCTTATTTTTTTTATTGCATTTGGGAAGTTGGGCTAGAAATATAATAAGTGTGCTGCACAGTGCGAAATATGCCATCATGCTGAATTTTTGAAGGTTGATATATGGAGAAAGAGATGCTGGTGATAATGATGATGGCTAAAATTCACGAATGAATTATGAATGACGTGTGAAGCAGCCCAGACCATCACAAGTTAGTAAATTATCAGGTTGGCCTATAGAAATACATAAATCTGTATAGAAACACAATTTTCTTAATTTCTAATAAAATTAAAATACATTTAACTGAAGTTATTTAACTTATTTTTCACTAGCTCATTTCCATGTTCTTCTATTTTAGTGTTTCCTCCCTATATTTTCTCAACACATAAGTTTTCCTTATTCCTATATGATAATAAGACTAGTGTATGTCAAGGGCAGGGATTTCCACTTTACATTGTGTGCATATGTGCGGCTGAGACTTTGTGGCTAGCCAGCTTAGCTCATCTTACCTGATCACAATAAACACAGTGAGCACCAGATTTTTCAGCTAGCTACTGAACCTCAGCTAATGTGGCTACTTGAGCTAGTGTAGTACAAACATCTCAGTGCAAACACTTTTATGTTCCTTTTATGCACCTTTACCATTTTCAAGTCTGTATTCTTTTTCACATCATTAGCCTCCATTTGGATAATCTCTTTTCATCCCACTAGTCTGCAGATTCTTTCCCTCTCTTCTCGATGCTGCTTCAATTTACTAAATAGAGGAATCCACCGGTGGCACTGGAGGATTGGAACTTCTTTTTCCGAAAGTCTTTACAGAAAGCCCAGACCGGAGGAAATTAGACTGGTCTCCTTTTGTTTGCTCAATCCATCCTGACTCATCACGACGTGGATATTTTTAGCAGTGGATTCCTGTTTGGCTTTACCCCCACTGTTCACAAGGGGCTATCATATTCTGTGAGACAGTGAGGAATAATCAATGTCAAATATCAGCCAAGAGTCGATTAGTGGCAGAGACACAAAGTTAGAAAACCTTGTGTCATGCTGGAAGTTAGTGTGTGTAGCAGCTGGATAAAGTGATGTCTGTGTGTGTGTGTAGACTAAATGTATGCGTTTGTGCTGTGTTTTGTCTGGCACAGCTGCCTCTATCAGCTGCATGCTCGTTAAATGTTGGGTTTTAAACCCGTGCTGACGCCGCGCCGGCTCCGGTTACTCCTGTGGGAATACCTGCCATTGTCATTGTGAGCCCTTTATAATTCCCTGGAATTAGCCTCAAATGGTTGAAGTTTGACCGGCTAGATAAAAGCTGCAAGAACTGAACTTTGGTTAACTGTTAAACAGAAAGAGAAGGAATGGCTGCACTGTGCAACGTATTACAAGTTTTTGGTCACCGGAAGAGTTTTGTCATTCACTTCCACCACATTTGAGGGTTGTGATACGCTACCTGCGATTCTATTGTCCTAAACTTTAATTACAGCGTAGATTGGTCCTTCATGGCCCTGTGTAAACTGCTCCCCTCCGCCTTCCCGGCCCATCTGATTCCTCACTGTTAAGGTGGCCAAGTGACCCGATATCCTGTTTGTCAGGAGAACAGAAATATTTCTGATTGTTGCACATCCTGCCGGTCAGTGATCTGTGGCACATACAGCTGCCGGGCATGAAGACTTATTTAGCTTCTATTGTATGAGCTTGGAAACAATCACACTCTGTACTAACTCAATCTTCAATGCCAGGGAATGATATTGAAGTGTGATGTTGGTGGGTTGGTTGTCAATATGCGTGGGAGATTCCTGTGAGTTTCTTTTGGTGCACAAGCCACGGGCATTATCATGCAAAATTAATTATTTGCCTCTTTTTTTTATGTCTCCCTGAATGTTAGCGCAGTAAAAAACCTGCCTCTGTTTTATTGAAATGAAATTATGGTATAATGTCATTTTTGCTATTAGCACAGAGAGTCTATGCATGCCAATTGATCCTGCTGTTGTCATAGCAACATGAACCACTAAACCTCTGCGCAGCTGTTGTTATGGAAGCCCTTGAACAGCTGGGGGGCTATAGCTGTGGAGGGATTGTGGGAAACGGGTCTTTTGGTCCTCCCTTCACACCTTGACCCCAAAACTCCTGCTAGCGAAAAGAGAAGGATTTGGGAATCTTAAAGAGGTCCATCTGGAGTTTCCTCTCCGCCGTACGGAGCCTCCATATGATTAGAGGAGAAAGTTTAGGCAGGAAGTTGTGAATATTTAATCATGCCTGTGTCATCTCCAAACATGCTTTACCACAAATGAGAGCGGTGAAAATCAAATGAGTCCGGTGAAGCTAGATTCTCTCCCAGGGTTTGCCTGATGCATCGGAGCATATCCCATTATTGATATGAGCAAATGTTGTACACAGTGCAACAATGAAACAGTCATTTCACATGAAACACAACTTGTCCGGGGAGTAGCTGAATTCCTTCAGCCGTAACAATGCCGGAACCTACCCCAAGATCACAGTCTCATCTCATCCCACCGTTGATTTGAGGGGGAAGTTTGTCAGGTGTATATGAGGAGTATCAGCATTGTGTACTCTTCATATACTGTATTAGGAGTACTATATACTGGGCAAGATGTACACACATACTTTCCTTCATGGACGAGTGCATAGGATTGGGTGATATCTAGCGATGCAGTTGCTGATTGCAACCCCTCGTTTCACCCTCTCCTTTCTAGTGTGAAGGAGAAACTACAGTGACCACAAAAGACGCAAAAGAGCCGATTTAGAGCCAGTGTGTAGTTTGTCTTCTAGTTTGTATTTAAATGTTGCATTTGGTTATTTTCATTGTCAGTTAATCTGTTGATTCATTTACCTATCCGATTATTATATAAAATATCAGAAAAGACTTCATAGCTAAAAGGTTTAGTCACATATTGCGTAACCTAACAAATAAAGACGAAATGCCCCAAAAACGGATGAGAGAAATGAGTTAGTTCAACTCTAAAGGCATGAAATGTTCAGTTATCCAAAAAATATTAAATTCTTATGGTTGAGATGCTTGAACCAGGAATTGTTTGCAATTTTTTGCATTAAAGACTATTATAAACGAATGAAATTTTCACCACTATATGTTCATTATTCATTATTTCTTCATGTTGTAAAAAGTTCCTCTTGTCTGAAAATAAAAGATTGAACTTGATCTAATATAGTACTACTTAAATATTTTAGCATGCAATACATTTTTCATGAAAAATCTTAATCTAGAAAGCAGCTAGTCAGGATTAGCTGTCAGATTAATGTAGTGGAATAAAAAGTAGAAAGAAACAGAGCATTGAAGTAATTAAACTTCAAGTAGAACGACTTCATACTCTCCTCCACTGACTGTTTATGTGTACCTGTGTACACATGCAGAGAAGAGGCTGCAGTGTGAGTGATGGTGGGCAGATTCAGGAATGCTAATGTTTCCTCTGTGGCTTTTGTGAGGAACACGGTGATTAGACCTCCAGCCCCCTGGGTGGAGCCCCTCGCTGCACCAGCTCCCGCTCTGATTTACTTTGACGTCAACAGGAAGGTCAGCTGTGTCCCAGAGGGGTCATGGAGAGATGGTGAACGGTGTGTGTGGTGGGCTTCGGTACAGAGAGACGCTCCTCCAGGATCCCAGACAGGGCCGGAGGGATGACCGACGGAGGAAGGGCCCTCGGAGCTTAGGGAGGGCTTCGGGAAGGATTACTGAGAGGCTAAAATGTTTTCTTTGTGGCTGAAAGAAACCTAAGAAATGCTCTCACCCAAATCTCCTCTGGTCTGGGGGCGGGTGGCTGTTTGGCAGGGAAACTCAAGCTACATCCTAAAGACTTTCTCGTTTTTTAGGGCTTTGAGCTTGTCTTTACTGTCATTAACATACCCTATTTGCTTTCAGGGGCTTGAGCTTCAAATCTTTTATTGTTAAAAAAGAGCCCTGTGGAAATAAAGCTAGATTTCAGCTGGATTTCCCTCCATATAAAGAACACTTATGTGAATTATGTAAATATAGGAATGGAAGACTTTTTGTTGCTAAAGAAACTGTGTGCGTTGCATCGATTTCAACTAAAATCTGTCTCCAAAACACAGACACATTTAATATGGTCTGTAGCTGTCATGTATTCAAATGAGTGCGTCAGAAAACCAGGCATCAGGCATGTTCCTTTTTATTTCATCTGAATGCATGAAAAATGGCACTGAAGGACGCCAACTTGCACAATATTCTTTAAAAAAACGATTCTGCAATATTTTGAAATTTTCTTTTTCCATTCTATGTTCAATGAACCACTTTATTTATTACCTCTCAGATGATTTGAGTCAAATTTCCTCAAAATCTTAATAACAGTAACAGTAGTAACAGTAACAGTAGTATATAATATGAACTTTTTACTGTTTTGCCCCACATTCAGGAGGTGGATGAAAATCAAAAAGAAGAAAAAAAGAGAGAAATGTTTGAGCTCTTCTTGCTAAATCTCCAAAGCCTTCATTCCAGCCCCCCCATCCCCTCTGGGCCTCTAGTAGTACCTACCTACCCCACACACACAGTAGTCCCCACTGAGGTGTGCAGGACTGGATAAATACCATCCCTTCAGAGGCTCTGTGTTCGTAGATCGCTGGAGGTAGGCGGCCTGCTGTGAGGCCCGACCACACTCCCACTGTTCTGGAGGAGCTTTAAGCGAAAGATCAGGTGTCCAGCCCTGAATGCTTGATTGAACTTAAATCTTTTGCATGTGCGCCATAACTCTCTCCGCGGCGCTATGCTCCGTGTGGCTCAGACAGGGCCGACCAGTCAATTGCTCAAAGGAATTTGAGTCGCAGCAGTTCTCCAACCTCCCTGTTTTCACCTTTGTCATTGAAAATTATAATCAGATGCTTTTTGTTTGCCGTGATGGAGAGTCATAAAAATTATTGATTATTATATAAATGAAGTAATGGTTATTATAAAGTGGTAACAACATGATATAAACAGAAAAAGCACTGTATATACTTATAACTATTATAATTTCTACTCCAAACCTACAAGCACTCAAGTAATACATGCTTTTACACAACACACAGCATTTTACGCACCAAAATTCTAATTTATTATAATTATCATATTACCATATAGCCCCAAAACTAGTAGGGATCTTTGTTGCTTGGCTTTTATTAAATAAAGAAACCAAAAAATGGTTTATGTGACTTAAATTGTAGATTTGTTTAAAACCTTTGAATTCTTGTCTTGCTTGGACTAATGTCTTTGTGAAGTCCCTCACACTGGAGAGTAAATGGATGAGAATGATGGCCAACAGCACAGTAAGAAGCCCAATTTGTACACTTAAAGAGTTTGATTTGACACCATTGTGATTAGGATGCAAACAAACACCAACGTAGATGTGAATAAATGGTTTCACTCGGTGGGATGTTTGCTGCCCCAAAGAGCGTTTTTATTAAAGAATAATGCTGGTGGCATTCTAAATATTTTATCATCAACAAAAGGACGCATACCAACAATGAATACAATCAACGTAATGGCCGAAATACTTGTGACATGGATGCAGCGCACCACAGAGGCCACAGCATGCCCACAGAAGAGCATGGCCATTATAATCAACCAAAGCTACTACATGGACCACAGGAGCTCTATTTTTGTGTGGCTGTTCTATTATTTTTTTCTTTTCATGCACGGCTCTGCAGCCTTCCAACAGTTAGAAGCTACACAGGACTGTGTAAAATGAGTGTAATCAGTTTAAAGAATGATTAAAATAAATATCTGATTGTACCAGAGGCAATGTGATGCAGCAGAGAAACCTTGTGGGTGTTTTTACATTTCACATTAAAATAAATCAATGTGTATCCATGATCCTGTAGTTAAAACGCTCCAGTTAATTAATTCAGTACCAGTTAATATAGCCTACACTTTCAAACTCTGCATAACCAACTGCATTATCGCTTGGCAAAACTCAATACGCACGCAGTGAAGCTGACACACAATCAGACACAACAAAGATGGGATCTGTGTAGCAGGTAAAAAAAATCCTGCTCCACCTCACATACATGATGCAACGTGTCCATTTTCTGTGTATCAAAGCCTGATATATCATATTCCTCTCAGCCATAGAGCTCCAGAAACTATTAAAACACATCATTGAGTCAGACAGCTGCACTGGGTGACATGTCCCCAATGCTCAGTAACATTTATTAAAAACTACGGTGTCCAGTGCCCTTGTTTTGTTGGCCTGATCCCGCATCCCTGCTTGAATGGACATCTTGTACAGTTTGTCTTTTCTCTACTGCGTGCAGCCAGTTTTCAGCAATAATGATAACTTAATTAAGTTGCATCACTTAAACTCTGTCGTGTGTCAACAGGCTTTGGGTGGAGAGTTGGATACTTGGGCCACAGAGCGGAGAACGACCCTGAAACCTGCTGCGTTGCTTGTGGGCAAGCTAACTGTAAGTTTTCAGTTGCCTTCCTGTAAATCTTACAATAAAACCAGGTTGTGTAAGCTTGTGCTTGTTTGTACATGTAATTAACAAAGCTCTGTGCAATTTGTGTGCAAGTGTGTTTCATGAACAAAGCATTTATTCTGTCGTGATGGACTTTCAGTAACAACATATCTGGCAGAGCTAATCTGTTTCTTCAGAGGCCAGCACCAGTCTGTGATTTAATTTAAGAGCTCACAATCAAATGTAATTCATGTTATAAACACGTTGGCATGCCAGAGTACACGGTTAATGATTACCCTGCTGCAGGGTCAAGCCTCTTGAAACCGAACGATCATTTCAAATGAGAATTTCAATTTCTCTGCTCACTTCTTGCTTTCTTTAATGATTGATGATTCATTCACCAGCAAACACTTTATTTGCATCCTGGACCAGGATGAAAATCAACGTGGCCTGATGTGGCCTGCTGTTTTCTATAAGGGAGCTTGTGCACATGACGAGAAATGGTGAAGCACTGGGAACCAAAAGCAAATGTGAACGGGCGCAAATGAAATATGACTCTGGTGCTTCCAGAGACAGAACATAGGGCAGTCCACCGGTCTCTAACAAGCAATTGTCTGGCTATTCAGTGGTGCTTTGGAGTGGATAGTGGTTCTACACTGTATTGCCATGAAAAAATGGGACATTAACGTCCCCAAATGGTTCTTGGATGCCCATGACTGGAACTCGAGTTATTCCCACAAATATAAATGAGGTAGCTTTTGCTGCTGAGTCACTGAAGCAGCGAGGAAACCATATAGTGTTTTACTTTTAAGTAAATAGGTGCCCATCAGGGGAGATTAAGTTTGTCTGGCTTGACCAGTGGAGAATGTGTTCAGGTTGTATGTACATGCAAATTAGCTTGACGTGTCACAAGCTGGTTATTCCATGAAATTCAGTCACTTCATCAACAAGATGATTACATGTTTATGTTTCTGTAGCTCTGATAGTGTGTAGCGAGCTGTGATGACTATTTTTATGCTCTTACAGCAGCTAACAATGTTGTCACCATCACTAGAACTATTTCTAGTCATTACAACCACTAATTATTAGTGTAATTTTCTACTGTGTTGTGAACGCAGTAATATAATGATGGAAAGGTTTAGATCGTGTACGAGGAGGAATTGTTTGCCATAATTGTCTTGTTGTTTGCTCTTGCCATATCCACCTTCACCCGACTCGTTCTGGAGACAATGATATTAGAAATTAGGTTGAAATTGCTGCCTTGGTGCATTTGAATATTACTGCCTGTCCCTGTGGTTCAGATTGAAATAAGCCAAAGGACTTAAGTGTCCTCCGCTCCCCCATTTTTGAAACTAATTGCAAATTGATTTGAAGAACTGAAAAAGTTTGTGGTTGTTCCTGCTGAATTGAAAATGATTCAGTGTTTTTTAATCTCAAGGCTTAATGAGAACTTTTTTCTCTTTTATTTCAATATATCTGTTGGTGCTTGAATTATGGCTCTTTTCACAAGTGTGCTAATTGTGCTTTGGTGTAGTAACCATTTTGCAGCTACATTTGACTGCAGTGAAGTTTGTTCATCTATGGAAAGTCACGTAAAGGCCTAATTGACCTTTGTGTCTTAACCTAACCAAATTGTGACTGTTTATGTTCACGAGCGTTTATTAGTTGGAAGTGATAATTTGTTGGTTATTTTCCTGCTCTTGTCAGATCAAATCCTTCATGTAGAGCGTCGTTTGTGTCAACTTTTTGATGCTGAAAATATGCCTTTAATCCTAATTAGTCTCAAATTTTGTAAATGCCCTTGTATTAGGAAGAGGCCACAGACAGAATAAGAGCTAGGACAATGAGGGATCTGTACACACACACATGGCGGTCTCTAGTCGATTGCCAGAGGAGGTCTGGTTATGCTAAGCCATTTGTCTCTTCCTACACACACAGGCCAGACTAATCGCACAGCTAGTCTCCATGTCCTCTCAGCCCCTAAGTGTTCCCCACTCCTGCCCTCCCTCTCCCTACCCCAAAACCTCCAGCACGATTCCCCACCAAGGATTGTTTTACGCTTAATTTTGTTAGACTTAATGAGATTTCACTAATTAAATCTCCTCCTGGTAGGAGAACCCCCGCTCTTACATTACCCCCCCCTTCCACTTACAATCACTCCAGCCCATGGAGTGATTGCTTGTAGAGCTATTTTAGACAAATAAACTTTTTCATGAAGAACAGGGACAGTGGGTTGCACAAGGACAGGCCTGTGTTACACTGTGGATTTCCAATTTCGCGCCAAGATGCTCTGCTGCACTTGTGATAGCCAATAGGTTTTCAAATCTGATTTGGTGTATAAGGGCAGGAAGTAGTTGTCGAGTACATCGAGATGTCTTTGCATCATAAAGATGAGGTGCTGCGGAGTATGTCAGATGCTAGTAAACAGAGTAGTCGCTGAGTTCTTGGAGATATTTGTGATTTGTTACAGCTTGAACTCAAGAAACAAATGCAGGGAATCTCTCAAAACAATGATATCCTATTCTAAACTCATCCCTTATATCCCTTCGCTGCTGTTACCCATTGTAGCACAGTAGCCAAGGCTCAAAAGCAAATCCAAGTGACAGGACTTCACTGACAAAGCGCACACATGTTCCAGATATACGTCCCTAATAATAATCCATGCATTAGCCGCATGGCAGCGCTAAAAGGGAAGTGCTGAAGGGTGGGACCATCTCACTTCAAGCAGCAAGGCCTTGGAGGTCATTGTTGACAGCAGCCCCGCTATTGTGGACGGCCCTCTGGGACTCTCACACTGACTATTGTGGGAGCCAGCCTCCCGTTTCCCGTTTGAGCCCTGGGCACCCGATGCCAGCTCCGTTCTTCAGCCAAAAAGTCCATTACACCCCTCACCTCCTTCTCCCTCCCATGCCCCTGTGTCCATTGTAGCCCAGCTTCCCTATCCCCCTACCTCATTTATGCACACACACCCACACACACACAGTCCGGCCTTAGAAGCCCCTGTGCTGTGGCCCTCGGGTGGGCGAGTGGGCAGCGTGCCCGTATCAGATGGGAGTGCTTCCTTGATGAAGGCCCGTGCTGATCGGGTTTCTGCCACCTGTCATTCAGCTTAGGGGGGCAGGAAAGGGGGCAACAGTGGTTGTGAGTGGTGGGAGTGAGGAGGCGGGGTAGAATGGGGGTGGGGAGCAGGGGGGTCAACGAGAGAGATGCCATGGCAATCTGGCATCAAGCCTACAGCCTGCTGTTGTTTCAGTACAGCCTTCCAGACTTCTTAAGTAGTCCTTTTAGTTCATGCAGTGGTGAGCTGATCTTGTAATACAGAGAGCCATTTTCACACATTGTCATATTATTTTTAACTAACCATCATAGTATGTATTCCACTAATTACTGAATAGCAGATTTACTGAGTACAGAACAGTCCTGAAAATCCTCAATCAATACACTGTATTTATAACAGAAGTTCTCTCATGATGCACATCTGATTACATCTTTGTCAGACACATTTCACAGTCTATGCATGTTGAATTTATTACTTTATTTTCTGGTTTCAGTCTGAGATCACATGCCTCTGACAAAGCTGCGTCTTGGTCTAGACACATGAATCATGGGATGAGTCAAACATATGACCACTGACTTAAGAATCTATCAGGAATCTGCGTAACTTTTATCCTGATGTGCTGCTAACTAACACACAGACAAGCAAACCTCCTCTGTGGCTGTAACATAATAACACAACCTGCTGTAATTCATCACAAGACTTCATCTCACAAACGCAGCACGTTATTACAGATTGGATGTTAGTGGAATGCTGGCAGTAAAGTGTTTTGGGCCTCATTTAGCCTTGCTCATAGAGAGAAATTCATTTGCCTTCGCTCCTGAGTTAGAGTAGCAGGTTTCTTCAGTTGTGATCTTAGCCCTGCCAGATGAACGTGCTCATTCTGTGAGACTTAATATGTTAAATCAAGACATCTGGAAGTGTATATTAATTTTGTGAATGTACAGTTGTGATAAATAGAATGTTGACTATAGGTATAGCATTTTAGCTCATGGCCTTAGCAGATAGGAAATCGTCTACTACAGCTGCCATTTCAAATTCCACATGGGGCAGCAGCTGTGGAACTCCTTTAGCCTCTCCTGTCTAGGTAAATATCACACCATCTTCAGTGAAGAATCTGTCTAAAGCCTGCAATCTGGTCTTGGGTCAGGGTTTTTTTTTTTTGAGCTAATGAAAATTTCTGGCTACAGAATGGAAACTCAAACTGGTATGCTCTGACCTCACTGTTATATGAATTTGGGGTCACGCTCAGTAGCTTCACTGTGTGATCCCACATTTCCCTCCATCACACTTGCCACCTTTATGCTTAACCATCATCCTCCAATCCATCCATATCCATTTCTCCCTCACCCGGGCTCTTTACCCTACCAACCCTAATTGTAATTATGTTGATTTAACTTAGACACATGTGGCTCCCTCCCCACCATCTGAATGGAAGCTTATTAGTTTGAATATTTTTTTTTATATTTATTTATTCCCATTTCTCAGGGTCCCTGTCGGCATTTCCAATTACTCTTGTCGTGCGGCTGTAATTGCCTCCATGCTAATGGCCGCCAGACAATCGTGCTAAATGAGGTGAGGCCGAGAGGCTAGGAGCCCGACTTCATTAAGAGCTAATGGGATTTTATAAGGGGGACTGAAGACCCAGCTCATCAAAAAGAGGGAGATGGAAGGAAAACAAAACAGATGGAGGGGGAGAGCCAAATCACTACTATTCTAACTTAGCCTGCTCCTTTTCCTGGCACTCTGATGAAAAAAAGAACAGGTTAGTCTTCTTCTAGAAGGCTACTAGCTAATTATAGAGAAAGACAGACTGAAAGACTGACTTACAGTGGAAAAATAGACACACTGAAGAGCGGATAAGTGTGCCCTGGCTGTCCAGTTGAACATGAAAAGCAGCTTTTTTTGTGTTTCATGCTCTTGCATCTCAAGGCAACTATTCCATTTTTCTTTGGCAAAGGAACAGCAATAGATATGTATAAATTATATATTTAAGAAGTGAGTGGACAGTCCAGTCCAAATCCTCCCACATTTTTCACACTTCATTTAGACTGAGAGAGACTTAGCCGGGTGCAAACATGGATGGATGGGAATACAAGGCTTAAACGCAACAAGATGTTATGAGATCGAGGCAGTTATACATACTGTAAATCTGTATATGGGCTGAAGGTCAACCAACGCCACCGAAAGCCCAGCAGGTCATGAAATATCTAATTAAATCTGTTAAATTCTGCTTGGATTGCTACGAGAACTGACTGTTCTTTTTGATATGAGCAGAAAGGGTGTGAGTCAAGAGTGCCTGTAATTAGAAGAAAGTCTTCAGTCTTTGGTTTTGTTGTGATCCATCCTTACAAGCATTTCAGTGTGTGTTTATTTAAAATACTATACGTCTGTGCATTGTTTGTGCTTTCTTTTCTCTTCCATACAAATGCTCAGTGCAGTCGTGTTAACAAAGTTCTCCATTCAGACCACTAAACCAACCCTTCACACATGAAATGATCCCTCACTGATCTGTTGCCCTTGAAATGCACTTAAAGGTGGCCATCCATCTTGGTGAAATCGCTCCGTTCCCCCATTGGAATATAGTTACATCGTGCGCTCTGCAGTTGCAAGATCAGTTGCCTTATACTTTTCATTTGCCGCGCCATCTTAAAGCTGACACGGTTTGTCTGCTGTTGGTTTCAGCTCAATGGCCTTTTTGGCTCCAGCAGATGAGGGGCCTGCCAAATTCTATTACACGCTGAATAAACCAACGTGTTCACCTATGAAAAGCAAGCATTATAGAGTCAGCGAGGTAATGGATACTGTAAAGTTGGTGTACTACCACAGCCCTGACTTGGGTTCTTTCCCTGGCTCTTATGCATCTGCTTGTTTGTCTATGGGAGCATGGGAGAGAATCAGTTTTATGTGTGTCAGCTATTGGTTGTCGAGCTATGACACTAGCAGGGAATATTTCTTGACTTTTTGCACCATTGACAAAGACGACTTACACGTACTGCAAGTTCAACAAGCTTCCGTCTAAATGTCACATGAAAATGGCAGGATTCAAACTTCAGTTTGTCAAAAAGTTTAGGACTCTCAGTCCATGGCTCCTTTTTCACAGTGAGGCCAAATGGGAGGTAATTATCTCTTTTGGGGACATCATGCAAATAGGAATCACACGAGTTGGTATCGAGGGAAATTCGATGGTATAAACAGCTATGGAAGCATCGTACGGCCTGTCTGGACACAGTGGAAATTAGGCCAATTATCCACAGGCTATATCCGTTGTGGGCAGCGAGCAGAGGTAAAACTATTGTCATTTGATGGAAAGATGGTGCAGTCTGATGTTTCCATTACAAAAAAAAAAAAAGAAGAATCAACTGCATCACAAATAAAACCACAGAGCAAGCCGTGCATGTCCAAACTACTGCAAACATGATGGAGCATCGACTGTGGCTTGAATGCCATTTAATAACTATGTACATACTTGCACTAGGCAAAAATTACTACATGTATGGTTAGTTATAGAACCACACAGTTCACTTACAAGGGGAAAATATAATAATAATAATAATCATTTTGGAAGCAATGGTTTGATGAAAAACAAAAGATATGGATAAGCGGTTGTGGAAGATGATTATTTGCCTTGCGTATTGTGAAACATTTGCAAAATATGTGTTAAAACACCATTAATAATAGCACTAATGATACTACTAATGAACTCCCATCAGTACTAATATCAATCCCAACTTGAACAGCGACGCTTAAACTATGTCTAAACTCCTAATCTGTAATCTCCATGATGTAGTATTTCTCATAGAATACAAGATTTCTTAAATATCTGTGTTCTTTCTGTTTTAAAGATCCACATACAGCTGTGCTGTAATGTGACATTAAGTATGGTAATGTTGAGTTGCTGAAGATAACAAAGGAGACATAATTATCTGCGTAGTAGAAATGAAAGCAGCCCATTAACCGGAGCTGAAAGCATATTGAGAAATCTGGTAAACTCTGTCAGGTCTTTATTGCGCTGTTCGGAATCTGTCTCCTGTTCTTTTCCACAGACTTTTCCTGAAGAATCTACTAAGTAAGGCAGATGTGTCTAATCATTTGGGCTGCGGGGTGTTCTTGTCCCCAAAATGCCGTCCAGGCTGCTCTGATGGTGGGATGAGGGTTGTGGTTTAAGGCTCGGGCCTGGTAGGAACAGCTGTCCTACAGCTGCCATCTCTCCTGCTTTTTGGGGGGAGGTGGAGGGGGGAGAGGTTGAAAAACAGTCCCAAACCTCCTGGGTCAGAGCCCTGGTATGGCGGTCTCCCTGGCAACTGGAGCTGAGACTCTGGTGGTGTGTGTGTGTGTGTATACAGTATGTGTGTGTGTGTGTGTGTGTGTGCGCGTGTGTGTCCGCGAGCGAACAATCTGGCCAGTGAGAGGCAGAGTACTGGGGGTTAAGGGTATGGGTAGAGTCGATCCTCACTTTATCTGTATCTCTTTCAATTCAGAGACTGTTGGCATTGACTGACATTAAATGGGACGTGGCCAAAGCAGTTCACAAAGTGTCATTTCCCCACCAAAACCAACAAACAACCACATTCAAACCACATTGAGACGATTAATATTCTGTCTCTCCCTCTTCTTCTCTAACTACTCTCTAAGCTCAACACAAGGGAATGTGAAGCTCCCAGAGCAGGGCAAGACGTTCAGAAAGGAGGGGTGGGGGAGAAAAGGGAAAGAAGCTGAAGGGGGGAGGAGGAGGAGGAGGAGGAGGAGAAGGGAGAACAGTGAAAAGAGGAGGACGTGAGTTTAGGAAGAAAGAAGAGAGAGAGAGAGCAAGAGCAATGGTGAGAATGAGAGAGAGAAGACGGGGGAATGGAGAGGAGATGAGAGGAGAGGAGAGAAGAGGGAGGGCTCTGGAGATGGAAAAGCAGAGAGGACAGGGGATGAATAGGAGAGGGATGAGGGAAATGGATATGTGGAGATACTTGGCTTTGGCCCCATCAAAATAGCGGTTGTCATGCAAACTCAACCCTCCTCTCTCTCTCTCTCTCTCTCTCTCTCTCTCTCTCTCTCCTTTCTGTCCCACACATACTCAGACTCTCTCTTTCACCTCCAGACCTCAAACCTCTCAGACAGTGTCTAATTAAATGCAGTGCGTATTAGACAAAAGTTTTACTGGTGTTCTCTTGTGTACAGTTTGTTTTTTTAAAAAAAGTCCTTTACTGACAAAAACATCATGTTTGGCAGCGACTTAAAAATACGTTAACTTTTACTAATGCGCCAACAGGTCATTTTAAAGTTTTAACCACACATGACTTTGATTTATATCCACGCTGCCTTTGCCTACACTTTCCAGCCGATGTATATTGATACAGTGGTTCCTCATTCTTGGCAATTATCGTATACAGTGCATTCTCTGACTTAAAACTTCAAATTGCGGCGCCCACCAACCTTCTGTGCAAACACATTCGATGAAACAGCCTCAGTTTGTGTTGCCTTTAGTGAGAAACGCTGTACAGTCTATTACAATTTAGCTCACAAGACAAAAGCACAGTAACAGGTGTTAGCTGTGACACATGAGCAGTTAGTGTGTATTGGCTGATCAAGGTGTCAGAGGAGTGTGTGTATGTGTGTGTGTGTTTGTGAGTGTGAATGTGTGTGTGCTTATGGAGAAGAGCTTTTTTACTGCAATCACATAGTTTGAAACTGAATTTGAATTTCTGTTTTTTTTTTTATTATAAAGGATATGAAACTACTCGTAATGTAACGTTTTAGATCTCTGCTCCTATTTAGATGTAAATGTATGCACATATTTTAAACATTCAGTAATGCTAACTGAACCTTATTGCACTTAATGGAAGTTTTTAACCTCCTGTGGTATAATATTGTAGGATAATGCTCATAATGCTGTAATATGTGTGATGCTTAATAGCACGTATTGTAAGATTATTGTTCCCTTTTCATAACAAAGATTCAAACCTAATATGAGCTTTTTGTCAAAATGTGGCATCATTGTTAAGAGACATTGATGATTGAGAATGATGGATGTGCAGTTAGATACTAGAAGATGCTAGTGGAGGAGTTTCTCTGTGTTCTTATTGACGTACCAGCAAGATTTGTGACACAGTACAGTAAGCAGTGTGATGTGAAAGTGTGAAGATATTTTAGAATTTTAAACAAGGTAATTGAACTTTTTAGTGTAAAAATGTGACACAAACATTATTTAAAGCATAGTATTTTTGTCAGGAGGAATATTTTGAATCTGCACTATAGTTTTATTGAGTTTTGTTCCTAATTGGATGGATTGGATGCCAGAATGATTAATAAATAAACACAAAAATGTTACACCTATAAGCCATTTGTGATTGTTTCGATCAATACCTGGTCAAAAGTAAATCTTCATGTCGTCTGCATGATTTTGTGTCTTTACGGCTCTCTGCCTCAGGCCAGCAGACGCACATGAGTGGAAACATTAAAATGAAAAGACGCACAGACAAATCTTTTAAATGTGATGCATTCTTCCTCTTAGTCACAAGTGGGCCAGTTTTGGCCACCCGATGACAGGAAAACACCAAACATAGAGGGGCTGGACGTTGTTTCCATAGAAACAGACCTCATGCGAAAAGGTCACTGTCAAAGGTTTTTCCTCAGAAAAAGGCAGAAGGATTATAAGAGGGGGGGAGTCAGACAAGAACAAAAAAAAAAGGCAGTTTTATTATCCATTTTTATACACCCCCCCCCAAACGAATATTCTAACAATGATAAAAATGTAGGATTTAAATAGCGCAATTACATGGCTGCAAATGGTGAGAGCCCCCTCTCTTTTTTATTATTATTTCTTTATTCTCTTTTGAAGTCGGGAATTGAAAAGGGAGAGTGGTCGACAGCCTGCGCGATGCCTGAGCTTTGTGTTTCGGTGCAGATACGTCGCCTGCCTGCCCCCTCAATCACTGGCAGTTCCTTCCTCTCTCCCCTCCCTCTCAAGTCATTTTAATTAAGTCAGTCTCACTGGCATGGTAGGCAAAGATAATTGGAGAGGGTTTTTGGATGCCATTTACTCTAAATGGCGCCTGTTTCTTCCCATTCTCTCGCCTTTTCTCCACTCCCACAGCTTCTCCCGCCACCCCTCCCCTTCCGCTCCTCATCTCCTGGCAAGGAGTTACCTATCTTCCCTTTCCTTCCCTTTTTCTCTGCTTCCATCTTATATTCAAACGTGAAATATGGATTAACTTCTTCTGTGTGGCTGAGGGGATGACTTCCTGTGAATTGCAAATTTTGGCCAACACTGCAATTTATTTGAAATGGCAAATCAGGCAAAGCAATTTACTGGAAATGAGGAGGTTCTTTGAACTTTCCTCCTTTGAAAAACTTTGTGTTTTCTCGTCACATGGGGAGCATCTGCTGAAAAAAAAAAAATCTCATAGGAACGTCTATGCCACGCTTTAATAGAAAAGTACAATTCCAAGAAACAAGATGGGCTTTGATTCGCATCTTTATTTGTGAGAATGAGATGTCGGGGAAATGCTTTGGAAATCTTCAGGCACTGAAGAAATTGCATCTTGTCAGTGAGGTTCAGAATTATATTCATCTTCCTGTATTACTTCCATATGTCTGCCGTTGTTACTTACATTAAGTTAGTTTGAGTTTATTGATTGCAAACAAGGCACTTCAGCACTCCAGCTCTAAATTCACTTGTGATGTGTGGAGTAAAATTGTAGGAATGAGCAGCACATGAAGTATATCAAGGATCCGATGCATGATTGATAGGCCAAACTATACACAGTGAAAGGTGGAAGTACATGTGTCCATACTAATCCATGTTAGCAGCACCACCAATGTTTCAATGGTCCGTGCTGTACGTCAACCGTGTGGGATTTGTCAGTGTGTGTGAGTGTTAAGTGTTCGTGTGGGGCTCCCTCTATCAATCAGGTAGGGCCGGGCCCTGCTGCTGAAAGGGGGCTACAGTGGGCCACCCATCCAGTCAGGCGCTCAGGGGAGATCCAATGTCCTTAGTGCCTTAATGCGCTCCAGATGTCCCTTCAGCCGAGAGAGAGAGCGAGGGGGAACAGTAAGGGAGAATGTGAGGCTTTAGTACCTCAAAGCAGACCTCAATCTGGCTCACAGACTGTAGCTCTGGTTTGTCAAACGTTCTCCTCAGGGGGGTTGTTGTTGATGCACCTGCAGTTTTGTGTTTTTGATAGCTGGAGAGAGTTATTTCCCCGTTTCAAACACGCCAAACAGCATTTGGTTTTGTCCCTCAAATAAGTGTGGATACGTCTTTGAGTGTCGTATACAGTCTGGGGGTGGCTTTATCTTCTCTCTCTGTCCGTCTCCCCCACCTTGACTCACGTAGACTAAAACAACATGAGTCATTTTGTCAACAATTAATCACGCATGTGCTCGTAGACGTATTTCCTTCAAGAAGATCAGGCTTGATGCGCCACCTAAAGGATGAAACAAGCAGAAGCCGATCATTTTAAAATGTGCTTGTGTTGAACAGTTGTCCTAAAAGAAAGAAGATTCTGTCCTCGGCATTGACCTCATGTAGTCTGCACATTTTTTCAGGTGCTGCTTTCTGGTTCTGTCTTTTCACTTCCAGCCGTCTACAGTAAACTGAAAAAGTTCATATGGCATGACATCACCACATCCACTGCAGAGATGCCAGCTAGCTAACTGTGAGTTACAGTAGTACATGTTTCTATGGTGAAATCAGTGCAGTGATGCAGGATTTTGTCAATAACTTAAAGGTCCAGTGTGTAAGATTTTGGAGGCTCGATACCCATAACATGGTAGAAATAAGTATCAGTGTTTATTCTACATTATATATATAATATTCATACTCCGGGTAAGACAGGAAGGTAAAAAACAGAACTGGAGAACTGGTTGAGGTTGGTTACGGCATGGCCAACCTTGCAAGAGCATGACCTGCTCTTATTTTCAAATGTCACACAGAGAGAGGTCAGGTAGTGAAACTGTGAGTTATAGCCTATAGTCTTATTTCATTATTGAAATTATGGCCTTTGCACCTTTTTACCACTGTTTCTCAGCTAATTTAGCCTGGCTAGGTACCGCAGCTTGAACAAGACATTCCTTTCTCCTCCAGGCAGTAAACACGAACACATGGTCTCTAGATATTCAAACATGGTGAACAGAAACATTAACTGAACCACAATAACGGCATTTTAGCAGCTGCTTTACAACTTTTTACCGACATTCAGGGCAGCCTCTTGTGAGATGCTATAGCTGAGCTGCAACCCAGGTACCCAAACTCTCTGGAGGGGCATTAACATGCTCCTAGTAGCTGTCAAAGCTCCACTAGACTTGGTGTCTTTCCAGTGGAGAAGCAGATGGTAGCTGTTCATGGCTGGTTAGCTGTGATGACCGGCATGATGGCCACGCACGTCCCTATCCGTACACAGAGCGGTGGTCATTTGGCGTCCCCCGTGTCATCACACTGCGTATCCACAAGACCACGCCTCACACAGATGTTACCCTCCACTCCTCTGTTGCATTTTTGGATTCACTAGAAGAATTTTGGTCGACTCTTTAAACTTATTCTCTCATCATCCCACTGTTACTTTCTTTTCTCCTTTTCCTCTGGCATGACCTGGCGCTCTCTATCCTCCTCTCTTTCTCTAACTTTCCCTAAACCCACCCTAAAGTCTGCAAACTTCTCCTTCTCTTCCTATTCCTTTCTCTTCCACTTCCCCTCCCTTTTATTTCGAGCTCTCTACCCACCCGCCCTCCTCTTCACATTGTGCCTTCGCCTCTCCCTCCCTCTCTTGTTTGTGTCTCCATACCTCTGCTGTCCACCTCTCCGTCCATCCTCCCCTGCCACGCATGCTCCACGCCTCTCCCTGTGGCATTTCAGAGGAAATTTAATATAGCTTTGTTTGGCGTTTCCAAGAATTCCATTCGGCTGCTAGCTCTCTTTGCCCCCCGACACTAAGACAAACAGAAGCCGTCCAGCCAAGAGCAGCAAACACCACTGGTGTTGGCCTCATTATTTGGCCTTCGTATTTCAGATGACTCCAGCTCCACTTCATTTTCTGTTTGTTTCCCTCTGCTTGATTTCTTTTTGAGCTTCAGTCTGGATCTGCGGCACCTTCATGTGCAGAAATATGTCAGCTCGTCTCTAAAAACTCTGATGGCGTCCATACATTCTTATGAAGTTTATAGACTGCATCTACAGAGCATTCTGTTACATTTAACAGCATCTTACATTAACTATTATGGCTGTAAACAAATCTGAATATATAAACGCAACAGCATAATAGTTTTAGCAGTAATATAGATTTTACATTTTCACCTGCTCTCCCACCGGTTTGATGCAACTTGCCAGAAACATCACACCGCTTCTCGTCGCTCAGTCCAATCAAAATACAGACATCATAAACACTCCGGCCAGAATCTGATCAGTGGAATTCACTCTTTGTACTGGTAGCAGGATCCCTCAGAAAAAAGAATGAAGACAGACTTCAGATCTTTATAATCATCAGTTTTAGACTTTGTCTTCAGTAATCCAGGTGAAGATGAAGACAGTTTTATGTTATATGTCTTAGTGAGGTTCAATAACTGCTTTGAATTTGAACTACTGGTTTGTTGGTCAGTGCAGGATAAGGCTTGAACGATGTTGCATGATTCATCTTTTGACTGATTGAATTCTTCATGATTTCATAGTGAAGCCTGACACCTTGTGAAGTCTACACGGAAAATGATGAGCTAAAGTTAGGGACTGTCTAAAAAGTGCATGCAAAATGGCAAGAAGAGCTCTTTGTGAATCTGAAAATATAAACCAAGGCAAATATGTGTGTGTTTTTTTCTTTTAGTTAGTTTTTTTTTGTTGCTCTATGACCCAATGAAATCTTATTTAATTATTAATAATTATAATTCATTATTCAACTTTATGCTTAATTTAGTGGATCGTTAACAGTCAAACAGCTTTATTTACAGTCAAAGAGTTTATTTACCTTTTTGAAGATTATTTTGTGGCGTCTCTGCTTTAGTTTTGAATGATCGTAGAGAAAGAATGAAAGGCTGATTTTGATGTAGACCCTGTCCATGTCCCATATAAACGTGTATGCAGATATTTTTATGAAATAAACAGATACAGATAGTTGCTTTGTGTTACAACTCCTTCTCAGTATATCTCAGTTTTGATGATATATAAACTGCTTCTGACGTCTAAACAATAGAAACTTTCACATTTTTATGAAATAAACAGATACAGATAGTAGCTTTGTGTTACAACCACTCCTGAACTCTCAGTTTTGGTGACATTTAAACCACTCATGACATCTCAACAACAATAGAAACCTTTATCTTTTTTATGAAATATGATTATGGTAACAGTATTTCAGTTTTTATGACATACGAATTTAGCTTCAAGTGGTAATGCAAATGACATTGGACAGCTCTACCACACCCAGTTGCCAGCCAGATGTCTCCTCTTTACTCCCTGCTTTGCATGCTCAAAGAGTCTGACCTGTCATTACCCTGGCTGGGCTCCTCAATGTAGTACATGCCAGTCTGCTCAGTCATCCTCTGGTTCTGTCGGGCCCGCCGTGTTGCTCCAAGACAAACCCACCACCCTCCCCTCCTCCGCAGTCGGAGCTGTGCTGACACTCAAGTGGCTAACATTGCAGACACACACACACACACACAGACATGGACAAACACACATACACATACATAGAGAGAGAGAGCCACCCACCTGCTAATCCCCTTCTCATTAATCCCCCACCGCTCTCCTCAAATATTCCCTTCTGCTGATCTCATTGTGAGGGAGAGTGTATGTGTGTGTGTGTGTGTTGGTGGTGGTAGTAGTAGAGATGGTGGTGGTGGTGGTGGTGGGGCTGGGGATGGGGGGGCGTGCAACAGGGCCCATTTCAGTTTGGTAGAACATTTCCAATTTTCAGCATATGCACACCTACACTGGAGTTCAGGAGAAGTCAACCTCAAACATCAGCCGTGCAGCCCAGAGGGTGTGCTGCCAGTAAAACTGTTCAGGATTTTCTCTCCAGCCCTTAATGGACTACAGATAATTGCAAACATGTTCAACTGTCTGTTTAAAGGGCAGATCCAAGACAAATAGAAAAGATCATTACCTACAGGAGGTGTCATTTTCCTTTTGTTTTTAACTGAGTTGGAAATTAGTGCTGGACATGGGACCAAATCCAGTTTAGGTGGATGAAAATCTGTGAACACTTACAGCACTATGTGCATTTAATTGGCAGTTTTACTCATAGGTTGAGGAACGGAGATAAACAACCGATCCTGAGTAGTCTTTTAATTTCATGTCTCGAACTCAAGATGTTGAAGCTCATGTCATGTTGACCATAAAAAAAACTAAATTAATCTCTTAATATTATGTGGAGCTTCTTTTCCCCGAGACATGTGCACACCTGAACCCACTGACTGTTTTTCATGGTGTGCATTAGCTGTGTTCCCATGGTAACATTCATCCTATTTATATTTTGCAGGCCTATTCACGATAAAGACCACCTCATCTCAAAGTGATATGGGTGATTTTCTGGGATATTTGATTGGATTGCTCACACGCCGTCATTAGCATTCTAATAAGCAAGCATGCCAAACTTTACATATTAAAGCTAGCATCTGTATGAGGTTACAGGAGACACATTCAATTTAGCTCATAGCATAGCTGAGATTTAGTCAGTTGAAGTAAAGCAAAGGCTGACAGCAGAAACCTTGTCTCCTAAACATGATGTTTAAAAGGCTTACAAAGGTTTATTGTACCAATAAAGTATCCATTCATCCATTTATAGCAACAAATGCATGATTCATGTTTTTATGGTCATGTTTAGGCACTCAGAGCACTCCTTTAGGTCGGGACATATTGTGGACAATTAAAAAGTTTTTTAAAAAGCAGGAGAAGGAACATGTTAACCTTATTAACATTCAACTGGAACCACCAAAGCCCATCATGACAAACTCATGGTGCAAATCTTAGTGTCAGTTGGCAAAACACATTCTCATTTGTGCTCAAAGGTTGAGTGAAATAAAAAACCTTTTGTGTGGATTGAAGATCTGACGTGAGTGTTGTCTTCTTGTTGATTGTACATTGTAAAAATACCACAACTGGCTAAAGAAACTAGTTGGAGAAGCACTAGATGATGGAGTGCTTACATAGCGCGCTCTTTGTGCGTATGCTCATTCGCTACAGTCAGACTGTAGCAGACTATAGATGAAACACTAATGCATGCTGTTGCTCATATCACTTTGTGTTTGAGCTGTCAGCACTTTGCATGAAAACACACCAGACTGTATCATTTAGTCTGTGTGGTGTTAAATGTTAAACCAAATAAGCCGCCCTGCATCCTGTGCCATTTCACTTGTCAGTCACGTCGCCCCACCGGGAGCTAAAGTTGTTCTGAAGTGACACGGATGGCACCCGCTCACTGTGATAAGGAGGTATCCTTTAAAAAAAAAAAAGTAACCTCGCAGATGCACACAGATAAGCTGCACAATGTATGTGCCAGCAAACATGACAGAGGAGGAAGAGGACTGAAGTGATGGGGGTGAGCGGAGAGTGTGGGGGGGGGGGGGGGGGGGGGTTCAGCGGGAAACTCTTGTAGATTACATTTCCTCTCCATGAGCTCGGCCGTTCCAATTTCAGCTTGAATTTTTCTACCTTCAGTGTTCTGATGGTTATCAGCTTAGCAGAGGAAATGCTCCTCCTGTGTGTGTGTGTGTGTGTGTGTGTGTGTGTGTGTGTGTGTGTGTGGACCGCAGGACAAGACACTTTGCCCCGCACCACCTTTCAACATCAAAATGCCTGAGCTGCTGTGCTTGAAGTTGGCTGAACACAGCTGAATGGATCACACCGTGGGTGTACATATTTCATGCTGAAGCAGCCATGAACAGGACGGCCTGATATAACATCAGTTCACTTCTCAGCTGTGTTCATAATTGCGTCTTATTTTAGTAAAAGGGGCAGGTGACACTATTAAATTAAGACATAATTAACGTAGCCGTACATCCCAAATGTGCTGATGAAAAATCTTTCTCATCTTCTGGACGAGGATATGAAGGAGACCTGCCAGGTCGTCTCAAATAACCTAATATTTACTGGCTGGTGATATTTTAAATGTTTCTTGTTGCCAACAAATCTCTTTCTCTCGTTTTAGTCCATCCAACAATACTTACGTTTCATCAGCCTCAGGTGTACTTTGTGTTCCATCATGCTAAACTAACATGGTGACCATCGTAAACATCAGCATGTTATTCTGAGAATATTAGCATACTGACAAGCATTTAACTCAAAGCACTGCTGTCCCAAGTGCAGCCTCACAGTGCTGCTAGCATGTCGACTCTTTTTTTTTTCACGCTGAAAGCCTCAAATCTGTTTTTTTTTTTTTTTTTTTTTTGTTTGGCTGTTCACAGTTTTTAAATGTGGCCGATATCAGATTCAGATAAGTTGACGTGCACCAAGTGCAACAGTGTGGCTCGCTGATGTGTTTGAGTTTGAGGACAACAGTGGAGCTGTATGGCTCAGAGGAAGAACATATATCCTGTTTAATACACACGGTTGTACATATTACTCATAGGTTTGGTTGGATCTAATGGCAACAACAAAACTATGGAATATCACTTAAATTACGGCTTGTGATCCATGTTTCACCAGACATCATCTCATCGTTGGTTCTCTGAGCCTTTTGCACCATGCAGACGCTGTTGCAGTGCTATTTTTGTTGGTAGAGGGGAGTGCAATGTTGGCACTCTCCTCCCACCCCACCCACCCGCTTCCCAGGAGTGTGTGTGTGTGTGTGTTCATGTGCTTGTATGAGTGTGTGTGTTTGTTTTAGGAAATGATGCAGCGCCAGTTTGTGTAAATTTATCCACGACAGAGCTGAAACAAAAATAAGTTCACTGAAGCAGGTCGGACAACCATTTGGTCGCCACGCATCATGTTTGCCATGCCATGTTTTCATGTAGGAGCATCGAGGAGTGTGCTGCAACCTACTGGGAGGAAACAAACCTCCACGCTGCCACACTTGAGCTGGAGCCAATAAGAAGCTGGTTTCACATTAATGAGTGCTCACTGGATGTTTTGGCATTTAACTGTATAGCAAAGAGGAGCTCTGTTCTAATTAAGCATAATATTGATTATTAATCATGCAACATAGTAAACAACTATATAACTGGAATCTGCTAGGCATGGGCATAGATCTAATAATTTGGTTGAAATGTTCCAATATCGATGTACCACCTCTGATTAGTTATTGAAGCCAATGCGTGTGCTGTACAGTAACTGTGGTGCATCTTGGTATGTACTGTAGGCCTAATGTTGCTGTCAACATAACTGTTCAAACAAACCTTAGAATAAAAAAATATTAATTCTAGCAAGGAAACTATTTTTAGTCATAATTTCAACTCAATATTTTGTCTTTAAAAAAAGAAAACAATTAAAATGAACCATAGTCATGTCTGTCTTGCTAGTTAGTTAGTTAGTTAGTTAGTTAGTTAGTTAGTTAGTTAGTTAGTTAGTTCCAACATTTTGGGGTTTTGGGGCAATGTTTCGACACCTGCTTTGCATTGTAATTGAAGAGGACGAATAGAACAGAGACATGAATATAAACTTTCTTTGTTTTTGTTCTTACTTTTTTTTTTGGGTTATAATTCAGGTACCTCTTGATACAGATGATTAAAGATGGTAAAATCATTTACCTGCAGCCTGACTATTCGTTTCATTTTTTTGTCTCATATGTTTAGCCTCTTTAGAAAAAAAAACTCACCTCATTATAATAAGGGCTTTTAGCTATGCTAATAAGGTTATTTGCATGCAAACCGCCTCTCCTTGGGGAATTACAAAAAAAAAAAAATTACCACTGTACTGTAGTTTTGCCACTATCCATTTTACTTGAGACTTTAATCCAATTTTTTTTTTTTAAAAAAAGCAAGAAGGAACACAATCAAACCGGAATCTGTAATATCCCAACAAACATTTGCATAAACACAAAGAAAACAAGAATTGCAGTCAGATTGGAGCACTGATGCCATTGTCAGCAGTTCGAAAGAAAGCGATGAATCCTGCAAACTGTCATACCCAAGGGAAATCCTTGTGTCTTCATTATGGCTGTGGGGCATATTTGAATATGTGAAGGACGTTCATTAAGAAGTTCAGTATGAGAGAATAAACTGGAAAGGTTATAGATTTAAATTCGAGCGTAAAATGTCATTGGAAATTGATAAGGACGAGTCAGAGGGAGCCTTTGAGTAAAGTCAGCACAGTGAGCGAGCGGAGGAGGAAACGCCAAGGAACTCAGTGTTCTTCATGAAAGTAGCATCCTGTTGACAATGATGATGTGTGACTTACTTATTTTTATTAAAAAAAATCATTCAAAAAAAAAAAAAAATCTTTGACATGAATTTTTCAGTGTCCTCCTAGCTGAAGCGTGAAGTTGCCTTTTGCAGATTTAACCTTGTGAGACCAGAGAAAAATTCTGAACATTCCAGTTTGTTTATAGCCGACTTGTAGCTTGTGATCATTTAATTAATTTCGGCCCGCTCAATAGCCAACTCAGCCACAAGCTGGCAAGCATCACAACATTGAGTTGATTTTGTGCAAATTCTCGTCTTTGAATGTTTGCGGGTGAGTTGCGGTCTGCTCTTTGTGACTTGGTTCACATCTAAACCAGAACACACGCTCTGCCTTTGTGTGTTTTATTTCAAAAAAGAGAACATCTTGTATCCTGTATCCCTCGCTGCAATGTTTGCATTAAAGTAATACTCAGGAACTTCCAGAACACTGCAGAGATATCAAATCACAAATCAACTTCTCTCCTCCAAGGCAAAACCTTCCAAAAATCCCAACCTGACTCGGTCCACCACGCCTCGCCACTTTTGCAGCGATCTTGCTGAACTTGTAGTTAACAATGTCCACAACAATGCTGAAACATCCTTCACCAAGCTTCAAATCCATGCCTTCTCTGTCTTGTGGGTGAGGATGAGTTCAATCAACAAGATCGGATGAATAAATAATACTAGCATGAATTGTAAGTGTGGGCTGGCGAGGAGCAGGGTGTTGCGAGGCTGGGTGGAGGGAGGGCTGCTGGCTCAGGTTAATGAGGTGGTCTGGGAGTGTGGACTGGGTCCTGACTGCAGTATGTGTATGTGTGTGGAGCTTGCTTTAGCCTGGGGGGGATTTGTAGCCCTAAGACCACTGGTGAGACTATCTTTGCCTCTGGCTGTGTATGCACTTGCGCCTTTAAGTGTGTGTGTGTGTATCTGTGCTCATGCGTTAGGGCGAGAGACAGTGTGTGTGATTTTGCCCTCAGGATGACACTGGTTGAAGCTTTGCTATTTCTGCGTCTAATGTTGGCATTTGTGCATTAATATACATGCCTATGTTTGCATGCATGCCCATTCCCACTTGTGTGTGGGGGGTGTTTGCGCTCTGATCTGTGTGTTTTCCGATTTCTGTGTTGGGTCCGACCACAAATGTGTACACAGCCCCCTTCCCCACCCCTCCTCTGCCCCAATCTCATTACCATTCCACCCTTCCCTCCACCATTTTACTCAACACCATCAAGGCCTCGCCTCCTGGTGTTTGCATTGTAAATCAGGCCTGACAATAAGGCGATGATTAGATCCTACTCATATTCAAAAACACCTGATTTATTTATTCATCTTCCTCTCTTGCATGGCATCGGATGCATAATATCTGACCAAGGTGACATACCCACTTCCAAATGTTATTCATTGCATTTGCAGGTCAACCTCTTAACCAACAAACTCAAACAGGAAAGATTAAATGAGATTTTTTGAGGGGAGGATGTGCAAATGACAGCTTGCCTGCTCCTCACATCCACAGAAAGACCATTCAGCCGGCTTCCTGCTCCATGTGTGTACGTGTGATGTCAGATCAGGTATCAGAATGGGTTAAAGTGCTGCGATCTGAGGGTGGATTTGAATCTAGCCTTGAGTGTAAACTGTGATATGCTGTCTGTGTTTTCATGAATATGCACAAGATATTAATTATGGAAAGCTTCGGGATTCGAGAAGCGGATCCAATTGATCACTAGTTAAGTCAGGCAAGCCTTTGCACTGTTGTTTTTAAGCAATTGGCATCATGGGAATTGGGTTATTTTTCTCAGAATCGCAGAGTGCCCTTGTGAAATTATTTCATTATTTTTTTTCTAAGAACTTCTGCACGTAATGAAGTCAAATGGACTCGTCTCTCATGTGATTTTTTTGAGACTGGTTTGTTAAAAAAACAGCATGGAGAGTGCTGCATGCCCAATGAAGAGCTTGGTTGCTAATCAATACTAAGTGGAGTAAATAAACGCGCACATACGTATCAACATGATTTGTTTGAAGGTCTAGTTGTTGGATCAGTACTTAAATGAGAGTCAAGTGAAGTGAGAATCTGTGTCATTATGAGCAAACACAAAAGCATGTTCCAACTCAACATGCTTTTCTTGGATGAAGTGTTTGGTAAGCCTCGCATGTTGGTGTGGCTCAAGGGATGACGATGTTGATCTCTCGTCCTGTCCACCACTCTGGTCTATCATCCGGACATACTTAGTGTCTTAATGCCAGCTGACAAAGCACACCACCTTGCCCAACTATAGCTTAACAGAGATGCTAGCACTGCTGTAATCTTGATTTTATATGCACTCCATTCCAATCATCACCAATCTTTGGGCCAATCTTTGTTTTTTTAGGAGAGTGAGTTGAGTTTTGCTCAAAAGTGCTTTCAGATCATTTGCAGACAACCCACCAAGGTGGCTATTTTCAGTTTTCTGCATGAATCCATGTGCTTTACAACTTGTCTGCCTCTGTCAGCCCCGTCACCTTTGTTCACTGCTTCGTTAGTCCTCGGAAGTGATAATAATTCAACATGAGACAGTCGCATCTCTGTCAAGCCTGTTTTTAATGAACTGGTGCAAAAGGTGTTAGGTCACAATCCGGAGTGTAAGAAATGTTCTACATGCCATTGTTTCCTGTGTTTAAAACACAAGGAGGACCTGTTTCCTTTTTTTTCCACCTTAGTTTGCAGCAGGAAGCGTTCCCGCTCCATATTTAATAGAAAGTTCAACACTGTACATTAAATTTACCTTTAAACCAAAGCGTATGAGGGAAAAAAAGCTTTGGACATGCTTGAAGTGTGAAGGCCAGAAGCAGTGATCACATCATATGTGACCAGATATGGATTTTCATTTCAATGCTGGTGGTAAACGGGGTGAAACTGCAGCTATGCCACTGACTAACCTTACATCAATACGGCAGAGGCCCATTCTGAGCCTGAGAATTGTCGGAAAATTGAATGCTGAATAGAAGCGTTTCTTACTGCACAAAATCCGATGAAAGAGTACGACTGCCTCCAATCCAAATTCACAAAACCCTTTGATGTTTGTTGGAATAATTTTATGCCTACTTCTCATTTTCCATTTTATGCTTGCTTTTGAATTTTGATTGTGACTACAGGCACTTTTCAATTGATATGCATTATGAACTCTGTAATAATTCAAAGGCTTTTGTTGAGGAACAAACATGTCATTTGTCCTGTCATTTGTCCTTTGTACTTAAAGTTTTTTTGTGTCTTTAATCTCAGTGTTGAAATTAAATGTCTTGTTTGTTGGTGTTTTTGCAGCATTCTTGTCTGTTCTTGTATGTACATTCACGCTTCACTAGCGTTTGTGTGCATATTATGTCTGCCTCTGTGTGTATATTTATGGATGCACGATTGCCTGCTTAAATTTGGCGTTTGGTGGCTCGTTCCTTCGAGGGATGGCGAAACTTGAGAGGCCGCCTAAAATACTGTGCAGTAATTGGAATTGCTTTATCTTCAGTCTCATCAATTAATGTGCAATTTTCCATTTAATCACTAACACGCTCGCTGCATTTGCAATTAAAATGAGGAGTGATAACGGAGAAGATGCCTTTCAGCTGATACCAGTTGGAATGAGAACAGAAAACCAGAAGACGCAATCAGTACACAAAATGACTCACAGAGACATGCACATGGCACACAAACAAGTGTGAACACACACAGTGCAAACAGTCATGCTCATATAATGCCGCACACAAATTCATGCATACACAGCAAACACAAGCACAGTATGACACGATACAACATGCAGATTTGCAGCTAAAACCCCAAATTAGAACTCATCAATGGAACTAAACCAGCATTTAACATCAAAATGTTGGCAGCAGCAGCAGCAGTGGTGGTGGTGGTGGATTCGGATGCTACTCAAAACAAGAAGGGTCTCAGCCAATTGTCTTGCCTCTGACTTTTCCTCTCAGAGACATTGCCAGGCTCCGGGTCTCAGTGGGGTATGAGCTCGCTGGTGGGGAAAAGTCTGTCATGTCTTTTCCTGATTCCTGAAGAGCAGGGGGGATGAGATGTTCGCATCACTTCCTGTCTGGCACCAAGAACCTGAAAGCTACCCAAGGTAGAGTGCAGGGCTCAATGCACAGATGTGTGAGACTATAAGAGGGGCAAACAGTCGGAGGTTTATACTGCTGAAATGCTGCACAACACTGCTGCAGTAGTGTTAATGCTCACCAGAATTAAATACACAATCTGTAATATTCCTACTCACTGTCTGTGTGGTATACAGTTTATACAGAGCCCATATACTTTATGGTATATTTACATTTTGTATTATATATCCTGAGAGTATATCTAATATTCTTACAGGGCGTCCTTTTAAAATTTTGATTATTTGATTATTAAATTTTCATTAGGTCATAACCTCACAACTCAGAGCCACCATACTGCAAATCCTCGGCTTTACTGGTCAGGTGGATTTACTGCACATTTTTATTTCCTGAGGCGTCAGCTCCGAACGGACGTCGCAACCAATGCAGAGATTTTTGCTCAGATGTTCCGGTTCCATTTCACTAACTTATAATCAAGCGTTCTTTTCTCCAGGTCAATACCATTCAGCTCAAGTGCACACCGGTCCACTGTAATTGCTGCCGGCCTTTCATGACCACACAGGGCTGTATGTGGCATTATGAGGCTTTTTTTCCCAATAAGTCCAGTGGCTCAAGGAATCCAACGAGTCTTTGAAGAAATGTTCATTCGACGGTCTACATCAGTGTTTAAAGCAACAAACTGAACGTTAGGTTACGTTTGATACATTGATTTGTGAGATCAGGGCTCGCATTTGTGTCTCATAATTGTTTAAAGCAGTGCAGTTTCATAAATAAAAGGTTTAATAAAGTTTCCCCCCACATTTATCAAAACTCCCCCTCAGGTCAAACTGTTAATTCAGAGGACATTTTCATGCAGCGTATACACATAGGTTATATGTAGCTTCAGGATGGAGCGCCTGCTGTGCTTGCCTATAGTAAGTTGGGGGTGATGGTAGGGGGTCTGTGTGTGTGTGTGTGTGTGTGTGTGTGTTTGTATGTGTAATGGAACCCTGAACCAATTAGCTCCTTTAGTGGGGGTGGGGGCGACGGTTACAGCGGTGTTCTACAGGGTACAGCCCTCAGCCCTGTGGGGTCCCGGCCAATAGCAATTAGCCCACCGACAAGAGCCCTAATTAGCCCTCTTGATTGGCTTGGTAATAGTGCAACAACAACACCAGCAGCCAACACATCGAGACGACCAAGGTGACTCCACTATGATGCGTTGCTTTAAATCCAGCTGTACTGTAATTAGTAAACAAGCATAGCTGTCTGTAATTGGTAAACAAGTAGTCGGGTTTGTTTGCGGTGTCATTATGAACCTGCTGGTATGTAAAGTATTTCTGTAAAGGCTTCCATGATTGAGCCTGTGTTGCTTTGTTTCTTTCCGTGTGGTAGCATTGTTAGATCGCTCAGTATTAATACATCATCCCGTCTCTTCTGTCAGCTCTGTGCTATACATGCAGCGGCAGAGACGAGGAGAGGCAGAGCAAAACAATAAATGAGTAAATGGAGATGGTGGATGGAGAAGTTTGAAAAGGGAAGAGTGAGACGCTGCGTGAGAATCTCATCTCCCATTATTTAATCATAGCAGCACCTGGTGGCTGCTGCTGTAATAGAATTTACAATCACAGCTTGCACTGGATTTATGTTTCCTCTCTCTTTTTGTGTGTGTGTGTGTGTGTTTTTTCTCCAGTCTCAATGTGAAGCTATCCCATGATGCAACATGTGTCCCCAGCACCTGCAGTGACAATGATGGCCACCCAGAGCGTTCCTCCACCATCGTACCAGGAGAGCCAACAGGTCAGAGGTTTTACCAGGATTTAACTCAGTGCTTGAACCCATACACTCAACACACCTTAAGAATGAATGATGGAGTCTCACACAAGTACAGCGTTTATTGTCAAAGGCAGAGCAGTTTTTAAATGTTTAGATACATTTTTGTATTTCTTACCTGTATGTAGAAGACAATTAGAAAAAAAAATGTGATGTCATATTTCTGTGCACCAGTCAGAACTTGAAAGAAAGTTTGCATCATTATCTCATGATGGTTCATTAGTTTTAAGCAAATTAGCACATTAGAGGATTAAATCCTTAATAAATAATGACTATGGAGTTTCTTTCCCCAGAACTTTAGGCATAATTATTTAATGCTAACCTCAAATTTTAAAACAGTTTTTTAGGTGATTTAATGACCTTACCTTTAAAGTAAATTAAAATAATTAGTATATTATCAAAAAATATATTTTTATGAGAGATAATATATTGTATTTAAAGTAACTGGTAAGAGTATGGTAGGAATATAACAGTGACAAACAAATCAAGTTAAAGTAAACCTCTGGGTTTTGTTGATGACTCATGTCTAATGATAATAATAGTAGTAATAATTACAAAATGTAACTCTTTCTCTCTATAAATGACCTTTTTACTTCTCTTCATGAGATTAACTTACATTTTATAATTAAAACATGAGTGCAAGTGTGATATATACTTGTTAAAGTGTAGAAGAAGAGGTCAAGAACCACCCCGCGGTGTTCAACACATCACATGATGCCACTAACAGGTCAGCGTAATTAATGTTGCCTAACTGTGGCTGGACTCGGGGCGTTCTCTAACACTGCAGACCGTCCTACAGCAGAGCAGGTTCATCCGACCGCCTATAACCCTCCTCCTTGTCCACACCACCTCTGTCTGCTTTCGCCCAGAGGATTAGTGCCAGGGGAGAGCTCCCGAGCTGCAAGTCTGCACGCTCGGCAAATGCAAATGAGAGCTAGTTAAGTGTGAAGAAGCTAATTTATTTCCCATTTGGTGCTGGGATTAAGACTTGAAGCTTCCTCCCATCCCACTCCGACTCAGGGTGGGGGTGAGGTGGGGGTTGTTAGACTCATTTCCTCAGAGAGAACGAATGAGAGACGAAAGTGGGCTAAAGGATGGAGAAGACAACAGACTGTGTTCGTAAAGCGTGTCACTCTCCTGCCCGCCCTGCAGCACAAACAGCATTAAGAGAAGTTGTCAGATTCTCTAATGATTCCATGTTGAACCATCTTTGGTGACGTGGCTCTTCAAAGGGAAGGGAGTATGGATGGTTCAGGTGTATGGCCAGTCGTAAACACACTGCTCAGTAGAAACTGAATATTCATCATTTAACAGGAATCTTTAAATGATGTGAGCATGCCTCGTTCAATTACTGAATCTATCCTATCCCATTCATTTTGCTTAACAGCTTCATTACAAGGCTGCTGACCTGTCAAGCGACAATGATTCATTCCAGCTACATCCTCATTTGTAGTCTGTCGGCGTAAGATGCATGTTGCACCTTATCGCTTTTGAAAAGTGATTAAAAAATTTACTTCAGACCTCACGAGCAGCTGCGTGTTCGTTACAAGAAGGCCAAGGATTCGAAGGATTTAACATTGTTGATAAAGCTGCTATTTCGGTCATGTGGTATCCAGATTTGGCCTGATTGTCAGTAGTTTGGGGAGCAGATTGAAGTGGGTGAATGGTTTGGTTTTCTGGTAGCAATCAAACCAAGCCACAACCATGCGAAAGCTAATTAAAAGCTAATTATGAGTTGGTCTGTTTGACATAAATGTTATAAATTCAAACACGTTTTCTTCCTTGATTTGTTCCTTACTTTATGTGTCAAACTTTCCTTAGACATACTTGTGGAAACTCTTAAGCTGAACTGTAACATACATTTCTTGGTGTTTTTTTTGTGCCACCAGATGACGGGCACCAGTCAACAGAACACCAAGACCCCACAGGTCCATATCCCAGCAGCCTCTGCAGCAGGAAATACCTCTGTCAGTGTGACCCTTGACCCCCAGGCCCAGCTTGAGTCTGACAAGAGGGCTGTTTACAGGTAGGTTCAAACTCCCGTGAGAGGTTCATGTATCATTATAGGGTTTGTACCTCTATCTTGGGTACACATGCACAAATCTGGACTCAAAATATTTGCCTGGGTCGGAGTCATCACACTTAACGTAGAGCACTGACCAACCTATTAGTCTAAGGCTATTTGTCGTGACAGTGTGGATCTTTCTGTGCTTGAATTTCCCCTTCTCTTGTTCTTTCTTTGAAATAATTATGACATTTTCTCTCCGGCGCCATGCTAGCTTTATGAAATTGAACTAAATTGACCCAATTTGCCGCTTGTCATCTACACTCACCAGTGTTGTTTTTTTATAGCATCATATAAAAACTCTTGAAAATTGTACTTGAAGGGTGCCTACTTTAGTTTTTACTTCATGTCATTGATAAACCAAAGAGCACCTCCAGTAAACTTTTTATTCATTTAAATAAATTAAAAAAAAATAAAAATAGTTGGTTTGTGTAAGGTTCCAGAATTAAATTGTAAAACATAATTTATTTCTCTTTCACGCCAACAGTCAATTTCAAAGGTAAGCATCACTCTTCAAGTGGTAGAGACCTCATTTTGGGTTTAAACTACTAATTTGCCTTCGTCCAGACAAAGTCTAAGTATAGAAATGAAGCATACTGACACTGCACTTTTGTTACAAGAGACTTCAACATGTGTCAAAATGAATATATCTATACCATGTCATTTTTTCACTTCCTGTAAGCTGGCTTATTTTGCAGTGAACCGTATATAAGTGTGTTTGTTTTCTTCTTTTTTTTTTACCTATATTTTAGGATGTTTACAACCTGCAGACATTTGTTCCAAATTGTATTCTTTTATTTACTGTGTAGAAGCCCTCGAAGGCACCACCTTGTTAGGTGTAGAAAATAAGAAAGAAAATCACTGCTGGGTGAAACCCAAAACTCTAAAAAAAAAAAAAAAAAAGCTCTCAGCTTATCACTAGAATATTGATGCACCCTTATAATGAGCTTGTATTATCTATTTATGAAGTAAATTATTCAAAATACAGACATTTTTAATCGAGCCCGGTGATCTCCTGGTGTATGCAGCAAACCAACAACTTACTAAATTTGTTCAGCGGAATGAGACACAAGCTACCCTGCACCGTCTGGCTCAGCCCGACCAGTAACGATGACACTGCAGACTATGCCGGGCCGTCTGTCCCGGCTCCTCGGGTCCCACCGGCGGGTATCCACCACTGCTGTCTGAGGAGGTGCGAGCTCCCGCGATCAGGCCTGAGGCAGGCTGCTGTAAAGTCCTCGGCAGCTCCTCTGAGATACAAGGCTGCCTTTGATGTGAGCAGCCATGTTTGGAGCAGCTCCGGGTGCTGGTGGTGGTGGCGGTGGTGGTTGGTGGAGGTGGTGGTGGTGGTTGGTGTAGTCACAGTCCAAATCAGCCCCCACGTGGGGTTTTTTTTTCTTTTTTTTTGGGTCTCCACTCCCTTGCCTAAACCACATACACAGAAGAACAGAAGAAGCTCACAGTATCAGCTAAAAACAACAGCAATGTCTGTACAGACCTTAATATTTATTGTTGTCTTCTATAGAGAATACATTAATGTTAATAATGCTGCATTGACTTCATTAGCTGCTTGATTGGAGTGCCTCTATAAGAGCGGGGATTTGTACACCCATTGTCGGTGTGTTAATGAATGTAACACTGTTTTAAACATGCACTGTGACGCACAAACAGGAGGACAGTGCAGTAGCAGTAAGATGTGACTTTATTGACAAAACCAGTAATTATACCTTTCAGGTCATCATTAGTCTTTCCATTGTTCCAACACCAGTTCTGATTTGGTCAAAATAAATTCTTAGTTTAACGAGTTAGGTCTGAAAATATTTGTTAAGGTTCAGCTGCTGTGTCGCTAATCCTTGGTGACCAATGTGCCCGTCAAAGTGCGTCCACTAAAAGTGCTTCTTTTTGCCACTGGCAGGCTCAGATTGTTATTCTAAGTGTCTGAGAACATTATGGAAATGATCCCTACCGAGGCAGACCTTTTGTTTAACCAGAAACAGCCATTATGTCATTACTGCTCACCACCAGGATTCATAGACAAAAGTAGTAATTTTATCTCACAGAGCATCGTGACATCATAACTTCATTCAAAGTGGACAGAACCCAAAAACAACTCGCCCAGAGTTAGATGATGAGTGCTGTTTCAGCCGCTCTCTTCAGTTGCATACAAATGAACTCAAACCTGCACATGCAGCCAGTCTGGTTTGTTAAAAACGCACAGAGAGGCCCAAGTCGGAAGTTATCTCTCGGTGTGTGTCGTGTACTAAAGTAGTCCGTAAGACTGCTGACAGGTTTTTTGCTGCTGTATTAATGTTTTACATATAACCTTCAAGTCTGGAGCTAGATTCAGGAAACTGTTATCTTAGTTTAGCATAAAGACTGAAAACAGCTAACCTGGCTCAAGTGGAAAATATCACCCAATCCATCTGAAGCTGGCTGATTAAATGTCTCATTTATGTAAGTGGTACACAAAACGCCTGTGAGCCAAATCTGACCCGAGAAAAAATAAAACATTCGAACTTTGTGAAAGTTTGCATCAAAACTTTTACATGATGTTTTTATAAATCCACAGCAGACAACCAAATAAATCCAAGGCTCTTGTAAATACGAATAAACATGACCTTGTATCATCATCTAATAATAAATGTCCCCGTGTGAAGGGAGGAATAGAAGCTGCACCTCATTCTGTGCCAGGCTATTTCAGTCATTCAGTACATGGTGCCAGGATGAAGTTTAATATACCTTCAAGATAAATACTTACAGGCACACAGATACATAATATATAAAATCCATTTCATTTGAATTAAACAAGTACCCCTTGAATTCAAAAACAGCTTTAAGTCCAAGGCTTTGCTTTTTTGACTGTAACATATTTGTATTTCACAAACCTCGGTATGTGCTAGTCTAACAGAAATGATGTGGTGTTAACAGCAGCAGCAGAGAACAGAGCATACATTTGTGTATGAGTTTAAACTACATTAGCTGCCGGTTGACCAGTGCTACAAAAAAGTAGCAGGGATTAAACGTTTTGGTGAACAACTAGCTGGGCATGACGATTGTCCTGTCATCACATGGTGTTGACAGGACGGGCGGTCCTTAAAGGGCGGCTTGATGACACGCTGAGGCCACCTTGAGCAGAGAGATAGAGATTAATTCATCTCACTCAGAGTGTTTCAAAGTTAGTCATGTCATTTTCTGAACTCATCTGACACGTTTCAGCCGCTTCAAAATGGCTGCTGGACTTCTCCCAGGAATGGGCGTGGTTTCAGTGGCTTCAGGGGACAGTCCTGGAGCTGAGAATTCATTTTTACCTGATTCTGACACCTGATTTCATAAACCTGTCAAGATTTTTAATCATTCAAATTTGGCTGGGTGGTTAATATCACTTATTTATCTTACACAGACTTTAACAAAGACAGATTTCTGCATTGTGCAAGTATCAACAGACACATTCGAATAGGCTACAGAGTGCTGAACATGGCTAGTTTGAATCATTGTTAGGCTCATGTTAAAGGGGTGCTCCGGCAATTTAGCATTAGCACTTCAACAAAACCCCTTTAAAGATTAGCAGTGTCCATGTTATTTAGTTTTCCAGGCAAATACTGTGGTAAATTATCAGTGTTTGAATGTGACAGGGGCGCAAAGGAGGAGAATAAAATGAGATCGGAACTTGAGTTAGTTACCAGTAAAATGGTGCTGCGGAGACTATCGAGCCAGCTGAGTCTGTAAATGTGTATGATGGCCAATTAAAATGTTGTGATCAACAGTGTCAGAGGAAGCACTGAGCTCAGGGAGCAACAAGAACCGAGGATTCACCAGCATGTGCTGTTAAAATATGATTATTTGTAGCTCTTAAGTGAAATCCTCGCTGTTCTGTATTCAGAGGAGGTCGAGCACATTAGAATTTTTGGAATTATTTTTTGCCCATGCAAGGAGCTAATGACTAAACGCACCTTGTTACCTTGTTATAAACGCAATTAAATTTGACTTCACAAGTCATGTCTCCCACAGTGAGTCAAATTATGCAAAAAGACACAAATAGCACTCTTAATATTAATAGAAGCCTGATCTGCCAGTGTCCCTGCCTCTACGCAGCACTCATATGGGGGCTGTAGACTTTGAAAAGAGAAAAGCACGGAGAATCAACATCTCTGCCATTTTTCTTTAATTATTTTGCTCAGGAAGTCTGTGTGGGCTTTAATGTTTCTTTTCACTAATTGCTAGAATGCCAACTTTATGAGGAGATGTGTGGTTTCCTCTCTCTCTCTCTCTCTGTCTCTCTGCCTACTTTGTTATTAGCAGCGGAGTAAATGTGTGATAGGGTAATTAGCCTAATGAGTTGTGGCATTTACTATAAAGATCCTTCTGGATTCTCTGCATCTTATTAAAAAGCCGGTAAGGCTTTTGTTTTTCAGGTTGCGGATGTAGTGTTTGTGCGGCTGATGGAAGCTGATTCGGCTCCGAGATGGAAACATGCACTTAATTGAAAGACGCATCATAATACCCCTTTCACAAATGTCCTTATTATTCTTCGAAACAACTCGGGGAGATGAAGCTGTGTTTACCAGAACACGTTGTTTTAGGGTCATACTTTCATGAGTATGTTTGAGTTAACTGCTCGCTCGCTTTACATGTAGAGGAATTAGTGATAAGCAATAAAACAAGTGTGTTTTTCAGATGGCAGGATTACACATCCGCTGTATACGCACTACATTTCCTCTACACACTACTCCAGTAATAGAGCCCTTATCTTAAGTGTCTTGTATAAAAGACACAATCTGTTCTGTAGATGGATTTCTTACAAGAACCTATTCATCAAACATATTGGACTCTACTTGGCTTCAAAAAAACTGTTGTTCATCATATCTAACAGATTTTATTTGCATGAGGAAGTGAAAGAAAAGAGGAATAATATTGGCTTTATTCTGTGTTTTGACAGTGGTGGGATCCTTTTACAAAGATGCCAGTGTTGCAGTGCAGAGCACTGTATGGTGCATATTATCATTCACTCCCCTCCATAGTGGGTCTTTGCTGAAAGCCTCTGTCATGCTGGTCAGCCTGAGTATTTTGCATTGAGACTGGATTTAAGGTTTTGTGTGTGTATTCGTGGGATGGTTAGCATGCCGTCATGCTGACAGTCTGCAAACTCCAAGAAATACAGGAACGCCTTCAGCCTCGGGTGAGTTTCTGCTTGTATACGCACTTGTTGTTGATGGCATAAAAGAAGTGAAGATTTGAGGACCTCTCGTGTTGTACGCATCAGGAGGGAGCGCGTTTAATTTGACAAGTCCAAGGACGGCGTTATCCACATTTGTGCTCGCCTCTTGTGTTTATCTGCCTCTGTAATGTACCATAAAGTCTGTTTATCCTCACTGACACAATGCATCAATGCATCCTCGACCACTGTGCTGCTTTTCCAGCAGCGCAAAGGCTCACTGTCTGACGGTCTTAAAGCAGGCCGTGCCTCCTCCATTTAGCAGGTCAGCGTGTGTTTTGGTGCTTAGCCGCCGCTGAATGCAGGAAACTGTGTCAAAGCTCAAGTCGTTTTATTGGCTGTTTCTTTCAGATACCCGTTTTTATGAGTTTCCTCGCCGCTTGACTCTGGATGAGAAAGGAAGTCCACAATTTTCTTTTCTTTTCTTTCTTTTTGTTTTTTACTTTGGCGACTTAGTAATCCGTGTTATCTTTTTCTTGTCACAGGAGTGGCCTACAGCAAACATAGAAAAGAATAGAACATCATTTGCACTTCACAGCTGTCAAGTTAATGCCCTCTGCAGACTGAAATTTCTATCTGCATTTCTTTGTTTCACCAATGAAAGGACTTACTGCTAGATGCAGGATCTGTTTATATGATTGCGTATTTTAGGTCTCTTTAAAACATCATGCACTGTTTTTCATTAGTTGGTTGTCCTATTTACTTACTGTCCCTCCACCACCAACTGTCCAAATGAAAGAACACCTGAGTTGATAAAAATGTTGAGTTACCTTCAGTTATTACCGTGTACATACCTGAGTGATGCAGACTTGCAGTTTTTGCCCTGGGTTGCCCTGAGGGTGGGTTTATATCACACCACCAGACTGACAGGAAAGTGAGGATAGTGTACTCCACTTTATACTCACACATCCACCTATGGAATAAGCCTGAACTGCTGGTTATGGTTGGTGTTGGGAGAGATGTAGCACAAACCAAAGAGTGGATGGAGCCTTTTTTGTCCAAGAGGCCTCAAAGAGAAACAAAACCCCAAGAACCTCAGACATGAGAATGAAAAGGGGAGTTTGAGAAGTAGTAAAAAGGAGACAGGATTTATTCAGATAGTGCCGGGAGTTCTTGAACGTGCACGTATGCACACACCACATGCACATTGTTGAATGTGTGTATGTGTGTGTACCTCAACCCCCTTACACACAGACACACACACGGTTACACAGGGTGTGCTTCAGACATGTAGCCTGGGGAAACTGGGGCCTTGTCGGGAGCAAACACAGCAGGACTCCACCACAAACTGGCTTCTAATATACGGGGGTACAGCAGGCCTGATTAGGCTGGCAAACAGTGGGGAGCAGAGGGGGTGAGAGAGACCTCCATCTTGCTCTCTCTCTTTCTCCAACTCACACATACACACACGTAAACACATACCTTCAAACCCCACCCCCACCTCTTTCTGTACCCCCTTGGTGGCCTGCCAGATTATTGCGAAAGCAGGCAAACATGACTTGTTCCATAGATGACTGCGCTGCTTTGATTTGAGCTTGTTTTCATGCACAGCTCTGCATCTGCAGGTTTAACGTTTCTCTTTGTCGGGAGAAAAACCTGACCTGAACTACAAATCTGGTGACAAATTTAAAAGAGTAATTCCTGTTTCATTCTTGACCTTGGAAAAGTTAGTTGCCCAGTAGATTTAGTCACTCTTCTGAAGCTTTGGATTGCAAAATTCAATCTTCTGCAGCAGATGAAGTTGCACGTGGTGATATTCTTCTCTCTCTGAGCTTTCTGTCCTGAAACTCAGCACTGTGTTGTTATCCAGCTTAAGGTCTCTTATTTAGCTTCAAATATAAATGTATTCTATATTTTCACATTTCTTCAGAGAAAACAGGGCTAATCTAAAATATTAGATGAAAAGATTTATGACAGGTTAAATATATTTGGCATTAAAGTTTACACATAACACATTGTACACTACCTATAGCACCAAACAGCAGACAAACAGGTTAGCTAGAGCTAAACTTTTAGCAGCTAACTCTTTCCAAGAATAACAAGAATGCAACGTGACTTTGTTGTGCACATCAGTAAATAAGAAAATGGTTACAACCAAGCATTAGAGCTCATGTTGTTCGTCAGCACCGGGGATACAATGTGTTGATTGACAATGAGATAGACGAGTCTGTTAATGTAGAAACCTCACTTATCTCACTTTAAACATTTTGGACCTGACAGGGGGCATCTTGCCACGTTGGCTTGATGTTGAGGTTGAAAATTCCTTCCAAAATTCGAAAATCCTTCCAAAAGGTGTATTCATTCAGACATTTTGGGAATTTTACCTTTTTAAGTCTCCTATAATCAAACATCAAAATCAGCGGGCACCTTACGTCCTCCTCCAGCCCCTGACTCACCGACCATGAAGCAGATGTCACTTGTGCTGCCACGTCCCTCACCTTCATGTTTAAGTCATCACGTTCCCCCGCTGGCCTCTGATTCTCCGTTTTGGGCTTTTCGTTGGTGACCCAGCACGTTGCAGTGCTGGAGGGTGGGGACCGTGCTGACTCCACTCACTGGCCGTCCTGTAAATCGCTCTTTTATGGTCCTTGTAATGATCCCCCAGCCAGCAATCTCCACTCCGTCGCACTGCAGATAGAACCTGCCGCTTCTGGCAGCCAGCATGGAATGGCGGAGTGGGGGTGGGGGGGACTCAGGATGGTTGCAAGAGGTAGTGGGAGACTGGAAAACACACATCGCGTGACCATGCACTCACCCACCCACCCACACACACAAGCAGCCACATGCGGCTACGTTCGCGTTCATAAAAATGCATGCCTTTTCACACCCCATCTACCTTAATCCTGACTTCCTGTGTAAAGGTCGTAGAAAGCGCCAAAGGGTAGTGTTTTTACATCGCTCCAAGTTGGCGAGGTCCAACTGTGCGCAATGGTATGTCGTCAGGGACAGACGTTTTCCCATGCAAACCCTGATTGCCTTGATAGCTTTAGCCTTTTACATCATTTACTCCGAATCTGACTGTTAGCCGCAGAGTGCCAATGACAGGGGAGAGCCTACAATTCCCATAGAGCACTGACGTTAGAGCTAATCTCGGAAAATCAACCAACATGAGCTGAAGACATGCAAATGTATCCACATCAGGCTTTTACATTCCGTTGTTCTCATCATCGTACATAAACGAGTTGTTCAAAGATTTCTGTAACATCTCAGCTCAAAGAAGTCTGTTGAAGAAATACATTTTCCAGTTTAACACACTTTACTGTTTCTGAGTACTAATTAGATTCAGTGTCATTAAACAAGATATGCTATAAGGATAAGAGCAACAGAAAGCAGAGCTGATGAATGAGAAGGCTCACTTGGTAGCTGTCTTGTTAGCTGTAAAAAATTTGGCTCAATTTGTTGAGTTAAAGATGCATCATGTGAATAACCAAAAATGTAATGAGTCAGTGGAGAGGGGCCGTGCATTAGTAGACCAATCTGCAATTATGATAAAATTCAGATTCGTGTTTGACTTGGTTCACTCTCAGATTTCGGATCAGGAACATGTCACGTAGAATTACAGTAAATTACCAATTACCAAATACCTAATTATTTTACTGAGAGATCCTCTAGGCATAATGTGGCTAACACCATGAAAAAAAGAAATTATTTTATAACTAGAAATTTTGTCAAATGGGAGCAAGATTTTATTTTGAAATCTGCTTTACACTCATAAACACTCTGTGTGTCATACTGAATCTAACAAAGCCTAATGGAAATGTGAAAATGCGAGTCAACAACTTGATGCACAGCTTGTAAATGTCTTCATCTTTCTTTAGTTTAGTTCTTAATGAGACATTTTGTTTCTTTGACATGTGAGCCGCTTTGCCATCATATGGATTATCACCTTTAATTGCTGTATTTGTCTTGTTTCGAGCTTGTGCACACACAGTAGTTTGTATATTTATCAGCCAATAAAGGTGTTGTGTACTCTTTAGCTCTACCCACAATGCTCCTGGGTCCTCGGGCCCTGCAGTGCCACATCTCCTTGACAGCAGATATCTGTGAATAGATGTGTTATTGTGCGTTACTGTTTGTGATGTTTAGAAAGCAACTCATGGCTCAAACTAAGTGTCATTTTGTTGACACTAGTGGGCTGGCATGTCTTATTCCCTCTTGTTTATAGACATTTAAATAAGAGAAGAGATAAATAATCTCCCCCTCATTGGCTGAATCAACCACTTTCTGCAATGAAAATAACACAAATAACAAAGACTGAATGTGAGAGTAAATAACTTGTTAAGACACCATCTGCAGTGTTGAGAGTCACCCTGTTTGCTCTCAGTTATAGCACCCCCTCTCCTTCACCCCCACCCAGATTCCTCTCCACCACCACCGCCACCACAAGCAGACATTAAACAGACAAGGCAGAGGCTCTCCACTCTGCATGTGACCCTCCTGTTTAGTATTCCTGCCACGTCTGGCTGAGGGAGCGGCATTAAATTGGGATCAGGCAGATTAGAGTATAATATAGACGACTATTAAAGGCTGCAAATGAGAGCCATGGGTTAGAGCCTGAGCAGGTACCCAGTCTGCCTCCATGTCAGCAATAGACACTCACAGACACGCACACATGCATGCCCACAACAATGACACTGTGAAATAAAATAAAAATGTGAGAGAAGCAAACATTACCAATAAGTCCAAAAATCAATTCTATATACATGTATTCTATTACAGTATATTTATTTAACCTCTTTTTATCCTGGGTTGATTGGTCTTGATTCAATGCCTCCTCCACACTTACAAATTCAAACCTTGAGCTAAACTACAAGTGTGAAAGTGACCCAAACCTGCCTAGATGTAATACCTACCCATGTAGAACAGACTGGTATATAAAATGGTGCCGCTTCCACACTTTGTAGTTTGGTTAATTTGGTTCGCACAAGGCGGGAAAAAAGACAATTCTGTTTTTTTTAGTCATAGTCAGGTTTGCATTGACTTTAACAAATTAAATTTGACACCAAAGTCACATTCCTGACTGACTGACAGCTCGTCAAGTAGCACTTCGCTGAGCTTTGTGTTTATTTATCTTCTCCGGTGTCGCAAAGAGCGCACAAAGAAATGAGAGGTTGTAAAAATTAATAGTCAAGACTGCAACTGGACCTCCTATATCATAAATGGTGACAAACAGGGACAAAGAAAATGTGTCTTGTACTGTAATTTTACAAGAGGGGGCACTGGATGTATGAAGAGAGTACAAGGGCATATAAAATAGTTGCAATGCTCATTATTTTTTTATTTTTATAGCCAATAAAACAGATGGAGAAGGACAACACACCTCCAGTGTATCTTATCTGGTAATATTGCGATAGTGACACACATATCAGTGATCTTGAATAAATACATGTAAGCATTGCTTCCTTGACAGGAGACATTTAGTAGATATATTTAATAGTTTAGCTTTTCACTTCATGCTAACGTCAAGTATTTATGTCCCGTGGATTTGTTCTCACACCACAAACAAAACCCTGTCAGGGTCTGCTTGGATGCAGACTGAGAGCCTCTTTTTCAGGCAGCCTCAGTCTGGTTGTTTCGTCCGTACCAGAGTTTGATTGACAGCTTTCACACTAGCCGAAACAAACTGAGCGTTGAGTCTCAGACTCTCAGTAAAACTGAGGAGTTTATTTGAACCAAATCAAAGAGGGGTTAGGTGTGAAAGCGCTTTTTAGAGGTGCAATCTTTCAGAGGTGAAAACTAAATCATCAAAAAAAGTTCAGTTTGCATCTTTAAACACTTAAATTTCAGTAGCCAGAAGTTTTATTCCACAGATCAAATCTGCAGATTTAAAAAAAATTGACACTAGCACCCCACAGTGGTTAAAAAACAAAGGGGCGTTGTAATCCAGTGACCTAGCAGTGATCTAAAAATATCACCAAAACTGAGCCAAAACACCCAAACACACCACACGCTGGGTACATTTTTAAACCAGTGATTTTAGTTTGTACTAGTACATGCTAAAAGTAGTACAAACAACACTCCTCCCCGCTGAGCTGGCAACGCATCGACTGCACCAGTTTTCACTGTGTTATGGATTTTTACATAAGTGAAAACATTGTGCAATCAGATAAATTGGAAAGATGCTACAATCACATCAAAATTCTGCACGAAGGGGCTTTCAAGCAACCCAGAATTAGAGGAGAAAATGTTTGCTTTAAATAATATGAAGACACAATTGTATGCCTTGGAACTCCAAGCAGTGTTTGAATGGCAGTCTCTTGGATTTGAAGTCCTGAAATTACTATAACAATAATTAATTCTTAATGTCTTTTTTTGTTAATAAATTTGGCTTCATTCCTTGAAGTCTTCTTGTATACCCCATACAGCTAAAGCCACAGGATGTGGGTATAATAAAATATGCTGCTAGTAAGCAGCTTACAGGACTTATGTAACATACTGTCAAGAGACCTTATCATAATGAATGTGACAGGGACATATTTTGAAAATTCCCTTGGGTTTTCTCTAAGTCAGAGGTAACACAAAGGACAGTGTGTGACAGTATGGAAGAGGCAGAGCCCAGAGTCTGGGGTGAATAAAAACACGGGGAAACCACAGAACACCACCATAAAATAGCTCTTTGGGGCAAAAACCTTCATCTGAACCAAAACTTTTTACTCTGCATGCCTCTCCTGTTCTTCCTCTTCTGAGATTTTACTGCACTGTAGTATTCTGTCACCGTAGCCATTAGGCAGGCAGCTTTCTTCCAAGTGGAAGTACTCAACAATTTGGCATACTACATACAGCAGTGCAGTATGGACCATTGCACAGCGTATCTGGGGGATCTTATGTGAGTGACATTGCCTGTAAAAGGCAGATGGTAACAATGTAGGTGACACTGTGAAGCCAAGCGCTGTCACTGGACCATGTCCTATCCACTTAAAGATCTTTTTTTGATCTCCAGCTGAACCTTGTCCGTATGTTCAGCATGTCCTTTAGGGAATGTCATGGAGCTGCCACGCTATTAACAGTACAGCGAGGGATAGGAGAAGAATTTTGGAGTGGAGCTTGTATTATGTCTCAGATTCTTCTCTCATGGCCATTTAATATGAACCTCTCTTGGACAATGATGACCCGATCCGTGACCTCTCTTCGCAGAAGTCCGGACAAAGCCAGTTGTCTGGGTTGAACTTCATTGCTTTTTGTTGTGTGATTGCAAGTGTGACTGCACTACGTTACACATCAACATGTTTATTATGTTCTTTCATGATTAGTGGAGGTGATGTTTTATTCACATGATTTAGGTATAGTTTCTGTTTTAAATAAATAATACATACATGCCATTAATATGCATGAAAAGAGCTGAATAGGATTAAAATGTGGTTTATTATACTAAAATAATCAACAGAATTGCAGCATAATGGTATACATAGCGTGTTGGTTAATTGGTCTTGTGCTCTACTGTGGCGGGTGTGTGTGAATGTGTTCGTTGTTGTTACAAATTGGGGACCTTTTCTGTGACAAACACTGACCTTGTCAGGACCACTAATCCTCATGAGGACCAAAGACTGATCTTACTATAGAAAACCTAAATTCTGAGGTCCTGGTCAGGAGTAGGGGTAAGCTGTGAATTGAGGTCATAGTTCTGCATGAATTGGTTATATCATATATGAGATTAGAGTGTTTAGGTTAAGCTGTCCACTATAAATGCAGCAGTAGTATTCTGGGTCCACAAGTTAGTGACTGCACCAGATGAATAAATTGTAGCAGACAAAAACTTCTTTGATGCATTAATTACTTTTGTAATTGTAACAGCGCAGTGAAATGAGGTTTTTCACATCTTCAGTTCTGGCTTGACACAATCAATAATATAGATATGAATTAAGATCAAAGTCTCATAAATAAAAGATAACATCTATACCAACTGACACATACCGCCCTTCTCTCTCTCTCTGTCTCTTTCTCCTCAGACATCCACTGTTCCCTCTGCTGGCGTTGTTGTTTGAGAAATGTGAGCAGGCCACACAGGGATCTGAATGCATCACGTCTGCCAGCTTTGATGTGGACATTGAAAACTTCGTGCACCAGCAGGAGCGAGAACACAAGCCCTTCTTCAGCGAAGATCCAGAACTGGACAACTTGGTGAGCAAAGTGTCGTGGCAAGGTGTTGATTAACGGCGGGGTTAGTCAGTCAGTCGTATTGGAGAAAGGTAGTTGAATTGTTGAATTTCATTCCCAGGTGGTCAAATACCAACATAAATGGAAAGCAGGCAAAGTGCCTTGAAGCAAACGACACAACACAACAGGTGGCATTCATGCTGTTAATGAGACTCAACTATCTTTAAGCCACCAACCCAAAGTGTCTGTATTTAACGACCCGGGAGCACAAACGCCACCTGTTGTGTTGTTTGGCTCCCTCTGAGCCTCTTTGTTTGTTTCCATTTATGTCAGTGTTTTAAGACCTCGGGATGAAACTCAGCAATCAACTATCTTTCTCTCGTATGACTGACCCCTCCTTTAACACAACATGGTTCAGCCACTTTGATTCAATGAAGTCCTTGTATTCTGTTTCTTTGATTATGTTTCAACTGATGTGGCAATAAAAGTTAGCTTAGTAAACCTGTTCAACTGAATTCGATGACAAGAGAAAGAATAAGAACATTTTCGGAATGACTGTGTGTCTGTTTGCAGTGCATCCCGTGATTACTACTCCTAATCATTCCCTCCTTTTTCATGTAATCTTCCTCATCCTCCCCCTGCACTTCCCGTTGCACAACAGCTGAAAGTAATTGCAAATTACGAGAAGGAGGATGCTGATCACATTTATTGAAAAAAGAGGGGGAGGCATTGAAGCCAGACAGAGACAAAGGCAGAGACAAGAATAAAAAAAAAAAAAAAAAACAAAAGACGGCGTGCTCTTGCCATTACAGTACTTGGGACGGCTGGCTGACAAGTGCTGAACAGTCAATTAACCCCGCATCTGTGTGTTTTATGAGGCACTGGGTGCGGGCATCCCTCCCAGAGGGCACTAACTCTTCCACAAGGCAGTAATGTTACACTGGGCCTGACTGGCTGCGATGGGCAAAGAGTTACTGGTCCCTTGATTAAGTGAGCGCGGTTTAATTAGCTGATTTATCTCCTCCTTGGCCAAGCACTTTTCTGTCCATTCTGTTGACCTTGAGTTGTGACTTTGAAGGAGCACACTACACTGTGCCGCACGGAGTGGTTTAAAGCCAGGCAGATGATGGTCAGATAAGAGCTGAAGAGAAGAAAGTACAGAATTATACGGATACCGTACATTTACCAAAAAATGTGTTGTTCAAACGACATTCTCAGCATGTTCAAGTTCTCTTTTCCTGTTTGTCATCATGAATAGCTGTAAAGAAATAAACCTGGGCCGTAGATGTTTTCTAGCAACATAACTCCAATTAAATGGTCTGTTAAATATCATTCCATCAGTGTCATCTACCTGCAGTATGACTGAAGTTCCTCTCTGACCCGCACAATTGCATTCATTTAAATGATTTGAAGATGTCTGGCCAGAGCCAAAATTCCATCATGGTGTGGGAACATTTTCCTCAGCAGCTTCAGGTGCATCAGTCTGTAAAAACCTGCTCTGAATCCTGCCTCATCAGCCGTCTACTACTTCAACTGCTACAAGAGTTCCTTAAGGCCAGTGGTGTAGTGGTGCCTGGAGAAGCAGGAACACTGTTAATTTATTCCCCTGATTTTTTAAAGTGTCCCGTCCAGCAAAGGATAAATGCCCCAGAGCTATTTAGCTCATCCAAAAATGGGCCTGTAGTATTTGCAAATTGTCACTTCTGCTTGACTTAAGGTAGTAAGAATTATTTTAAATCCACATTAGTCACAGAAGAGGTGGCCATAAATACCGTTCCACAGATGGGTGAGCCAACTGTATAATTACGCATTTTGAGTGAATTTTTTTCTCATTCTTACTCATTCCACTCCTGGAAATTGGAAACGATGTCGTACCCTTTGCTATCCAAGATATAAAAATCGTCCTGCAGAACAGTACTGAATGATGGGCATCTGAGGAGATTTAGAAGTGAATCTACTCAATGAAAACTGAAAGGTATACTGTGCCCTACACCACTGCTTTAGGCCATGCTTCACTGGAGACTCTTACTATCCCATGACGGTCTAAAAACTGTCTTGAAGTCTTTGCTTGCCAGGAACGCCGCTGTGAGAAAAATACTTAAACACAATTTGCATGACAACAGTGAATTTAAAACTAATAACCAGGACAATATATTAGTATTTCCATTCACGCTTTTGTCAGTTGGTATTGAAAGCTGAGTCTGTAAGCTTAAAACAACAAGAGGCGTCCAATGACTGGATAACAGTTTTTTTTGTGTTTTGTTTACTCACTGTGGGGAAATTGCTTCCTTATTGAGTTCAAACATGAAAGGTCTGCTGTATAGTAATGGCTGATTTATAGTCTTATTATTATTTTTTGGAGGGAAGTTCATTCTTGACATCTGGGAGCAGCTTGTAATATCTAACCCTAGAGGTATACTCACTAGATTTTCAGAGCTTTTAACTGCATACTATAAAAGTCTACATTCCCTGAAGAAGACCCTGACATGATGTTGAAAGCTCCTAAAAGATAGCAAGTGTACATTGGAGCTTAGAATATTTTGTCATTATGAGCAATAAAATCTAATATGCCCCTTCAAGCAGTAGATATATATATATTTAATCCACCTCACAATCATGTTGTGATGAAAATAAGCTATTTTATTTATTTAAATGTTGCAAACCAAGCTAACCCTGTGGACAGACGGTGGAGACGCTTTAAGTTTGACCTCTCAGCCCTGCATATTACAGGCTGATCTGTTGATTTCAGGCTTCAGGGGAGTGAATGATGAAAGGCTTACTGTATACTTCTATATATGCATCTCTGGAATAAACATTAAAATCGAATGTGACTCCTTGCTCATTAATAAGAGAAATTGCTGCTTACTTGTCCTCTCGTCACATCTCACCCTTTAAAAAACACCTGAACACCTCATCTCACTTTTTCCCTGCTCACTTCTCTTCAAGCACCACCAGCTAGAGTGAAATACCTTGACAGCCATTAAATGGATTACAGAGAAATTTGGTGCAGATATCCCTGGTTGCCAGAAGATGAATTCTTATTACTTTGATGATCCTCTGACTTTTCATCTAGCACTACCAGAAGATGGAAATTTCACTGCTAATAATATTACTGTGTGCAGCACAGCATTATTTATTGGCACAATAATGGTATTTTTAAATAAAAACAATTAATAAATGGATTCAGTGTTGTATTGTGTCGTGAAGGAGACTTCTTTATGCTTTGTTTCCATTCCCTCCAGATGGTAAAGGCCATTCAGGTGTTACGGATCCACCTATTGGAGTTAGAGAAGGTCAATGAGCTCTGTAAAGATTTCTGCAACCGTTACATCACCTGCCTCAAGACCAAGATGCACAGCGACAACCTTCTCCGTAACGACCTCGGAGGACCCTATTCTCCATCACACACCAGTCTCAACATGCAGCAGGTCAGTCAAGAACTCTCTCTGGATCTTATAGTTCCTTGATAGTATCCCTCTCTGAGTAGCAGTTGCCAAGCTATACTTGTCATTTATCAGCAGGTAGAGTTTGCTGTTGGGAGTTTTTCAGACAAACAGTAGAGCTACCTCTTTACATTTGCTCACTAGTGTCTCTCTGTGATCCCCCCAGGAACTAATTCAGACCTCCTCTCCATCCATGACCTCTGTCTCCAGCTCTGTTAACCCTTCAGGGATTGTGGTGCCTGCCGGGGGTCTGCAACAGGGCAATGTCGCCATGACTACAATCAACTCTCAAGTGGTATCGGGTAAGCATGCGATTAAACACACAAACATTAAACAACCCCGACACACACACATGCAGTATTCATTTTGGCTTGTGTAGTTTACTTATGCAATATCACATTTAAAGATTGTTTCAATAACATTTTCTCCAGCTGAAGATCTCAAAAGCCAAAATGAAATCAACTCTCTCAGATTTCAAGAAAGAACTCCGAGCTTTTATCTCTTCTCATTTAGATTACTACAATCCACTTTATTCATGTCTTAGCCACAAGACACCAAAGTCGCATATTTAAAAGCTGCTCTTACCTTACCTCATTATTCTAGCTAATTTTACATTTTTTCTCTGCTCTGCTTTGTAGTTTTTTGACTGTAGAGCAGCTTTTAACTGCATTTTGGAAAAATGACTGTTGCAATGAAATGACATTAAACAGATAAAAGCATGCCGTTGTCTTAACAGATTATAACAAGCTGTTTGACACTTCAGGCATGGAACATTTAAAGTAGTTTACTACAGTACGTATGTCAAATCATCTTGTATATATATCATGTTGATCAATGGATCAATAATCCACATTGTCATCCTGCAATAAATCTTAAGATTTAAATGGTGTTATTTTAATGCACTCTTTCAATATACACTGAATTTTGTGTGTATGTGTATCAGAGTGCAATGATAGTATCCTTCACAGGGTGCTTGGCTGATGAGGTTCTTATAATGTCAAGCCTGTACAGTGAAATGTTAATCCTGCCCTCTGGAAATCCCTTTTAACCCAAAATAAATCAATCTCTCTGCCTTTGATCACTACACACTGAAGAGCTCAAACAGACTGTGATGAGAGTGTCTTGATCAAGACTAATTAAGCCAGCAGCAAAAACACACTCCACTCTCCTTTTTCTCTGGGTTAAAGGACATTAATGCACCTTGAATTTAATCATTCCGTCTCTTGTTTGCTGTTTTTTTTTTTCTTTGTTTGTTTGGCTGACAAGAAGTTAATAAGGCTCTGGTGGTATTGCGGGATGTGGCTGCCAGTAGCTGCTGAAGCCACTTGATACTCATGACGGCAAATTATCCCCTCAGGTGGGACCCTTTACCAGCCGGTTGCCATGGTGACATCGCAAGGGCAAGTGTTAACGCAGGCGCTGCCGCCGGGAACCATCCAGATCCAGAACTCACAGGTAAAAATGTCCGACCGATGATGCTTTGGTTGACACATTCACTCCCTCTGTGTACCTTTGCCACCAATGTTCAATTTGTTATTATTAAAAGGGCCTCTTTACATCTCACTGAAACCCCCCTGGGCGTCTTTTCATTGTCTCTGTCTGAACACAGCCCCCCGCTGACAGACAAAATGGAAATAAAATCTGTTTATTACCATGATGTTCAGGATCCTGTCAGGATCGACGGCAAATTGAAGTCATGTTAGGACACACGCTTAAGACTGACTGCATTTATAATGTAGATCAAATATTTTTGACATGATTTACACACATGGAAGAAATAGTTCAAAGTTCATATGCAACATTCTCACTCAAATTCAGTGTTTGTTAAGTATGGCACACAGATGTTTTACCTCCTTTCCATGCCTGGTTATTTAGTGTTTCCTTTGTTTCTCTGTCTGTTCGTAATGTGTCTGTTGCCACCGTTCCTGTTTTCTTTCTTATTTCTGGTTTTTGTTTACTGAATTTTCATTTGAACCGATTTTTGCACTTCCAGCTGCTTTCACTTTGTTTTGTGTTCCATCCTTTGTGTGCATCTACATCTGGGTCCGCTCCTGAACTCACTTGTGACAGAACGCTGCTGTCAATAGCTTAGTGAAGCTGGTCAGAGTCAGTGTTTTACAGTAGTTATCTGCACTGCATGATGTAGGGCAAAACAAATACTATTGACCAGAGCTACAGCAGGTTCCCCTGAAGTTGTGGTAAAGTGTAGCTACTGTAAGGCAAACAGCAAAAACAGAGGGCCACTATTTAACATCATGTGTTAACAGTCAATTTTCCTTTAACAAAAATGAGTCACTCTGTTTTTATTTCTCTGATTGGTGAGTCGGAGTTTTGATAGTTTAATTGCTTTTGTCAAGCTCCACCACTAACATGTCATCACAGCTGAATAAAGAAACTAACCATAATGTGTTAAAAGATTTTGCAAAAGGACCCTTATTGTATCGTCCATTGTTTGTTGTCTTCATGTTTGTCAGGAAATCTGTTGGGAAGTCATTTCTGATTCTTAGCGAAGGAAGCAGGAGTAATGTGACCTGGATAATTGGTGCTGACTCATTAAAAGACAGTCACAACACAGACTTCATCAGAGTGAAAGCAAAACAAAAGACTCATGTGTAGAGCAGACAAAATACTCTTCATGAAAGTTAGCGGAACATAAAAACAAGAGCTCAGTTTCCAAGTAAAATGGTCTGTTGTTGGCAGAAACACCGGCATTGTCTTTGATTTAGCTCTCGTCATTGATGCAGCATGGGGAGTTGATAGAAGAGTATTAGTATCAGACATAAGGGAGAAAAAATGAAGATTTTTATTTCACATTTCAAGAATAAAGTTCAACAGAAGTTGGCATTTGAATATTAAAGTCGAAATTTTGAGAACTACCGGCATTAGTATATGGACCAGAGGGGCTGACTTTCTAAACACTTTTATTTTATTCTCAAAATACAAAATGTAAAATGTTCCTCATCTGATTGATCTTATGCTTAGCACTGATACTGAAAGTAAATACTGAAGATTTTGACTTCATTCTTGAAATGCAAAGAAAAAACAATCTTCCTCCTCATTTTCTCTTAATGTCTGGCCCTGATACTCTTCCGTAGGAGTCTATGTGATGCTGGGATGAAAATTAACTTGTAACTAGTTTTTGGACCACAAAACTGCAATCCAAGTGGGTGGGTAATTAGAATTCAGAATTACAGATTCAATTAAGTTTCAATTTAATAATCTTGGTGTTTTTCTTGTTTTTAGACATTTCACACATATGCATGTCTCAGAAAAGCACCAGGCTAAGGTGGATCTAGCTTATTAAGAGTACCAGTCTTTGTCTGGCCTTGACAGTCTCAACTGTTGCCTATAGATATAAATAAAACCCGGGAACAGGGGAGTTTGAACAGTGCTCCATGTGCAGCAGCAGCAGTGGCCTGAAGAGCGGCTCAGTTTCAGGCAGGTAATTCTGTGCTTGACAGTCAGAGGAGGCCTCGGTGAATAGCCGTGACCTAGCTGAGGCAGAGTGTGCTACATGTGTGCTGGGAATTGAACACAGCCCCGTCGCTGCTTTAACGACAAGCCCCGAGTAATCACACTCTTGAGCTCGGTGCCGCCAATTAATTCAACCTCGCTTTCCCCCGGAACACACGCACTCCCAGGGCTGAGGGGGGGATAAGAGGAGGGTTATCCACGTGACACCCAGCTGCAACTGTAATGAGTCTTGTTTTGTGTGGGGAGTATGAGGAGGGATCCGAGTGTGAGTGTGTGTGTGTGTGAATTTATATTTATGGGCATTGTGTGTTAAGGGGAGGTTTGTCCGTTATTTATCTCCAAGACAGCCCGGAATCTTTCCACTACTGTGCTCTGCATAAAATTAATCAATTTTATATTCTTTAGCAGACTTGTGTTTTTTATTTATTCATGCATTTTGTCCTGCACGCTTATGCATATGAAATTTCTATACACATTCTGCCCACTGAAGTATTTTAACCATCACAAATGGACACAAGAAGCCTAAATGTTGCTTGTACTTCTTGGTCCAATGACAATGACAGCTTTGTCTGATATGATGTTACATATTTAGGAACATGCAGGCAGTATGTGATGTGATTCATCCCATCTCTGTGTAGTGTATGTTTTTATCGAGCATATGAAGTATAGCTCTTTGCAGATAGTGTCAAGGAGGGTTTGGAAATGGTTGCTGTTGAGGGCCCATTGTGTTTCATATTATCTCCCTCAGAGCACACATACACTTTTCTCCACAAGCACATACACACACACACACTGTACTGTAGAGTAGACGTGGACGCACACGTACACTTCCTGTTTTCACTGAAGAAAGAATTGCACTCACCTGCATTTAACCTTTAACGAATACAATCCTAACCCCAAACCGTTACTAAAACTAAATCATAACCCAGATATTTATTGGTTTAGCAGAGGGAGAGCAGCGTTTCATCCCTAAAATCCCTTCCACGTGTGACTGTGTGAATAGTTTTTACTACACACAAGAAATGTAGGTAGTTGGATGTAGGAAGGTAGTTTTGCTAAAGTTTAGAAGGCATCACGTGAACTGGCATCAAAGAACAAGTCTGGTCATATTCCATATTCTTCCTGCTCACAGCCTGAAATGGGTACAACAATTTACTCACTGACTTAAATCACTTGTATCATGATTAATATGAATTCAAATGATAGATAAATGCATTGTTATAGTTAAAACACGTTTCGACTTGTCATGTGATATACCAACCCTCCCAGTGCTATTGTGAAAATGGCACTTGGCTTTGTGTCTGACTAGTCTGCAGCTCACCTGGCAGTGTTACCTTTAACAGTTACAGCTTGCAGCTAAAATCTGATTTCAAAAACAGCGAATCAGTCTTGTATGTGCTTTGTAGAGCATGACGCCTGGGGAAATTCAGGCCCAGCTGACCCCAGCTGTGCTGACATGTGTCTGTGTGTAAAGGGGCATGTAATTTGTCTTAACAGTGGCTGCGTACAGTTGTTGACTGTTTGTTTGAACACCACAGCACATTGCTTTCATCCCATAAAAAGGAAGCTTGACAAAATATATTTAGTCTCTGTTGTACTTTGAATACAATGTATGTATCTTGGACTGTTATAGCGTAGTGTTGTGTGTATTGGTGAGTATAGGTGGTCCCACAGTCAACTTCTAGTTATGCCAGAAGCTATGTGTGTTTGAGTGTAGTCACAAAGCATTATGAATGCATTATAACTCACTATGAACGGCCCCTAAACACACCACAGCTGTGGAATTCATAGAAAGTGGTACTGCATTTTTCCACCTAAATGTCCTCACAAGAATAGTGAACTCTCAAGAGTCAGTCCTCACAAGTACAGCTTAGTTAGCCCAAACACATGGGCGCTCACACGCGCACACACACGCACACACACACACACACATCCATATGTACACTGCAGGCTGTCAGAGACTGTCAATACTCTGAGAGCATCTTGTCCTTCAGCACTCACACTCCAAACAATAACATCTGATTAATGATTTCTCACTGAAGACAAAGACAGGCTTTGGTCAACACAAAGCGGAAACGAAGCCAAACACAGTCACACTTCGTACCAGCTCGTCGCCGATTCAGAACCAGACTGAGAAATCTAAACTTTAAACATGAAGGCTTGCCTGACCCTCCGCTCTTTAAACTCCTCAGTGAAACACCAAACAGACTGCTGACCCTCTTATGTTTCCACATAGTCAAGAGTGCTGCTTCTTTATATTTTAAGTATCATTACTCAAATTCAGTTACCATGGTGACACTTGAGGAGGTGTTTCTGCCCTTGCCACTGAAAAAAAAAAGAATAGGTAATTGGTAGTCTCCCTTTGTTTCCGTGGCAACAATAACTAAGCCTTACCATCCGCTCCTTTCTTTTCCTCCTTTCTCTTCCTTCCCCTCCTCCTTGTGTTTATTGTAAAGGTAAACGTGGACCTGTCGTCCCTGTTGGACAGCGAAGACAAGAAGTCCAAGAATAAGAGGGGCGTCCTGCCCAAACACGCCACCAACATCATGCGCTCTTGGCTCTTTCAGCATCTCATGGTGAGGCAGAGAGGGCGGTCTAAGTGTGTATGGGCGCATGTGTGTGTACATCAGGTTTACTGAAGGTTTGCTGTTGACTCAGAGAGTTGGACGTTTCAGTGTTTAGTGGTTTTAACATGAAGTCAAACACAGTGAAATCTCTATATTCTTCCAGCACCCGTACCCAACAGAAGACGAGAAGAGGCAGATCGCAGCACAAACAAATCTAACCCTTTTGCAAGTGAACAACTGGTAAGATGCTGTCCTCCTGTGTACATGTAAGACATCACTTCATATTTTTGTAGCAGGAAATATGGAGTGGAGACTTTGCTTGAACTGAACGGTTCATGCTGGAGCTTATCAGCTAATTGCTGACATGGTGGCACCATCTAGTGTTTGTGTGCATGAAGTACACCTGAGACCAAAGTGTGTCTGTTACTGACGTGCAATTGACTCTACTTTTATATTTTTGTTCTTGAGAATGTATAATGTTGTTTTGTATACTCTGGTATGTTTAGTGATATATACAACACATGACTTTTCAATGGCCTGTATATAAGGAAACCAGAAACATCCTCTAACACCATTCTGATGAGTTTTGTTGAATCATTTGAAGCCCACACTGTTCTGGACGTCGCCATATGTTTGTTCTCAAAGTTAGAAACTGTTGTGCAGTCACTCTTCCCAACAATTCTTCTGATGTTTTTATTTTCTTGATCTTGATCTTTATCAGGAACATTTTACCATAAGTTTAGGTTTTTCTTTTCTAAAGTGAAACCTGTCTTGACGTATTTCAATTCCCTACAATAACGCTCCTCCTCTCTCACAGGTTCATCAATGCTCGTCGGCGTATCCTCCAGCCTATGTTGGATGCCAGTAATCCAGACCCGGCTCCTAAAGCGAAGAAAATGAAGTCCCAGCACCGTCCGACTCAACGCTTCTGGCCCGACTCCATCGTGGCCGGAGTTCTCCAGACACACAGATCTCAAACAGGAAACAACTCAGACAGTATGTCAGCAGTGACATTTCTCAAGAAGTAAAAAAACACAAACGCACCACAGTTATTTTTCTAAGTTCCCAAATTGTACCTGAAATACATGCCTGAAAGATTGAGAGGTAAAATGTAATCTGTGGTGTTAAACTTTAACCACTAGGTGCCACTATTGACTTTTTTATTTTATGTGAGAAGATGTGAAAATCAATGTGTCAAATTCTTGAATAAAATCAGCATTTTTCTGAGAGGAGTTCAGAGTTGGATCTTATGTATTTAAAGCTAGTTAAATATTGATAATTGGATGAAGATATGAGGAGAACAGTTCGAATGGATTTAGTCTTTTAGTGAGTTTATAATTGTTTGCCACTTCCTAACCCTTCTTCTGTTCCCCCTGCCTTTGTTCAGACCCGCTGAGTATGGATAGCCTCCAGTCGCTGTCGTCAGATTCAGCCACCCTGGCCATGCAGCAAGCCATGCTGGGAGCCGACGACTCCATGGATGGCACCGAGGAGGAGGACGAAGAGGAAGAGGAGGAGGAAGAAGAGGAAGGAATGGAGGAGGAAGAAGAGGAGGAGGACGGAGAAGAGGAAAACGACAGGGGGAGGCAAATGTCCAACGTAGGAAGGAGAGATCTGAGCATGGAGCACAGAGAGGAACTGGAATAGTCGGGTAGAGGAACAAAAAACTATATAAACTTTGACCTCAGTTGTCTTCTCAGTATGGCCTCATTCAATCTGAACTAGGATGACTCATATGCTAAGTGACTCTTCAGAGCATTTAAGGGCATATTAGGTTTTCTCCGAATTCATCAGAGACTCTTCTGCAGAGCCGCCGTGGAGTCTAATCAGACACGACCGTCACGATCACGATTATAGAAGACGAATATTAGTTTAACGATAATTATGTGTTGTTTCATTTCAATATAGTATGTTTTCATGCAGTGAGCTCTTGAAATATTTGGATAGTAGCACATTTTTTTTTGGATTCTCTGGTTATTTGTGGAAGAAATGGCAGAGGAATCGAAAGGTTGAACACATCACTGCCAGTTTAAACTGAGGACTGTAAGAGCAACAGTTTAAAGCGGTAGATGATTACATTTGATGCTTTCCGAAAGGCCATGACATTTCGAGTCCATTTTGAATTCAGGTTACAGTGACCTAATAAAAGGAAATGAGAGAATGAGGGGCCTTGAGTAGTTGCACACACATTAAGAAACTAACTTTGTCTGTGCGAAGAACAGCAAATTAATTGAATGTAATCTGTCCAAATATTTTGGCACCGTGAAATGACTTACAAAAAAGGCTGTAGCTTTTTTTAACTGTTCATTTCATGTGTGAACTGAACATACTCTCATTTTTCAACTGTCAGTCTACACTTTAACTTTACAGATACAGTTAATGTGTCATTTCACTTCCTAAAATAAGCGCGAGCAGCCAAGAGAAAGGAGGAGAAGAGGGGAAAAAAAAAGGTGTAAGGCTGTCCAAATATCTGCACAAGTGACTGTATACGTTGGCTGTTTGCTTCAACCGGTGGGACATCATTCACGCCTTTTCAATGACTCATAGGTTCTCAGGTCGAACAACACTCGCATTCGGCATGTCTTTTTCCTCATGAGTGAAACACTTGACTCACTGCTGCAGCAAACCTTTTCAAGCATGACTTTTGAAACAATCTTAGTTTAATTTTTCTTATCCCATGAGCAAAAAAAAAAAAAAAGAAGAAGAAAAAAAAAAAGCAACTGTAGTAAACCAGTGTATACGGACTGCACATATAGTATGTATATTAGATTTTTCATATGTTTGCATTCTGGTGTTAAAGGTTTGCATATTTATTCAGTTTTTATTTCGTGTGGCCTCAGAGGGTAGCTCAAGGAACAACATGACAACGACAGTTGCTTCTGCATATACTGTAGATTTCACAAACTCTGGCTATTGCATTAGCTGGTGGCCGCGCACATACTTGACTTCAACCATCAACTCTTAGAAAAAATTGCTTGTATATTTTTTGTGACCTTGGGCGATTCTGTCACAAAATAAAAAAGCATGGCAAGCACTGCCAGTCACCAAAACCACAAACTGTCTCACCCACATCTCAACACCGAGAGAGAAAAATCACACAGACGACGGACAGTGACTTTGGAGTTTCCACGAGACAGAGCCAATGTCATTTACTGACACACTTTTTCAAGGAAGAAGATAATTTTGAAGAAAATGAGAAAGAGATCGGGGGGGAGGGGAGGAAAAAAAAAGAACTGCGTAGTAACTTCTCTTTCGATTTTATGTGAAGGGTTTTGAAGAAACTGTGAAACAATTTCAGCTCTCTGTTTTGTACGAGAACACACAAATGGAGTCACTCGTTTCTAATGTGAAGATGTCTAGAAAAAGAAAAAAACATGTTATATTGAATGTTCTGATTGTTCATCGTGAAGTATGTTGCTCATTAATATTCTTTTCTCCGTTACTTTTTTAAATGGATCTTCCAGAGCAAGTGACAGACAATAGGGAATATTTCTATTTCATTTGTACACTTTGTTGTCATAATCTATTGTGTTTCAATAGACCAATTTTAATAATTAAAACATGTAAAGGTACTGATTTCGCCTTTGTGATAAATTCATATTCTGCGTATGCTCCTGCTCAACAAGGCCAGGGCCATAAATTCCCAAACAGGAAGTTGGCAGTTTGAGTCATGAGAATATTTAGAGGAGAAAAAGAGCAAAACACTCGGCAGTTAGCGTGAGCATTGTTCCCCCACTACACATATCTAAGCCAGCATCACAATAGAGCAAGACTTATGTTTGAGTGTGTGTGTGTGACACTTCCAAACCCTCCCAGGTCCCGCTTCATTGTAACATATTTTCAGATTACAGAGTTAGTAGTCTAAATATTGGCTTAACTTCCATTTTCCCATCACGTATGTAGTCTCACACCCACTGGTTACTGCTCTAGTCTGTGATTTAACTTGCTGGGAGACACCCACCCAAAAAGCTCTCCCACCTTTTTTAGCCAACTACCATAAAAGAACCCGACAGAGCGCTCCGACCACAGAGTTTCAACTCCTCAAATGTGGATTCTGTATCCTCGGAGTAAATGATAATCACTTCTGTGGGTGTTTGCTGCACGAGGCACGTTGTATTGTATTTACACAGCTTGTACCCTTGTGTGTAATTACATAGCTGCACTGCTTTCTGCACCCCCCAAAAGAAAAGGGCCATCTTTAATTGCAGCAGAACTTATTAAATATCTGTCAGTGTCTAGCTACTTTGCCAGGAGGAACTTGATATAGAAAAATACTGTATATAGATGTAGGCAACATGATGAGATGATTAGGTCCTCGATATTACCATGAGGAAGTAATGCACCGAAGTTCTCATATGTGGGATGGAAATCATCCATATTTACACTAAATATAATGAAAAACTTGTTTGAGAGTATCACAACATTTCTTCTATAAATATTCTACACAGGACTTTCTCTACAGCAGGTCAGAGGAGCGGAGTAGCCAGTGGCTCTGTCTGAACACCACAATTTGGGAGCAAGTGGTATAAAATGTAAATATAATAATCTATCCCATACAGCAGCTTAAGGTGGGCATTCATTTATCATGGGACGGCATTAGCCACAGCAGCAGAGCTGGTCATAAATCATTTACTAGTGTATTTTTTATTTATTTATTTTTTTTTAATACAGTCAGGTTGTTGCTGTATACTGTGGTTCACTTCAGGCCAGCAGGGTTCAGTGTTCAACAAACACAATGCTTAATAATGCAAGAATGGCCTGCTAAAATATTTTTCACATGAATATGTTGGGTTAGAGGAATTTTTATTAATTTTTTATCTGTTATACACTCTCTACAGGTCTCCAGTCTATCACAGGGCCATGTTGAAAAAAACACACTCATTCATTGCAATGTTGTTGTGTGTGTACGTCAAAAAGAGGAAAATTATTGTTGTAACTTTCAAACTTCTAAATCCTGTCTTGTGGCATTATAAACTGTTGTGCATCACTCGAGTGTCAGACAAGCCTTCAAACTCATGGTTCTATCACTCAAACTGGACTAACTGAAGAATATTTCATCGTCTCGCTGGTACCCGAAACAACAACTACCAACACAGATGCTCACTGAACTACCTGCCCAAACAACAAACCTGTTCAAACAACAAGTTGCTTGTGAACAGAGTGGAGCATTTAGCAGCTAAAGAGGCAGATACTGCCCTCAGGAGTCGGTAGAGACCAAAAACAGAGCTAAAAGGAGAGTGAATCTTAGACCTCATAAGGTGACCACAAACATGACTCCAAGTAAATGTTGCTTTTTATTAGTCATATTGATTTAAAAGGTAAAAACAGTTAGTGTGGTGTTGGTGGTTGCTGGTTTCTTTTGTCCCCAAAAGGCCAAACAGCTGTTATTGCACGTTTAAGGTTTCTTTAAATTCAGTCAACTGAAACTACTTGGTTAAATTTAGGGAAATATTGTGGTCATTGCTCAAGGTGACACTTAATAGGAGCCAAATCAAGCTTCTATCTGGTGTTTCTCTCAGTACGAATTCTTCCTTTGTGTTACTATTCCTCCACTGCAGCTCAGCGAGAAGAACAACATCACAAAGAGAAAGTTTAGTACTAAAATCAGAATGCAGCTCGTGAAGCTTCATATTAACTTCAGCTGTGAGTGTGGATGTTGTACCTTATCACTAACATTTGAATCCACTTAAAAGGGGATCACGTGCTAGGATGGACAGTGGGAATAATTTTGGAATAATTACAGTAATCCAACTGTTTTCTAACAGATTTGAAAAAATGTGAAACTATCCTTGAAGCTTGTTCTTTTCTGGTGGAAACAAACCATCTGTAAGACTGAACTCCTCTTGACAAATATGACGACATACTGTGGCTCTCCTTCTCTCATCTCTTATATACAGATACATTTAATGGATCCCACGCAGTGACTAAGTGCTGAAGTGTTTTTAGTTTTATTCCTATTCTGCATATTTTCAGACTCTGAAACGGCAGAGTTTAGAAGTCCTGTCTGTCAGGTCCACTCAATCAAAAATCTTTTTTTACACACCGTTAGTTTTTCTTTCAAACACATGTACTGCAAAGGTCAAAAACATGACCATCCTTGTTGTATGGTACAGTATCTCAGCTTGCAGTAGCTCTGAGGCTGAAGTGCAGTAAAAATAGTCTCAGAATGACAGAGACTGAAAAAGCCACTGGCGATGGTTCACTTGTTTGAAGTGGGCCACTTCCACCATGCCTCACAGTGTGGACAAACCAGACAAACACACACACATATATACAGTATACACACACATGCACACACAACTGCATGGCTCAGTGCTGGGTACTGGAGGTCTGCTGCAGTCAGTGCCATCTGGGCGCCTACACGCTCCCAGATGTCCTCTCTGTAATTAGAGCCAGACCCAGCTCGGCCTGGTCCAGCCCAGATCCAACCTCTCATTTACAGAGGCCCTCCCTGAATACTTAAGGAGCTTTCCAACACAGTGCAGGCCTTTAGAGGAACTCTTTGGCTTTGCAAGCATATTTCTAATAGTATCACCAAAGCTGGAAGACTTAAGGTAAGTTCGTTATGGCTTTCATACGTTGAGGACATTTCCTTGGAGTGATGTTAATTGTATTTCTGACTGAATCTCCTCCTAATTGGAAAAGCAATCTACTACTCACAGGGTTTTAATTGTATTACTGCGGATTTATCGGCATTCTGCCTTATTATATCACATGTTGTAAAGAATGGCAGAGAAGATAAGATATAGAAAGGAAAGCAGTGACATGTGACAAAGGTCACGACTCCGTTTTGTACTTACAGCACTGCGGACACACAATATCTTGTCAAAAAACCCCCAACCCTTTTTCTTATCACTGCGTAGGTGTTCAAAATGTCCATCGCCCAGGCGGCGGCCAAGGCCATGCTATCTGATGCCCTCCTGCAGGAAGGTCCTGGGATAACCCGGATCAACCACCTGGAGCTGGAGCTTCCTCTGGACAAGGTCATCAAATTTGTGTCTGTCGGCCTTCCTCTGATGCTCGTGTGCATGGCCTTCGCCCGTGAGATCTCGCTGGGTGAGCAACTTTCTGTCTCTATCCTTTTTTTTTTTTTTTTAACTGTGTTAGGACATTTGTCCTGTATTCCACTTGCTTTTGCCCCTAATTATACCCTATATTCCAGACTGCTTGTTTTTTAGTCCGTGGTTGTGTTTTGGTTTTGTGGTCTTTTGTGTTTCAGCTGCACTTTTATGTAGTGCCCTCTCCTCGGTAATGGTGTACTTTCTGTCCTGGAATTGCTTATTATCTACTTGCAAAAGTGCATTTAGTTAAACTTGGGATAAGGAGTAATATCATACATACAAAAATCTAATTTTTCACGGCTGAAGAAGTCTTCTTTTCAGAGCTGAGTTAAAAGTCACACAAGTGAGTGCTGATGTGCTCTTTCCCAGCAGGCTTTTATTCTGGCACTCAGATACTCCTCATCCCTCAGAACTGAGGAAACTAAATATTAAGAGCAATAACAATGAGAGCTGTAATTACACAGTACTTTCTTCAACAAAATTAGAGTGTTGTGAAGCAAGAGGGAGAAAACACTTAAACAACACCTATCATAAAAGGCAGACATTAACAGCTGACTCTATTAAGACCTCCTCGCCGTAATAGATACCACAAAAAGCAGTAATGATATGACAACACAGAATTACTGAAAACGCCAAATCACAATTGGCTCCATTCATTAGTTTGTTGACTGTTGACTGCTGCATTGTTTACTGCCAGACTTGAGGGAGAAAACATGTTTTGAATATAATTTTTTTCCCCCACATGAAACATGCCCACAACCTGTCTGTCTCTCCACAGTAATTCCAAAGAACACAAAAAAGCATAGCTGACTATCCAAAGGATACGTGGCAAGTCTACAGCAGAAGTCTATTGCTGCTGCGGAGGCTGACTCCCTTGACTTTGAACTAAACGTCGTCTCTTCAGAGCTGGTCTGCAATCAGCCCGGTGCTCCTGATGCTAATTGCCATGGGGGATGATTGAGAGCAGCATTCACTAACGCTGGCACGCTGTAATTACAAGGCGAACTTCTTCTGTGGCAGCTCCCCCCTATTTGAGTCAAATGAGAGGATATGTTGATTAACCAGAGGGGAAGGGAGGGGGGCGCTCACAACATGATGTGGTACCGGGGTACGTGGCTCAACTGATGGATCTTGGCTGCCTATCTGCTGGGTTGTCAGTTTCACAACAGTGCTTGATTGCGCTGCTGTCTGGAGTCTGGTTTACTTGCACCTGGACTCTCAGCCAAGAATTCTTGTACAAAGTACAAATGTGGGGATGATCTGCCAGTGTTAATTGGGGAGTGGGAGGAGGAGATAGGAGCAGTGGCAAGAAATTTAGGTTCCCTCGATTCTGCCAAATGGCTCACAGGGGTGGCTGGGAGCTGAGGGGGGAGAATATTTTACAAGATTTCATGAGAAGACACGGGCTGTTGTTTTGTATTTAGGGTAACTTGTCAACGCACGCGCCCACACATACAAGTGGAAAAATAGATTTGCACAGTAAGCTGCAGGAGAAGATACAGTGGTGTCACTTAGTGTTATAACTACAGCACAGCCTGTAACTTCAACCTAAGCTTCCATCATTACAGTGCTCAGAAAAATTTCAAACTTTTGGGAAACCCTAAATGCACCAGACAAGCCATGTAACTATCTTCTATAGGTACCGAATCACATTTTAAAAATCTGGTTGCACTTTTTTTTTTAATATTAATGTTTGCACGACTGGAAGCAGATGATACGCTCGACCGCAATCACAACCAAAGAGTGTGATCGCCTCTATCTAATAATATTAGGCAATCACGTCATTAAATTTGCCCACAAAATGTAGTGTGTGAATATAGACATATAGATAGTGCGTTGTTTTGACTGAATTATACTGTCTTCATGAGAATGGGCTAGTTTTGCTAGTACCATTCTGCTTTACATGCAGTACATGAAAGAATAATGTTAAAATCAACACGAGACACTAACTAACATAGACAATAGTAGGCTGCATGTTCAGTTTGAGGTTAGTGTCAGTTTAAAAATACAAGCTGTAACTTCTTCTTTATGTAAATATCTATTCAAGGTCACTATTAAAATGAATATACTCCATCAAAACCTCAGCTGCCATAATTATATTTTAGGTGCCACTATCAATATGTTAAAAATGTGGCTGATTAATTACACACACATACACGTATAATTGGAGCATGTAATGGTTGCCTGTAATGAGCTGGACTGGCAGGAGGAATCACATCCTGACAGTAAATTATAGGCAGTATGTTTCTTCTTACAGAAAGCTGGGCAGATGTGGAGGCTGCTTGTAAAAAATAGAAGGCCCGTGTTTCTGCTGCAAGGCTCAGAAATAGGTGGGCACACCCTTGGTGCGTTCCCTCCCAAAGCTCTCTCTGTTTAAGGGTGGAGCACCCTTTTGGAAATGATAGATGGGTGGGGAGCTTAGATTCAAGTGGTTGGACTACATGTGGTTATATCAAGGTGAAACTAAGTATAAGGTGGAGGAGACCCAATTTTGAAATGGAGTCATGGAGGGTTTTTAAATGCCAGGTTGCCATTTGGAAACATGTGATTTCTGCAGTGAAATTATGTGAAGAACTGAAAAGAAAAGGGCATGCCAGAGACTCATATGAATGCGTCTGTTAGTGGACCAGACCTCCAGTACAGTACAGTGTGTGTGTGTGGGTTTCTTTGTGTTTGTGTATATGCGTGTATGATATTTCTCTGTCACACACACAGTGCTTAGAGACTGCTTCCAGGCACATTGATAAAGCAGGATGGAAGCTGCAGAAAGTAATTCCCCATATTAGCAGATAATGTTACACATCAACATTTGTTTATTCTGCAGGGCCTCAGATCAGCTGTTTCCCTCCCAGCAATTTCACCATCAAGCAGGCCAGCTACGTAGACACATACTGCTGGGACTCCCTCATGCATCACGAGTTTGACAGCAATGGAAACTTTGAGGAGCGCTCACTCTGGGTACACAAAGTAAGTTGAGAGATTCATTGAGAGATCAGGCTTGATGAATATGTAATTCCCATCTAGTGTGTCTGACAATGTTAAACTGCTGTTTCTCTGTACTGTAACATACAAAACCTCAGTTGGAAATGTGTACAGCACTGAAATGAAGCAGAACTCCTTTTTGTGGGTAGAACCATTTGCAAAGTATTCAGACCCAGCACAGCTGAGACTGCAAAAAGTAATTCTAAACCAAGACTAATGCAAGAAGTAATGCATAAGCATTACTTGTAATACTGGGTTGTGAGGCCACTGTATATGACTCATCTGCTTTTTTCAATGCCTTCCTGCCACTTTTCTCTCGTTTTCCACCTGCGTCTCATCTCTGACACCCTCTTCTCTCGTTGTCCGTCCAGATGTTCCCTTACTCTCTTCTGGCCATGGCGGTGTTGATGTACCTGCCGGCTCTGATCTGGCGCCAGCTCGTCATGCCCTCGCTGGCCTCGGACCTCCTTTTCATAATTGACGAACTGGACAAGTCATATAACCGCTCAATCCGACTTGCCCAGAGCATTTTGGATATGCGCCAGACCACTAAGAACCCCCTCACATTTCAGGCTGAACTGCAAAGGTAAGACACCAGCGACTGCTGGCTTGTAGCAGGAGTAGTTATTGCTCCTTATGTCTGTTTCAAATTAAATGTTTCCATATCCATGTTTATATTTTCAGTCACCCAATCTTGTGAGTGTTGATTTGTCCCCAAACCAGAATACTCCTTGCTAAATTAAACTTTAATGATTCCCATAGAGAAATTGGGTCACTGCGGCAGTAAATAATCTGCCAGTGAGAAACATTGCTCAAAGGTTACAGAAGTGATCTTGTGGTGTCATTTTAAATCCCTTAATAAACTGGAAAAATGTGCTTGGGATAAGTGAAGAGAGTGAAGAGTTATACTTTCCTCTCCCCCAGCAACTACCATTGATATGCCCTTGCACAAGGATATTCACCTCAGTAGAGGACTTGGTGTTTTGGCGGGCAGCTCCAAGTACCCAAAAGTAGAAGATTGTGGTTGGATTGAGACACTCCCAGCTGGGAATATGTGTGTAGTGCATGAACATGAAGGAGAACGCAATCCTGAGTTTCTTCTCCTTCTCCAATTGCAGGGCCAAGAAGAAGCGATACTTTGAGTACCCTCTACTGGAGAGATACATGCAGTGCAAACAAAACTCATACTTCCTTGTTAGCATGCTTTTCTTGCGGGGCTTCCTACTCCTGACCTTCATGACTGCTGCCTGTCTGTACCTGGCCTACTTCCACCTCTCTGCCTTCCTGCAGGATGAGTTCAGCTGCTTTGTCCGCACGGGCATGCTGCGGGATCAGAACTGGGTTCCTGAACTGGTTCAGTGTAAAATGATTGGCCAGTTGGTTTTTCAGGTGATAAGTGTGGCCAACGGTGCCATCTACGTCCTGCTGGCTCCTATAGTCCTCTTCAGCCTGATCCGACTCTTTGTTTGGGACACCACCTTCATCTCTGTCTACGAGCTCCTCCCAGCCCTGGATGTTATCAACAAGCGTAGGCTAGGCTGCCCATTGAATGACCTCAATGTCCTCCTGCTCTTCTTGCGTGCCAATGTAGCACACCTGAAGTCCTACGGGCAGGTGAGGGCATTGTGCTCACTGGCACCGCCACAGGTGGGCAACACTACTGCGGGACAAGGTTTGCATGCAATGCTGACCCAAGAAGAGATAGAAGAGCGCGAAGAGGCTGCGATGGAGCTGTCGGAGGAGGTGGAGGAGGCCAAGGAGGAAGGGAAGCTCAGCTTAGTGGACATCATGACTATACTGGGAGCGGCACAGGGAAGAGTGGTAAACTGCAGCGAGAAGAGGCCTCTTGTGGAACAGAATATGAGTCTTGGTACCGTAACACTTATCTACTCACTCAAACGTATTCTGCTAGTGGCTATTTTCATCTACATCATTTGGGATGTCCAGAAAATTATTAAGTGACCACCAGACTACAGACACAGGCTTTCAAACTGAATAGCAAATGCATTAAATATAAGGTAGCATAAGCAGTTCTCACTAACAGCCGCAGAATACAGAATAAGGTCATATCCAAGTGGACCTGAGGAGGCAGTTTGAGAAACATTTGCAGCTGTAGGCAGAAAATTCAAACAACATTGTTTAGTCAGTTTTTTTTCTCTTCATTGTCTTTGTATAATATTGCTTTTGTTCTTTCTTTCTGAAGCCAAACTAAACCGCCTATATTTCTAAAAGAGTTTTAAAAGCGTTGGCTAATGTAGAAGAGAGAGATTTGTGGTGCTTCCTACTGTAGCTCTAACTGCCCTCTCTGTCTCTTCACAGAGCCAAACCACCAGGGGTACCATGAGTTGAAGGAGTCTGCACCATTTAGTCATTACTAGGCCTCCTACGGACTGAATCAATGTGATAACAAAGGGGGGGTTGGGGTACGCGCTACACTAGATTTTCAAGAGTACTATACCCACAAAGACGGTGGACACCAATCAAAGGTTTCTGCTGTCTAAAGAAAAAAAAAACTTCTTTTAGAATTACAGGGCAAATTATTCTGGCTGAAAATGTCAATGGATTTGGATTTGTCAATTTTCAGCATCTGTGCATCTATAGCTGCTGCAGACTGACATTTTGTCTCTTTTAGTCTGGTCCCGTGTATTTTTTTAAAAAGAGTCTGTGATGGCTAATATTCAAAAGAGAGCGTGCAAGTGCAAGTGACTGTTGTAGTTATGGTGTGAAGTAGTATGAGAAACGTATCGCCTTATATAAAAGAAGAAAAAGTGTCACGATTCTTCAAATTTATATTTTGATTTGACTTTAAATTTATATTTTGATTTGACTCGCGATTTTAAGGTCATAATTTGATTAAATTTAAACTTTTTCATCCCCACTCGCAAATTAAGACCTAATAGTCTAACAAAGGCATACCTGACAACTTGTTTAAAATTCTGCTTTAAAACGATGGTAGTGTGATATAACTGCCATATTTTTTGTGAAATGTTAGAAGGATAGAAGGATAGTTAGAAGGATAAAGGATGTATGTGAATCAAGAGACAAAAAGACATTTTCAGTGGCAGCTGTAGATTCCAGTGTCAGTACATTTCTGTTCATGAGGTAAAGTATTTAATATTGTATTTGTTGTACTTTTTTTTTTGTCTTTTTGCATTTATTGTTATTTTCTTTATCAGCAAATGAAGTTTTGTCTTTCTGTGAATTCAAAAAGATTATCATATTTTATTCTATTGTATTGTATGTAATTCAAATAAATGAGGTTTGTCTAATAACTCGTGTTTCTCCCACCCTCAATAATCCATCATGACGTAAAATCCCAGGAAGTTTTCTGCAATCGTATAATTTCAGTGTATGAAGTTTAATTCTCGACATACAAGCTTCTAATTTAAAACACCAGAAAGTCAGACTGAATTATCCACTTACGGACAGCGCTTGTCTTTTTATAGTGCTTTTATATTTAGTACATGCGGTTTTAGAGCTGGAGGAGCTTGAGGAGTGTTTCTGTGCACAAATGTCGATGATACTTGTCTACAAGAAGGTTGACATTGAATTGACAATATTCACTTATAACTTTCAAAGTTTCCACGTTTCAGTACACCTCGTTCTTCTCAAACTGTTTGTGCGTTCATCTTCAACTGTGAATTGTTAATTAACCAAGTGATACGGCAAGCAACAAATATGTAGTAAACATGTGTCGTCCACCTTTAGCTGTGTTCTCCAGAGCGACAAATAGCCATCTGAGGGAGGCCTCGCTGGACACAAATTAGAGAGCCACTGCCTTCTCTCACAAGAACCAGCCTTGGCAATAAATATAATGTAGCAAACTGTTCTGCCTGTGTCACCATGTGTGACTGTTCTACTGCTGTGCAGCAACAGTGAATTATCCACAGAATAAAGCATGCAATTATTTTGATATAGTGGAAGACACAAAGGCAGGCAAGTTGCCTAGTGCGTAATGGGGGCCATTTGTGTACAGCAGGAATGCAATGTGGATCTGAGACATATAATGAACAAGTGCCCCCTTGTGAAGACCAATTACAAAAGACGTGTGTATCTCAAAGAAATTCAGGTCACTGCAAAAAATATATGCACCGCAGTCAGTGGCCATTTATAGTGAAGGTATTTCCAACTCTGCGATATTCCATATATGTTCCAAAGTTAGGTTGCCATGCTGCCTCACTCTAAAACTTAAAAGAATATCTCGTTGTTGTTATCAACAGTCATGCATGTCACCACCCTCCATCTGGTGCAGAGCAAAATGAAAACAGGCAGATGGATGTGATAATGAATGCTCTCAAAAATGTACTGTGAATAGGAGCAAACCTAATTCAGAGCTTAACACAAAGAAGTATCTGCTGTCTGTGACGATATTGTTGTTGTCTTGGCTGCAACTGGCAAGCTCAGGCCACTTGAGGGCATCATTGAGTCATGCTGAAACTAGACTGTCTGCATTGTCTTGATAGCTGCAATATATTAATTTAGGGCTGCATCACAAGTGGGGTCACCGCTGATATTTATAATTTCTGTAATCAAAACAAAAGAGAATGCAGTCTCATTCAAATCAGCCTTATCAGGCATTCACCAGGTCCAGACTCCTCTGCCAGAGTCTGTAAAAGCTTCTGTGCCGCAGCCAATTTCCCAGAGTCAGTAAGTGTGAGAAGGCTGGTGTTGCTGTGATTGGAGCACTGCCTTTTGGAATCAAGAAATTGCTGGCAATCTTCATTGAGTTCAGCTATGTCAGCAGGCTGGACACCAACTACTGTTTGCACTGTGTTTCCCAAAATGTTGGGCATAATGCTCACGCTTTAAAGCGGGATTTGAGTGAGTGAAATGAGAGATCAAAGACATCTTTAGCTTGCTCTGCACTGTCATTCCGACCCGCTGGGATAATGGTGATGACTTTGTTACATCCAAACAATGCAAAGGAGATATCATCACATAACTCTTATGGATGCTGCACAGCAGCCTCTCTGTGGGATCCAGGTGATTGAATTGAGTTTCTCAAGGAAACCTAAGAAGGCAAAATACCCATGCCAAGTTCTTGTTAACTGTTATTGAGGAAGAGTAGAAAGCATCTTGACTGGAAACAAACTGGCATGGGAAGTGCATGGCCCAGGATCAGTAGGCTAAAGTCCAAAGTGGCTAATTGCAGGTGAGGTGCTTGAGTACATTTTATTGTATTTTCATCCTGTTAAACTACTGGAATATACAGTAGTCTGAAACCACATGGATAATCTCTAATATTTTCATGCAAACATAGAAACAATTAGAAAGTTTGCGATTTCAAAAAGTAAGTGAAAGAAGAAGTCAAACTGTTATTCTAAGCAAAGAGAGGCTTTTTCAGCATCTTCACAGCCAGACTAAGAGTTTCTAAGGCAGCAGTGCATGAAACTCTAAATCACTTTAGAGAAACTGGATCAGTTGTATCCAAAGCACGGGCAGGCAGACCAAAAGTGACCACACCATCAGATGATCAATACATCAAGCTTAGTTCTCTGAGAGATAGAAAAGCACCTTCATCACAGAGATGCAAGACTCCAGTCTGCAGAAGTCCTCTCAAAAGAAGGCTGTCTTGTAGTGTTCCGTTTCTAAACCATTTCTCAGGAGGAGAAACAAGGCCAAACACTTATTATGGACTATAAAATATTATTTTTTACAGAAGATGAGCAGAAAAAAAGCCTTTATGGTAGTAAAAGAAGGGTGAATGTAAGCAGAGAGAATGATATTGCAGTGTATAAACTCACAGTGAAACACGATGGTGGGAATATTCAAGTCTGGGCTTGTTTTGTCTAGGACGAGTTGGGCACTTGCACTGAACTGACTACACTCGACCAAGAAGAGGTGGCACTCCGCTACTGTATATTTTAACACCATGCCATATGATGAGGACTAATGTATGAAGAAAATGGTGATTTTGAGGTGATGATGGAGTGTCTTCGGATGCTGAAATACAGAGAGCTTCTACTGTGTTGTGATTTTACAAATGCCCCTGTTTTCCCATTTAGATTGTTGGGTGTAAAGGAATCAAGGTCAGATGTCCACAGATCAGATTCTTGCATTTAAAGTGAGTCCGAAGTCGTGACAACATGCAAAACAGGAACTGATACTAAACCGTTAAGCACAGTTGAGGTGACCTCCAGTTCATGACACAATTGATCTACTGTAGCTTACCTCAGCCCCTTGTTCAGACGGCCACATAATGAAGACAGAACCTTAAATTAAAAGTGATCGCCACACTGAGCAAAAAAATACACACACAGGCAGTTTTGTGTTTTTGCCGCAGTGTTTAGAGGAGCCTTACAAAGCCATAGCTGCCTGTCAGGAAATTATGTAATTATAGTGGGACTTCTAATAAAATTCTACAAAAGCTATTGGACATATTTCTAAAAACAATAAGTCAACCTAAAATATTTCCAACATTTGCCAAAAGTTAACTACAAAGATCAATTTCAATAGATTTCAGTAATGTCTTTAATAATTTAAGTAGTCATTGCTTCAGTGCTTCTACAAAGTACCCTCAATAATATAGTGAGTCACTGTAGACGGTAGCTAATTAGAGAAACTTGTACAAAAAGAAAAAGGAGCCCAACCTGCAGCTGGGCTCATTGACCCCTCTCAGCATAAAGAGCTCTTCATCATCAGAGGGTGGAATAAATGTTCGCTCTACATTTGAGTCACAGGTTTCCTTTAAGCATGCTCTCGTCCCTTTGAAGGTTTCTGCTCAACGAGTTCTTTTCTTTGTTTAGCCGTGTCAGCTAACACTACTGATGCTAAGTACACAGTCTCTCCTCTCGTCACACAAAAAGTACTGTTCAGTGTGACGGAGTTATGTTCAGGAAAAGACACTAGAGCAAGCAAAACATCTGAGACTGAATAAATGAAGAAGACACGTCAAGCACATGATGAACTAGAAGGACACAACAAGCATTGAACTGTCCATCAGGGCCAATAGTCCAGCCTTCTGTCATATACAAATCTGTACACCAGGCTGGGGTGTGTGCACATTTTACCATAGGCACTGAGAATGATCTGTGTATCTGTGCTGTGATTTGAGATTTTTTTTATTAAACAGGAATTGTTCCCCTTTAAAACAAGTGAGTCTGAACAAATTAATTGCTCATTTCTATAAAGGTCAGGGAGTCATAAACAGAGGACAGATGGACCTAGCAGGTCTGTCTCAGAGGACCATTTCCCCTCTGGACTGTACCTCTGGACTCTTGAAGGACGACTTTGGTCTCAAACCCAAACAACCAAAGACCTTTCATACAAAGTCTGAAAAGCCTAGAAGACTCTCCCCCAAAAGGCCTTACAGACTAACAGACATAGTCAAGGATTTAGCAAGCTAAAGACTCAGGTTTTTTCAGGAGTTGCTAGGAACCTAAAAGAGTTTGGGTGGACTCCAAATGAATGTTGATTTTAACCCATGTCTGCTAATTGTACTGTTAGCTAACATGTTAGCTTTAAACGATGGGTGTACAAGATTTAGTGGCATCTAGCAAAGTGCAACCAACCCATTTAACTCTCTCCAGAGATGCAGAATGCCTTACATGAACCATTGATGCAACTGAAACTACAGAATGCCATTTGAGCTCCTGAGTGACCACAGTCCACCCTTCATGCCTGACTCATAGTGGTGGCCAGCTGCTTACCTCAAGTGTCAAAGTTACGTACAGCTGTCAGCAGGTAAACATGGAGGATGATTCAGAAAAAAGGATGGCTGACATTGTATTTCAGTCAGAGCTGTCAGCGCCTGACACTGATAATGCCCTGACAGGTGCAGATATATCCCTTCTCTACTCCACCTCCGCAGAACATCGAGCAGGAGCTACCATATCATTTCAGCTCCTTTATTCATTTAGTCATTTACACCACATGCTCCAAAATAATAAGCTGCTTGTTTGAGAAAAAGAACTGACATCACATCAGTGCAGTGCAAGTGCTGAAACAACACGCACAAACAGACACAAGCAACTCTGCCAATTGTAGTCTGCCTCTTGCTGCTTTCTCTCTTTATATGCTTAGTTTTGATGGTCTTTACTAAATCAACTGTTTTTTTAGTTTATTTATTTTTTTTTTTTTTATTGAGACATCAATTCAAGATGCAGTTTAAGCTAAAAAGTACTTCAATAATTCAACTTTTACTGAAGTAAGTCTCCAACTTACATGTAGAACTTGGCAGTCTAAGACACCAACCTTTTTCTACTAAAGGTTCAATGTGTAAGATTTCAGGGGTTCTGTTGGAAGGCTATGGCATGAGTGGATTTATTTAATATGTTTCCATTAGAGTGTAACCATCTGAAAATAATAAAGTCCACCATGTTTATATTGTGAATGATAGACAAACCAAACAGTGGCTGTAGACAGGGCCCTGGGAGAGAGAGGGGAATATGGTTGGTTGCAGTCTGCTTCTATTAGTTTAATAATTGTGCATAAATGGAGGAAATTCCACATCCAAATGACTTCCGAAATCCAATCTGTTCACCAGATTTTATTTGCAAATATTTTCTTCTGCACCTGACATTTCCTGGCAATAGACAGACCGACAAACTAACTGATGGGTAAAGAAAATAACCTTCCTAGCGGCAGCAATACAATTTATTTGATCCTCACACTTATATAATTCACATTTCATGCACCGCAGACATGCTACTCAGTCCCTTGTGTTAGTCTGAATAATTGCAGTCAAACAGTACACATCCTTCTTCACCAGCACCTCCTTAGCTACCTATACTAGTGTTTCCTAAGGTTATGTACAAGCTGTGGTGCTTGAAGATCAAAAAAAAAAAAAAACAATGCCTTCAGGGGAAAGATGTGAAGATCTTAAAATCCAGTTTGATGGGACTTGTGCAAGGGCAGGCATAAAATGTGTGCCAGATTTCACATAACTTTTATCAACACTGTCATAAATGTTAAATCTTTACGATTTAAGACTGCACAAGGCTTCAAAATCTGCGTAAGAAAAACAACAGAACACACCCCAGAAACACTTCAAGTCCTGTTCAGTGTACACATCAATGGTGTAACAGTTCATGCTGAATCAGGTACATCGTTATGCAGCTCTTCACGAGCCGCAGAATGTGTCAGTTCTGTTCAGTTTGATGGCCGGCGATTTTCAAAGGCCCAAACTCATTTGCATGAGGGGAACAGTTGGAAACTGTTTGACCTCTGCCTGTAGCTGCAAATTCAATTAGTTGTGATGTCCAGTAGTATCAGTAGGAAAAACCACAACCAATTCATCAGATGTATCACACCGCACAGTGAATTTACAAACTTTAAGACGTTTTCTTTTTCCTTTTTAAATTCAAACTGCACCAGAATCTCTGACTGGACTTTCCGTGGTCGGTGTCGCGGGGTTCTCTCTCTAACCTCGTCGATCTTTCCAATAATCCTGATTAAGTCGGGAAAAAAATTGATGTTTCTGAATGTTATTGTTCCACCTCACCTCTCAGCTGCAAACAGAGCCAATATTTACAAAAAGAAAAAAATAAAGTGAATGAAACAAAATGCTCTATATACACGTTCAAAAAGAAAACACTATACTCGATGCTCAATACTTAATTCTTGGTAGCTGTTACCTCCTCTGTAACCAGTACTGATGTGTCAGTTGCGAACAGGTCTCTTTTACAAGGCTCTTTTAAGTGAACAGTTGGAGCCGGCTCCTGTCCATGAGCCACAAAGCAAAGAGCTGCAGGTCAGATGTGAACCCTGGGCCACTGGCAAGGACTGAGCCTTCATACACGGGGCTGATGCTGTACTGACTGAGCTAACCAGCACCTGTATTGAATAATTATTATTATTATGATATATGTGTACACATATGAATCATAAGTCAAAAATTTAGCTGAATTATAAATGTATAAGTGGTAAAATGAAGAGCCGTTTGAGAGCCAGCTCTTCTTGGTGAGCCGAGTCAAATGATCTGACTCCCTAAAAAGAACCGAACTTCCCATCACTCCCAAACTCTCCGTCCTTCAGTAGGGCCCAGGCAGCCCCTTTTATAGTCATAGCCCCTCCCACTAGACATAATACATTTCCAAAAAAATAACATAAATATCTTTTTCTAATTATACCGCCCATTTTCTTCATATGTGCCCACCACAAACATTACACAAAACTTATGCAAGTTTGGTCATTTCTCCTCCATAGAACCAGCATCGGACTAATCGGACTAATTGACGTTATTAACAAAAACATATTATTCCGAGTCACCTGGTTAATAAAAGCGCGCGTCACCATCCTATCTAATGACGGAGATTATTACGTCCTGTTTCTCCGCCGGAAGTGGGCAGGTACATCGTTGTGGCGGGCGCATTTCCAGACACCCGGTAAGTTTTTAATCACCTGTCTGAATGTACGCACACCTGAACTACCCCGGGTGTGCACCCTTGGCTGCTATGTGCGTGCGCTGCGTGTGAGTGTGCGGAGCTGCTCCGTCACTAATCTGTCATCGGCTCCGTATTTAGTGTTTTCCATTACCTCTCTCTGACCACCAGCTTTGCATGAAGTGCTCAAGTCTGCCTTCTCACAACATGTTATATAAACTAGTTATTTTCTAGCATATCGTCAGTTCTCCACAGTATTCCCACTGATGGGTAACAAGTGCTGCAATTTTAACAATCATTTCCCACACCCTCCATCACTACCCACTCACAGTAAGGCCATACAAACACATGAACACAGTGCATGATGGGTACAGTTTGAGCCTACATCTTTGCTCCAATAGCCCATCTGAAACCAAGAAACCAAAGTGAAGTAAATAACTATTGAAACACACCACAGGCATAACCACAAACCACAAGCCACATATCCAAGTCACCTTCTCCTCGTCTCTCTCCATTTCCTGTTTCTGTGTCAACCCAAGTCCAGTCCAGCAGACTTTTAGGTCATACAGTAGATCATTTTTATTGAAGTCATGTTAGCATTTTTAGTCAAGTCATTCCAAAGAAGAGGATGCTGCCTTGATGCATCCTGCATTTGGAAGTAGTCATTGATTTAGTGGTGTGCTTTCAGCTTGTTTTGTACAGACTACAGTGTTGTTCTGTGTTGCTAATGTTTCCCATGGGTCCTGAAATGGGTCATTGAAAGTTTGTGAATTTGAGGAAAAGAAATAAGCACCTGAAAATATAGATTTTTTTTTTTTTAAAGAGAGAGAGATAAATTGACTTGGGTCATTGAAAGTGCATGAATTTATAAATTTTATAATTTATAAACAGCAAAGTTGTGTTCACACATTCAGGCGTCTGTAAAAATTCATTATCAAATTCTTTATTCTCATTATCGAAAAATCTTGAAAGTGTTGAAACTGTAATTAACCTTGAATTATGCTGTGTTGAGTCCTTGGACTTGAGGGAATTGTGCCTGGAAAGTCCTTGAAAAGCCATTGAATTCAGAAGGTGTAGGGGTCCTGCTATTAATTAGCCATGTAACACCCCATGCCTCGTTGTTGATGTTGCATGCATTCCACTTTGGTTTGACTGAACAACCCTTGCTGCCTCTACAGACCACTAAGTGTGGAAAAGCTGAATGGAGACACTATCTTTGAGTTTGAGGTAAAGGTCCTTTTAATAAATTAACTAATTAATTATTCAACCACCTTGTTATCTTTTTGACACAAGTCTACTGTGTTATATCCTGCCTCAACATTGACTAAAATGAACAAGAGGAGCTACCGATCTTCATCTTAGTTGTCGTATGATCCTCTGTTTCCGTACGGCTCTTATTTTTAGCGTCTGTAATGTTGGATTCAGAGAGTGTTATGAATTCATATCTGCTTTTCAGTGAACTGGTTCAAAAGCCCAGATGAAAGCCACGTCTTGAAACAATTCTAAATATTTGCTCTCATTACTGGAAGTGTCGTGTTGTTGTTTCTCCTGGCATAGCCTGCGGATCATCCATCTTGTTTCAGTGTTTCCAATACACAATGGCAAACCCCATTGGCATATTGTGTACATGACAGACGCCCAAATTATGCCTAGTAGATTTAGCTTCATGGGTTTTGTTGGACATTCAAGATGATGACTCTAAAATGCCTGGTGGGGTTGCTGTTTTTTCTAAAAGATATGCCACTTACCGCTTTGATTCTTCCATCCTGTTGTGCATTCTTCTCACCTAGAGAGACTTGCACGAAAAGCTTTTTTTTTTTCTCGCTTGAGAGCATGTGATACGCTGTGGATTTTATTGGCACACCAGGTTCTGCTGTTGTGGTTTAAATTAAGTGCGTCGCTGACTGGAGAGGGGCTCCTTACAATAAATATCATGGAAGGCAGTCTACCTGATGCGGCTGAGTGAAAGCTCTGCGTTGACTGATGACTTGCTTAAGAGAGAGAGAAATGGAAGGAGAGAGTGGAGGAAAGACTGATGTAAATGTGCCAGGTGTTAGTCCATCTACATCTGTCAACGGTCCTGATGCATCACATGCCAGAGAGGTGTGTGCGTGTTTGTGTGTTTGTGCAAGAGCATTCATGTAGGCGTGTTTATGTGGATATTGTAAGGTGGGAGAGACGGCTGTCCTGACAAGCATATTTCTGTGCTCTGATTGATTCATAACACATCACTGGGATAAATAGCCATTAAGTGCCTCAGTGACGCGACATGTTGAGCCTGTAATAGAATTTCAAACACTTTGGAATTTACTGTATGGTTTAAAAGGTAAAAGTAATGGTATTGTTACTTTTTCATATATATAAGAGTCAGTGTGAGTCAGTTTTCCCTTTTTAAAATCATGAACATAGAATATATCAGCTACATAAAAGGTTTCAGTGTATCTAGGTCCTCAAGGTGAACATTCATTTTTCCTCACTGCCTCTCCAATATAACCAAATCAAGTTTTAGCATCTGTTCCTGGACTTTTACTGATAATGTGACATTATTCAAGGACTGAGAGATTTAGTCATGCCAACAAAAAAAGCAGCAAAAGGCTGAAAACCGTGTGCAGACTCTGCAGTATTCATTGTGTGGCGTGTCTTCCATACCATGCAGTGCTTAGGTTTGTGGAATTCAGCATACTTGTTCTAAGTGATGCTTATTGTTTCTGTCATGTGTTCCTTCGCACATTTTCTTCTTTTGATAATGTTCCCCTGGCCTGCAGTCAATCCAGCTATTTATTAAGTGTCTCTGAACAGCAGAAGACTGACTCTGGTGAAAACAGGCTTAGTGTTTCTCTCTCGAATAAAACCTCAAAGTGACACCATGTGGCACTTTCTCAAATACAGCCTCTGTTTTTGTAGATATACGTCCACATCTAGGTCATCCTTTGCTGCTTTTGACTTTGAATATTTTCTTCAAGCGTTGCATCGGTATGTCTCTTCTAACAATAATGTCTTTTACCATTTCTTGCTGTTTTTACTGAAACATAGATGTCTTGCTTAGAAAACTGAAGAGAATGCTCTCCTGAAGTAATAAGGTCAGTGTTGGATTATAATGTACCCACAGAGAATGAGTTTGTAACACTTTCAACCAACCGAAAGTTTGACTTGTGATAGATTATGCAGCCAATTATTGGCTGTCACAGTGAAAGACATAACTGTATATAATCCCATGATATAATTCTTCTGTGATATAATGCATAAAATAAAAAAAGATACACAGATTAGATGTTAAAATCTTATGAAGCTACCTAGAATATTCCAAACCGCTCTTAAAAAGTAAAGGCATGTCTGAGAGGGCCTCTGCTCGGTATGGTGCCGATGTTCATTTATGCTAAATTACATTACATTAAAACCATGTTGAAGAGCCAATCAGGCAGATTACCACAAATTATTAATAACCGTGAATAATATTTGCATTGCAAAATTCCATTTGCGGTCTACCACAGGGACATTTCAGAAAACCTGACAGTGTTTAATGAAGAAATATGAAAATAAGCCAATAAAATATTCAAGACTTTGAATTACATGCATGATGAGGTAATATGAAAGAGTGGAGAAAAAAAAAGGGTAAAAGCTGAAATGATTAATTGACTTGATTACAGGTTCAGAGGAGAAAGGACATTTAGAACTGCAGCTCATCACAACATTTATTGGAGTGAAAATGTGAGTTCAAACTGCAAATAATGGATCAGATCATGTACAGTACGTGTTGGACTACTAAAAAATATGAACATAGCATTGTTTGTGCGTCATCATGTTTGACAGCAGTACAGCAAAACTGCATTGTTTGACATGTACAATATAAAACTCACTTGAGAGAACATGTAATTTGCTTTATTTTAATATTACACTGAAGAAACTTGCAATGATCTATTTTGAAAGTTCGATTGCTCTTTTGCTCCCTTAGCCATTCTGTTCATCTTGGCCTAAATGTTCTCCTTGAGTAAAGTCCATGTGCAATTCAGCACCTCAATCATGGCCAGCAAATCAGTTTGGATATCAGTTGCTTGGGTGCTACACAAAGTACCAGCACATGGTTCTCGCAATGCGCGGCAGTCTGGTGGTGTTGTTGTCAAGAAGTATTGGCAAGAGTAGTGGCAGCCTCTGCTGCTCAGTCTGCTCCGTCCTTCACGTCAGTCTCAGCTCTTTCTGTGCCTCAGAAGGAGACTGACAGAGCCTGCTTACCCCCCGCTCACACACTGATACACACAAGATGACAGCAACAAGGACAAGATAGGAATTTCTTCCAAATCTAACACACACACACACACACACACACACACACACACACGACAGCAACAAGGATAAAGATATGAATTTCTTCTGAATCCAATAACTCCCTCCACCAAAATCTAAGATATGCACCATCCCAACAAGATGCAAAAGAGAAATTTTGCTGAATTTGAATCATATTTTATTCTTTCTCACTAGGCCAACCTTTGACAGCCGGTTATTAGTGTCCACTTTTGATATGGGGCATGTGTTTGTTTATCTCCCCAATCTGATGATTAAAGTGTCTGGCCTGCTTGCAGATTTCAAAAGACTTTGGTGCCTGCGGGGTGTGTTGACATCCTGGATGCACCGATGTTGTTGCCTGCAGAAATCTGTGAAATTCCAGGCTGCCTCCTGCCAAATGAGGCCACTTAACTCTCTCCATCTTCACGCAGCCTGGCCTTCCTTGACTCTGCTGTTCCTTTTGTAAGTTAGCTTTAATAGAAATTCAAACACGAATCGGGAGCAACAGAAAATGCAGTACTGTACATTCTTTGAACTTCTGAACTCGGTTTGCCATCACCACAAAGGACTCTGACATGATTGAGTTTTTTATGGCAGTGTAATATCACTTGCTGGGTCATCAGCATGTTTTCCAGCACCCTCGAAGGATGTGCTCCACATTTGAAATTTGATCGCTGCCTTGAGAACACAAAATCTGGGCGAGAGAAATTTGCCTGAACTGCCAGGTCATCCAAGTACATGACGAAATGGTTTGAACCTGACCAGTGACCAGACATGACTGTAGATCCTCTCCACTATAACACTGATTCAAGTAGCGCATGCCGTCATCATACTCATAATTATAGGGAGCTTTACTCTTTCAATAAGGTTCACAGTGTCTGGAAATATATATCATGCAGAGTTTAATCAAGAAGAACCATAATAATATGTGGTTATCATTAAAAATGATATCTTCCCTGTGATTTAAATCCTCCAATTCATAGCTACACTTCATCACATACTGGAACACACTAGACTTAGTGCACGATTCGTCAGCCTTTCACTGTGACATTATTGTATTACACCAGATCAGAAAAAGTGGGTATGCATGGTGGTGGACTTTATATGTTGGGTCAGCAGGAGATTTTCCTCTTTCTGCATTTTAACTCTTTCATCTTGAAAAGATGCCAACTAGTTTGCCAAGCAGTTAATGAATTATGGTCCACAGAGACATTAATTCTTGCCTGGGGAAAGGACTGGTATAGATTTTTCAAATGATCAATTACCCATTGTAATGGGTTATTGTTTTAGAGCACATTCCCATAAGCTTGGGCATTAATCTCAATCAATAGTCTATAAGCATGACTTACAGATTTGATTTTTTTCAACGAGAATATGCTAATTTTTCTTTGCCAATATCTCCAGCCGGGCGAAGGCAGTTCCATTCCTAATGCGAATATTATAAAATGCAGGATCACTTGGCGTTGTCATTTCCAGGCTGTTCCTCTTGTCAAACATTTTAATATGCATCCAAGATTACTGCCTACTCAAACATTAGAGAGACAAAGAGACTGCTGTCCTCATCCCTCTCACTGAAAATACCATTCCACATGTGACACGCAGCGCAGGGGCTGCACAATCAGTTTTTTCATGTAAATATTGTGGCTAAGTGGCATATCACGTTAAGTAAACACAATGTAAGCCAGGATGATTGCACGTATTAATTTGCTCGAAAAGCTAATTGACTGTGTTTGCCTTTGTGTGGTCTTCTACACAAAGGCAATCCACAGCAGCTGACAGGGAAATGACAGAGGCTTTTGTGAAGTTGATGTCATTAATTGCGAGGCCTCGTGCATATGGATGTGGTGAATTGAAAGGCTCAGCCTCTCTCAAGATGAAATACTTGAGAATTTTGCCCCAAAAATCACTTTTATTTTTAGAAAACTGTGTATTGATTTCATCACTTTTGCTCGGAGGTGTATTGAGTCCAATTCCAAAATGCATCAAGAGATACATGAAAGTGATTTTCCCTCCTTTGCTCTTTTCATGGGGGCCTCTCTTAAATGTGATCGTCTTCATCTTCATTTTTACACTCTATAAATCTCATTTACATTTATGAAATAGGAGGGCAACTCGTGAACTGATCAGTTCTTTATTCTGCAAGTAGACTCTTCAAACATTTCCCTGGTTGGTCAAAACTCACAGTCAAACACAGTACTGTGAATGCAGGTTCTGTTGAAAGGATAATTCTATAATTGAGACACACTGAGCCCGACATGCAGTAATAACAGACACGTCAAAATGACACCCAATATATAAAAGAATAGGAAAAAAGAGCTTCTCATTTTGAATAGCTTTTTATCTTTGGGTCAGCAATGCATGTGCTCACATATAACTCAGATATGGTCCCTTTTGTACAAGATAAATCTTTATTCGTGTCACTTTCTCTGTGGGTGCGTTCAGTTCTTTGTCTTCTCAGCCAAGGTGACGACAGCCGTGCTCGCTACTTTTTATTACACAAACCGCTGCTTCTCCCACGAGAACGCAGACAATCACTTTGTGTTTTGACATTGGATTTAAAGACCCACCAGACATCAAGCGCCCCAACCTAAACAAAAAATGAGTCATTTTGCACTACCTTCCAAAAGAAATGACCAGTTTGAGCATTTTCTCATCTGGATGACCACAACAACGGGACATCGTCTGGCAGCGGCTTCCAAAAACCATTACAACCATGATTCATGACTGTATCCTGATCTGCCTCCTACAAGGTTTGGAGTTAGGCTTAGTTAGGTTTAGGCACAAAATCTCCCCAGTTCAAGTGAAATATTGTGGTCATAGGTAAAAGAAGAAGGAAATGCTTGTTCTGGGAATCTACTTTAAATAACAGCAAAGTTGTATGGGCCTTCATTAACTGATTAGAGCTTTAATCTCTAAATGATGGTGGCAGATTATTAGAATCATTTTATCACCACATAGCAGGAAGATACTTGTTTTGGTGTAATTTCCTTCATGATTCAACTCTTCAGTCTTCTGGCTCAATTATTTGGTTCAACCTTGTTTGTCTGTTTTGAGGGATTACTGTGTACTTACGTCGGTATCAAACCCCTGATTTGCAAAGAATAGGACACAAGAGATCCTTTCTCCCAGAAAACTCCTGCGTAATGCAGTGTAAGGCAATTTTCCAATCTCAGGAGGGGGAGAGTGTGGTGGACAGACAACAGGGACTGCTGACCATGGTACGTTAGGCCCAGCAGGAGGCTGCCTTGAACTGCTAGGTGCAAAATCTATTAGCAATGCTGATTTGTTCATTTAGGAACTTGGAAAAAGAACAAATAACAGCTTTCCTCTGCCAGACTTTCTGAAATGTTTCTGCGTACAATAGCAGTTTGCAGAGGCATCCTGCTCAAACAAGTAGCACTCACTGCTTCTTTTGTCTCTTTAATTGGTGGCTTCTCAGCTTCTTTGAAAGCTTTCTTATAAAGAGTGAATGTATGACAAGAAGGCACAAACAAACTCCGATTGACGCGCCGACAAAGTTTCAAAAAAGTTTCTGCAGCAATAGATACAATACAATTTCGCAATGTTTATAATGAAATAATCATTAGTGGATGGTTGATATTGATGGTTCATATTGTGCTAAGATGTGTTTGTGTTAGTTTTGTAGCAGCTTTTATAGACGGACTGGGTTTTTTAAGCTGATCGATATCACCCTGAAAAGCCAGTAGTACTTTTTAAAACTTAAAACAAACTTTATATGGGCCCCATTGATTAATTTTGTTTTTTAGTTTTTAAATGTGACCAAGATGCAATACAATGTAGACCATTTACAGCGTGAAAATTAATGTGTCAGTAAGTCAACGTAATCATTAAACATTTCTTTACTGCCATTGGGAGCAAAGTAAATATGTCTGCAATAAACCTGTGCTGAAAATCCAAAGAATAATATTTTCAGTGATAGAGCAGGTTTAAAAGGCTTTGCAAGTCAGACTTATGTTTTCAAAAACTTAGCCAATATTCATTTTGGAGATCTTTGTTATTTTTGTCTATTTCCCTGTGCTTTCCTGGTGTTTCACTGCCCTTCATGTTCTGTGTCTGTTTTTGTCTGTCTCTGGAGGCTGGGCATGGCTGACCACTCCCCCACTGAGCCTCACCTGCTCTGCTATCACACCTGCTGCTCATCATCTCATCGAGCTCTGCAGTATTTAACTCCAGTTCACCCTCCCAGACTCTGTCAGTTTGTTGTTGTTGTAACTTATTTGTGGAAGCTCTTTTGTCCTTGAGTTTTTTTTTTTTTTTGGATGCCTGTTTTTGGGGCTTTTTGGCTGCTGACCTGTCTTCATCATCCTGCCCTGAAGATTCTTCTCCTGGACTTTCCTTGTTGTGTCTTTTTGTGCCACATCCTGTAAATAAAACCCTCAAAGCTCCCCCAAAGCGCCCTGCAAAGCTACTAACAGTTCCTGTTAGGGGTCTGTGGGTTCTGCCGAACGTTCAAGCTTAACAATCTTGTTACGAAGTTAAGTGATTTTCACTCAATGCAGTTAAAATTCTAAATCATGCATCCTAAAAAAAACCCACATTTTTAGAAACATTATATTATACCCGTGTTTATGTCAGTGCTACAATATTGTAACTCGTGCTACAAATCTTTCTTTAAGGCCAGTGCCACCGACTAATGAAGTTAGCATCCCAGCCTTCATTACTCACAGTGAAAACATGGCAGTTTTATGTAAGGCAGTAAATGAGCTTACATGTTTTTAACTGGCCCTGAATCATAATGTCTCCGACTGTGTGCTGTTACTTTGTGCATTATTAGTTTGGCGATAAGAAAGATGATTTGTTGCTCCTAAGTCATTATCAAGCTCATTAAAAACTGAAAAATAACATTCATATCAGTGTATCTAATTAAATAATTCAGCTTCTTGATTAGATTTAAATTATTTTTTTGCCCCTGCTCTGTATGTGTGTAATTACCAGTTGCTTTCTTCTGAAGTTCAGTCTTATTTTCTCACTGAGCTGAACTCTGGCAAAATAGAGTTTAAAACCCCTTTTCTCAACAAACATATCTTGCTGCACAGTAGAGACTTCAAACACAGGGCACTGCATAAAGGTAAGCTTACTCTTTGAACTTTGAAATTCATTGATGCAACTTATGAAACTGGGGACGCACAATTACCAAGTTGTTTCTGCACACCTACTGAAAGCTAACAAAATATATTCATATTGCAGGTGTTATGAAGCAAGTCTTCAATTGTTACTCATTGTATTTTACATTGACGTTCAAGCCAGGTAGCACTGAGGATTTCATCTCAGAAAGGCAAAGGTCATAAAAAATAAGACACTCAGCCTTTCCATTTGGGACCACCACAAGGTTTTCATTTATTCATGCATGCAACCTCAGCTTGTCGAGGTAAATCAGTCTTTTTGTGCACAACCTCATTAGCATGGCATAAAAGACAGCAGGGTGGACTGGAGTAGATTATTTCTATATAGTAAAATTGCATCTTGAATTTAAAATACATACACAGGAGAACAATGCAGATAGAGTAAAGGTAGAAGAGGAGGTGCGACAGAAATGCTAGCAGTCTCTTTGTTGTTGAACTTGTGTCCTTGCTAAAAAACTTTCATCACTCTGAAGCTCAATCATTTTGAGAGCGAGTGGAGCTCCTTTACCGGTGCTCACCTTCAGTAATCTCCTCGTTCACAGCTCGAACAACAAAGGTGAATAAATCCTTAGTACATATACAATAAAGAACATCGCTTTCAGGCAAACCTCACATACCAGCCTAAAATCTGTTACTGCACAGTCTTATCCATCCATAAGGTTTGTGTATCGTAGTCAGTAAACAAAGAGATTGGCGATAGATAGATAGATAGATAGATAGATAGATAGATGCCTTTATTCATTCCCAAAGGGAAATTAGGATGACGATATCTGTTTTTAAAAGTAATGTTACCACATCAGCAGTTTGAACTCTGTTGTACATTTAATTGAACATTGACTATATGAATAAGCCTATACATTATATATGACCAGCTCCAAAGTGCTTGTCACTGTCATTTTGATGGCAGCTTTTTTTTACAATTCAGCTTTTCTCAACCTTTTCTCCCGTAGTGCTGCTGGGTGCCTTTTGAAGTGTCTGTAGCTCAGCGGGTGGCAACAGACTACAATGCCATGTCCCAATCTCAATGAATAGCAGTCTATCACTGCTTCAGCTTTTGAGTTTGAGTGTGTGAACACCCGCTGCAAATGTCTACAGCCAACAACCATTTGCAAACTGGTATAGCTGAGGAAATATCAATGCAGCTTTTCAAGTATAATTTGTTCATGAACCAAAATATGCAACAAACTCATCCTTTAACTTCCGAGTCTCCAATAGCAGAGTCGGAGCCAGAGGCATCAGCTGTAAAGCTTGTCTCCTGTGGAACCAGTCCACAGTTGGGGTTCTCCATATCTGAGAGTAGGCTTAAGACATTACTTTTTGATAGAGCTTACAGGTAGGGTTGGCTGAGGTGAGTCCTGAACCATGCCTTAGTTATGCCCTGAGCCTGTCTGTGTCTTGTATTATTTCCTGACAGTTTTAGATTATGTTCCATCCCGATTTGTTTGAGGTTATTTAGTTCCATTTCATTCCAATTGACAATGTCTGTTGCCCGTGTTAGCTGTGTTCCTGTTTTCTTCCTTAGTTCTAGATTTAGTTTTCTGGATTTTCATTTGAATTGTTTGCCTGGACTGCCAGCTGCTTTTACTTGCATGAATCCATGCATCAAATTTTACAGCAATCCATCCAACAGTTGTCTGACCTGATGACCTGTGTTGTTTATTTACATAAACAACACAGGTCATCAACATTTCCAGGCATTTCAATCTAACCCAGAAATGTCCTACTTGCATGGTGCAGGTAGGACAAGTCAATATCAATGACCTGCTGGTGACACCACAGGTGAGGTCAATGGAAGTTATTAGTAGTGGTTGGTCAATACTGCCATTCCTAGAGCCGCACTGCTAGCATAGCAGAGTTTCTTTCTTATTGCAGTAGTCACATTACATACAGTAGCCTACTGTAGGTGGACCTCAAGGGACAATTCAAATGTAAGCCAGCCACTTATTATAATTTGTGATTTTCTTTAGAATCAATTCAGGTCAAGGCTGAGGCCATCTTATTAGCAGAAAGTGCATTTTTATTACAGCGAGTCACACAGATTATGAGTGGTGTCCCCCCTTTTTCCATCTGTTATAGCCATTAGATTATTCAGTTCAAAACATGACCACTGGGATCTCATTTAAGCACACTTGGAGGTGGGGGTGGAAGTAACAAATGGTATTTACTCTTGTTAATGTGTAGTTCACGTGTAGAGTATCAGGGTGCGGTCGCAGCAATTTGTGAACAGCGCAACAGTGTGTAAGAATTTTAATTATTTACATGTCCATGTTGTCTTTCTTGCTGCAGTTTGATTCTGAAGTAGCAGATTATTTTATCTCTGTTTTCTGATGTTGCTTGTTGCACCCACCACAGTGCCCATAGCTCCTTTTATTTTTGTCGGTTGACTTTTTCAATTTATTTGTTCTAATGCTATACTGAGGAAGATCCTTGCACAATTGGTAATCAGTTGTATGCACAGGATGCAAAGTGCTATTTGAATATAGGGAGCAACAGAGCTTTTCCTGGAGTGAAACCTGGCTGGAGGCTGATAATAAATGTGGCCTTCAAAGAGCCCATGAGACAGAAATCACCAGTCAGGTCCTGATGGAAATATAGGCAGGAGTTATGTCAGGTGAATGGTGGGAGTGCGCACCAAGCTGATGACAGTGTCACCCAAATGCCAAATGGCAGAAACTGCTCTCACTTGGAGATATGCTTGTCCTCCTGTGTCCTTTCATGCCATTCATCCCTCTGCTTACTATGAATAATGCCTTTGCTGCAGCATGATGATGCGATGTGACACTTACACAACCGAGCTGCAGCTTTGTTATATAATTTACAGCAACAAAATGTTTGCTCTTGACATTCACTTTATTTTAATGGTATATCCTATGACAATATGATATACTTCAGATGGACCATCTTTCTGACTCTAACATGGAAAATGATCATTAAAATATTGAAGTTCTTTAATATCAGCTATGAATAGTTGCTCGAACTTGTGCACACATTCTCTGTTCAGCATATTGTTTAATGTGAAGGACACTGTGGTGAAATGTGCCCACCAGAGAATTACCAGACATTTCAGACTAGTGTGAGCAACAAATACGACTTACATACCCTTGTGCAGGATATTCTTTCAAAGTATAAGCCTCATTACCTGTACGTCAACCAGTGTGATATACAAACTCAGATGTCCTTGTGATCTGCCTGTGTAGTTAAAACTAGCAGATGTTTCAAGACCAGGATCAGTGAACATGGCAGCAGCATATGCACAGGGGAGTGTAAGAACCTTGCTAGAGCCAACTTCTTTTTTCAATATGTGAGTGTGGAGGGATGTGGTTTTTTGGATACACATTTTAACTTGTAACTAAAAAGCGAACTACATATAATTAAAAACAAATTTATATTTTATCTTATTAGTAACAATAGTTGGTGCTCTACCCTGCCAGCTTCCCAATCCTGCTCACTTACTGAGAGAAAAAACAAAAAAACAAAAACAAGGAGATGCAGACTTTTATTCTGAGCTGATGTTGTTTTGATGGGGTGTAATATTCAAATGTGTAGCAGCGCATAAAAGCGGTAACTTTAGGCATGGAAGTTGCATAATGCTGTAGATGGGAGCGGCATCAAAACACATTTTAGTCACCCAAAAACGCATCAGTGTAATAAAAAATAAGAAAAAATAAGAATAAGAGGTCGCTATATTTAGTATATTCCATGCGAACTGGCTTTGCTATACCCGCTCTGCTGTTGCCATGGGAAAAATGGGAACTAATAATAATAAATACGCCAAATGTTAGTAGAGACGCACTGTGTATACTGTATAAAGTGGCCCCTAATTTGGAAGGCAAATTTCATTTCAGTAGTTTCATTTATAGTTGTATTCTCTGTTGTCTGCAATGATGCCTGCAATTCAATTCATCATATTTATATACCACCAAATCATAATAGAAGTTACCTAAATTTAGAGTTTCAAATTGAAACTGTCCATGTAGATCAGGTCTAGACAGTACTCTATAATACAGTTTAAGGAGAGCCAGCAATTTCCACCATGAGCAGGCACTCGAGCACTTGGCAACAAGGTCGAGGAAAAACTTTAAAGGGTAAAATGAACAACCTTAAAGTGTAGAAGTCACATGTGAGGAAGCAAATTTTGTGATTGTATTTGTCGTGTTTTGTTTCCACATGTGGGAATTCTGATATAAGAATGATAAATGCATGTGAAAATGTAGATTTCACATCCCTCTCATTAGTGAATCTTTACCTCTCACCTCCTAACAACAAACTCCTCTTTAAATGGTCTTTTGGAAAATGTTTCGTCCGAATTCTGCTCTGAATAATGATGTTCCTCTACTGACTGCTCTGCACTTCACTCTTTGGTGCTTATCTAAATATGCTTCCATTGTTCCCTTTTAAAAGTTGGTTAATTATCTAACTTGAGAGGCGAGGTTACTGTCACATCATTCTCATTAGTGAATCTTTAACGCTCACCTCCCTAACTAACTCCTTTTTAAGCAAACTTTTGCAAAATGGACACTTATCTGTCAGCTGTATCTGAATCAGGTGAACTCACTGTATACAGATGTTTCTGTATTGACTGCTCTGACTTTAATCCTGAATGTTACCGAGTTAAAAGACCTTTGAAGAAAAAACCTGACATATTTGGTTAAATAATGCTAATATCCTAGAATATTTAATAATTTAAACTGTCCAATTAAATACCTACAATAATGATGATGTAATTTAATCAGTGGTTTGTCTTTGGTAGCAGTAAATACTGTAATATATGGATATAAGTACAAATAAATTACATTAAAGTAACCCAAATCTGCTATTAAAGTGTCAGTGTTTTTCACGCCTGCCCCTTGGAGTCCACGACTGACTGAATGATTGACAGAATGGATGTCCTGCAATAAAGAAAATATCTGGACAAAGTGGATATGAGTGCTACAGTATACGTCTAGGCCATAATATTAAAACTGACATGAACTCAAAGAAAAAAGAAAACTTGAATAAAAACAGAGGGGCTGAGGGAGTCTGCTCAGCATCCTGAAATGCTCTTGCAAGTTCACAGCACAGCGAGAGACGTCAACGTGACTACATGACACGCTGAGCAAAGTCATTGAAAATAGATCCATATATTTACAAGAGTAATGCAACTTTCTATATTTTCATTTTTTCCTCATCTCTACAGGAAAAAGGTTGGGTCAAAAGTTTCAGAAGTTGCACAACAGGACCAAATGACCCGATGGTCAACTGGCAGTTATTCCATATGGCATCTGATTAGTCAGTTTTGATAAGCGATGAATGCAACAAGTAACTTCATTTATTGTTCACAAAGCTCGCTTTATACTCTTGATTGTACTCCTGGCATGTTGACATTTTTTTTCCACCCACAGCATGTGCATGACTGCCTACCCACAATGCCAAGCACTCAGTCACAGGGCTGCTCTACTAGCTACCGTTATTTCCTGTCATCTGTCACAATTTAGGTGTTTCAGACACCATTGAATCACACTGATGGTGAGCGGCTGCAGATGTTTTGTACAAATGGGTCACATCCCAACAGTCCTGTAATTAGACCATTGTTGTGCAAATGGGCAGTTGCGCAAATTATTAACAAACCATTACAGTGAGTGCCTTTCATCCATCATAAAAGCCAGCTCTAATTGGGTTTGTAGGCTTTTATTTATCTAATGGGCTGGGATGGTCATTATTTTTCCTCTTTAAAGCAAACAGATCTTATTAGCATGTTTTGTCAATGTCCGCTCTGTTTATTTGGAACTGTTACCCCTTTTGCTTGCCGATAGCAAGGCGTGGGACTCTGATATCTCAGTTGGGATAACCTTTCATTTGATACATCTGGGGACACATTTTTCATTGGAATTTCTGTATGAAGGTACTGGAGAGGGCTGTGTGGAGTTCATTCATCCTGCACTTTCCCCTCGCTCCCTGCTTTTCTCAGTGTTGACTCCAGTCCCAAAACTACTCATGCAGTACACGTTACCAATTCTTTATGCTGAGCCTGTGCCTGTCAGCTTAAATATCCCGAGACTTACAATAAAAGGAGTCTGGCCTTTTTAACTGATGAGTTCCATCCTTGCATGAACTGTAAATTAATTTCAAAGAAAATAATAAAGCATGCATGCAGCGTTCCATTTTCTGGAGCAGTTATATAATGAGATCTCTCATAGACAAAAAGTCTCAGACACATTTGTTGTGAGACATTAATGAAAATATTCATGTTGAAATCTTGGTTTGCTGATTTAAGGCTTTGAAGAAATATTGATGCTTGATTATTTTGGGATGTGGTTTACAGCAGTAATACTCGTGTTTTGTACTGAGTATAATTTGTGTAGGAATACCTTGGTGTGGTTCAGTGAGTTCACTTGACCACTAAAGTCAGTGGAGAAAAGCTGATTGTAAAAACAACAGCCCAGTAACTTACAATGCTTTTCTAACTCTGAAAGTCTAACTTCATAGAAATTCTGCAGCGAGCTCCTCCCCCAAGATACTGACTACTGAAGGCTCTTTGCCGCTATGTGGAAAAATGTTTAGCATACAGAACTTTAAGGTGAGTGGGCTATGAATATTAATTCAGGATTCTGAGCTGCTTAATGCCCATTTCATGTTTCCGAGAAGGGACTTTGTGCTGCTGAAGACTGTGAAGACAACGCGCCTACTGGGAAATATCAAGTGAAGTACACAGTACGACAGTCACTTCCCAGATGTCTCACATTAAACCAGACAGTCCTTTTACACTCCTTTTTTTAATAGACCTTCACCCACAGTGGAAATGGCTTGTTGAAGGTTGTCTGTCTGTCCAGTGTCCTGGACAATGGTACTGTGTGTGTGATGGGCTTATTGCGTGCACACAAGAAATCCTATGTCACATTAATGATGTAAACAGGCAGCATAGTTGACTACAGTAGCTGAGGTGTGTTCATGTGCCTCGGGCTTTCTTACAACTCGTATACATCACCCCTGACCATGACATCCAGATGTATTGCATGCTGTTGTATACATTCACCATCAGAATGCAATTAATATTTAATAACTGCATTCTGTCGTCCCTACAGTCCGTACTGTACTTTAGAAAACCAAGCAATGGTTGCAAGGATATTGATCAAATTTGTTCCTTAATCATGAATGCAAACTTAATCAGTTATTGGGTGTAATGGGGATAAACCAGTAGCCTGTCTGTAGTGACAGTAGTGAATGAATGCAAGACATTGACTTGTAATGGAGTATGTTATAGTATCGATATGTTTACTTGAGCAAAGGATTTCAATACCTTTTCCAACACTTGCTCCAATAAGCTTGATAACAGCTTATGTCAGGTCAATTACATGGGTGTTGCTGTTTGAACACATGTATTTGTTTTGCAAGGGAAACACAAACATGCAAAGTTGTATGAACATGCAGAATCACTGCAGTCACAGCTCGAAGGGGATATCATGGAAAGCCAGATAAGATTTATCGCCTACAGGGTAAAATCACATTTTAATTCCATTAAACATTCTGCTATGTGCTTGGCGACTCTTTACAATTACTCGCTCCATCTGCCTTGTGTTCTGTATCCAAATTAATAACCGCTACTTTGGGGTTTTGTATAGCTTTTTGACTGGTTACAGAATCTTATGTAATTATGTAAGGATCCCCTTAAATGCGCCCCACCACACAGGCTTTCTGCGCACATTTAGCATAGGAGGGCTGGTCCCAAACTTTATTGAGCAGGCAAGGTCAATTACATGGTGCAGTGATTCTGATGTTGTACTCGTAGCATAATTGTGTCGTTGAGTGTTATTTTTTTTTGTACGACTGGCAGGTGTTTTTTTTTATTTAATTTTATTTCTTTTTCTGCCTAAACATTTTTTTTTATTAAAAAAGGAAATATTGTTTGTGTTTGACTTCCAGTGGCAAGTGTGCTCACATTCGAATACCGATGTGCACTGATATACACACAAATGTGTTTTCCAGTTATTGAAGCCCACACACACTCCACAACCTTCTTGTAACTCGAGTTAACAAGTGTCTCCGAGTTGCAGTGTGTTGATTGGTCTATCTGTCTGGCTGTTTTTAATACTTCAGCTTCAGAATGAGTTGAACATCTGTCAGCGAACTGAATCCGAAGTAATAACACTGATTTCAGCAATGCAATAAAACCTAAATGAATGTTGAAAAGTGTGAGAGACTGTGGCAGCGCAGGTTTCGGACAAGGCAGGGGGACTGCCTGAGTCCTAATTTACAGTCTAGTGCCAGCTGAATTATTCACAATGTGTGACAGTGAAAACACATATGAATCATTAGACACAAGGTCATGGGATGAGGAATTTATTAGGACTGTCTCTGAACTAACCTCAGCTAGTCAGACAGTCTGCGACAGAGGAGCTTCACATTTTCACAAGTCAACACAGTCTTGTCTTTTCTCACCCGTGTGTGTGAAAAAATATGTAGATTTACCATTTACAAGTATCATGAATACACGCTATATGTTGCATGCACCATTGGTATTTTCTTCTTCTTCTAGAAAAAAGAACCTCTTGGAATTATGCTCAAGTAAATGAGCTTAATGTCTGCACTCTTTCAATTCCCACAAACAGGCTGCTGAAATGCCTCTTCATCAGAATTCTACATTCAGCACATTCATTTTTGATATGAAAATTGCAAGTGCAAATAGCATTAAGCGTAGACAAGCACAACACATCAAGTGGATCGTTGTGTATGTGTGTGTGGGGAGGGGGTGTTACCTCTTGAGTCCCGAGAAGAAAAAAAAGAGGATATTGTTCTGGGGGATTAGCATCGGCGCAGCTGAGAAAAGAAAATATGTCAAATGCTTCTAAGTGACTGTGGTAGAAATAAAAGAACATTCTCGGGTGAATATATCAGCACCGGTTAGAAAATTGGCATAACCTCTAAATGCACTTTCTTTGTCAAGTCTGCCATTGTCCCCCATCGGCGCTCCAGCAGTTCTTGAGCATCATTACTCACAAACATAACACACCTTAATGAATTACCCTATGAATAAATGACCATAATGACTGCAATTAAGCTCTGCATGCTGGCATACACAAATGGCTGTTCTGGATTGCCGAATGAGAGTCTCATGAGCAAGGCAAGGTGAACTGAGCTGCATTACTTTCAAACTTTCAAACTGGCAGTGTCTGTCGGGTAAACAAACACAAGTCTTTGTTTATTTCATAATGGAAATGAAGCGTTTAACTGAATACAAATCAAACTATTTTCAAAATTGTTTCTAGAGCAGTGTCATACAATTCTTGATAATATTATAGTTTTTAGAGATTTATACACCCATGGCAGAGGCTGCCATGCAAAGTACCAACTGCTCATCAGGCGGGATACAGTGCTTCCTATCTAGTGTGCTCACAATCATTCTAAGCTCATCCCAACACACACACACACACATTCGCACACCGACAGCACAGCCAGTGGGAGCAATTTGGGGTCAGTATCTCGGCCAAGGACGCCTTGACAGGATTGGGGGGAACCTGGAATTGAATCAGCGACCCTTGATCATTAGATGACCCATTCGACAGTGCCCCAAATTTTGCTGTTTAACTGAGTTACAATGTTAAATTGTTCAAAGTGCTAACTTTAGCTGAAGTATTCCAGTGTATTCTGTAATAAACAGACAGGGGAACAGGAAATTGGCACTAGATTCTCAAGACAATGTAGGTGACAATGTATGATGCATGTCAAAACATCCGTACCTTTTTGTTTTCTACTATTTCCTACATGAATTCTACAGGAAAGCAGCCACTGTACCTTTATCACCACTTCTGTCTGTGCTCTGTGTTCAGTGCTGAGGATGTTGTTAATGACACAACACTGTGCAAAGTGGTTTGTGGAGTTCAATCAGAGAGGGGAGAGGAAGTGTCAAAGAGGATGTTCAGGGACAAACGGCAGAGAAAATAATTAGAGCTGCAACTATTTTATTTTCTAATCTTCATTAATGTGTATTATATTTTTCCATTAGTCAGTTCAGAATCCAAATCAAATCAATTAGACATCTAATTTACAACAATGTAAAACAAAGCAAAACAGAAAATCCTCGCATTCGAGACACCAGGACCAGAAAAAGCTTGTCATTGTTGTTGAAGAAATAACTGGAAGGATTAATCAATTATTGCTGATGATGTTTTGTCGATCAACTAATTGCTTTAATCATCTTGGCATTTCAGTGCTAAAACTGAATGAGTTGTGAATTTCAACTGTCTGCAGAAAGAGTCCTTGATGGATAGATAGATGGATTTAGATCTATAGACACATACTTCGATACTTTATAATCCTCTTTATTCTTTACATTTATTTCTTCAGCTTTGTCTATTCCTGTGTAAGTACATCAAGAGCAATGAAAATTAATGAAAATGCTAATTCTGGTTCAGATAAGGTGGATTCTGATATTTTTACTATGCCTGCTTCTTCAGTTAATTTTCCTGCAGGTATCAGGCAGCTTGTGCTAATTGTAAAGATGTCTTAATTACCATCCTAGAAACCCATAAATTAGCCAAGTTTTTTAGTTTTTGATTAAAGGTTTGGATTGATTGTATTGAGTGGAATGTCCCACACACAGATGGGATGGCAGGCATGGCAGCTCATCAGCACCATGACATGATAGATCCACTCCTAACAAAAGCCTGTATTTGCTTCCGCTCCTGCTAATCAATGTCGTCCCTTGAATGCGTTCCCATCGGTGTGGATGAATCTACCATGTCAAAGGTGATGGAGAAAGGCAAGTAGTATCTTTATGCCTTGCAGTTTCCTCTCTTTCATCTGGTTGTCCTCCAGCCTCCCATTTTGTGGCCAAATGGAGAGTGAAGTGCGGACTACCATCTGTGCACGGGAGGTAGAGGGGAGCTAATAGTTCCACACAAGGGATCAAAATCTCATCACTCTTAACCCTGTGAGGAAAGCCAAGTCGTAAACGGCCTCCTCAGTCGGCCAAAGCATTTACTTCTAATGTGTTGCTGGCAAGTTAAGAGGAATGAGGGGCAGGGATGGACAAAGCCCTGCCCTCCTACAGTAAATCCCTCGAGGAAGCAAAATCATTTTGAAAATGTTCCAATTGTATTCATGCTCTTCCTCAAGTAGCCTTGTTCTTAAGGCAGGAAAAATTGAATGACAGGTTCTTCCAAAGATGCCATCAGTCTCTTTGTCAGCGAGTCAAAGGCGACGATTGCGTACGGCAAGGTATGGCAGTCATTTGGAAGGACTTATATTGCCTTAAAGTTAGCTTTAGTTAAGTAAAGTTACCTTTTTTTAGTGTGTGTTTGTGACCACGTTATGTATAGCAAAGCTAAACAACATCACTCAGGGAGAAAAATCCAATAACAGCCTGCAGCACGAGGGTAAGAAGAATGTCTTCCGTCTCTAATCTGCTGACTAACATTTGTGCAAAAAACACCTACAGCAGCCCGATGCCATATGATGAATTGCACTATAATGAACCTTTGTTGGCTTTTTTTATTAAAGTGTATTGGCATTACATTTGAAGCAAGCAAGTGATCATAGATAATTCAATGTGATTGATTACTTAACACTGACTGCCTGTTTCATTGCTTGCTGTTGGTCCTGCAAAAGACCTTTTTTAGAGACAACTTGGACTTTAGGTTGCGCTTACTGAAACTGAAATTCACCTTTCCTCTGATGTAGACCTCTGATATGTAGGTCTGTGGCCTGTCAGTGAGTATGAGTGTCAGTCAGTGAAGCCGTTCATTCCTCCATGATTTTCAACACTGTCATGGAAGCGTTTTGCCCAGCTGCTTTAGAATAAGTCCATAACAGCCTGTACAAATGAAGTCCATGACTGCAGGTGTTCTTTCTTGTGTTTGCTATGCTTAATCATAAACTAATCCCAACTGCTGAAGGCACTGCTACAGGAGAAGATACTTTGACACAACACTGGTAATGAATGAATTATTCAAACATGTTATTGGAGACCAAGCTAGTTCAGCTTCCACGGTCAGGCCTTAGTACTTAGTGGAAAACTTGTCTTTTGTTTTGCTGATTTCTGACACCCATTGGTTACCTGAAATATGCTGAAACCTGTACCAAAATAGATAAATAATGAAAGCCGTCTTCACTGCTCTCTCTAAGTTGCACATTACATGCAACCTTTTCTGCTAAGACAGTTTTCAGTAGCATATTACGCCCTTGATGTCACGCCACATTGCCATGCTGTGGCTTTTGCTGAAACATCACCCTTGCGGCGAACACTCTTTCTTTAACAGAACTTGTAGGTGTTTGCTTTTAGTGTCACTTTTTTAAATGGTGAAGCGAAACACTCTCTTCCTACTACAAAAAGTGCATCTCTGGAGGGTTTTGTATGGTCATATTAAGATTCTGGTCAGGTCTGACCACCCGTGGTCTGTGGTTATGTAGTGATGGCTGATGGGAAATCAGGACAGCCTCTCCTCCCAGGAGCAAACCTTAAAAAAGACTCACATGGTGAGGCTGTAGAGTACTATTCTCCTATGTCATGCACAGAGCTTCAGGGGTTCTGCTGTCAAACCAGTGAACTGTGTTGTGGAAAGAGAAAACCAGAGTTCATTGTCAATATTTAAAGAGTCCTTTCATTCCTTTATGTAACTTGTTTGAGGATCAGAAAAAAATGTTGCCTATCATATAGAGCCTCCTGTGTAATGTCCACCATTTCTGGCAAGTAACTGTAAGGTTTAGACGATGTTGTGCAGATGAAATCATATTAAACTGATAATTGAGTATCAGTTTGTTAGAAGGAGGAATATGAATGTTATTATATGACCTGAGGTAAATTCATCATAAGCTTAATCACATGTATTTAATCCTTTGAGACTTAATCGAATGGGCGTCTTGTAGAAAAGCATTAATCACACACGAGGGCTCCTACAACACCACTCCCTGAAACGCCATGTCCTTATCAGGTACCACATATGCAAAATGAATATTTAATTGGACACATGGCATGTTTTTAGTGCAACATCACATTAATCAGTGCAAAATCATGTATTCTAATCATTTATAAATAGGCTAAAGCTATGAAGAATCTTAGTGCCCACCACTGTGGTCCAGACTGAAATATCTCAACAACCACTGGGTGCATTAACAGGAATTTTTCAGAAGATCTGTAAGACATTTCTCCATTAACAAAATAAAAATATATCTATATATAACAATAAACAAAGTGAAATACATAAATATGATGGAAAATAGTTGCGATGAAAAGACTTTGGGTGATATGTTATTGAAATGGGGAGTTAGAGGTCACTGTTCACTTGATCAGCTAAGAAGCTGGAGAGCCTGTTTGGAGCCAGACATACTAGATATCAGATATTCATGTGTTGGTAGGTTTTAATTTTTGATTTTGGAATTGAGATGTTTGGGTGATGGCCATGGATCTCTGCTGGTGGAATGCTGCCTCCAGGCTGGGAGTGAGTTGCTGCCCCAAGCAAAGAAGTTCAAGTATCTTGGGGTTCTTATTCATGAGTGCTGGGAAAATGGAGCGTGAGGTTGCTGGTGGATTGGTGCAGCAGTATTGTAAATGTTGTACTGGACTGTTGTGGGGAAGAGGGAGCTGAGTTGGACGGCAAAGTTCTTAATACTGAATGACACCGGCGCCACCTTGGTATATTCACTGTCCCCTTACCTGGTTAATGTACTGTACATGAATATAAAGACTATGTGCGGGGGACACTGAGATGTCCAGTTGTGACTAATGAGTACAACCTGAAAAAGGGGTGTTCTCTTTACATTTCTTAAATAGTGAAAATACATTCCTGAAATATTTCATCTTAAAACTTGTCTATAAAACTCAACATTTGTTTCTTTTTTTTTTTTTTATTTATTCAGTGAGAACTTCTCCAAAGCTTGTCTCAAAGACCAGGCCTAGATCTATTATCAATAATCACAGCACAAAAAATACAACAGAACAACTGCATTTCAACATGGCCTCCCTCTGAAATGCTCTTTAAACCATGAAGTTCTCCAAACTGAATATTGCAATAAAGGCTGTTGATGTTGGTGTCAGAAGTCATCGTTGATGTTTGTGTCAGGAGTCTATATGTGCGCGTGTGTGCCGTGCAGACAAATTTTACCCTTGCTGGTATCAAATATAAATCCTAACATTTCAAGAGCAGCAGCCAAGAACCTCTAAGTCTGAAAGTGAAAGTTACTGTGTCTCCATGTGAACGGAAAAGAGAGGGTAGTAAGGAAACTCCATTCAGCTGCAATTGACAGTTCAAAGGGTTCAATTTGAAATTGAGCTTGTAATCATCTCGTATGGGCTTGACAGGCTATCTTAGAAGGTCGGCTCTCTCTTTCTCTCTCTGCACGAACCACCTTCATTAATACCCCAGCATATCTGCTATAACAATCCAGCTCACTTAATTATCTGGCAGCCAACCATTTTATTAAAACCTGCAATATCTACTATTATGTTAACACACGCTTGCGGGAAGAAAACCACACCAAATGCAAAACAACATTAAATACAGACGCAGCTGAAAATCAACTTCAAGTTTTGTTATTTAAAATATTCTCTCACCGGTGAGGAGAAAAAAAAAAAGACTGTCCCATTAAGAGTGTCAAAGAATCAAGTCTTGATCATTCATACTGTCATTGTTTTGTCAGTCAGTGATTGGGGAATAATAATAATTCATGTTGATAAAATAAACTACATCTAAAATGTAATTAGTATTCTGTTTAATTGGGAACTGGTTGACCTTCCACACCAAACTGCTGCTGAAGTTTCTTTCTGTCTGCTGTAGAAAATAGTATGTCTGTTTCATAAAAGAAACATGCCGTCTACACTTTTCTACTACTTTTCCAAGTAGCCATCTTTCAGCACACTGTATCTTGTAGTACACTCTTGGCATTCTTTCAGTCAGCTTCATGAGGAGCTCACCGAGAAAGCCTTTCCAACAGTCATGAAGGAGTTCTCATACCTGTTGGCTGCTTTTCCTTTACACTGCAGTCCAATTTGTCCCAGACAATCTCATCTGGGATAAGGTTGGGTGATTGTGAAGCCTCGATCATCTGGCGCAGCCCTCCATCATTCCCCTCGGTTTAATAGCACATAGGTGTGCTTTGGGTTATTGTCCAGTTGAAAAACAAATAACGCTCCCACTAAGTTCAAACCAGAAGGGATGGCATGTCGCTGCAGAATGCTATGGTAGTCGTGCTGGTTTTAAATTTTGTCATGATGTCCTTGAATGTTGAACAAATTGCCAAGAGTCACTAGCAAAGCACCCCCACACCATCACACCTCCTCCTCCACTCCACAGCGGGAAGCACACATGTCCCTTCCTTGTGTCCCTTAGCCCAAGCAATTCTCATTCTCATGTTGGTCTCCATCAGTCGTGGTTTCGTTGCAGAAATTCCATCATGAAGGTTTGATTCACACAGTCTCCTCTGAACAGCTGTGTCTGCTATTTGAACTCTGTGAAACATTTATGTGGACTACAATCTGAGTTGCAATTAACTGGCAATTTCTGAGGCTGGGAACTGTAATGAACTTATCCTCTGCAGAAGAGGTAACTCTTGGTCTTCCTTTCCTGGGGCTTCCTGGGGTCCACTCAAGAGCCAGTTTCATTGTAGTGTGTAATGATTTTTCCATCTACACATCTATGCCCTATGTTAGAAAAAATATTCTACAAGTCAATGAAGTGTAAAGCAACAGCTGTCTCCAACCCAGCTCTGGTTCCTCCAGGTGGAGTGTCTTTCAACTTGTTTTGGTTTTTCTGTAACTTTCCTAATTTGGTTCAATCGCAGCACGCTCGTGTTGTTTTCAGCTGCAGCAGGCAGCTGTTTTAAGCAAAATCCCACTGTACACTACATGTACAGCTGCAAACAGCAGAACACAGAAATAGTTCATTCTGCTGAACACGGTGGAGCATTTAGCAGCTGAAGAGACGGATTTCCTTCAGGAGTTGGTGCGGTCCAAAAATGTAGCTGAAAGAGGGAATATTAGACTTAAATTCACCAGGTGGACACAACACAGACTGGTTTTATTGCTAACCATTTGTGGAGGGTATTAGTGCTGGAGTTTGTGCATTGGACTTTTTAAATGAGGCTCATTTAAGGTGCCAATTTAGCACCAGAAGTTTGTATATTACAGCATTTAAATAAGTTTAGTGGCTCTAAAAGCCATGCAATCCCTTTCTGAATTTGCTCCTTGTTTGTGTAGACAAATGTTCTGTACACACACACTTCAGGATTGTAGCCACGACAGCGACCTCCCTACATCTTACCATAACTCTGTGAAAAGCTTTCTAAGTTAATTTAGTCAAACATGCACAGCAGAGAGGATATTTACACATTGATAATGGAAGACAAAGGTTTTGTATAAAGTACTATATCACAGGTGCTAATGCATGGACAGGGGTGTCCAAGGTAAATCACAAGATTTGTCTAAAATGAAGTACGAGACAAAACACATTCAAATGTCAGGTAATAATCATTAATCTCCACTCACTGAAGGAAAATAGAAAACCAGTAAAAACCGTGAATCCACTTTGTGAGTCATCTCTCACCTTTCATTTTGTTCCTTCATTTGTTCCTGTTCAGTTTACTCTGAATGCTGCTAAAATCCAGATGTTGATAAAAAAAATGTTCAGAGGCTTCTCTGAGTCATCTTTAATTATTATCTATGCTCGCATTAATTAAGGTAGACTTTTGAATGTGTTTAACATTTCAGTAAAAGCTATCATATTTAGACACAGTGCATGAGAAATCAGACTTGAAACTGCTCTATACATGTAGCATTTTTGGAAGTCAAGACCTCCATCGTGTTTAGGTGAGGGCTGGTGGCATAAAAATAGGTTATTTCAAATAATTAATAGAAGAAGTGACAGAAGTGAAGACATAGTGATGACAATCTTGTTTAAGAAAAGTGAAAAGGAGCTTTTTTATTAATGAAAAGCAGGAACTACCTCATAAATAAATGAAATGGTGTCACGATCATTTGGACAGCTGTAGGGAGGATAATAGGCAATATGCTGCACATGATGAGGGAAAACTATTGAGCATAGACTGATTAATTTATTAGTAATGGCTTACTTCTCTCTTCTTAATTCTGAGTTTGCTTCATTGTATTCTGGTGCCAGCAGACAAGCATTCCAATCTATTGTAAGTTCACAGCAGACCAAGCCGAGTCGCAAGTCCTCATTATTGCAATCTCTGCAGCTGTATGTGCAAGTGTAATCTGGGTTCTGTTTGTAGGTTCATGTGGAGAGTAAACGAGGCAGCTTTCTTTGCTATGGAGCTCTGTTTTTGGTCTCCACCAAGAGGAAACGTCTGGCTCTTTAGCTGCCGTAAATTTTTCACTATGTTTACCAGCTAATCACTAACTGAGTCTATCGGTCTGATGTTTTTCCACACCACCAGGATAGACTAGCCATTTGTTGGGTTCCAGAAAGGACCATTTCCACTCCAAGTCCAGAGTGGTCAAACTGAGACTGTAGCTTGTTGTTTGGACCTGAGGTCTCCGTGTGAGACAGTGCAAGACGTTAATTAGGCTGTTATCAAATTGCTGTTGGCTGACGCGGTTATCTGTCATAGAAATTGTGTTTTGAGTTTGCCCACAGAAGCAGTCATTTCAGCTTTATCTATTTTCTTTTTTCTGCAGGCCTCTGATGAAATGAGCACTTAAATGTGAATGTATCTGTGCAAACAATGGAGGCTATACTCCTTTAGAGGAATACAGATAGAAGGTCCAGCTCATTAAGGACATCATGAGCCCCAAGTCAGCAATGAACTATTCTGTTTTTTTTAACATGACATCATACTGTTTCCCCTCTGTTGTAGTGCGAATGGCATCTGTCTTGATTTTTTAGAAATAAGAACAAAATGCTGCAAAAATCCAACATATGGACGCCTGGGCTTCTATTAATGGCATTTCTTGAGATCATAAAGCTCATTTTCTCACGATAACAGATTAATTTATCTTTCGAGTTAATGATAACTTCATTATAATCCACAGACAGACAATCCTGAAGGGAAATGACAGGAAGTGAAGGGACAGCCAACAAGAGAGAAAGAGAGCTGCATGAACAGCTGTTCATCTATCGTCTATGTGCATTTCCCTGTTGAGTTTGAGTGATTATTGTGAATGTGATTAATAAATGTAAATCATGTTTCATTTTAACGGCCAGCACCTAGTTGTCCTGTGGGGCATCTGTGGATAGATAACATTCAGATAAGTCCTTGTCATTTCAGGAGAAGACTGGTTGCAACTTCACCGGCAACTGCGCTTGACAAAAGACGTGATAAATTATCTCATTATCTCCAGAAAATGGCCTTTTATTTCCTCTAGATAACGAGATAAATTAACCTGTTATCATGATAAAATGAGCTCTGTTATCTCGAGATATAACATGATAGTCAACTTGCGATTTTGAGATTAAAAAAAAACAAAAACAAAACCAAAAAAAACATGATTGCAAACACGGTCATTCTCGGCTTCCAGGAACACAAGCCAACGCAGAGAAAATGAGCTGGCCACCCAGCAGAAGTAACAAGCACCAAGTGGTAGATTTAGTGGTCGGTTTAGTGGAGACAGACTGTAAAGTCTTTATTCATAAGAGCTGAATCGGAAACCACAAAAAGAGGATTATGTCTTTATTCAAACAGCACAACAGATTCACTTATCTCTGTTGTTTCACCTCCTTACATTTCCAATGCTTTGGCACTAAGACATGGATGTTTGTCTTGTCTGTCTCTCTGCGTCTGGGTGTTTCCTCTCACCTGCCTGATTGCATCACCTGCGACTCATCAACCAGTCAACCTACGCTGCATAAAACCCCGGCTCAACTTTCCCGATTGTCAGATTGCTCAGTTGCTCTATTGCTAACAGCGCTGCAGGGTACGGTGTGTTTTTGTGACCTTTGCTCTTTTGAGATTTTTGACCTTTTAATTAATCAGGATTTTTCCCTCCTGCGCCTCTGGGAAACTGTCTGCCATCATCCTGCCATGTGCAGCTTTGTTTGTCACGTTTGCACACTTGATTGCTGTCACAGGCAGCCCTGCACGACCCTGGACACCGCTGGCTCCCTCACCTGAACTGCACATGGTCTTTGTGTTGTAAATAAACTTTCTGAACAGGATTCAGCCTCCAGTTGGTGTCTGAACTTGCGTCTGCTGCCATGTTCATGAACAAAGTTGAATTATTGCACAATTTATGGCACTGTTAAGTCAGTATTGCACAGATAAAGATGAACTTGAAGGTGTCAGTCGCTGTATATGGGAGATAGGAGCTGCAAAAAAACATGAGAAAAATGAACAAAATGTAACAAAATATTTATATATGTTCAGGATGTGACGTAAAAGTGGGTGTCACAGTCACAAAAGAATGTTCAGTTTGTCTCTGTGTGTTTACTGACAGATGTTACTGTTACATATGAAAATGTGAGGCACACAACGCTGCTACAGCTTCAGTGCAAGTGTTCATCACAGATAACTGGTGCGGTATAATCTTAGATGCTGGGATAAGATGATGGAAATTCATAAAATAATGATTAAGTAGCCTTATTACTCACTATAATTTTGAAATTAATCACAGTCAAACAATCACACAGGGCTGATTATTTTTTACCCCTTATTTAACTAGAACTATGACTTGACAAAATGTCATTGATTGTCTGAGTTCATCTGCCAAATCTTCCTTTAATACCATCTTCAGTTTCTCTACCAAACAATAACTGCTGTCAAAACGAATCATATTCTCTCACTGTGATGTCTTCTCCTGGGAGATCCTGTTGGTGAGCTTTCAGTTTCTGTAGGTGGTGCTCCTTACAGCTCTGACGTCTATCATTTCTCATCCAACTTGGCAGTTTATGGAAGTGGCTGCATAAAGCTGAAACTTCAATGAAAAGGAAATACAAACACTACGAGGGGTGCAGAACTGTTTTACCGTGATTCGATGTTATTAAGATGGAAAAATAATATAATATCCCTGTTTAACTGGGGAAGCTGTGTAAAAGCTTGACAGTGTTGACAGTCACAAATCTGAGCAGTCAGTAACAGGTTTGAATGGCAATAGTCAAGCAGAGAAGCGAGGGGAGTTGAAAAAGACAGTTGCCAGCAGTCCAGCAGGGCTGTCTGTGTGAAACAGCAAATTATCCCTCACTCGCTCACTGCCTGCTTGATTGCTGCTCTCTTCACAAGGCAAACAATGAAGTTATTAGGCTTTTTTTTTTCCCTGACTCACAGTTAAGCCCCACTGTGAGATTTAACAACAGAGTTTTGTTGTTGTGGCCGAGATTAACTTTGTTCCAGCAGCAGCACAGTCCCACCAGAAGTTATAACTTCAACTTGTTCTAACTTGCTCTGCGATTGACCAGTGTATAAGACTCTTTGTCGAGGATATTCACTTTTAGTCAGAGATTCTGTTTTTAGCCAGCAGCAACACATTATCCACCTGATCTCATCTCTCTCAGAAAAAATCAGACTCCACTCAGCAACAAAGTTGTTTCTTTATATAAAACTGGAGTGGACACAGTGACAGATAATGAACATCAGCGCAATGTATGTTTAGTGACTGTTTGAATGTTTTACTTTTGTTTACTTTTGTTGTTTTGGTGCCCCGGTTGTTGGATTTTTAGGTTTAAAAAAAAATCATTAACTGATACTGATTGTAGTTTCACTATTGTAATATTGACTGACAGTTAGAGGAAAAGTGAGATAGTTATTTCTTTATTTTGACTACAGTGAATTACAGCAATAAAGCAGTTTCCATCGCAGTGCACTAACTGTCAGGAGTTGTTACTGTAAAAAGCTCAAGACTGAACAGACAATAGAAATCTACTGGGTAGAGGCCAAGAGGAAGTGGACTGGGCCATTCTGAAATAATTCCTTTTTTAAATGTGCCACAGTTAAACCATCAGTGGGTTAAACCTTCAGCGGGATACAAACACTCGCACTCTGTAACGAGGCAGTAAAAACACAAGTTTTTCAGATCACAGCAGGTTTCTGCCAAGGGCAAGTCAAAGAAGCAAAGCACCTTGGGAAGTGCGTGTGTACTCTCTGTGGGACGTGTTCGTGCTCATTGTTGGTGGATAAAACAAATTAAGACCAGAGACAATAACAGACTGCAACAAACACATTTTTATCAAGAATGACAGCAACTCATCACAAGTGTTACATAAGAATGATGGAACGAGGAATTCAATTAATTTAAGACAATTAGGAAGCAACACTTTCATCCAGTCTGTTTGCTTTAAAGATGCTAGATTTTTTCTTATTCATTTTAATTAATTTTTCACAAACTGCCTCTTGTATGTGTCACAAAGGGCATTTTCTGATCAAGATCCAATTTAAAAATGGTGACCTGGCATGTCACAGCGTGCATGAACAAGAACGAACGCCCTGAAAACAAAAGCACAGTAATTATTTTGCTTTCCAAACAATTTTGCACATCATCATTCTCCTAAACGCATATCTGATTCCATGTTCGTCCATTCACTGCATTAATGGCATCCAACTTAAAGACGAGAAAGAGATTTCAGGATTTCAATCAACTGTATACTAATCAAATACATTTCATAATGTCTGGATGTGTCACCTGTGTCTGATTCATCTTGCTGTTCAATTGTGAGAACGCTCATGATTGTCAGATTGCCAGCCGACAAAAGCAATTTTCCTTTGCATTAGTAATGAGGCTCTCAATGGCAAATTAGAGAGGAGGATTAGGCAACTGTCTAACTGCACTGCTGCAGATCAATTGGCCTCAATTGTGCAACTGAATGCAGCTGATTATAAATCTGAAGTAAACAAAACATATCCCAGTTCAATGGTGAAGCACAATTCTCCTTTATCAAAGAGTATCGTGCAGAATTACTATTGTTATTTTACCACATCATCAGCCGTTCTCATGATTCTTGCCACTCACTACCTCTTCTACAGTCCCACTGTTAGATAAAAGAGAGAGAGCACATACAGTAAGGAGAAAAATAATCTATACCAACAAGTTATTTTTACAGTTTCATGCAATGTTGCCATGTTTCACCCGTGTATTTGCACTTAGCATGCCAAAAAGAAAAGTTGTTTCTGTGGGTGTATGACAGCAGGAGGTCATGGTTTAAGGGTGTTGGCAGCATTCACGATAAATCAATCAATAAATACAAATGTTGCTGAACAGTTGAAAGCAGATCTGAACTTGACTTTAAGCGAGTGAAGTTCATTTCTGTGGCCAGCACTGTCTCTCTCAACACTTTTGGGGGGGATATGAGAATAGACAATAACAATGGATGAAAACACACAAAAGTCATATCTGAATTAAATTATGGTCATTGAAAGAGAGGCAAAACCTCTTAGGTTATGAATGAGAGATTAAAAACAGACTCAGGGCCATGGCCAGAGCAGGAGATGTGTGAAAGTCCTCTGTATCTGCATGTTACCATTCTTTCAGTCTAAGGTCACTCTTTGACATGTTTTAAACATTTATTTTTCTTTCACTCCTCTCCCTCAGATTCTTCAAGAAAATAATTATTAAAGTCACATTTTTGTTAAATATGTCAAATTCCACATGCAATCTGGATGAAAATATTTTCTACTAGTTTCATACTTACATACAAGCAGGGTTGCAGTATGATTACATTTTTTTAAAATGTTATGTGACAGTAATAGAAGGATGAAAGCCTTTTAAAATCATCTACCGTCTCTATGATCATGCAGTTAAATTTTGATGTTAACAAGAACCAGTCTTAAGAAAAATGTAGTGGAATGTTGGACGACATAACTAAACACTAAACAGTAGATCTGTCAGTACTATTGACATGTCTACTGGCTGTCATGGAAACCAAGTCGTCGACTACAGTTATTTCTGACCTCTGTATGAAGTTGATGGAGACAGTACTGCTGAAATTACTAGAGTAATCATGTGATGCTGCCAATATATCATCAGAGTCTATTTGTATCCGTTCATCTGACTTACTGTAAGGGTCAAGATGCAACATGTAATAATTAATTAACATTTAGCAGATTTTCTGCAGGGTTCATTGTGGTTATTGAACTCAACGATTAAAATATTATTCAGCGCTTCCGTCATGTATAATGTGACATTTACTCTGTTCCATTTTTCACCATTAACGTTCAACCCTTGGTCAATGTTGCAGTACAGACACAAAAACAACAACAAAAGATCAGGATGTGAATCACCTTGGTAGAGTGTCGTTATTCCCTGTCGGTCTTGGAGGCTGTGATCAGACCTGGTCCAGCTGCTAAACCACGTTCAGTTGACAGCTAATGGCACATTCACTTAGCAGCAGTTAATTAGTGGTTAGCCACTTTATCAAGTGGTTTGGCTAAAGCTATCTGTCCATCAGCAAACTGTGTAAATCACATGGAGTTAAAACTGGAGCAGCTGGTTGAAATTAGACAAAAAAAACTAGAAGTATATTCTACATAAAATATGATCCAATTTAACCAGAATCACTGAATAAAATGATGCTGTTGTACAGTAATCAAATTGGCAACAACTAATCCTAATATTTATATAACTGTAGTAGATAGAAACAAGAATTTTGCACTTTTTTTATCAGCAAGTTTTGTTAAAATTTACAATGTATTTGGATGGAAACACGGCTAGTAGCAAGAGGTCTGACTGGGGATTTCCACCGCAGACGTAAACGCTGTGGAATGGCTGCGCCACTGTTTTGCTCCGTTCTCTGCCCGGCATCAGACCTTGCGCTGCGTGCCCGGTGGGGATGATTTATTGATTATAGTGGCAGCGATCAGCTCCGGTGACTCCGCTGATTGGTCTCCACATGTTCCGACTGTTTTTAACCAATGAAGGTGTGACACCTCTGACATTATGCAGGAAGCAAACATATATTTGGACCTCTCCAAACTCTGTTGTTCTGATAAAATTCAAGATGTTTTATTTATATGACAGCTTCATTATACATGATGTTATCCTGCTACAGATTTATAAAGAAGTTTTCAATATTTTGCAGTCTGGGACAGCAATAAGGTATAATAAAGTTATTTAGGAGCTGACACAGAACTCATTTGCATATGAAAAAGGACTGGGAGTTTTGCCAAAGTTTGTCGGCGTGGTTTAATAAAAATGAAGTTTACCAATAATGAGAGTGCACAGAAAGAAGAGGTCTGCTATGTTTAAGGTGGTTCCCAGAGTGCTCCATGGTCCTTGAGGAGATTCCAAGAAAATGGCACCTCAGCATCTCTTTAATGTTATTAAAATGAGGGGCTCTACAAAGATGTCTTTGTGCTTCACTGTCTTTTTATTTATTCTTGTTTATAAGATAATTTTTTTTAAAAAAAAGTGAACTTCTACAGCTATTTCCACTTGTAGACTTCCCACATGTTTATTCCTTTTAATACACATGGAATAACCTCTTCACCTACTGTCAAGAAGCTTCACTGGCGAATCCTCCCAGTGATACAGCTCCCCTCCACACAGGCACCAACCAACCAGTAAAAGCCGGTAGTGCGGAGACATGAACATGATCCCTGACTGGCTTTCTCAACTGCCAACAGTGCCAGTTGTGTTTACTGGAGTGCCCGTCCAAGCTGGAACCAGAACTATCAAGGATTAAATCCTGGGCAGTGGTGGTGGGTCAGTGCGTTTTCTCCTGTGCAGCAATTGCTCTTCCAACAGTTTCTGCATGAGAGTTCTTTAATGACAGAGAAGTCCAGTTCGAGTAAAGTTCCACAAAATGTAGTGCTCCAGAGTTGTTGGAAAAGAAAAAGCAAAATGTTTCACTCTAACCTAAAGATAAATCCTAAATAATAGATGTTACAAATTCCTCAGTTACATTGAGGACTGTCTCATCCACTGCGTGGGAAGCTGCTGTATGCTGAGCAGAGGCAGTAAAGATGTACATTCACCAAGCAAGCAGTCCGCCTTCTTGAAACATTGTGTAAAACAAGAATTTTATCAAAACACTCCTGCTGCGCACTTCTTTGAGTCCATGTTTGCTGCCTATTCTTCGCCTCTTTCTAGCGTGCTGATCTGATATTGGTTCATCACCGTTCCTAGTGACTGAAGGGCAACGTGCCATTTCCAAACTCAAAGCTTCTCGGACGAGCGAAACACATTCCAACCATGGAGTGTTTGCCAAACAGTATGTTTGGTTTAACAACAGAAGATACTTCAAGAAAGAAGCCTGGTTGGTTTGGCAAATGTACATATAGATGTGTGTGTATATATAGATCTGCCTCACCTCTGATTAAAGAGCAATCTTTGGATGGGATGAGGCTGCAAATGTCTGGACAGAGTAAAGGGCTGAACACATTTTAAAACTTGTTTCATATTTGTTATTTAAAATAAAATATTAAAAATAACTGAAATTCTACAAAACATCTACAAAAAAATAGAAATAAATATCACTTCTGTGGTAGGGAATCTCAGCCAGGTCTTAAGATGAATCATACATCAACTCCATTGACTTTACCCGAAATAGCAGCAGTGTGAATTTGAGGGAGAATCTCATCACACATAGTGTCACCTCATTATGTTTCTTTCTGTCCAGCAGTGTTTCTATTCTCCACAAATGAACACATCTACTGTATGTGCTTCAACAGGATAGAGCTGTCCAAACTGTCATAACACTGCATAGAAATCCCTCATTAAAGTATATTCAAGATGCCAGATGGCACCAAAAATTCACATCAAGGGACAAATTTCAGAAAATTGCCCCAATCCCAGATCACCTTTTGCATTTATTAGGAGGCTTCTATTTATTTAGCCTTAATTGAATATCAATCCCGAATCATCTTTTTTAATCCTGCTCTAGTTCTGTCAGAAGAGAGGCAGAGAAAGGGAAGCAGGGTTCAGGATTCAAAGCAACCAAAAGGAAAAAAAATAAAACAGTGCTAGGACTGTTCACGGGTGAACGACAGAAGCTCCAGCCAATGCCAGTTAAGCAGTGATTGCCCACCCTCTCCTCTTCCCCCAATCTTGCAGAGTGCTGGTCCCTGTGTGCTGTAGTACGTGGAGGAGAGGGAGATCGAATACTGCGAGAGCAGCCAGCCAGCCAGCCAGCCAGCCAGCCAGCCTCTGTGTGTGTGTGTGCCGCCAACTACTACTTGCATTGGATTTAAAGCATCTTCAACACAAGCTGCAAGTGGGGATGAAAAGCTATCCAAACTGACATTCAGGAAAAAAAGGAAGAGAAGAGAGGAAAAAAAAAGCAAAGTGGGCAGCTCTCTGAAGCACTAGTGTGGGAAGATCCAAAAAAGAGCGTCTAAAAAACAAACGAGCAGATCAGAATCACCACTGCTTAGGAAGCATGTATAATTCGGTTTGTTTCATCATCCTGTCATGGGTGTTTGCTGTGCTTGTGTTCCCAGGTAAGACTTCTTCTATTCCCCTGTGCCTGTCCTGTGTATGTCTGTGTTTACATCCTTCTCTCTTCTTATCTGTGGCTCCTCAGCTCCTGTTAACAAAGAATGGTGCACTGTTGAGACATTGCCTTATACTCTTTTTTTTTTTTCTTCTTTCTTACGCTCTCTACAAATCATCTGTCAGCGCAACTCTGTCAGGCTGGTTGGGACATCCAAAGATGAGAAGTTGTTTTTAAGTTATGAAGACGCTTTTTGTGAAGAATTCTCTCACAAGGGATGAGGAGAAAAAAAAGTTCCCTCCACCTCACACACTTATCAGTCTTTAGGTAAAGGACATTACGTACTAATATCAAAGATTTCTTGTAGCAAGTAAATCAGCTTGAGTGAATAAAAAATAAAAGTAGTCACAGCATTTTCTGCTTTTTTATAGCTCAGGGTCCTCAATAAAATCACAATTTGTTAGGCATTTATGTAAAAATCTATTTTTACTAGCTGCCATTGGAAAGAAATATTGATCAGTTAATCCCAACAATGTATGCAGATGTCAATAATATTGAAGTATTATGCCCATTATGAAGAAGTATACGTAAGCAACCAAGAGGCATTGATCAGCGGAGTGAGGAACACAGAAGTGCCTTTTTGATGAGTGCATTGATGCATGTACCTAACGCCAGCATGGCCTTTAACCTTCAGTCACAATATGCTCACAGAGAAGGGGGAGGACGTTCCTGATAGGAAAACCAGGACTTGGTCACAATGAGCATGAACAGATTCCCGTGGCGTCACAGGGGAGTCTCGTGTCCTGAAAATATGTTAAATGAGCTTTGACGTCTGAAAATGCAAATATGTGCCCAAAGCACCTGAAGTGAGAGAATTAATGTTTCCTCCCCTCGAAGGGATTATGTGCAGGAGATTATGTGAGGGAGTATGACAGGGGAATAATGTGATGCATGGGTTTTGCATTCACCTTTCATTCTACCAAGTTCCAAGTGCCGCAAACAAGTTCTGCGTGGGAGATTTAAGCTTTTCTTTAAGCCTTAAATACATGCGAGTGTTTTGAACAGGTAGGTTAGTGACAAAGTGTTTCGGAGTTTGTATCACGAAACTGCTGTGTTACAGTGTTGGATGTATTTCACAATGGTTTTGTGTCCATGGCATTTTGTTGTATCACACAATGACTGAGCAGCCTCACACCAGGCTGGGTGTACTATGATAGATTGGCTTTGGTGGCTGATAGTTGTTGCAGCGCTGATGACTTTGGTGGGTTGAATTATAGTTAAATCAAGCAAAGATCAATGGCTTTCTTCACCTTGTCTATCAATCTCACATAAGTGCCATGTCTCCATCAGACAGCGGTGGCATTACTGAGCCTGTGGAGTGCACTTACAACCCTGTGAGGGTGGTGTACGTAGGAGGTGTACTCACTCAGATGAAATTGTAGGTCTTGCACATACACAGGGTTGAAGTTGTCACCGTGAAACAAACTTACTTTTTCTAAGGAGCGAAGAATTACTTTCCCTATCACTCTTTTAGAAAAGTAATCAGAGACACTCCCTCCCTTTCTTTACACTGTAACCAATAACAATTTCATGAGGTTTGCTCTCTTTGGTTATATTGTTGCATTGCAGTTGTCATTATTAATGAACACAGACCTCACACATTCTCATGCCATTTGATTTGAAGGCCTCATCAAATCCACAACAGACGGCATTATGGAAAACTCATTTGGCAAATCACAGACCCTGCAAGGCAAAGTATTTTAGCTTAACTCAACATAAGACCAATTGCAAATGTTGCTGTAGGTTGGCTGTAACTCAAAGAGAAAAAATCATGAGAGAGAATATGAAGACAAACAGAGATAATCAAAAATAGAAAAGTGGAAATCTGGAGCTGCTCAGCTGGGTATGAAATATGTTGATACTACATGTTTTGACATTAGTTGTGCGTACCTCAAACTGCATGCAGGCTCTGTATGTAATATATTATATATGTGCAATTCATCAACTGAACTGCAAATATGTGTATTGATTATTTAGTGTTTTATGAACACATGCTGCAGGATGTATGAAATTCTACCAACACGGTCCAAGGGAAATTTTAATTGCTATTTGTGCTCTCACACTATGTAGTGATGCTTCTGTATGGAAATGTGTGTGGAGATAGCTATATGATAACAATTTCATACTAAATGTACCATAGGTTTCTTTCCTAGGAAAATCTACTTGTTTGTTTGTTCCTGTTGTCACCTTTTCGTCACCAGTTTTATGATTTCACAATGATACTGTATGGTTAAGAAGTTGGCTAGGTTCAGGGAGAGATCATCATTTAGTTTAAAAACAAGTGATGAACAAAAACAATATTAACTTGGAGATGATTGAATGTCGAAGTCTGACGTTTGGTTGGAGCATCTACCTTGACCTCCTTCCGTCGTGTTGTCTATTACAGTGTTACCTGACTTCTTCCTTTGTTGTTACATTTCTATTCGTGTCTAAATGCTTTAATTGCTTTAACGCAATACAGTATATCTCATTTTGGGGGGGGCATGCTGAGACTAATGCTGCTGACCTTCTTTGGATGAAATCGTCACTTATTTGCTTTCTTGCAGAGAGTTTGATGACAAGATTGAAACCACTGCCGAACTCACAAACTGTCAAACAGCCAGTATGATAAAGTAGACAACGAGACATCAGGAAGTTGCCCAAAGTCGAGTCTTCATTTGTGGTCTTGTCTATAACTTGTGCCCTGAATAGTGCAACACAAATATCAAGCCTTATCTTATATGGTTTTCCCTCCTCTTTCCATGCAGGGACGGATTTTGCTGAGTGTGCATGTTCTTTTTCTGTCTTACTATATGCCTCGCGTCCATACACATTCTGTACATACCTTCACACCTGGGAGCTGCCCAGTGCCATTATCTACTGACTGGGCAGCTTCTTCTTGCCCTGCTTGCTCAAGGGCACCTTGTCATTTCAGCTTGATAGAGAGTGTTTGGAGAGACAGCCACTTTGAAGTTGATCATGTTATTTACACAGAGAGAAAATATGTGTGTGTGTGTGTCTGTGTATGTTGGGGAGGTATGGAAAGACCTGACTTGTGCAAACGTTTTCCTACGACAGTGTACTGGAGAATGCAAGCCAGGGCATGCATTTGCTGAATGACATGTCTTGCTGAAACACAAATCCTTCTGTTGGCTTTGTTTATCTCTTATTTATTGAAATTAATTGGACTGTCACTCTGACTGTATTTTGAGCCTGTAAAAGCTTTGCCTTCATTTTCAGTGTCTGCAAAGAACAGAGGGACATGACCCTGTGCATTCAAAGTTCAGACGCGTTCAGGAAGTTCCACAACACTCATTTGCATCAGAAAATTAATCTGTCCAGCAAGTTTCGATGTTCAAATGACTTCCATATTCTGGCTGGTACAGGAAGGAAACTACCTCACATTCAACATTCTTAAGTGAGCCTGTACGAGCCTCTCTTTTCCACTCATCTAGGCAAAGTGTAATTATGAGGATGCTTGATGATCCCGAAGCAGTAGTTTGCTGATGTCAGTCCAATTTCTAAGAAATGCTGAGTACTGTGTGTATTTTGACACCCTTTGATACTAAATACCTTGAAAGAACCACGCATTTCTAAAGAATGTCACACGAAACGGCTTTATCAGCTCATTTTTATTTAATTTAGCACCATTAAGGAGCGGGATTGCTTTTTGCCTCCAAGCAGCTTTGATAGTGAAGACTAAATGCCTTTCTTAGATTTCCGCGGGCCTTGTAGTTGTGAAAAATTAAACAATTTAATTACAACAAGATGGTTATGAGAAGTACCGAGTACAATTAAAAGCACACAAAATGCACATACACACTTAATGGCGGTTTAAATTTTTGATATTTTGAGAGGATCAGAAGGCAATTAGAGATGAAAGAACATCAGCTGGGACTTATTTTTCAGAAGAAGCATCATTTCAGTTGAGTTCAGTGATGCTGACTTAATATGTCTTTAATGACTACAACTTACAGTATGTATCGCTAACATCAAAGGCTTTAGTTCGCTGTAATGAATGACATCAGTCAAATCAATAGAGACTTCACTGTGAATTTTGATGTCATTGTTACGATTTGTCATTTCAAGTTGGTTCAACTTAAAAATGTAAGTTATAATTAGTTCAAAGTCAATCTAAGTTAAATAAACGTATGATATTATGACAGACCTGTCGTCAGCATCTGTGGATTGAATATAATATTTATTCCCGTATACATCTTACACATTTTGAAGTGAGTTCTTCATGTAACACAAAGGCAATACTGTGGCTGAGCCACTTTATAGCAGAGTTAGTCCAAAGACAACATGCAGGACTGTTTCCAGCTACCTTGATAATGTATGCAAAGTGGAGCCTATAATAAAGGGGTACGATATTCAACATTAATCTTAACTGTGCTTAATAAGTTATTAAAGTCATTAAAAGAAACATCCATGACTCAAGAGTTTTAACTCTCAAACAATGCATGCTGGGAAGTTTGCTAAAACACTAGTCACGTTTCAAGAAACTTTATTTAATGAGTTGTATGAACTCATAGCACATTCAATCAATTCATCATTTCAAATCAAAAGACTTCACTGAGACAGTTTAGGTTTTGACGTACTTTGTTTTTAACGTTGCAGTTGCATTCTTTATTGGAGTAAGTTTTTAATTTTGTCTTTGTGGACTTTTTCTGACCCGGCCAACAGTCCGGGCACATAAATGTATTAGCCACAGTCAGAAGCTATTACTGTCATTTGTACTGCAGGTCTATCTCACCCTTTGCAAGTAGGGGCTCCCACTGTTTTTGAAAATCCATTAAAAACAACTCAGGGAGATAAAGTGCTCCATTCGTGGACATAATTGTCCTCTCAAGTCATTTTAAGTCTTCTGAAGATTTCCACATTCATCATTCCTGCCAACAGTAAACATGGTATGGATGGAGTGAAATGGAACGGATGAAACAGAAACAACAATTGTTCTATTACACATTATGACATTTTAAAAAAAGTGAATATGTGAAATACTGGAATGGATATAAAAGCAGTTCACAAAAAGATAAATGGCCTATAGCAGATTATTTATGTCGCGTTGAAAAATAACCAGCACATCATGTGAAACTGCACGCGTAGTGCATAATATGACATTTCAGGCTTTCCAGTCTCTGTTGTGTTCAAGTCCAACATAACATTTTTGTGTTCTTGTACCAAAAATCTTCCTTGCATATGCTGTTCAACGTGATTTATTACATCAGTGATGGCAGCACTTTGTCTCTGTAACTGGCTGTAGTTAAAGAAGATCTTTGGAAACATAGTTGTCATTGACTTCCCAGAGGTGAGGCAAATCTGTATTAAAACAGACAGCAGTAAAACACTGTGTGTTTGGACCCTTTGTTGATATTAATACCAATAGGAACAGACTTCCACAAGTGTTATCCTTCAAACAATCTGCTGCTTGGGGCAAACTTTTTTTCCACACTCTAATTTCTCCTCAATACGCGATGCTTCCCTTGAGGCAGCGTATTTATCAAACTGATAGTGAAACAAGATAAAGTTGTGGCCAAAACTCCCTCAACTTTTCTGATCTGTGTGTTTCATAAGGTATAGCCTCCTCAGTGTCAGCTGATAGAGCCATTTATCATAATGGCATGCCTACAGGCGACTATAGCCAACATCACTGTTCGGTTCTGCCCATTGATCCCGACTCAGACTCAAAATGATGGATTGCAATTATCTGTGAATCAAATTGGTTGTGAAATTTAAGCTTCAGTTTATTAGCTGATGGTGATCAGTGTATGCATCCATTTCTACTTAATATTTGTCATCAATTGTCACACGTAAATTGTAAACCTAAATCATGCAAACCACAGCTATCTTCATTACACAGTGGAACCCATGGAGCCCAGTTTGAACCGCAGCACAGTTAAAGTTATTTTTGCTGTTGTTGTTTTCACTGAAATGTATGATACGTCAAATTTTATTGCCTCATATTACTCACAGTTGACACAACTTATGTCTGTAAAGGAGATGGAAAGTGTGACAATTTATCACCTTGACACTCTTGCTGTGGATCACATCACTCATGCAGCTCTATGACACATTCGTATTTTGTCTGTATAAGTGAAGCAAAGCTCTTCAAACTCCAGAAATATATCAAATATGCTTAGTGCTTAGTTTCAGCTGTTGAAACCAAAGGCAAAGCTACCTGCGTATTTCTTGTGTTAGTGTCGTTCTTCAGATGCAGTTCACCTTACCTGCACCTGTCACCCTCAACGGTAGCTAATTCTATTTGAAGAAAGTACTGAACAAATATTTTTACTTGTTTTATTTTGTTTTTGCTTCCATATTTCACAAATTGAAATAAAAGATCTATGACTTCTTCTTTACACAAAAGGTTTTTTTTTGTTGTTGTTTTTTCAGATTTTGTGCACACATTTGTTGAAAGCTGTGTTAGTAAGCACTTCTCTGCAGAGATAATCCATCCATCTGACAAATGTGGCATATAAAGACAATTGAAACCGCATGATTATGGCACAGGTGTGTCTTGGTCTAGCCACAATGAAAGGCAATAAGAGAGGATGCAATCGCCACGCTGACTGTATTCACTCTTGCTTGTGATACCATCTCCATTGTCATTCACAAGAATTTGGCAGTATCTGGTCTCACTGCAGATTTACCCAGGACCTGCACGATCATCTGGGACCAGCTGACGCAACAGTTGGTTTGAATTTCAGACACAAATCATCAGACATGATCAGTTCATCAGCATGATTGTCACACGGACTTCACCAACTTGAACGTGCTCACCTTTAAGTCACTTCAGAGAAGTTTTCAGTTTTTCTCGGATGAATCCCAGTTTGCACTGCTCCAGGCAGATGGCAGACAGCGTGTATGACATTGCGTGGGCGAGCAGTTTTTTAACCAATGTCAAAGTGCCCCATGGTGGCTGTGACGTTATGGTATGGGCAGGCATGAGCAACAGACACCGACCGCAGGTGTATTTTATTGATGGCAATTCGCAATGCTGTGACGAGATTGTGTGGCCCATTACCATGCCATTCATCCGCTGCCATCGCCTCATGTTGCAGCATGATAACGCATGGCCCCGTGTTGCAAGGATCAGTACACAATTCCTGGAGGCGGGAAACATTCCAGTTCTTGCACGGCCTATATACTCACCAGACGTAGCTCCCATTGAGCATGTTTGGGATGCTGACATGTTCCAATTCACACAACGAGTGAAGAGGAGTGGGCATACATTCCACAGGCCACAATCAACAACCAATCAACTCTCTGTAAAATGTGTCATACACGATGAGGGAAATGGTGTTTACACAAAATATTGACTGGTTTTCCAATAATATCTGATAAATGTTCTCATTTCTACATCAATCTGCACATTTTTGAGTGGCCCAAGGCACACCTGTACAACAGTCAAGCTGTTTAATCACATCACGACATGCCACGTCTCTCAGGTAAATCAAGTGCTCACTAATACAGGTTTTAACAGAATCCTGCACTGAATGAGAGACATAAGCCTTTTGAGTGCAATGAGGGAGCAAAGACAAACATGTTGTGTTTATTTTGTTCAGTGTATTTTCATAGATGAACTCACATGCAATGTGCATTTAACACCTTAGTCCCAATCTATTCATAGTTTATGCCGTCAGACATCAGAGAATAAGCCGCAGAAACACAAATCAGAAGAGAGTTTCTTAAAATGTTACTCAAAAACCACTAACCGAGTCCGATAACACATAATCTACTTGGGATTTGGGACATTGGGTTATTGTCTCAAAAGCTTCACAATGGAACAATCATTGACAGTGAGTCACTGCTTACACCCAGCCACGGCATTGTAACAATAGTGAACACAGGCTAACATTCATTGGAAGGGAGACATTTGCGAGAACACTGTCTCTTGGCATCAGTGAACAATCCCCAGTGAGCATTCACTGAACGCTGGTGGCTCAATGAGAGCATCGCAGTCTTTGAATGGATGCAAGTAATAGATTGTTGCTGAATAGGCGACGGATGGCACAAGCAAGAACAAGGATTCAAGTGTCATGAGGCTGCAGGGCTGTAATATGAGAGTTGATTGCTAAACCAGAATTCAATTGGTTTCAAAAGGTATTGGTACTATAGCATGGCAGTGTTCCTGTTGCATACAAATGTGCTCAGTTTCATCTAGGGCTGTTTTCATTCAGAACAAACCTTCAGTGACTCATTTTTTATTTACTGAAAGAAGATTGGCGCTGAATAGTCCAAGACATTTGTTAATTTGTCTGTAAAGACGGTCATTTTTTAGACTTTTACTTTATAATATATTCCAATGTGGTGTGTGTGGAACAGGTTACAGTAGTACATGCATGCTTACTGTGATTATACTTGAGTCAGTCAGGGATTTTATTCATGTTGTTTTGTAGTCTCATAAAATAAAGCCGACTCTTTTGTGATCAATCAAAAAAATATCTTGTTGATATAGATTCTGTTACGTGCTCAATGCTTGTAAAAGAGATTCATTACTGTAATGAACTACTTTAAAATGTTTGGCCATTGGCGTGTTCCAATAGTTTGCTCTGGAGTATTCGTATTCACTGATCCAGTCGGTTGATCTGCAGTATAAAAACAGCCACAGGGACATGTGAGTCAGTTTATTGGAGTTACAGCTGATGAAGCCTCTGTAGCTGCACTAATCAATATTTGTATATTTATATGATGAATGGCTCAAATGACTAGTCATTTATAGTGACGAATCTCCAAAGAATTAGCACCAGTTCTGCAGTTCTCCTCAGCTCTACAGAGCTCATTAGCCTCTTTCAGCTCATTGTTTCTTTCATTTTGGTTCCCCACAACTTTACTGTTTTGGTTCACTCTCAGTGCTCTCATCAGGGGTGTTTCTTTCTGCAGTAGGCAGCTATTTTCAGTAAAAAAAAAAAAAAAAAAAAGCTTTAAAAAGCCACTGTACATGTCCAGAGCACCTTTTCTGCAGACGCAGTAAGCGACCAGCTTGTGAACATAGTACAGCTTAGCAGCTAAAGAGGCAGCAACCCCCTCGAGAGTTGGATGGTGTCCAAGCTAGAACTAGAAAGAAATTGAATATTAAACTTACATTTGGCAAAAGTTTGTTCCCACAAAAGTCACAGTATGTCATATGTATGTGATTATCACTTATCCAAGTACTGTGTCTTCAACTCATTGTGATGCACCAAAGGTGATATTTGCCCAGTGGCCATAAGTGGCACCAATGAAGTCATTCATTCAAATCAAAATCATAGAAATGACACAAAGCTAGGAATAATACTTGTGTTGGCTTCATTTCAAATCCTCAGAGGTTGCTGCTTTGTTGTAGCCATTTGTTTCTGCAGTTGTTTGAAGATTCTGATAATCTCAACATTATTCTTGTGCATATGTCACTGTCTGTAAATGTGGCCTAAAATGGGTGTTTCACACCAGCAAGACCTGCAAGATTATTTGTTCAGATTCAGTACTTTCTGACAGTCAAACGATATCATTAGTCAGACAAGGTAGCTCTCATTTTTGCTGCTTCTACAGCTGCTGCTGCCCATGCATGTCACGCCCCACCTCCACCTCGGAATCCACCTGCAAGCTCTGTTTCTTCATGGATGCCCATGGGGAAGCTGCATTGATTTCTCCCTCCTCTGGTTTTAAAATCTGCTTCATAGGGAGAGATAAAGAACTCAGCCTCTGCGCTGACTTTACATTTACGTACATATTTTCTCATTAATCCACTAATCTAGTGTTTTACATAAATCACGAAAGGGTGGATACACACCATTGATAGAAGAGTATGCGCCATGATTGAGCCATTAGCTAAAACTAGTAATGAATTTGTTCAGTATCCTGAAAAATGAGCTCCATAAATAGATAATATGTAGAATCTGACACTGGAACATAAGGTTGATTCAGGATGTGCAGATGTGATTCATCAAACGTTTAAATTGAAAATGTATAATTAATGTGATTTAATGACTTGAGCACTGATCATTCTCGTTGTCTACATTTTATTCCTTATAACCTCTGGACATCTGTAGAGTTTCTGCTGCATGTATGCGCTTTCATACCCCAGCTCTGTCTTTGTTTCATCCAATTACATTTTAATGTAATTTCCTGTGTCAAGAGGAAGACAAAAGAAGAGAAACAATTAGATTTAGTACAGACGTTCATTCCCCCGTCAGAATAAATTGTGATAATCCCTCTGCAGAGATCCTCAGGTCAAGATTTCAGTTTTCCTAATACTTTGATTTTATTACCAAAAAACTGCAATGACATATCCTAACTGTACTTTAGTGCCAATGACCAAATGTTAGCATGATAACACACTAAACTAAGATGGCAAACATAGTAAACAATGCCAGCTGAACCTATTAGTATTGTCACTATGACCATATTAGCATGCCGATGTTAACATCTAGCACAAAGCACTGTTGTAATAAAGCCTGAAATTTTGGATCCTCCAGAGGCCCATAGTCATTAAAGTCATGAATTCATTTCATTGCATATCACCCATTAACAGAACAGTGCTCTGCTTGGACCTGGACCACCTGGAAATTAATCACATTTTTTAAGTGTAATTTTTAAGTATAAACCATTAGCATGGCTCTACAAGAGAGTTCACACTCATTATGGAATTACTTTCTATGTACCAACCAGACACAAAAACAAGGTGTTTTGAGTTTCTGTGCAGAAGATCATCAATACATCTGCAGGTAGTTATACTTGCTTGAAGAGCTACATCTCTAAATTTGAAGAACAAAAAGTCAGTTCCTGCCATACGCACTGCCACACAGTAATCGCAGAGGTTACTCTAATAATGTATCTAGGTCAGCGAATGTACCAACACAGTGCTGCACATTCATATGCTGCATTTAACAAAAGGAACTCTGTGCACCCTTCAAAAAGAATTCACTTTTGCTAACTGCCAGGAATGTGTTTCTGAATAGAGTCACAGCGAGGTCATGCCACTGCTGTTTACACCAGTACTGGAAGCTACTTCCTCACAATACAACAAGTGACTGTTACAACCACATCTCTGAATGCTGGTTTGAACCCATACTGATAAGAAAAAGCAATCATTATTTTTAATGAAAAAAACTCAAGCTTTTTATATATAGTGCCAAATCATAACAGAAGTTATCCCATGAGACTTTCCATAGAGAGGCCCAACTTTTCCTACAATGAGCAAGTATTTCCTTCAGTAGAACCGAGGGTCTAAGGACAGAGGGTGTCACTCCCTGTACAAATTGTAAAGCCCTCTGAGGCAAAATGTATTTTGTGACTTTGGGCTATACAAATAAAAATTGATTTGAATTTGAAGTAGAAACCAGTGAAAGGAACCCAGTTCATTCTGGATAGCCATATGCCGCAACTGGTTAATATCATCACCATCATCACGGGACATGAATGTGTACAGATGGAGAGGGAAGCTCTGTGCATCATGTCAGTTCACACCTATAGCGGCATAAGAGATGGTGTGGTATAGGACTAAAAGGAATGTTTTAAACATACTCCTAAATGTGGAGAGGGCGTCTGTCTCCTGAACCTGAATTGGGAGCTGATTCCACAGAAGAGGAGCTTGACACCTGAAGGCACTTATTCTACTAAAGGAACCTGAACATGAACCCTGTCCTCATCCTATTTTGTCTGTTGCCTGCAAAGATTGCATTTAGTGGTACAACCTAGGTCTGCACCAGTGCTGTGTGTTTTGAAATGGCAGTGCCCTTTATGAGCACTTCCCTTGGGGTGCATAACCCTGTTTTGTGATGAGTGCACTACTTCAAGCCTTAATGACTCAGGGGACATTAAGTTTGAACCTTTTCTAATTTTAAACTGTCTTTGTTGATATCATCTTGGGCCGCTGGTGGCCGATAGGGGTTAAGTTAACTTCACTGTCTCTAGTTTGTGTCCAGAGGGGGGTTATATTGAGGTTTTCAAAAGACCCAGTATGGTCTGCTTTAGCTGTGCCATAACAAGCCTTTCCACCACAGCCTTGCAGCAGGAGAGAGACACACAGTGCTGCCCTGATGTGGTCCTGCTTGCTAAAGGCTTACCCTTAGCTCTGTATAAAACTCTGTAGTGGGTAAAGAAAAATCTCTGTTTTAAACACCTCTGTGGTCAGCTCTCAGTACTGTTTTACCTGCTCCTTTGTATTTTTCAGATAGTAGCTTTATTGTACTATTTATTGATCATTTTAAGTTGTAATAAGTTACTTTTGCACACCAAACTTTTTCTGCTGCTGCAGCTTCATATTTAAACTTTCGTTGTATACCATTTGACTGGAAGTGCAGTGCCTTTGTCACCAAGCTTGTCCAGTCACTAGTTATAGGTGCTCTTTGGGTAGCTACACCCTCATTCATATCAACATAATCTCCATAGCTTTAGCAAACAGGCTAATGGTTACACAATCTGTGTGTCTTTCCAAATGGAAACCACATTTCTACATGAGCTGATGACTTAATAATGATGGGTTGAAGTGCAGGAATGAAACGCTTTGATTCAACCCACAGTCTTCCCTGCACATTTGCATTTTTCTGTGAAAGACATAACAAAACATGAAGCAGACACCTTGTGATGATACAGTAGAGCAGCGCAGCAGAAGCCCTGCATGAATTTTCTTCCTGTGCACAGCAGAGTGCGAGAATTCAAAAGGTCAGGAACATCAACCTTTCCTGAGCTGAACAGAAATGTGAAGGAAAACATCTTTGCTTTGGGATGTTGCCACATAAAAGACAAACCAGAATAAAAACATGGAAAAGAAGTTAAGTGCAAAGGGAGCAGATGTCAGTTGGAGTTCACTTACACTCTGTTGGTGTGACACAGACATTTAGAGTAGTAGATTAAAAACTGAAGGCACTGCCTTGGCCCGGTATCGTACAAATTACCTAACCTATGAAAGAAACTGTACTTGTTACGGCAGTAACTATCACCTCTATAATAATGAGCTTTGCAAAGATGGAATTACTTTGCCTCCTCTAATCAGCCTTTGAAACTGAGTCACCATGAAGCAGCAAACAATACCTTCTACAGACCTAGTGTGTAGCTGCAGAGGAATAACAATGTTGATCTTCAGGTACATACGGGCAGGAAGAGGAGGTAGAGTGGTGTGAACAGGCTAAAACAAAAGTCAGAACTAACAGCAGGAAGTAGCAAAGTGCAAAGACGACAGCCAGACATGATTGAGACTGCTGAACTAAGCCCTCCTTTAGTCCAAACCTGGACAGGATAGGAAGGTGTCATTAACAGGGATAACACCTGTGTCCAAATTAAAGCATCATTAAACCAAATGTTTGCATACATACTAAAAAAAACTTCAATAAATGTGCCAAACAACATATTTTATGTTCAAATAACAAATCCATCTTGCAATTAAGGGCTGTCATGGCTTTTATTTGACAAAATGTTAGATTTGGACACAAGAGACTGCCATTAACTTCATAGTTACTATGCAGAGTCAATGTTGGATTATTTTAGCCATGACCGAGACTGTTCCCTAAATGTAACCACTGTGGTTAACTCCTTCCCTCTGCCTAACCAAACCACGTGTGTAAAAACTGGAGGGTTTTTAGTTTTGCAAAGATAAAGTGTGACAGTTTTTTGAAGACACTGGCAAATGCTGTCATTGTGTCAATGGGGGCGTCAGGTGAGAAAATGCTTCCATGTGGCACTTCTGTCTTCTAGAAGTAATGTAGATGATGGATTATATTTTTATTGACATAATGAGGAAATGAGGTTAGGGAGAGCTCATGATCTGGTTTAATACGGTTTGCAGTGACTTGAAGCATGAGCAACATTTAATTGGATTACAATCTTTCCCTAACCTTCCTTAAGCAGTTATGTTCAACATTTTCTTCGACATACAGTATGACTTCTTTGTATCCTGTCATACAATATTTTTTTCTTAAGTGTTGGACTAATTCTGATGGTTAGACAAACTGGTAACCAATTGAATTGGCAAAAATGCTGGAAACCAAAAGTCTGGAGGTAAAAAACCTGGAAGGCCACCTGCCTGACAAATGCATTCCCTGAGGGTGGGGGGAAAGGATATGAAAAGAGGCAGCAGGCAGATCAGCAGCAACACTCTTCACATCAGAAAAAGAGAGGTGAAAAACATTCAGGTGCAGAGAAACTGGAGCTGTTCTCCCAACTGAGCAGAGCGTGTGGAGCAAAGCCAGGATATCGCTCCCGACAAGAAAAGGTTCAAGCGCTCACTTGGCTTTCTGAGTGCAGAAAAACTGGCTGGAGCCCTCAAATCTACCTGCTGGAAATAAGAGGCTTTGTGAGTACCTTGAATCAGTAAAAAGCTCGGAGCAGCAGATGCAAAGAAAGCTGTTAAAGAACTGTGAAAGCTACAGCTTAGACTCATGGGAACTGTGGGAAAAATGATGGAGAAAAAATGGCCACACTTCAAATTTTAAAGGCTTTGTTAAGTTCTCTAATTGTTAAGATTTCAAGAAGAGTTTGCCTTAATTGCTGTAGTGTATCGACGCATGCGTCCGTGTGTGTTTCTGTGTTTGATGCATGCCGTGTGGCTGCATTCTGTAGTCTGAGAGAAGGACAGTGCTTTCTGTTTGATCATAGATCAGAGGCACTGTGCGGCCATCAGAGTTCTGTCTGCCATTATTTATTGATGAAACAACAATTTCAACAAGCTAACCCCTACCGCCCACCCTCCGCACCTACCCACCCATACACACACACACACCTCCCCCCTTTACATCATGAGGGCAGCTCAGATCTCTCACTAACAGACGAGCCCTGAGCTGAATGTGAAGCCTGCTCTTTTCTCAAAATTCACAATAACAAGGTCATTGAAGGACAGTAATCGCTGAACACACACACAAAACAAGATAATCTTTATGCCATGAGACTCTCCATAAGTCACATATTTACCCATATTTTTCATACTGTACCCCCGCTGTGAAGATACTAAAGCATGTGATATAAAGGACCTTCTGTTCTCATTTTAGCCCCATCAGCTGGGCTTGTTTTCTCTTTCAGCTGTCACATCTCATTTACTGTCATGTTGCCTTCAGCAATACAGGCACCGGCCCCGCAACACTGTGTGGCTGTCATTGGAGCCGCTCGGACTTCCGCTATAGGCAAAGATGAGGTCATATTCGTAAAAGAGGAACATCTCTCACAGGGCAAAGTCAGAAAGGATGACCCAGCGGATTAGAAGGCTTTGGGTTACTGGTCTTGGTGCACATACAAAATGAACCTGTATGCTAGCCCAGGTTCATTTCAGACATAGTGATATTTAGGTTATAGGGTAGATGGCTTGTAACAGGGTAGCATTTATAAATATGTACTGATGCATGCGGCCTATGTATTGATAATACACAAGAACCAGGCAAAATGTAGACCCGGTTTGTACCTCTCATTGATATTTCTTTTACCCAGCTAAACATCCGTTTTTTTAAGATAGATCTCTGGCTGTCTTTGAACAAACCCAGAAGGTCTTTTTCAATACACTGTGAAGGTGTTTCCAGAACCACCTACATTAAAGAAATCAAGATGAAAAATGAGTCCAGTACACATCTTTTTTCTAATCCAAACCGAGCAGACTGTAGCTAAAAATATATATGTTCTTGCTTGATTGGAACGACTTGAGAAAAATAGAAATGCAATTTTGCGTATGCCAAAATAAAGTATAGAAAATATCACAGAGAAAAAAAATATAGTAACTGCTAACAAAATGTAAAAATAACATTTAGTTGGGAGTCATACAACTTGAGCTAGACGATAAGGCGATATAACAGAAAACAGTTTAAACAGTTTTTTTTTGTTCTGTGCAGTAAATTTAGGATTTATTTTGACTAGATGGATCTGGGTTTTTTTTAAATCAACAGGGAGTTACCTTTCAGAAAAAAATGATTGCTTACTCTAACTTAGAATTAAAAGGTAATACCAGAACAGCTCCTGGACAAGTTTCTACATCAATCAATTATTTATTCTTAATAATAAACTTTTGCTTTTTATTTGCAGCTTCAGTGAATGTTTGTAACCTATACTGATGGTAAATTTTTCGGGTACCATATGATACTTTTTGCAGCTCCCCAACTTGCATGTGGCCATCAGCTCCACGTCAAATGTTTCATTGCTCCAATATGTTGTAGGTTACGTGATTGGTTGCAGGTCTATCCAATTGCGTCCCCCCTGGAAAATGAAAATGGGTTTCCAGACTAATTTGCATTTGTGAATTAGTCTGGCAATGCCAGGATAGCATTTTATATGTTTGGCAAGCTAATCTTGGCGAATGGTCTTCATCTGACCGTACAATCATCTGTTTAGATGATCTCTTATGAAATGTCCCAAATTCTCCTTTCTTCTGCTCTCCTTTATGTGTGTTGCAGAGTGAATGAACGTAGAAATGTGAATGTTATTTCCCTGCTGATGTTGAAATCCATTTCTTGTTTCTCATTATGAAAACGTCAAAAATCCATAGCAGTCTCTAGTATTATGTGGTAATGTTGAGATCGTATATATGCTTTAAGACTTTTTCATGGTTTAGGATTTAAGACACCCATAAAAAAATGTAAAATGTCACCATGATCATTTACCTACTGGTGGTGAGCTCAGCATAGACCCCCGTTAATGAGAAGTGTTCACTCAAACAAAGGCCATGCCAACATACTGTGTGTTCCTCATGATACTTTGCTCATGCAGAGTTGAAAAGGTCATTACATCCAGTCTTGACAAAGTTGTTTTAAGGATAGCAGGACACAGTTTGCTTAACTTCTCCTCTGCTGTCTGTTCTCATAATGCTGACACACCCAAACACTGACGTGCATGATTTGAGATGTACCTGAGTATTTTGAGAGACTTTAAATACCATTATGCCTGAACAGCGGTGAGGGATGTCTATGGACATCTGCATGAATTTTCCCAGCCTCGACGTCGTACATCTTGAAGTGCAGCTTGTAAGTAAAAAATGATTTATGAGTACATAAATGTTGCCATACGGATGCTCGTGTTCAGTACAAATTTGCAGATTCATTCCAGGTTTTGATGTTCTCTAAGATATTAGATACATAGTAAACAGCCTTCTATGGTCAAAAATCTCCAGGCCTTCCGAAGTTAATATAATTTTAAGTTTTCTCTTATGCACACTCAAAACTGTGCCTGAGTTGGTTCAACCCATCAACTTTCCCCGACCGGCACGTTTGCACAATGTGTTTTTCAATATTGGCCGGTGTGTGTATCGCGTAATTTGTCTCTTCATGTTATTTCCCATAGGCCAAAGTGACATCTTCATATTGCTTGTTTTGCTCAACCAACAGTCCATAATAATAAGTCCATTTAATAAAACCGAGCAAAACAACTAATCACATAATACATGTTCATGTTTTTAGGTTTTATTACTTGTTTATTCACATTTCTCACTTGCTTCATTACATTTGGTCAGATTTTTTATTACTTATTAATTGACTGGTTGCACATTGCAGCAACCCTTGAGAAATCCAGTACAATGACAAATAGATGATATGGTCCAAACAATGACACAGCAAGTAATGTAACTGAAGTTAGCTATGTTGGAGGTTTGCAAACTGTCACTAAAGTTGTTGCTGTGCAGCTAACCTTGAGGGAGAATGTGACTGTTTCCCTAATATCACAATGACAACATATCTTGGCAAACTAGAAACTAAGCTGAATGTCCGTAGGCAAGTAATTTAACGTTACCTGACATAAATCCTGACCAGGATGTCTGAAATAATAAGTCAGTAACATGTTACATTTCCCATTAACAGAGCCAGGCCTGTGCACAACTACTGGATTTTTTTCAGTACACACACAGAAAGGAAAGTTAGCAGACCATGAGAAGAAATTCTCTGAAAAAGTGTACTGGATTAGAATGGCATTCCCTAGAATCAATGAACCCCGGTTTAAATCTCTTCTTGTAACACGCTTTTTTTAACGATTTTTAAAAATCTTTTACATCAGTGCTATATAAATAAAGTTACTAAGTAAAAGTTTAATAGGAGTCAGGGAGTCCTCAGCTCAGGAACACTTTTTTTGGTGGTTTTGGTTATTATGACAAATCTTCGTTCTGTTGATAGTTTGACTTTTTTTTTGGCACGGAATCCTGAATTTCACACTCTTCAGCAGAGAAGACGTAGCAGACCTTCAAAGCTATCAGGATTTTTGAAACTGTAATAATCCGGTGTGAAACTAACAATCACAGAAGGGAAGAAGTGGGGACACAGGCACAATGATGGCATACTAATGATTTATGGTGACATTCCTCACATGCAGTAACCAGAGAGAAGGCAGGCAGTGGGTCATTTTCCTGAGTTGTGACATTATTCAGAAGATGAATTGCCTGCATGTGCAAGTCGTTAGGTAAAATGATTTCATTGGGATTAAAACGGTATTTTGAGGAAGAATATGATACTTTTTGCAGCTGAAAAATGCTCATCACAATTTGTCAGAACCAAAGGTGATGTCCTTCTGTTCAACCAGCAACCAGTATACGCACAACTACACCTTCCAAAGTGAATATCAGTACAGCTGTGATTCATTCATAGGCACAACAAGGCCACAGGCCTAAGATAAATTCATGACTTCTTTCATACTCATAGAAAAACTGTAGAAGTTTTGGAGGATGGTCTGATGATTTAGCCACATACTTTGTCTGCAAAAATTAAGCTCAGAACTACCTCTGAGCTGCTGACTAAGCCCAATTAAACCCAAGTAAATGAAGCTAGATTAGTGGGTCTATATTTAGTTCACATATGTAACATTATCCTCCTGGGAAGCTGACGCCTAATGCCCTTGTCTTGTGCACAGAAGTCTTCCGAGTTGACAGATGTATCATAAGGGAGCCATCAGCTGTCAACCTGGCCTGTCACACTTGTCAGGAAGCCGATTAATTAATCACGTTTGACTCCACATGGGAGAGCAGCCTCCATTTGGCTGAGGTCTAAAACACCTGTGGCATCGGGCCAAGCTCTCTGCTGTGAGCTGGAATCACATCTGGAAGTGCTATATGTCAAGAACGCACTTTGAAGGGAGCACATTAGACAGGATTGATGTCCTTCATCTTTCTTTAAAGTTTGATGAGATGAAACTTTCACGGGGGCTGTGCATGCCGGGGCTGAAAAGGCTTTTATCTGTTTGGAAAAAAAATATTGCTGAGGCTACAAAGGTGGGGAAAGGATATTGAGGACATTTGGACAAAGTGAGTGTGAATAACATCTCTAGATGTGTCACGATGATGGACAGTAACTGACTGACAGTGACCATCAGCTGTACCGCTCTTCTCTACAGCAGTCTGCACAGTGGTAACCACTACCCAGGTCAAAACTACTGGGGCAACAACAAATCATTTCTAATATAAATGAATTGATGAATAGTTCAATGATTATATACAGGAGGTATATTGTTGCCATGGAGTCCTGACCTACTTATAACTCAACTAAAACTTGAGCCCCATTTTTTGGTACCAATTTGACAAAAGTGTGCCGAATTTGCTATTATTAGTTCCCGTTTGCAATATACCCATGAGTGTTGCCAGATCTTGCGTGAGAAACAAGTAACCAGGTTTATGGAAATGAGCCAGAGAGCCAAACTTAGCTCTACAAGAAAACAAAAGAAGCCCAGAACAGTAACAGGTTGACCAAGGTGACATCTGTATTTTCATCAGTCAGGAGTATTAGGCAGCATCCCTCCAGAGTTCTTTCACCACAAATAGATCAAATCAATTCACTGTGATGGCCAACAGAACTAATGTATGTGTGCTACCTTCAGCCCACTTAACTGTCCTGTGTAATTTTGCTTTAAGAGCATGAATCCGAAGCCTCACTGACAGAATGATGCTGTATTTCTTTTGTGTTTATCAGTGCATGTTGAACAAGATTTACATGATGTACACTTATTTCACACTTAGAAGATAGAATCTGCACACTGTGTTTCAAATCATCCCCAACTTGAGGTCAAATGAAGTCTTTCAATCCCTTTGCAAACTCTTTGTGGTTCATCTTTTTCTGTATTTCGTTAGTAAAGTAGTGAAAGAAATTCATCAAGAGTTTGATTTAAAATGTTTAATTCACTTTATGAGTGAATTGTGGAGGGGTCAGGGTTTGAATGTATTTGAATAAGATATTGAACTCATATCCTGGGTATTTTTGAAAGATTATTTTTTAAGGAATTTTCACTTTGGACATCAGAGAAAATCTGAATTTTCTGCATGTTCAGATTTGACTGAGTTGTAACCTTCATTGCCTCCATGTGTCACAGCTGATGTTCTTGCTGCTTACCGTGACACTCAGTTTTGTTTTTTGTCATTGTTGTAACTTGTGCTGTGTTTGTTTGTTGGCCATTATAATGAATGTGATATTTGTCTGAAGGCATTTGAGAGAGGAGTTCTAGAGTTCTTACAATGGACAGCTTGGCTGGATAAGGTAGTAATGGTTGCATGTGTGTTGGAGAAGCTTCCAAGAACATGCCCTGCATCATACAAGTAATGTGTTAAAAAGTTTTTGTGACTCACTACATCAGAATAACTAGGACTACATACATACAGCTAGTGGGTTCAGCAGCCACATGCTTACTGGTACAGATAGACTTGATGCTGATGGTTTCTGTTCTGTTTTTCTTGGTGATGTTCATTTGCCAAAACATGATTATGCAACAAGGATCCAAACTGGTTTTACAAAATTAGATTAGGGAAATGTGGGAGAGGTAATTGTCTCTCTATAACACGTCTATGTGACCTTGTGACAAAACGCCAGTGTTCCTGCCTGTCTGGCTCCCCCCAAAACAACAACAACAAAAAAAGAAACTAATACTTGAAAAATTGGATGTGTGCCCTGTAAGTGCTGTGAAAGGTGAGATATCTTGCGTGTCAATGGGTGAGAAGCCTGGATAGGTTTACAGGATTTATTATTAGAAAATTCAATTGTCTACAAAGAACCACGTGACATAACGAACATGCTACTTGAATGAACAAATTCCCTGAGAGCAACAGCATAAATGAATATAAAAAGTGCCTAGCACAATGTGTTCTTCACCTATACTCAGGGCATATTGGTGTTGGCTTGTAGGCAGTGCGAATCAAGGTCAACTAAAATACATATACACAGTTAATGATACTCCCCTAGTAACACCTCTTCTTACATTCCAGTGCACTGTAATAGCCAAAAAAAGGTTTAGGCAAAGAAAATCACACTTTGGATAAATCTTGCGCTGTGTGCAAGAAGATTATAAGCTGTTGTTGGAAAATGCATTTAGATAAGATCGATTTCTAAATATCAAAAGGCTTTTGTTGTTGAATACATAATAATTTAAATATGTCATTTTCTGCCCCATTTGCTGTTGAAATGTAAAAGTAGACAATATGTAACAGATATCAGCATCCAAGCCTCTGCAAATTCAATATGCATTATGTACATGAAGGGAAGCATGCATAATGCATAAATATATCACTTATATACTTATATACATCTACTCTATGTTCCAGTTAGCATACAATATTGTGATACTGTGATGTAGCAAACCTTGCAATGACCATTACACCTGATTATCAGGGCTATTTTTATTCTATAAATCGCATGGAGATTGTGCAGATATGTATTTCTGTTTCAGAGTAGGATGGATAATGGAGCCTATGTACATGAATATTTCATTTGCTTTTTAGCAGGGATACGTTTAAGTGTTAACTGATACGTTTGGTTGATTTTTATTTATTTTTTTGTTTTTTCTTACATTTTAAAATCCACCATTCTACGTGTATTCTATTCCTCAGAGTAGAAAAACTTAAGTTAACTTTGGGGAAAATGAAACACATCAGGCTATCTTACTTGCCGTGCCTTTGGGAGGAGTTTATTGTGTGTGTTTGTGCACGTGTGTACCAGTGTAGGTGTGCATGAGTTAATGCATGCATCGTGTGTTTGTGTGTGCGCACACACACAAAGAGTTATTGGGTGAGGTTGCGCTCAAAATACAAGGAGACCGGTAGTGTATTACTCAAGGGACTTTGAACCAATTTCACCTTATGTAATATGACTCAGGGGAAATCAGAGCTGTCACACAGTGTTTATGGAAAAGATATCATGGCGGATACATTTGCAAAAAGTGAGGAGAAAAATAATGCAGAGGCAGCATACATGCCAGGGTGTGAGCGGCTGGCATCAGCAAAGGTGTCTCGGGAGTTACGTAGAAATAAAATGTAATAAATGAAAAAATAAAAATGAACATGGAGCCGAAAATGGGATGCCTGTTTCCCAATCCAATAAATATCTTGTAGCATATCACCCTCTGAAGAACTCATGAATAGTCAGAGCACCTAGTTATGGCTGTGTGTAAGTGAAACTGGGCCAAAAGGACAGCTATGTTGTTTTTTTTAAACAAATTTACACCATAACAACTGAAAGTTATTTCAGTTTCATTGTTTTGCATGTTGTTATTCACAGTGGTGAACAATGATGCCCCTGTTTGAATCACACAACTGCGATGACAAAGCGGTAGATCTTTACATACTGTTTGGGCATCTCCATGCAAATCTGCTGTTTCGCTTCATGTCTATATGTGCAGCAGTGCAAACTGCAGATGGGTTGGTTGAAGTGGTACAGTACATAAGTAGATCCGAGGGTGTCATGAGTAATAAATAGACTCTCATCCGGTCACATCACCGCATCTGTTCTCGTAGCTCTGAAACAGCAAGAAAACATAATATCAGCAGAATGGCACAATTTGAACACACAGCACCACAAATCTGCAGCCGAGGTTTTTTTAATCAGTTAATTAGTACAATATTATTTGATAGAGGCAAATAATAATAAAAAAATAATAAAAACAAATGCATGGTGAAGCACTTTATATGATTGCTCTAATCTACTAACCAGTGTTGACGGGGAATGACATGCGGGAAAGAACCACAGGTTGGATTTGAACCACTGCGGCAAGGACTAAGCCTTTGTACATGGGGCGGATGCTCTACCAACTGAGCTAAACGACACCCCACTGGTCTTGAGACTGGGTCCAAAGACCACATTTTAAAGGTTATGGTCTCAACTCGGACTCAGACAAAGAGGACTTTAGTTCAAGACTGGTAAAGACCACAACTACGGGGATACCACTACACTGCTTGTGCATCGTCATTTATTTATGAACATCATTACAGTGGTTTGACGTCAAACTTTATGCTTCAAATACAGTCAATACATGTTTGTTACTGTCAATGACTGCCCCCATCACCCGCCTCAGATTTACTCCAACAAAGTGAACGTTAAGTGTGAACAAAGAGACGTCAGATACAGCTTCTGTAATGAAATTTGGCTTCAGACTAAGGCCAGACTTGGAGACTAAAGAGACAACTCACCCAAACAGTTTTAGTCAATATCAGCTACATCAGTAAGCATGAGACACAGTCTGTCTGTCTCAATACTTTGGTCTTGGTCTTGACCCAAGCCCTCAAAGTCTCGGTCTGCTCTCTGTCTCGATACACTCTGATCTTTGTCATGTCTTCATAATACATAATACATCCACTATTCCAGTCATGCTTCTACTGCATTGTACATTAAAATGGCTATATAAACACAACACAACAGACACAACAGGATTTGCTACACAATGGATTTAAAGAATAAAACAGGAAGAGCTGAATTTAAAAATAAGAAGTTAGAAAGAAGGCTGTGACACACATGAGCTGGAGTGAGCAGCCTCCCGCATAAACAGGCAGAATAATGAGTTACTGTAGAGTCCACCAGTCTGATGTGTGTGTAGGGGTTTATATTATAGCACCCTGGTGTCATTTGCATGTGATTTAATTAAAGTAAACACAGTGGACATTGGTGCTTAATGGCACCGTCCTCTGGCGCGGCACTTCTCAAATAAGACGCTGCAGATTTTTTCCAACATGCAATATGTGTCCTGCTGCCTTCAGATGACTGCAGGGATTTAATGAACTGAAGCTTTTCAGACAGTATAAAGCAGCTGTGGACAACAGCTCTACTAATAATAATAATCACTCACATTCTTTGCAGACTGTTGATGGTTTTGGGACATTTTATACCAGTCTGTTTGTGCTGCTTCATTTGAATGAAGCTGTTCATGCCTCTCTTTCCACCTGTGCGCCATGCACGCCATGAAAATACAGCTCTAAAAATTCCATTTTATGCTTCATATGAAATGCTGGCGTGAGGTGCTGGATCTGCACGTATGCACACATAAGAGTAAGCAAATGAACAGGCAGGGATGGCAAGGTTTAGTCTTATTCCACAATATATTTTATTATGATTAATATATATATATATTTTAGGCCAGATATTTATAGTTGAACTAAAAGCACTTGAAAATGGTGAAGGAGTAAGAGGGATCTATTACTTTTCATTGTCAGTGGTTTATGTTAGAGGCTGCCATCAGTCAAGACGATTCATATCAGCTCCATTATCACTTTTAAAGCAGTGTCCTCCCAACCATGATGCACTGACAGCTTGGTAATGGAGTCCAGTCTGGCCTTGCACACCCGGACATGCATCTGAGTTTGGCTGCAAATACACATACACTCAAATATGCTGCTAAGGGAAATTACACCTGTTTTTCAACTGAATTCAGATTTCTGCTGATGAACCTGATGAATATTTGGCTACTGTGGTTTGCATGGATCACTCATTCATTTACTTTCTTGTCTACCAGTTTAGTTCCATTCAGGGTCACATTCAGGGATTTATGGTGTTTGTTCCACTTTTTATTTGCAGAGTTATCTGAGAAGACCTGGTGACGTAGGACTCCAATCACAGGGACACGTCCTCTGCAGTGTTTAAAGCTGTTTGTGAGATAATGAATTATTTTACGTCCAGACTGAAATGTGACATTTTTATTTTGAAGGCCAGAGGCCTTTCAGTGCCACTTTTTTCAAACTTTACTGTTCAAGACATTCGGTCAGAGTACTGCATTGCATTGTGCAGTGTTTGAGCTTCTGATAAGCTGATTTCATCGTCTCTGGTACCTTGAACACACCGTCCATCATGCAGTCCCCTGTTTGCTTTAAAACATGTCTGCTTTTGGGCAAAATGCGATCTTACAGAGTAAACAAATTCAGTTCGTTCAGTTCTTTTACTCATGAAACATGAGCTTTTGATCTGAGAGAGATTTGAGGACGGGTCTGCTGGCATTATTAGAATGAGGCTATCAGAACAATACTGCAGTACTAAAATCCACAGTCTTAGAGGACTCAGGACTTTGTGTTTTAAAGGAAGTAATGATTTTTTGAAAACTTAATATGTTTTTGTCTACAACTGTGGCTATGTCCTTAATACCGATCACCAAATGTAGATTTTACACCATATTATTTAACACTACATCACTGCTGAAGCCGATGCCACTCCCTGGCAGAAGACAGAGCGACATTGTTTTCACTTCACTGGTCCAACATGGGCTGAATAATATTGCAGTGCTCCAAAGATAAATGTCTTCATCTTAAAAACAAACCCAGCAAACATTCTGGGCTTTAATAAATGTGGATACAATAGTCTAAACATTGAATGTAAAGGGAAGTTGAGATGTCAGCTGCAGTCATCCATCACTGCCCCATTTATCATTTTCAAAACAGTTTCCAAAGCTGCTTTGATATTAGTTCTTACATTTCTGTCCATCATATGTGCAGTTTCACCAGAGAGACAATGTCTCCCTCTGTGTTGTTACTTTTAGACCAAAGGACATGAATAACTTAAATTCTATAATCAGTTATGCCATATATTGGGATTGAGAGATGCTTGAGAGGCTGATGGAGGCAATGAGCTGCTGAAGTGGAACCTGGGACTTAACCCTTTCATAGATTTAATTTCTCATCGGAGAAGACAACTCTTGAAAACCACCTGCCTACACATACTGTATATGTGTTTGGTTTGTCAGCTACATCAGGGGGGTTCTTCTTCATTATTTGTATGTGTGTACTTAAAGTTAATATGTACTTTAATGCAGAGTTTGTTACAGTGTTTTACAGCTCAGTTTGAACTTGTTTTAAAAAGTTATAGCCTGCACAGAGATGTAGAGATGATGTCATCCTTTGACAAATCCTGGAGCTTCTTCACAGACAGTAAATAATGAGACAGCTCTTGGGACACTATGACAGCACTCATGCTGAATTTACAGGCATATACACGCATTGCCTGAATCACAGCTCAAAGCTTTACAAAACTCAGACAAAAGGCACATGAAAGTCCTTTCAGACTCACTGCAATTTTAACTGCAGTCGCCCCCGCTGTGCTGTTTTGTGCTGCTAGATACGGCAAAAACTGCCATGATGTGATGGCGTTGTGTCTGAAGGGATGATAAGCCAGAGTCAGCCACTAATTTAATTTTGCTGGCAGTAGTTAGGACTTCTGCCTCACAGCAACAAGGCTCTGGGCCCCAACTGGGGCCTTCTTGCATGGAGTTTGCATGTTCTCTCGGTGTCTGCGTGGGTTCTGTCTCCGAGTACTCTGGCTTCCTCCCACGGTCCAATCACATGCAGGTTCAACGCAACCTCACGTGACTCTAAAATTGGCCATAGATGTGAGCATGAGCATGTTGTTTGTCTCTGTTGTATGTGTCAGCTCTGTGATGAACTGATGACCTGTTCAGGGTGTTCAGGCCAAATCTCAGCTAGGATCAGCTCAACTACAGCAATGATAATAGTGTTTAACACCAAGTTTTAGATTACGTTTTTAAGCTGAGAGATTTTCAGCATTGACCTGTGACATCTTTTGACCCACTTCGGAACACTTGAAATTTATGCTGTGATGATTTCGGTCATCTTAAATATTATTAGTCTATGCAGCATTTGTCTTGTTACATTTAAAATCAGGCTTAGGGAGACACTAGTCTGTATTTGAAGATTTGACTTCCCTGTCCATGAGATGTCATTTCCTGATAAACAATAAAATTTTGTTCATGGCTGACACTGCACTTAGGGGCGCGTACTGATGACCAGAGTGCTTCCTGTTTGATACAGGCTATGAATGATACTGAGGACCACTACAGTACATGTGTCTATGGCCAGGTCTCACTGATTACTGTACAAAAGCACAATTTTATAACTTTATTCAGTAATTTTGGTGGATCACATTTTATACAAACATATTTGCTGCTCAGCTTCAGCTCTCTGTGGTTTACAAAGTTTCCTGCTAACTGAATCTACTTTTAGCAGGCAACAGAGCTGGGCTCAGCAGCCAGGCTGGACCCGGTTCAAGCTCAGCCTCCGAGACCAACAAGGGAATAATGTTACACTTCCTGATGGAAAGATTGCTAAGTAGCAAACCACTAACTGTCATTAGCTCAGTCAGCTGTGTAGCTAACTGAACTGACTCGGCCCATGGATGCCAAGAGCCAAACCTGGCAATAAAACCACCTTAGTAGGCTGCTGGATTCCCTGCCAGAGTGGCCACCACTGATTTCAGAGGTTGTGTTTGGTTCACTGGAAGATAGTGTGAGTGGAGCTTTAACACGCATTCACTATTGGCTGTTCAAAAATCAATATCTGTGACAGTTTTTACAGGAAACAAAAATGAGGAAGCAAACTCACATTAAAGAAGAGTTTATGTGTGACAGAGGTCTTTATCTCCTTAATTGATATTTCGGCTCACTCTGAAGGAGCAGGTAACAAAGAGCACTGTCTGCTCCAAACCATCTGTGTGTCATGGGGAGGCAGACGGCCAGGCAGGTGGGCGACACTGTTTGGGGACCCAGGTGCCCTTGGAACCAGGATCCTAAAGTGAGCCCGCAGATTACAGCTACTAATTAGTCAGCGGGCCAGAGTGCATGCAAACTCCTGTGCCAAGCTCCAGTGCATGCACACACAAACAAATCCAGACATACCTTACAACATGTGACTGATACCATGGAGGCCAGACTGAAAATTCGACATAATCATACCCACCAGATGAACATATAATGCCTGTAACCGCCGTATTATGCTGAGGTCACAAGCTTAATTGCTCATTTTGTTTATCTTTCCTGCTCATGCATATTCATAACAAGATTTATGATTTTATTAGCTTATCAAAGGCGTAAACAAATTGTTACACAGATTTTATACCTCTTATTTTAATAAGATTTTGATTAAAGGAACAGCCGCAAGCAGTCTGCAGGTAAATACGTTTTTTAACAGTAAGAAAACAGTAGACAGTAATACAGTTTAGAGTGCAGTTATTGGCTTTCATTATTCGGCTCTGATATGAATTACTGTGAAGTTTCTTTTCTGTAATATCTTATTGAAAAATATGTATTTTTGGCTGTGTGATTTGGTGCAGTTCAATAAGCATTTTTATTCACCACGCTACACACTCATACTGACGTGCTGCATACAAGTCACACTGGACAGCTTCCATGTGATGGTTTTGTGTTTCTTGTTTTGCATTTCCTGTTCTGTGTTGAAAAGGGTTTCTCCTAGAATATCTTGTGTTACTTTACTCCCTGTCTTTGTGTTTCCCGCCACTTTTGATTCCTTCCACCTGTGTCTCGTCATCCTACCTCCACTTCTGTTTTTAGTCTCCGTGTTTGTTGGTGTCACTTGTCAGGTTGTCTATGTGAGTTCCCCATGTCTGCATTGCTTCCTCCAAGTCCTTTCCGTTAATCATATGAGGGTAAGCCCCACAATGCCACTACTGTATGAGGAAAGCAATAAACCACTTACATAACTCCCTGCTGACAGCAGATTTATCTGTTGTCCAAAGGAAATTGGGATTTAAGACGTAAAAATAGCCACTTGTCTTACAAATGTTCTCACTGCATAAGCTTGCCATGTGTTAAACAGCTCATAAATGTACATATAAACCACAGGATGTAAATTACTAATAGATTCTGATACTGTGTGAGAAAGACATCATGCGCCAAATCTAAAATTGGAAACTACAGATGCTTTTTCCTGCTCGTGGTGGCTACAGGTGGTTAACTGAAATATATTCTTACATCTGGTGTGAGTGTCATTATTAGAGACCCATCAAAGTGACAGTAAAAAATCTTTTTAACAATCTTGTTCTGACACTGCTAGGGTTTGGTTGTGCTCAAAAACAACTTGGTTAGGAAAAAGTCACGGTGAAAGTTATTAGTGAATAGAGGTCTCCGGTGTCAAAGTCCAACATTTTCTTGAGCCACCCAACCATTCCTGCTTCGCTCTGCAGACTTTGTGGCTCTATGACATTATTTCCTCCCATGCTTCTGACAAACGATACTAGAGGGCTTTGTCACCAAAACCACACACCATGAGAACGCAATGCAAATAGAGGCAAAGTTGATAGGGCGATGGTGTAATGTCTGGATTGGGAGTGAGACTGTGTTTAAATGTTTCAGCACCATGAAGTGAGACACAATGAGACAGCGAGTTTGAATTTCTATCGAATATTTATTCAGCTGCAGAAATATTGAGGTTTATTTCCGAGACTTTCAGTGAAGAAAGTTAACCCAGTTTAGAAAGACTTTAACGAAGCTGATGTATTGTAATATTAAAGAAGTTTTAGGTGGTTGGAAGAATTCACCCACAAATGGAAGCCAGGCATCAGAGATGTGCTTTCCAGCCTTTATGTCAGAGGACAGGGAGGTTGCAGTTGGGTATTGTCCACATTGCAACAGTAGGAGACAACACACCATAATGAGCCTTCCACATGGTGAAGAAAACCGAAAGAAAGTAAAAGTGAAGAAACCTGCTAGGTACATTTGGTGAAATTAACTGTGCTTTCCCAGCCTCGCTTTCCATTGTCCAAGTTCTGCATGGGTGCCAGGCTGGAGGAGGTAGTGGTAGACTGTGTCAAATGTAGCAGACAGGTCAAACAGGATGAGGGTAGAGGATAGCAAGGAAGCCTGCAGAGTAGAGAGTTTCTGAAACAGCAAGGAGTCCAGTCTCGGTTCAGTGTGCTAACATGTTTTGAAGGTTTATTTTTCTGGTGCAGGTTTCCATTTCTTCATATGCGTGTCAGGTCACAGATAGCCAGCAGAGTGCAATGTAATGAATTCACTGCAGATAGACAGTGTGAAAGAACATTTGGAATTACTGAATCGTTGATAGGTGATATAGTTCTGGCAGTTCTAACATCTGTAGAAGTACAGCGCTTTTTGTAACACCAGGATTTAATGCAATTATAAAAATAGCAGCTCAAATTGCTCTCATGATGGGAGAGAAAAGCTCATACTGTATGTCTCTAAACACAGTGACTGCATGTAGTACTGTATGTACGCCAGTGGGAAGAATTCCAAGGGGGTAATTAAATTAATGTTGTCCTTTAATGGCTGGAATTTGATAAGCTCCATATTCACTTTGACACACTGAGTGCACTCTTAACAGAGAGCGCAGTTTGATGGCTGGCTATTGTTTTATACAGCCATCAGTGCAGCAGTGTGAGCCACAGAAATATATTTTCAATGCGTAACTGCTGGAGCAGAAGTGATTGGTTCCTCATACTAGATACCATACATTTGTGAGCAATGGAAGCCATCCCTTATGGAGTCAGTGGCAGCTCTGTGACCAAAATATTCAATCTGCATCATTGTGGACTTGAGGCATTACATTTATTAACTTTAGCTGGCCTCACTTACAGAAGAAACCCCTCTCAGTAATTGAAAATGGCTTCTTCTTCAGAATATTAATTCACACACACACACACAGCAGAACCTCTCCCCACATAGGAGATGGGGAGAATAGGATCAGGCTTGAGTTGGGGTTGTAGTTTCATTTATATTCCTTTACAGTTCAGCAGGTCTGGTTAAAGTGCCTTTTAACGCCCCAAGAAGGAATGGGATGTCAATTGTGGGAAGAATTTGCAGGTGACAGCCCTTGACCACCAGTTCACTCACACTGGTGGTGCTAATACCTCGAAGTGATTGTGGAGCAGCAGCATCTGCAGTTCTGCTATTTTATCATTAGGATTCCAGCAAGAGGGCGACTGGAAATAACACCTTGAAGCAAGTGAGGAATAATGGAGCACCGGAGGCTTTGAGGGGAAACGCGCCTAAATGTGAGGCGTGTAATCAGTATGCAAAAGATCCTCCAGGAGAGACAAAGTGTTCAAATATTTGTCTACACATGCTGTGTACACGAGGTGTGAAAGTAACTTCATCATCCATGTATGTTGTAATCTGACAAACAGACCTGCTTAATAATCTGGCTTTCAGTCACGTTTATTTCACCTCTCTTTGCTTTCATTGCTATTGGATGATCTTTTGATCTTTATTGTTCCATTAGTGCCTATAGCTAAAGCAGATTTACTGTCACAGTCTTCTAAAAGGTGATTTTCTTCTTGCCTTTTTTTTTTTTTTTTTTTTTTTTTTTTTGATTTTCAATTTTCTAAATGTCACCAGACAGACTGGAAGGGACACAGTAGAATAAAAGAAAATGAGGGGCATTAGAAATATAGAAATATGAAAATGAAAAAGCAGTATTGTCTGATAACCAAAGTAAGCAAACAAAGCTCAGCTTATGTCTGAGCATGGCAAGAAAACCTCTCATCATCTCCTTAAATAATATTTGCAATACGTTCTTATATTGTATAGTACACATCTATATCATTTTGTTTAGGGCTTCATTGTTGCATAATGATTAGAAGCTCTTATTATTATTTTCATTATTATGGTTCATAAAATAAACAACAGTGGAGCGAAAAGGCCTTGGTTGCTGCCAGCGATCTTCTCTGGTGACTGTTTGGGCTGCTTTGTTTTTGTTTTTTGGCTGGCCAAGCGGAACGTGCCCTACAATACACCAGCAGGCGCACAAACAAAACATTTTGTGAAGAGACAAGAGGTCAACAAGCGTTACCAGACGGATGCCATCAACCAAGCATTCCTGCACACTGCTGCAATTACAAACTCATAACATATACTTAATTACTGTTAAAGAAAGCCCAATATTTGGAAGATCATATGTATTCTAATGAAATTCTTGAATGAATGAATTCTCCTGGCATGCGACTAAAAGCCAGTCCCAGATTTACTCTCATCCGACAGCTTGTTGCTTAGTTGCTCTCTTCTTTTCTCTTCTCTCTTCTCTGCTGAGTCTGAATGCATTGCCTGCTTACCCAGCTCTGGTTCTGGCACAACACCAGCTCCACTTCCCGTCAGTATTTTCCCGCAACCTGGGCCTGAAATGTTCCTCTTCTTCCCAGTGGTCCAAATCGACTGTGATGCAAACACAAACTCTCCCGATGTTCTGAGCTCACAGTTCAAACAGCTAATCTGAGCTAACATACGCTAACAGCAGCTATAGATTACAGCAATTTACTTCATCCACCTGAGGTGCAGCAGCTGGAGGATCATTATCCCCACAACATATGATCCTTGAAGATTGACTTGAAGAGTTATGTATGAGTTATGGATTTTGTTTGTGCCACATCAAAGATGATGTCATAGCAGATCCATGATGTGTTGCTATGACAATCAGTGAGGAATCCTTCATTGAGGAGTAATTATGTTAAGTCACAGGGTCACATGGGGCTAGAGCCTATACTATGTAAAGTGTAAAGCAAAATCAAGAGAAGTACCTGATGCCCGAAGTGAGCTGAGTAGATCCGAGCTGTACCATGCAGTGGAAATGCAGCTTTGGTGGGCCATCAGTATGAAATATAGACGCCCACAAGGTTCCAACTGGGATCATTAGACACTGAAGAACTTTCTGGTCTTTTTCATTTAAACCTGCCATGCTTTTTCCTGCCTGGGTCTATCTTTCAATCCAGTTCTCTTGATCATATTGACAGAAAGTTTCACACCTCTTGGGCACTGGCTTTTTCAGAGAAAATCCTCACATGAACTGTTCTCTTGTCGGCTTCTGTCAAAAGAGTGACAGAGATCTTCCTAAAGCTAACAAATATCCCCCTCTAAAACTTCTCCAAGCATGTCGGCAGAAGTATAAATGCTCCATTTCTACGGCTCATTTCTTCTATTTTTCAGCTATCTGATACCGGCTGCATCCCTGCTGGAGCTCCAAACATTCAGCCCTGGGAAAGTGGCTTATAGCAAATGTGGAAGCAGTTTTGATAATAGGTATCAACCAATTTTGTCTGACCCCAATTTGATACCTGGATATTGTGTTGGCTTCCTGATGATAAAAAATAGTGCTGCTGTCATGCCATTTTGATGCAATGTTTGGACAAAAAGCATGTCTATCTATCAGACATGTAACTCCTACTGTACATGATACACACTGGAACAGCAACACAGCAGTGATGTATGCATTTATTACACGTCACCTCCTCTGTATATCAGGCAATCTTTCTGTTATTTTCCCAACAGTGTCAGAAACAACTTGCCACAGTCACATGCTGCATATTTGAGAGATGCAATTTATCACTGCAGAGTCAGATGTACAAAGTGGGAAAGTGTGTTTCAGGGTATATTTATCAAGTTATGTGTGAAGTCTAGTAACTTGACAGGACTGTCAAGATACCAACTAGCACAGCCAATCATTTATCCGTGTTATTTATACCATGGTCTTAGTAAATGCTGGTTTGAGATTGTCTGAGTGTGTCTGTGTTTTAAAATAGTTTAATGTTCATTCACTGTGCCCCCTTACTTGTATAAAAGCATGTCAGTGATTTCTTAAAACTGTGGCAAAACTTCCCTCTGGCAGTCTCACTCTCTCTGTCCTGTTCTTTTCCTTGTCCTTGCCATCTCTTTCTTCCTTCCTGACGAAGTGATGAACAGGTCGTGGGTCACATCTCTCGCTCGCGTCCAGGCGCTGTCTCTCACCCTTCATCTCCTTGCAGCTCTCATTCATTAGTTCCGTGTTACTGACTGTGCAGTCTCTGCGACTGCTTTGATGTACAGTATGTTGGTGTTCGAGTCTGATGTCTGCTGTACTATATCTTGCACCATTTAGTACAATAGTATCATTATACATACTAACTTGCTTTCAGCACCCCAGCTGGACTGACTTCCAGTGTCCCTGTCTATAGGCGACAACCCACGTATTCTTTTGCCAACATTTCTCTTTCCCACTTGGCTCTCACTCTGTCTCGCTGTCCAAATAAACTCCATCAATGAACGTTGTAAGGAATGCCAGAACATTTTGCAGAGACTTTTATGATATCTAGAGGATGAATTCATTGATCACCTGGCTTTTCCTCTAGCACCGTGTCTCTGCAACTAGTTTGGTCTATGACCAAATACCTGAAAAACAAATGGTATTCCCATCACCCTCAGCTGATGGTGATCATTGTAAACATCACACCTGCTAAACATCAGCATAATACATTGTCATGCGAGCATGCTAACGTGCTGACATTAGCATTTAAAAGCACCACTGCTCTACTGGCCTGTAGGGAGCTGTCCATGGTGCTGAAGGAGCACTTTTCATTCCCAAGCATAATATGGCATTGCTTCTGTTATTGGTTTAATTTCAGGGTATAGGTTAAAGAAACATTGCCTACCTATTTTTGTGTAGATGACTGAATGTCTCTTTGTATATGGGACTGGTGCATAACTTTCTTGTACTTTTGACCACTTTTGTTATGTGGTTTTGGACAGTACTGTGGACATCTTGTGAAAAGTTGCACTTGTTTGTCCAACCACTAGTTGGCAGTGTAAGCACATTTATTACCTCAAATGAACTAACCCAAGTTATTTAAAAATCAGTCATTTGTATGTCTGACAGAGATATACAACTTACTGATCTCTACAGCATGTTACTCCAAACTATTGGCGATCTGTCAGAAGAGCAAACACGTATATAACAGTGATGACATCAGAATAAAGTGCTAAAATTCTTAAATGATGCATACTTTTAATACCACCTTTAATTAAACTGTCAAATCATCACCAGATATTGAATCATCTGGACTTAATTTGAGTATCAGCTTTCAGTAAATATTCACACTGACAAGTGGTGCTCTCTGCTTTTCTAATTATAAGGCAAATCAAGAGTCCATCAGCAATCAGCAATAATTGCTGTGTAGACTCGTGCTTGATTCCGATTGCTTCGCACCACAGCAGAGAAGATACATCTCCGTACATTTACATTTTAGAGTGCACATAGATTGCTGGATTGCCTAATTTTACTTGGAGTGTAACCATTCCTCTAATCAGTGTCTCGCAAAAACAGCTGTGTTAGTCCAGGTGGGAAGATTCAGTTTAGCTTGTGGCAAACAATTTGGAGTCTGTACGTTTGTTATTGTGCGAAGAACAAGATGAGTCAAAGGACATGTTGTACATTCTTTACCATTTTTTGTGTTTCTTAGAAAAATTTAAAATTCAAACCATGTGCAAACTCCTCATCATAAAAACAGACAAAGATGAAAATAGTTTCATCATGTAGCCTACTTACCCATGATAGAAGCACATAAATCAAGAAAAAATGTCCAAATCTGAAACACTCCCTGGAGTGTAAGGAAGCCAAAACACTGTTGCAGACACGTCATAGAACCGTACCCTGTGGAATCAAGGTGTTATCATAACGTTACCTCAGTTTCAGAGTGGTGCACCTCGGGGTGTTTCTTCAGGTGTGTAGTATTGTCTCCCAAAAATAATGTTACATTAGGGATGCTGATATATTATCCCTGTTTACTGCTGTAGTTAACTTCATATTTAGTGTAAGCCATCATCATAAACAATCATCACCATCATCATAAACATAATCCCCACCATGAAGCATGGCAGAGGTTATTATGAAAAGAGAACACTGCTATACTATGACATTTATTTTCTGGAAATACTCATGATTTTGAAGTTAACAAAATAATAAATGACATATTCCGACAGAAAAAAAAAGGTGATATGCTTAAAAAATAAAGTTTAGTAAATGCAGCACTAATTTGTTTTTGTCATGATGTGAAAGAAGTGATTCTGTCCGTCCACAAACCTGCACACCCTTTGTTTTTTCTTCTTTTTTATCCCCACCACTTTTCTGTTATCTCAAATGCCATTACAACACTTTCTTAACACTCCCTTTGGGTCACATTTATGCCATTTTGAACCCATGTGTTTTCTTGTTGAAACAGAGTGTGGGTGATTTGTCACTGAGTGGCCATCAGATGAAGGGCACAAGGTCATCTGGCATCAGTCACATGGCAAACAGTCACACATCACCATGATTCCTCTACCTCGCTGCTGTGCTTTGTGTCTACATTCCTTTTCTTTAGTTTCTCTCGCCCTTAGTCCAGTAATGCAGCTTTAAACTTCCAGTAATCTGTATTTATTTTTTATAGTGAGATTGATTATAATGTGCAGTGAGGTATACCCACCACTGCAGCTCCTCAGCGACTTTAACCTCATTTGTTTTGGGTTTATACAGGCAGAAAGTTCCACTCTCATCAATCCCAATCAGTTTCCAACTCAACCAGGCAGCTTTTGCAGTACAATCAGCTCAAAGAAACCCACTGTACACTGCCTGCCCTGGCGGAAACAGCTGACAGACATAGTGAGCAGCTGGCAAAGAAAGTAAAACAAGACAAACAAGCTACTTATACTTATGTATAGGAGCTGGCGGTTCAAGGCAGTATGTCAGGGGTCTGTGAGCTCGACATGAGTGGCCAACAAAATCTAAAAATAAAAAAGTAATTCATTAATTTTTAAAAGGGATGGCCTTGCAACTGAAATGTTTCCTGTTTATTGGACAGAATACCTTTAACTACCAGAACATGTTAAATAAGATAAAGCATTGTTTTCCATTCAGTTTTAATAATTCAGAATAATTACAACCCACTACAGTTAAGTCTCTTTCTCTGCCTGAACTTGTAGTTCACTGGGAATCTTTGCTTCAGTTTGAAGAAGCATGTTTTGAAGTTAAGCTCTTGTATTTAATACCACTCCATATCCTTCGCCCGAACCGGGTGCCACTCTGTCCCCTTGAACAAGCTCTTTTAATGAACACCTCCTACATACATATCACTTTCATGCCTGGGTGGTAATTACCTTCTTCTCAACCCAAAAATTAATTACATATCCACAAATTGGCAATTTACCCACTGAGGCAATGCTTACACCCGTTATAATATGATTCCCCATCAAAAGATGGATGTTACCTCGAGCATCTGCCAAACTATGTTCATCGCTCTGCTTTCCCTGAAGGTCAGGCTGCGTACCGGCTGCCAGCGTAGCCCAATGCAACCCACCGGTCTCAGGTGTGTTCCAGAACCTGCAATCTGTTCTCACTTGGTTGGATGACACAGGGAAACAAACACCAGCACAAGCGGCGCATGGAAACAATTACATACATGTCATCCTTCTTCCTTTCACATTTTTGACAGATGAAAACACCACTGGGTGGCAGCTGCCCCTACTTAGAATACATTTGTTCTAGGTTGGTAATATGTTAGTTTTGATGGGAACTGTTGTGTGTATCTTACATTTGCATGTCCTCTTGAGTTGTTTTGTAATCAGTTCATTTTAAAGGGGGAGTAGCACCCACTTTACTCAGCAGAATCTGCTTTGTTATCATGTGGAGTACAGCTAAGCCTGTGAAAAGTTATGTAACGTCTTCTGTTGTTCTGGAGGAGAACACTGTGTAGGTGTAATGCATCTTTGTTTCAAAAGCATTCTTCCTTGACCTTGTGTAGTTTCAAGACTCAGTGTTCTCAATAACAGAGCTGTATTTTGACTTCCTAATTAGATCCCATGTTTGACTCTCATTAAGCAAAAACCCAAAACAAGTTTCCTCTTGTTAAATAATGTTACTGTCAGCTGCTTTAACAATGCTTTACAATGTCATTTTTGCGAGATTGGCCCACTGGGAAACTTTAGTTTGTCATAAGAAAAGAAGCCGAAATCATCAACAGGCTCCCAGCAAATCATTGGCACCAAAGGCTCATGTTGACACTTCATTTTAATATACCATATGCTGAGCAATATCCTGCTTCTGTAGCATAAATGAAATGTTTGGTTTGTAATTAGAAATTATGTAAAAATGTATGATGGATGTGTCATATAACAGCAGGTGTGAGGCTGAATTTGTAGACATCTTTTAACATCCCTTTTGATCGGGATGTTTATGGATGATAACTGCTAGCCTTAAATAGATCTTCTGGTCTAACTCCTGCTTTGGAGACTTGAACTACAGTACCCACAACCACCTTTGTATTCACCACTGCACCCCTGCCTACATCCTCCGTGTATCAGCCAACTGAGATATCATGTGTGCAGCAGACAGGTATCAAATAGAAGAAAGCAGGCACACACTTGAAGGGCATGGCACAGATACTTACTCAGGCAGTTGTTATCTCGCTCCTGCCGTTCATTGCCACTACAGAGTTCTGCATAACAAAGTGAGATTAGCTGTTTATCAAAATGATTCCAAGCTCACCACATTGGTGAGCGATGAATCAGGCTGCATGATAACCTGCTAGCTACCCTGCCCTGGAGCGGGATATACTCTGGCTGCCAGTTCCAAAAGTACAACAAGCTTGCCATCTAAATCAGCAGTCAGCTATCTGGGGAACTGGCAGCACATCTCTGTGTAGATTCTGCAGACCATGTATACATACACTGGAGCAAGAGGCAGGAAGAAGTCTCAGAAAAAACTCTGAGTGATGGTTTAGTTCTGTATTCACTGAAGCCAAATGTGTCCTGTGTTGCTTGTATACTGGCTGGTTGGAACCCTGCAGTGTTGCTGTACACCACTGCTCATGTGCTATATTGGATTGCACCACCCACCAAATGAGACCAAGCAGATCTCAAAAGTTGTCCAGAAATGTTGCACTTCATTAAGAAGAAACAAATTGCTCAACCAGGAAACAGAAAACTTTGCAAAGTGCTGCAAAATATTTTGACATTGAAGAAATCCCCCAAGCCAGACAGAGTCACGCTCCTTGGCACCATCATGCAATAGAAACTAACTTATAATTGCATATGTATAGTTATTTACAGTAAACCATGAAGTTGACTTAGATTCTTTCTCAGCACGCTTCAACTGCTTAACCGTCACCCACCCTGTAGCAGAATTCGGCTGCAAGCCAACATGTGGCATCAGCTGACAGTTTCACATAAGGGGCACCAAACAAAAAGTCAAATATTCCAGGCATAACTTTGTCAGCAGTTTTAAGGCTTTTACCAAAATGTCTTTAACTTGTGAAACTTTATTGTCAAAAATTTGTGCCCCGCAGGCTTTGAATTATTTACTTTTTACCACTAATATTTCATCAGGTTACACGTGTTCTGACTGTGTTTATCTCTTGAATTTCCCCACATGCATGCAGTCACATACCCACAGGGATCTAGTGAGAGTATTAAGTACAGAGTGATTGTCGATTGAACACAACAATGTTTTAATTAATAACCTAAATTTTCCATTTTTGATGTTAAAGCATCATCGTGGAGATCAACATAACTTGCATCATCATACGTAAGCTGTATTTGTATTTGTGTGTGGGAGACCATGAATCAGTCAAGAGACAGTGGCTCATTTCTGGGACAGCATCCTTTTTTACATGCTAGCAGGCTTGGCATTCTGTGAGAAGCTGTTGCATATTATAATTGTCTCAACAGCTGGTTACAGTGTTTTGGCTCAGAAGATCACATTGAGAATGTAACAGTCTATGTATGTGCTGGCCAACTGTCAGGGCTGGCTGCAGTTTGACACTTAAAGATTCTCTAAACCTATTTTTTTTCTCAAGCAGCTTCTTACTCTGAGGCTGCATCCACACAACATTTTCATCCAAATTTTAGCAGTTTTTGGTTGTTTCAATTGGGAGATTTCTGTCTGCGCTGTTTTGTTTGTGCTCTTCCCGCTGGTTTGAACTGAACGTGGCTCAGTTGGAAAACATGTGAAGTAACAGCGCTCTGAGAACGAAGAAGGACTTTTAGGGTGAAAAGTATATATTTCAAAAATCGGGGAGAAGAGCTTGAGGAAGTGCCTGCATGCCCAATTTTTTCAAATTCATAAATGTGGAAATAAATTAATAAGTCAATCATTTCAAGCAAATCAAATCAATGAATTAACAGAATAATGAATGCAATACATGCGATATATGTGAAAATACAATTTTTTTTCTGTTTATGGTGACAAATAAGCATTAAATTAAATTACTATTTCTTTAAGCACATTATAATACAACTCAAAGTGTGATAAATGGATTTATGTACTTAGTTTCAGCCATTAAGACTCTCCATAGATGAAGCCCTGCCAGTCGGTGATGATTAATACATTGCCAGTCTTGATGTGAGAACTCTTGCATTTCTTATATCACTTCTGCCCTCACTGCTGTCTCCATCTACGCTGTTCTCCAACTTTCTGATTGTCACACAAAGCTCACACAGCTCTGCTCCATAAAACGTAACGCTATCTCAGTATCCTCGTCTGTTGCAACATCACCCATCCATTTATTTCCAGACAACACAGTTTGGAACTCATTTAAAAATCTCCCCGGAGTCTCTTCAGGACAGTTGCCACAGTTTGCGGATGCTCGTCCCCCCACCCGCACTGATCCTTGTGCTAAATACATCAAAGACAAATGTCATGTAGTTCAGATGGGAAACAGTTGCCTGGTTTGCCGCTGCAGGCAAGTGGAATGAGTTGCAACACTCGTCTGCCTTTGTGGACCTCATTACAGACATGAGTACAAATGAAATCCTCTCGTCTAGCTTAGTTCTAATTTTAATAACTGTGATGGATGATTCCTGCAATGATGTTCCCCATATGTGACCTTCCTCTTATTCTAGTTGCAGATGTCTAAGTAGTCACAGTGTTTGTACGGCTGTTCCTCTTTTTTAACCATTTATCACTGTCAGTGTCATTTCTGCTCCGTGTTTTGTGCTCTGCACAACCTCATCGTGTCCTCTGTGTCCTTTGTACTTTGATACTTTGACCTAATTTCATTCATTGACTGATATAATAAAGTGCATAATAATGTGAAGTTTGATTTGATGAAATAGCGACAGTGTTTTGGAGTGTTTTTGATAATCAGCGCAAAATATTTTTTCCTATTTTTTCTTCTTTTTTTCTTTGATTTCATCCTCTTGATCTTGTCAATCCATAAAACATTTTTTTTCTTATCCAAAGAACTATATATCCTTCACATGTGGATAAAAATAACATGTTGTTACCTAACAGGAAAAGCACTGTCGCTTTTGATTTCCATGCTGATATACTTTTTCTTTTATCTTTCATCCAATTACAGTGCCTTCATAATTCATGACAGTGTGGATTACTGTGATCATTTCATTTCATTCTGAAAAAAACAAAAAACAACAACAAAAAATGCACAAACAAGCAAACAAACACTCACTGAAATTACTGGTTAGACTTATTAAATCAAACCTTGTATAATTGGCTTACCCTGTTCTGAAAGGGAATCCTGAGCATGCCACAGGCGGTTGCCTCTCATGCTGCAGCCGAGCTGCCTGCTCCTTTCCTCTCTTGTGTCTTTACTGTGTTTGCTCATCAAGTGCCGTTGTACATACTTAGCATTTTGACTTGTTTAGCAAGTGCGTCTGCAATTTGAAGGTATTCATGCTATAGAAATGATTTTGGCAGCCGAGTCAAAGAAGGGTTTGCTTTCTTTATTCAGCCGTACACACAGACAGTAAGGCTTTTTAAATAGCTTGAGTAACACTGACATCTGCTGGGACAGTATATTGTAGAGAAGGTCCACAGTTTAAAACCTACAAGTTATGGATCTATACTGAGTTGACAATCGTGTGTAGGTTGAAGTGATCTTTGTTTTGTACTTCAGTAGATTTTTTAATGAATATATAAAAAAAAACTTTAAACATTTCAATTAAGAGTGAAATTAGCTAATTGGCTACTTAGAAAAGAAGCAGGCATGCTGTTGAGACATGTCTTAAGCATGTCTAAGTCTGTTCTGTTTGATATGACACATTATGGCAGCATGGCCATCCATCAGTCACTGCAGCACTGTCACTGACAGCCATTTACATCACTCGAAATAGCTGCCAGTGCCTGATGGCGGTAATATCCTTGAAGTTTTAGCAAGCAGCCACAGAGTCTGTTTACAAGCACAACAGGAGCTCCGCATGCCATTCCTGACGACTAATTGCACTTTCTCTATCTTTGTTTCCAGGTAAGACATTTTTCTGTGTGTTCATCACCGAGGGGTACTGTAAGGTAAACTCTCTGTAAATGAGTCCATATCTCTTGTGTGTGTGTGTGTGTGTGTGTGTGTTTGTGCATGTGTGCGCTCCATCTTATTCTCAGTCGGTCTGTCTCTGTTGATATTCATCTTGCTAATTTACAATTCACTCACTCCTGCAAAGACTCTCAATTTGTCCTGACCTTAGTTGTTGCCCAGAGACTTGGACAGAATGAGTTTATATTCGTGCTTCGAGTCTCAGAAAAAGACATACCATTTTGTGCCAGTGTGAGTGTGTGCGTGCGTGCACATGTTCTTTTGCATGTTTGTGTATGTGAGTGATCAGGTGCCATTAAGACCTAATTAGGTCCAAATTGCTGTTTGTTACTTTCTGAATACTAATGTGCCCTCCCCTCCCCTAAAACAACTCCACAGCTCAGAAGGCGTGACATACCACTCGATTAGCCGAGCCTGAGCGATCACAGCCGAAGATCGACTTCAGTGAGAATCATCTGAGATGTGAGCTTATGGAGAATGAATACTGCTCAGCGAGTGCGAGCTGCAGACTGAATCACGCTGCCTGCACTGTCAAGTTGGCAAAGACCATGTCATACAATCTTCTTTCGAACAAGGCAATTCATTTTTTTTTTTTCTCCTTCTTACTGGCCCTGAAAAAGAACAGCAGATGAATCCCACCTCCCTCTCCGTGATGGTATTTTGATTTCAGTTTCCCATTTCCAGTTTATCACAGTTTGATAAGGTCACCTCACGCTGTCACCTGCAGTATCCAACTCCATTTACTCAAGCGCCCTGAAATGCTATTATCAATAGGAAATATTGTCCAGACAGACTGTAGCTCTTCCAGCGAGGAAAACATCAATGTTTACTGTTCGGAAATCAAACCCTTGCCCCAGGTGCCAGCCACTATCTGTCTTCTCTGGGGGAAAAAAAAAATCTCCAACAGGGATTACTAATCCCCTGCTTGTTTGTAGTGCTGCTGCGATTCAGCACAACAAGATTATCCCAGTGGCTGCATACAATTTGGACCTCCAGATGAAATGATAAATGCCAAGAAATGTTTATTTCGGTGAATAAACTCCCTAATCCATGCCAATAGACTGCACTTGTTTTAGTAATTGCATAGTAATGGCTTCTCTATATGCAAACCTCCCAGACTGTCAATACTTGAATGGGAGTACAACTTGCCAGCTGTGAAATATTACGATCAGGATGACCCAGATTCCTTCCCCCTGCCTCTAATGAGGTGCTCAGTCGTATTGTGGCAGAATTTCTACATTTATATTTTCCTATTTATGTCTGTCTGTAAAGACAGCGTAGATAGCTCTCTCATAAAGAAACAGGCGAGTCTATACATGGTTTTCAGCTTGGTTTAGTTTGTGGAGATACTGAAAAGCTAAATTAAATGATTGAACAAATGTGTTTTGAGTGATTAATTCTTTGAATGGAATTCTTGTAAGATAGGTGTAACCATCCTTATTGAGATGCAGGATTAAGTTTTCTAAGCCTTAAGCAAAAGCCATTAATGAATGACAATGTGGATTCACTTAGTGCAAACGCTTCCCACTTTATATGCATGACAGTCTGTGGAAATTGCACACAGGGCCAGGTACAAGTCTCACAGGACCGACTACAAGAAATAAAGCAATGTTTTCGAGCTGGAAAGAGTAAACTACCAAGATTACGCCTAACCAGTCAATACTGTCTCACCTGCAAGCTAGCCCGAGAGCATCAAGTGCAAAAAAGGACACTGAATAGCTCAAGCTGACAGACGGTCGATGTATTGGAAGGCTGTTGCTGCAAATTAGAAGGAGGGATACTTAGACCCCGGTGTCATTTCCAGCTGCTGTTATTGGTCCTGGTGTTCATTTTTAAGGCGCTGGCAAATGATGGTGCCAATCTGGTCTGAAGAGGATGTACAGCCAGCTTTTTCACAAAGCAAAGGGTGCAGACAGGTCATGACTAGGGCTATTGTGCTGAGGCCTTGCTGGGCAGAGTAATAACAATAATTATCTTCCAAGAAAACTTCTCAGAAATCACTCTGGATCGCTAAATTTGCCAGAGCCCATTATCAGCGGTAAAACTAATCTAATTTGAGAAAAGGATTTGAAGTTTCTTCCCTTAAATAACTTCAAATTACAGTAAGTTTTGATAGCAATGGAGACTAAAGTCACAGTTTGTTGTGCCGGCTCCAGTAAGACTGACGTTAGCTAATTGCAGATACATCAGGATTGACATATGTCAGCTGATAAGCAACAAGAAATGTCAGAGAAATGCCAAGTTTGAGGTCATTTAGGAACAGCGTCAGCACATGTTCACGGTTTATCCACCACACAGCTCTGACAAATGATTTTTTACCACCGTGGACAAACTGAATGAGCCGCTTGGGTTTGATTTTGGACATTTATTCAGGTTTTGGCTGTTACGCACGGCGTTGTGTAATCTTGCACAACTGGTAAACATATTTCTGTGGATAACCAACCTTGTCATTCCATTCATCCATGTGGACAGATTATTAATTCAGGGGCACAAATCTTTGTCTCTGCACAGAAATTATCAAAAAAAATAATAAATGACACACAGATACAGAGGTTTGTGGAAAAGGCTCGAAAATAACAAGATGATAGTTAAAATAGAACCGACAGTTCAACGGCGCACTGATACGTGATCACTTTGCAGCGTATTGTTTGAAGATAGATGAAAGTATTCGATGGGAAGGACGCCTCAAATATGATATGTGTGACTGCATATGTTGGTTGGAAGATTGTCTCTATTTGTGCTTAAATATAGCAACATTCAAGCACTAATATGATGATCTGTATGTAGAGTTATGAGTCCTGATTACATGCAGGACATCAAGGCCAATCCCCACGACGTCAGTGGCGCTGGTACATCTGCTGTACATACATACAGTACAGATGTCAGGGCTCCAACACTGTAAAGCTTTGTGTCGTGTGTTGTAGCCTCAGGCTGAGTGTATCCCCTGACAGAACAATGAGTCTCAGCTTTGACATGTTTGTGTATTTCGTGACTGCGCGGAGAGAGATATATGCACAAGTGAGAAAGCCAGTGTGAGAAAGTAATGAGACGGCCATGATTGCATACATACACGTGGGTGTGCGTGTGTGTGTGTGTGTGTGTGTGTGTGTGTGTGTGTACGGGCATGTGCTAGCTTGCAAGTCTCCTTGCTCTTCCTCATCCCCTTTGTAAATCACAAAGAGGATCAGTGTGACAGTCGGTACAATAGGAGACGAGATACAGACGAATCAGCTGGGCTTTTATACCAGCACCCAGGCAAAGTTGCCTGTCACAATATATCAATGAGCACGGCTGATAATTTCCATAATCCATTGCTGCGAGTTTGAACACAGCAAGATCCTTCCAACGATTCTGCATTCATATTCATCAAATGAATACTGTGCTCTGCAGATCTCTAAGGTCAGTTCCTTTCATGCACCTCATAATTAAGACATTATTTGAAGAGTGGGGCAAGAATATACGTAGATCATAGCATAGGGTGACATTACAAAGCATAAATCCTGGGAATTATTGCTCCAAATACCTACTATGAATTATAAAGTGTGTGTGTGGGGGTTCGTGTCAGCTAGGCTTCCTTTTTTTTTTTTTTTTTTGTTTAAACATCCAAATCCTTGAGTGTGTGTGCTGCTTCTGCAGGCATCTGACGGACAGGAAGGTGGTGCTTCCAGCAGGATTTCATATCGACAAGACAAATATAAAGCTACAATAACTAATCAATTCTTATTTTCACTGATAAAGCCTGTTGAATCTTTTGGCAGAGCCGGAGGAAAATTCACCACATTCCATATTGCAAGGAAATAATAACATCCCAGCCCCAATTTTTAAAAGTCATGAGGTAAATAAATCATCATAAGAGACCAGCATGTGCAGTCTGACTTAATAAAACAACATAAAAAAGTCAGCTAACCTGTGAGGACGTGTTATAAAATGTCATTTTTGTTTGGATACATTAGGCTAAATAAAAATAGAGTACCTTAAATGAATCTTCTGAGCGGTGACGCCAATTTCAACATGAGTCATCCATCAAAGCAGTTTGAAAATGACTCACTGAGAGAGAGAGAGAGAGAGAGAGAGAGAGGGAGAGAGAGAGAGAGAGAGAGAGAGAAATCAGGATGTCACAATAAGAGAAGAAAAGAAATCTGCTGAAACCTACAATTGAAACTACAACAGCAGTCAAGTACAAATGCAGGACATATTTTTAGCACATCATGGAAAACTAAACCCATATATTTTAAAAGAGCATATATGCAGCATATCTATACCCCTGCTACTCCGTGGAAGAAAGTCAACAGCCTGAAGGTTATGATAATGAAACGCTGCTTGTCTGCACTGAGTCTGTGTGCCACTGGGGGGCAAAGTAGCACTATCAACATTTAGCAGCAGTGACCTATTTTTCCAAATGTTGTGCTCCTCTCTTGCATTTGTTGTTGCCCCCTTTGAAATGAAAATATGTATGTGAGCATAAACATATAAAGCATTACCATATCAATTGGCGCTGCTGAATGCTGTGTCACTGCAGCAAAGGCCAAGCATATCATTAACAAGTCGCGGACATCAAATGACGACACCTTAATTTTTTCGTCTCTCGTCATTAGCAGAGCAACAGAAAGGCAGAGAGACGGAGGGAGCGATGTGGGAGGCAGAAAAAGATTGGAGCTTTCAAAAGTGCTCACACCTGATCATTATCCTCACTAAACTGTCATATGTTTGCCACGGTGACATGCTGCTGCAGCACACTTTTATTTATTTGCGAGCCCTTCAACATTACAGTGAGGGCTCCTTGGTTGACTTAACAGGATTTAAGACTACAGCTGTATATCCATAAATAATCCACCTTGAGTATCCTCACACTTCAAAGAGACGCTGAACATTTACATTTTGCTCTCACCGTGGATGGAAACATCTAAAAATAGTCACGTTCGAGGGAAAACACATGCTTTGGTTTGAGGTACTGGGTGGTTGTTCTTTTCCGGGTGTTCGCAATTGCATCAGGCAGACAGCTGAGCATCTGCTTCTAGTCTGCTGTTGATTTATTGCGTGTCCAAAAACGCTGGTATCCTCAGGTAAAGTGATGATGAACCCGCAGCACCTCTGGGAGGTTAATTGAAATGGGGTCCAGCGCTGCAATAGGAGGAAATCATGATGACAAACTGGTAGCAAAGAAGTAGAAAACCTCGATTAGAGAGCAACTCTGCGAGAGAAGATTGGAGGAAACTTTTTTTGGCACTGACAGTCACACACGAACCTTGCTGCTCATATTGAAGCTATGCAAAACATTCAAAAATTTGCCAATCCCTTTTCTATTACCTACAGTACAATAGCTGCAAGCTGACATGCAGTGTTAGCGTACACAACCAGGCCTGTTTCAGAGAAAGATTGTTCTGCTGCAGCATCTTTTGTTTGTACTGGAAAAGGAGACAAATTTGACTATAGAAAAAAATGAATTTAAAAGCTCAAAACTAGACAGCCACACAAAGAAAACAACAACACAACAAAGAAAAAATAATCAATACATACATTTTAAAAAAAGAACACTAAGAGGCAAAGTTTTAGGTTCGTGCTGAGAAAGATGACACTGTCTTTGTAGACCAGCACCCTCAGGCAGGTAGGGACAGGTAGGGAAAGTTGTGATCTTGGAAAACAATAGTTTAGCATGAAGTTAGGTCCCAAGACTAGATTATATGATTGCTTGATCTTCCTTTGTCTAAAATCCAATTATTTTTTCTCACTAGCTGCATAGATTTATCACATATCTCTTAAATGACCTGAAAGGTTTTAGAGTTGGCTACTGCTGCACTATATGAAAGTTGATGCTAAAGGAATGATTGAAAAACATGACAAATATGTAACTTAAGCAATTAATAGAAACACATAATTAATTTCACATATTTCATGTCATTCTCTTCTACATAATCTGAATGATGATGCAGATGTGGAACAGGCAGCTTCCCCTCTCCTTCATAAACCATGAGCGGAGCGACTTTCACCGTCCACTCTGATGTTCGTTACCTTGGTCGGGTTCGCTTGTCTCGGACTGTGTTGAGACGTATCGGCATTTCTTCAAGCTCTAAAACAAATCTTTCCATCACTGCTTTGACAGTCGCTGTTTTCGGATTGAATGCGCGTTGCGTTACTATGACAACTAGCAACCACAGGCTGTCATCTTGGCAGTGACACAATAACTGATTTAACAGACCTTTAATATGGCGATTTATATTTGTTCTTGTATGCGTGTACATTGGAAAACACAAGATAAGAATGTAGTTAATGTAAATGTCACCTCTGTTTTTTTTATATGCTGAAATGCTATTAATAATAATATGATTAGAAAATGAAATAAAATTAATAAACCATTAGCAAGCATTGTGCTAAAGCACGGTCAAGGTATCTTTATGAAAAGATGAAAGTCATGATGTAAAAATAAATTATAGTTTTCCGTAGACATTTTACTGGATTAGAATGAACCTGCATGCTTTGTGGATGATGAATACAGCCACCTTCTTCAACCTTGAAAAACATGACCAACACACTGTTACCACGGCACTAAATGTTTCACAGTCAGTTCCATGAGAATGGTTATATTTGCATATAAAGATGGATAACAGCGCCTTTAAACTAAACATATGTGAAACAACGTAACGCTACAAAATGCGAGAATATTTCTCATTTATAGTTTCTTGATTCCTGATTTTGCCGTAGACTTTTCATACATGTTCTGTGTTTAATTAGCACAATCTTGCACAATAAAATTGGGAATGAATGAACACAGTTCATTGATGAAGTGTGCAATCTGTATTAAAAGCTTCATTTTCACAGCACAGATATGAGCCGAGAGCCAGCTTCTCTCATTGCGCTGTGACAGTACAACAGCTAATGAAAAGACTGTGCGAGTTAAGCAACACTTGGACGACCACATTCATATTCATTAATGCAAAATTGAATGTTAATACAAACACTGGGAGTGTAAACAAAGATCATTTACAAATCGAGTATACCAGCAGTTGAACATCATGCACACAAACTCCCCAAAAAAAGTATGGTGGAGGTGTTCAGCCCTTTAATAATATATTTCCAAACATCAGCAAGTGATTCATAATTTAGCTCAGTGGTAGGTAGAGCCTCTGCCAAAAAACAAAACCTGTGTAAGTTTTCACACACACAGCAGGTTACAGAGAACCAAACGCTATTAAAACTTGAGTCATTTGGGGAAAGTGGGAGGCTTGTGTCTATCCATACTGCTGAGATAAGTAACTTGAGGGACTTCCCAAGGCCTCGGCCTACTTTGCTTCATGTCTGGATGAAGTGAAGAGGAGAAGAATAAGAAGAAAAGCACAGCAGCTGCCAAGCAGATGGCGTAGAGTGGTGTCTGATTCAGGCAACAAAATCTTTGCTTGATACACAAAGCCCAACGATGTCTGGGGCTTTCAAAGGTCTGCGATCTTTCGGTCTTGTTTTTTGAGCTTGTGTCTGCCGTAATGACATATTGCAATGTACCAACATATCCGGGAGTCAAAAGATGTTCTCTTTAAACAGAAATACCTGCACTCCACCAACTTAGTCAAATCTTATCTGAGACCCCAAAAAAGACATTTTCCTTGGTGTACGTGGCTTAAATGTACAGACAGTCTGGCTGGGAAAAAATAGCTTCTGAAGTAAAGGTTTTTTAAATTGTTCATCCTGCTACTTCTACATCAGTTATAATAAGCTGGAATATGTGCTTTTTGATGCTTGCTTCCCCACTGGCTTAGGAAATATTGAGTGTACCAAAGATGATGTTATCTGACTCCCATCACAGTCAGAGGCCTGACTATCTAGAGTGTGGCAGATGTACAGTATGGAGTGAGTAAAGGACCTTAAATGGAAGTTTGAAGCCTAAGCTACTGCCAAACACAGATTATATTATATTTTGAAATAAATGCATTTAGCAGCTGCCCTTGAACAGACTTATTTACGCTGGATGTTTAAGTTACTACACGCAGGCCAAGGTATGAGGCAGTAATTCTGGCAGGAGAGGTGACAGTGAAAATAGATGAACTAAAACCTACTGCTGCATCTTTAAGTGGCTATAATCAATATTTTCTATATTATCAATAGATTAAATTAGTATGTGAGAGGTGTCACTCATGGTGATCAACGCCCAGAGAATTATGAACCATCGCTGCAGTTCCAATCAAACAGACAAGTCTGTGGCTAGATGGTGGAAATAGTGGAAGTTAAAGCTGGATAACGGTCGGTAGAAACGATAAAAGGGTGAATATCACAAATTATTGTTGTTATTATGCTGTTTTGTATCTGTCTTGTTTGCTTACATGTTTGTCTCGTCCGGTAAAAAGGGTGACAATATGTGAATGTCGCCTTCACAGCTTGTTTCCTAGTGTAATTTCATGTGTTAGTCCATAGTCAGAGTTCTCGTGATGAGAGTCTGTCTTGTGTTCCAACATCTAATAACTGTTGAGAATTGCTGTTTGAGAACCGCTTTGCTCGATTTGCACCACCTCACTCTTTCCAGTCAATGATTCAAAGATAGTTTGTGCTAGGGACAGGTCATCTGATTGGATGGTGGCTGGTTGGAGACATTGTTATTATGGAAACTCATAATCCATTGTTGGGCCAGGACCGATTCCGCAAATACAATCAACTTTCTTGGGTATACTTGATGTAAAATTGTAAACAATGCAAACAGTCTTGACTATCTGAACAATAACATGCCATATATGCAAAAGTTTCCTTTGTAAAACGTTCTTACTCTGTAGCTGAAGGATCTACCAAGAACCTTCCTTTCCACCGTAGAGTTCCTACCATCATTGAGTTCACGGAGCCTTCAACAACCCTCTTGAGGGATTTTTCATATTGAGATCGTAGTATTATTACTTTTGGGAATTAATTCTTCCTTGTTTGCTGTTGTGACATGTTTATTTATTTCTTCGACTAGATAAACAATTTGTCTCTGTTGTCAAGCAGGTGTTCTGTGGCACCAGCATACTTGAGGGAACATATTAAATGAAGATATCTGTTGTAGTCTGTGTACCGATGAGGAACCGGCAAAATAATGCCATCCACCATCACTCACTGCCTTGAAACCAGTTTGCAAGCATATTTCAGCTCTGTAGCTTTTAACTGCTCGGCCTGTCAGCTCTCTTATCTCAAAATAAAGGTCCCTCACAGCCTCTGTATACAAGAAATTCAAACTGGAGGCCAAAACATGGAGCCGGTCCATAATGTTTGGCTATTAGAAAAGCTGGTTCACCTGTCAAAAGTGGGCTGAGGCGTTTAAATCATCAACCATATGCGGAGGAAGATAATGTGGAAGTTCAGAGACTGCCGACCGAATTATTTCAGAGGATTAGCTTCTCCACTGTCATCTTTTCCTCGCTCAGTCTGAGGCTTGCTGGATTCTTGGACAAACAGCAACCTTTGACTTTGAAAGAGTTAGCCATAGCTCTCTTTCCCTCTCAAAACATCGTTTTTTCTGACAGCAGACTGCATTGAAAAACAAATAAAGAACAAGTATGCATCTGCAGACTGGAGATGGATTTTTTGCACAGTCCCCACAATTAAAGCTCTTGTTGTTAAGAGCTGCAACGATAGGATGGGGCAGTAAACAAAGTGCTAAGTTTACTTCCTGCAGCCGGGAAACAGCCCCCCATGCGCAGGACAAAAGGCCCCTGAGTATATTTGTACAAACACAGACAACAACACCTACTCCTTCCTCTTTTCTCAGTAGTGGGTACTGAGGCAGCAGCTACAGTGTTGTGATGTCAAAGTCTAATGTGTGTAAAAGTGTGCGTGTGTGCGCAGGCAATAAGCTGTTTTGGAAACCAGATTGCTCCCTCAAGCAAAATCTCTGCTGACCTACAGCTGACATCCTGCCATGCTCTCCCTGTATCCTGAGTTATCTGTCAGATATGTACTGTAAGGCGAGATTAAGACTCAATAAGAATCACTCCATCTCGGCTGTTTGTTTATAATATATTGCTACCCAATAGCTGCTGGAGGTATTCACTTCATGCACCAATAGCAGTCCATCAAGCACTCAGCCAGGCTCCAGCCAGCTGTAGACATCTAGTATCCGAAGAGGAGGAGGAAGAGGGGGTAATTTATATGAATTCAGTTGATGTAACTAATGCTGACAGATAATATGGAAATAAATGCTACCTCTGCTTTGAACAACATGTACATTTTACGGCGCCCCACTCATCTCTGCTGGAGCTCACATTTATGGCGGCGGGTAAATGCACACTGGCATCCGAAATTACGTCTTTCAAATGGATATGTGTTGTGTTTTAAATATCAGAGGGCAGGACAGACTATTTCTAATCGGCAGGAAGGATAAAAAAAAAAAAGGGGAGAAAAAAGATAAAGAGGGAAAAGTCCTGCAAAGATTTCAGCTAATGAAAGCGAGCGCGTGACGCAGAGACACCTACGTGCCCACACCTACACACAATTAATATTTAGGCAGCTCTCACACCGCTGCGATTCACATGCCAATCAGCCACCGCCGGGCAATTAAATGGGAGGCAAATGACCCAGCCGGAGCTAATCTGATGGGAGAGGAAGGAGCTTGAGTCTGAGATGGAGATGGATGGTGGGAGAAAAGGGGGTGGCGGGGGAGCAGGGGAGACACACACACAGAGGAGGGGGGTAGATACATACAATGGGCAGAGATAGATACAGAAAGAAAGAGATGGATAGTGGGAGGGAAGGAAATTGTCAGAGACAGCGGTGGATATATAGCGAGCTGAGACAATATAGACTCTTCATCTGACTCTTGGCAGATGTTTAAAGAGTTTGCTAAGGAAAGACTGGTGCCTCAATAACAATGGGAGTTACTAGTATTATCATATTCAGCTGATTAAACCGAGGACACTATATTTGCTCTCCCCACCGTGAAAATAATTCTGCGGTTTGCTTTTCTTTCTCTTCCCCGCCTTTCTTTGTTTTCACTCCTAGTTAATTACTATCCAATAAAAAAACATAACATAAACATAAAAAAACGAGGCCATAGAAAATTCCCAAAAGCGTGACAGTGGTGCAGAGGGAGAGCTTCTGCCAACTACTTCCTCAGACAAAAACTTTTTTTTTCTTTTTGAAATGTGACACAAAGGTGTTTCAGATTGGAGAGGAATGCCTTTCAATCACTTTCCTGTAACGAGCAATTAAGCTTTCAGGCATGGTGGACAGAATGATCACAATTTAAGTACCGTACCGTCCTCTTAAAATGTGAATACACGTAGGCTTGTACGAATTCTTTGATGTGACTCAACACTGTATGATCACAGAGAATCATTTTGACAGTAAATTAAGCTGTGTTGTTCCTTGACCAGTAAAAAATATCTATAAACAACAGAGCAATTATGCATGAGTTACAAAAAAACAAAACAGACAGAGACATCCTCGGCATGAGCTGTGCATACTTCACTGTGCCCCTGCAGCATCATTCAATTCAGCATTCATTCAAAGTAAAAACTACAAATAGCATTAACTACACCGCTGTGTCTTGCCAAGGCTACTCACTCACACATGACATTACATATGAAAACACATCAGCATAAATCTGACAGAGTACACAACTCCTACTGCTAAATAATGAGGAAGACGGGTTGTAAGGGCATTTTCTGATAATGTACAATCAAGTTCTGTCTGGATTTCATTTGGCAAATAGACACACGCACGCTGGCCTCTTTCTTGAATATGCAAACTGGTGTACAATATCTTCAAAAATCAAGATCCCTAATGAGTTGTCCGATAGCCAGAAGGGGAAGTGCAGAAAGCCGTGTCTGTGACATTGTTGTCCTCCGCTCATTTTTAACTTCAGAAAACGACCTCGTACCCTCACAATTCGAGACAAGCAAGGTTAATGACGTTGCGTGTTCTAATTATTCTTATTACTCAGCATTTTGTGTGTTTATCAGTCAGTCAATAAGCCTCGTGAATGCCTGTATAGATGTGGCCTTCATAGAAAGTCTTACCAAAGATTGGTAGTGTGGCAGGCGAAGTCTCATTCTGTACAAAATGCCTGATGAATTTGTCTGACAAGAACTCCTCTCAGCCTGTCAGATAAGTGAAGCTCACCTTAAAAAAATCTTCCACACAATAAAATGTCAAATGGTTCACACATCTGTGTAGGCATCGATCCGTCTGGACAGGCACAGACCTCGCCTGTCGATAATGACATAATAGATTTCACCCTAAATGAGTAAAAGCTACTTCACCCTCGTCATCAGACATAGCTTTTTTTTTATCACACATCGAACTGGTTGCCTTGTGTGTCTCGTTAAGTCCTAAAATACAAATGCCACAGAAGACCAAAAGCATTATTTTGCTTTCTTTGTGCATTAAATGTACCCGCTACCCTACCCCTCAAAATAGTCTCCAGTTTATCATCTTTAGAAGCTAGCACAGCAACTTTTCGTGTAGTTAACATTTTTTCTCATCACAGTCTGGGGCTATTTTGGCCAGTGTATCTCTAATTGCCCTATAATTTTCAGTGTGAGGTTTTGTTGAGTCTGCTCAGCTCCATCTCATGCTGCAGAGGTTGTTTAGAGTGTGGCTAATGTAATTGTTGCTGTTATGAAATACTGTTCCGGCGATGTGTTGAGGTGATGCTAAATGTATACAGAAACTGTAGCGGTTCAAAGAAGAAGTCAAACTCCTCACGGCAATTATCAATTCTGTTGACACCTACAAGGTTCAACGGATGGCCAGCACACAGTGTATAATGGATTAGTGGGTTTTATTTTTTAAAGAGCACCCAGAGCCCAATGTATTTATACACTATACAGTATACTTGTGTGGCTGTGGACAGTCTCAGACACGGTAACATTCCCCTCTACCACACTGGAAAAGTAAAAACCAAATGGGAGTTGGTCTACATGTGGCGTCCCACCCATTAATGACTTGAATTCTTCACACACAGTTAGGGAGAAATTGGATAACCCTGACCGTGCTACTCAGTGTGCTCCTTGCTATTGCATGCAAACCCCCAACAGGTCGTTGTCATCTCAAAATGATCCTCATGCTCCTAAACAGTTCATGACAGCATCCACACATCTATGGATGTCTTTACAGTACTGTTGTTCTGCCTCACACTGTGAAGGAGGAAGAAGAAGCAGCTACGGTGCTTACATGTTTAGACTGGTGCAATGAAGACAGCTGTGTTTTGTCTGTGGTCTGTGCTAGCTCTTTGATATATTACCCACAGAGACCCATGGGGAGAGAGGTACAATTCTCATGAGTCTGCATCTTGTGTAGGAAGGGGCTCATTGAAGCCCACGTTTTCTGATAAACCCAGAACCCCAAAACACTGACTATGTCGTCTTATTTCACAGTATCTGGGCTGGTGGGCAGTCCAGATACCCAAAAGTATGTACACAGACACTGAAAAGGTTTTTTTTTTTCATAATATGTCCCCTTTAAAGCACAATATAGGCCGATCATGTGCCTTTTACCGTAGAAGTTTCACACTGCCCTATAAATAACTACTTATGCTACTAATTGCTAACTATAATTCATAACCTAGACTGTAGGTATCTGAGGCAACCCATTAACCCATCATTAACCCCTTGTGTCAAATATCAATCCATTTCGTTTGTGTTCTGACATACAACAGTGGAGAAAAAGCCGCCTCATTTCTCATTTCTTCCTTGAGATTGTATGAGGCAACCCTTAGATGAAGTCATGGTTGAGGGCAGGATGATAATAAGAGTTGGTAGGGAGGAGGAGTCCCACTTTATCAGCCGCAGCTCTTTAGGTGCAGCACTGGGTGTGAAGCTATTTGGACGGGGCTTAAGTGGAAGACTTTCATGCATTTCTAAAGTTAAATTAACTTCTCTATACTCACATGACATGCTCTGTTTCCTACACAACAAGCAATGACCTTCATTATCTTGAAAGCTGTAATTAGGCAACTTAAAAGCACCATTAATCTATTCTAAGTTGCCCCAGTCAGATGCTTGTCCTGACTGATAAATCATTGGCTTGCCTCTCAAAAAATAAAAATATAATGTGGCACAAATTTGGGTGTATTTTCAGTTGACATGACTTATTTTTACCATTATCACAGAATACGCTTCACTTTTGGCTGCATGCTTAGCAGGATTTGCAACAGAGCCAGGGTGAATATTTAAAATAGACTCCTGCCCTGGTGCTCTTTGCACAGTCAGTGCAGAGGGTTTTATTTTGGGCGAGTTATTCACTTGTAGCTTTGAATAAAGATCAGCAGCCTGGCTTTGGTGCTGAGGGGGCAGTTTTGACCTCTGGGCCTTTTAGGTACCACAGCAGAGGGACGAGCCTTTTTTGGTTAGCCTCGTGACACGGGCAGAGTCTCATCCATATCCACTTGCAGCATGAGAGGTTAATCGACTCGCTAAAGAAAAAAAAGTTCTTCATGGAGAAGTGTAGCGTGGGTAGCTGTACTTAAATAATGACCCTGGTGGATTATAAATTAGTGATGTGCTGTATCGTGGGTTTTGTAAACACAGGGTAGGTTGGGAAAGTGTTCATCTACCCATGTATAAATTATTCTGGGTTTCTGTGCTCACGGCACTTTATTCTAATGTTGGCACATTGAAATAATTTTTGCTCATGCAGATATCTGCATCATAGAATCAGCTGTACAGTTCTCTATTCAGGCTATGAAGCCACACAAGGCACAGGATAAAAGCTGCTGTCCACTCCAATGAAAACTATGGGAAGTCAAAGGCAATGCAAGGTGACAGTGTTTTTTGTCACATAATCACTACAAACCATGACTTATCTTGCGCAAACGCTTGTGTTCCCAGTCAGCCAGCGAGTAGGTATATGCCAGCAAACCTGAGGCTTACATGCAGTACTGAGCTGTGGATGTGTGATTTCAGCAGGCTGAGGTTTGCTCTCCTCTCTGCCCCTCCTTGTCAGAGCCCAATCCGTGATCCAAATACAACCAAATTTGCATTTTCTCAAGCAAAAGGTTATGAATAAGCTTTTGATGCAAGAGCTGGCGGTACATGAGAGCTGGCATGACACAAATACATCAAAATATATCTTTTATTGTATTTTTTTGGGTGTAAAATGGCTTACGTTTGAATTACCTGTGCACACTGGAGTGAAGCTAACCATTACTTTCAACTGTGACAGGAAAAGAATGTTATGCAAAGCTTTTCTGCCTGCATGCACCACATGCATCTTGAAAGTATGCTAGTGGTCTCACACAGTTTAATGATTGTAAAACTTCCAGATTGCCGTTTTAAAAAGTGAACTAAATCCCCAGATTTTCCAACAAGAAGTGAAGGGACACAGGCGATGTCACAAAAGGCATGAAGCTCCCTGCGTGGTAAACCAGCTCCAACACAAAACAGGGATAATACACAAAGGGTGCTGAGAGGCATTACCCAACTGACACCGTGTGTGTATTATTTTTCTTGTACCCCAAGAAAAATATACTTTATATTAGATGGTAAATTGTGCTAACTTTCCAGGGAAAATACAAAAAAAGTGCTTCCAACAGTATTTCTACTGTGCATACGTTTGTACACATACATCACATATAAATTGAAGATTGCAAGTCCTGCCTCGGGGTTGCGCAATTTTTAGAGAGAACTGTTTTTTTTTTCCTATTGTTTCCATGGCAGCTTCTCTCTAGCCGACCATGACATATTGTACTTGAGTAGAATTGTACAAAGAAAAATATCTCATACAGGGATTATGTCACATTTTTTCACTTTAATTTGAATCGGCGTCCATGTACATACAATGCATCTTGTATCGGTTGAGGGTATAAAGTTTGAAGGGTTTCAAGTACACAAAGTTGATGCCTACCACCCACATCATTCCATTTATGTGAACAATTTCATCAAAAGCTGACATAAGAATGCCTTTTTCTTGGACACCGATAATAGAGTGAAGCTACAGGAAGGAAAACACATTAACTTAAGGGAGGTTTGAACTGTGCATTCTATGATCCTTTGAGCTATTTGATATTGAAGACAATTCCTGCTATGCTTTGCACGCACAGAAAAAATTTTCATTTTCACTGAAAAAAATATGTGTGCATGACTTTCCTTTAGCAAATACTTGGAGTGGCAGCTAACAAAAGCACTTCCGGTGGCACCCTCAGATGCCACAGTGACACAGCGGCTGTTTCTGGCAGCTGCCAGTGAGATGTATGAATGTGTAATACATCCATGCTGAGATGACATGTTAGCTTCTAGTGTTTGTGCCTGTTCCGACAGATGCCAGGCAGTTTTGAAGGATGCTATTGAAAAATACTGACCTGAGTAATTGTGATATGTTGTCTATTTTTGGCACGTCTTGTGGCACCAGCAGCTGCCGGAGACGTGCCAACACAGCGGCCACTGTTTTTACATTCCAGCATTGAGAAAGACAGAAGAGAGCCTGTGTGTCAAGACATGATATATGTCAGTGGATGACAGAAAAATAGACCAGCAACTCAGAGAAGTCTTTGATAATAAAAATGTAGATTATGCCAAACACTGAGGCATTGTATAAGCATGGTTTCAACCATTATGGAAGCATTATATAGTGGCGCTCCTGTTGCTTAGGTAATATCTACAAGCCAGATGCCAGATCCAGGATCTGAAAGGATGTTGGTGACCTGTGCATGGTGTGACACCCTGCACCATCTGTGTATCTTTCATTTGAGCCGAAGCTTAGCTACTTCTTGGTGGACATTTGTAAATTGTTCTGTTGCACATGCATTCATTATTATCACTAGCTCTTGCAAAGGCCTACCCTACTACTGCTGAACCCACTGAAAAATCCAGTAGTCTTTCCTGCACCGTCGATAAATTCATGTTGCTGCCAAATCTCTACCTAAAGTTTAGCTGACCACACATATTTTCTGAGCAGGCATATAGTCTATTAGTAATGATGAAATAGCCAATTATTTACAGAATGTATGATGCACTCTTTGTTAACACAAATGTCCTTCAGACGAGACAAACACAGACCTGTATCACGCATGGCTTTGAGCAACTGAGGGTACTTGTCTATAATTATTCCTTTTTCATTTAAAGTTAAATGATAATTAGGATTCATTGGACTCTGGATCTTAATTCTGTAGCTTTGGCCTCTCCTCTGTTTGGTAATTAAGGTGTACTCACCAATATAATTTCACTAATTGATCTGACAAAGTGGTGACATATGCCAGGGCCAAGAAAAAACAGTCAAATTATCAGTCAGACAAAGCATGGCAACATTTTTCCTGTTATCAACATTTTGATTGTCTGGCTAAAATGTCGGCTTGTTTACACTGTCTGGTGGCAACATGTCTTTGAAATTAATCAACAAAATATGATGTTTGGCCCTCCAGAGCTCTTTTCTGATCTGACATAGCTATGATTAAGGTTCGGTTAGGTTAGTGAAACAATCATATTCGTGGTTATAAGAAAGAAATGTCGCAGAAAAACAGCAGTCTCCCCGTGGATGTACTGAGGGAGCTGATACAGGGCCACCACTCAGCCTTGCTGCCAATTTATCAAAGTGGTCAAAGCCCATTCAAAAGCCCAGGCAAAATCAATTTCCCCATAGACAATGAAAGAGCTGTCTGTAAAACCTTTGACAGGACACTTCCATCCACAAATAATCTTTTTTTAATGCATGAAGGTTTTATATTATCCCGATGTTAAATCTGTGGACCAAGCAGCAACGCGAAGGCGGAGTCGAGGTGGATGCAAACCCCAAAGCTACAAACCATTTCGGCTTATGTACTTAACAAACACTGAAGCCATTGGGAACTATCTTTCCTAAAGTCAGGTTCCTACAATAAATGCACAGATCTCCTATGCCATGATGTTGACCCAGCCAACCTACCTGATCTTCTTCCTTTGTGGACTTTTACTAGTTCCATAATAATGTTACACTCTTTCCTTTGCTGCTGACAGTCACAATTCCCATAGCCAGCTGAGATGTTTGTCACCTGCATGTAAATATATCTTGTTATTGGGAAATTTAAATGAGTAACACATTATTCTGTTTTGGCAGGACAGTCTCATTTGACTGCTCGTTTCTTGTTCCACTGGACTTTATTTTAGATATTTGGCAGTGTTCCCAGCTCTCACCAATTAACTTTGTTAGTGCAATAGTCTAATAAGTGCTAGAAATTCTGGGGAACCAGAAATATAAGATAGAAATTGTAATAAATTTAAATTTTCCTCTAAATGGGCTCTATTTCCTGATATTTCACCAAGAATGAAAACAGAGAACATAGTGAACTGACCGGCATGTGTACTTGCTCAGGTGGTGCATAGCAAGAGATATGGTACCTAGGCGAAGCCCACATTCCGAATTAACTTCAATCAAACGAACCTCTCACTACGTGTGCTTATCTTAGCTCTGAATATGAGCCCAAGTGACTTCAGCAGGAGAGTAAACATTTATATTACCAACAGAACTTGCAGAGAAATTTGCAAGTATTAGGACAAACCTTTTACTGATGCAGAAGACAAGCAACTGCAGTTGGTTTCACTCTGCTACGCACTTGAACAAAGTCTGTTTGTACTTCTTTGACCTATGTATTTTAAAGTAGGCAAAACCACATTACAGAGGTGCACAAAGGAAATTACTTTAGAAAAGATAGCCCTGTGATTTACACTGCACAATAATATTAGATCACAACACACATTGTCCCTCTGAGTAATTCTCCGTTCTCAGAGGAACAATCTTTGACCCTCTGTGCATTTTTTGGCAAAACACATGTATATTTGAATTAGTTTAAGTGGCTAACACTCATTCATTTGTGAAATGGAACGAGGCAGGAAATCGATGACCCCGGATATAAATATAAGGGGGCCTGGGCTTATTACAAAGCATCCTCTCTGCTGCTGGAAAGATATGAACGTCCCAAATAATGAATCCGAGTGTGTGCTGAGGTATTTGTGGGGCATCTCGGTGAACATGGTTTATGGTAATTGCTTTGCAGAGATATAAGTAAGATTCTGATGCTAAATTGGCTTTGGAGATGCAGATGTAGATACCCACTTTGGATTATGCTGTAGTTTACATATCTAATTATCTTGATGTCATTACACTCATAAAAAATGCATTCTACAATTTGTCAAGCTCCCCAGTATAGCAGGGAACATTGAGATTCTCACATTGTACCGACTGTTAAAATGCCACAAGAGCCCATTCAACATTTTCTTTTCTGCTTCACTACCATAGTTATTGTAAACCACCTGAAATGAACATTTGTTAGACTAACCTTTCTTTGATAATGACCAATTAAAATGACATTCAATCCTTTTTATTATTACATCCAATATGTAAAAAGAAAGACTTGCATCAGAGGCCTGTCTCACCAAATCAGCACATGCAGTCTGACATTTGCTGCACAAGTTTCTCCTCTTTCATTCATTTTGGTTATTATTTCACTTATACTTTAATATGTTCTGAAGATTATAATTCCAATCCAGACAGCCAAAGTTGTGCAACCTGCCACATCAGAAATGCAGACAGGATATACCTGTGTATCTCTCACCAAGGGATGTTTTTAAGCAGCTTCTCTCATCTCCTGCCCGACCAGGACGGCAGCTAACATGACGACATGAAGATTACTGTCTGTGCAACAGAGAAAATGAGGTGGGAGAGGATGAAAGGAGGAGTAGCTTTGGGAGTTTAAGGTTGCAACCTGAGACTGTAATAACATGGAAACATCTCTTGAGCCATTTCCACAACCTAACTTTACAAACTATTTCTAATATTAGAGACATTTATAGTAATGTGTGTGGTGTTTTTTGCAGTTTCTTTTAAAAATAGAATTTATTAATTAGTAACTATAACACACTTTATGAAATATAATATGTACAAATTAAAATAAATTCTCCCAAACCAATGAGTTATTGCTCTTGTGGATTTAATTGTATCTAGCTACCCTTCACCTCCAATTGTGTAGCAGAACCTAGCGTGGCTGCCAAATAATGGCAGGTGGAGAGCATAACAGACAAGTGACATTTTGGTATGCGTGTATCTTATGCAGACATTCCAGTGAAAGCCTAAAATACCCAATATCCAGAATGTCAGTCACAGCAGTGACTGTTTGTTTCCAACTGACATATTACTTATAACCGTGACCACTATCATTTCCTGTCTTTATAACCATACATTTATTTTTAATCCAAACCACAGTCTTTCCTTACCTTAACAGGCTGTTTTTGTGCCTAGTCCAATAGAACCTTAACAATCAGAAAATAATCATATGATTTGTTTTATATATGTGATTTGAGGAGGACTGGGTATAATAGAAGCTGAACATGCTGGCTGTTCATAACCTTAACCATATATACAGAAATCAGCCATTACATTCAGGCCACTGACAGGTGAATAACCAAGTGAATTACACTGATTATCTCGTTATCATGGAACCTGTCAGTGGGTGGGATATATTAGGCAGCAAGTGAACATTTTGTTCTCATAGTTAGTGTGTTAGAAGCAAGAAAAATGGGCAAGCGTAAGAATCTGAGCCACTTTGACAATTACCAAATTGTGGTTAGATGATTGGATCAGACCATCTCCAAAACTGCAGCTCTTGTGGGGTGTTCCCAGTCTGCAGTGGTCAGGGTCATGGCTGGCCAAGGCTCATCTTTGCACTTGGGGAGGGAAGGCTGGCCCGTGTGATCCCTGTGTGGAAGCTACTGTAGCTCAAATTGCTGAAAAAGTAGTTGCAGACCAGTCAGTGTGCCCGTGCTGACCCTGTCTACTGCCGAGAGCACCAACAATGGGCATGTGAGCATGGAGCAATGGAAGAAGGTGGCCTGGTCTGCTAAATCACATTTTCTTTTACATCTCATGGATGACCAGGTGCGGTCATCATGTGCGTCACTTATCAGGGAACACATCACACAACGCACCAGGATGAACTATGAGCAAAATCTGGTGGAGTCAGTGTGATGCTTTGGGCAATGTTCTGCTAGGAAACCTTGGGCCCTGCCTCTTTGAATATTACTTTGACATGTACCACCCACCTAAGTATTGTACACTGTAATGGCAGTGGGCTCTTTTAGCAGGATAATGCGCCTGACCACAAAGCAAAAATGGTTCAGAACACAAGAACAAGTTCAAGGTGTTGAATAAGGTTAAGGTTAGCCAAGCGCATTAAGCTCCTGTTGTATCCAAATGTGCACTTACCTGGTACACACTTTGTAGTAATTTGAAGTATTACAGTTTTTCCATAGTCTTAGAATGGAGCCCAATTTTCAAGGAAAAAAAAAAGTAACTTAGATCATCATCCAGACTGTTACCCTGAGAAACACCAATCCAGATGTGTTCATCATTCCATCATTAACAGCAGCAGCACACTGGCTTATACTTAACAGAACTGTGAGAGATCTGTGCATGGCACGTGAAGGAGAACAGCCAAAAACCTTGGCACACCCTCAGCAGCCATTCACACAGCTGTTGCCTTCAGTGTTGCTGGTAGACATGCACGCCAATAAGACACAGGAGGAGTTAAGCATCCAGTTTGTCAGTGTAATATTGAGAGTAGAAATTCTCTTAAACATTATCGGGTGGGACAAATTTCCATATTTCACATATTGGGTGGGATGTGACACACCCCATACCCTGCAGTGATTACGTGCTTGGGTATAATATTTCAGACTAAATGTCATGGTAATCTGGGCAGCAGTTCACAGATATTAATGTAAATTAGATCAAATATTTCCCAATAACACTTACTGGTTTTGTGAGGAAAAGATGCTCTGGATTCTAGTTCTCACAATCACCTGAGAGACAATTTCAAAGCCCCTTTGGTGTATAACTTCATGTGAATGCTAGCATCCCGGTGTTGATATGAACAGATTGAGGTCTCATCTCCCTGTTGGTTTCAGCTGTGACATGGACCCGATTTACAAGTTGTGCAGCCCGCACAGCGAGCTGTAACCCTCTTTGGAAATCCCAGGAAACTGTCCAATTCTAGTAACTTGTGATAAAATATCAAACACAGGCTCCAAATATTGGATCTATGTGATATGAATAGCTTGAAACTGGAGAGATTTGGCAGAGCCATGGTGCCTAAAATCACACTGTATGACAAGAAAGAAGTTAGGGGAGAAAAAAATAGAAAAAAAAGAGACTGCCTGACCTGATTTTTAGAGCAACAAATAACAAAGGCAATATTTCCACGCTCTACTTGCTGAATCCTTCACGGTGACAGGTGGATCTGGTGTGAGTGTGTGAGTATGATTTATTGGGTTCCATAGTGGCCCATCTCTAATGGTGGATGCTCCTGCCTGCAGGTTGCAGAGTGATTACTGTCCACTAATTCTTCATGGCGAGCCGGGTAGAAAAATGACAGTGAAAGCTGTGTAGAATGGCTAATCAATACTGTATTTATGCCCAGTGAGGAGACAGCATTGCTCACTTGCCAGCACAACAGGGCTTCCATCGATACATCCCAGTGGATTTCAGAGGGAAGATAATGAACCTTTCTTTATTTAGAGCAACCAAAACAGAGCAGTCAATAGTTATGGTGGAAAACTCAGTGTCTTGAAAAGCGCTTTTAAATAATTATCGCCTTTCAGACATTCTGTTGAGTGCAACTCCCTCTGATTGTGTGCTTCACGACCAAAACAAACTTTGTTCATTGACCTTTGGACTCTTCAGATCCCTGTTCACTTTGTGCATTACGTAAATATGAGCTTTCTTAAGTCTATTTTGATTTCTACAAAATACGGCTGCTCATTTTTTTTTTTTTTTTTTTTTTTTAAACGTTGGGTCATTTCGTATTCTGGAAATATTTATATGACAATGTTTAAAGAAAAGCAAACAGGCATTGTGACTAAAATCTGCTTTACAATGTGCATGCCATCAGTATCAGGCTCCGGAAATTTTGATAAAGACCAGTAGTAGATGTCTGTAACAGCCACAGTTATCATAAATGGATAATTGTCCGAGATATTCTCTACAAAATGTTCCTACCAATGGGTAGCCAGGGCACCTGAATACATGTTAAGGCTGTAAGGGCATGAACTAAAACTAATAACCTTACTGTGAAAGTAAAACTTTTTTATTTTGTGACTTGTTGTCTGAGCTGTGGCCATATCTGATTTGATAACACAGTGCACAGAGCAAAGTAATTGCTAAGATCTGGGAACAAGGCAACACTGTTACAATGAAGTCTAATGGGGCAAGGACACGAGCTGTTGAATAATCAGACAGGTTGTAAACAAGCCAACAGTTTATCCAGATTTCCAAACCACTTTCTTTGGAGGTCAAACTAAAAACGAAATGTCAGTAATGATTCTCATTACACAGAACAACCGTGTGCACACAACTCCAGAAGGTCAAAATTGAAGCAGGAAATCGGCCTGTAATGGATTTTTACAATTGACCATTCTGGTTTGTCTAAGTTTGCCTAATCTATTCGGGGTCAGGGTCGACAAAAACTAAACAAATAAGAGGGCAAAGGTAGCATCAGTATTTCTCCATCTTTATCCTGATGAGGTTAGACTGACATTGGATGAGGAGTGGATGTGTTGACTCCTCAGTTGAGGAAATCCCTGACCTGCCAACTAATTAGTAAACACTGTGATGAATGAAGGAGAATTTACTGCCAGCTAGCGTGTTGGGCTCAAAAGAGCTGATGATGCAGATGTGCTCTTTTTGCAGTGGACCACAGTTGTGTTTGAAGTCGGACAGTGTATAAGTAAGGCTCCTCGCCTCTTCTGTAAATACACTGGACTAATTAGATGTTGAAGCGAACAAATGTTTGCTAGTTGGCTCTCACAGATTATATACATTAAGAGTGATATCAGGGCAAAACATGGTAATAACATTAAGAATAATATTAACGATGATGATGAAATTATGATTACCCAATGTAAACTAAAGGCACTGCACATTTTAATTCAAGATAGGCAAGCACTCCAGATGCTACCAGGCACTACAGAGATAACTTACAACCATATGTCAGTCAAAACACAAACATCTGTTAAAAGGCATACTTATCTTGCAACATAGAGTTTGTGTACATTGTGTACTTTTGGTCTTTGGTAAATATAACAGAACAGGACTCATATTCAAGTATAGCAGGACTGGCTTGGGAACCTGAGGTTGACCAGTAACCATGTTATGGAGTGTAGAAGCGGCTTTACCTCCTCAGCACAACCGAGGTCCCATTCAGCAAGGCACTGTGCCCTTAACTACTTGGGGCACCGTCCTGTGAGGCAGCCCCGTCTTTCCAAACCCTAATGCGTGTGTATGAGTTCTGTTTGTGTGTGAGTGCATTTCCAGCTTGTGTGTCTAATAATTAGTAACATCACAGTGTAACTGAATTCCGTTTGTGTAACTTTTCTACCATAAAATAACAAAATGATGCTACACTGACTTGTAATGGGGTGAATGATGCTTATGTCATCTCAACTCTGCACCCGTATCTGTTCTTGCATTTGACCTCCAGGAACGAGCAAAAAAGGCGTAACACTGTATGGCACTAAGTCAGACACTGCCAGCTATTTCACTGATTGAGGTGAAACTTGAAACTTTCCTCTGATATATTCTGGTTGCTCAGCCTCTCTGAGTTTCCTGATGGACAGTAAACTGCAGCAAACATTAGCTCCTGTTAGATAATGTTAGCTCATTTAGTTTAGTAGCCATGTTGCTTGGGCTATCACTGGGGAGTGTTGGTGTTTGTACCAGAGGCATTTTGGACCCTTAAAAAATACATTTTAGGCCCAGGCAGGGGGGAATGTAGATGGGAAGCAAAACTGAGATTTATCAGCTGATAGTGAATTTCATTTTATTGTTTAGTTGTGTTTTACTGTCTTGGTTCACTTTCATCACAGCATTGTTTTCATGCTGCTGCACAAGAACCTTTTTCAGTGAAAAACCACTTTCTGCTTAGCACAAAATAGACAGACATAGTAGCTGGTGAACATATGGGGAGCATTTAGCAGCTAAAGAGCCGCATATTTCCCTCAGGAGTTAGCTAAAAGAGGGCAAATATTGGACTTACATTCACCAAGTGACCAGAAACATGCAATGACGTCAAGAAAAAAGCCTGATATTTTCATAACCGGTTCCCGCTGCCCCCAGCTGGCCAGAACAAACAAATAAAACAGTGATTGCAGATTTAAAGAAAACACACCAAAGGGATTACCGCCTTGTTACGCCTTACAAGGCATTTCAGGGAATGTTTTATCTGTTTAGGTTGGTGCAGCATCTTAAAGATCCAGTGTGTAGGATTTAGTGGCATCTATAGGTGAGGTTGCAGATTGCAGACAATTGAATACCCCTCACCTCACCCCCTCTTCCGAGCATGTAGCAAAACCTACTGTGGCTGCAAAACTGAAACGCCAGGAGTCATGAAATGGAGCCAATGTTTGATTTGGTTTGTTGTTTGAACTACTTTTGAAATTTGGCAGTGCAATAGTGGGATGAATGATGGAAGTGGACCCACTACATCTGTAGATGACAAAACAGTAATGAAAACATACTTATGAATATTCATATACTGGACGCCTTTATCATTATGGATATCCTTTCACATCATCTCATGGAGCCTGTATATCATAACTGGCACTCCAAAGTATGTATTCATAAATGTGTTACTCCTATATGTGATTGATTCGTAAATGGACCTGAGGATGAAACATGCTGTTGTCAGTATATCTGTTTCCTTTTGTGGAAAGCCATTAAAAAATCCCAGATCCCTCTCTGTCAGAGACAGCATCATCTTATTCCTTTACAGACTCTGTACAGTATGCAGTTTGCCTGTGACTCATATCCAAGATTCATATCTAAGATAAAAGCAGGGAACATGACAGGAACATTTACTGCAGAGCATAAACAGAAACGCAACTTGACATAAGCAGAATGATGCTGTTCCCTTCCTCTAACCACCGGCACTTTTAGAATCACACATAAGCGGCGTAAACAAATGCATATCACAGCTCCAATATACTATCCATTCTTCTACAGTCTACATTTTTCACCATTTAACTTGAAAAAGAAATGTGTTATTTTGGACTGCAGAATGGCAAAAATCAGTTCTGATTGACTTTTCTATCCGTCTTTATAGTTATGTCGATTTTTGAGCAAGTCTTTTTTTTTTTTTTTTTTTTAGCAAAAACACTGAGCCAGAATTCACATATCTAACTCCAGAGGTCAATTGGATCCAGCTCTGTCATGTTCCAGTTGTGGCAAGGTCCAATAATCACATCTCTGCTGTGATTTTGTATTCTTGACATTTTAGTTGTTTTTTTTGGTTTACAGCCATATTGAAAACTGCTCTGGGTGTGTTAACCAATGTGTCAATGGTCAGTTGGAGTAGTTGCGCTAGATGTCTATTATTGTGGGAGCTCTAATATTGCAGTGGGAGGGTTAACACTGGAGTCAATTGAATTGTCAAGCCAAAAGGGTAAGGGGGGAGCTGGCACCACAGTAGTGCACTGATTCTCACCGAGCTCAAACGAGTCTGATATGCCAAACTCAATAAGTGCATCCAGCATGCAACACTTACAAGAACCACCAGAAAATGTGTGAATGACAAGTTGTATTTGTTGTCTAATGTGTCATAGTTAAGAACATTTAAAGGATAGTTTAGTACTTTAACACGTCCTGAAGTTTGCTATTTCTATTTTCGGTGTCAGTAAATCAGGTCTAACTGTCCAGAGTAACAATATGTAACAGATGTTTCCTCTGTCCCAATGCAGGGACATACACTTTCTTTCCTCTCACCTATACCATATTATTCATTGTCCTCTTTATGTCAGAAGGGCTCCGTAGCAAGTGATTAAACCCGCCCAGAACATCATTGGTATCCATTTACTGAGCATATTGGTGAGGTGAGGTGCCTGCACAGACCCCAAAGGATACTAAAGGACAATACCCACACCATCCACAGCCTGCTCACTCTGCTGCTGCTGTCTGGCAAGCGATACAGAAGTATCTGCTGTCGTACCAGACTACAGAGCAGCTTGTTTCCTCAGGCTATGAGACACCTCAATTTATCCTCTGCACTCACACATAAAAAACTTTATTCTTATGACTTTATTATTATTCATCCATTTCTGTTATGTTTTTTGTATAATCCTAAGTAAGATTGGCATAATAAGATGATTGCCGTGCAAGTCACTTCTCGCTTCTGGTGCAGGCTCTGCTCGGAATAGCACACAAAAATATTAAATAAATGTCTAGAAACTTTTTCAATAATTACATCAGTACATGCAGTATATTGTTCTTGACCGTTCTGTCTACGTAGAACGTCAGAAACCATGCCAGCGTGGGCACTGTCTCACCAGTACTTCTACCATACCTGGTCGACTCGTCAGGTAGTTCGTTACACAACGAGTTCATTTAATTATTAACATTCACAATTCTAACACCGTTGGCAGGCTGTGAAATGACCCAGCCACCGTGACTGTCCAGACTTCACTGAGTTAGTTTTGAGATTGTGTACTGGGTTAACCCAAAGAGGAAAAAAGAAACTGACAAATTCATCAAACATTCTGTTGCCCTTTATTCTGCAAACAGCATACAGTATCACAACACAGCATATCACAGCAATTGTAGTGCAATTTATTATGTCTTTTATTTGGCATTCACAGTACAGCAATTTCTCCAAAATCGATTTCCTCCCATGTCCCACTTGTTTCCTCGACCCAAAGTTTCCAGTGCAGCTGTGCAGCTTCCTGTTCTCTCATCTTCAGGGCATCAAGTATCTCCACCTTGATTAAAAAAACACATGCTGGCTTGCTTCAACCCGTTCTGCCATTTTTGTTTGCAGGCAAATACAACACTGGCCTCCACACTGTCCTACAAAGAAGAAAAACAGAGAATAAAAAAAAGGTTTTCGGAGGATAATTGCTGCATCAACACAACTCCTCTCCGTCTCAAAAGGGCATCCCTCCTGGGTAAACAGCATAGAACTGGGAAACAGACCTACCACTTTTAGTGTCATCTTCATGTCTTTTCCAGCTGAGGCATTAGCTTGATGAGACTGCTCCCCTTTATTAAAATAATAGCTAACACTTACAATTGCATGCTTTCCTTTGGAGGGGATGATTGGATGATGAATCTACAAAAGAACAACAGATAAAATGCAGTGGTCATAACACATTCTTAATACAAAAAGATACAGTCTTTGTCCACTGTTTAAGTGTGAAAACAGCTTATTTCAGTGTCGACTTGAATGACGTTCATGTTGGTATGACCTTTGGGGGTGATGATGTTGGTTTAGTTTTTTACTGGAGCTGCCCTGAAAGCAGAGCTTGTACCAGAAACCTCTCTCAGTCAGTCACACTATAGCAACACAAATGAAACGCTGCAGCTGGAAAACCTGTTTGCATGCTTTAAATTTGTTGTTTGGGAACAATTTGGGCTCCCAGTCAGCTACAACAGCAACAGAGAGAGAGCTGTGGATAAGACAGGGACAGTGTCTCAGCATTTCTCTGTGACACCGCTGTGACACTTCCACTACTCTAAAATAAATGAAAAGAAATGCATCCTCTCGCATGTTTTTATCTTCCTCCTGGCAACTGAACTATGACTTCTGTGTACCGGTGCACACCTACCTTTTATCTAGATTTCCTAATATTGTACATACGTTGCAGAAAATAAATAAAAAAGCTGTCTCCCTCCTTCGTCTGTCCCTATCACATGAACATAATTGAGCTGGAGAAGGGAAGCAGTTTGCAAAGCTCACTTATAATCAAAAATTGCCTAAAGACACATCTCTGGAGGCATTAAAGAAAGAAATGAGATTTTCAGGGTTTGTGGAAGGTTAGGAGAACTCTTCAGAGGGCTGTTAAAGTGTGGTGACACCTCTTGGGAAAAAGCTGTTGAGGTGACAGATGGCTTTAGTCATGATGAACTAGTACCATGGTTTATTGAAAAGATGGTTGCCTAGTGTGCAGAGCTGGTACCGAGGCTTCCTGTTTTCCCTCTTCTTTTTTTTCCCCACCCCGGTGTCACGCAGTCCTGTCATGCAGTGAAGCTGAGAGCTCATCACTCACCTACGTAACAGAGCCGATAACACACTGGAGAGGGAGTAGGGTAATGCTAAACACTGAAAGAAAATGTGAATACAGGTTTGTCCTGTTAGACTGCTGGTCTTAAGCACAACAGTGACATCATAGGTTTGAGTTGGGCCAGTTAACATTTCATATTTTTACTCTTTCCCCATAATTCCTGTTGATTTCAACTATCTTAAATAAATAAATTTAAAAAATCAGAAAGAAACATTAAAGTTTTTTAATTACCCACAACCTTACCTCTCGCATTAAGAACAGATTATTTGGTATCACTGTTAAGCGAGACATATTTTAATTATTTTCAATAAGAAGTTACAACAATGTGCCCATTCAGTACTTCATGGACATTTAATTTACTGTAATCATAACACACACCGCCCCTCACCAAGACTCAAGGATTATACACTCACTCTGGCACATTGTCTTTTTTAAGTATCATGTAACAAGCAAGCAGTTGCCTATTCACACATCTAGCAGTCACAGCACGGCATTTGCATGTTTCTTTCTTTTTTTTTTTTTTTTGGCATGCTTTTGCCCGTGATTAAACAAAATAATGAGCTAAGGCTTCACCGTTTGACCTCTCTGATCACCACAGCTTCCTGTACTATCTTTGTTCATATCCCCATGTGAGGAAGATGGTGGCATTTTCTGACTTGCCAAATGGGAGAACAAAATAAGCCTTGTAATCCTCCTTGAATGGAGACTAACAATAGTCCAGAGTCTTTCTCCCTCTGGTGTGTGTTGATATGAGTTTGGCAGAACTTTCTTTAAGGTTCACCTTGTCTTACCTGGTCTGGTCTTCACCGGACAGACTTCTGTGCTTGACACACCAAAAACAGAGGACTCTGATGATTGGATAGCTCGATTCTGCACCTGATGGGTGAGCCATGCTCCATTTAGACAGAGGATGCCACAGTATCCTGTGTCCTGTTGGAATCCAATCTTTATGGATGATCATCAATCTTGCTCTCTAAGGACCGCATGCCCTCAAGTGGGATGCTGGGCAGGAGTGAAGAGTGGGCTCGGGCTCTCAGCCTGTTCCGAACACCAGCAGCTTGTATTACACTGTGACGATTTAACTTTGCCCGTGAAAAGGTGTTTGTACTCAGAGCTCTTCAAGGACAGGTGAGGGTAAGACAAGCTTGATGCCAATGATGTAATCTGGAAACAGAGCCCTGCTGTGTTGAGTGTTGCATTCTTCCTTAAATATAATAAGAGATTTCCAAGAAATTTAAATGGAGAATGTGAAACACATCAGTACAGATCTATTACTGTAAACTTGTAAGCTATCGAGTAGATCAGACTTTACAGTTTCCATCTGCACTGTTAAGAATATGAGAGGATCCATGCTGTTAATATCAGCTGTTGCCCATTAAATGGTCCAGTATGTAAAGATTAGGAGGTTCTACTTACAGAATATGGCATGCATATTCATAACTATGCTTTTATTAGTGTATCATCACCCAGAAATGTTGTTATGTTGAAGTACTGCTTTCTACTGTAGCCCAGAACATACTGATTTCTCCTCCATGACAGGAAGGAGAATGTTGCACTCAGCAATTACACCGCAAGATGCCACTAAATTCTGCTCACAGGGCCTTCAAAATGACATAGATCTCCTTTGTGCTATGCAAGCTATCATAAATGTGTTGGTGATGAGTCCAGGCATCCTAAATTTTAGTTTTAGAAGCAGTGTGATGAAGGAACAGCAGGAGATCCAGTCATTCATATACATAATCAAGACTAGAATAGAATTTGATAATATGCATGCACGGAAGACGGTGCTCACACCACTACTTCTCTGCTGAGACAGATATTTGGTGACAGGAGTCTCACACTCCTGCAGTTCTGATGCAAAATATATTCAGCTGAATTCATTACTCAGAAAAGGAGGACATCATTTTGACAAACACAAGCATAGCTTCATGTTATAATCTGCTGCATATTCACCAAGTGTAGCCAATAAATGCATAAAGAACCATAAAATTTAAATGTGACATTGGTGGTGTGTCTCAGTACGAGCTCTAAATGCTGGAAAGTTACAGCAATCCAGATCACCCTGTCACAAAAACGAAAACATCTAAGATGCATGTGTTTTCTGGGGACCCTTCCAGCTCTGTTGCAAGTTGCCACAATAGATGTAGTCAAGCATTGGTTGGGAAGCTTTTGCCAGTGTAATAATTCTCGCTTCTCTGAGAGGCAGGTGAAAGCCAGTCTGAAGAACTAATTGACCGAAAAGATTGGATAAATGGTGTAATGTAGCTCACTGTACTGTTTGTAGCAACACAGAAGAAAGTGATCAGTGAGTTGGAGCTACAGATCTCTCTGACTTTTCCTCTTTAAAAGACACGTTTTACATTTACTTTGCATTGCCATGCAGTTAACCTGTGTGAACCGGGAGGATGTGTGCATTGTCCTGTAGCTGTTAAAGCAAGAAATTACACAAAATCAATATGAAAGAAATTTTAAATTCAGTCAACTGTAATCATAGACATCAGGCAGAGAGATGAAAGATGAAACAAATAAGCCATACAAAAATGACCGCAACTAAGAGAAAGAGCTCATCTCTGTCATGTTTTGGGGTTTTCCTGTTTAGTGTTTCCTGTCTTATTTTTTAGTTCTCTCCTCATGTCATGTTTGTAACTTAACTTCCTGCCTTTGTTGTGTTTTCCCTCCAGTTTTAAACATTTGCTCCTCCCTGGTTAGTTTCACCTGTTCCTGATGTGTTTTGTTATCACCTGTGTGCTTGTATCCGGCCCTCACTAGTTTATTTAGTCTTTGTGTTCCTTTGTCATTTTGTATTCATTCCACAGTCGGGTGCTCGATCTTTTTTGTGTTTTCTTTTGTGGCCTCTTTGAATTTTTGGCCTGTTTTTGTTTCTGAACCTTGCCGACCATTTGGATTTAATTTTCCCCTGCTCCCGGTTGAATTTGTTTGGGCTGCCTTACCTGGTTTTCACTTGAGCCTACTTGATTATCTGTAAGTTTTTTGTTCTCTGGCTTTTGCATTATTAAGTTATTGGTACTGCACCAGCACTCTTCTAGTATTCTTTATTTGGGTCCCTGTGCCCCACATTTCCCTGTTTCACATGGTGAGAATCTCTAAATCTTCATACAAGTTCTTCTTTCGGAGTTACTGAGTTGAGTGACGTCACCCAAACTCTGAGTAAGCGTTGACTGTTACTTGACATCTATTAGTAACCTTTCACTAAGCTGCATCAGTCTTCAGTTCCCTAACAGCCGTTATGTTTGTTAGATTTAAGCTTATTATTTTTAAGCTTAATATGATTGGTGTGTATGTGTTTATTGATAGTTGCTCTCAGAAAGAGATATCAGACTATGTAGGTGTCAGAACTATTACTCATACTCTAAAAGGCCTCACAGCCTGCCCTGCTGATTCAGTGTGACTTTGACTTTGGTTCCACCCACAAACTGTGATTCAAATTGGTTCGACTGCCCACAGTTACTGTCTGTATTTTGAAACCATAAGGATAGTTGCATGGGAACAGTTGCTGAAGGATGATGGGGGTGCACTTTTAATGGCATTCTGACTCTTAGTACTTGGGAGTGCATTTCTGACACTACAGTTTATGATCACAGTGAGAGCTGTAGATATCTTGTTTGTTTTTCCATGTATAATGCTAAATACTTACTCTGATCAGCCTTGACTTTGAGTACTGGCTCGACTCTTGATGGACTGGGTTGCATGGTAGACATTTTGACTTGTCCAACCCAGAAAAACACAGGTGTACTTAATAACAGTGATGACAGCTCAGTTCCATTAAGTGTCCCAGTAATGGTGACAGTGAACCAACACACACATTAGCAGGGTCTCCCCTGAGTGGAATGCAGCTATCATTAATACACTTGCTCCGACATGTTAAAATGTCAACTGTGCAACCCGAAACAAGGAAGTGCCACTTAGTGGCTGTATGAGTTAGCAAACACAAATGCAGACCTATAACAAAAGTGGCTGCTACAGTCACATTACATAAAGAGAACATAAAACCCTGAAAGGGAAATGTATTATAAACTCTCACATTAACACCAAAACACAATGCTGATCTGTGCCAGCATCATGAGATCGGTTGACAGCCATCATCAGCACCACAGTGAAGAGGACAGCTGTATGCTGCTAAGTTACATTTTTAGTCTGTGCCTAATGTGCAATGGAATATTTTTCCCCCCGGGTGTACAAAATGGAGAGAGCATTGTTGGGCACAAACCTTCAATTTTTCGAGAGCGTTCACCCCAGCGGTGCTTTGATGGACGCTCTGGACACAGACAGAACAGAAGTAGGTTTCACTTCCATCGCCGCTGCATCACCAGATCTCGCTTTGATCATCAGTGAGGGGAAACACTGCAAACCGTGCAGGCTGTGTCGTCTGGAGGGCAAAGGAGCTCAGCACTCATGCTGAGGAGTATTTCCCTTGTGCTTTGCCGTGCTTCCACAGTGACATTCTTCTTCTGGCCGGTCTTAACAAAGCTTTCTTTTTCTGTCACTATTGGTCACCACCACCACCAGCTCTCTGTTAGCTTCTTGGGCAAGGGGATCCACTGAAAGTTTGGAATGCTGTTATTCTTCGTGTGTGCTAGAAAAGTTGGAGACTGACACCAATGTTCTTGTATTGCTCTCTTTATCATAATGGTACCATATGTCAGTCTGAAAGTCTGCAGCCAATACTCCAAGGGGCACTGGGAAATTCAAAGTGCATGTAAATCTAAATACTGACTACTGATATCAGTAATTGAGATTAATAAATTAAATGAATGGTCCAATCTTTCCACATACTGCCAAGCACAGGTAAAGTAGGCCCGTACTAGACCATATGTGGGACAGGTGTGTCCAATACCCTGAGAACAGCCACACCAGGTGTAATTACATTATCTGATGTTTTCAGATGTCTGAACACTTACTTACTCTTACTATTTCTCATCATACAGTAATACTGCATAATTACTTTTTAATTTTATTTTTAAATTTAACTGCCATTTGGACACTGTTGTTTTATTTTAAGAAAAATGTTCTGGAGGAAAAAAAAAGATTCATGTCATGCCTTAACTGCTGAAGTGATGATTACAGTTGAAGGGCAAATCAATAGCCTGATTAGGATGAAAATAGCAGACACAACAAAGCTTTACCCTGTGTACAGCATGTCTGTCTTTTCTTTTTTCACCTTAACACAACCCTTGATTATGAGCACAAGTTCAAGATTATGATTTGAAATTAACATTTCGGCCAGTCAATGTCTTGCTCATAATTGTATTTGAATTGTAAAACTTGTGATTCAAATCACAACAGTTAGTATGCTTAATTTTTTTTAATCAAAACCTGTGGAAATGACTTGCACATCTGCACATTACAGTTATAATATGAAGCGTAATCACTAGCATTTTACATCCCAGAGTCACATACTAATCTGATTTGATCTACACAGCAGCATAATCCTATACTCACTCCCCAGTAGTGTTGTAAATTCTTGACAAGTGCAGTTTTAAATGGCAAGAAGGCTATCTGTGTTCTTAAGCCATAACTAATTCAGCACCAAAGCCTACAAACAGAAATAATCCCGCTATCTTCCTATGCAGTCCAGAACCTTTGATGAAAGTCAGTGGAGATCAAGGGATCTGTCAAGTGCTTTCCAATTTCCCCAACCTAATATAACAGAAAGCCATCCTTCAAAGGAGCCCTCTCGTGGTACTATATTCTCCAAGTTCATCTTCAATAGTTCTACATGAACAGTGCGCGTTGCTGCCATATGGTGTGGTTTTGCCTTTACCCCATGGCAGCGTCCTCCTTTGGGTGGAATTCCAGTTCAGAGGAAGGCAGCACATCCACGCAGCGCCTTGGCAGCTCTTCATAAAAATCCCCATGACTTTCATGTCAATAACGTGCCAAGAAATTGTTCATGGAACAAAATTAAGTGTCATGACAGTTTATGACTGCCAGCATTGTGTGTAACAGCTGAGCAGACTCTTGGGAAGTGCAAGATAGTAATCAGGAGTAATTTTGCATAGAATTGCCACATTGGCCTCCTGTAATATAATAAATTGTTTTAAGTCTTGAAATTATATTACGGAAAAAAGAAATCTTGCTCATAATCAAAATGCATTATTTCAAGGGGAGTAGCTTCCTGTTTGCCTTTGCTATCACTATAAACTGCATTTGTCGGTGAGGGACCAACATTTTGGCACCTCGTAGTCCTGGCTCAGATATCCATTGTCCTTTTTGTCTTGGTAACCGCTGGCAGGAATGTTGGCTGTTTCCCCCGGAGGCTAAATCACTGTCAGATGATAGCCGATGGTTTCTAAGATTTGGTTGTATGAAGTACTTACCCATAGTTGTGTATTTAAGTGTGCAGTAAACTTTTTTAAGTTTGTAATATTTGCACCACTTTACAGCCCTTTGCTTTAGCAATACATTTTCACAGCCTTCTGTTCCTGCTCATAAACCCAACTTGGCTGCACCACAGATCAGGTGTTTGGCTTTAGCTCCAACTGAAATCAAACACCAAGATTTCAAAAATGGTGCATGCTTGTGTTTTTTCTGGGCTTTCTCAATCGGGTATATGCGTGGGGATACAAAGCTTCTGCAGTTGGTGCCAAATTAAAAAGCTGTCTGACGGCATGTTAAAGCGGTGGAAGTAGTGCATAGGTCTGCTTCCATGCTGGTCGTCCTATATTCCAATGGGTAACTAAGACAAGTAGAAATTGGATATCAAAGGTATTTTGCTGTTGTATGAATTTCCCAAGACACAAAGCACATCTGTTGTAAACTCTAACTCTATGTAAAAGTCCCTGCACTCAAATCGTGACGCACAATGGGGGACAACTGTGACTCAGCAGATACAGCAGGTCATCTGTTAATCGACATGTGGAGCTTGGAGTCAGACCCACAACCCTGTGAAGTGTCCTTGAGTGAGACACTGAAATTGCCCCTGATGGTATGATGGTGTGCGAGTGAAAGGCTTTGAATAAAAGCACCATTTGAATGTAGTCCAGTTAAAAGGTTTCTCATATTACTGTCATAACATCCTGTGCTTAGTCTGCTTTTCTTTCACACCACATTGCACCATAGTTCAGTGTAAAGTGGGCCAGGAAACTACCGTTCAGGCTAAATGGGCTGTTTCTTTGAACCACACCAAACAGGTTAGGACCCCTGAAGTGTATATATGGAAGTTGTGTCATCTAAATCATCAATTCAGCTTCATGAGTTTCTTCATGATTTCTACAATATTAAACACAAACATACTTATACCTGGTCGGTTCTGTGATTTGAATAAAAATATAGTTAATTGGACTCCTAATTGTGAAAGCACAGCCTCACATGTACAAGCACAAACAGTGAGTGATATTGATATTTTTTATTCTTATTTTGAGTTAAAAATCAAAGACCATACTGCTGTTTCAGTTGGAGTATCGATGCCAGTTAAGATCTGGGTGGGCTTCCTGCTGACATAGCTGTTTGCCAGCCACACATCGACTATGATAAAACCTTAAGTCTCGCAAATTAAAATGATAGATTCGAGTGAAATGCAAAGACAGCAGGCAGCAGGTGCACCTTCTTGGCCGCCTTCTCTGCAGCGTAATAAGGAGCTCATGCAGCTGCAGTTCACAGAGCATTGTCACCACCTTCTTCATTACCAGAAGTCACCTCCAACACATTATTTTGCAGGGACACACTGTGCTGCAAATGTGCAAGCATTTATCATTTTCATGATTTATCAGTCATTAACATAAATTGACAAAAGCAAGAGGCGGTCATGTGGAAATATTTTTTTCCATCTGCAATGACTCAACTTCTTGAAGATATAAACATATTTAGGCACGTGAGCTAAAAAAACCTTTTTTCACTTATCTGCACCACCTGGATGGTTTTATTTTTCATTTTGGATCATCTGAGCTGTCATACAAGTGTTTAGTTATATTTTTATACAATATATTTATATTTATGTATTTTTCTATGCATGTTGTTATTTTAAATATTCCTCACTGGAATGCCAGATCAACATCGCCATCCTTAATATCTTATAATTTTCATACCTTACACATTTACAAGAAGCCTGTCTTCTCCACAGGAGCAAATAATCCAAATCATCAGCTCATGTGTATCTCTGTAGATACACCAGCATGTCCGCACGGTCAGAGACCACCATTAACCTTGTGGCTTCTGTCATGCTTTTGGCTTCTCTCAAAACCTTGTAGAAGACAAGCAGTGAAGGCGCTGAGAGCTCTGAGTGTTGCCCACCTCGGGAATCCTTCAGTTTCATGGTCTGCAGCAGTGATCAGTTGAAATATAAACCCACTTTGTGTATGTGTGTGCGCAGTGTCTATATATGTGTATATACCCTTCCACTGCAGCAGTGCAAATTAAAGTGTTTGTGTGACCGTTTGAAAGCAGATGTAATATGATTACAAAGCTAGCTCATCAGAATGGATCCTCTGATCTAAATAGTGATCTAGATCTCTTGGGCTTTAATTAAGTACAGTTGAATTAATTTGCAGCATCCAGTTAAATCAATGTTCAATTTACAGTCAAATCGACATAACGACAGCATCTGCACAATGATGGGTGGAAACCACCCACTTCACTAGACTTTTGCCACAGTGGTCAAATGTTACTTCACATAATATGGCATCGAGCTTGTGAATGTAACAATAGCTTTAACAAAGCTGCAGTTCATCAGCTGACGAGCAGCCTGTGACTATTTGTGTTTAACAAATGTATCGAAACAGAGAAAACAACAACAAATGTTTCACTTAAAGTGAAAAACAGAATCAACAGTAAGATGGTCTGGTTAGAATGAGGAAAATTCTTATAGCATAAGGGAGCGATCGGGAAGCAAGTTATTGTTTCTGCTTTGTGGGTGCATAATTTTATTGGTATGGCATGATTTGAATATTAAATACTGGAAAGTATCAGTATAAATGTATTTAATTCAGTTGTTTTTCTAATAAAACCCATCATTTGTAAGGCGAGTGATTACTGCTGCGAAGTTTGATTAGATCCATATGATGCACAGTTGAACTTTAAGATATTTTCCATGTACAGAAACGATGGTACTGCAGAGCTAGAACGAAAGTAAATGGTTGTAATTCCTCTCTGATTTTACATGAATAAGCAAAAACAGGAAATGAAAGTAACAGGTACAATGTGAGAACTAAATGAAGCAAAATGTTCAAAAAGTGATCAAAATATTGACTATATTAACTCAATGAAGTATTAGTGATCAAAAAAGCTGAACAGAGAAGTGGTCCAGCCTTGGTTCATGCTTTGTTTCCTTCTGATTAGCACTGAAAGCTGAGAGGAGTGTGATGGATTGTCCTTGATTCTCAGCCGTTTAAAAAGCTCAGAATGTGTTTAACCTGTGCAGATACTGTACACTGAACCCAGATTAAACAAACGGCTTAATGACATCATCTAATAGTACAAACACCCAAGAGGTTTTATTAATTAATAACATTAATTAAACTATCTCTTCAAGGTCCTTCAAGGTTTTTGTGCGCCTCCAGCTTATTGTTCAAAACACATCATAGTTTTGATGATTACCTTAAATTATGTAACTGTAGCAGCTGCGCACGGTGCAGCCAGTTAAGGTTAATCTCCTGGTTACATTACCGGCTCCACTTCCAGGTAACCCCCTAACATCCAAAGTCAAAACTACATCTTTAGTGATGTCTCAATATCTAAAATATTTTGTTGGTCTGGGGGAATATTTTCAACAGCAAAGATGCTGCTGAATGAAGAAAGAAACATCCCGCTCCTCTAACTTCTCACTTTGATCAGTGACACTACACTATAGACTATGGCTACAGTATAATATAGAATCGAGTATTTATAGTGTAACGTTTAGAATCAAGGCAAAAGTGTCAGGAAAGTCTGCTTTCCCTTCACTCAATCCATTGAGTCTAATGTCTGATTTTCATTCATAACTCAGTTTCTCTTATCCATGTTAAGGGTTAGCCTATGACTTATGACACAGCGGTTCAGCCATACAAATGCAGCCTGTGTCCTCTACGATATATACAGTATCATAACTGAGACTTATTTATTTAAGTTTAATTCAATTAAAGGTTACAGTGAATAAATCAAGGTGAATGCAGCTGTGGAGAGTGATAATGTTACAGTATGATCTGGTAATGGTCTCATCATTATCTACATTTCACATGATTATAAACTGTATAGATTCTAGCAGATATCCCTTTGACCTTTGTTGATCTGTGTTGATCATTATTTCATGACATTTTTAATGATGAATAGTGAAAGCAACCACCAGCTGCAGTGCTGTCTGTAATATATCGACCTTTCATTCTCAAGCCGCCTCCTCTTACCTCTAGGTAACCGTCGCCCCCATGTCAACCTATGCAGCGATACTATGCCAGGTTGCACAACACATTGATTTTTCTTTTATGCAGGTCTGCGGCAAATGACATTCAAGAACTGTCACCTCTAATGTGATTCCCTGGGACGTAGTTTATTCAGGTAATAGCCTAAATAAGACGGCAGGTGCTATTTTACAAATGAAATATGCTTCACTTTACCCTCATCAAGAGCTTCAGTGATAAAACTCTAATTTAGAGTGAAACACAACACTAGCTACTCCATTGAGGAATGATGGCCTATAAAAATACCACCATACCTCTGAACTACCACTACCTTTGCTTATCAGTAACCAGCACCATATGCTTTTTATGAAGCTGTTTTTTTTTTTATTTTTTTTATTATTGTTTCACGTCTATTCTCATATATAGGATGAATAAAAAGATACATGCATACATACAAGTGGAGCTGATAAAAACAGACTAACAATGAGAAAAACGACACGGTCAATAAATTTCCAATGTTTTCATCAACTCTGCAATCATGCTTTTACATAAAGTACAGAGCATAATAAAAAGTTGAATTTAAAATGATAAATAATACAGTGAGAAACAAAACAGGAAACATCAGGTTTTGTCTTCTCCTAGAGGACTTTCATCCATACGAGGCAGCATCTTGTGTTGATTCAGGGTCATTAATCATCTATAAGATTTTTATTTTTTTTTCCAGACAGTCTTATTTCATTTTGTTTGACCACTGCAATATTCTGTGAGGAGTCATCCACTTTACGACAATTACGGTCCAATCTGGCTTTTGTTGTATCTCACAATGCTGTCTGCAAATGTGTGCATGTGGAAAATCAAAGACACCGCTGCACTTATAGGATGGAATAAACAGATCTATATTGAATCTTTTCATTTTGACTCTCAAGGACACAAATATGGTTTTCATGAGGGATTCACAGCAGATTAGTTTAAATTCTTTTAGGCTGTAGTGTAGCTCACAGAGGGAATGGCAATACCCTGAACCAGGAGAAACTGAAAATCCCAAGTCCTTGATTTTGAACAAGATGCTGATTGGATCAGACAGAATCTTTGGCAACCAGTTTAGCCTTGGCTGTATTAGCCAAGGTCATTCCACTGGAGACATCCCAGACTCCATCTAAGGACTGGCCTGCCTTTTCATTTATTTATTTATTTATTTGCAAATGTTGCCTCTATAGCATCTGCAAACCTACGATACCTGTCTGAGACTTCATTGAAATGATAGAGCATTTCAGTCTTACATTTTAACAGCAACAATTCATCAGCATTGGCTAAACCTCTAAGTGCCATTCACTTCCTGACAAATGGAGCATAGAAATAGGTGTAGGGTTTAATTTCCTTCTTCAGTGCCATGCAATTAGGGTAATATCAGTATGATGAATGTGATCACATTTTTCTATTTATCTGCTTAACTCCAGTGTTCCTTATAGGGTCAAATATAGCAAGGTTTTGTAGTTGCAATTCGCTTTGCTTTCAACTCAATTCATTTTGAGCCACTACATTCTAAGTAGTAAGTGAGTGAGTAGTAGGTGGAAAGTAATCACAAAGGTCATGTGCAAGGGCACAGTGTGTGTGTGCATGTAAGTGTGCTCATTGTATTCTGCCAGCCCGTGTTAGTGTAGCCAGGGCCACTTCTTTACATTTTGGTGTCCGAGGGCAAACACTCACTGATGCAACTGATCTATTCATTCGATCCTTTTATAAGATTGTTGTAATTGAACCCTGTTGAATGGGAATCTGTGGCACATCGCCTAGTTGGATCTCTGTGTACATTTGTATGCCGTGTAATGGCCAGATGAACTCCAGGGCCATTGAGAAGCAGCCAGCAGCTTTATTTAATAATATGACAGTAAGTGTCTCACTATACAGTCCACTTGCAGACTCTTCTTGGCATCAAGTATTTAGTGCAGTGTGAGCAAAGTCATGTGCACATTGGATTTGTGTCTGGCAGATTTTAGGGTAGATTGGGATCTGAGATTAATTTAAAAACTGTCTGGTACCCTTGACGATGACTAAGCTTGCCAAAAAAGGACCTCGGTGTAGAAGTTCTAGAGTAAATTATTGACCTTATAAGTTTCAGCAACAAGAAAGAAGTCCAACTGGTTTTGTCTTTGAAATTTGTGATACTGGAAGTGGATAAATACCGCTGGTGTTCACCTTGCACTTACGTCTCTGATGACTGACCACAGAAAATGAGACACTTTCTTCCTCCAGCAGTCTGCCAATCATCGATGGCTATTTACACACCAACACTGATTAGATTAGTTCTCCCACACAGCTCTGGGTTCAGATGCTCATGTTACTGTTGTAATGAGGGGTTAAACTGGGGTTTGTTACGTGAGGTGCTCAGTTGTTTCAGGGTTGCCATGTGCACTTGTGTGTCTGCTCACAGACGACAAAATATGGTTGATATAATTTGACAGACTGTAAATAAAATATAACAAGGTGAGACAGCTCTCTGCTCTGAACACTACAGTGCTAATCAAATGCTGATGCTGACGTGTGTGTGCAAAACAGCTGATGACAATAAAATCTTTCTGTAAATCAACTCTTTGTGTATATTAAAGGCTGTTTATACTATGACTTGGCTAAATGCACGATGGTTATTATTTACTGAAAGATGTGCATCCATATTGCCCACTGTGTCGAGCTAATCAACGTTTTAAATTCAAGGTTATTTAATAGTTGGTGTCAATCCACTGCTTCCCATTTGAGTTGTAAATAAACCTTGGCTGAGAGACGAGATGATCATCGTCCCTGATGAGATGTGCACCGTTGAGGAGTGCAATCACGTCCATATATTGTTTGTGGGTTTCTTTTTTTCTGTTCATGATCAGAAGGATAGCACCGCTCATCCTCTCACAGAAATTGAAAAGATTGGTCAGAATGTGTGTAATTAAATTTGAGTTCATAACATTATGATATAATAATATTACATGCTGTCTGAATGGATGTGTTGATGTATTTCATACAGTATAGTTACATTTTTATCAGTGAAATATAACATAGTTGGGTTAAAATGTGACCAGACCAACGAGGTAAAAATCATGTGATATGGTGATAATTTGAATAATGCAAATCATGATAATGACTTAATTACCTCAGTCATCACACACTAGATTGTGTCCTTATGTGACTTATAGCTAATCTTGGAACAACAAACTCTGGATGCTGTGCCAAAATCAAATATAAAAGGATGAATCTGTGGAAGCATTTTCACTAAAGAGTCAACAACAGATCTCAGGTCTACTAAAATGAATCTGAATTTATGCATAGGACGCCAGTGCTCCCACATTTAACACCACTTTCTTTAAGGCATGAAGACCAGCAGCTCGTGAAACCGTTCACTATAGCAGTAGCTGCTGCAGCACACACCAGGCTGCAGTAGTTGAGCCTGCACTTCCATCTACTACGGCCTCGTGTCCACTGTTGATATGTCATACAAGGAGTGACAGCATTAGTTGGGAAGATTAAAAAAAAACAACAACCTGGAAACTACTACTGAGCATTTTTTTTAAAGAGCAAATGGAAGTTGGTTGCTCAGATGATCATCATCATGCTGTGTATGTTTTTAGAGAAAAAAAAAAAAGCGTGACTGTACAGGGAACTGCATGATCTGAGTGACCTCTGTGATCTCTCTAAAGACAGAGGTCAAAAGTGAAGCGTGGCAGGGTGTCACACTCTGTCCCATTCCATCTGCACTGCCACTGTTTATGCAGTCCACGTCACCAAGCCCATGAAACGTAGACCTTAGCACCTTTTTGCTGGATTTAGCAGGAGCGCACTGTCGCTGTCGTATTCCTGCAGGGACTCAAAGTGTTGCTTTTAGAGTGATTTTTATCATACATAGACTCTTTAATGTCGACATATTTCACCTCGAAAACCTAAATCCTGCCTTCACCCAAACATAAATCTGCATTAGAAGCATGTTGTTCTGGAAACATGCTTCAACTCTTGCACTCAATTCCCTGCCAAGTAATTCATATTTCATTCACATGCACCTGTTATGGCAAATCAAATGACAACATGCTTGAGTTGCCTGTTGCAAAATACTGGGCTTGATTGACTCTGACCCCTAGCTTTTTTACATGAGCAACTTGTCAGTTTGTCCAGTTGCTGATAAGAGACAGAAAATCCCTCCTCTCTAAGAACGCCAGCATCACTCCCTATTTTCGCTGAGCCCTACAAACTGTCAGTAGATAGCGGCATTTTTAAATGACAGCCGCTTATCTGAGCAAGCTCCGGTGCATTTGCCGAGGGTGGAATTGGTGATACACCAACCACATTACTGTTGGAAGTTCAGCATCCTTTACTCATATTAAGGCACCTTTTTTAGTCCTGAGGTGTTTGTGGTTCAAGGAAATAAAAGCACAATGTCACCAGTTAATGGGTATGATCAGCATCACCATCACTGATAGCAAGAGATGCTATTTGAAGATCAAACGCCCTTTAAGAGTTATGAGACAGACGGAGCTGGATGCATTTTAATTGCTAATAGGAAACAATGTTTTCTTTTATCTAACTGTCCTTGTAAATGACTCCACTGTTTCTAATTAAATTGAAATGTTCCACTGGACCGTTGATATGAATGGCACATCTATTTACATGAAATTAGCTTACGTCTTAAGATACCTCCTTAAAAGAAAACACACTGGGGGGAAAAAAAAGAAAAATAATTACATCCAATTAATGTCAGTGAAGGCTAATTTGACAACTCGTCCTGACAGCCTGTTCTCTGTACTTACTCATCTGAAACATGAAGAACTAATTACAGGTGATTCAGATTGTAAATTAAATTAAAAACATTTATTCATTCCAAATGATATGCAGCAGCAACCCAATTAACTGTGTACCTTAATAATATTCCAAAGATTAAAAAATCTTTTTTTTTTGTTTGTCTTATTGCAGTAGTTACTGTATTAACATCGGGCAGGTCTCCCTTCCCATACTCGAGCCATTTTCAGCTGAAATTGTTTATAGATTTAAAGTATGGCATATTGTGGCCTGGATATGTCAAGGGTGGATATTAAGGGATGAGGCGGCACAAAAAGAAAAGAGGAGGCACAGAAAGGACTTCTCAGAGGGAGTTATTCTGAAGACGATGCTCAGAAGGCTTTACTCGTGCCATGCTTGGCTTTCTAATTTACTGCAGAATGACAAGCACTCGGCGCCATAGAAAATAAAACGAGCAACATGTATAATATTTCTTCAGATCTATAAATATTAAATGACAAAAAGGCTACAAGTCAAAGCTGACCACAGTAGTAAAATTCTGGGGAGGGTCATCTGGGTGAGGAAAACTTTATGACAGTGAGGGATTGTGGCTCCACAAGTCCTTCCTGCTCTGACATTAGTCATCATTGCCAGTTCAGTCGTTTCAGGGTTAGATGGGATATTCATCATCGGTTGACTTGAGAGACTCTCGTTGAATGAAGGAGGATTGGGATATTTATGGACAAAGGAAGCAAATATCCCTCTGCCAGTGTTTGGAAGCCGGTGTTGAATTAGATCATTGGTGGCCTTACTTATTTATGACTTCTTGCACTCACATGAGAAGACATACTGCACTGTCAAGGACAGCTGACAGAAAACTACGTGTTTATGAAATTATATCTGAAGAGTTGCAATACAATGTATGTCTTAAGCAAGAGACCCCACCTGCCCGCGTCCTCCCTAACCCATCCTCCAATAAAAACCATTCACGACTTCAAAATAAATGTGGCTCTGCAGTGAGAGCTACAGCGGTGTCACACACTGGCATGGAAGTGGCTATTATGTCCAGTGAATCTCACAGATAAGGTATGAAATTATATTTATGCTTGAGGTCACAACCAGTTGCTGTAACCTGAAAATGATGATATAATACAGATAAGATTTGCATGGGAGTTTGAAGATTAACTTCACCTTGCTGTAGCGATGTACAGGCGTACCCCGGAACTCATGTGACGTCGCTGTTGGGTGTGGTTGCAACAGATTACATTCAGTAATGATGCTGGACAGTGTTTGCGAGATGCTTTTATCCAAAGTGCTTTAAAATTGACCTCTAACTCACCTGAACATCCACAGAACTTTGGCAGTGAACTACAACGCAAGGCAACTAGATTAAATATATATTATCTAACATTTCTGCATTAAAATGTCTATGTTGTGTATATTTTGTTGAGTTGTGTACTTGCATTACCCCAAATATTCAGAGAGTTTTATTCAGCCAACAGTCTCGGTTTTCTTGCTTCTCTTGTTATCTGTTGGTCGGATAAACTGCCACATCCACTACAGCCATAAAATTGGTGCCTTTTTATTCTTTCATTTATTTATTTTGACATTGTACTGTAGCTGATGCGTTTATAACACTCAAACACTAAAACATCAACTTATGTCCATTTTAGATTATATTTTAATCAATGCCAATATAAATAAGAATCAATATAAATCATGCATACAATGGTTAAATTCCTTGTATTGGCCAATAAAGCTGTTTCTAATTTTAATTCCGATATTATCTGCTGCGGCAGACGTTGCCAACTCTGCTTCCAAGAAGCTCATAATGAGTGCGTGTATTATATCAGGAAGAAGTAAGAAGAGGGCATAGAAGATGATGACCGTTTAGGGGAAAAAAAAGAAAAGCGTCATGAGCCTTCAGTTGATTTGATTCTTTATGAACATGAAAAGTAAGGACGTAATTTTCAAAGACCTGTGATCTTTGTGTCTCAGTCGTCACAGTGCATTTTTTTTCTCTTCCCAGTTTTGAGTTGATTGTAGGCTGCTGCACACCGTCATCTCGTGTCACTCTCACAAAGTTCACCGTGGAAATGAAATGATGGCTTTGCCGTGATAATCTTTAGAAAAGTTTGTTCATCTGGTTCACAAAGCATATGTCTTTATCCAGCATGCAATTATTCAAAGTATTGTACTATGTACTTATCTTGGCAATTATCCAATGTATTACAAATTTCCAGTGAGATTATGTCAGATTTTTTTTTTTTAGTTCCTTGTTAAAACAGTGTTTGTATGAGCCTCCTCCCAGATGAAGACTTGTAATTATGGATGTGATAATGCCAGAGTCGCACATAAACTGAAAAAACTCTGTTTCCTTTTACACTTAAATTCATGCATGTATTTCTCAGTAGTCTCAAAATACAGTCAAGATATTTTTACACACAGAACTACAGACATTTCTAAACCAAATCAAGCATCACCAGACAACACTGTAATAATATTTGAAGTAAATGTTATTATCTCAAATCACACACACTGTGGGTGTTCAGTCAGTAATACTGACAGCCGACTGTGTGGTCGTACATCACGTTGCATTTGGAGAGACATGTGAGCCTTTCAAAGAGTTCACACAGGCTTTGAAATCGGTTTATCCAAACTGCCTCAATATTTTACTGACAGACTAGCAACAAAATGTTATGCATGGTCATTGCCCAGAGGTGTGTGTGTGTAACGCAACACAACAGGTTCTTTGGGTTGACTTGTCAGATCGCAACAAGGTATAATTGTCTTTATCATAACACATGAAAATGTCATTTATTGTTAGGAATTGTCCTGAATTCAAATGTCCCAATTCCCATGCATTCTTGGCTAGCAATGTGACTCCAGAGTAGGCGGCATCATCTGGACGGTCCACCATTTAATACACAATGAAATATTACACCTATTAGATGTAAGCCCACGGGGACTGAGCCAGAATACGTTCATGGTTTTCCAGAAAATCAATACTAATAACGCTGGTGGTCCCTTTCATTAACTCTTTATCCTGCACCATGATTGGTTACTCACTTGGTTCATGACCAAATATCAGCAAAACTAATTCCCATCATCATTAGCTGTATTTTTTTTTTAACGTTAATTAGCATGCTAACAGATGAAGACCATTATCCTTATCTTATGCTTAGCATCAGGATCTTAGCATTGTCACCATATTTGCATTTAGCTCAAAGCACCTGCATGCAGCCCTCATTTAGCCTCTACCATAGCTGCAGTTAATTATTAATACATTACACAGGCTCCTGAATGCTCGTCAGCTCTAAAATGGTGATCTTCAGTCTACCTGGTTATGCCAAAATGTTTTGATAAGTGCATTTCTCTTTTTCAGACAGAATTTGTCAGCATTCATCAGGCGTTCGTCAAAATAATCCAGAGAAATGTGTCAACAGCTCTTGGATTTTGCCACAAACTGAGGCGCAGCCATTCGTGGTTTACAGGCTGTACATTCCTCACCGTGCTAATTATCATACCAGCAGCCATAAATAATTCTAATCAATACTGATCTGTGCAGACTTGTTTACAGGAATAACATTCACCTATCATCATGTTCTTTATTTATCATTATGTATTTATCTATTCTATATATTTTTTTTTTAATAAACTGATTCATATATTGATTTTAATCAATTAATTTTAATTACAAAGCATGCTCAATAAAACACTGAGCCTCCTACATGTATTTTCAAATGAGGACTCAAAAAAAATCTTAATTAGTCATTATCATGGTACATTTGTTCATTTATTATTAAATTAATTTACATGTCTTTGAACAGTCTGTTGTTCTTGACATATAAACCAAACCTTTGAAACATCCGCAGTCACATGACTGACAAAAGTGCATTTTAAGGTGTTGCCCTACAGGAATAACCGCGGCTGTGTCCTGGGATTTATTTATTTATTTTGAAGGGTCTCAAACTGAAATAAGAGCTGAAGGTTATGTTGAAACAAAAACAGGTTTTAGAGAAGAGCCCACAGCGCTGTGCTCTCCTTCATATTATTGTGGGTTCGTGAAACACTGTTGCGTTTCCCTTCAACAGTCTTTTAAACACAGCATATTAGCTGTCTTTGTGCCACATCTCGAGGCTTTGCGCTGAGGGGCCACGAGCAGAAGAATGCTTTATATTTGTCTTCTCTTTCGCTTTTGATAAGGATAATAAATCCGTCCTCTGAGCTTTTCACTCATCTTTGTCACAGACGTACTAAAAATGGAAGGTGCCCTATTGCTTTCTTAGCTCTCTAATACCATTCAGTGTAAACACACTGGCCCTGAAATCATTTGAGACATTTGAGACGCAGAAAAGAAGCTTTGAAAAGTAATTTTCACAGCATTGAATAAACGAATGAATGTGTTTATTTCATGTTTGATTCACAGGTTAAAACTGGTTTAATGTCACCAAATCAGCTGGGGAGAACACATTTCACCGGTGATTAACGTTTTTTTTTAGAATAGGTCAACCTTTTTTTTTTTATAGAATTAATTTAACATGATGGTTTCAAATCTGAGTCTTTATGTATTTGAAGACATAAGGAAGATATCTTGATCTCAGGAAGGACCTGCTGTGCCACACGAGAAAATGGGACAGTGAGATAATGAATATTGAATGAGCATATCCACTTCATGCAATCATCCCCATTGACCAAATCCCATCGGCACACAAATCATCTGTGTGGTTATGCCGAGTTAATTAACATCTAGTGTGTGGAATTAATCAAGTCGTGCCATTGCAAATGTCTTCAATCACTGGACCTGTTTTATGTGCGTACTTTTTGGTACTACAAGAAGGGGAACAGAGATGATGACATAATATTGAAAATAATCACAAATGAAGGTTTAATTTTATTTATTTATTTCCAAAGAAGGCCAAATCCACCTGACTCCGAGTTGGAGGAGAAGATGCTTTGGCCCTCTTCAATTCAGAACAAACCAATAGGGATACCAAGTGGAGATAGTGAAGACTGTTATGTACTTCCGCGTTGCTGTTTGTGTGAGTGGAATATCGTTTGGGCTTTTATCTGGGGAAATACTGTACCCTCTCAGGCTTCTTGGACTTCCACAGATAAGAGAAATGAGTGAGATTACTCCTCATTTTTCTTCTCAATGCCAACATTTTCCTTTCCATTGCTAGTTGTAATTGTGCCCTCCAGACTTTTATACAGTGAGCTCCAAAATTGGTTGGCCAAAGAAAACAGTCCTGCTGATTCAAAATGCCCCAATGAGCCATTTGCTGGTGTTTTTCTGTGACACAAGCAGGAAAGCAATCACCTTTTATTGAGTTAGGTTAATTAAATATGGAAATCGGTGAAAAAGGCAAGAATATGATCACAGTTCTTAAAGAATGTCTTGATTTCTGTGTAATTACTTAATTTGTGCAATTGCTGTAAGTGATATTGGATCGTTTGTCAACTTCGAAAACACAATTACCCATGTAGGACAAATATTTATTGCAACTCTGCAGTCTTTTCTGACTGAATCTTTCAGTTGGAAATCAACCATTCAGAAAAGGGAAGAGAGAGAAGACGAGAGATCACAAGACATGAGTCATGTCAGCAAGTCTGTTTTGGCTTTGGGAATGTGTACATGAAAGTGTGGGTCTGTCAACACTAGCAGGACTCCCCAGTGCCACTTTAGTCAGGGTTGGCACAGAATTAGTGAAAGAGAAGAGAATTCTAACTGCATTTCATTTGTAAGGGATCATGTACAATATTAGAGTTGGCCTATGTCTAATTTTAATCTGAAGGTCCTTAGCACACACTTAGCAGGTCACAGTTAAAACATTCACACAATGGTAGAGCATCACTAAACAAACTGGGTTGTCAGCCACACAAACATGGATGTCATATCTGTGACATCACCCTCAGGTTTCTGAGTGCCAGTGTGAAGCTCAGTCTGGTACATCTGGCTGCTGCCATCTTGGCAGTCCTGCCTCAGCTGCCTCTCGGCTAATCCAAAAAATAGGCAAAGACGTGGACAGTCAGTGGAGCTGAGATGATCTGATGGAAGCCTGGGTGCTCGAACAAGCCACCTGTAACAGCACCCACCTGTCAATCAAAGCGTCCATGCTCTTTATCATGTATAACTTCAAGCCTTGGTGATTTGGACAGGTTTCCATAAAAAAATCACCCTCAGTACAGTTGTCATGAACAGGAAATTGAAAATTGGTACAATTTTGGCTGTAAATATGAAGTTGGACATTTTAACATGGGGGCTTATGGAGATCGACTTATTCTGTAACCAGTCTCAAGTGGCTGTTGGGGGAACTGCAGTTTTTGGCACTTCCACATTGGCTTCACTTCACAACCATGGAGGATGCCACTTTCAGTGTATGACAGACAACGAGGATAACGAGGAAACGAGGATATCTGTAAACCGAGCAAAGCCTATAAAATGGTTTGGTGACAGTTTCCTCCAAAAAGATCAGCACAAGCCACAGCCAATGTTTTTGTCATTACAACTGGAACAAAACACACACACACACACACATACATCAGGGAAACCGAGCTGTTAGAGGGTTGATCCATTGTCCTGTGTGAACTTGGCATTCAAGGCTCTGACCACTGGCATGCATTTGTGCACACAGCTTATTTGCGGTTCAAGGTCAAGCTAATTATGTGGCAGAATTTAATACAAATGGAGTTTGAAATTCACTATCCAGTGATGAATGGGAAAACAAAAGGCAAATATGAGGAAGGAAATGTCCCAAATCATGTTTGATTTGTGTACTTTTTGCCTTTTAAGCATTAAGCTGCAGCAGCATTATGCACACTGCCGTATTTTTCAGTGCTTCTAAAGTCTTCCCAAAAAACAAAGGCTGGGATGTTGTAACAAAATATTGTGATGGACACCATACGCAGAGTTATATGAAAGGAAACTCAGGAAACTCAGAAAAAGAAAGAAAAGAGAGAAAAATCCAGATACTGGATGCAGTTATTTTTTTAATGGATAGACCACATATAGTCCACATATTTCATCCTGAGGCACCATTGTGTGCAAATAGTTTTTAATTACTTTCAGCTTTGGAAAGTTTTACTCCCTCACACAATCACTGAGACAGTCGGCAGCACGGTACGGCAAACGTCCTCAAAATTCTTCCTTTTCTCAACCTCCGACTCAAGCTCGCACAATCGGTTGAGCTCTTGCACAAAGACATTAAGACAGGATGACCTTAGCCCAGGAAGCATAAAGGCAGTGAAATAATATTGATTCTAACAAACTCACAGTAGCTTTCAAAAGCTAAAGCATCCAAGTTTATATATATATATATATATATATATATTTCTTTTTAGAGTTATAACCAGCTGAGCACTATTTTCAACGTGCTACTTTCTGTGTTCATTTCCACGTTTTAATTTCATAACATTTACCGACACAATAGTCAAGTAGTAGAAGTAGACTGAGCTGTCCCTAACTACCTTTACAATACCTTAATTTGAAAACAATAAGTTAATTTTACCCACGTTTGTTGATGCCCTCCTTCAAAATGAAGCTATCATCTTTTATCATGAAGACAATCGTCCAGCAGATTTCATGGATGAGTGATTCACTTTGTTGTTGAAGTAACCCAAAGTATCTTTCTCATGCACTCGCTAAATTTTTAACAAATGTCAGTCTGACATAAATTGGGAATTCAGCAATTAATCTGCAATTCAGTCAGGACTGAAGGTAAAACTTTCCCATATTGTTCAACTCCTCTAAACTGACATCATGATTCTACCCGGACTGCGTTTAGAAAAGAAATCAATAATACACTCCTAACACTGAGCAGCCTTGGTACTCTAACTGCTCCCACCGTTTGTTTCTCCCTTTCTGCATATCTTTGCAACAAGCATAATCTCCTACGCATTTCTTTCTTTTCCTGCCGTTTTGCCTTTATTAGATAGCAGCACCGATGCAGACAGGAAATTGTTGAGGTAGAAACAGGGTTATATCAAGCAACAAAGGTCTTGCCAGGACTGAACCGGGTCTTGTCATCACAGCATATTTTGCACTTTCTACAGAAAGTCTCATTTACACATGCTCTTGATGTGAAGCAAACGTTATCACGGGCAGTACTTTTTAGAACAGTGTGTCTCAGGCAAGTGTGCATTGCAAATAAGGGCCATCATTAACATTTGGAATAAGCAGAGGTCTACCATGGTTTAGTTGCTCGTGGCTACGAAGGGCATCATCTGAGCACAAACACTTCTCTCTGCAACATTTCTCATGCCTCAGAATTCAGCACTGATAATCTTTCAGTTAGGGCTTTTTATAAACTACACAGATCCTCATGTGGGTACAAATTCCCATCTTTAGGACAACTGGAGTGGCGCTGAAAAATAATTTATCAGAGATATCACTCTCTGATTGACTCCTGCTGATGTGGAAATTGGATGATTAACTATCTGAAATTGTGCGTAACCTCTCTTTTAAATATTCCCTCATCATGTAGATTTTTTTTTCCCAACTTTCCCAAACCACCATCCATATGTCAGTGTCAAATATGATCTGAATGGTTGATTCATTCCATCCCAAGGTATTAGTTCCATTTGACTAATATTTGAATGGAAATTGCTCAGTCAGATGCATTCACCTTGAAGTGAGCAGAATCCATCTCTGGGATGACAGTTTCTGCCTAAATAAGCATTACTGGGAGCTGCTCCTCTCACTTCAGATTGGACACAGTTATTGTCACCATCTAAATTGTTTATAACCTTTGGGTTAAAGACGGCTATATTTGCATACATACAAATGAACAATTTAATATTGATGAAACTGACATTAGGGTTGAAATGGCAGCAATATTGACTTGTTTCTCCTAGATAACAAATGTCTGAATATGGGATGCTGTTGATAAATACACTTAGAGTACCAAAGTGACTTCTTACTGTTTTTTTCTAAAAAAACAAAAAGTCACTACTGTTTGTGAAGGATTTTTTTTCTTGTAAACATAACTAAATACTGCAGGATCATTTCACTCTTCATTAGTCTTATCTCTTTGTCCTAACACGCTCCAAAAACTTATTAGGCAACCTCCCCCGTCCCTCCCGGTAACTGTTGAAATGCCATTTCAAAGCCGTCATTATCCAAATCATTTACAGAGCACATACGAGCCTGGATTCGATTCTACTCAGACAGCTGTGCGCTGTATAAACTACAATAAGTGTCTTCTCTTAGCAACGCTGGAACAAAGTTTGGATACAAAGTTTAATACTATAAAAAGAAAATGTTCAAGAGATGAAATGATTTCTCTTTTGATCTCGGAGTGTAAATATGTCAGTCTCACTGAGGAAACAGACGCACACACACACACGTTCAGTCCTTGTTGATGCCTTTCATATTTTCTAGGCTTGTATAAAGCCTGGCTGCCTTAATGCAGGAGGATTTAGCTTTGACCTTCAAGCAGCTCTCATGTCCATTGTACTTGTAGTCAATAGAGTTGCTAAAAATGGTTGGAATATTGACCTATTATATGGGGTTGGGGGGATTTTTATATATTGAGACCCCTGCTAACATGTTCCTATCAATGCCGTGTCTCTGTGTGCACCCTTTTAATTCCGAAACACGCACCCAAGAATGTGATGCAGAGGTCAGTGGAAGAGCCTCTGATTGCATATCTGCTGGGACCACAGAGAACATTACACCTATTGATAACAGAGGATGTTTGAACATTCAAAGCATTTAAAGGCAGCAGCTTCTTAAGTAATGTGTGCCCTTTTAGCATGCATACATTGACTGCCTCTCCAACACACCGTGCAGCATTAGCGGAGAGAGAGAGAGAGAACTGGGGAGGGCTGGGATTGGATCAAATGTGACAAAGGGCAGCACATCTCAGTGAAAGCAGAAGAGGACCAACCTTACACGTTGAAGTCTGGCTACAGACATAAACAAGCTTTTGTTCCACATACTGTGACTGAAGTTAAGGCAGCTGATTAAAGCTGTCTGATAAGTCAAGACCGAGGCAGATGTAGTTATCTGAGATCAAAGTTGGAATCATGTGCAGCTCTCCATGCCAGGAGCACTTAAGCTCCTACACAGTATAAAGCAGACCTGAATCTAGTCACTATTCGATTCTAACAAAAAAAAAAAAAAAAAAATCTCTCAGTATATAGAAGAAATCAGTTTGTTCTCAGGTCTGTCCTCAACTTCAGACAGTAAAGTTACAGCAACAGTTATTTGTTTCTAATTGATCTGCAATCTGTCTCCAAAAGAAAATCCCAAGTAAAAAAGGTGCAACACATTCTGTGTCTGGAGTTGTTGGGTTGGTGGATACATGTGTCAAATCCAGACACCAAACCAACATTACAAAACTTCAATTAATGATTTTTAATCAAAAATCTCAACTTTAACAAGGTGACGATGAAGATCCGGTACGCCTGTTGCTCGTACTCTCCTATGATGTGTTATTTTAAGAATGGTCATATATGTCGATGTTGGCAATCAACCTATTCAGTTTTTTGGTATGAGGACTTGTTCTGAGAGACTAGAGAGAAATGTTGACTGACAACAACCAAAAAAACAAACTCTCAGATCCCAACCCGGCCTCTGTGAAAATACATTTTTAAGTATACATTTATAGTCTACACAAGTAAATTTGTCATGTCTCTTGTTTCAAGTCACTGTTGTCCTTTTTGTTGACCACCAGCAGACATTATAAGAGAAGCAAATAGCCTGTGCTGTCAAGTTAAATTGGGAAGACATGTTGAGTGCGAACATAAAATGTTAAGGATTGGCAAATGTGTTTCCTTTAGCCTTGAGTAAGACTTCACATTACATTTCAGACACTGGACATGTTTGTCTGATAATTTGTTTTATATAAACACAATTTACAAGAGGCAGGGTCAGCATACCAACATAAAACAAACAGACAACATATCTTTAATTGATTCTAATTTCCACACCACCCCTCTTAAATTTCACTGTAAGTAATTGGGGGCAAAATGAACAGTTTAGTGCAAAAGTGTGTTCCAATGTTTGCAGTAAGCTAATATGAAGCTTCAGCAGTCTGAGTTAGACAAATCAAGTGACATTGCATTTTTGGCAGTATGAAATTCCCCCTTTGTGTTACAGTCCTTCTGCCATGGCAGCAAGGAGAAGCAAGGAAACACTGTCTGCTGAAGCTCAGAGATTCATAATAAAACACTTTAACTTTGTAAGATCCACTCACTCTGGTAAATATTGACAAAATCATGCCAAAATCCAGCCAGCATTTTCTTCTTCTGTGACTAATCGACTGCACTTACTGTAGGCTGAATGTTGTCAAAACAAGTCAATATTTTAGTTTAATGGTAGCAGGGAAAAATCGGGGAACTGTTCCCCGTGCTGGGAACTTAAGTTTGATGATAATAGACATGTATGAATGAGAGGTCACAACATGATTTGTTTTTGCATCAAAATGAGTCATTTGTGTCATATTGTGCATCATAGTAATACTACTGTACATTAATGATTGACCATTCAAGTCGTTCACGTTGTGCTAATTATATTTATTTATTCATTAGTTCCCAATGTCTTCATTTTTGTTTAGATGGTAGTATTAATATTGTTAATGTCTGCTCGCTGGCAGAGTGACACACCATGAGTTGGTGAAGTGGATGTCCACATCGTGGCCATCATTAAAAAGGACAAAGTTGCACTGAAGAGGCCGTCTCTGTGCCTTTACTAACCACAAAATGAAATTGTATTGTTAATAGTTTGAGTACCCAGTGGACATGATATCTATTCTGACATTGGTTAATATCTTCAGAGACTGGTGTGTTTTTGTCATTCAGTTTTCTAACTTTAATAAAAGTACCTAACCTAAACATAACCCCGAACTTAATTTCCTTGAATGAAAAATAAATCCCTTTGCTAACACACACACACACACACACACAAATGTGTGTCTGATTCTTGCCATCGCTTCTTACAAGTTTCATTTCAAAACATTTCACAAAACTCTGCTGGACTGACCTCAGACTGTCAGCCCCTCATGAATAAGTTGCGTAACATTAGTGTTCGTGTGCCAGTGTGAATCCGAGCTTCTGCAGATGACTGAATCCATTGTGCGCAGCGCTCTTTATTCAGTCTACCCATGTTTTTGCTTGGGTATTAGCTTGCTTTGGTCAGAGGCTGCCCCATTGTCTGCTAGCTCTGCCCAGCCTTGCATGATATGAATGAAGATTAGCATGGATTGTTTGAATAAACCACCCAGGGTCTGGTGTTAATGCGTCACAGCAGGAAATTATGTGAATGTCACTGCATGTATAAGTGAAATAAATGAGAAACACACTCTGCCAGGATGAGCTCGACTGTATACGGCTGCAACCAATCAAATCATCGTTGGTTTAAGTGAAATGGCTTTGTTCATTTGAGCATGTTAAAATCAATAGGCCTACCTCCTATATTAGAGCATGGATAGTTGATCTGGGCCACGAAGTTTAGCTTTTTTTCTTTGGCTCGCCGCCTGTTCTTGTTCGTGTGATACATCAAAAGTGATTCATGCGGGCCGTGCAACAAACAATGCCATTCTAATTTGTCATTTCTGCATGCTTGGCACCCTCGCTCATAGTGGAGCTTTGGCAAGGTCACCGGATGTACCTGACCCGCTGTAAGGCAGAACAATGAGGGTCAAAAACATAATGCACATGACATGGATTGAAATGGATTGTAGTCTTATTTTATCCCCGAAACACCACTGTGTGGAACTGATTGCTGAAAATGCTGCACATAGCTGTGACTCTTCCCTCTTTCTCTCGATGTTGTTGTTATTAGAGCCTCTTTATCCTCTTGTTAAATTGATAGAAAAAAAGGTGTTAAAAGGACATCACATGACCAAATGTTGCAGCTTTAATCGACTGAGGGAGGTGTCTGTGAACAAGTGCCTCTGCCCGCCCGCTCCCTGTACCCTTGACTCTAATTAAGACCACATATCTTAGATTTTGCTGAGGTCAGGGAGGGGGTTTTAATTTAAAAGCCATTAAGACTTGCACATAGTCAGGACTTGTGTTGCATCCCGGGCAGATATCATTTTAATTAAGTCTTATCTTTGCCCAATTTCTCCGGTACAAGACATCATCATAATTCCTCAATAACAACCTTGGAATACACTGAACAACAGTTGGGTAAATGCGATGAGCTGCTCATATGTTACAAGTGCTGACCTGTCAGGCTTTTTTTGCCAAACACGATGCCTAATTACATTGGTTATTTTGTACATTTTCATGAATTTGAATCAGTGGTATTATGTTGTATAGCTGTTGCCTTTTAAATGGTGGAATGAAATAACAGGATGCAGTACAGGGTATGCACATGTATTCATTTTTTCAGTCAGCATTTGGTATACCTGCTTTAAAATCCCCTCTGATTGGATGGAGGAATACTTCACTTAACTACTTTACTCAAATTGCATAATTATCTAGCTGTCTCATCCGTATGTTGGTTAGTATTTATGACAAAATCTGCACCTCGTCTGTGGCTAATGTTGATCCTTACTCCCCCTGAAATCAAGCAGCAGAAGTTAAGTGACAAAGTGCAAAAACTACTGGCTCAGAAATGGGCCATAAATTAAGAGTATACACACTTCTCCAGACACCACATCCCCACTGGATATACACACAGGACAGTGTGGATAATATATTTTACGTTTAATGACACCCAAAGGTCTACCTCCATTGTGCTGAAGTTTTTGTCTTCTTCTGTAGAGAATGCTAGAAAGTGGGTGATAAAATCTGTAGAAAGCCTCACACCTGCTAAAAGATATAATTGTCTTTTGGCACTGTATCATGTGGTGCACTTAGTGTGTTTATCGTAAAGAGAAAAACTTTCACTGAAGTCAATTGCATGTGAGGCAAGATTGATGCACGCACAGCAGAATGCAGACTGTGGCCTACGAACACAAGCCCTCAACGCTTTCACTCTTGTGCAAACATTTGATGCCAGACAAGAACAATGCCATGTGTCACTTGTAACTTCCCCCCACTGATGGCATCCAAAGCTGTCAGCGTATTGTCATTTGTTGCCTCCCATCCCAATATCTTAACAGCATGCCAAATTGATGTTAAAGTAACAGAATTATCTTATTCAGTGTTCTCATGAGACTCAGAAGCTGTCATGGTAATTCTGAGTGCTGCTGTTAGATGCACAGCAAAGTGGCACTCTCATCCCCAGTGGCCAGCATCCCTTCCATGCATACAGATACGGCTGGCGAGAAACCTCGCTGGAGCCCATTAGTAAACAAAGTCATTGTGGTTTAGTGAAGTTCAGACTCTCATTAACTTGAACCCTTTCCCTAAAAGTGCCTCTTCTTCTCACGCTATGCATCAAATAAACAGGAACTGAAAACTGAACTGAAACTACCCATCATCCACCGACCAAGTTTGTCTAAAATAGTGCCTTACAGCGAGGCCTCAGGTAAGGTTTTAACCCATTATTAGTTGATATTCAACAACTCAACTGTTGGACAAATTCTCATATTACTTCACTGTGGTTGAGGTTGGTTAGGTTTTGGCACAGAAAACATCTCGGTTAGGGTATGTACAAAACAGAAAAACAACTGTAGGTGGACTATGCAAATAAAGTATTCATTTTTGCTGCAGGTAAGCACAATGAGAGAATGTGCAAAAATTCGTTTTCTGATCAAAGGTTTCAGTTTCTGCCTTTTTAAGTCTACAGGGTGGTTATATAACTTTTAATTAAAGACATCAGCTCAGATCTTTCTATGTGGAGGTCAAAGGGACAACTTTTCATTAAAATGATGTATTTCATATCACTTTGAGGGTTCTTGACTTAAAAAAAAGCACTTGTGGTATGATTTTTCTAAATGAGAATTGCAGTTTAGACTGCAGCGTGTAACACTTCTGTTCATTCACACCGCACACACGAAAAAGGAGCGGCTTTTCAAGGCCTGAATATAATATTTTTTTTTTCATTCATAGAAAACTTTTTCAAAATCCAGGCAACAAAGTGCTTCACGAAAATAAATAAGAATAATGGCATGCTGTTAAGAATAAATAAAATCAGATTTTAAAAGACAAAAACAGATAAAACAAAACAGATTCATGAAAAGAAAAAAAATGGGAGATACAAGATAAAATAAAAACACGAAATATAACCTGGCTCCAGGTTTTAACTTGATCAAACACACATTCATTTAGGGTTAGATTAGATTCTGGCATGTTCCAAAAAATAATTTCCAAGGAGGTTCTGTGGGCCCCACACAGTCGCCTGTTTTGCCTGTTTGGTTTCCCAGCCTTGGTTGTACCTTGATCAATGCTAAAGACCTGAAATAAGCCCCATGTTTTGTAGCTCTGTGTCATACAATGAGTAAAATTCTTAAGGAGGATGCTGAATATTTTCCCTACAATTCAGTTCCACCGTAAGGGGTGCTTGAACCACTTCATGTCATGGGAGCCAAATAAAACCCCAAACACTGGACCTCTATCTTAAATCATTCAACAGCACATCAACAAACAAAAAAAAAAACATGTTTCACAGCCCTTACTGCGGTAAGAGTGGAGAGTAATAAAGCTACTATTACTCATTCTCTGATTTAAATTATTGTGGAATTGAACACCTTCTCATTTTGTTTTGTGACCCCCTGGCCTGCGGGTGCTCCCCCTGGTCACATATTGTGGGAGCGCTGTGTTACAAGTGATCCCAATTAGTATGACAGTGAATATTCTAACCATTCGTTAGCCTCAACACCTTCACACGAACTCTAAGGGCTTCCACCACTAAAAAAAGTCAATCAAGCACATGATCCTCTCACATTGACTGTGATGAAATCATATCATGTTTGACAAGTGTTCTGATTTCTAGTGTCATTTTGCTAAATGGAAGTGCATAAACACCAGTGAGCTCCCTGGACCTCAGTTTGGGAGCCACCTCTAACACCTGAGCACGGCAGGCTGCAGACCATATGGTCCTCATGATACAGCAAGGGATGCTACCTGCCGATTAAAAGAGAGAGAGAGAGAGAGAGAGAGGGTGGGAGAGGGACAGACAGAGAGAAGGGGAGATAGATCAAGCGAGAGGGGGAGAGAGAGACAGAGCAAGAGAGAGAGAGAGGAGTACTCCAGGAGCTGTAGCCTACTTAACGAAAAAAAAACAAAAAAAGATACTGAAGCGAATTCAGCTTTTTTTTGAGTGTACACAGATCTACAGTCTCAGCCAGACAAGAAAAAAGAGAGAACACCGAGTAGGAAGGAAAAAAAAAAAACATACAAGGAGACTTGGCTGATGCATCTCTCGGAGAGCATCCATTTCACGGCGATTACAGTTTGAAGCGGAGGAGACGGTGCGCATTTCTCTATAAACACGGTGCTTCTCTCTCCTCCGAAGTCAGTTTCCTAGAGCGGCTGTGTGGTGGAAAGACACTTTTTTCTCCCTCTCTCTGCGTTTATCGACACGGACAGTATTTCATAACAAGCCTGTTTACTTGGAGCAGAGAAAAAAAAAGCAGGTCGTCCGCAGTTCCAGTAGGCGACACTGCATCTTGTTTGTGGAGTGGGAATTTGCGATCCGCAGCTCCAAGACGCAAAGAAAGGAATAATCCGACGGTTCAAGTTTTCCTGGAAGTTGCGCAGTGACAGAAAAACATGGGAATTTGTGGCTATTTGGCGGTGCCTGGGAAATGCCTTGTCGTCCTCGGACTTAAATTGTTATTCCTTGTACCTGCAGGAGTTCCAGCCAGAAGCGGGGATTCTGTAGTAAAGGACAACATCACCGTCAGACAGGGGGACAGCGCCGTCTTAAAGTAAGTCTTTAACTGTATTTCATTAGCGCATCACTGTAATATCATCTCCCTTCTCGTGCGCAACGGATGTTGGCTCTACTGTTTTCCAGCATGTGTGCGTCCAAACAGCTAACCGAGCGCAACGGTTCAGGAGTTACTAAAGGTCATCACAACCTATAGAAAAACGCATACATGCTTATTTTTATATGTTAATTATAATAACAGGTACTGCACGCGCGTCAGTGCAAGTTATGAGCTAACGTGCAAAACTGTGCATGCATCCTCTCCTGCTCATTGCCCTTGAACGTTATTGATTCGGTTGGTTAACGTCTTGTTGAGGATGCACAGAGCAGAGATACTCAAATATAGCATTGGGAGGGGTTGTGAACGTATTGATTTGAGTATGAGAAACAAATGCAATTATGACTTTAATTTTCAGGGCTGTGATGTTTTCGTTACACTTCATGAAATGTTTTGGAAGATTGGACAGACAGCTTTGTTTTTTTTTAAATCAGGTAACCCTTAATGAAAAAAAAACAAACAAACAAAAAAAAAAACAGCACTGTTATTTTAAAGGCTCGTGCTCCTGTGAGGACCTGCCGTTGTTTTTCAGCGGCCTTATCACACTTAATCCTATATATTTTTTTTAATCTCCAGTTGTATCGTGATATTCCTCAGGGTTTTACTGTGTGTCTTTATCGCATGTAATACGGTTTTCTTATCTGTCCTCCCCTCGCCTGTTTATTTGTGCCTCTAAACTGTATTGTGTGTGTGTGTGCAATAGTTTCTTTGTATAGGAGTAGATCAGGTGTGGGGATAGAAAGTCAGAATCTGTGAGAGCGATAGGGCCCCCCACTCCACCAACCCACCCACCCACACAAATACCAAGACACACACAAATATACACGTGCATATTGTACACACACACACACACACACACACAGTCTTGTACAAACAGTGTTTTCTTATCACTCAAATACGCCTTGAAAAAGATTTGAATTATACAATTTCTTAACATAACAGTCCATTTATTGGATATATCTACTTATTCTCTGGGTCACACGGGGTGTTGGGACCAATCCCACTTGACATTGGAAGAGAGGACACACTGGACAGGTCAGTCAGTCAGTCACAGGGCTGATAAATCATTTCATGGAAATGAAGAAAAAATGATAAACTGTAGTGATCAACAGCAAAGGTAATGAATCATAAATGAAAAGAGAACCAGACATGTACATGAAACAGAAAATGAGCATGACAGACTCTGAAACAATACAAATGTGTGCAAGGTTGTGAGGTTAAATTTACATTTTCAGCGTGCACAGTTGTAACAGTGTTAATTGCTGATTTAATTTTACATTTAAGACATGCAAATGATGTGCTGTAAGAGCAGACATGCATGTGTAGTTCTTATGTGACTACTTGGTAATGTACAGTAGTCACATTACCATGCCTATAAAAAGGCTGCACGTTCAGTACCTCAAGCTGTCAGTGCAGGGCAGCACAGTTCAGCCGGCTCCAAGCTGGCTGAAACGCAATGTATCTGGACAAGAATTATTGCACAGTCTGATGACCGTTGACACGGACGAGAAGCTAAACAGCTTGCTGTTGCACCTTGGATAGATGAGGTGGAAGGTGATCATGTGCCAGAGCTGCACCAGCTCACCACAGAGAGAGAGGGGTGGAAAGTGTTGACCAAGATGGAGTTCAGTTTAGTCCTTATCTTCTCTCTGCTCTGTGCAAGCCTCAGAACAGAGCCTTTCTCACCAGTCTGTTAATCCTGTCTTCATTCTCAGCCATTTCAAATGTATGTTGGCCTCTACTGATTAGCCGGACCACTGAAACTAACCACTCCACTGTTCTCACCCTGGATGGTGACAGGCTGAAATCCTTTTCTTGCTCTTTTCCCACACTGATGTTGAGTTGCAAATGGTTGCACCGGTAGCAGCCGACAGGACTTTTTTTTGCAGTTCTCCATTCTGTGCCCTAACCTATGAACCCCACAATAGAGGAGTCATCAAATTACTTGTGGAGCTGCCATGACCCTGACTTGAATCTTAAAAGGAGAGGTGTAGAGAGTGAACTCGAAAGCTGACAATACAGTTACCCGGGGCGTCCCTGTGCTGTGCAGTGTATCCAAGACACTGCCCTGGAGGAAGATGAACTGCTGCCTGTCAGTGAGCTAGTCAGTCCATAATCCAGGAAACCATGCTATCCACCTGCATTGCTTTGAGCTTCTCCCCAAGCAGGAGAGGCTGGATGGTGTTGAAAGCGCTAGAGAAATCAAAGGACATCATTCTCATCCTCCTTCCCAGTTTCTGCGGGTGGGAATAAGGCCTGTGGAGCCGGTGTATGATAGCATTGTCTGCAGATTTGACAGCTAACTGGTACATGCCCGGAGCACCCTGAGGCTGTTGCTGTGTGGACCCACTGCCTTGAATGCGAGGAACCTCTCTAACTCCCTCATCACCCAAGAAGTGGCAGTAATGCAGAGGCTTGGAAAGGCTGCTGGCTGCTGAGGTTGGAACCCAGGGAGGCAGGCCAGCAGCAGGAAGCCTTGGAGAGGATGCTGGAGAGGAGGGCGGCTGTGGTGATGACCTCTTATTTGATCTACATAATGGGTAGACTAGACTAGAAATTGACTGCTGCTGCTGTGATTTTATTTCAGCACATTATGAAAATGCAGCCTTTATTCAACTAATTTCTACCAGCATACCCGTCCATTTCCACATAAATTACAGTGCTTGGAACCTGCATTTTGCCACATAAACAAGGCTCTAATATATGTTATATTGTCACTACAGCTATTTGAGAGTCAGTATCTCACATTCCTGTCTTTGTGACATTACTCTGAAGGTAAAATTACTTCATGGTACCATGTAGGAGAAAATGTTGCCTGACAAATAGAGATTTTAAGAGTGATACATTCATTCCAGCCTGGCACAGTTAAGCTTTTCTATCTCAGGATTCAAAAAAATGTGCTGCGTGCCAATTCAAAGGTTTATCAAGGGGTTAAATGCTTTTAGACTAGGGAAACATTGTGTGCGATTCTAGAAATGTGTTAAATGAAATATTGTTGCATGTGAGTGATTTCTTGTAGCTGGCAAAAATCCCTTTTTTATTTCTTCATGTTTTGCTTTATTAAGACAGTCAAGGGGAACACAAAGCAGTATCATTCTCACATAAAGAAAGCCAGTGCCAGCAGGAACCAGCACATCCAGCAGATGTGAGCAGCAGAATAATTAGCATCATCCAACACGGCTTTAGTAGCAATATTACATTTTCTTTTTCATGAAATTGAGATCACAGGGAAAAATAAAATGAGTTACACATGTTAAAGAAACAAGCAGCTGATGCCAGTTTGTCTTCAGCGTGGTATTTCCAGGTACTCTATTTCCATTTATATCCTGACCATCGTGATTCTTTGTGAATAATTGATTCTGATTTGCTGGAATGATGCCAGTATTTGCGTCAATGTGGCAATTGTAGTAAATTTCTGATTCTAATTAGCTGAAAACTGGGAGGTTGTGACACCCCTAACAGACATGCCTGGTGTTGAAAGTTCATCATTTCAGTAAACTGCAAGTGATGGCAATTAAAATGCAGGTTAGGTGGTGTTGAATAATGTAATAATGTGTCAGAATCTCAACATTAGTACTAGCTGTGGAGCCACAGGGCATTTCTTCTGTTTGCTAATCAGTGGAAAGTCTTATCACTGTGGGCAGTGGATGGACTTGTAAAGTCTGTAAATGACTGGTAAATGAATTTAATTTTTATTTAATTATTATTATTAATATTATTGTAAGCTTGCACAGATACCATCTGATGGTTGGAACCACCATAAACAAAGACGTTACTGCAGGCGTGCATGCTTTTTTCTTGCCTTGGCTTGAGCACTTAGATTAGTCACTCCATTTTGCTGCTAATGGCTTTAACTAACAATGTTGATAAAACACGCAATCTACAATGTGAAATGACTAAATATCTGAGAAACTGTCATTACCACCATGAATATTGTTTCATGAAAATATCTTAGGAGTGGAAATTAAAATAAAAAGTGCACCAGTATAATTTCATCGTTGTTCAAACCATATTTTTAATTCTAAGTGCTATGCTTTTGATTTTTTTGATTTTCTTAAAATCAATTGTGGAAGAGTTTTATCTGAATACATGAATGATATTTTAAGGTTGTGGGAAAAAAAAAATCAAAAAGGCATGCTTTCTTATTAGCTACTTAGATTTTGTTCTCACTTTTTATTTATTTTGTTTGGGAGTAAATGGGCACAAATCTATAAAGACAACCTGCGTTTCCCGTTTTTTTCTACACTTCAGTCCTTTTCATTGCTAACTCGATGGTTGATGTGTGAAGGGCTTCGGACAAACACCTCTGTGACACCTACATGTGATGAGTTTCACTGCTAGGTCAAAATAAGACTGGTGGTTCACGTTATCCGCCCCCCCTCCAGGTCCACCCCTCACCGTGCAGATGCCCTTGCTCACAAGTGCAATGACAAGGCCAATGACCCTTAATGCTGGCTTCTGACCCAGGGCCACTCATGTCATTTGAAAGATTGGAAGTGTAAAGTGTCTCTGGCACGTTCAGCAATGTCATTTGGGTTTGACCTGTAACTGTATAGAAACTGTTGTGTCTTGTTTCATGTGTAAGGTTTGCAGTCACGCTATTTCTCCTTTTTCACTTCTATCTTTGTCTGCAGAGACAGCGTTTGACATTATAGTCATAGATGGAGTTTGTAGGGCTGACCTGTTCTGCTTGGTAACACAGTCGGCATGCACAAGCCATGCCTTTTGTTCCTTTTGTAATGAGCGAGTCACTGCTAGCACTGAGGACAGGGCCTAGACGAAAGCTTTTCATTTAGCTTTGGGTGAGCGCAATCCAGTTTGCATTCTGTGTGGCACTGATCAGAGGCAGAACTGAAGCCTAGTTGGAGAGAAGGTGGTAAATCCTGTTTTCCCTACAACCATTGCCCTTAAGGAGAGCAAGACTTACCACTCAGACTTAATGACAGCAAGGCTGTCTTATAGCTAGTGCCTCACTCTCAATGAGGAGTAGTACACAAGGCGGTGTAACTGCTGCTCTGCTGCTGATATGTATTTTGAGACAGGCCTGAAAATATCAAGTGAGGCCCACTGCTTTCCCTCAGTGTCACTAGCTCCACTGCTGTGCTGCTGACAGGCCCTTTATAATTTGGCTCCCTGTGGCCCCTCTCCGAGGTGGACAGATTTGCACCAGAGATGGCTGAGGTAATGTGCGGCTGACCCTTGGCACAGTCCCTGTCTTAGCCTTGTAAGCCAGAGTATGGAGAGCCGAGTGGTGACAAATGGCAGGTCTGTCAGAGTAAAGGTGCAGTCACACCAGAATTGGCGCCCCTTTGTTGAAGAAGGGTGTGAGCTGAATTGCTTCCAGTGCCAGTGTAACTTTCCCCCCTTGCTGTAGTAACTGAAAAGGTGTAGGTGTGTTGTAGCCGAAGCACTTCTTTTCTAATCATGTGATCCTCCAGCTCTGTGTTGACATAGTTGTGGGTGTGTGCCATAAACAGACGTCGCTCAACCTAGAGTTAAAAGTTACATAGTGTGAGAACAACCAATGTATAAAACATGGACCTAGTATCTGTGATGTCACACATAGGTTTCTAAAGAGACGCTGTAAAGCCCAGAGTGTGGTTCCTGCCATCTGCTGCTGCCATCTTGACAAGTCCTGTCTCGGCCGGCTCCACACTAATCCAAAAATGGGCAAAGACGTAGAGCGTGGGTGGAGCTGACATGAGCTGAGTAAAGCCTGGGTGCTCAAACAACCACCTGTGATAGTGTCCACCTGTCAATCAAAGCAGCTACACTGTTATTTATCCATAACTTTGAGCCTTAATATGATTTGATCGCTAATACAGTTGTCGTGAATGGGGAAATTAGCAAGAGAGACCGTTTGTGGTTTCTGGTACCAGGCTGTCAACATGTTTATTCATGCTGTGAATTTCTTAATATGGGCGCTCATGGAGACTGATTTGTTCTGTAGCCAGTCTCTAGTGACCATTCAGCAAACTGCAGTTTTGGCACTTTCGCTTTGGCTTCATTTCACAGCCATGGAGGTTACTGCTTGATGAGAACAGGTGTACGGGGGCACAAAGTGGGAGGGGCAGAGGCACTATTCACCTGATTAGAAGTCAGTGTGTCATCAAAATAATTTAAATTAATTCAAGGTACATTTAACGTGACATAATGCTGAGTTTCTGTTTCTGTTCTCATTCTCAAACAGGACATTATATTAACTACATGCGTTATGTTCTTAAATGTTTCAAACAAACAAAAAAATAGGCCTGGATAGACACAAGGATGTTTTTATTATTGTATTTTTATTTTATTTTATTCCTGTAGCTTGGCTTTCTTTTCAGTTATTTTGGGACACTGAATGCCTTACATGCATTAATCAAGAGTATTTATCTGGAGCTATTAAATAATTATATGCTATATCCATATTTGAGGCCACTGAATCCTTAAAAGCAGATCTCACTTTGATCCATGTCTTAGAAATTCATAGTGATTTTCATATCTCGCTCAGAAATCATGAGACGTGGATGCTCCGTGATCAGGCGGATAGATGGTATAGTTTAAGTAGTATAGTAAGAACTATGGTACACGTGGTTCCTTGAAACACTGGGTGTAGATATACTTAGTGTGCTGATTGAATAACAGAAAAAAAACAAAAAAACAGGCCTCACATAAATTTTAACCTTTTTGGAAAGTTGCGTAAAACCACAGAGTTTTGTTGTTCAGCAGAGAATGTTATTAAATCTGTATGTGTTTCATTTTGCCTTCATCAATACGGTTCATTCTTTGCTGCTATTTTATGTTTGGAAACTATTATCCAGAAGGAATTTTATTTGAGCCATAAGATACATACACTAAAACATTAAGTAACCATAAGGTAATACTGCTTATGTTCTTTCCCTCGCGGTTTTTCGCTCTCTAGGAGCAGCACTCAAACATCATACCAGTGTTTTTGGGTTGAAAAGATGAAGGTTTTAGTATATGAGCCAGATTAAATAATTCAGTGACAAAGCAAGCTACTGCTTTCATTGACTACGCTTCCACTGGTCTGTGTATCTAGGCTGGAGAGTTTCAGGGTTTTTGAGTGGTATGCTTCAGACAGACATAACATCTCTGCAATAATGTATAGATATTTCACGAACAGCAGCTAAATATTGCAGAACTGCTTGAAGTTGGGTAAAAAAAATATATACTGCTTTTCTGCTTTTTTCTATGTTTCCCGTTTTGGCTCGGTTAGTCATAATGACCGCAAGTTGCAGTTAACTAGATCCTGTCCGTCTGTTTAATCATGCTTCAGGCATTGACCCAAAACAGTGGAATGCAACCCAACTACAATAATAGGTAAGGTAGAACTAAAAATGATATTGGGATCATGGGCAGGCAAGGGCAACTTGCAATGGGGAGCCTAAGGGGAGAATAATAGGAATGGACACGGTGGGCTTCGTTTCTTTGTTCATGATCTTCCAATGATGTATCATTTTAAACAATACTTTTCAGAAACCCACCCAGTCATGACAAACCAAGCCTGGATTTTTCCTCTCGGCTTAAGGCAGTTTTTCTATATCCAATAAAAATAAAATCAAAAGTAACCCAAGGATTAAAAAACAATTATCTCCTTGCTTAGTGAAAAGTACAAATTCATGCTTATGTTTTTTTAGCAGTCGTATTAAAATTTAGCATTCTGTTTACGAGCAGGAAACAAAATCCAACTTATCAGTCATGTTATTAAATTGTGCAGTGATGTTGCAGGTTGCAAACAATCATGGGCTGAGTACAGACACACGAGCGAGTTTCAAGGTGCCTTTATAAAAACAGCATCACATTGGAGGTACCTTTGATTGGTTGTTTGGTTTGATCACTGTCAATGTCAAAGACATCCAACGCTAATGTGGAAGTGCAGTTCCTCAGACAGCTACAGAACCAGTCAGTCTCCATAAGTCCCCATGTTAAAATGGCCAACATCACAGCAGAAATAAACTGCTAATTTCCCTGTTTAAGGCTCATATTAAGGCTTAAGGTTATGCAAAATCAAGGACGTGGGTGCCTTCATCGACAGGTGGGTGTCGTCACAGGTGGCTTGTTTAAGCAACCGGGCTTCATTCAGCCTGCCTCAGCTCCATCCACGCTCCCAAGTCTTTGCCCATTTTTTGGATTAGTGGGGAGCTAATGGCGGCTGGACTGCCAAGATGGCGACGACATGAGCCACCACATTGAAACCTATGGGTGACATCACATCCATGTTAATACATGTCAAAGATTTAACAGCAGTTTCCTGAGAGACACAATTGTCATGGGCCTATGGTAACATCTTTCAAAGATGTAATTTTAATATTGTTTTCAGGTATTGATTTTGGGGAATCCCCTCTTCCAAGGTCTCAAAAATAAACTTGACAAGTGAGCAAGTGTTGAGCAGCTGTGAGCACGTAGGGAGGGTTGAGCTCCCGCTCTTCACAGCCCTTTGCTGCGGGACCACATTTATGCACATATAGTAGAAAGGCTCCCTCATGAGAATGCTTTTCCGCTTACAGATACTCTTCTCTGCGCACACAGAGCAGAAATGCTCCCTCGTGAGGATGTTTTTTTTTTTCCTCTCACAGTTCCTGTTCTAAACGCTCCTATCAGGTGCATATTGCTGGTTTTTATGTGTGGGTTTTGAGACTAATTAAATGCCATAGTTTCCATCTCTGGGATTGCAGTCAGGGGTGTACAGTGTAAACAGGATGGGCTCAGCACACAGCTTTGGGGGGCTCCGGTGTTCAGCACTAGAATGGAGGGGGTGTGACCGCCAATCTGAATTGTCTGGGGTCTGTTTTTAAGGGCTAATATCCAGTTGTAGATCATGGTAGTCGAGCACAGAATGATGGTCATGGGAGAGGGTGCAGGCTAGCTGTTGTTGAAGTGCTGAAGAGCCAAAAGCACTTCATCAGAATGAAGGTGAGTGCCTCAGATAGTCATTTAGACTAGACACCGTGGAAGTTTTAGGTACAGCGGTGATAGTGGCTGTTTCTAGCAGATGGTACCATAAAAATGACAGCAATGCCATCAATGACATCAACTAGCTGATTGACACATGGCCAGGGATTATCAGGCCCAGGAGCTTAACTCATATTCACCCTCAGCAGGATTCTCCTCACATTCGCTCTTGATACTGACAGTGGGCAGTCTTCTGGAGGCGGACTAGACTTGACAGCTGAATCTTTGTTGAGGAGATCAAAGCAAGCATAAAATGTGTTAAACTTATCTTGCAGTCTGTTATGGTCTGGATCGTGTGCCACATGTCTTTGGTGTTGAGGTCTTTTTCCAGTCTCTGCTGATGTTCTGGCTCTGCCTCATTCACACTAGCTTTCAGTCCCAGTCTTCTGAGGCTGGCTATTTCCCAAATGTGGGAGCAGGGGGACTTTGTAGCTGCCATAAAAAGTTCACTAAGCATAGTCCAGGGAATTGCTTCCCCTGGTGGAGTTCTGGACATGCTGTCGGTGAAAACATTTCTGAGTACTGATCAAAATCACCATCTTACTGTTTTGTCATGTGACTGCTAATGAGAAAGTTCCTCCACTGCATGTTTTTTAACAGCAGCATCTTGACATCTGGAAGACACCATCCATCAATTCTGACTATGTGTTTACATTATTGATGCTTGGCACTCAGCGTCCGCCTCTTCTCCTCTTACCAGAGTCTTGTGTTCTGTCTAAGTCAAACATGTTCCGCCTGTCAAGCGCAATAGCTTGATCTGGGATGTTTGTGATGGTACCCGGTCTTTGTAAAGATGTGTGGGCACAGCCGATTTCCAGTGGTTCTCAGAGTCTCTCTCACTCCTGCGACCGGACATTATTTCACTTGCACTTAATCCAATACCTGCACTTCCTTTTCTGACATTGATGAGTGTATTTCTGTCACAGCTTAGCAAAGAAAATGTTGCAAAGTTTAAGGCAGCTACTGGCCACCACACCTGTCAGAAACCATATTTATTTATTTTGATATACAGTAGCAGATTCTAATTTTGGGGGGAAAAATGTCATCGCTATGAAATCTATCATTCGGATAGACAGCAGTACACACACACCAGTGTATTCAGCAAAAGTGCAGTGCCTTTTGCCACCCTAGCTTTCAGTGTAATGTGACTGAAGTGAGGGTATTGTAGGGCAGAGGCTGTTGTCAAAGTTCCTAAAAGAAGAGTATAATAAAATTGACTTCATTGACTCAAAGGATATTTGCTTCAGAATTCTCCAGTTCTGTCCATCCACGATCACACTGTGTTCAAATGTCTTATCAATGTCAGAGATACTGAAGCAGTAATGTAGCTCACTCTATCAAATAGATCCATTGGCTGTACCTGAGCATGGGGGTTGAGTTCCATTGTCCTGTTCTCCGGTAGTTCACCAGGTTTGTATCAGTCTTTTTCGAGCATCCCCTAGACATCCATCTTACACAGGTTGGGTTTCAGCGTCTTTTTTGTTGTCGTAAATCACTGAGATAGTCATTAATTTTTAATATCCAGGAACCTATGCGCCGTGCTGCAGTCCAACTAGATCCTGCACTTCTGAGAGCCAGCCACATCCATTACAGTCTGTCTTTGCTGTCCCCTCCATGTGCATGTTTGGCTGCACTTTTCGGATATCATTAATACTCATCAGCAACACCTTACATTCATGCCACATTCTGCCAGGCAATTTACGCTCTACTACTTTCACTCTCCTACCTACTTTTCTCCTTCCTCTTTTTAGCACGTTCTCATCCCTCTTACCAGTCCACCCTACACTTATAGGGCAGCACTTACTCCGACAAACAGTAGCCCTAAAGGTTTCTTAAAGCCGAGACCACACATTGTGATTGTTCAGCTGATTTAGAGGTATGATTTGGGCATCATGACTTATCAGACCATGTGGTGTTGACAGTCAGTGCGTAACTTAATACTTTTTGGGGAGATGAGTAATTCAAAGGAATAATTGTTTGTCTCTTGTCCTGACTACCCGTTCTTCTAAGTAATACCTTTGATTTTTGCAACTGAAATCAGGATTGTTAATGTCACATAGTGGAGAAGATTATTATGAATTATGAACTTCAATCACCTCTGGAGCTTTCTGCAGGGTTTACAATCAGCCATCCAAATGTAGCATTTTTATTCCATCTCTGTCTTTTCCGCGCAAAGGCACACAATAAGATTAGCAAGACAAAGTTTTTGATGGATGTCTGTGTCTGTATTTGTAAGAGAACAAGCAAAAATTCTTGTGGGGATTTTGAGGGGTTGCCCAGTGATGCGACTCTAATTACTCTTTCCTTTCCTTTCTAACATGCCCAAACATCCTGATGAACATTAATCAGTAAACAAGTGCAAAAAATCGAAAAGAATGATGCAGCATAAACTTTATACCATGAAATAAAGTAAATAAAGAAAGTTTCCAAGGTCCAAATAACCATATATAATAACTAAAGTAGATCAAGAGACCAGGTAGTCTATAGTTTCCATTTCTAAATGTCATCAAGCAAATTACAAAGGCTGCATTTGCCAGTATTTTCTATTTCTGCACATGGTTGTCTTTTTTTTTTTTTTTCAAGATAGCAAGTGAAATCATATTTCAGGCCTCGCTGGCATCCAAACATCCCAATGCCCTCAGCCAGCCTGGCTTCTTGAAACTATGTACAGTTGATATCACTATTACAGTTCCTGGCATAAGAGCTATGATGCATTTGACCTCCAAAACCTTGAATCAATGATGTACATGTGCTACAGTAGAAATATAGCAGTTGCTTAAGTTAAATTACATCATTGTAAGCAACGTCTCGCTGCCTAACTGACTGTATGCAATCTGTCATGTGAACACAGTAAATACTGCACATTTCATGGAAACATCATACTTATGCCAAAGGTTCCCCCCAGCAGAGGATCTGGTTAGACAGGGGCACAAAGCTGAATACATTTACATCATAATGAGTGAAAAAAGTGATTCTCTTTAATTTTTACTTCCTTAAGGCTGTGAGACTGGAAGTTAATTTTAATACTTCCCATGTGATATGTAAAGATAAGTATGGTGAGATCTGTTAATTAATGAGTAACTTAGCTTAATTACTGACCTCCTCAGCATAAATGGTTATTTAATATATCATGGTGATTATGGGGGACATTAGGGAGCTCATGTGCTCTTGTTTCCTGTAGTAATGGCTGTTATTTGTCCGTTTAACGTCACAGTTTCTTATGTTCTGCAAGAAAATGACTATCGGATGCTGAAAAAAGTAGGGCATCCTCTACTAAGTTATCAAGGTACTTCTAGAGAGGTTGTCATTTTGTGTCATCTGAGGCACCGTAAAGTGGAAACCAAAATCCGGAAAATAACTACTTACTGCAGTTACCAGACTAATGCAGTTTTCTTCTCATTCTAGGACACTGTTTCTTGTTTCAAAACCTTGGCAGTGAGGGAATAACACTTGCATCACTGCAGGCTTTCAGATTTAAGTACTGCCATATGACTTGATGCACTGTTGGTGGGCAATAAAGCAGCTCTTGAGATCTCGCGTGTTATGCTCTTCGTCCGTTCCACTTGAGAACTCCCTCATTTCAGAAATGAGATGTCTCCAACCATCTGTCAACACAAAGTACTGGCCTCCCGTGACCAGACAAATCATTCCTAATTCTCCCGCCTCTCCTCTGGTCCTGGATCCCAGCCGTCGGTCTTCTAACGAAACAGATCCCTCTAATGAAGGAATATGGCAAAGAAAAGTGCCTCCCATTGATTCTGTTCCCTGGCCAATGCCGCCTCAAGGATAGTGCAGCTGAGCTATACTTAGACTCAAGGAAGGGGTTGACGTAATATTTTTGCTAGTTCATTGTGTTCAAACCTCTCTATAAGGGCAACACGTTGAAGAGACTCAACTAATTTCAACATAAACCAGCGAGCTACAATAGTCCATTGGTAGCAGAATGCAGTAAATATGGCTGTTAAATGGGGCTTGGCTGCCAGCCTTAGCTTACAAGCTGATCACAATGTGAAAGCCTTCCAATGAACATGTCTATCATGGATCAGACAGTGTATTACAGTGATTATGTTTAGATTAGCAACTTGTTTATTGCTCTCAGAGACCATTTGCAGTGGCCCCATCTGCCTTGATTATGAATCAGAGATCCATAAAAACACTGGACTGACTCTTTGTTCTTTAGGTAGACTGAAAGGCACCACAAGTCCACTTTCTTAACTCGTAAAAGACATTTTAATAATACGGACAGTCGGATATCTGTTGTATGTTTAAGCCTACAGCGTTCTTTAGAAATAAGCAGATGCCATTTCAAAATCAAAGACATCCATCTTGAGAAACACAGCATCCTGGTGTAACTTTTCTCCACACCCCCTGCCTTTCTGATTGATATCACATTCTAATGCACAGTTTTGGTTTGGCTGCTTTAGGCGTGTTGAAATCGATAAGTGCCCTTGATTTATTATTGCAACCAGATTTCACTGTCTGAGGACAAGGAAGGAAAGAGGGAATTCGTCTCAGTCTGCCAGCTGATGGTGCTCATTAATATGGATAAAACTGACTAGGAGTCATCTGGGAAGTATGTCATACCACATTAGACAAATAAGTGGCTGAAACCAGCAGCTGTAATGAATTAATTTGCTTCACATTGATCCCCCCCTCCTTTCTCCGCTGTTAATCACATCTGGGAATCGTGTTCCTGTTCTGAATTTGTGCAATTATGAAATATTACATATTCTAAGTGAATGGGACTTGATTCAATGTTTTACTTTTGCATCATTCAATGTGTTTGTTTTATGTTAAATGATCATCTCGCAAATTTCATTTAGGTTTCACTTTTTCAACAGCACAACAACTTTCCAAATCCCATTTCACATTTGCGCAGTTAAACACATGCACACTCGGGAGCTGCCCCCCTGTGCAGCCGCAATCATATACTGTTGGCCACTGAGCAGTTTCAGTGGAGCAGCCGGGAGTTCATTTCCCCCGTTAAGGACGTATTAACAGTGATTGTCGGAGGGAGAGTGTTAGGCAGCTTTCATATGAGCTTTTATCAAATCATGTATTTCAATAAGCACAATGCAAGAAAAGACGAATGAATTGATGAATGCAGTGCAAAGAAAACAAAAATAGTTGGTCTTCTGTCAGAGTGCAAGTAATCGTTACTCAAACTCAATCAGCGGTTCAATTTGCACGGCGTTACAAAAGAGACATATACACAAAAATGCTGCTTGGTTTGGTCTGCTAAAGTGACAGCTGCTGAATGATCCACGTGCACACTCTAGTACTGTTTTTCCACTCTGTATCATAAGGCTACTTTTCTAACCCGCGGAGTAACACCACCCTGTCACCCAGAGGAACTCTGTGGAGCTATTGCTAATAAATGGAGGTCATGGCAGGAGGCAAAAACCAAGAAACTATTGTAAAATATTTCTGACATACACTATTTAACTTTAAAAAAATCAATAATGGCAATTTAACAGATTGCTTTTCTTTTATCAGTCATCCATAGCCAGGACTGATTCTTTTCCTCTGCCACTCTTTTCAGGAGATGATGGTGAGTGCCCAGGAGAAGGAGTCATACCTTTTATTATTATTATTATTATTATAGGATAATATTCTAAATCCAAATAAACTTCTTGAACTTCTGACTGGCACATTTTCACATTCTCAAAGAATTCTAATGCAAATTGTTGATACTGCACAACAACCAGCTTGTGCAGTTATAACAGAAATGCTATGAAGCAGCTAAGAATTCATAACATAACAATAAAACTCAACACTGCTTGAAATGCATGCATTGTGAAGCCCATACAAGAAGTGATGACCTACTGATCTACTGAGCAACAAAACAGAACAAAGTGCTGAAGGCTGGTCATCTTCTTCTCAGCAAGCTGATCCTTCCGCCCACCCCCAGAAGTCCCCAACCTGGTTGTCACTCTGGACTTCACCCTGTTATTCTAGTCACAAATCAAAAACCTTCTCAAATCTGCTGTCTGCCACCTCAAACAGCACCATGGCCACCGCTCTCAGACTCTGTGGCTGAGATCCCCATGCATGCCCCCATCACCTTCCGTATCTCCTACAAAATCCTCCTCCTCACCTTTCAAATCCCCCCATGCCCTCGCCTCCTGGTACCTATTAGACCTCCTCCACCTTTCTGCGGTTCTCTGGCACCCTTTGGAAATCTCTCCCAGCCGAGATCTGCAACACTGAAACTCCTGAAAACGTACCTGTCCACCAAGGACTATGGTCATGGTTAATTATGTTGTCCCCCGTAAATATGGCTGCTATTATTCTTTATGTTCTTGTGTCATTTGTTTTTACCTCCCTCCATATGTGTAAAGTGTCTTTGGGTCCGTTGAGAGCAGCTATAAAAATTCAAGTTTTTATTATTATTTTTTACCCGTTATTGTGGGTAACTGCACTAATCACTACAGTTTTCACCAGTGCAGGATGGAAGAACTCCATTACCTTCAAGGCAGATATTACACATCGATGTGTCAGACCACAGTATGCTTTCATTAGTCTATGCATATGTTCACTCTATTCACTGAGAGTGTTGTATATGAGAGAAGCTAAAAGTGCCGGCTCCACTGTACTCAGGAGAAAGAAGATGATGTATAATTGAGAGGGTCAGTGTTGAGTTTGACCCACATGTTTTGATTCCTGTCTTTGGATTCCTATTGTAGAGGGCAAATCAGTAGAGCTGTACTTTACGGGAATACATTATATAGAGCTGTGTGATTCACTACAAAAGTAGGATCCTTTTTATAAAGTCTTTACCCCCCATGATAAAACCAAACAGGAATACATTTACAAGGATACATCTGTTATATTTTTTCTTTATTTGTTTTTAATAAAGAAACGGGTTCGAGTCTTGCTGTTGGTATTACCATAAAAAGACCTTTTTAAGGCGAGGACACCTTCAGAGAATGTAAAATAAAGAGTATAGTGAATATATTTGATTAATTATTTTATGACAGTCTGAATTGCGGTCATCATGTATACGGATGACTAAAAAATATATACATTCTAATTACCATTTTGTTGTGAAGAATAACATCTCTTACTGATCTTCAGATTTTATCTGACAAGGAGGATTGAGCCACTTTACACCAGGAGGCTGATGTGTCTTGTTATCCTCAGTGCTATTATTTCCCTCTGCCTACCAGCACGTCCTGATGCACCTCAACGTGATTAACCTTTTGGTGTTTTTCAGCATGTGGGAGGACGATAACCTGGTCTAAATAATAAGCCCATAAGCCTGACAGGTTCTAATTAATTTCTCTATGTAAGCTACTTTATAACCTTTACGTTCACACTCTTACTGTCTTGGCAGTCAGACCGCAGCCTAATGGTTGGCTCGAAGTGCAGCGAGCCATAAGGAAGATATAGACTATAATGATCACTCTGTAAAAAATATGAAGTTGAGGGTTGAAGACGAGCTATAAAAAGCACACTTTTCACCCCTGTGTGATCAAAAGCAGAAAGGTTACATTGATGAAGCGTTTATTGGAAAAAAAAAAAAAAAATGGATGTCTCCAAATTCCAAGAAATGCTTTTTTTTTTTCTTTTATGAACTAATGACGGCTATTAAAGATTATAGTTGCATGTTATTTCAACCTTCATCCCTGTTAGAATCCATGAACAGCATGTGGCTGCTGGGGCCTTGGTTTTTAAGCAGATCATTAAATATGGTTTGCAACAGTTGTGTCTTTTAACCCTCATCCTACCAACATACAAAGATTACTAACTCAGGTCCCCGGGGACTCCAATATTCAGCTGCAAGAAACAAGCGTAATAGCAAAATGTTAACTAATAATGTTTTGAGAAGTTGTGTGATGAATGTCATCTGACTAAACATGGGTGATTATTACTCTGTCCCTCCGCAGTCTCAAAGATGGTAGCATTTCTGCTTTTTCCCCAACCTCCATGTTCTGATCATGCTCTTTTCTTTATAACGGAACCAAAACATTTAATTTGATAGGCCTAAAACAGTTTATTATGCAACGATGTATTGGCTTTCTGACTTTAAAAGACTTTAGGAAGAACAGCATTCAAGGTCATCGACAGCGGAGGAAGTCTATGTCTGTCACCTTCAAAATGACTGACAGTGTGCTCCCTCTCCCATGGCAAGCAGGAACTCAATAAATATTTTCATCTCCTCAAACTGCATGTGCATAATTTGGTGCTTTTGACCAGAAACAAAAAGCAGACAATGATGGTATCAAGTGGTAAGAAACAAATTGATTGTCAAGGTCATGAAAAATTAAAATAAAACCTAAATCAAGTCAAGTAGTGTACCTGCACTTAAAAATAAATGAATAAAAGATCAAATAAAATGAATCCATCTCTATAAACATGTCTGACATTTAAGGGGTTCATGATGTCTGTATTTGTTTTGCTCACACATCAAGTCAATTTTTCCAAAGTAAACTGAGCAGCTAAAACTCCCTGAAGTGTACGATACATGTTGTTGAACATAAAATTTAGAAAGCCGAAGCAACAGACGCCTTTTTGATGTGCATGTACCTTCCAGCTTTATCATCCTCTAGCTGAGGACTCCAGAGGCCACATCTGAAGACAGACCTTTTTTAATCAAATGAGTCACACTGCTCAGTAATTCTCGTCTTTCAAGGTTTTTTTTCTTTTAGATAAAGGTTTTGCTTTCATGGCCTCCTCACTGTGCATCATTTTTAATCAGTAGATTCAGTTCCAGGTGTCGTAGTAGCCCTCACGGTAGCTCTTAAAAACAGTCATCTCAGGACTGTGAGAAAATCAGCCTCCTTGTCGGGGCTGTCTAAGGTTACTCAGGAGGGAATCCTTCCTCCGTTGATAGACACACTGAAGTTTTTAATTGGTCGTTTCAGTTAGTTTAAGTATACAACACCAGGATTCTTCACTCTTGTGACTTCACTGAGGTTGTCCTTTTCAACTTCCCAGCAAGGTTCTTTAACAAAACCTCTAAACATATCTACTGCCTGCTTTCCAGGCTTCTTCTCACCTGAGCAGCCATCACTGATAGTCATAGTGACAAAAAAAACTCTTCAGTCCCTCAAAACCAAACACATGAAAAGATACCAGATGCTCCCACAGAACCTGAGAAGTATCTGAGAGACACATGGAGTTGAGCTGATTCTGTCAAGAAATGGCAGAAACAGAATATAGGAATGCAAGCTAACATGACACACACTCACCGAGTGCCTTAAGTTAACTCACCTGACAAGCACAGGTGGCCAACTTTTAACTCAAAGAAACCAAGAGCGCAGAGAGGTTCAAACTTGATATAAAAGCACCTTGAAGAAGGTAAGCCAGCCCCACGGTCAGGATCACTGATCAAAACCTCCAACACAGAAAAGAATTCAGACAAAGGCAGGCGTGCCTCTCTCCATGTGTGTGAAGAGAAGAGAGACCTCTATTAGGACTATTTTTGACCCATTAAATCCAAGTGAGCCATAGCAATGTTTCAGTTTATCCCAAATGAGTTTTTCATTCACTTGATAAATGGGAAGAAGAGGATCTGAATAGGTGTGGCAGGTGACAGATGATACTCAGCGACTAAATCTGAGCACAATTTGCTGGAAATATTCTTTTCAAATTGTAATTGACAGGTGTGGAAGTGTGTGTGGAAGTGGGGCAAATAATACTGGATATGGGAAAGTATCACACTCTAGTCAGACAATTACAGGTGGCTCCTGAAGTGATTTACTGTTGCCAGGTGGCTCCCAACCAGAAATTAGCAGCTACCCCAGAGTATAATTAGTTTAAGCTCAATCTTCAATCTAATTCCAGAATTTCCTGTTTTCTCTTGCAACAGAGATTTTGTATGTCTACGCATCCTGACTTGACTGCAGGCTTGTTCAGCAGCGGGGGGATTACATTGATTTCATTTTATTTCAAGGCACAATTTTACCCGCCTTCCAAATTTGATTTAGACCTAGGTAGGGCCAACTCAAAAAGGTCATGCTGACGTTTACATGGGTCTAATAAATTTTCATCCCAAGTGCAGGTAATCACTTTTCAGCCTACATGTTGCACCTTGTCCTCCCAAAGCTAGGCCTCATTTATCAGCGTGCATCTGCCCGCATGTGTGTATGTGTGTTACATTAATTGACATTTAACCAGCACCTGTCATCATTTGACTGAGTTGGCAGATGGAGGAGTGATAAGCTTGCATAATTTCACCGAGTACACTGAGAGAATGTCTCCCAGGGAGAGAGGACCATGCACCACATGTAGGTGTGATGTTTTGCCACGTCATAATTGAGGAAAGGTTCTGTTTCATGATTCCAGGATAATTTTCAAATTTTCAGTAGTGGTTCATTTCCATATCAAACAGTATACAAGTGCCAGAGATGAGTATTATGGAAAACCATAATAGCTACAGCTGCACCTTGAAATGTAGTGATTTAAATCATTTGTCACAAGGCCCAGGTTAAATTGTCAGTCTCAAAATTGAAGTGTCAAAGAATCATTTTCTCCTCCCCTGCATTAGTGTCCACAGAACAACAGGATAAAAGTTCCTGTCAACAGCACATGTTGAGCCGTCATTCATTTCATTTCAGTATGAAAACAAACTTCCACAGACCCATCACCGGGCCCACACACCATTTACACCCACAGAATTGCGACGTCACCTCTGCAGATTTCCAGAGATTCTAAATGAATGGCGATGTGACAGTCATGTTGTTTTCAGTTTGCATTTTGAGGTCAAATCAGCAGCTATTTATGTATCTGTTTGTTTATATGTTGGAGTAGTAATTGTTTGGAGATGAATGATTAATTTCACAAATTATTTTTTGCTCTCTGCTCTATATTTAACTTTGTATTTTAGTGGCTGTGTCCTACATTTTATTCTGGTTGACTTTTCCAAACAAATGTTCACACTTTGTTTTGAACTGTTGGTGATGAAATACAATCTCAAATTCAACGTTTGTACTGATATCTGTCAAATATTTCTTGTTGCTTGAGGTGTCATTCTTTCATCACGTTACAGGCTAAAAACCATTTGGTTCATTTTTAATCTGGATCGCGGCTGAAAAAGTCTGCAGACTCCGTTTGGGTCTGCTTATCACAGTGAACAACGTGCATTCTTTTATTTCGTTGACTGGTAATGTAGCTGATCAAGGGCTTTATCAACTCCGCTCTTTGAGGCATTTTGTCTAACCTTCCCATGAGCAACAACAGCAATCAATCTCAAAACCTATGCTTTGCTTTGGAAAACATCTTTGCTAGTTTGCCAGATTCAAACCCAATATCTGCTTTCTATTAGGTATCCATGGTAACAACTGAGCCACCGTGCTGCCAATGTTGGTAATTGGCCAATCAATATTATTCACTGCCAATGTGATCCTGTCAGTTCCTCTCCTCACACAGGGACATACAAAGTCTGTAAACCCTGCAAATACTTTAGTTTTTTTCTTCATTAATTGAATTGCTTATTTGTGCTTCTTCAGTGGAACATCCAGCATTTAAAACCAGGAGCTAATGTGTGATATTTTAATATCTTAGCAATGCATTATGCAGTTAATAGACTCACTTTAAGTTTACCATGTGAGCATATGTATTTGCATATGTTTTTTTGAAGTTCTGCATGCTGCCTGTGATGGTTTTTGAAATACGGCGGTAGAGAATCAACGATGACAGGGCAGTAATTAGCACTTTCCATCTGTCACGTCACCTTAGGAAACAGCCCTTCTGTACATGTTTAAAGAGGCGAGGATGAATCAAACAAACATCCTGGCTGTGCTACAAATGTTTAAGGAAAAACTAAGCAAGGCCTGCTTTTAACCTAGCTTTTCATCTGAGAAACAGGCTGTTCCGCCCAGCACTTAATGCGCCTACAGACTTTTGGAAGGACAATAAAATTAAACATTGAACTTCAATATCATTATTCCATCATTATTATTTGTTCCTTTCAGGAGAAAAACCAACGCGTACGCCTCTAATAGTACACTCACCGGGAGGGGATAATTATGACACATGGCCCACTTATCTCAGACAACATTGTGTTAAACATTCAAAATGAAACAGGAGCATACTCCAGTAGCGGCAGCCGAACAGCATTCTCCTCAATCTTGCAAAAAAATATATATATATATTTATATATAGCAGCATGGTTAGTGGAGGATGAGTCCTACCTTAATATCTTGTTGCTGGTGCCATGAATATTGAGGTCATTTACCCGGACATTTAACCTTCTACTGGCTGTCCAGTGTCAACTGGGTCAACTTGGCATTGAGAATAATGATAACCATGAAAAGCAGACTGTTGACAGTGACCCCTTTGACTCTGCGCTAAATTTATAGCTGTCAAGTGGAGATGGCACTCTTGGCTTCGGTGGGGGTCAAAGTTATCATGGCCATAAAGCTTTAATTACGGGGCTTGGAAGTAGTGTATCATTCGTTCTTATATATGGGTTACGGTGAATTCACATCTGCAGTACATGTAGATATGCACCACAATGCATTTTGTAGTATTCTACATGCAGTATTAAATGACAGATAATACGAGCTGCAGTGGACTAAAAGGATTGATTTTCAGCAAGGTGAAACCTCGATAACATCAGTGTGTGTGAACCTGGAAGCTTCCGTTTGTATGTAGAGTTCATTCACATGTCCTCCATGTGCATGAAGATACTGTTTAAGTGCTTACAGGAGCAGTGTGTAGTTGTTGATTCTCCCCTCTCATTCCTAGTTTGAAGGAGAAACCATGCTGGCCTATCACAGAAACATGATGGTTCAATAAAGTGGTCTACATGCAGGAGGACCTGTAGTATTAGTCGATATTAAATCTATAAAATATATCAATATAAAGTAAAAAAAACACAAAAAATATTAAATTTCTTCACATTCTGTTAATCTAAAACACACTGTAAAATCTTTAACAAGCTCCTGCTTCCCTACAGTTTTGGGCTTAGCTTGCCTCCCTTCGCCTAGCTACATCATGTGTACATGTATACTACCAAGATGACGGCCTCTTATGGTGCTGCACCGGTGAGAGGTTTTACCACGTGGGCTGCATTTAAAAAAAAAAAAAAAGACAATTTCCCCACAGTTATTCCTGTTAATTGGACTCTTGAAAACATATAAAATGTTGCTGGCTTGCAGGTCATGCTCAACATCTCATGGAAAATCACCTCTTCAAGCATTTCGCAGTCAGACAGCCGCTGTACTGTTGGTAATTATCATTTTAAAACATTTCCCAGCTACTGCGGGTTCATCCACTGGGTCAAAACAGTTTTCTACAATTCTAGACCCATTTGCTTGTGATATATTTATGCGCATACATATGCATTTATTATTATTTACTAAAAAAAAGTAAGCAATTGTGTTTTGAGATGAGGTTAGACGTGAAAAACACTGAGCTTGTCGTGGAAAAAAAATAGCTTCAGGTTCATGGCTGCATGTTGGGCTTTCTAGTAAACATCTTTCTCATTTTATTAAAGTCCAAGTGATGTGGGGGCCAAAGCAAGGTTACCTTGGGGTTTGTATAACATAATGTGCTTCATGCTATGTGACTCTGTTTATTGCAGTAAGATGTTTCTAAATAGGATGAATCATTACACAGCACTTAATGGATTACTCCCATCAATCCACAAGTTGTAGTGTACTAGAATGTGTGTATAATGTTCGAATACATCCACTTAAAAACTGAGCCACAGTATGCCATCATCCACATATATTATACATATAGCTAGATCAGATATAGATTACGTAATAGGTTTTGTAAACACGCCTAGCTTGCGAGGATGTGGGGCAAAAGAATAACACGTTCTGCCTAGAATTTTCACTTTTATTGAACCCGAGAACCACAACGAGCGACTTCATAACCGAGCAGCCTGACATGATTTTTTGTAAACTGCCACAGGGCTGAACTTTTAAGTGACCATCCCCTGCTTGTGTGCGTGTGTCAGCATGAACCATTACTGGAGCCAGCCCCTCTGTGAGCTGCCTTTTATATTACACAGTGTAGTTTCTGAGTTTTATTTCTTCTCCTGATGGTGTTCCTGTCTTGCAGAAATCCATCCCAAAGATATAGTGCAAGAAAACACACGCAACAGGGATAAAGCAGATTTTGTTAAGAATTTTTTATTTATTTCTTTTACTGCACACAGTAACCGCTCAAGGAAAAACACTGCTGGATTTTTTGAATAATAGATAATGTCTCAATTTCACAACGAGACACACATGTATGGTACAGTATGGTGACATTCTGACATAAAGAATACTCTGACAAGGTGTCCCAAGAGATTAATACCTAAAGAGGTACAAAAGTGCTTAAATTAATCATTGGACAGGCCTTGTTTGTGCCCTCGTGGATATGGAGCTTGCATTGGAGAAAAATCTATAGCTGTGAGGGAGCACAGGGTCAATGATGTTGTTCTCCACAAAGTGCATTGCACTCATTTGTCTGCCTCACGGGTGGCACATTTGCCCGGCAAATAAAATAGAATGCTTCCTGACCATGGTAGTACATCTGATAAAATTAGCTCTGGAACAAGGGCAGCGCCACCTTCGTAAGCCTTGATAGTGGTCTGTCTTTCAGGTGCACTTTGAAACTTTTGGGGACACTCGGCGCCCTGCTCTAAATCCATACGCTTGTCTTGGGTGAAATGAGCCGTGTCACTTTGGATCGGTGCAACGCTATCAGCCCAGAGTTAGAAAACAGACAGACACTATTTCAAAAAGTTTTCAGAGTTGCACAACTTCGGTATTTCATCTGAAGTACAGAGAGTTCTGTTTTTTTTTTGTTCTTTTCAAACATGAGACATAATGATACATTTGATCGTAATCAACTGTTGGATTCATATTATATTGGGGGAAAAAAATATTCTTTGAACAACAGATATCACTTTTGTATGTAATGAAAAATATATCCCTTTAAAAAAAAAATTAAATTAGACAGAAAAGAGCGCAGCACAAAAAAAAAAAAAAAGTACTTATTATTCTTATTATTCTCTCTGACATTCTTTTAATGTCTCTGGAGTTAACTTCAGACTGTATTTCCAGCCTACAGAAAGGTCACCATTTTAATGCATGTGGCCTCAGCAGTTCCTACAGAGTAATGCATATTCAAATCACTGTGCATGCTCTGACTGATGTACAGAGGCTGGTGTTCTGTCGAGGTAGAGATTGGAGTGGAGGCTGCAAGAATTTACTGTGTTTTTTTAGAGGCAGGAAATCAGATTCAATATCCATAAGCTCTTGTTCAAAGATGGAGTTCATCCATCAGAGAACAGATCAGTTTCATGAACTTAAAGCCTTAGATTGGGCCAGAAAACTCAAGGCAGAGCAGTCTGATGTACGACCTAACCCATTTACCTGCATACAACATTTCAAACAACATATTAAAGCTGCACTTCGACATATTAAGGCTGACAAGTTCAAGGGTGTTGCTCTTGCTCCAATGTCAGCTAGGATCAGCTCCAGCCCCCTACAACCTTGTGAAGGACAAGCGTGGATGAATGGATATGCTGGGTAAAAAGTGCAAGACGAAAAATGATTCCACTCCTACTTATTAATACCTTTCATATTTACAGCATTCATCTGAATGAAATTCTGCTGTTGTTATAGAAAGTTCTCTGTCTAGAACATGAAACTCTGCAGGAAGTCAAACAAGTGCCAGCAAGAGTTAGCTTGAGAACGAGGTTGGACCTCAGTGTTCTCAGTTTCTAATTTTCAGCTAAGGTAGAAGGTTATTTTCCATGAATACGACAACAAATAACGATTCCAAATTGATAATCAGTTTGGTATCATCCAATCTTTTAATTAAAAACAATTTGCTATGTGTGCAAAACAATTTTCAGTCAGCATCCGTTCAGATGTTTGAAGATGACATTGCTGCAGAAGTGCAGCGTGTGTTGCTTTGGTTCGTCCTTCATCTGGAGTCGGAATCTAATACTTCTCACAGACTCCTGAGTAAATTTAATTAATTATTGCATTAGTGATCATTTAGAAAAAGGCAAGGATAACGGAGAGAGAGATAGATAAAGATTTGATAAATAAGACAGATAATAGCGATGGATAAGGACAAGATTCATAGTATGTATATTTTGAGACGGCAAGTGTGCTTCTTATCTGAGCAACGCAGGGTCTTAGAGTAATCAACAATGATTCACCGCAAGTAAAATTAAAGGACTTTATCTGCATGAAATGGTGCAGATTTAATGGGGATAAATGGTGTGCTGATGAGAGAACAGTTCAGTAAGTGATTAGAATTAGTCTCAATAAATTCAGGATGAGAGTACTCCAGAGTCAGACAGTGTGTATGCAGTAAAGGTCTGCTAGTCTCTACCATAAAGAAGTATTCCATAAATTGTTTACTATGTTACATATATTTAAATCTTCTGTAACAAGAATTGAGCTTCTTAGTATGGAGCTCGCAGGTGACTTCCTCCCATCTTTATTTTTTTAATGTTCCTGCAGTCGAACTAGTTCATTTTCAGCTAACTTATTGGTTTGTTTGAAACCCATTTCCACACTTGGAATGGACGTGCCTGGTAGCAGATGCCTCAATTTCAGACCATAGTAGAAGTACACACACAAATACACACACAAATACACACACGCACGGACGTGCATGTTGGACTGAAATCATGCCTCCATCAGCTTTGCCTTGTCTGACGTACAGATATCGATTTACAGGCCAGTTATGAGCTGGCTCAGAAGCCACCTCTGGACTTTTATAGAAACATGATAAACATCATCAATCTCTTTGTACAGCCTTCAAAAGGTGGCAGATGGTTCATAGCCCTTTAATCAATTGGGATTCAATGGTCCAATACACCACATGTAATGGTGCTTATGCTATTTTGGCCTACTGTGGTGTGAGTTCATGCTGTTAAAGTCAATTCTGGGCATCTGTTAGCTTAACATTACCCCAAAACATTTCCTATTAATCTAAATTATAAAGCAGTTTGCATAGTTTGTTTGGTACGTTTGGTTATCAGCATCTTTCCTAAGTTTAAATTGTGATTGTGAAGTATATGATTAATCTCTAAAGGCGACTCCTTATCATATTAAACCCAGCTATGTACGGCCATTTCGTCCAAAGGAAGCACTTACAGGATTATTTGTGATTGGTCTCGTTGCCAACAGAGTAATCTAACTTTTACAGAGAAAATTTAACATTACTGTGTGCTTATCCACAAGTGTGGAGCGGTTGGGCTCGGTTATTAGATAAGAGGCATGTTCGGGGAGGAATGGACACAAAGGAGCTCGATAAAAAGGGTTTAGAAGAATTGAACGTTTTCACAATAGTTCCAGTTAGAAAAAGCGAGGGTAAAGAAAAAGTTTTAACATGAAGCATCTGTGGGATGTTTAACATGTTTATATCCTTCAGTGTAATACATGTAGCTGTGCCTAAGAAACTGGCAGCTGATTGTGTTTCACTTAATGGAAATGGGGATGGTAATTTTGACCTGCTGGTGGCACTAGAGCAAAAGATAGGGGACCATAGAAGTCATTAGGATTTATCAACTGACAGTCAGACATTGCCCTCCCGAGATAAAAATGTGTTACAGTTGATATTATTCAGACGAGTCATTAAGATAATTGTTTTAAAACCTTTTAATGTTTAATGTGGTAAAGGTTATGATACGATGCTTAATGATGAATTATTTGTTTTCACTCACTGAGATTTAACTCAAATAATTACCTATATTGTTGCGGATTGATTCCTGTTGAACGGCTCCTGGAACGTGTTTATTGCGCTGAAGGTTTGCTTGTATTGATCATGTTTTTAGGAAGCCATCACAGTGCTTCATAATAAAAATAATGTTTTTCATCATACAAATTGAATAAATATCGGATTACAATAGCTGCACAGTAATGAGATAATGTGCGATGTGTAATTAAAAACTGTATCATTAATATTGTACTTGTACTTGAGGCCTGCATAGCTAAAATGAATTAAACTCCACGGAGCATATTGTAGCTCAGATCATCGTGCAGGATGAAAACCTGAAAGCACCTTCCTCAGCTTTCCTTTTTCTTTTTGCAGCGATCAAAAGAAGTCCACTGTCAGACGGCCTGAGGGGGTCTTTTAAATCCTGTTCTGGGCCTTTAAACTTAAAATGGTTTTCATTTTATTATCCTCTGATCACATACGTATATGGAGACACCTTTAAATGTCATGATCATCTCTTATAAAACAAGCATTTTCGAGGGTTTATCGTGGGTTAAAAGTGTTAAAGTGAGGATCAGTTATGAATGAAACATCATTTAATTCACAGTGAAGAGTAAAACATTAACTAATGTTCTCAAGTGTGTCTTTTTCATTTTATTTTCTTACAGTAAGTAAAGGATGATCGTTCATGCCATCCGGTTTGTGTTCTCATACCACTTTTAAACGTAATATAATAACATTGCATTTTTATGGTATTTTTGTAGTGGTTGTTTTTAATGGCATACATGTGTCATTCAGAAGAGATTGAACACTTAAACATGCAGTCAGACTTTCCTCAAGATTCAGTTTAGCTCTCTAATTCATACTTCACAAAAGGCCCTATCATTAACTTTATTAATATTTATGAAGTTGGAATCATACAGAAGAGTCACTTTAATATATTTTTACTTGGGCAGAAATGTTGTGTGTCTATATGTGCCACGGGGTATTGAGTGTGGAACTCTGAGAGCTTTCCCTCCTACCCACAGAAGATCCTCAGGATTAACAACCCCCAGAACAATTTAACAATCCACTTACTGTGAGGCAGTCAGCTTTCAGTTAGAGATCTCCTCATTAAAGAAGCTGCAGAGTAGCCGGCCAATTTGGCTGCAGCAGGTCTGGCAACAAAGTTACAGTGAATATAGATGCACAGAATGATGCTACCGTAGCATGTGGAGACATTAAAGTTAATGGTTGATAAAAGATGTGAATACACAAGAACAGCTGCAAAACCTCAATGCCTGTGCTGTCTTACAGCCTTAAAACATACTAGAGCTGGAAAAGGGACGACTAAATGGCTCCTGTACCCAGAAAAAAGTGGGCTGTCTTAATTTAGATTCCCTTTTCTGCATTACAGAACTACCTTTTGTTAGCGTGCCATTTTTGAAGTGGGAACACATAAGCTCCATAAGCACTGAAGCATAGTATGTCCTGCATCTCGCGCCAGTATCAGAAGCCTTTTATTGGTAGAGGAACACAGAAAACCATCTACAGTAGGAAAGTAGGGTAAGAGGGGCCTGTATGGGCGGTGATTTGTTTTCTTAGCAGGTTAATGGAAGAGGGGCACTTATTCTTTGCCTGTGAATGGCCCCTTGGGGATTAATGTGTAGGGTGTGGAGATGCACTAATATTTTAGTTGGTGGAACTAAGCAGGCAGGAGATAAAATATCCAAGACAAAATTGTGGAAAACGTTGCAAAGTTCAAAGGTTCATCTCCCCGAGGCTGACAAGTGAGAGTAAAATAAAAGGTAAATGCTCAGTTCAGGAAAGCTGGTTAAGTATGTTTGTTCATGTATTTATTTGACCACTCTGATGTGTACTTTTCTTTTTAACCACCTTTTTTTTAAACTACTACTATCTCCATACTGTATTTTGATGTGTCTGACGTGAGGAGAATTGACTGATCTTTACACAGTCAGCTATCTAAAAGTATTTGGATTTGTCAGCATCTCAAGCATGTTACCATCATGTCAGTGGACAAATTGCATCATGGGTAATGTAGGAGCCAGATTTTAATAAGGAAGTATACTGCATTGGATAAAAAAAGACACGATATCTCTAATTCTGACGCCTGGATTTTTATTCATAGATCCTTGTTTTTCCAGTGCTGACAGTGCGATGCTGACACCTGTGGAGTATTCTTTTAAATATGCACGTTCACTTGAATGGGTGACCGTGGCTCAGAGCAGGTCGTGCAATAATTTCAGGGTCGGTAGTTTGATCCCTGGCTCCTCGTTCGTTGAAGTGTCCTTGCGCGAAAAAACTGAACCTCAAATTGATCCCAACAGTTAAACCAGCACCCTGCACGGCAGCTTGTGCAGTCGTCAGTGAGCGAGTTTGCAAATGAGTAAGAGAGACACAAATTGTAAAATGCTCTGGATGAAGTAGCTACATAAAAGCAATTCATTTACACTTTTCTGAGGTGCTCCGCTTACATCGAGCAGTGTTTGTTCTGTCTTTAAGCTTCTCATTATAAAACGCATTACAGAGAGAATGTGAGTGTCTGTTCAGCGATACCAAAAAGCAAGTTAATCTGTGAGAGAAAGAAATGAGATTAGAAATGAGGAAAAAAGAGAGAAGAAATACAGCAACAAACAGGATGCTCGGATTTGTACTGAAGCCAATAACTACTGTAGCTGTAGGCTGGTTTGGTGTCAAGTGGTGAACAGTTAGTGTGGACTTAGTCCTCCCACACGGTTTTTTAGAAGACACAATGGATTAGTAGAAATGATACAGGTGATATCTTCATGAGGGCAACAGAAGTTATTGTGTTTCTGTTTTTATTAATATTAATATCTACTTGATAATCAAAAGTATACCCACAGCATCAAGAACAAAAATTTGTATCTTAATGTGACGACCGGCTCGGTTTTAGTCTCCATGTGTGCCATGACACACACACACATCTGAGTAATTGTGAGGCTCCAACTATAACACCAGAATGCCTCCATCTGTTGCAGTGATGTATCCGGACATTATGTACACCGAGACCTTTAAGTGTTAATCTTAATGTCAGATGGAAATAGACACCTAAAGGTCCAGTTTGTCAGATTTGGGGGGCTCTATTTGCAGAATACGGCAGACACGGAATGTAATATGCATAACTGTGTTTTAGTGTCACCTGAAAATAAGAATCGTGTGTTTGTTAGCCTAGAATGAGCCTTTTATATCTACAGGTCTTCTTCCAAAGAGTCTGCCATGTTGAACCACCATGTTTCTAGACCCAGACTGGACAAACTAAACTCGCTCTAGATATGTCCTTTTGCATTCTCACTGTTTTTCCCCCTCACAGTGAGGAGCAGAGGATGAGGCAAGAGGTTTGCAATCAGTAACTAAATTGCTAGATGCTACTGAATCCTACACACTGGCCCTTTAAAGTAGGCAATTACCTACATGCAGTACTTGTTTTCTTTTCTCTTACTATGTTTACTGTGACCATTATGCACTAAAAACCAAGGCAAATTGCTTGTATGTGAAAGCGTGATTCTGATTCTGCTGTATTTGTACTGATTTTCCCAGTAATTACTTGTCAATCAACACAACTGCTTTTCACTTGAGCTTCAGTTACCGAAGTATGAATCTCCACTGGTATTTCTGTTCAGTCATGGCGGCTGTCACTGCTCATGCTAATGATGCTATTTGTCTCCTCACTCCAAACAAACCGCAGATCTGCCCAGACACCGGCTGTTTTAAAAACAGTACAGCATTAAAGCATAACAGCTTTCACAAATTGGATCTAATATATGTTGAATCACGACGATTCATCAGCTGAAAGTAGACAGCAAGACTGATGTTAATGTATATGCAAATCCTGTACAGTAATTGTTTGTTAATTTGAGTGTCATAGTCTGCTGTGCATTAGAAAAATAGAAATATTTTAAAATTATACAATGTACTTGTTAATTTCCAGTATCGGTACTAGAAACTGTTCAAATGAACCTTTAGTTAACTGCGTCTGGAGGATACAAATTAACTTGAGTACCAGTATCATGTGTGAGCCAATAGCTTGACAATAAAGAATGTGTTCTTCAGTTTGTTTGACAAGTCCCTGTCTAACTCTTTATTTGTCATAATGACACTGCCCACTCATCTCCATAGTCATTAATATAATTAGGTATAACATATTATATCTAATATTTCTCAATAGCAAAGCTCAATTATAATGTATTTATTTTTCTGATCTGTCTGTAGAACTTCATTAAAGAGTTCAGTGAGCTTCAGCACAGAATCTCATTTTATTATCTTGCTCAGAAGTTCGTGCCTGCGTGTCAAAAACAAAGAAATGTCAGAGACCGGAACTTCTTTTTTTTTTTTCTTTTCCATCCATCAGCTGACTCTTTAGAATAGTTTTCGGCTCAATTAACAGTGTTACTGCTGACATTCAGAGCGATTTCTTAATTTGAAAAGAGATCACTTATGACATGAAAGTCTGGGAGCCTGCTAATGAATCCGTGGGGAATATGCTGTTATTGTAATACAGTTTTTTTTTTTTTTTTTTTTGGGTGTTCAGCATGATGGCAAGTAGATTCAAAACATCGGTTTATCTAATGTTATTTTTCTTGGTGCTACAGATAAGTGTGTCTGCAGGATGCTGTAATTGGTGGGTGACAGAGAAATGTCACAAAAAATATTAGGAAATAGAGTTACATATAGTATCTTAGAAAATAGTCATGAAGGATCAGTCCTAAAGGTTTACACAGATAACGCCTGGACCATTTTTTTCTTCAGTTCTCTGTCATGCTATGTCAGTATAATATCTATAATGTTGACATAATACTCAGGTGTACATAAATCAGCATTTCTGTAATCGTGCCAGCCTTGGCTGATCTTCAGATGCACTCTTTCAAACTAAAACCAAAAATGGACAGGTTGTGCATGCAGCTTTGTTTAGCCGATGCTTGGCGACTGCACACAAAGGGCACATAATGAAATTTATGCCATGTGGATCCTGCTGGCCACATGGAATCTGGAAAGTATAATTCAGGCTTAATAGAGTTCATGTCACAATATTGCGTTTGAATTTAGAAGAGTCTGACCGATCCATACTTGCCGATTGCGTATACGTTGTCTAATATAAAGAGATCTGAAAAAGATGCATCATACCTATTTATTTATAATTATTACATTTCCAGAAAAAGGATTTTGTCGGATAAGCTTGGACCAGGCCTGTAGAACTGTAATCCCACCTTATGAAAACCTATTTTTACTACATTTCTATGCTTGCCCTGTTGCAAAAAACCCCGGCACCCCAGCTGTGATGCACTGAATCTATTCAGCCACAGACACACCGCGCTTTTGACAGTGCCCACAGCCATATACACAAATGATCTAGTTTTCATGTGTGAGTCAGACGACTTGAGGCATGAAAAGAGGCTTTGAGATGCAGTTTACACGCTTAAATGAGAAGTGACATGTTAGACACTGTACATGCAGACATCTGTATCGATTATATTGAAAGTTATCTGATCCGTCAGACGTGCATTAAACAGGCTGCTGATGTAAGCCTTTAGACGACAGGGACAACTCTACACTGTAACCGTGTATGGTAAATTAAAGCGAAGTGCACGTACGCATTCTGTTCTAAAAAGCATTTCTTCCCTTTACATAATCAGAATGGAATTTACGATATCACGCAAAATGACTATAGAAAACACAACATGCTAAAATATGATTTTAATGCATAAAGATATCAATTAGGTTTCAGTCTACAATAGCAGGATGTCATTACAGCAATGGAATACAAGCGTGCATAATTAATTCCAGGTTACGTTGAATGGCTACACAAATTCACTCGAACGAATGTGTACGGTCTGACGGAAATTCATTCTGTCATTTAATCTGCTGTTGCTGATCCTCCGGTGGAATGAGAGAAAATGATGTGTACATACAGAACGACACAAAGGCTCGCCTGTATTGGCCTCACTCTGCCAGGCTTCCCCTCATCAATCTTACTGTGGAAGGCTCATAGGGAGCCAGCTGGGCCTGTTTTGAGGCTGTGATGCTTGACAGCTTAAATAGAACAGCAGACGCGATGTCCACTCGGTGACAGAATAAACAGCTCTTTCAGACAAGTCTCAGTCTTACCTGTGTGATTGCAAAATGCTGACATGCCAGGCTCGGTATTAACTTATACTTCAATGGGTCTTTGATTGACCAGAGGTCAGGGAGGTGGCAGGAGGATACACAAGCGAGGAGGGATGATGGCCTTTTGGCTTCAGCTTCACTGCCTCGGCAGATTTAGCTGTTTCTGTCTCCTCCTCTGTCACTTTTCTTGGATGCTGTTTTGCTTTGGACGTGTTGACAGCTTACAAGTCTGTGTAGCTAAGAGCTGTTTGTTTTATTCCTGCTTGTCAAGATCAAGTATGAGGTCAAAAGTTCATTGGAGGCTAATGATTTTTCTTGAAATGCAGCGAAAACCTTTTCGACCTTTCAGATAATTTAATACTTAACATGTTAGAGGAATACTGAAATAGCTCTAAGGTTTCAGGAAGCATGGGATGCACTGCAGACATCCTAATTATGAAAAAGAAACTTGCTACATCTGCCAGTTTTTATTTTAGTTAAATAAAAGATTTTTTCACACCTGGGTTTAGGTCTCAGTTTGCTTTTAGTTGACTATAAAGGTTGTTATAATTGAGCTGATGACCTCCTGCCTTCTGTGTACTTAAATTAATAAATATGACCTCTGACATATTTGATGAACAATTGAAAGGACTTGAAAGAAGATAATTTCTTCTCTCGAATGATGCATGTCATTTTGTATGTGGACTGATTGCTTGCTCATTTAATTGGATGTTTATCCTGAGACTATAATTTTGCATTATCTTATCGAACATCTGTGGCACTAATGCGAACAAAAATCTAAAGTCATGCAAGCCGGGGAACTAAAACTTGAAATTAGGTGTGTTAGAGAAGTTCCTGTGGCAAATAATATCCCTTACATCTAGCTGAAATTATTCATAATAGCACACGTTCTATATCTTAATTAAGACAAGCCAAGTGGCTTGTATAATGAGCACTACATAAACTGATCCGCACTCAAAATAAGTCCAGCTACATATTAAATCTAAATAAAATTATAAAATGTTTGTTGAACCAACAACATTCTATGTGCAGCATTAGACATGAATAATTTCCTTTTTTCTTCCTCCCAGCAAAGGGAAATGGGTATAAAGATTAAAGTGACGGACAAGTCTCCAGCCAGATGCTCAACAGACTGAGGCTCACACACGGTGAACTCAGCAGCAGCCCCTAATCCAAACCTTAACCAAGCCCAGAGGAGGAGCTGCTCCCAAAATCCCACAGCAAGAGCGGAATAGACTTTGCTGAAAGAGCGAATGGCTGCTGCAGATTTCGTATTATTCCATTTAAAGACGGGCTAAGTATATCCTTTTATCAAGCCACCATTGTACATAGCTATGTTGAATTTTAGGCTATGAGTAACATTCTCCGGCTAATACGAGGCTAGGAATTTCAATCATACCCAGCAATCCGGGGGTTTTGCCTTTGCTCTGAGGGAGCGAGAACACAACATGATGATAGATAACAAGAATCTTGTGGGAGGGTGGAGGAAGCGTCAGGTGCACTATTTTCTCTGACATTGTTATTGCACAATGATAAGCTGTTACACAGGGCAGAGGGGAATTTGACTGCAGGCGGGAATCTAGGCCATGTGTAGGAATCATCTTCAATTTGTAGCCTCCCATATTGCCCATGGGAAGTAGGAAATAGTTGCTCCATTCACCTATTATGGTCTGGCTTGTAATTAAAGGCAAACGGGATGCTGTTTTGCACACTCAGGCTGACTGAAATTCCCCCGAAATGCACTTTCGCAGGTGCGGTCAGTGTCTGTATGTGTGTTTGTGAGAGACTGGTGAATACACGTGTGTGTGTGTGTGTGTGTGTGTGTGTGTGTGTGATATCTTTAAATGCCTGCAGTTTAAAGGATTTCTGCGTGTGCACATGTTTGCGTCCAGTCTATGGGGAGGAAACCATTGTGTGCTGGGGAAAGCTCGCCTGTGCCAGGGTGTATTCAAAAGTTGATTATGTTTTTGGCTCTATATTGCTGACAATTACAAAGTCGTTCTGCTTTGGAGAAAATTCTACTAGAAAGCCAATGTGTTTGCTTTCACTGTGCAGAGAAATCTGCCAGTTTTACTCTAGTAGCCAAACTGAGAAAAAGCTTTTCTTTTTTTTTGTCTGTGGGGCTGGGAAGCATCGCAAATAGACATGACATGCAGACAAGCGCTCACAAAAACACATCAGGAATACATTCTCCATTGTGCATATATTTTTTTTCTTTTCTTTTTTTCCCCCAGACAGAAGCACTGAACATTTTAGCCTTGGTTGATGGCCCTGAAGCTTCAAGTTGTCAGGATCAAACACGCCAAATGCCGTGGTTATATAAACAGGAGCGGTGGAACAAAAGAGAAGATAGGACTTTTTAGTTCAGAACAGATTTTTTTATTTTTCGGCTGTCTCAAAATCAGCAACGATGAAATCAAAAACATTTTTTGCTCCAGACCAAATGTGAAATTACCTCCATCTTGCTATGATGGCTGCTAAACACATTGTGCTATGGCTTCAGTCATAACCGCTAACGTTGTTTATATGTTGCAGGACTATCTGATGCAAAGCTAATGTGTTGTGTTATCATGCTGTAACACTAATCTAGACTGTTCATGCTGTGGTGACTAACATTGCATTGCATCACATTTTAAAGGTCAGCTTTCAGTCATCGCTGCACTGCTTTACCTTTCAGAGCCCTGACACACCGAGCCGACTTCATGTTACCTCGCAGCTGTTTACAGAACGCACATGCATGAGAGGAAATAATAGTCAGTAATTTGTATATTTATAGGAACATTGTCACGGGATGAACTGAACAAACTAGACAACTTTTGGAGGAGGATGAAAAAGGATTAAAATAAAAATGAAGACATTGGATGAATTATATATATTTTTTAAAAAGGGGCAAGAGTGAAACAGCACTAAATGTTCTGAAATCACAGTTTTAAGTGGCTGAGACAGAGTCAGTCTCCCAGACTGCCTCTGATGTCGATCCAACATGCTGAATTGGCTGAAAGGGCAAGTTAACCTAAAACTACATGGTCAGCCACTTAGTCCAGCATCCGCTGGGCATGTCAAAATTAATTGAATTAAAATGATAAAACCCAACATTAAATAAGATAGCATTTTGAAATTGAGGGCGGTGGTGCAGTAGTTGGCACTGCGGCCTCACCTCCTGGTTTGAATCTCCCTGCCGAGTTCTCTCCAGGTACTCCAGCCACCTCCCACAGTCCAAAGACATGCGGTTAATAAGTGTGAATGGTTGTGTGTCCGTTCAGGCAGAGTTCAGGCGAAGCGGTTATGGAGAAGGTGGCGTTTTGAAATTCACTTCTGTGTATTGTTAGTGCATATGAACAAAGACGTTTTAACAAATATTACTGTTCGGGGAGGGGGTATGACAAAAACATCACCACCACATGTTTAGAAACATGATTATGATGCAGATTTGCCAACATGTAAAGAAATGCTGTTGACTGTGGTGTAGATGGACATTCACTTAGATGAATTCATTTATTCATTTTCATCTGTTTTCAGCAGCATCACGCTCACATGAGGACAGTGACTGACCTTATTTTGTTGTTTGTCAACAGCTTACTCGGTTTTTGTCACATCCTTTAACTCCATTTCAATTTGGTTGGTCATTATAAACATGTCCTCCATTTTGTTTGTCAAATGAGCTATGTGGCTGAAATTCTCATTCGTTCCTTTCAGACAGGGCTTGTCAGGGACTAGCCAGCTATTCTGGGCAGCTGCATCTGTATGTCCACTATTCATTTCCACCTAGATCATTAAGCTTTTATTTAGACTCAGTTTCAGAGATTTTTTGTTTTCTTTCTCTGAAGGAGAACATATAAATCATGCTTTGTTATTATAGATTCAGGGACATGGTTCAAGTATAATTGTATTCTGTATGTTTCTGAGCAGTTCATCCACAGTACAAAGAGGATAAATGGCTGAAATAAACAATTTCCTGTCTGAAGAGTGCGTGCAACTATTCACAAGTTGCAATAAAAGCTCTGTTCATGATTTGGCTCTCTGTGTTTGCGACATATCTGACTTCAGCAGTAGCCAATTACAGTACATTATCTGAAATTTCTGGAATTTGTCACATGATGGACCACCCTTACTTTCTGAACACTTTTTTGTGTCTGACAAAACACAGATCAGCAGGCGTCAGGAATTTACTGCTGCAGACGGGATTGCTTTTAGATTTTCTCAGAATGAACTCATCCCTTCTGTTAGCTCCAGAAAACCTGAATGTTAAAATCAAACTTAATGCTGCACTTCAACCTTTTGAACTTTGCCAGCAGATAATTGAGCCAACTGCTTGGTTTTGAATTACCTGGAAATCATGTAACTGTGTTTTTGTTGGTCTTAGGAGTCAGAAATGTAATTGCAAGAAGTTCTGCCATTGTTAAAGAGTTTAGCTTTCTCAGTGGAGCACTAGCTCACTGCGGTTTAGGCAAAGGCGTTCAATTTCCCTGTGGAGTAAATTTTTTTTTACTTTTAGACACCAGAATTTATTTTGGACTAATAAATCGGAATAATGGTTTGCAGGGACTGGATGTTCATGTTGCAGCCCCAATTTGCGATACAGTATAGGCAGGTAATATAGGCATATTTTCACAGAATGTTTAAACTCCTGAGAGTATAGCTTTAATGGCAGAGAACCTTCAAGGACATTTCTGACTCTTTAACTCTGCTCTCCACAACTGTGCTATCTACATGCTGAAATAGGTGCTAGCTTGTTTGAGCTATATATAACAGCCTTAATTGAGCTCTGGCTTCATAGAGTGCAATCTCACCTTTCTAACGAGTGAGAGGAACTTTTTATTTGTTCAATCATGCTCTCTCTAATTCTAGCCTTGAATTCAATTCTCACATACATATTGAGGATAAATTCTAACATTAATGTTTCATGCTCAGTGGATCGGTGTTGTTGTGCAGCATGTCCAAGAGCAAAAATGCAAGCAGTGTGGGTTACAGTGAAGACAGGAAGGCTTTATTGATTGCTATCCGTGTACTCTTGTTTTGTTCACTGAGTGGATTCACATTGCCAGTCCACAGCTGGAAGGCCTGGTTTGCACAGAGCTGTCCTTGATCAAGAAAGTGTTTGATAGCTACTCAGCAAGTGTTTGGAAACTGTCTTGCTGCTTGTGTAGGGGGGATGCTTGTACTTTGCTGTTTACGATGTGTGTATGTGTGTGTAAAGGAGGAGAGATAACGGTACAGAAAATGAGAAGGTTGCTTTGACAGTGGGCTCACTCATTGCGGGGGTATGCAGCTGTCTGGTGCTTATTTGTTTTACGTTGTAAAACCAAGCGTTGTCAAGATTCTGGCGTGATTTTAGAAACTGCCTTTCTCCTTGAAACACCAACACAGTGGATACGAGCTGACATCTATGAGCTTATTGCCCAATGCTTGAAAGCCGCTTTAAAGGCAACAAAACATATGGCTAGCTGTTACGCTTGAGAGTCTGGCTTGATTTTTGAGTCAACGTTAGATCTATAGTAAATGTACATCATATATTCTCTTCAAACAATCTTAACAGGTAGGACTTTTTAGTAGCTAATTGGTTGCAAACAGTTTTTAAATTAGTTTAGATTTTCTGGTAAATGACACCAGAAAGTTGCTTTCTTTCTCTGTTGTCACAGTCCTAATCTCAGCTGAAACTAGATCAAACAAAAGTAGTATTAGAAGAAAGTCCCACCAGACCATTAAAGTTAGTTTTGACATGCTTTGGAACAACAGTGAACTGGAGTTAGTTCACCCAAGGTCATTTGGACACAGCCTCTGTTTGTCTTTAACTAAGACTATACACATGAAACCTGCTGCAGCTTCAGATAATGAGCCTTGGAAACATCACTCATCTGAAAACTTAAAAACTGACTTCTCTGTCTGCAGCCTTCAATTAGGGTGTCATGTTTTGCCAGCAGAGAGTGAAACTACAAATCTGTGTGTACAGTACCACCACCAATTACAGATACAAGTAATTTTATTTTTTTTATTTTATTTTATTTTTTATTTTTTTGCAAAATCTCCGAGCCATCCCTTCCACCATCATTCACTGGCTTGTCATGTCACTCTGTGTGTGCGTGCGCGGAACGGGGAGCCTAATGGGTCACGCTGCGAGTTTCCTGGCAATTAGCCCGTCGTTCATAGATTGATTTGTCTGTAAAATGGAGGTCATGTTGTGAAGCGTCAGGACGTCTCGGCCCAGAGCCTGGAGCCCGGAGCAGATACCGTGGTCTGTGCTCTGGCAGCCACAGTTATTCTTTTGATGGGTTATTAGCTGTCTGCCTCTCATCCCTGGTGTGTATGTGCCTGCATATGCACGTCTGAAATATCTTGTTACTTCCCTTCTCCGGCGAAACACAAATGTAGCTGCTTGATGTACTGTAGAGAAAATGGAAGCTTCTCTCCATATAGCAGAAAGTGTATCTTTAATCTCCTGTCACCAATCTGCCATACAAATCACTAACCAAATGTCTTCATGTTATTAAGATAAAAACACATGCTGTACTTACTTTTTGTAAGGGGAGTGACACTCTTTGATCATTGGCTTTATTACTAAAATAGAAAGAGAAGCTTAACTTGATGCCAATCTTGGAGTATGACCTTTGGGAATGAAAAGATGCCGAGTTTGATATGTTGTTAAGCTTTAAAGTATTAGATCTACCATTACGTCTAGCAAAATCATTCTGAAACCTTTCCAGCGTCCTCCTAATTCCCGTTTTGAAGACATGTGACGCGTCAAATTAAGGGGCAAAGCAAGCGATTTTTTAGTTGTTTGTGGCCTCAGACGGGAAGCTGTGAAATTAGTGAGGTGTTAAGATGTTGATTGGCAGCAGCCGCTGTTTCCTTATGAAACAAGCATCTGGTGAAACGTTGGACTTGAAACAGCACAAGAAAACAGATGAATCAGACAAGAAACCATCCAACTGAGCGGAAGCTGCCAACGTCTAACCAGTGCATAGACAGCCTGAATGAATCCCTCCCCCAGACCGGCCCGCACTACTCCCTCTCCTGTTAATTTCAAATTAATTATACTCATGGCATATGGTGATAGAGCGTTTTTTCATTATCACCTCAGAAGGTGCACTTGCCATTGTTTAGGTGAGACATAGGGGTATATCGGCTCTCACCTGATTAATGCTCAGGGCCACTGCAGTATGCAGATAACTGTGAATGCTGCTGGAGAGAGAAATGGCTGCACACTGGATCTGGTATATAAGTCCAAGATACAACAACATGAACAGAGCATCTTTCACATGATGGATCGTGGACATCTTGCAGTCGATGGATCTACCTGCAGAACACATCACGCCTGCCGTCACTTTCTTGCCGTGATTGTGGAAATGAAAACTGTGGCATGAGCCGGAGCCACTGATGCCCCGGGGCTGGGATTTGCTGCAAGTTATCAGACGCTGTCCGTAGTAATTCAGATTGATGAAAGATAAGGAAAACTGATTGTATGGGATGATGGACAGCTGTATCACAGATAAATCTGGCTATCTCCGACCCAGCCGAATTGACAATTGTGAGCGCGGAGTGACTTCTATTTCAGACTCTGGTAGTTATTCTGCCTCCGTCACGCATGTTAGTGAGATGTCAACTGAGAGCTCAAAGTCCCAGAGCTCTGCCATGCAAGCAAGGATATGTGTGAAATGATGTGAAAATTTCCAGACCAAATAACAAAATTGATATAAGTCTGAACAACACGGAGGTCTACTCAATTTTATGAATATGCCTGCAAAAGCACAGCACTAGTTCTAAAGCACGATCTTACAAAGGTACATGATAGATCAAAGCAAGCTGCGGACAGCTCGATTATTTCCAAACACTTTATTTTCGTGTTTTTATTTTTTAGAGTTATGACTATTTGTTTTCATTCCTCATTCTTGAAGAAGTCTGAAGTCTTTTTGACCTCAATATGATTTCTGACATAAATCATCTTTAATTGAACATATTCAGAGAGAACGTTTGATGAATTAATATTATTCTAATGCAAGCACAAGCATAAATATCTGGTCTGTTTTTTTCCATCCAGAGTGAGGATGAAGCAAATTTGTATTTAGACTGTGGCCTCCATACGAGATGCATCACCAGCTGCAACATATCTGCCGTGCATTTCACTATGCATTTAGCCTAGATAATACAATTAGAGCAACATAACAACATTTGAATAACTACAAAGCTGCATTCCTATTCAAATAATTTGCATTCTTACAACAGCTTATTCGCATGGTGATGGTAGTGAGTCACAAACACTGACATGAATGACGGAGGCTGAATAATAAGAAACAGAATCTGCTCTGTGCTCACAGTTGACAATCAGCTATGGAACTGTCCTCACCATCGAGACCACACGAGATGCTGGTGTGTGCCAGACCACCAGAAAACAATGAACATTCAAACCAGCTGAAACCATCAACCAGCTGGAACTGGTCTGGGGTTTTCTTGAATAGAAATGTAAGTGGAAAATTACATAATTAACTGTCTTAACAGTGGTACCGATCCAGAGCAATACTGGACTCAAAGTAGTCTTACAGTTTCAATTATTACCCATAAAAGAAGAGATGTTAAGCTGGCAATGGGTCTTGTCTAATTTTCCTATAGTTTCCTAAAGTTCCTATATTCATAATTCATGTAGATGTTATTGAATTGTGAATTATGAATGGAGTGTCATATTAATTGTTGTCTGTGTAGCCACAGCCTAAAACACACAAAAGACCTAATATGTCACCGCCGCCGCAAGTTCATTCATCAAACTGTGACCTACAAGCACACTCTGTGGCGTCCACCAGAGGTCTGTTTCAGACTACAGCGACCATGCTCATTGTAATGAAGGAGTGTGTCACCCAGTGTAACAGTATTGCTCTTTTATGGGTTTTTAATTGTTTCAGGGCAATAACAGAGCTGCAGTGTGGCATGGAGACATAAGGTTGTGGCTGCACACAATACATTAGTCGGATTAACTTCAGTTGGTTGATTGCAGTCTTGTCACGGGAAGTTGTTGATTAATATTGATCAATAAAAACATGTAAGATATTGTAGCTTTTTCTTATTCACCTGTAGTACTAGTTGTAGATCACTTTTATTCCATATTTGCTCAGGTAGTTGTTATCTCTGTGTACAAACATATGAAAATATGTGTTTTACATTGTGAGGAGATGTCTTGTTGTTTACCTAAGACCCCCTGTTTGTAGAGTATGTGCCCATTCAAGCATATCTCAGCCATTGGCTGAAAGGGGTCATGAATAATAAGTAGCTGGCAGACGGTATGTGGATGACCCACTTGCTGCCAACAGTCCAATCAACAAGGCCGAAGCTCCTGATTGTGTTTATCATGAAGTCAAATGTAAATCCTGGCCATAATCATCCCATGTCACTATCACATAGCAACAGATTATTTACATCGTTTACTGTATTGACTGAGGTGGAACAATTTCATTTCGCTTCATCAGAGATGGGTAGTTATCACAAGCAGTATGGACAGGCTTTATATTGTGTGTCTACTGTGAGTTTTCATTTAAGTAATGATGTAATATATCTACACTGAGCGTAGAAATTCTGTTTTCCACCAAGACTATTTCCTCATCTCTTTATCATCCTTCGTTTCTTTCTTCAATCTTTGGTGTGATATTTTCTGCAGTCTGGGTTAACAGCGACGATGCTTTCAGCCCTCTTTTTTTTCCCCTTGTATCTTCTTGAAGCTTGAGGTCAAGTTAAACCTGGCTAAGGAGGCCTCTGGGGTGATTCAGATTGCAGCTGCATGTATGTGGCAGATTATATTCTGCAATAGTGCCCCGTGGTGAGCCGGTGTATCTCTGCTCTCCCATCTCATCTTCCCCACCACCCTGAGGAATGTGTTATTAGCTACCGCATATCGTTCATGATGTGCCAAGGCCAAACTATCAGCGGCTTGTTTCAAAGCCCGTTCAGCCCAAAGTGTTGAGCCTGAGGCAGCTAGATGTTTTAATGCTGGCCTTTAGTGGTACAACGGCGTTTCAGAACTCTTTATTTATTGATGCATTTCATCTTGAATCAACTTTCAGTTTGATAGTACAGTTGGCACCTCATGCTGCTGGACTTTAAGGAGGATACTCTACGGTCTACCAATAACACTTTTCGGTTTCACAAATGATAACCTGAGCATTCATTCATGCTGCTGGAAGATGCAAGGACGCTAACTGAAGACTGCAGTTTTTACGCATCACTGTATACTTCATGCGAAAGTATTCCCTTTAATCTGAGATGTGTGTCTATGGGTATAACATTTCCCACATGTACAGCGGACAAGACAGGCGTTAAGTTGTTTCCCGGGCTGGATGGATGCCTCCATAGGATAGATACATAATTCTGTTGATTTTAAGGTTGTTACATCGCAACAAACAAACTGATAATAAACTAAAACCATATTTAAATTAAATGCAGCATATAGAGACACTAACTGTACAAGTGATCACCCAAAAATGAAAACAAAGGCTTTTGTTTTCCCTGTGAAACTGGATCAAAGGCACATGTGCCGCATTCATTTCCGATCGGGTCTCTCAGGATGAGAACAGCAAGAATCGTGGCAGGCGTAACGCTGCAGGCGTCTGTTGTGAAAGTGACAATGACCTCCAAATTATGAAAGAGAAAATACAAAAAATATGGGGTGAGTTACAGTACCATATGCACCACTTAAAAACAACACATTATACACATAAATGCCAGAAACTGGTTGACAGATAGGGGGAAGAAATTTCATTTATTTGCTCCTGTATTAGGAGAAAATATTCAAATACTGCATAATGATTTTTTTTTTTTTTTAATGCATTATGCAAAAGTTTTCCCTCCAAGTTTCTTGAACTAAAACATGGTTTGAGCTCTTCTGATGCCCGGTACTCCCGGCAGACCAGCAATTTTTCAATATGCCATTGTCATATGCATTTCAAACGGCTGTGCCGAGGTGCTGAAAAGGACACAGTTTTCTTTTTCTTCAGAACACATCATCATCCACAAACCGACATAGTGCACACATTCCCATGCGCTGTCGAATATAAGGACCAGCTGTTTCACATTCCTTCCCACCTGCGATTTCCCTCCGAGTTGTTTTGACTGGCAGGTATTTGTGAGCCGTACAGACAAATCAAATATCCTTTGGAGGTCTCTATCAAAATGCTAGATGTTCTGTGATGTGGCAAATCATCCCATTTCACAAAGGAAGCATTATAATCATTTGTCGGCACATGCACGTCTGCAGTGAAAAGGCTCTTTTCTTGTTCTCGTCATTGTCAGGATGAGTGGAAGGGAAGATGTGGTGGTTTATCTCTATCCTACACCCACCCCATCATCCACTTGTGTGCTGTCATACTGGGCTGGGAGGTTCAGCAGAATCTAGTATGGCAAGTGAAGTGTGATTAAAAAAATAGTGTGTTGTTAATACAGCACTTCTGTATTGCTCACTGCAAATAAACAAGGCGAAGCACGGACAAAACTCGTTATGAGACATCATTTACAACATTTATCAGAAGCAAATATGCAAAGCAGGCTGCTCCAAAGTAACCATAATGTTTGAAAATGTTCTGCAGGAACATGCAGGCTTCTTTTATGGTACACTTTCTTGAAACTATTTATATACATACTGTACAGGAACACTTTGCTTCTGCAGGTATGGAGAGTGTTCCAGTTGTCATGTGAGGAGATGACAGCTTAGCCTTTTTAATGCACTGAAAATAACTATATTTTAAAGGGCTACTTTGTGCAAGAAAGATTCTCATTTCAGTTATACTGTACTTAGTTAATGCTTTAGTCACTACGAGTGGATAGTCTATTGCAGGGGTGGTCAATTATGATTTCAAGAGGTCCAGATAGAGAAAAATTGTTCACCTTCAGGTTCTGCAGCATCATCAAGTTTAAGCTGCATTATAATTTAGTTGTACATTACAGTTATTTTATTTATATATATATATATATATATATATATACATATATATTGAAGCAGCATTGTCATTGTATCAACATCTGCACAGTGTGAAGTCAACGACTCAAGCAAAGAAAGCTATAATTCAACAATATTTACTTTCATTGTGATTCTGGACTCTGGAAAGCTGAATACAATAATACAACAATAAATAATACATCAAAATAAATAAGAAAAGTCAAAGTAAATTTGATATTCAACTCAGAATTATAAATAAAAATACTTTAATGGGTCTGGACCCGGATCGCAGTGACCTGTGGTCTATTGCAAGATTGTCTGTTTTGACAGACAACGGATAAATTATGTTTAACTTACCGATCTCTAAATTTATGAAACTTTCTCATCATATTTATAGAAAACACAAATGGCATTACAGTTCTCTCAAAACATATTTCCTGTTCATAAACAGAATTTTAGGGAGTATTAATGTTTAAAATGAGCAACTGGCATTAAAGAAGAAACTACCGTGGAAGGTTTTTGGTGCTGAGCACAGCTTAGGGGGCCTGCAGTGCTTAAAATAGAAGATTTTAAAAAGTCAGTGATCACTTAATTTAGTCCTTGTGCTCCTGCATGGCTCAGTGGGTGGAGCATAACACCTACAGTACACTGCCATATTCAGAGACTTTAATTATCATTGGTGCCAACAATGCTAAAAATAGAAGCTGTAATGGTGCCGGAAGGTGATCTTGCTTTTTTTTTTTAATAAGGTTTATGTATGTGGAAAAAGGAGAGATTTTGTGTCTATGTGAGAAGAGTTACTCCAGAGAAGAATGAGAAACAATTCAAACTATTTCACTTTAATAGCAGAGAAATAAAAGTCCTTTGAGAAACATTAAATTAGTCTTGTGCACCTCAGTCATTCAAATAAATTTCAGTCACATCCATAACTTTTAAAACCCAAGTGTATATCGATGACCTTTTAGAGTGATTTGTGTGGCGTAACATCCAGGGGGAAAGGTAGTCCACTTTGTACAAGATATAATCTCCGCTATACGTGGTGAAGTGGGTGCAGAACAGCTTAAATCAGCAGAAATCCAAGAGATAACAGAACGGTCCCAGGCTATTTTTATGAAACTTGCCAGGAAGTCTGCACTTCTCTGGGGAAGCTTGGCTATGATTGCTGGCAGGACTAACAACAGACTGCAATGATAGAACCGTGAGAGATGACAAATTTTTCCGAAATGATGTCCCGCTAAATTGAACTCTTGATCTGGTGGAGCTTTTAGTTCAGGCCGCATGACGGACATGAGGTTTCGGGGCCAGATCTAGAACCCGTAAACTTTCAGCCAACTCGCAGATGAGTTTTTATGAGCTGTCAATTCCTTTTGATCCGCTGCTTCTCCAGAACTTATCTGTCCCACCACACGAATTAAACACGCTTCCCACTCGCTGCTCTCTGCTGGTGCTCAGTACATCACCGAACGAGAGCATACAGCAATAACTCTCACTCGCAGGTATCATTTCATTTGTAAATAGAGATAAATAATCAAATATTCTCATGGACTACTGGAGAAGGAAGTGTTTATCCGACAGTGAGTTTAATTGTAGCCCCGGTCTTGAGCTGATTAACACTTCAAATTTATGACTGGAGCATCTGTGTTTACTACTGTATGTATAAAACAAGATGCTGCAGGTGGATCCACTCGTGCTGCTGATTAAACCTTGGAGTTAGACTGTGTAAAAATGTGAAACTATATTAACTCTCCAATATCCAAATCCCCAATGGACATTCAAATTTCTTGCTACTGAGAGGCACACATCCTGAGTGTCTGAGCTCAGCCTGTGAACATCCTGTACTACTCCAAGGCTAAAATGGACAGGATAGACACTAGCAACCAACACTGAATTCATCCAAGTAGTATCAATTAATAGCCATTATTTTCTTGATTAACTGATCACTGTGTGGAGTTTGCATGCTGTCTACATGTCTGCATGGTAATCTGGCTTTCTCCCACAGTCCAACGACATGCAGGTTATTTGGTGAGCCTGATAAGCAGTTACACAAAATGGATGGATGAATGAATGAAATGTTTGGTCTGTAACTAGAGAGATGGAGATAAAGATACATCAAGGAAAGGCATCAAATTATCACTTTGCTTGTCAAGTCAGTTTTAAGAATAATCGATTATGAAATTAGTTGCCGATAGTTTGCTGTAGTCAGTGCTGCTCCATGACGTGTTACTGTGCGTGTACTGATATCTCTCGTTTGTGCCATAGAGCTCCACTGTTGTCTAAAAACTATTAAAAACACATCAGAGATCTGCACAGGTGACACGTTTCTTCATTACCATGAACACACACACTGTCGTTTATTCTTGGCTCAATCTCACATGCGCTGTTGTTGAAAATAGTTTCCAACAAATGCAGCAAATGCTTTTTTTTTTCTTTTTTTTTAGAAAAGACATTAAAATAGTAATAATAAATGCTCAGTGAGGTTTTTTTAAAGATTTATATCTTCACTTTTAATAGTTTCATACTGAAGTTTTGGTTCCTTTTGCCAAAACCACCAGGACAAATCGTGTACTACTACAGCGATGTCTTGTCACAAATTAAATGTGTGATGCATTTTTAAAAAATTAAACCTGTCACTAAAATTCAAATTTTGTGTTTTGCCACTGAAATCAGTTCATCAGGAATGTCGACACACGACAGTGAAGCTGCTTCACTTTGTGTACTGACAATCGGCGGCATCTTCATGAACACCAACATGGTAATTCAAAAGAACGGCACAAACTGTTGAACTCGCATCCGAGGATCTGATACTATCTGCTGTATTTGTGACTGTTTTTGTAACAAATCTCATGAATCATTTATTTGTAACACATCAAGTGACACTTTCTAGTTCTAAGAAAAACTGCAGCGGAGAGAGAGGAAAAAATAACTCGGAAATGGAAAATTAATCCCACAGAACTGATTGTGTAAACTTTGTTTTTCTGATAATGTGCTGCAGGCGGTGTTGGGAGGATTATTATGAATTCCTCTGATGTGCCATTAGGCATTCAAGATGTTGCCAACACTTCTATTTCATGGCTTTAAGTATTAAGGATGCCTTAAAGGGTTAAACTTATGCCAACTTCAATGACGCCTTAGCAAAACTTGTCGTACAGTACAATATTACTACAGGTTGAGGCCAAATTCTGCATGGATCTCTGTAAAATTAAAGCTGTTTGACTAGGAGCCGGGGTCACAGTTGAGGTCAGACAAAGATAATATTTTTTTTACATACCAGTCAACCCTATAACCCTTTGAGTATGTGGCCCCTTAATGAGCACCAACATCCAGGTATTTGAATAGTGAATAGGCACCAGCAGACAAAAAGAAAGATGAAGCACACAAGAATTTGAAGTGTACACAGTGTATTATATACAGTCAGTGTTCAATATTAAACCCTAATAACTGAAGGCTAACTGAAAGCTGTCCTTTAATGCAGTACAAACTGTACGGAGGATGATTATAGACAGGTGATCTGCTCAGGAAAAGGATGTGAGATGATTCTGCAAAGCACCGGGTTCACAGACTTTTGTTGATTCATTTATTTTTCAATTTTTCTAACATTGCCTCTGACAATTTTTACACCTTCCTGAAAACCAACAATTGCATCCATTTCACGCAGATTGGGCAGGTGTGCAGCGGCAAGAAAACAGAAATTTAAGCCCTTTTCAACAGACACAAACACCTTTCATCTTCAGACTTAGCCGAATGACATGTCGTACAACGTTTGTTTTTGGGCATACCCGCAGCAAAATTCCTCATTGAGCTTCACGTGTAAACTGTTTTCATGTAGCACTCATATTATGAAATGAAGTCGAGCTCCTGTGAACCAAAACAGAACATCTGAACATTAGAACGTCTTTCATGAAATGAGTTTGGTTCAATATTTGAAAAGAGTGCAAATGAAATGTGAATTGATAGCTTTATTAAAGCAGTGAATCATATTGATTACATTCATAATCCAAAAACTGCTTTTATTGTTTGGCGATAATATTTAGAGAACCCCCCCCAAAAAAGCAGTGCCTTATTCCACCACAGAACAGCAATGATCATTTGGATGAATATTCAAAAGCTGTTAACTGAACTAAAGTCAGAAATGAATCATTTATCATTTTAATAAGGATGTTTGCCACAGTTGGTTTAATTGCCCTTTGAATCATCAGACTCACTGTGAAACTCAAATCAATACATAATATCTGTTCAAAGACAAATGTTACTCTGTGTGAATGGCTCATATCCACAAAGGAAATCAGAGATAGGCGTTAAACACCGTAACTCTCTGCAGTATGAGATTCAAAGACTCAGTCGAGAATACTGCGTAATGCGATTGAGGCAAAAACATTTAATAGCATTACACACTAAAACTATTATTAGTATAACAATGAGCTCCTTTCCCATAAGCCATTGGATGTTCATATCTGTATCTGCTCTTTTTCTGCAACTTATATTCTAAGAAACCAAATATATTATTCTTACATCAAATACATTCTCACAAATCAAACAAATTATCCAATTATAAGTAAAAATATAACAATGCCCCGCCTACAAGTGTAAGCACGTATTTGACGCTCTTGGTTGCAGTTTTATGTGTCTGTATCTGGGTAATAATATCACAGAGTCTCACACAGCAGGATATTATACCCCAATCAGACAAGAGACAAACACATTAATGTGTTCTCATGGATGGAACGTGTGTGTTTTCCAACCGGTGACATACCAGTTTACTCTCACCTTGACAGGCCAGCTGCCCCGCAACGCACGACTAGAGCACACTTAAAGGAAAGTGGCTGCTTAATATTGCAACAGTGTGCCACTGTTTTATGTTCCTGGGCCGGCCGGTAATGGAAAGCAAAGCCTTATTTTGATTTTGTTGCTCTCGGCTGTGATGTAAGGCATCACGGTGTTTTCCAATATTCAATGTTTTGAGGGGGGAAAAATGATTCCATGAAGTGATTTTATAACAGTACCGTCACTCTGGCCAGGGCTACACTTTCATCAGCCCACAAACACACTGTTATTTTGTTAGCGTATCAGCTTAGAGGAAATTTAAAGTGTGTGTTATTGTTATTATAGAGGCAATACTGTATAAACACACAGAAACGAGCACATCAGAAAATGTTACAATCCATATGGTCATGTGAACATATAACAATATATCAAATTGTGAACATCTACAACATCACATGTAATCATAAAAGAACAACCATAGTGAAATGTATTTCTGTGAGCTCCTCGCTCGTTATAAGATTTTTGGTTATTGTCGGATCCAGTGTTTATATGTAAGGCTAAATGATGACGACAATGCAAACGTGCTGATGTTAGGTCATGTTTGTGATCGTCACCATTTAGCATCTTAGCATGCTAACTTCTGCTAATTAGTTGAGCAGGTCAGAAACCAAAGAAATGGACAAATAAACAAAAATGACCTTGAGACATGAATGTTTGAACCAAATTTCATGGCCGTCCATCACGTACTTGTTATGATGTTTCAATCTGGACCAAAGTGGTGGACCGACTGCCCACTGACATTTCCATACATGCATACAACCATCTTGCTAGCATGCCTAAAAAAAGAACAGCTTTTTTAGTTACACATATTCAGATGAGCTTGTACACGTGACCCATCTGCTGGTTTGCGTCTGCCCGTAGCAGGAATATTGAGTCAGGTACAGAAGTTTGTCTTAAACTAGTATGGCTCCCGGTTTGTTCTTCCCTCTGTTGTCCCTTTCGCTGCCTGCACTTCAGTTCTGGTAACGGGGTTATGACTGTCTACCCTATACTTGATCCTTCCCCGTGGCCTGTGCACAGCGCTAAGAAGAGGCCAGTTGAGGTAAGCAGCTTGTTTTGTGGTGTTGCTGCCTTCAGTGTCCTCTGGCAAAGCAGAAAGAAAGTTTTTCTTTGTTGTTGTTTGCTTTTTTGAGGGGTGAGGTTACAACTGTGCCACCTTTGCCTCTTACTAAGTGCTACGAAAAGACCTGCAGGCACTAAGGTGTTCTGCTATTTTGTGTAGGCCTACAACGGTCTACCACGTGTCCCCAAAGCAGTGGTTTTAAAAGATATTACTATGTTACATGTGTGGAGCGACGACAGTGTGTTGCTTCCACCACAGTGAAGCCCGCCATGTGTCCAGATCATCATGCTATGTGCTTTTCAGTCATAATGTATGATTCACATTTTAACACCGTATGGAAGTTTTGATTAATGCAGTTTGAGCTTGAATGATGCTGATTGCATATCCACCTTTAATCACACAACCCGAGTGCTGGTGCTTCAGCTCGCCCTTATTTAATTCATAATCTAATATCACAAATTGATACAGAACAAATTACCATTTTATTTGCTCATTTTGTTCCTATCGCTGTCATTTTATTTATCCCACCAGAGTAATCAGCCACTATCTGGCACGCGACATTGCTAAAGGTTAGTGTCTCTGGGAACATGTCTAGAACTGTCATGGTGTAATCAATTTACAGATGACCAGATCAGTTTAAAATGAGTTTCTACTGACTATGATGATTCAGATGAACACAAATTGATGCCACTGTCCCTCCTGCTTAGCATTTTAACACACATAGAATATTGATGTCAGAAAGCGACTGCATTTAGGGTCGCTTATTCTCAATGTGAGAACAGTATTAGTGAAATGTTTTGACAGTCTGAGATGCCAGTCATGATATATTATATCACAATACAATTCATTTCTTTATTTCTGTGTTTGTGATAGAGCATCAGGTTAGGAACAAATAGATCTTAACAAGGACAGCAGCATTTAATATGAAGTAGACGTCTGCATGTATTGTGGGGATGTTTTGGCAGATAAACACCTTTAGCAACCTGCACATTTCAGAGAACATTTCATGATGTGATTTCGTATTCAACAGAAGTGTCATAAAATATTTAAAAAATGATTTGAATATAGTTCTGGACCCTGAGCGTCGTCTGCTCGTGTATTCACTGTAAGCTCATTTTTCACTACAATGCATAGATCTTCCACCTCCGTAGAAACAGCACAAACTATGCAAACACCTTTTGTGCAGTATGACAGAGTTATAAAGCCTAAAATCAGTTGAAAAAAGAAGAAAACAACATGTCAATTTATCCTTCATCCTTGGACCTTAATTAGTCCTATCCAGTATATTATTGCAAAAAGTAGAATAGTAGTAGAATACAGTGATTTGGAAGGTATCTCACAGTTTTAATCTGAGATTTGGTTGTTTTTTTCCTGATGAAAGTGTCCGTCCCACATGACTCCTTCAAACGCTAAAACAAAAGTCAAAGAGAACATTTGAAATACGTCCGTGGATTCTGAGGGTTAAAGAGAAAAATGAAGTAAAAGTGAGAGATCAGAGATCAACTAGAAAGAGTTAGTTACAGAGGCGAAACACCTGCTGTGACACAACCTATTTAGTGAAACAAGCCTCGAATGTAGCACTTGAAAAAATAGATTTTTTTATTGTAAAATAAAAAGTCAAATTAGACACAAAAAGTAAGTTCACTTTAAAAAGCAGCCAATCATGTTGACACAGCTCAGCTCCCATGAGAGAAGAAGGCTCAGTTCAGCGTTGGACACTCGCAATTACATCCTGAATCAGCCTTCTATGGCAACAATGCATGTCAGTTAACGTGGAACTGTTTACATGCCAGCCGCCCATTATGAGCTACACCGGTGCTTTGTTGTTTGTTTAGCACCACAGAACAGCTCAGCGTTCACAATCTATTTGCATTCAAGCAGCATGGCTAACACTCTGATTACAGCTGGAAAATATTCTGAACTGTGTTTTTCAAGTAGCAAGCAGCAGCACTGAAAAAAAAGAAGAAATACATGAATAATTATTACACACAAGTCCATGGATTCCTGAAGTCATGCAGGGAGGGTGTGCGTGGGCATTCCTCAGAATCAATATTGAAATTTCATGTATTGATAATGCACACAATTCTTGAAGCGAACTGGCAAGAACACTGAAAGTTATAAGAAGGGTGAGACAGTGGGGGCATGTCAAGAAGGAGAGCTGTCACTCTGCCTGACCTGTTCGGACTATGATCAGTATAATTTGGACCTGGTTTGACTCGTATCCTGTCTCCATTCCTCGAAACTAAGTGGACCTGTGAAGACCTCACGCCTCACTGTTCCTAAGTAAAAGTATATTGCTATCAGTGTATGAAAAATAATAAAAAATAAAACAAATTCATGAGTAAAATAATAATTTATAAAAACCCTCCAAGTAGAGCAACCAACCCCTAGTTACTTGATCTGTTGTATAATCGTGAGCCACAACCAAGTCACTCCATTTAAATGAAGTACAAATGGCTAATCAGCAGCAATTAAGATTAGATTACTCCAGTTATAGCTGTCTGAAATGAATTCTCTCCATGGATCTGCTTGACAGCATGATCAGTGTCCTGACTTGGTGTGTCTTTGGTTGTTCGGATTCAGGAACACTCGAAAACTTCTTCTTTTTCTTTTTAATGGATGAGCTGCAACATCTTCAGCTCCACATCACACCCGGTTACATTCACTTCATACTGAAACCCAGAGCATCCTAATCCCAAATCCAACATTTAAAACTACAGTGTAACATAGTCATTAACATGTGACCCTCTCCAGCATCACAGTTGTAATGATTAAGTATTGAAATCTGCAAACATATGGCAAATTACTGACCTACTGTTCTCAGATTGTTATTCATCGAGTGCCCCGAGGTGAGGAACCATTTCACTTTGTGACATGCCATCAATTTTCCTCATGGGATCATTAAATTTTCAGCTAATCTAAACTAACCACTGAGAAGTATTTAATGAGAATAACAACTTGTTGAATGTTGCAGTCTTTTGACCTTTTCCCGGCATGATGGACTGATGAAAGACTACGTGGCATATATGCAAGCAGCTCTTGGGAAGTTATTAGCATCCAACGCACAGCCACATATTTAGTCCAATATAAGCTTAACCCAAGAATGAATTGCTTTGCATATCGAACATTCATCCATCCATTTTCCATCACTGCTTTATTTTTATCAGGGTCATGGGGGATGGAGCCGACCCTTTGTACAGTACAAGCACTATCCCAGCATGCTGCCCTCATATCAAACATATCAAGGCTAAATAAGCAATAAGTGCCTACATGTAATATAGAAAGTAGTACACATACATACACAAAAGGAAATGGGAACATAAAACATATATTTCTATTTGGAATATAAATCGCAGCCATGACAAGGCTTAATGGCAACAGGACACCAGACTATTTGAATAAAGTTAAAGCCAAAGGCTGGAAATAAATACACAGAACACCCATGCATTTCATTTATTATTAAGAAATAAAGATAAGAAGATAAGAGATATAGAACTGAATATCAAAAAGTGAAGAAAAGTGCAAAGTTCACTTTAAAGTAGTCTTAAATTTGAATAGCACGCAGAGGAAGAACATGGAATTCATTTAAAAGGAGGCAGTCTCAGATCCTCTAGGAGATTGTCTTTGCTACCCCGTACATGCAACATAAAAGTAAACCTTGCTTCACCCTGTTTTGTTTTAAGTCTCGAACAGTTAACAGACTTCTCCCAGCTGATCAGAGAGGTCTAGAAGATTTTATTTTGTATTAGTGTGAGAGAAAGTCAGAGCTGGCCCTGAACCGTAGAGTGATTTATAGACGAGAAGCAGCGGCCTTTCAACACCACCAGAAGCCTGTGCACAGATCTGAGAAACGCTGTACTGTTTTCATCATTCTGAGTCTTTAATAGACCTTAAACATATACATACGCACCGGTGGCTACATTTATACAACATCTGCTGTTAATAAATTTAAGCTGTAGACAGGGTGTGAAGTAGTTTTTAGACCCTTTTGTTTTGTTTCTTTTAGTGAATATAAATGTTTCCATTACTTACTCTCCAATAAAATATAGATCTAGTTTGGCTGGGAAGATAATTATCTTTGTTTGATGGTTTAACTTTTTGATAATTCAAGGAAGTTCTGGCACATCAATGATTTGTGGAGTGCACCAACATTATTAAATTATACTTTATTCTCCAGGATTTACTGAAACAGAACTCATAGTTTATTTTGCTTTAACCCACCTCTCTCTTTTTTTCTTAAGAATTTCTTAACAGAATATATTGACTAACTCTGTTTATTGTTATTAGTTTGTTCTGGATTTATGTGTAAAAAATGGTGCCATGGACCAAAAGAGTTATGCTTCTTATTCAATCTGTCTGCGTCAACATGACATCGTAGAGACAGGAAGAAACAGAAGTATGAGAAACACTACCAGCATGGCTTTAGATGACTGTGTGTCCTTGAATGTGCCTTACATACAATATTTCAGACGACAAAGAGTTTGCAAAGTGAGCAAAGCATGTGTCATTTATGCCGATTTATACTTGCAGTCCATGTTCCATACAGTATAAAGGTTGTTATGCAGCTGAAAAGAAAAGAATCGAACAGTTAATAATAATAATAAAAAAAAGGGCGTTATTCTTTCTGAAGAAAGGTGCCATTAAAAAAACAGCTGGCAGTCCAGTGTGACTGTAAAACATTTCCTCAAGAAACTTTAAAAAAAAGAAACATTACATGACATGTTAATTATCACTGTAATAATGTTAAAAGAGGCTAATGGAGAAAGCAGTTCTCTGGCAGCTGGTCTTTGATTGTTTAAAAATGAGCTTGACATGGGTTTAAAACTCTACATGTAATGATGGCAGCCATAACCTTTGTTTGAATTATGAGACATGGCTTATTTTTGCACTCTTATATAACAATAGTTATAATATAGTTTCAAATACATACATATTATCTATCATTTTCTATTGAGTGGTATTTGAGTGACTGTTAGCAGGGATATTGGAGTTATTTTCATGGGAGGGATTGCTGTAAATATTAGGGACAGGATCAAACTGGGTATCACCCCCTACCCACTCTCCACCTTGCTCCGCAGAACAGGTACAGGATTTATAGCGCACAAACACTCAAAGCCAACAGCACAATAAATCCACCTGTATCTCAACAACACAGAATTTACAGCTGCACACTCAATTAAAGCTAACAGCACATTAACAACATACACCATCCTCAGCTACAAACAACAGATAAGTCTAAAATAAAGCCCCGAAAGCACCTGACGGCAGCTGATGAATGAAAGGTAACACATGTTATCGTGTTCACTGCAGTTTTTCCTGGATTTGCTTCATGTGAAATTATCAAAGTCCAACATATTAGTCAGTTTGCTCTTAATGGTCATTAGGAAAAGATGACTCGTGGAGGTGTTTTTGTGTCATATTAGTCAATTTACTTTTAATTCTGTACACCCTAACTTGTAATATGTCAATATACCTTTATCTGCATCTCCAGCTGCTTTCTCTGTAACAAACAGTCATAACATGCAGATATACATAACTTTGTGTCTGTGGTAATGGTAAAGATTTGTCTTTGCAAAATCATTCATGTTTCTTGTTACCAAATCATCACACATGTGGCCAAAAAAGTGTTTGCTTAGTATTTTTGACTCAAACTCCTTCTGTTTTATTTTCAGCAAATACATCATGAATCCATCAGAACTGGCACATCATTAAAATAAATGTTTATTTATATAATTTTTGTTGTAAAACAATGTTTTGAAGTTGGCAAACTGGAATAGCTTACAGAATGTTTATTTACAAAATCCAGCTGCAAGTCATTTTTTATATGAAACATATAATTAGCAAGTTAAACTGTATAAATGACCTTTACAGCTTGTTTCCGTTATTTGTTTATATCAAAACGCATAAACAGCCGTGTGATTCCATCCGTTGGCATATGACATCTGGTTATTATGTTTGCATATTACAGTTTGGCACTCGGATGAGACATTCTCTTTTCCCATCAGCGCTGTGATGACAAGACTGTTAAATGCTGTTAATATTAAATACCTCAACAAAAGTGCTTTATGGTTTTATGAGTGTGTGTGAATGCGGCCTAACATTTCAGATCTCATGCCTCAGTCTGACTTTAGCAGATCTTCCTGTTCCTGTTCTGCATCAGCTGGTTACAGCAGATCATTCAGTCCCACTTTAAATGGACGTCATTCCCCGTCCTGAGCTAGTTTCTCATAAACAGGCTTATATTCCATTTGAGGCTGGAGACACTGATAGAAAGTCCTTGTTAGTCTAAGACCCCGAATCAGTGTGTGTGTTAAATGGGTTTGTTTCTAACTGACATCACTTATAAAGCAGATTAGTTTCTTTCTTTCTCTTCTTGTTGCTTCAAGCTGTTCAGAAGAAACAACACTAATGGTGTAATGATTGCATGTGTTGGCATAATCAAACTGCCACTATGCACTTAAAGCTGTCTCTGCTTACACCCACCATTGTAATGATGAGGAATTCTTGACATGCGCTTCAAGGCTGCCCACCAGTTATCTGTTTCTTATGATTAATTGTGACAAGGCAGTGGCATACATTCGGTGCACATACCAGCAGTACCCATGACCTTGAATAGATGAATACTGAGCGAATAATTATGAATAATTTATGGTAATAATTTGTTGTATTATTGGATGCCTTGTTTTCATAGAGCATTAGCGCTTAAAGTGTTTTCACCATATGTCACTGTCCTGGTGGGTCCGGTGAGGAGTTTAATCAAACAAAGTTTTCCAGGAAGGGGAAGGAAGATAAATGAGGTCAGCTGTGGCCTGTCTGCTATGCAGCAGACACAGTTTAGTATTATCTATTATCTCTATCTTGATTATTATACAAAATGTGATACTGTTTAAATGTGAATAATTTCAAGGGTTTTCAGACCGACCTGCGATGAGCTGGCGGCTTGCCCCGAGTGTATCCAGCCTCTCACCCCACAGTCAGCTGGGATAGCCTCCAACCACATCCACCGTGACCCTGAGGAGGATAAGAGGTTACAGATAATGGATGGATGGATGGATGGTTTTCAGACCACACACAACATGTCAATATTTTGATTATGACACTGCTTATTCTGGCATTGGTGAGGAGGGAAGAAAGTGTTCGGGAGCCTCTGATGTCTTATGCTGTAATATTTATTGAAGCTCGAGCTAGGACAATCAGAGACATCCTCACATACAATCAGGTCTCACATTCTGCTCAACTCATGCTGATGGTCAGACTTTAAACCCATACAGATGACACCACAAATACTAAACGCCCAAAGATAGTCAAAGGGAATGCATTTATCCATGCTAGTGTTCGCCTTCAGCACATTGTAGTCTGGAGCTTCTGTCGTCTGTTCATGTTAAAGGAACCTCAGCGGTTTCTATTACGTCTAGGAAGTCAACATTCAGTTTCTTCGACCCTGGTCACCAGGCAAGATGGCTGATACCTGAAATCCAAATGGCAGCCTTGTATACCAAAGAGAGAGAGTCTTCTCTGATATGATTTAATGCTGTCACTGTCTATGACCTCAAGGCCCATGTGTGACCCAGGAAAACATATTTTAGCCACATAAAAAACTAAAAAAATATTAATGTCTATTAAGTGTTTAAGGGTCTACTACCTGTAGAACGTCTTGCTGTGCAGCATATTGTATAATGCTGCTGCTCCAGTCAGAAAGTTGAGAGATCAGACTGTGATGAAAAATTCTTCTAAAGATTTTAAAGCTGGTGCATTCTCGTGTTTTTCAGACTGTTACACTTACCCAAACACAGCTGATCTGTGGCATAATACAGCGTCAGGCGCTGTTGTGCATAAGAATATGGAAGTTCTACCCAGTGTATTAACAGGGCAGTCTAGCAGCAATAACGGCACCATTTTATGTCCCAGCCTGCTGTTTAGTGTCATCTTCTTGCATGTAAATGTGCACAGGGGAGAACGAGTCGACTGCTAATTTAGCATGAAGAGTTTTATCACTTTAATTTAGTTTGCACATTGATTTTAGAACAATCTCTGAACTTTTCAGCCAAACATTATTTGAGGTGTTCACGTGATTTTAGCCTGCACTGCTGCCATGCTCTCTGGGTTAGGCAGGTTAGTTGATAACAAAGTGAAGCTAAGCTACATAGTTCTGGGAATAACTTCCGGGGACATTGGTGTTTTTACAAACCAAGGAAAAGAGTAATGCGAGGAACATGTAGGCCAACAGCCTATATGTTACTGTATATACTGTAGAGTCGGCCTACTTACGGTATGTGGTATACGACATTGTAGTCACAGGGGAACTCGGAGGCATGATCTAGTTCAGGTTTATCGGGATTTGCATTGTTGCACAATGCTATCCATTGTTGTTACAGGATGTACGAAGGTTAGGCTACTGTATATCCTGTCACAGTGTAGCTATCATGAACAGAAAAGGATGCAAACACTGCAGTCAGTGAACAGCATTGAGAGTCATTGCAGTAACCACAATAATAATTAGAACACATTGTATTTATAGGATTTCAGAATCATCAAACTACTAAAGATATAGAGCACGCATCAATAATCACAGATTAAAAGCAAATCTAAAAAGTTGAGTTTTTAGTCGTGTTTTGAATGTAGACAGGTTGGTTGAGTCTCTGATTTGTTTGGAAAGACAGTTCTAGAGAGAAGGGGACAGGCAGGAAGGTTCTGTCACGCCAGGTCTGGTCCTTGGTCCTGAGCGGTGGAGACAGGAGGCTGGCATCAGAGGAGCGGTGAATGCGAAACAGATTGTGGTGGTGGAGCAGGTCACTGAGGTAGCAGTGGGCCTGGTTAGGAGGCAGGTGAAGCATTTTAAATTGCGTCTGTTGTGGGACAGGGAGCTGGTGGCGTTCCTGGAGGACATCGGTGATGTGGTCACAGGAGTGGGACTGAGTGAGCAAACTTCTGGAGTTTATTTCGGACTTTGGATGATGTGCCATATGAAATGATGTCTGGGTGTGATGAAAGCGTGGTGCACAGTCTGAGCAGCGGAGAGGAAAGTGATGGGTGGAGGTGAGCTGTGTATTTTTTTTTAGGTGGAAAAGGGCTGCTCTGGTGATTTGGTTGATGTGCTGTTCGAATGAGAGATTGCTGTCAAAAAATGACTCAGAGGTTGTGATTGTGTGGGGAGGGAGACAGAGTGATGGCATCGATGCTTCTCAACAGTTCTGGTCAGGGATTTTTGACCGGCGATGATCAGGTTGAATAATTTGGAGTGATGATAGATTAAGTGGAAAAATATAGAGCTGGACAGTGGAAGTTGACACCATGGCAGCATATGATGCTACTAAGGGCGGACTATGTTCCCTTTGTGTCCCTTAAAAAACGTCCTACAGGTGACATCTGTCATACATGCTCATATTGGAATGGATACCTGTGAGTTAAAAATACTTATATCCTCTTTATATTCCTCCCAAATGGTGAATTATTGCTCAGTAGTTCACACTGTAATAACAGATTAATGACTTATTAACTTCAGCGTATACCTACATATATGCATCTGTACTGCTGTCATGTATTAGTACACTGAAATGGGAAAGAATGTTGATGTATTTCTTGGTTATACTGTAATAATATTAAATATTATTCTTAACTCTTCCACCCTGCTATAACTTTTGTGTCTTCTAAGTTGAACTCTCTTGTTGGCAGACAGTTTACATATGAACTATGTACTGTTTTGAAATATATATTTAAAAAAAAAAACATGTCTGGCTGTCAAAGCCAATTTCTGTGCAATAGCTAAAAAATGATTAGCTGTGAATAAAGCCTCAAGGTCAACAGTGGCTCAGCAGTGAGTAACATAACATATTCTGTACTTAAAATGTCTGTCACACTCGTCCTGTGGGAAGAATTTTTCCACTATTTCTGATTCACGTCTTGACTTTGATGGAGCACTGTGATAGAACTGGATTCCCACCCGGCTGTCTCCTCTGACCCTGCAGTGGCAGTAGGAAATGACAGTATGAGTAATGCTATTCATCCAGTGTGGTCCATTGGATTGAAGGCTGGGCATTGTGTGGTGAGAAAACAATAATCTGTCTTTAATATGAAGCCTTTGTCACCCGTTCTGTCCCAGGGACTCTGCAGGGCGGGAACCCACCGTGTCGTAACCTTTTCTTTTACAGAGACTTTTTTCTAAACTGTTTTCTGGAGAATGCTAAAGATATGCAAATTTGGGACTTGGAGATTCATGGTAAATGGAAATTTTTACAGGTGCTGACATTACGGGCAGTGTAGCGTGATGATCATTACGGAGTACATTCACTTTTGGCAGGTGATGGTTTTTCTATTGCTGTTAAGCATCCATTTGAATACTGAATGAAATATTCTATTTAATCCTCATATCTCAAAAAACACACAGCACTTCATGAAACAATACATTTCACTTTCTTGTGACCACTTTTGAGGTCATCATGTACTATACCAGCCATGTGAAGTACTTTTTATCAATTTACTATACCCAGAGTTTGTGTCAAACTACACCTGAAAGTCCACGAGAAGGGAGCTGTGTGTTTTCAATTCTGTCTCAGTACAAAGTCCTCATAGAAGCACTGGGCATATACTCTAGACATGTATTATTTTATTATTTTATCAAATGCTGCTGAGAAAGCAGGTACTTCTTGGGTACACATCTATTTACCATTTTTTGTGTCTGTCACCTGAAATATTAATGCGACAGCGGTGCGCCACACAAACAAAAGACTCAAGGTTTGGAAAATAATCGTAGACGGCAGAGTATCTGTTAGGTGAGGGAGCAGAATGTTGACAGTCTTCATGTGATTGTCATTCTGGGGATTTTGCTGTATATCAAGAACTCAGAGTTGATATACTTGTGGAGAACATGCCTCTTAAGTTTAGATTTTTTGCTCAGTAAGTCTTATTTTCAAGACATAACCGCATGAGGTTAGTGTATCCCCACTAAGCCCCACTTTCCAGTAGTCACATTCAATTCCCAGTGTGAACTATGGTCCACGGAGCTGTTGACAACAGTGTTGGACTGGTGAAGAAACCGCCATTTGACTTCTCCGCTCACCAGTTGCTGCTACTCTTAACCTGACAAAAAAGACCTTTACTGTGAGGTTGTAAACCCACCTACAGACACTGACAATTGTATTCGCTGGAGTGCAAATGCATTTGAGTAAATGTGTTTGGACACCTTGACAGGCTTCATGCAGTATGAATGTGCAACAGAATCGGATAAAATCTAACCAACAAATAACATTTTTCGGTGGACAGAAGCAAACAGGAGAGGATCTGAGTGCACGCTGAGGGACAGGCTAGTTTAGATTTGAGGGAGAGGGCCCTGAATAAATAGTAATACATAAGATTTCACTGTCACCACAGTAGATTAATACATATCTTTCACCTACGAGTAGAGTCTCTTGTCTGTTTACTTTATTTATGGAATATATATTTTAGCTCAAGCCGGTTGCTGTTGAGGCTTTGCTAAACACATCAGATTTAGAAAGTATTTTTCCCTTCACCCAGAGTTCATGAAATCCACCTGCACAGTGTATTGTTCAAATGCAATAGCTAACACTGAGTTTTTGCATAGTGGAATATGGGTATAGGACGATGCTGAAGCAGAGTGTTAGTCTACAAGCTGGAGGTGAAAAACTGCATCTAGTGCTCGGAGAACACACATTTCTGTGAAGCTGTGAAAAAGGTTTTTATTTCAACAGTTAAATTGGTTAATTAGCTTTAACAAGTTGCACTGATGAAGAAGCTTGAGGATTTGGTCTTTGGAACTGAATAAATGAAAGTGTGAATAATCAACATTTACGTCATCCAAAGGCACGACTGTCTGACCCTGACGGGTGCACTGTATTAAAAACAACAAATTATTATATACACACAGTTTTTTTTTTCTTTACTTTTACTTGTTACCTGGTATCATATATTATATCACCATTTTGACTTTGTTACTCTGGGGCTTTTCTTGAAGAGAGACTCTGATATTTACACACAACAGTAGGAGTCTACAGCCACTCCAGAGATTCTGTGAAGCTGCACTTGTGCACCGTGGTGGTGCCTTGGGCTAAATGTTAAATACAGCATGATGACATGCTCAGAATGACAGCAGCTACCATGTTTATCTTGTTCAACCTCTTTAGTATTGTAGCACAATAACATTTGCTAATTAGCACTAAACACAACGTAGCAGCTGAGACTGATGGGGATGTCATTAGGTTTGCAGGTATTTGTTCATAAAGTGTTTTGAACGTATTCTGACCTGATAATAACACCAGAGAAAAGTCACAGTATCATTACGATTCATTGTCTAGGTAACATGGATATCTTTACCAGATTTCATGCCAGCCCATCCAACAGTTGTTGAGACATTTGACTAAAAGTCAGAAAGGTCAACCTCATGGTGGCACTGAGGAAAACCAAAGTCAATTGTATTCATAATCTGAGGACCATGGAAGTCTGGATAAAATTCCATAGCAATCCATTCAATAGGTTTTCAGATATTTTTGGTCAGACCATTGTTCTCTGCCTTCTCCAGAGCACTGAAACAATCCTTTAATCAGCTACAACTTTATCTTGCCATGCAGTTGAGTGTCATTACAGCATAAACCATGCTGGCATGAAGTGCATTTGAGAAATATATACTGTCAGCTGATGGGTATGGCAGGACAGTTTTTGACAGTGCCATCCATTGTTGGCCTCCCTCCAAGTATTGGATCTCACAAGTGCAGCCAATTTGAAAGCTGTCTGCTGTTAAGGTTTGAGACCTAATGTGCCAGCTTGTCAGCAAGGTGTCTTCGTTGGGGAAAACCTGGTCGAAACTATGACCTACATACCTTGCATGGAGGTGCTTGTTACGAACAGCGCTCTGTATTGCTTTTCTTTGCATCAACTCTGCAACAGCAGGTAAATAATCAATCAAATGATTATTAAGACTGTGAAGACTTTTGATATTTTGTGAATAAACCATGTTTCCAGCCAGACATTGTGTCTGCACTACATTTTGGTCTACTGAGTCTCCTGTCAGTAGAAAAGCCAGTATCTCTTCCCTTCCTATGATTGATTTCTCTCTGTATCCCTGTTGGACTGTGCTGCTATTGTAGCAAATATCTGGATGTGGCACTGTCTATACTTTCTTTACACTTAAACAACTAAATAGACTCAGGAGTGTGAAGTGTGTTGGGCTGCTGCACGTTTCCCACAGAAAATAAACAGTGAATCCATCCAGAACTCTGAAGATGCCTGCCATAGAAATGTTTGCTGTCACCCTAATTCAATGGACTGCAGTGTTCCTTTATTGTTTCTGAAGTCTTCAAATGGTTACTCAGTGTGACCTGCAGACCTTGCTCTGAACAATTTCTGTATTTCTGCATAGAAGAAAGGAAGAGACATAACCATGTTGCAAACTGTGGGGAAAGTTACATTGCTGTTGAATCTTTTTTTTATTTTTTGGCACCAATAAAAAAGCACCATTGTTGAAGTTGACAGGAGACTTATCCACACTTTGACAAAATCACACTGAATCTATCTGGATAAAGAAATATCCCTGCAGGTAAGTGGGTCATTTTCCCCTTCAGAGGTCGAAAACACTCTGGAAGGTCAGTGGTTTGAACCTCAGCATCAGCTGGGAATAATAGTTTTCCACAGGAAAAAAAAGCTATGGATTAGTAATGCTCTTCTTTCCAGAGTAGCTACTGACAAGCTGTCCTTGAACACTTAACCTCTGGTAGCTCCACAGGAGCGTCTCGGTAGCCAGCAGAGGTGTAACAGCTCCCAGTGTCACAATGCGTACCATTATGAATATGAAGCAGGACAATGCTGAACACAGGGAGGACTCAAAACAAAACTTTTCCTCACCATGTTTACAGTGCAACTACAGAAGAAGACTAATAAAATGAATAAAAAAAGATTCCTCCTGTTGCACCTTCACCTGCAGCCTTTTCTCTTTTGTGGCGACTTGGCATGCATTCAACTAAATGCTACAGTACCACCGCAGCAGCTGCCAGGGAAATAGCAGGAGCAGAAGATAACCCTTTATATTTACATTTTATGACCTATTTTATTTATATACTGAGGAAATACTTGAGTGTTTTTTTGCAGCTTTTTCAGTAAGTGCAGGGGTTTTCAAGTATGTTGTGCTAGCCTTAATATTAACTTCATATTTTTATCTGTTTGTTTCCAGGATTTGCTACTGGAGCATTTCTCTGCAAAATGAATAACCCCTGTGAAAAATTGGTTCCTGCATATTTCTTAAAGGAAAACTGGAGATGGACATAAATAATGTAGTAATATCCTGTGCAAGGGCGTAGGTTTGGTTTTAACAATGTTGGGGACATCTTTTTGTTGAATGCCCAGCATCAGCGATGGTGCACATACTTCACACCCAATCTCCTCACACCATGTTGTAGATGTACACACACACACACCTGCACAGAGATTATCCTACAAAACATTAGATTCATAATCTGTTTATGACTTTGCTCAAAGCAGGATGTACGAAATATAATTGTTTGTGTCGAATTTAACTCTTCTATGTGTGAGACGATTTCTAAATAAATACAAGAAAATACATTTAAAATGTAACCACTAAGTAGTGTGCTACACAAGTCTATTTTTATATGTTACCTTTTATTCACCTGGGATTCTTTAGTTCCATCTGTCTGTGCGTCATTGTGCTCGTAAAGCTGCTGTTAGCAGGACGTTTTTTTTAAATGGTGCATAGCATTCAGAAAAGCAAATCCCATCGGCATGCTGTGGCCAATTAGCATATAAATAATATAATATAAATAACTGTAGTACCTTTGACCATGAACGTGGCTGTTTTGAATTTTCACAGCATGACATGAAACACCCTCATCTCCTCCACGATGCAGTGAAGGAGAAACACCTTTGAATGTGAAAGACTGACAAATGAAACATTCAAGATCAACAGGTCAACAACAAGGCTGGGCCACACACAGCATGCAATGCCATGAGACACTGCAATCAGGTTGTGTGATAACAGAATCCAACCATCCAGAAAAGATTACATAGTAAAGGATGTTTTTTACGATGATGATGTGTTGGAGTTGTGCTGCTGCTCACGAACTGACTGTAGGATGAGTCTGTCACCTGCAGTTCATCTAACTAGAACACTGTTGCTGCATCTGCTTGCACTTTTTTCCTCCCTGAAAATGAAACTGATCCACCAAAAAAGAAAACAGACAAACAGAATTGATGCATGCTGACACAACAACCTTTGGTGACAAATCCAACAAATACCCTGTGGTTGCTTCACAATAGAAGTTTCAGTGTGATCCCCTAGACAGATCTTTTAATGTGAAACAAGTGCAACAGGAAATGTTCACTCTTAATTAGTAACTAACATAATAAATGCAATCCCAGCCCTGCTCCAGGAGGCCATTCTGATTGGTGAAAATGGTCAAATTAACTTTTAATTTAATTATTTAATTGCCTTGCGATCATCTTGAAACCCCACAAAGTTCAAGTCGATCACAGTTCATGGGCTGGTTATCTACACCGTTATCTCAAATAATAATACTGGTTGATGTTAAAATGTGAGCACTGATCACAGATTAGTCATAGCCACGCTGGCTGTTATCAATGTGCAGAGCTGAAATTATTTTTAACTCAGTGCAGATCATCGGGTAAGGTTTTCCCCCCCGTCCTTGCTTTTGCACTCTACATGGAAATAGCCCACTTTTTGCATCAATCTCAGAATCCATTTGCTATCGCCTGACCAGGATTTAGCCTCTGGAGGCTATGGCCAATATTTCAGGGTTTCTGTTGTGGCTAGCTGATATCCAGAAAATAGATAACGGATATCCGGGCCAAGACTTCCTTTGCAGTCCAATAAGCAACTTGATACGTGAGAATGACGAGAAAGACACATTTCTGCTAATCTCTATGGACAGATATCTGCATATGAACGCAGATAACTTTAGAAATAACTAATAAAAAGCTAAATTGTCAGCAAAGGATAACCGATGAGTTCAGAGTGTCAGTACTTTTTGGAAACCAGAACACTTCCAATGCTGAAATCTTGGTCCCCTGCCTACAGATTCCACATTCGTATGTAGATATTGTGGAGTTCAACTTTGAGTTTGCAGTTACATGTTAAGTTTAACATGACAAGATTTTTTCAGATGCTTGAAATGTTAAATAGCACCCCAACATACATGTGCATCTAATGACGGGCATGTACAGTAGGCCTTATTTTCAGTACGACTAACCTAAATAAGAAGAAAGTAAATAATCTCATTTTAGGCATACCAGCCTTAGCTTTGATTGGCATCATAGCTTTTCTAAATAAAGCTGATAAAGCTGTTTACTCCATGTAAAGTGTACATCACTCCCAGGCTTAAGTTAAAAGACTACAGTTTAATGGCCATTACTGACCTTTAGACCTTTAATGTTTTATTCCCCCACTTATAGACCATTAGGGCTCTTCAAAAAGACATGTTTGTGCTAACCTACTTTTGGGAGCTTTGACCAAAAGTTTTCATTTCCTTCCAGGCTTTGCAGATATAAATAATCCTCTTTATGTTAATGGTAACTTTTGGAGACTTGTTCTGTGGAGAGTGAACCTCTCCAAAGGCAAATATGAAGAAAACACACTGTTCCCTTTATAAATAAATGCTTTGTCCCATCCTGTGTGCTAGTCAAAGTGCTGCAGCTTGATAGTGTGAGTTCAGCACATAATGAAGCTCTTCAAAGACCCATTCTTGTCTTGCTGGATTTTCTGATGTGCATTGTCTTTTCTTTCATGTCTATCTCTTCATCTAAATTAACTGATAATCCCATGATGTTTGTGTCAAAGACAAACTTTTATGATTCTAGAAGGATGAACATCAAATGTGTTTCCTCTGTTAACATGGACACCTTTCTCTGTGTGTCCTACTTTAGTTACATGACAGACACTGTACAGGCACAACTGGGAACTAATGAAAACACAGAGTACAAAATAATGAACGGTGATTGTCGAAGTTTAATGATATTATTATAACTGACACTTTTAATGTGCCCCCTGTATTTGGATTGGATTCTACTAATCCTGCTCTAATTAACTGAATTATAGCGTCTCCTGTTTGATTTGCATGGTGTCCTCTCTATATTCAAACTCCCTTTACCTTTCCTTTGTCATTCTGGCTGCTGATAGAATGAGTGTTGGTGGTCTCTTTGTATTTACAGCCTCATTCCTTCAAATTCCCCTCACAGCGTCATATCTCTTGCATTCAGCACCAAACAAAGACTGCACACATTAGTTTTGGCTGGCATGTGTTAATCTGTGAACCTGAAATTTCTCGTCGTGCTCTGTTTATTGTGAATGCTGTGTGTGTGTGTGACTCTGGGGTTAAAAAAACACTGGGTGTGTGAAGCCCCCTGGTTGATGTGCTACATATGTATGGACTGCGGTAACTTGTGCTGAAACCTGCAGACTAATAAGCCAGACACTGATACTTCTTTTTTTTTTTTTTTTGCACTGAATTCGTCTCCCCACATCTGTGAGCTTACTTAAACTTCAGGGTATTTTGGATATAAAGACTGTTTTCACAGCTTGTGGAAACTCATGCCAAATTTATAACATCCATTAATAAAAACAACAAAATTAACTGCCGCATAAAGATGAAATGTCTCCCCATTCTTTCATTGATGTTATCAATAAACGTTCTGCCAAATCCTGGTTTAAATGGTGTAAATACCCCAGTGCCTTCTGAACCTGGATTTATTTTTTATGCCATAATTATATTCTGTTCTCCCTTGCAGGAAAAAAAAGACTTTAGCTGTATTAGTACAAACACAAGCTAATGCTGGTGTCGTTGATTTAATGCTGTATGAATTAGATCAGTCCAAGTTCTAAGGTACACAGTACCTGTGTGATGTCACTAGTGTCAGGTGGATATAAAATGGAAAATAGAAACAGATTGATTGGTTGAGATTTTCTTATAATGAATTCTAATGTGCAAATACAGTCCTAGCATGTTGGGTTTTGTTTTGATATCTGGTTTTATTCTAGACGTGGTTCCGGGTGGGAATAGTGTCCATACACATCTGTTAACAAACTGTATCTAAAGGTGTTAATGTACTGTTGATTAAATTAGTTGGTATGATATAAAGAGTGTGATAAACAGAGTTGCACTTGCAGAAACAGAGAAAACTCCTCATGTTTTAGGTAAACATATTCAACCCTGCATATCGCGTCCTTTTGATGGAGCATGAAGCGCAGCAGAATGTCAGGACGCATGTTTTTTTTGTTCTTGTTTTTTTTACCTGTTCGCCTTTTGATCTTCTTGGGATCAGAGGTGGTGTCAGCACTCATGTTATTTCTGCTCACTGGGTTACAGGTACTGCATGTCATATTCTGATATTAAGTTATGTGTACTGCTTGTATACTAAATACTAATTAAAAAGACCTCATGTCTTGACTAATGTGATGCAAAGGGTGAGGCGTGTGTCATCACTTTGCTTGTACAAGTCAGTGATGAACTTGTCTGCTGACAACTGCTTCTTCTCGCCACCTTGATTTGGTTTTATGTTCATCTTACACTCTCACTGTTCTCTCTTGTCGCGTCATTTTTGGTTAGCTGCTGTTTTCAGCACTAAAAAGCCAATGTACACTACCTGCCGAGCACAAAACAGCAGACAGACACAGGTGGAGTTTAGCTGGTGGAGCATTTAGCAGCAAAAGAGCCAGATATTTCCCTCAGGAGTTGAGTGCAGCTAAAAGAGAGTGAATATCGGACTCACATTCATTAGGTGGACACAAGAACATGACTCCTAGGTAGATAGAGCTAGGCTTATTAAGGAATGCCAACCCATCTACAGTGCATGCTGGGAAGTATGCCAGTTTGAAGTTTTAATCTCGTCTTACTCATCATCATAATTTGATGACGAGTAAGACAAAAACAAGTTCGTTATTTGACTTTAACTCATGAGTATAAACTTTAAAAGTTGCAGCCTGACAAGTTGACCTGACTTTAAACTGACAACCTTGTGATTAAATGATATGATAATCACTGATGATGATATTTTATACTGTACAGAGTTGTTTGAATTGTTTGATGCAGACCAGGATTGAACGTTGTTTTTTTTTTTTTTTCCTCCATCCAAAAGTAAAGAACTTCTCAAAACTTTCTCAGTAATGAGCCACAGCTGCAGATCCTACGTCTTCACAACTTGTAATTTCATTTTTATGCCAAACAATAGAAGTAGGCGTTTTTACAGTGCACTCTCACAATCCCACAACCAACAATCACAATGGTACCTTATAAAGACTGCTTTTACCTTTCATAGCACCTCATAGCTGGTTGTCAAAATACAACAATTTTTAAATGAGTGAGTGAGTGGTGCTTTTGCTGGAGGTCTAAATCTCTAATGTGTTGTTGTGTTTTCTGTCTTTTTCCCCTTCCAGATGCAATGTGGACAGCAAAGTATCTCGAGTGGCATGGCTCAATCGCACCACCATTCTATTTGCAGGAAGTGAGAAGTGGTCTCTGGACCCTCGTGTCATCCTGATGGAAAACACAGCAGTCACAGAGTACAGCATCAAGATCCAAAATGTTGACGTCCATGACGAAGGGCCCTATGTCTGCTCAATCCTCACAAACAAGAAACCAAAATCCACGAAAGTGCATCTCATCGTTCAAGGTAAGACCTTCCCAGCCCTGTCAGTGATTGTATTCAGCCACAACAAATATCAAAAGGTGTCAAACAAGATGAGTGTTGGGACAGTGTTGTTGTTTTTTTTGCAGTGTGGATGTTCGCTTTTACAGGTGGAGAATTGAAAACCCAAGTTGTTCTTGTCTGGATTTGACCTGTCTTCAGTCAAATCAAATAAATCTTCCCTCCTCTGTTTTAGGATGGTGTGATTAGATGGATTTCAGCAAGCATTAGACCTGGTGATGAAACCGGGATTCAATCTCGATTTAATTTCAGATTGCTGATAGATATTGATTCAGGACACAGTACGATGAAAAATGTCCTGGCTCCGTTTCATCAAAAAAGACGTACTAAATCAACTGTCAGCACTGAGACTTTTGTTATTTCTGATGATGAAATACATTTCTTTCATGAGTGAGGCTCCAAAAACAATTAGCAGCAACCGGCCGGAGTCTGCATTTGAGCTTCAGATCGTGCAGCTGGACTAAATTGGCATGTGATTAAAACTTAGCTGAAGTAGCTGTATCAGAAACCTCACGTAGAATCACAAAAGTAATTCACTCAGGTTGACGGCCCCTAAAGTGGATGCAGGTTGCACCATTTATGAGAAAAAAAGATTCTTTGAGAATACAATTAAAATTATCTTCTTTTTTTTTTTTTAATTCACTTTCGTGAAACCATAATTAACATTGAGTATTTTTCACACTGTGTAATTCATGATATCTCATTAACTCTTAATTGATGTCGAGAAGCATCGGGCTCATGGTTTTAATCAAACAATAGACAAGCATATTCTCGCACGGGCAAGGAAGTACATCCCTGATTATACTTTCTCATGGATTTTATCTGTCCCTTGTCCTGACCTTGAATAACCTAACCATCTGACGCTGAGAGCTCACACTTGAAACTAAAAGACCCGCACCACGGGTGAAGCTGGGCTTTGATATACCAGCAAAACGCCGGTGATGGTGCTTTGTGTTATTTTGCACCTGCACTTACAGATCTGAGATTGTCTGTCAGCAGTACAAGGGCAGCAAACCACAAGCCAGCGCCTGCCACGACTCTCCATGCCAAGTAGGAATTTGAATTTCAAGAAATTGATTAATCGTTTAAAAATGACACAAAGTGAAGATGCTTTCCTTCATAATGGCATTTTTAAGCTGCCACAGCAACTGTCACAGCAAAATAATGTATTCACATGAGACTGTGCTGCTCTGGCTCAGTTTAGTATTCAAGAAATGACAGAGTCCAAATTATTAAAGAAAACTTACCAATAGATATAACATAGCTCACAGCTATATCTTCACAACTGATTTTACCCAGATGTTTAAGGAGTATTGAGCGCTGTTTGTCTGTGGTGCACCTGCTCAGGTGACCATATGTCCCGAGGATTTACCAGTGCAGGGAATCTTCCTACATGTCATCTCCAGCAGTATATGTTTTGAGAGGGTTGTCTAGAAAATTCCTGACTTTTGTTTTCATGTTGTTCTGCTAGCCAGCTAGCTAAACCAGACAGCTTCCAGACAACAACTCTCTGTGATTTCCACAGGGTTGCTTTATGTTGCTGGGGTCACTGACATGTACCAGCTGATTACTCAGTCGGGGGGAGTGAGCTAATGCCATAGCTCTCAGAGGTGCCACAGTGAGGTTCCCTTAGTTTTCATCCATGAAGGGCAGAGGTGGAGGGGTGCTTGTTTGCATCGTGGGTGTGACGCTGACAGTTTACACCATATGTTCAACATATTCTTATTCTTAACTTGTCAACAACAGCTGCTTGGTCAGTTGCCCTACGATTCAAACCATGACACTATAGATAAGACACTTTTGCATGTGCAAGTTAGCAACAGTTGATATGCAATGTCCCATTACACTTTCAAAGTCTGTGAAACATTTCATATTTTATCAGTGTAAGAGGCCACAGTTTGGTTAAGTTTGGAAAATATTGAGTTAAAATTCAGTGTTGACTTTTGGATTCCAATGGAACACTGACGCTCTCTTGGAAACGGTTCTGTATTTGTTTGATCCATCTGTCCGTCTTCACTTCCACCACACCTAGACTTTATCACTCTTTATACTGTCATCAGGCAAGAAAAACATTTGGAAAGATGTAAGAGTGGCTTTTTTTATATTTCTGTATGGCCTCTGTATATGAGTGTAATGCATAATGACAGTTGCCATGTAGTGAAGTAGACTAGCATTTACATAGGGGGTCCTGCTTTCTATTTGGATGGAGGTACAGACATGCAGGGAGGTAGCATGGCCCAGTATTTCTTCCACGCTGGCACTCGTTCTAGTCCCAACAGTGGTGTAATGCTGCTTTGGCCTGATTACACACATGCCAGTACCCAACATGATAGATACAGTTTTAACATACGATTTCCACCACATGTTAAACTTTATGAGTTTTATGTTGCAGAAAGATTTTGCAGGAGGGCACAGAGATTTATGTCACACACTGGAGTTACAAATGAATGAATACAGTACAGTACTGCCACCTCTGTGGCACAGACAGATCAGGAAGTCCATGGGGGGTGTTAGTGGTCCCTTTCGTCCCCACAGGCGCTCTCCATTCTAGCACCTCAGAAATGGAGATTGGTGTTGAACCTGTACACAGAGAAGGACTCTGGAGACTAACATCAATCAGCCTGGTGACCTTGTCAGCTGATACCCTCAGGAATATAGGGCATCTGCTTCCATGGTGGCTGCACACAGGGAGTGGGCCGACTGAAGTTAAGCCACACTGCAAAAATACATAATATCTTAGAGTGCTTTGTAATGCACAGCGTATGTATTCCAAGGACTGGAAGTGTAGAGAACAAGAGCCAAGGACTGTGAATTAACATCAAGTGGTAGTTACACTCTGATCCCAACTTTAAGGACTTCACTTCAGTTTCTTTAATGAGCAAAGAGTCACACTGTTTCTCTCTTATTTTCTATGCGTGAAACACCACCACTACAGCGATGTCTTCAGTTAACATGTTAGTGGGACATAAATAGGAAGCAAATAAAGGCCAGCAGGAAAGCATTAACACACACTCTGGGATGAATGAATGACTTAAGCAGGCAAAATAAACAACAAAAAAAAAAATCACCCACAGTTTGAGAACCACTGGTTTATGTATGAAGAGAAAAGAAAAACACGACAGTCCTCTAACAAAGGAAAAGTTGAATTCACTGGTGACCAGTAGTAGCGTATTGTGGCTAATTCAATGTGCCTCTTCTAGTAATTGTCACATTTGGCCACAATGGCTGCTGTTCGCTGAACATTACGCAGTCTTAGGACATTCTGTGTGATTCGATTCCAACTGAATACACTTCTTATGAAATTCAGCTAATATCTCCTCCTAGCTTCCCATTCAGTGTGCGCCCTCTTGTTGCACACATTCCTGGATCTGGTGGAAGCAAAGTGGCTTGGAACGAGCCACACAACACCAACTTGTTATCCAGCCTGGTTTTGTGTGCCAGGTACTGTAACATTAAATTACTTGCCCATACACATTCAGCTTACTGTCTAGTTTGCCAAGATATGTTCCTGTGATGTCCTCTTCAGTAGCAGGAAGGCTGGGAGTATCACTATCTGGAGCTGGTATGCTTCCTAGTTACATTACTTGCTGTGTTATTGTTCGCTCTGTATTTATGGTATTGGGTTTCTTCACAATGGCTTACCTCACATTTCCATCAATAAATCAGGTGTTTTCATATTGGTTTGCATCAAATAGCGCCAGCACAGAGTAAAGAGTAAATTGTAGTAAATAAATACATTCATGGCATTTTTTTCAGATTGTCTCTTCCTTGCTAGAAGTTTATTCTGGCTTCCTGTTTCTGTGACAGCTGTGCAGAAATAAACTGTGCTATTGTTACAATTGTTGCTAGAAATAACTTCTCCCCAAAGGTGTCAACAGCACGAGGCAACATCTTCAGCCAGCAGACAAAATAATTTTTGGTTGTCATTTTATTTTTGCTCCCTGCCTTTTTCGCACCTCAGCTGGCCTCCAACAACTGAACACGTCCCCCTCCCTTCACCACATGCTGTTTCAAAGTCTCAGCACAGCAAGCATACACAGGCTTCGCTCCATGCAGTTCACTCAATGTCCATCATGCTGGAAGGCTTTTCATGATGAGAAACAGAGCAGGCCATTGGAGGGGGGACCCAATATTCTGCCTTTAGTTGTAGATTCATCCTAACTTTGATTTTATTAAACCAGCTTTTCATGACGGCCGTTCTTTGACTACCGATCTGATGTTTAGTGAGCTTCCAGCAAAGATGCTAAAGCAACTGAAAAGAAGTGCTCTTGTGTGGGACCTCTCAGATGCAAGTCTGGTACTGAGGATATCTTAAGTTCATCGCAGGAAATGGAATAACCTGTAAACAGAAGGCCTATAGCACCCAGATTAAACCTTTGACTACATATACCTCATGTTTAGAATTAAATATCCAATTATTCAGTCCCCATAACAGACAATGATCAAATCAAATGTCTTTTTATTTCTGTTTATTGTCACATTTGTGGCTCTTTTTATGGCAGCAAGCCACAAGTTCAAACTGGACTTTCTTTGTATTTAAAAGTGTTTCCTTCATCTTCTAAGCTAACACATTAATCAAAAACTCTGACAAAAAGTGTGATGTTTGAGATATTGAAAGTCCAGCTGCAGACATGTTGTGCTTATTATTTGCAACATTGCAACTAAACCTCCCAGGAAACAATATTATTTTCATTCTTAGAGAAGCTGTGCTGCCTTTTTCATCATGAACCCGGTGACTGGCATGTCATTTTAAAGAAACATCAGATATTGTGGTTTGCTGAGAGGAACAGGAATTGCCTTAACTCCAATCAGTATTCCACTTAATATTCCACTTTTCTTTGAGTACAAAAACATCCAAGAAAACAACATCGACAGGAATTCATGCCCAGGAATTGTAATAAATGTGTGAAGTATACTGAGTAGTCAGCACTAAAAACAACAACAAGATAAAATCAAAATGAGAGTTTCATGGTTTGGCATTGTGCAGTACATACTGATCAGTATTATGTTTTATAAAGTCGCCTTAAAAAAACCTGCAATTTTCATTGAGCTACATGTGAAGGAGGCTTGTTGTTCATGACATAGCAGATCAAAACTACAGAAACATCAGTGTCAAGGAGGTGTTTGCTTTTGCTCGTCTTTTCTCGTGAAATATCCATGTGTCCATGTCTTCTAATGTAACAGCAGAGAACCTCTTCTCTCTTCTGTCTGTGTTCCTCAATACAATTAGACTAATTCCATCGGCCTCTCTCCATCATAGGATAAGAAAACTGGTTGACTCTTTAAAAATGTGTGGTCTTATGACCAAAATGTAAGGGGTGGCTTAACTTCCCCACAGACTTAAATGACCCCACTTTGCCCTGTATGTAAAGGAACACTCCCTCTCCTCTCCTACATTAGCTCATCGGGGAAAACGCTGTCACTGATGCCAATCTTGATCTTGCTCCTTCAGTCAATATCAATCAGTGGAGGCAGGTGAAATTAGTTCTCGAGCAATTTTGTCCCTGACACAGATTAGGGTATTACCTGCTTGTCTTCTGTAGCTTTTGTGTACCTCAGAACGTTTGCGAACATTTTCAGGTAATTGTTTTTTTTTTCTGAAAACATATCTGGTACTTTACTCTATGAAATCTTACAGCGAAGACGCTGAGGAAATAAAAACACTAATGTGTTCAATTGTGGTTTGACTCCATGAAATTTCACATCTTTCTCTTCTAACACTTCATCTTCTTCAAAGTTGATGATATACATGAATGAAAATTAGACCAGCCTGCCAATTTCCTTGAATGAACTGCTGTACATAGATACACACCCACCATATGCTAATTTATTCTCCTTGGAATGTGACACTCTCCTGTATCTTCTCCTCTCACCCCCTGACACACATCCAGGATTGATCTGAAGTGGATCCACTGTTCAAGTTCTTTATTGTCATATGCAGAAGTATCCTGTGGTCCATGTGCTGCTTCAGCCTGCAGAGGAACAAGAGCTGTTGTCTTGCTGTCTTTGTGTTGCTGTCTTTGTGGTTAGTTCAGTTCAGGTCCAAGCTGATGTGAGCCCTGAGGAACCGGACGCTGCTGACTTTTTTCACTGTAGTCTCATTGATGGAGATCGGGTAGTGTCCTTCTTCCTGTCACTTCCTATAGTCCTCAGTCAGCTCCTTTGTTTTACTGTCATGAAATGCTGGTTGTTGGCCACGCAGTCGTACAGTAAGAGGAAGTACAATTGATCTGTCAGGAAGGAGTTAAGTCTGTTCAGTCACTTGCATATTCCACTCACTGGAAATCTGATCTCAAGCAAGGACGATCGTCACACATTCCCAATAGACTAAATATAGGCTTACTATAATCATTTATTCTGCGTACTGTTTATGTCAATAAGATATCTTTTACTTAGTATTATTATTACACACCAATTTACCTCAATACTGGCAGAAGGGGGTTGGTTCCATTCATGAGCATGTTGCTGCACTTTCTTGCAGAGCTGTTGTCGTTTCAGTGCACTCCTAAGTTCCACCATTTCTCTTTCTTTTTAAGCGGATCTGTTCATGTGACAAATCACATGATGACAAACAAAATACCATTTGATTAAAAGTAGGCAGCTGGCCTATATTGTTTTTGCTTTATTTTCTTTTTTCATTTTGCGTTTTTACACTGATGGAGCACCACAGATGGAGGCGCTGATTCTAGTGTAAAGTTGGTTTCATTGACATTCATTTGATCATTCGGAAAAAGTTAAAGAACAACAGACTAAGAAAGTTTCCTTCCCCTGATGCAGTAGCCCTTTGTACAGCCAGTATTGGGGGTAGGTTGCAGAGGGAAAAAAAAAATCACATTTCTGCCTCGGGGACAAAGAAATGAAGAAAAAGTCACAAGGTCACATGCATAGCTGCACATTGCCCACATGTCTCTGACCAACAAATAGACTGTGTTCCTGTCCAGCTCCAATGTCGAGTATTCCTTGGGTTCATGTTTAACACATGACAGTTCAATGAAATCCCTGAAAAAAAAGAGGAACTGGTGGCACACAGCCCTAACAGTGAAAGTGACAGCGTGTGCGGTCTGGCTTCCTAGAGCTTAGAGAGAAGAATCATTTTTTGGTGAAAGGTGGACTCAAACGCTTTGTTGGGCTCAACATCTTTCGATGCTTTAGCTGGAGGTAAAAGTGTGTCATCAGGCTTAGCACAGTCAACTGCTACTTTCACAAGAAATGCCAATACATGTTGGACCGTTAAGAAGTGGTGACAGTGCACAAGTCTGCGGGCCAGTAATGGCAGGTTTACATGTACCAGCCAGGAGGCATCCTTTGTGTCCGTCTCTGTGAAGCTTAAATACTTGAGGAATATTTGCCCATGGGTAGCTTTATGAGCTCAAAAATATTTCCCCTGGGGAATTCCCTGTAATAAACCAGCAGGCAAATCCTTCTATTTGATTATTCCAATAGAACATCCGGCTTGTAAGAACTGGTAAGAACATTGCTAATATCTGATGTTTTTATCATGAAATTGAAACATGTCCCACTATGGAAACTTAACATAACCTGCACTTTTTATGGACCTGTAAGGTTTTGGCTCTAGGTTCTGCCTTCTGCTTCCACTATGCTTCACAAACTGGAACATTTTGGATAAATGTTGTGGAACAGACAATAATGGAATAAGTGGTGCCTATTTTAATTATGGATTGCATAACACATAATGAATTTCCAGTATCATTATCATCATAGATTCATGGATGGTCCCAATCCACAGTAGGAGGTAGCAGAAAGTGGAAAGAATGGACCGGAGTGAACACACTGAAACACTGTTTCGTACCATTAAACAAGCCCGATGCTCGATTCCCTCCTGACTCAGAAGACAGGGATGTGCAGATCTTTAGTCATTTTGACAGACAGGGTCATAGAAATTCCGTCATAATCTATTATTAGATTTGAAATAAAGAACTTACAGATTATGCATCTATAAGGGCAAGGAAAGAAAAGATGAACAAAGACACAGATCATGCAGTCACATTTCATGTCAACACCACATGAAGCAGATGAATGATTTTTACCTCCTCGCTGCCACTTTATACCCTACCCTATAACATTAGCTGCCGCTGGCTGATAAATGTTATCGGTATTACTTGTTTGTCCTTCATCCTCCACCGCATCAATCGCTTTTTTTCCTCGTTTGTCAACCACATCACGATTATTGGACTTCTAAAGAAACTTCTGACCCTCGGCTATTGTGACATTTTGCGATAGCTAGGCGAGATAGCCTACCAATGTGATGGCTGAAACAAGTTAGACAACCAGCTCATGCATGCGAGATCAAAAACAATACTAGACAATTACTTAATAATTAATATACATACTCATCACCAACTAGGTGGGTGTTATTTAGAGTGTGGAAAGTGACTTGCTTAACTTTATACTAGATCGCCTTAAGTGTTTATCTGTCAAAATGACAAGTGGCCTTCATCTTTCTGTCATTGATGGAAAAAAAAAAGTCAGCCAATTACAGAAAATATTCAGTTAACATGACCCCGGGTTCAGGTAAACAGTCTGTTAGAGAATAAACTTCAGCACATAATACAGCATTTTCATTTCTCCTGAACGGTGCCAAAATTTAGGGACTGGGTACAAAAATATTCACTGTCTTTGGGAACTTGAACTTCCCATAACCTGACCTCATGGTTCAAGTATCTACCTGGCTTTTCACTGTGTGGTGCAATAGAACATTTTGTATGTGCCACTGAAAAAGAGGACACTTCTTTGAGTACCAGGACAAGTCATTTTTGCCCTCTCTTTGCTCTGCAGCATCAAACCAGCCTGTTGCTTGATTATCACCTGACTCAGAAGAAAGTGAGGTGCAGGTGACGTGAAATAAATAGTTTGCTAGTAGAAATGGCACAATTTTAAAAAATGCCTACACTAAAACAATCTACCGTTACAGGAACAAATGCATAACAACACCTGTATATATATAGAAGTAGACTTTCTTTCAGTATTGCCTCTGCAAACAAGTTGTTGCATTCCATCCCCCTGAGAGTACCTGAAACTTAGATTTAGTATCATCCTGAGCAGTGACCAAATATAGTTCAGGTACACATCCCCAAAGCAGACGAAAACAAAAGCAGAAACTCTGACAATGGCCTAGTGGTCTAACATACAGTAGGCCTACACATATGTGCCTGCGTATATACTGTACTGCAATGGAAGGTGCCCATTCTAAATCTGGCCTGGTGCATATATTACATGTCATCTGCCTCCCTCCCCATCTTTATGTTATGTTTTTATTAAGGTGTTCCACTTTCATTTGTTTCAAGTCAAGTTCAACATCTGGGTAAAGTCTGGTGCTGCTCTTTAATCGCTTAATAATGGAATAACTTCTACGACACTACAGCAACACCCACAGTGATTTTATATGGGGACACTTTCTGATTCACAGCTGGAATGGCCTGCATTCAACTGAAATGAGTTTGGATTAATATCTCAGGTAAAAAGCAATTCAAACCCACATAGTCACTAATTGATTGTCAATGGACCAACTCCAGGAAGTGTCACTCCATGACATAAATAAATTATAGTCCCTGCTCAGTTTTCTATTAAAATAATGGAGAGAGGGAGAGAACACTGTATATAACAGTTCACCATGTTCATATCCGTTCAAGGAAAAGGCTCTAACCTTTTTCTTTTTTTTAACTGATCTAAGCTGAATCTCATAGAAAGCACAAGTACATTGAATTATACATCTCTCTGCAGTGAAGTGGGCTCCGTCTTGGAGTCTGTCTTGAAATGAATCAAATTGGAGTTGATGAAACATTTCTTTATCAGAGATTGAAATGTCCTTGACTGCATAATTGATATAACCCATATTAATCAGGAATGAATTTATCTTTAACTAATATATAATATATAACACTGCCATACAGTTTCACTACAAATAAAAAAAAAAGAAATAGAAACTGTCTGGTGTCTGTTGGATAAAAAAGTAATCCATTTGAATCGAGTAGTGTATATTATCAACATGTTTGCATTACGTAGGTATAAGCCAGTTCACTGTTCATGTTGGAACAGTACAGGGTTTCCACAGTCGGATGTGTTTCATGTGTTATCATGGCGCCCAGAAAAACGTTTGCTTACTGTCACTAAAGAAAAAGCTAAGAAGAAGCTAAGAAGAAAGAGCCCTGAACCACACACATACACATTTCACATTTGCTCTTTCAAAGGACGGAGTAAGAGAAACAGATTCGGCATATGCACTAGGTGAGCAACGTTTGCATTCAAAGAATGTGACACCTTGGTTGGAATCCTCATGCATTCAGATTGTAACATTCAAACTTCAAGTTTCAGTGTCAGCACTTAGGCCTTGGTCACGTACAGTTCGAGAGGCCTTGTGATATACATTATTATGCAGTGCACATGGTACAGTGGTTGTAAAGTTTGATGCCCTTTTAGTGTCCTAATGCCATGACTCCTAATAAGAATTCAGAGGATGAACTGTTCAAGTTGGAGTGCTCAAGGAAACAAGACTTCTTTATTGAGGAATTTGTTCCACCCTGGATCTAAAAAAAAAAAAAAAAAAAAAGTTGTTTTCTTAAAATATACAAATTCTTCTGCTTTATTCTACTCCATGTTTGCCAGTTATCATTCTAAAGGTGCCAAGAGTTATGGTACAAATGAACAAGTTAAGCTGAAGGAGGTAGTGAATGGAAACTCTGTGTTAAGCCTTCTCAGCAGTGCTGCCACATTGCCTACATGGGTCCAGACCATGGGGAGCCTCCGCATGGCCAACCCTTTACACATTCACTCCGGTGGGGAGCTCTTTGATATATGTGTCCATTTGAGAGCATCCATTTGAGAGAAACATATGGTGTCTGTGCTGAACAGAATGCCAGTGCACTATGATGTGTTAGAGGGCTAGAGTAATTTAATTAAATTATAAAATACCTTAAATGGACTACAGGATTATCCTCTTTAGTTTCGTCAAGTGTAATGATGTGGCCCTGTGTTTTTCTGATTAGGGCCCGAGCCTTTCTCTGCCATAAAGAGAAGAAGAAAATAAAAGAGCACTGGTCCTTTCAATTCAAAGCACACTGGTCTAATAAGCTTCAGGGCTCATTATAGGGAGAGAGAGGCTTCTCCCTTTCTCGCAAAATGCAAGTAATGAGGCATTTGAAATATTCCACAACATTAGGATAACTGAAATTGGAGAGTAAGCCCTATAAGCTTTGCTTGTGTAACACATTTAAAAGTGCTCGTTCCTTCCAGAGGCTGGTGGGGATTTCACTTTCAGTGTCTCACCTACTGAGCTCGACGTCTATTTGGCCTGGGCTGCACTGTTTTCATTTTCCTGTTTTGTACGATGGCCGTGTTCACACGATGAACACATGCAGCGATGTTAAACCAGCTTCCTTGGCTTTCTTTCAAATGAATTCTTTGATGTCTTACATTCAACAGAACTGTGTGTACTATTAATGATTTGCTCTGAGACATTTTCACATCTCATCCTGCAGTTTGTGTTACCCCGAGGCCTAATTTTGGGATATGTAAGCATCCTAATCACTCCACCTGATATTACTGAGATGTTTTGATTAGATGAAAGCGCCTCAAAATTGAACAATGATACACTCATCTGGTGGTTAGTCAGTCTGTTTAGTCTTAAAAGTAAGCCCTGTTTGAGCTGATGGGGCCCATTGCTAAGGAGATTATCTCCTGTTTTTGAGGCGTGAAGCAGCTTAGCCATACACCCCTCTGGACAGGAAGCCAGTCCACTGCAGGGCTTAACCCACATCTATCTTTTGAATGGAAACAGCCAAGCAGAGAAGCAATGGCTCCTCTTTTCTTTATTATGACTGAGCACAAAGTATCCCAGCCTTAACACATACACTGATCAGGCTTTGGTGTTTACATACCTCTAAGGAGTCATCACTTCAAGTTTGGTACACCAGAACAGGTAACTCTTTCTATTGTTGGTTTGGGATCCCAGTTTCCTGTACAGGCCACATTTTAGACGGCGTCTTCAATGTCATTATCAATCTGAATATCTTCCTAAGCATATACCCAAACATGTAGGAGACTTCAGCAGATTATCACACTTGTGTCATTCAATACGAGCAAGGTTTGCAGTTATGGTACAGAATAAACAGCTTCAGTATCGCTCAGACTCCAGTACATGCATCATTGTATTTCAGGCCTTAGGTTAGAGATGCAAGCTTGTGACTGGAGGGTTGTTGGACCAGCAAGATAAATGAGGATAAGCCTACCTCAGCCCCAGTGACACGAGCATTCCTGAATGAATGAAAACAAACACACTTTTTATTTTGTGTCTTCCTGATGTGATGGGCATTTTTTACTCTTTTCAGTTTTTTTATGGAGCAATAAAATAATCCAATTATGTGAATACAAATAACTGGAAAAGGAAAATGTTGTCCAGACCTGCAAGTACTGCAGAAGTGCCAGTGTTTAACTTAACCATGTAGGGACACAGATTGGTAAGTTGAAAACATGGACATCTTATCACCAGTTATTTAAAGCTGGTGAAGACATCTGTTTGTCATGTCCGTGCCTTGATTATGGCTATTCTAAGAAACAACAGCACATGTAAATGCATGTTTATTTAGCCTTGTCTGCTGGGTAAATCAAGTTATATACTGCATGAACTCATTAAGTAAGATATGAAATAAGCATCCAGAATAATTATCAGTGTGCTAAGGTCAAACAAAGCAAGGTGATTGCTGAGTTACATTACTGAATTCATATTCAGAAAACATAATTGCAGAGATGAATAGAATTATTCAGAAATATTTGCTGGTGCACCAGCAAAGTACTGTCCGTGCAGCAATGGCTTGCCTCGTCCTTGTCGGCTATTCTATTCATATTTTAATTTCTAGTCATAAAAAGTAATAACAAAATGAAATAAACTTTGAACATATCACTTTCCAGTTGGAGAAACAACATCCACGCTGGTCAAGGACAGGTAGATAGACAGGCAATGTCAAAGTGTTGAAATTAAACAAATAGTCAATCAGAAACAAACTCAGATAGACTTCTACAGGATACTTCAGTCAGTCTTTGGTTTGACGTATTTTGAATAAAAGGATGTTACTTTCTGTCTCTCTGGTCAAAAAGTAGATATACATGGCAGAAGAATTGGCAATCTGCCTGAAGAAATCAGGTTTCCCTAATCCCCTACACTAATTACAGAAACCAAGCTCTCTTTTAAGAAATAAGCTTATTGGAGAAAGTTGACTGTAACCTGTGACTGTAAGTGCATGTAAACACATTTATGGTACATGCAGATACTTACTCCTTAATGATAAGCTGTACCAAAATATGCAGATTCAGCTTGAAGGCAAGACAACTGCATGACTATGTGTTTTGAGTGAAGTATTCCTTCCTTCTTGGACAGGAAGGAAAAATGCATCAGAGGGGATTTAGAAGTATACTGTACAATGCTGACTGAAAAATAAGTAGGTATACCGATAAGTCCATTTGTATTGAATCTTGTGGAAATTACTCTACTTCTCACTTGATTTATTACCCCAATAAACAGTTTCCTAATGAGTTTATGGTCTCAGTCACTAGTTTCAAGTCCCTTTCCGTACAGCATGGTGTTCATTTTATAAGTTCAAGGTCTCATTTAGAATAACATAGATGATGGAGCAAGGCATGCTTGTGTGTGGCTACCTTGTGACTGACGATTCATCAAATATAAATCAGGATTCTGCATTTTTTCCCCACCACAGGTGTTTTCAGAAACATAGGGTACTGTTTAGCAGTGATACGAGAAGGTTTGTGGCCAGGCAGACCATTTTTTCATGCTCATAGCATAATAGCCATCAGCAACAGACCTAATGCCAAACTTGAAACTTCAAAATGGTTGTACAGGAACCAATGGGTAACGTCACAGTGAATTTACCTCAGATAGTGGAGATGCTTTGTGATTGCTTTTTGATATTTCTGCTCTAAACTTTCCACAGTTAAGTTATATGGTAGCAATGGTGCTTTTGAAATTGAATAGTGTAATAGCAATAGGAGCCACACTGCTTTGAGACACAACTTAATACCTCTTTGCCTATAGCCGATGAGAAGAATGCTCACTGAAACAAGAATCTGATATTTTCTATCTGTCCAGAGCTTAACATTAAGTCCCTGACATTTTGCAAAGTCTTATTTTTGGCTACTTGGGATGCTGATGCATTGTAGAAATTACGCTTTCTGTAAATCTGTGGTTGTCCACAATTGACTGTAAGCCTCTCCTGATAAGAGCGTGGAATGTAAAAGTAATATTATCTGATATATCCCATTCCCATCCCATTGATTTACCCCATTTTTGGGACTTCAGTTGTACTTAGCATGCCAAGAGTAAAGCTTCTATTACAGCCTGAAAAGTGTGTATTTTTAATATTGAATTGAGACTTGAATTACATGAAGGATCATTTGCATGACCTTTATGAGATGTAACAAGAGCAAACAACTCATCAGTGAATCCAAACTCATTCCTTGTAGGGGATTAAACCTGATCTTCTGAATATGCTGATGTTCTCTTGTTGTATTGGATGTATGATCCTGCTCTTCCTTCTGTGACCTGTCGGTGACATCCTCCATGTGACAAATTATGAGTAGGTCTTCCCAGTGCCCTTTTTGATACTAGGCTCAGACGAGCAGGAAGTGAACAATATAAGGGCATCACCTCACACTCTGATAATATCAAATACCTAACAAGGGGGGATGGCCTCCCTATCCTTATAATTGCTTCAATTCTCCTTGTCATGTTACCTGACAGTTCTGAACTGTGGCTTTTTTTTTTATTCTGAAAAGAAAAAAAACTCCAATTCTTTAAAGTGTGGAAGGAGGTGGATATCTCCACTTGGTTCACTCAAGTTTTTTATGTAATTGGGGAGGCAAGAAAGGTATTTGTCTGAAGTTTTTGAAAGGACTCTTGAATTTCTTCAGCTGTCTGTGAAGATTAGAACATAATGAGGAAACATTTTATATGGTATACTACGGCAGAGCTGTAAAATGTGGTCTTTTTTTAAAAAAAACCTTCCTTGGCCGTTATATAGCCGCACATTGTAATTATTGCACCTGCTGTACTGACTTCCATGGAGTGGTTTCCCAAGTCATTACAGATACAGAACTCCTGCTGGCAGCAGACATTGTGCATTGAAGGCACATAGGGTCAGATCCAGAATACGTTTCTCTACTGACCAAAATTTGGTTCTCAAAAATATAAAACTGACACAGACTAAAATAGTGAGCTAGCTAGTTTTATACACAGCTGTCAACTCAATCATCCATCCAGACTGCAGATGTACATTTCAAGGGTGTGGTTAAGGTACAGAATAAAGATAAAAAACAAACATGTTTGTTTGAATTGTTGTTGCTGCACCATGCCTCCACCTGCTTGAAAAATCTGCAGCATATATTTGAAGTGCACTGCAAAGATAGTCTCTTGGTACACTGCAGGATGCATTACATTTTAATTTGGCGCAAACCTTAAAATCTGTTGTGTGAAAAACACGACTGCAGGCATGAAAAAAGAAGCCGACAAGGATGTGGAGTGGAAGAGACTTTGGACACTTTGGAATGAGAGAAAATTCTATCTCGATGGTGGTTACTCTGCCTCTTTCCAAAGTGCATATTCATATTACAGTGCCACTCATTTAATTTGTAGGCTGAATGGGCATGTTGTGAATATAGCTGTGCTGTGTGAGAATCAAATTACGCACTCTTCTCCATGCAAAATTGACGTTATATTACTTTTAACAGTCACTATACAACTCATGATTAGTTTCTAGATGGAATTTTAAAATATGGTATTAGTTTGCAGATTGACAAGACACCATATGGGAATGTACACATTTCTTTAGGTGCATCCAGGAACGTGATGTGCAGTACATTTCCTGTCAAGCAAATTTTTCCCAAGTCCCAGTTGTACCTTTTGAATCAGGTGATCAGGTGACACTGAAGCTTTCATTTTGTCATGTGTCACACCAATAATTACTTGTAAACCAAACACTCCACCATCGGACATGTCAGAGCATGTCCGATGTCCTTGTCCAAAAACTACAGGGAAATGAACAACATCTGCTACCTTTGTGTCATAATGTGAAATTAGGACTTATGCATTCAATCTCTAAACCAATACATGTTTTTAATGTTACATTTATTTTATTATATTAACAACAGGTTTATATGTAAGAGTACAATTCAAACTAGACAGTATAACATGCAGTGCCAATAAAATTAATTTCAGTAGGTAGCAGTAGTAGGTAGTAGTAGCTTCTTCCTGCATAGAATCCTAATGATAATAATGTAAGAGAGTGTAATGCCTAAGATTTCCCACAGACACAAGGCTTGTACTTGTACTTGGAATGACGGGTATACCTGATGAAATCTGAGCAGAAAGCTGAGCCACGTAACATTGTCCTGCTACAACTAAACCTAAACAAGCTTATCCCGGTTGTCTTCTGGTTGCAAGTTCAGCTATAAAACTTTAACTTGTGTTTTCACTGCACTCAGTAGTCTGTGATCCCATATCCACTCTGTTTGTCCTCCTGTCTGTCTGCTGTCTGAACTGCTACTGCAGATAAATGCATTTTGGATGCCTCTAGTTGTCAGGATTTTAACTTTCCTCTATGACCTCGATTTTGATGTTCTTTTTGCTTTATATTCACGTAAAACAGTGTTAAAACATTGAGTTTTTAACACTGAAGGTGTTTCTCAGAAACAGTGGGCGATGGAGACAGCCACCCAGAACCACAGCGAACCACAGTCAGCTCACTGATGATCTTGATGGATGCAAGTAAACTGTGTCTTTTATGTTTTGCAGTTTTACATAATCTTGAACAGATGTTGCCTGACAGATCACATAAACAGAAAAATCGTACAGTATGAACACGAGACGGCCATAAGCACTAACTGAAAACATATTTCCATGAGCTACTTTGATTTAATTGGAGTCTGAGTCTGAGTCTCTGGGCTCTGTTTTTTGTAAATTAGTGGTGCACAGCATCCCGTGCAGTCGGTGGCACATGGCACTGTGTGGGGGAGTGGCGTCTTACTGTTAGCAACTTCATGACTAGAAAACACGTATAAAGGATTACAAGGGATACTTTATGAATAGGTGTGGCTAATGCAATATCATCCTCCTCTCACTTGAATCAGTGTGATCACTGTGCCATCGTGTTCTGACAAATGTGTGTTGGAGAATACACTCTACAACTGATACACATAAATTGTACTACCAATAGCACAGTGATGTACAAAAGGTACAGATTTGTTTCAAGTGAATCTGGTATCACGAACGAAAGCGTGGAGTGAGACAACACATTAGGTTACAGTGTTGCTCTGGATGGAATAGCTCTGCACTTAGCACTGATTTGATTCATTCATCAATGAAAACTGTGTGGCAGAAATTATCGACATGTACAATGTTGTGATGTGAGAGGCTTTGTTCGAATGAATAATGGCTGCCGTCATTTCGTTCCAACCACAATTAAAGACCTACTGTCACTGACCCCGGGCTGCATTGGAAAAAGGTGATGGGTTCTGTGGGACTGTAGACTGAACAGGTTAAGTGAGAGCTACTGATACAATGGAGCTCCTGTCATTGGATTATGACCATATTAATTTCAAATTTAGTAGTGCCGTATGCACTGAAAATGGATGGATTTCAGCAGTTATGACTTTTGCCCTCCACTTTGTGATTTTTGTCGTCCGCTAAATGGTAAATTTTCATGTTTAATTTCTTCTTTTCAGCATACTCAGCTGGCACACAAAGACTGCTTACAGACACATTTTCCAGTGCTTTCAGATACTTGAGTGTGTGAGCTGGGTGGTGAGCTGCTGCTTGTGGCAGAAGATGGACAAAGGACGAATATTCTGAAGGACTCTCCAACTGTCATGTTGTCAGGTTTTATACTTGGTTGAATATATGGCCATTTTATGGTCAATTTAATATCAGCAGGTTCCATAAAAATATAAAATAATATTAAACTGATGTCCAACAGATATACTCTGGGGGTGGAATGTACAAGAGGCCAGCACTGCGACTAATCGCAGCTCATCAATAAAATAAACACATGGCTGAACGTCTGGAACACAAGCATTTAAAGACCTAGCTATCACCACCAGCATGTGTGTGGTCTCCTTTTCCTCACGTTGATCACAAGGTAATATGTTTTGCAGTGCATCATACTCTGCCATTTGGTTTCGCTTCAGTGCTGCTGTCATTACTTTGGACTGGATCCTGGAACATGAGATGCAATGGGTCCCATATGAAAAGCTGCCTTTGAACTGACGAAGCTTGGAAGTTTAAAGGCAGGTGTCACCGCTTGTGCATTCTACCAGCCAGTGGGAAAACTAACCTAGTTTATTTCCACCTCACCAAAGGATGAGCCGCCCCCCACCACCCAAGTGTTTTATCACACTTCCCAGATAGGAATGTTTGGATCTCTCTCTTGTTCCTTCTCCTGGAGTTCGGTGTGCCTCTGAATTAACAATAACCACTGACAAGAACAGTGAATGTTACCCAGATATCTGTCACTGATGCGTATTGTTCCAAGATGAGATGGCAGATTGGAAAACTCACTGACAGTGATTCCTTTGATGTTTCAGATGCATGGTAATCTGTTATGAAAGAAGAGTTAGCATCTATTATAGATTTGGTGAACGTTGGCACAGGAGCCGAGGCTTTGATGTTGGGAGATGTCAAAGGTTCAGGCTCTCTAAAACAATTCCAAGCTTCTTTTTTCTTCCTTTTTTTTTCATGTTCTTTTAGGTCATATCCAACTTAAATCACATTTTGGTTTTTATCGTGGCATTTTCAGTGTTAAGTCATAAAAGCAATAACCCCAATGGGGCTGTGCTGCAGAGTGCACAATGTTCTACCAAATGTGTATCTGCTAAAGCTTGAATTCTCTTAAGCCCTTGTCTAAAGTCTCATGTGGCTGTTTACATGCATGTATCGAATAAATATGAAAAAATACAGTATGAACGCACACCACCTTTGTGGGAAGATGGGAATCTGTAGAAAAGAGAGAAGCAGTTGACAGTGAATGTTGCGTGCTTCAAGGTCTTAAAACATTCATCTGAACAAAAATCAGGTTCTATGGACAAACAAAACAAAAGAAAGAAGAAGAAAACATCCCCAACTACAATTAGGAGATAACATGATACAAAATAACACCCACGATCCCAAAACAATTTATTATGTACATGAAAATGAAACTACAAAACAGAAGTCATTAAAAAAGGCCTGGAGCTTATACAGGATGTATGCAATATACTAATGCATTGTACATAAAAAAGTACACATATCTACACACTGTGTTGTTTGGTTTATATGAAATAAAAACAAATCAGTAAATGCCCCAAGTTTGGCGTCAGCAGGAGAGATACCATCAAAAGGTGAATGTATTCTGTCCATCCATTTTCTGCTGTTTATCATGCAAGTACACCAAACATCACTGTCTCCTAGACATGCTCTCCTTCTTGGGGCATCCCAAGGCATTCCCAGACCAGATGGGATATTATCCCCCCAGCGTGTTCTGGGTCTGCTCCAGGGCCTCCTCACAGCGGGGAGTGCCTGGAACGCATCCACAGGGAAGTGTCAAAAAGGCCTTCAAATCTAATGCTGAACCACCTCAGCTGACATCTTTCAATTTAAAGGAGCAGCTCCTTCCAGATATCTGAGCTCCTCCCTGCCTACAAGGGTGAGCACATGTAGCTCCACGAAGTCTTGTCCGTGGTCCAACTCTTTTTCTTAACCCAATCCACTCATCCTCATTATTCCTATTGTGTTATACAGATAGTGAAACTTCACCATACCATACGCTTTGAACTGTTCATGCCACTCATATATGACAGCTATAAGCATAGCTACAATGCAAGAATTTCCATTCATAAGATGAGTGCATACTGCATATGTAATGCTGCATACATTCAGCTGTTTTTCTGTAATATATGTGTGCTATCACTTTTTAATTCCAAAGGCAGGACATGTAATGAAGTATTTCTACCCTGTGTTATTGCTCCCTTAATACATCTTTCACTAGTAGCTGTGAGTAGGGAGGAATCCCAAGAGAGAAACAGGATGTTGCTGCTAAGCCTACTTCGAAAACTTCTTGTGTTGGATTGTCCTGACCCTTCAAACTCAGTTTCTTGAAATATTTTCTCATTCTCATGAGAAAAACTTGGAGCTAAAAGATCCCCAACACATGACACCATTGCATTGTCTGACTGGAGAATTGCCATAAATGTATAATTCATATTCTGACAGATGACAATGTACGGTAGCATAACAATTCTTACTATACCATCATGTTCTTGTGCCCTGCAGATAACGACACATTGTTGCACTTCTGCCCCTGTATCTGCTTCTCTGTCTGTGAATGAAGCACATTTACCAGCACAATGATGGTTGACAATGGAAGGAAAAATTATTACAAAGAAATACAAATCACATCAGTTGGGCCCAGACGTTAAATAAACACCAAGAGAAAGCATCCTGTTCCTCTTTGGGCTGCCTCTTGATTCCATTTTCTAATTAATTACTGGGTGCAACACCTTGGCTGTGCCAACATGAAGAGTGACGTGTCCCCAGGCCTCCAGTAGCATCCACCAGCAGCCCCGGTGGCAGGGGAGCTGTGTTTTTAATCACCTGGCCACTGGCATTATCAAGCTGGAGGACCCGTCACCTGCTCTGCACACAGATGCTTGTTCATTCATCTCTGCCGGAGGTCAGTGTGGCTGAGAAATCCTGCTGCTCCTCAAACCACCACGCATCACCCCTCCCTATTTAGAGCCTCTTAAAGGCGCCACATGTTGCATTTTACCCTCAATGAATCATTACCACATTAGTTCTGTGGCGTTAGTCTAATTGCTGTAAACAGAAGACGATTGCAGGGAAGCCTCTTCGCTGCATTTTGCCACCATGCGGGATCGGCACTAATTCCACTGCATGCACTTGTAGGGGGCTTGCTTCATGGAGCACATTAGAAACGTGCTCCTGTTATTATACCCTATTCATTCATCATTCCACCAGGAAAAAGCAGAAGACTGCGTAAATTCACTCAAACACTGCCCTTCCACATGGAGTACGTGGAAAACTTCTGATATCTCACCAGCTCACTCTGCTGTCAGCAGAGATCTGGCAGTCTGTATTTCCTCCTTTTTGCATAGGCAAGCCTCCAAATGTCTATTACACTTCCAAAATCAGAAGTCCTTCCTCTATGCTAGTGGTGTAAGCCAACATAGCTGGAAGACAATGGCTGATATACAACAGCATATGGGCAAAACGCTCTGTGATCTAACATTGCTGTTGGAATCCGACACTGAGGCCTACACAACAAATGTTCAGTGCCGTAGTTTACACTAGCTACTTTTATTAACGGCGCAAACCACAGATGTCCAGTGCTCTTATGGTTCAGTCGGTTAGATTCAGTGAAGTCTAGGAGCCTCAGAAACCTTCCTGTGCTGCCATATTTACTTATTTGCATATAGATTAATAGAATGTCTTCAGATCATATTCTTGTTCACTGACCACACCACACAGAATATCATTAAGATATAATGCTGTTTAATAACTAAGGATTAAATATCTTTGTTATAAGTGATGTAGTTTTTCAGGAGCAAGTTGCAAAGTCATTTTTAATGTACTGACTGACTCTGTGGATAACAGAAGAGACAGAAAGAAAATTTTGCACTTAAAATAGACATGGATAAGGAACACATTTCCGTTTTGGATGAGTCCCTCGGGATGCTGTTTTCATATGGAAGAATCACCTCATTTTCCAGCTTTCTTAAGCACAATAATCCAAAATGCTCACAAAGGTTTTCTCCAATCTATTTTATCAGCCCTAAATGCATTCAGTCTTATTTGATAATGTTAAAAAATGCATGTCAGATGACATTTGTGTCTTGTGTCACCGAGGCTCGGCGAATGTACTGACGGCTCGGCTTTCTGTACATTCTGTTTCCACACAGTAAAAGGAAAATGACGGGGGCAGAGGAGGCAGCCAGATGGCCGTGTAACATCAGCCTGTCTTTGTAGGAAACCAACAAAAAGTTGTGCTACATCATGTGCAATTTGTTAAACTGTTGAACTTTTGTTAACTTTAACTCATTTGCTTGAGGAAAAAATGGCACACTGCACTTTCCCAAAGTGAACATTTTGAGTGTTTGCAAAAAGGGAGACAACAAAGCCTAACCTTTTGAAATTAGAGCTTGCTTTGTAATGACTCCCTGGTACTTTTTGTCATAGGTAGTTTGATAAACTCAACATAGCCAGGGGGGCTCGCAGGAAATAAAAGTGCAGTAATGGAAGAGAAGTAAAAACAGGAGGAAAAGGACATTTCTAGCAAAACATTTCCTGAAAATGTTGCTTTCGCTGACCTCCGGTGCTTATACTTGTCACATTGTAGTCATAGTGTGTACTCCTGGGTGTGTCGCCGTGACATCACTGTTGAGTGTGTGCAGCACGTCCTGCTGCTACCATGAGTTCCCCCCTGCACACAACACTGACATGACACCATGCTCGCAGACACTGCGAACAGACTTTAACATAAATATTCAACTCCTTTTTACCATGCGCATCTGGTTGCCCAGCTCCTATGGTGGGCGTTGCTTTAAGTCCCACAGTTCCACAAAATCTGACAGGAGGAGGTGTGTGTGTGTGTCACCTGAGGTCCAACACTGCATTTTAAGGGAGAGCATAATTAGTCAACTTGCACCAGCTGTGGCAGTCAACTCACCTGGCACTGCTCCACGCCTGCATGCCAACCAAGCCCAGCTTCGCTTTTGACCACACCCGGCGTGATGATGGCTGTAATCAGAGGAGAGAAAGGGCATTCAAACACTGCTTTTGTCACTGTGTTACTGGGACTGAGCCATTGTTCCTATGGTCAAGTCCACCTGTGTCCCACAAAATTGTCCCCAGAATACAACTCACTTCTCTTTGGCTGTTCCCGTTTTGTGAATGTTTGAGGTGTGGGGGATATGGTCATTTGTTTAGCTGGATCATATTATTAAGTGATGTGATACTGGTTATAAATATATGATAAACTAGATGGCATTTGCAGAAGCAAGCTACGCACACACACACACACACACACACTCACACGCACACTCCCCTAAATCAACCAATTGGGCTGGCGTTAGCAATGCATGCTAATGGAAACAGTAAATCCAAAGGTCAATTGGATGCAGAGTAGCATGCCGCTCCAGCTCTGATCCCATGGCACACCGCACATTATGACCGTGTTACTCATTAGTTTTTTTCTTCTATTATTTTCTGTCATTGTTTTATAATTTTTGATGTAAAATATATTACTGTACTAACCATTATATTTGAAAGCAGATTAATTAAGAAATGAGCTGTCTTAATCACACCGAGTGAAATCTAATTTGAAGTTAAAACTTTCACATTATAATTACAGAGTTACGTGACCAATTGACGGCAAGAGAATAGTAGCTCATTAGTCCTGTGGGGATCTGTGACAACTGCTTTGAAAGCGCCGTTGACTCAAATTGAACTCAGTGTCATGTTTATTTATCATTTATTGCAGGAGGCTGAGGTTACAGCAAACTTATAGATATAACTCATAACGTTAGTCTTAGAATGTGCAGCTGAGCTGTCTTTGTCAATGTTATTATCATGCAGTAATAAAACACCCAAACCAGGATTAGAAATGTAACATTCAGAAAGACCCTGGAGGATTTTTTGGTTTCTGTTCCCCTGTCAGAGTAGGGCATAAGGCATGGAGACCTTATGTAACTAAATATGGTATGCTACTGTTATGTGACCAGTATATTATAGTCTAGTTGCATGAATTTCGAATACATGTGAATTCAACTGGTTGGTTCTACTGTAAGATAATTTCTCAGGCCCAAGGGTCAAAATAAGATTGTTAAACCATCCACATAAATAGTGGAATTACGATGAAATATGATATTAAACTACAATTTCAATGTGACTTTTCGAGAGCTCTTTGAAAGCCTGTCTCCTCTGTTGCACTAATGATCTTAAAGTTCAAGTCGCCATGACTTAGTTTAATTACAGTGAAGAAGGGTAACTTCTGACCATTGATTTGAGGCTGCAGTCTCACGGGGTACAGTTAATCAAGAACCCAGACAGACACACACACACACACACAGATCAAGCTGGTCCAGTCAGAGAGATGAAATTATGTCTTACTCCAAATCAGTCTGATGCTTGTCTAATAAGCAGTGTGGCAAAGATACATGATGAAGAAAATCAATCATGTGTAACACCACAGCGAGCCAGAGAATTGTCAAATTTGTCAGCTAATTTCATGCTAATTGAGTCGCTAACCCAGGGGTTATTTTTAACCCTCATCACTGTTCTGATCACGTGGAAAAGTGAGTCCTTTTGCTCACGTGTCATTAATTAAGCTAAAAACATCAATCATGATCTTCTTTCTCCCCTCAGTACCCGCCAGGATCACTAACATATCGAAGGACATCACAGTCAATGAGGGCAGCAACGTCAATCTTATGTGCCTGGCCGTCGGTCGACCTGAGGCCAACATCATATGGAAGCATCATTCACCAAGAGGTAAGCCTACGCTTTATTTATTGGTCTTGACCTCCAGTCTTTTGGCTCATATAAACAGTTAAAGAAAAGAAAAAAAAAATCTCTGAACATCTGAATGTGTCAGGTGCATCAGAGACACAACTTCATGCAACTTGAAGGTTTGACAGACCAAAACGTTGTGTGTTAAATAGCGAGACATTGTGCAGGTGACCTTCATTAGCTTGAGTTTGTGCTGGGAAAGACACAGAATCTGATGTTAATCAACAGCAAAACAAACCTTCAAATTTTGCATTAAATGGCTTTGGGTTGTTCAGCTGCAGATAGCAACCAACTGAATACCTCTCGCCTCACCATCTCCTTCCAAAAGGGCTGCTGGAGAAATATGACAGTTCAGCATAGTGGAAAACGTAGAAGGTAGCATTTAGAGAGACTTTATACTTGAACCACAGAGGGGTATTTTTACCTCTCAAAGAATCCGCTGAATAAGGCTGTACTCAATAGTCACGCTATGCCACAGCAGGCATTGTTTAGACGTCTTTTGATAGACAGTCTGCTATATCAGGAGCTACGGCTAGCTATATTTGATAGATATTAGGCCAGATGGATGGATTTGGAGACCGAACAGGAGCAGAAGAAGAACAAATGCCAAAGAAGTTTTTACCATGAGGAATGGAAGAGATAGTGGTGGACATGATGAGCATGTTTCCAGGAAAGTTGTGTGATAGCGTTCTGTCAGAACTAAAATGACATGTTATTATCCAAAATTAAGAATGTTCCCTCGATGCTCTTCTCCCACAATAATTAAAAACTTCAGATGTGTTAATTATCTTGTTTGGGTGTTGTGACCTAAAGTTCATGATGATGAATTTTAAAATGTGCTTGACCTTTCTGGAACTGTAAAATTAATAAACCCCTACTTAATAAAAGTAAATAGTTATTTTGTCAAGTCTTACTTATGAACAATAAATTATCAACTTTTCTTCACACTTTCTAGTGTGCTAGTTTTAAAAGGGCTCGACAAAAACACAAAATAATCTTAAATTAAGGCTATTACACACTAACGAACACATACTTTTGCATATTATATTCCATACTCTGTCAATAAATCCTCCTAAATTCTACACATTGGACCTTCTACTTATATTTTATTATGTGCATCATTATCTATCTATAGAATTCTGGCCTCAACTCTATTGTAGATTTTTCAGAAAGTTTTCTTCATTTTCTTTTCCAACTGTCAGATGTAATTCACAAATTTCACAAAACAAATGTGTCGGGCAAAGCTGCAACAGCATTACCTCAGTGTAAAGGTGGCTGAACCAGCCCTCCTACGCACATGGCCTGATGTCGACATTCCCACACAACACACACCTCCAACTTTTGCTTCACATGAATATTCGCCCACATGCAGACGAGCCGTTTACCTCCAGTGTGATATAAATCTGTAGCTTTGGTGTTAACATAGCCACGAGAGGATTTATGATGAATACCGTCAGGCTTTAATCTATTGACTAAGGACTTGTTTTCTTTTCAACTTGGTGGATTAGAGGGGCTGAGGCAGCACAACCTGTGGCCTGACAGGACCCAACTGCAATCAACCATGATTTGGCTTGAGGCCACAGCTGGTTTGGTTGGTTCTGTTGTGCTGGCACCTTTATAGCCTGAAGGAGAGGAAAGAAGCTCTGAATGTGTGTGTGCATGGATGTGTGTTCTCTGTTCTAATTGTGTCGGCTCTGTGCTTCCCACTGAGCATTCAGCAGGGTGAGTCATGCGCTGCTTCTCTATAGGATCAGATGTTCAGCCTCCAACATGACATGAATGCTTGAAAGCGCAGCTGTTCCTCTCTCCCTCCACATTATCCAGAGCCAGCAGAATCTGGTTCTCACAGCACAGTGGTCCTCCACCACCAGCACCACCTCAGCTGTCCACATTTCCATCCATACATTTTCCAGCTATCCAATATTTACTCTGAAAATCCCACAAACATGTGAATTATATTCACATAATAAGGACAACTTTAATGACACCGGCCAGATGGTGCCATTTACACTGACTGTTTACTTAGTAACACTCCTCTGGGGTCTTAGTCCAATTTTATGTTTTCGATATACATAGAATTTGGCATGTGTTTAGCACTTTAAAGATAATATTACCCACGCCATAATATTGTTGTATTTCTATCCAATACAAGCTACCACAAGCTGTGCAAGAGACCATGTCGATGTTGTAATTAGTGTGTCTCCAGTAGAGGCTGATAACATTATGTCACGCCCTTTTAATGCAATGCACTCTTGAACTGTGCAAGCTACAGAATTTGTTCACAAAGTCACAAACATACTGAATGATTTTACCATAAACGCCACCAACAACATGTTTGTTTTCTCTTTTACAGGATGAAAATCATGGAATTTTTTTTTTGTCAATATCACTATGGTGTGGTTTCAAATTTCACTCCTCACTACCATGTCTGAGCTGATGCACGGCAGCAGGAGTAGTGGCAAATGAAGCAATAGAATCACACTTGAAAAGTAATATACAGGCATCTGTAGCTAGGTGCCTGGTATGCTGTGTTTATGTGTGTGTGTGTGTGTGTGTGTGTGTGTGTTCTTGTCAACAGGGAAGATAATGGGTTATCTTACTTGACATTTCTCTGAGTTGCACTAATGAAAAGAGAGACTATGTGGGGAGATGTTTGGGCAGCCAAAGAAATTCTTGCTGGCAGTCAGAATCTTAAATGTTTTTCCTGCAGAGTGGCATTTTCCCGACTAGCTTCTCACCGTTTGCTTTTCATGTTTGTCACCAGCGATAATGGACCGGTCCCTCAGAGGATAGTGTTTGTGTCTCTTAGTACAGCACTAAAGTGAGCAGACTTCTCAGCAGTTAAACCACATTTGTAGGAAGTCTCTAAATCTGCAATGTTTTTTTTTTTTTTTTTTTTTTTTTTAATTCCGTGGCACATCATTTAAAATTTTCACACTCACACGGTGTCAGGAACAAATGTGCTGTAGCAGCTGATGATGCAGAAAGAGGCCTCACCTTTCATTATGAAAATGACGTGAAAATAGAAGAACAGAGAAGAAATACTGAAACGATATTAAAGTTGCACTTTCTAACCTGAGTTTGTTAAACAAATGTAAACAAATTACTGCCAGATTCCCGCACACAGTTTAATATGAAGTCTTTCCCCGGTGCAGTGTTGAATGAAAGGAGACTCTGAGGCCTCTGTGCCAATAAATCCTCCAATCCAGGTGGTGACATAAGTAAGGGTTGTGTGTGAGTAGCTGCCCATAAAAGTGCAGCCACTGTGGTCGTTTACTTAATGTCAATTTAAGTCTCACCTTTATTTTGTGCACTGCAATACTCATCCCCATTTCAGCTCAGGAGGGACCATATAAATTATTCAGCAGTGTCCACTGAATCTCTGGCTGCTGGCCACTAAAAGGATTAGAAGATATATGGTTGGGCGAAAACAGTTTATTCAGGGGACAATACAATATGGATCCATTCGACCCATTAAGACTCATTAAAGTGGATATGTTGTGAGTGTACACTCTCTCAGATGTCTGTTTGTGCCCTTTCCTTTCAAATTACTACAGAGTGAAAGACGGCTGTAATGCCTGCTGTCGTTTAGAAGTGCCGTGACTGAGCTCACCTGTTATTGTTATTGGCTATCAGTTACAGTCTAACACTGCCGCCAGAGTGGTTCTTTTTATGTAGTATCACAACAGAAATGAACGCTTATATATATTTTACAGATTTTTTTTTTATGGTTTCATGTTAAAGGAATCGTGTATCATAGAAATGTCAGGTATCTGTGGTGTCTGTAGATTCAGAAGGCTTCTTCTTCAAACAATTCTTATTTCCAGGTGAACATACACTTATGTTTTGTTATTAGAGCCCCCAAAATTATACACACCGGATCTTTAACACAGTGAATAACATTAAAACCTAACATTAAAAAGTGTTAAAACACTGATCTTTGGTAACTTTAGCCAAAGCCATGATCTTTCCCTCACCTTCATCAAAGCCTTCTGTTCCCTGCAACCACATGGATCTCAGCATCTCAGCATGTGAGTCTCTGGCTTCATAGTCTTGCACTATGTATGCACTATGTATCAACGTGTGTGGTGTGGTGTAGCACTGCCTTCACTCAAAAGAAAATGAAAATAAATAAATAAAAATAGCATAATCCAGGCTGCAAAACATGGCAGAACAACACAGTTTCTTCTTTCTAACCTCGCTTAAATGTGGCCAATGTTTGGGAGATTTATTAATATTTTATTAAGTTTAAAGCAGATATGTTTTTCTTCTTAATACTGAGATATTTGCATATTTATTTTTCAATTATTAATAGTTTTTTTTCAGAGTTTTAGATTTTCAGTTCTGACAAGTAAATTGTGAGGAAACAAACTTACATGACAATGTGAAGGCCGATCATCTGAAAAAATTGGCAGTGTTAAGCGTGATTGACAGAACCACCGCGGCACAGACAGATGTTGTCAACTTGTGATTAGTCTCCTGATGAGTGCCATTCATAGACTTATGTGGCAGAAATGAATGGCACAATATTTGCAGTGATGTTGCCTTCCAAAAAAGAACAATGCTCCGGCAGTGCCTGCTGACAGCAGTTATCATGGGGAGAAGAAAGCATGTGTGCAGGTGTATCCCACAAAAAAAAAAAAAAGCAAGCGAAATGATCCTTAGAAAAATTACATTTCGTGACACTTCACAACGTGCCACCCACACTGGAAAGGATGCCTTACATGTATTCAGCCTTTTTAGATTGGGAATAGAAGCTGCAGACACGTTTGATTTCGTGTTACAATATTCATCAAAATTGGAGGAGTAAATATTTCTAGTCTGTTTCAAATAGACATCTTCAATATCCCAATATCAGTGCATACATACACGCTTCTAATAAGAGTATTGGATGCGGCAGAAACAGTTTTTAGAGGGAAATAGACTCATCTCTCTGCATGGTTTACCTACAAAACAGTTCATTACAATGGCAAAACCCATCACATAGGAATAAAGAGTTGGATAAAATAACAAGCATATCCTACACAGTGCACCGTCTGCACAGGGAATAATGAATTTCTTTGACTTACTGACTCCCCTTTGCTGACACATGCGTATGCAAGGCGTTGTGTGCAGTTTGCAGCAGTTCCATGTGTGATATACAAGTGCTTCTAGATAGAAAGGTGAGCATTGTTTCATTTGATGTAGCGTTGTTGTTTGGACAATTGCACAATATGTTGGAGACATTAACATTTTCTGAATAGGAACAGTATTTATTTGAGAGCTTGTACAGTTCATTATAAAGCCCCCTACAGTATTCATTCCCCTTGCTACATAGCTGATTAGCCTGTGAGGCTGACCTAGGACATGCACGGGGTAATCTATGAAATGGTGCCTTTGCTTTTCCATGACCTGCTCTCTCTACTGGGCCTTCAGAATCAGGTCATCTAACTTCCAGAAAGAAGCTGTGACTCAGGACCCGTGTCCACACACGCTGAGTGCAAGTTGCCTCAAGGAAATAACCAAATGAAAGCTTTCCTTTTTTGTGGATCCAGTGAGGCACCATGCAGGCAGGTATCCTTCAGGTTTTTGAACAATCTGCATGTCCAAGTTACATATTGGATGGAAATACTCTATATATTTCACGCCTGAGAGTAAAATTTAAAGGAGCTCTCTGAGAAATAAACCTTGAAGTGGGCAGCTAAGTTCTCATTGGCATTCCACATTGTGCCTTTTATGCCAAGAGAGAAGGTGAGCTCAACCGGATGTAGCTGACTCATGTTAATGCAGATGTGCAACTTAAAGGCAGCACAAAGCATAAATAAAACATTGATTTTCACTGACAATCAGTTGAATGTTAACATTGCACAATAGATGATGACACAATAAGTAAAAATATAAATAAGATCAATCACAATAATATAACCCATCATGTATTTCAAGCAGTAAAATATGCTTTTCAAACACTTTTTCAAGCCAAAGGCTGTTTCATCTTATATTAGTATTGTTGTCAACGTCCTGCTTTCAGTTACTTTTTGCCATCAGCTCATTCTTTGGAATCATTCCAGTGCCTCTTTTGCTGGGTAACTCTCATTTGCAACGACTGTAACCTCTTCTGCAGACCCTCTCCCGCTATTAAGCCTTACTCATAGCTGCTCCAACCTCTTTTGTGTGACCCTCTCCACCTCTAAAGCCTTGCGTGTGACTAGCACCTCACAGAGAAGAACATTCAAGGACATTTAAGCAGTTGAGGCGGCCTCCACTCTGTCATATCTGTCCAACAATAAAAACATTACAACACCTCAGCTAAGTGCTGATATCAACAGCGGAGGCCTGCTGGGTAAAAAAACAAGCCTCATTTCAACAGCCTCTGCTCAGTTAGCTGTAGCAATCCACAGATACAGCCAACCATGTATAAGAGCCCTACGGCAGTTGGCCTGCTGTTCATCAATCTAAAGCAGATGACAAGCCTGGCAGCACCATGAGAATGGAAGTGAGAAAGTAACCACTCAAGGAAAAACCTGGCCTGCACTCTACCCTCCTGTTTGGCAATGAAGCAGTGAGAGTGTTTCCTGTATGACAAGTTGCTGCATTCTTATGCACTAATTAACTTTGGAAAGGAGGCTCTAAAAAAACTAACCTGATGTCCAATGAAGCCTCTTGTCTAAAGACAGAGAGTCAACTGAGTATGTTTTCATGTTTTTACATCAACGGATTGTCATGTCCAGTCAGAAGTGCCATGACAGCAAAAGCACTGATCAAAACCAAATTTGTTAGCATGAAACGGCTCATTCCCTGCAGCTGAAGAGACAAATCCAACCTGTCCGATCAGTATCAGCCACCATGCTGACCATATTGCACAGATCTGTATCAGCCAAGCTCTGATCCATATTCAGTTCAGTTTCTTTGTAGATGTGTCGATAAAATTCACCGGTGCACCCCAGTGCATAATGTCTTATTTATCTTTTTTTTTTTCATATGAGGTCCAAGCAGCGAGGTAGTACAGATATTACATTTTTGAAAAGATGGCAGTGTTATCAGTCCGCCGAGCACTCACTGCACCACTTGTTGCTGCTTGTTAGCTCATTGTTTTGTGCACAGCGGTAGCTGAAGCAGATGAGTCGTATTTCATCTCCTCTCTTCTCTTATCTGGACCTTGTTGACTGGACAGTAATACGATAATGTTTAGAGAAAGTTTTGCAAGAAAGCAAAAACAAAAAAAGGATTTTGAAAAGTGAAGGGGACATGATTTTATTATAACAGTGCTTTGGTAGAGCTAGACTTTGCTATGGAGGTGCAAAAGAAGCTGTAAGTAGAGCTTGCCACTTAGAAATGCCAGCACACCTCTGTGCAGGGAGAAGACATTATTAGTAAGAAATGGAGCGAGACTTCTCTGTGAGTGCACCACCTATTGTGCACCTATTCTTAACTTCAACTAAATTTGATTTGGACTAAGCCTAACACTACAACACGTCCCATAAAGCAGCTCTTCACAAAGCAGAGGCAAGTATTTTGCTTTGCTTTTGTGCATCAACCCAGATGGCACCACAGATGAATATTAGAAGTGAAATGTCACCAAGGACAGACCCTTAATTCTCAGTGAGCAGTTTCTTGGCTGTCCCCCACTCAACAGGGCTGGAGTTGCCCACCATTATACATAAAAGCCTGAAGAAGTTTCACATACCCTTTCAGGACAATCATAAAATAAGAGAACAAAGATGAAAGGCAAAAACAAAGGCATGCCAGCGAGAGTGCTGGAGGAAAATCCTCATGCGTTTGTTCCCTGTGGAGAAAACACTTTAAATCTCATGATGGCTGACTCCACCGAAGAGTCAATTCATAACAAAAGCCTCTGTGGAGTTGTTCAGAAACTCTACAGCTTGTTTTCATTGGTTCCTGAGTGTATGGGAGATGCAAGTGGAGAGAACAAAAGACAAAAATACATAGACGCCTCTTTATTTACGGCTGGAGTGAGACAAGGTGAGGACAGAGTCAGTCAGAATGAAACATTATGTTACCAGAATAATAAAATCTGAACCTACCGTAGAACAGGCAGGATCCTTGTCAAGAACTATAACATACTGTTATTTATTTATTGGATTGAAAAGGATCCAAAATAATAATTTATTATAATAAAATTTACAATGCAAAACAGCTGAAGGTGTGACATTTAGTCTAGAATCAGATGAACATCCAAACCATCTTCCTGCTGCTGTAAAGTTAGTCTCAAAGGAAGACACATTCACAACATCACTTACTTACTAGCATTCTTGACACCTAATAATTTCTTCAGGTGTCATGAACGCTAGCAGTTTCTGAGTTCAAGCCATTTGGAAACCATCAATAATGCTCACACCACTATGCTGATAACCAAAGTGTGAGAGACCAAGTTGTGAAAACCTTTACTGTAAAAGATAAGGCCAATGAAGCCGAGTCAAAAAACAGTCTGTGAATGGCTCCGTATGGTGTTAAAGTTTTACAAACTGGACTTTGCCATCACAGTCGTATCACCAAGTTCCTTCCCGATATGTGAATGCTTGAGCAGACTGATGCTCATTACTTGCTTGACTTGCAAGATCTCACAGTTTGTGTGATTGTCTCGGTTTGAATTTGCGGTTGCATTCAGTGATGTTACGTCACGGTTCTGTGGGTTTCTACTCAGTTTTGACAAAAGTGGTGGGTCCAATTATACCAACGATCAAGACAACATGGCATTCAGATACAGTCTGTCTATTTTAAAGTGTGAATCTCATTGCTGTGAAAAAAAAAAAAAAATAAATATATATATATATAGGATTTTATATATATATATATATAAAATTGCAGCAACTTTTGCTTCTTTCATATAAAACTGGGTCAAACTAATTGGTGCCTGATTGCCACCCAATAAGGAATTCACTGGCACAGAGACTCAACTGTGCTTCACACAACAGAGCTATATCAATCTTGTAATGATTAAAACGTTTCTCTTCGTTATGCATATTCATTACATTTCCTTACTTCAAAAGAAAGATTTGGAGAGTCCTCTGTAGCATTTGAAACATTTTAACGTGAAAAACAAGGTGATGTTGCAGAGCACTTTAAATAATAACTAAACTTTAATCCGACTGCATTGCAAACTTGCTGCCAGAGCTAATGATTACTGTTCTAGACAGTTCTTGTGGTACTATCATAAGCAACGAAGCATGTTTCAGAAAAAACAGAAAAGGATGATGTACAGTGCTGCTGACTACTGTCCTAAATGTGTTTTTCACAGGTAAGATCACAGAAATGGTGACAGAACTCTTAAGTGTGAGCTTTATGTATATGTTAGAGGTGTTATTGACTAAGATTAAGGATAAGCATGAGCAATGGACAAAAACATCTAAGGGAATTGCCGGTAAAGTCGGTTGGTGAATCCCAACTGTTCGGCATTATTTCATAGCTCGAATCTGTAAACTGTATACAATGTTATGTGTATTTGGATTGTGTACAGGCAGATAAGGTTGCAAGAAGATTCATTAGATAGCGAGGATGAACCTTTCAGCCTGTGGAGAGTTAGCGAGGTATGTTCGAAAGATGCTTCTTGATTACCCAGCAAATACATACAAGAAAGTGACAGAGCGAGCTTGACTTCAAGTCAGACAGCAACTACAGTTAAGGGTGTAATATGAGGTTGTCAGCGAGTTAAACAGTCAACGAGAGAACTGTGTGGAACATAAAGAAGTGGAGCAAAGAATACAGGTGTGAACTATGTTTATAGGTCAACAGTTTAATGACACTTCACACAATTCCAACAAATTTATGGATTTTACCATCTACGGTTCAGAATATTACTGAAAGATTGAGAGAATCCAAATAAATCTCTGCATGTCAGCGGCAAGGCCTAAAGCCAACATTAAATGTCTGTGACCTTCAACCCTTCAGGCAGCAATGTATTGGTTGCTGAATGGTTCCTGTTATGGGGTACTGAACCAAGGTTATTGGGTAGTGAAGTCATCTGAAAGATCTATAATATATGATGCCAAAAGATCGTATAACCAGTGCTGAATATTGTCATGAATATGTTTTGCGCAGATAAGTCCTGTCTGAATCCAATCAAAACACAGGCCTATAACGAGCTGACGGGGTTACGCTCGAGGATTGAGGTTATGTATTTTGCTTATTTTTGTAAAAAATATGAGTGGAACATTGAGAGCATATGGAGAGTAGATAGGTGGATTATGATGCAGGAGTGCTCTGTGGAGGACAAAACTACAACATTTGGCAGCCACCTTTCAAATCTACATGGAGTGACACTCAAAAGAGCATCAGTCCAGTGTAAACCGTTTTTTGTCCTGAGAGACAAATAGCCCTAGACCTTAGGTTATACAGGGTTGTTTTAATAGTGTTCTTTCAAAGTGATTCCTCCTGTGTCAGTACAGTATGCAGGTAAAAAATAATTACTAAAAACTTATTTTGTCCTTTGTAGTACAGTACAATAAAAAACTAAGACTATAAAAAAGTAAAAGTGATAAAATGTCATCGCCTGGCTGTGCTGTTTATATGCTGTATGTGTTGTAGTTAGAAGCTGGTTTTCAATGTTGTGTTTACTCATCCATGGACGTCCTTCCTCTTTAGCCTCACGGGTCTACGATAACATCACAATCCTTCCAGCTCCCCTCCAGATGGACAAGTCATAATTCCAACTATCACTGGCTTCGTCACTTGTCATCAACGTAAGAGGTGGTCATTTGTCAAGGTTGTGCTTAAATCTTTTTTTAAATTTTTCTCATTGACCCCAAGTGGCCAAAAAAAAGTACAGTTAATTTAGATTTACTCAAACATTAACACCAGAGGCGGCAGTCCAGAACAAGCACATGTGCGTCCTTTGTAAAATTCAGTGACAAACAAGCCATTTTGTCATTAGGCTGGGGCCATGACCTACATTTCACATCACAGTAAACGAGGCTTCCCATTAGTTTCATTATAATTTTAGATTCCATTAGTAGAAGAAACTAACATGCAACTAGCATGGAGACAAGAGTTGACTGCAAGGCATGATGGGAAACATCCAGCCGTCGTCTGATCAAAAAGATGATTAGCTTGTTGTTTTGAAGACAAACATCTGTTAACCAACGGTGGTGGATAATGATATCAATAAGTTGAATTTATGTATCTGAACATGGTCTGCAAACCACCAGTAGCCTGTAGGTAGATCTAAAAAGATATAAATCGTTCTGACTCGCTGTATATTCTTTGAAAGCTGCTGGAAACTGACTTGATTGCAGCTTCTATGACCTCTTCCTGCCACAGCCGTGTGAACTCATCCACATTCTATGCAAGATGCAGTTCATCTCGAACGAGCCTAAAGTCTCCAGAGAGCCCCCATGACAGATAGCTTTGTGGCAAAATCTGTAGTAGTCTGATTTAAATGCTTTAAAGTGTCCCTGAATTTTACTGCCGTTACTACAAATACGATTTTTGAATTCTCGTGCTCATTTTCTCAGCAACTCTTCACTGAGGTCACATTGTAGGATCATCAGTACAGGCTCCCCAGAGCCGGCATCGAGATTCACTGATTCAGAATCAAGTTCCACATTTGAAGAAAAATGTCCTTCTCCTCATTTCAACACCCCAAAATACACAGAAGAGAACAAATGCATAATGTATAACACATTTCATGGACACTTTAATCCCAAGAGAAGGTTTGTGACCAGAGTCGAATATTTTTTCTTCTTTTTTAAGTTTTGCACTTTTGTTTGGGATCACAGTGTGTGTTACTATCCCTCAGCACCAGGGATTAAATGTTAGAAAACAAAGAAAAGTCCAACCCATTGTGACCCATTTTAAGTGCTGAGGGAAGGCTTTTATTTCAGCCTTTACTTTAGACAGCAGTGTCTCTGCGGCAGACGGCATCCTTGACATTAATATGTATACAGCCCGTCTTAGAGGCCAAGAAGAGTGAACACCAAACTCCTGCCTTGTGGAAGTGAATTTCAGTTGGCAGTACCATTACAAGCTGACTGCTGGTCATTTTCAGTCTCTGCACTTAAACCTACATGGCAATCGGTGGATACAGACGGATGTCATGTCTGTAGAGGAATCACCTTGGTACTGTAAGCCAATTACTATAAATCAGACAGGGTCTAGCTTTGGGAATATGCCTAGAGATGCTGATTGTTTGCCAGCCAGGCCAAAACACAGCGCTGGCGAGTGAAAATAAAGCATATAACATTAGAGGAAAGCATTTCCCAATAACCTGTTCTGTGGCCTGTGTACTTTTGGGAAGTCTCCAAGCAAGCTTTCTTTTCAAATTTATTGGCCAAATGCACTTCTAAAATCACAGCGTGGGAGTGTGGGGTGTTGTTTGGCTGTTAGAGGTGGCAAAAGTAGTATGCGTTTGTGTGAGTACCGCGTGCTAATGGAGGTGTGTGTGTGTGTGTGTGTGTGTGTGCGCTTTGCAGGGGACCTGGAGGGCTCACTCAAACTTTCTGTTTCACCCCACCACCCACACAAGGCGCAAAAGGCTGTGAGAAAGAAGTGCAAAGCATTCAGAAAAAGTATGGGCACGGGTTAGTGAAAAAGGAAGAGGGCCTGAGTGCAGCGAGTCCGTGTGTGAGATAGAGATGGAAAGAAAAAAAAACGCAGAGGAAGAACAGAGGGGCACGAGGGGCTAAAGAAAAGATTAGTGCACCAAGGAGCTCCTAATTTGCTCTGAGTGATATCTAATACGGAGCGTTTTACAGGTAAAAGCCATCAGAAAGTCTGAGACAGGTGCAGACTGTTCCAAGTGAATGGCTTCTACACTCCTGTCTTTTATTATTAATCACAAACCAATGCAAGCATTTCCCCATCAGAGCGAAATCATTAATAATGCGTAGTAGGTGGACATTTGCACTCACACCTGTTTCCTTTTTCTAGAGGTAGAGGTTGATTCACACCTTCTTATCTCGTGAATGAGCGTTAGGCGGAATAATGTTTTCTAATTAATGGCTATATATCAACATAATGAGCTGTTCAGATGCCTAAGTTGTAGAGGATTTTTATCCAGAGGGAGGGGGGAGGGGTCTAGTTTCATTTAAATCAGATGCTGAGTTGTTTGAAGACCTTAAATGAGATCCGTTAGCAGGAGCAGCTTTGCAGTTTGCTTATTAAAGCTTATGCGTCATCAATGAAATGCATTGCATGCATTTTTGTGCTCTTCTAAACAAAACTCTGCCTTAACGAAGGTACACGGAGAGTGCTGTTATAAGACCTTGTTTTTGGTCACTCGTTAAACTACATTTTAAACACTGCCAGTCATTTTGCACAATGTTATATGTTATATGTCATTCAATACTGTAGGCATGTGAGGAGTAAATAAAACCCAGGTAGTGATAACAAGTAGTTTAGGGTTGGAGGACACTCTTCATAAACGTGTCAGAAGTGTGTTTTCAATTGAGCACTGTTTGCTTTCCATACAGCGATCCTCCACTATGTTAGAATTCAGAGGATGCCGCGCTTTTCGTGCCCTGCTTTTCCCACTATAACAGCTTGATGCACTTCACCACTGCTTTGTCTTTGTCTGGTGAGGCATGCACAAATCAAAGTGGATATTTCTGCACAACATGCATCAATGATTTTAAAGTTACTCAAAGTGTTTGTTTGTTTTTTATTTGGTCTTTAATACCAGAGAGAGAGAGAGATCTGCTACAGTACGCCTTTCTTTTTACAGACACCTAGACTGTAATTCAACTGAAACATGAAATATTTCAATACAGTCCTACTAATGAGAGAATAGAAGTTAATTTTTGCAAGGACCTAAATAGACTGTCATTATCGTTTCATCATCTACTGTGATTGACATTCAGCTTTTAACCTTGAACATGAAATCCTCACGGTAATTGGCTTTTTACTCATTCATAAATGTTCAAAGGTAGACAATTTCTCATCTTCAGAAGAGACCATGGGTTGCTGGAGAGTGGGATGCGATCAAAACCACCTAGATACTCAAAGACCACCTTGCACTGAAATGCTTTTTGGGTGATTGGATTGCAGTCGGACAGCGTTTGACCACATGAAAGTACTGCTGTAAATGCATCCAAGATCAATCACCTCTACACACTGTGACCAGATTGAACACAACAGAGTGTCAGTGCAATTATTTTGATTGATACAGATTAGTTTTAGCTAACATAAAATATATGTTGTTCAAATTTAGAGAGCGGGCATGCAAGAAAGCAGAAATTGCATCTATTCTGTGCCATGAATGGCACCAGACTGTTATTCAACTGAACTGAATTATAATTAAAGAATTACGGTACAGTGAGAAATAATAATTAGGAAAATATCGCTTATAGCCAGAAAGTAAAGTTGAGCTTCAAAGTTCTGAAAGTGGATAATCTGGCAGGGCTCATGTTTGCACATATTGTTCTGGTGGTGAACTACAGATCGTCTACCTGTTTGCAGAAGGTGAGGTTGAACAGTTAGTAGACTTTTAACCACACCTTGTAGGAACTTCAACTAGTCCCAGATGCAGAAGCAGGTGTTTTTAACAGATCTGATCAATAATGCAGCAGTTCCCTCAGAGGATCCGTCCAAGCCCAGCTGGAAGATATCGCAGTGTTTGTGAGTAAATGTTAGTTTGGGAAAAAGAAGATGGATACTAAGTGAACATGCTTATCGACTGTTTGCGCTCCTGTTGTTTTCTAATTCTCTTCTACGATATAAGTCCTGTGTTTGCCTGTAGTACGTACAGCAGCTCACCTACAACCTAGGACGTGCAGTGGATGCTGATGAATTATTTGTATCCGGTTTTGGTCCTCAGTGCAAAGCGTCTACTTTAAAGGCCTCTGATGATTGGCCTTTTTCCCAGCCAGAGTTATGGTACTTGCATTTCATAACTTCACCTTTGAAAAAGGTTTTTAATTCACTCTGTGGTTTTAATTTGAAAGGGCCTGATGAGGGAAAACACCTATTGATTGATCATTGTTCTCAGGAAAGGTCATGCATTTGAAATGAATGAGGCAAACGAGAGGGGGGAAATGGGAGAATGCTCAGCAATTAAATTATGATGCAGCGGGAGGTGGGGTTCGGGAGGCTTCCAGTGGAATAAGCAGCACATTCAGGGGAGTTATTGTGACCCATCATCAAAGATGCGTGGAGGAAAAGGAAAAAATGATTCTGCTGTCAGAGGAGCCAGAGCAGGGTGTGGAGGGAGGGAGGGCACCGTGACTCTACGCTGCTGTTGTGCCTCACTTGATAGCACAGATAGAGAAAAGAAACAAACACACACACACACACACACACACGGAGCACATAGAACAAACAAAGGTTTACATGCAAAGGTACACAAAGAGGCTCACTGGGGCCTAACTACTTTTCACAATTTGCACAGAACAGACTGAAGCTCAACACCAATACAAGCAGTTTATTGGATGTGTCAGGAAAGGTGGATAGCTATGAAAGGAAATGATGTTGTTGCAGACCAACAGCAGCACGGCGAGCTTTTGTTCCAATGAGAAATGAGGAAGGCTGAGAGACACTGGTATTTATTGCAAGGTTACTCTTTTGAAATGTGGCATTCTCTATTATATGAAGACACGGTCACACATAAATATGGTAATGATAGCACTCATTCAGACTGTCTCGTGTCATATGTTGAATTACAGGTAAATCATTCCAGCAGTATGAGGCATGAGCCACGTGGCCTGTAAATCTAATCCTGTCTCTGCATCAGAGCACGTATATATATATATATATATATTTATATATATATATATATATATATATATATATATATAATTAACCCATTCAGGACCCAATTATGTTTCAAACACAAAGATGCTGTGAGTGGTTTCTATCTGAATGCACACTCATAAATCATTAGAAATATGAAAAAAATATATAGACTTAATATGAATTTTTAATTTAAATAAAGATACAGAATTATTATTTACAGAATAAAAGTGCACTAGAACAAGCTAGAAAAGAGAGTTATGATCTTTGGATGATCAAGAGAGAGAGAGTTCAAGCAAATATTCTCATTTCTACAACTACTGAGCAGCACTTTGACTGTTATATATAATCTCAGTGATGCACAAAACTGAAGCTCTAGAATTTCATTTCATCTCTGCTGTTGATTTTAGATATGAAAAGCGATGGAGTTCACTGGGTTGCTGCATATGCAATACATTTTCCCCATATGTTCAATAATACGGTAGTATATCACACTCAACATAGTGGCAAAAAAATTGCCAAAGCTTCCTCGCATGGCTTTTCAAGTTTGCAGACATATTTATGGAGCGTTCGGCGTGTCTAAGCTTTCCTTAACTTACGTTTCTCTATTCGTTGTTATTTGTCAGCGTTTAAACAACCTACATACTAACCAGAGAGCCATTTTTCATAATTAAGCCATCATCTTGCCATAATTAGGGCATTATGAAATAAAAGTGTAACCATTTTCAATATAATTTATTTATGCCCTGCTGAGAAAGCAAAGTTTTATCGCCATATATCAATTAGACTGTCCCCATTCTGTCAAAATGTGAGAAACTGAGCCAAGAAAGAAGAAGTACTTTCTGTGTGAATGGATTTTTTTTCTTTCTTTCTTTTGCTTTGGGAGATATGGAGTCACAAGCAAGTGAGCCCCATCCACATGACATGAAATTTGGAAGCAAAGGAATGAATTGATTCTGTATGATTCATCTCTCTCTCTTTTGTTTTAATGTAGGTATTTTTGATACCACTGAAGCCAGCTGAACAGTATTTTGATTTGCGGTGATGCAGTCTTGACAAAATGGCTGCCATGTTGACACTGACGACCAGCCAGGCTTATATGTTCCTAAGCGTTGATCTGAACCTCTGAAGAAGCCAGAATATACTCAACCGCTGTCAACCTGACGGATGGAAGTCTGTGCGTCAGAACCATGTGATCACTTGTGAGTGAGATCAATGCATACTGCCACCACGATGATGCTGATTAATCCCTTACATGATGAAAAATGGCGGAGGAAAAGATGAAAGCCGTGTCTGGAGGATTTGTTTTTCAAAGTATGACAATCAAAGCGGCAGAAACAGAAACGCATGCACAGTATTTATTATTGTTATTATTAATAAGGATTCAATTTCAATTACTTTAAAAGCAGATGCTTTAATTACACCAGCCGGATACCTTAAATGACTTAACTTCTAGATAAATTACAGTTTTCTTCCTCATACATTTTACCTGAATTATTAAATTAGCGGATGCAAACCTGGTATTCATGTAGTGGTCTAGTGTTTGGTTTGTTAGGAGGAGATGGCCATTTTGTGTGTGTTTGCCTAAATAAGAATGAAGTGAAGGAGAAAGAGAGAGTGGATGGAGTCAATAAGTATGTAATCCGGTTCTTAGAAAATATTCATAATAATTGAACAGATGTTGGGCAAAGGTGCTTTCCAGTACCATCCCCCTGAAGGACAGCACGAGGCAGACAGCCTTTTTTTGGTTTCTTTGTTTGTTTCAGGCACTGTTACTTTTGTTTTATCCTCAGAATGTTTTGTTGCCTAAACTCAAAAAACACAGGATGTGAAGACAGGGCGTGAACAACAGACTTTGTGTCAAAGTCGGAGCTTTATTGACCACATCTTTTTACCTGCCCGGGTATAAAAATGCAGCATCTTCTTCACACACACACACACACGCCAAAACAACTCTTGTCAGGAATTTTCCTCCTAACTGTATTAGGCAAAACTAATTTGCATTCTCTTGCATATTTAGCTCACCCAAAAATGGGCCAGTATTTGCACATTGTCATGCAAATTCTTCCTGCTTGACTTCAGGAGTTAGGATCATTATAGAAATCCACATTAGCCATGAAAGTGCAGATTTGGCCATAAATGCAGCCACAGACAGCTGGGCAGCTGCATAATTATGCATTTTGAGTATTCCTTATTCTTTGCTGCTTCCACTCATGAAAATTTGACAACCATGTTACGCCTTTGCCATCCTGGGGCTTTCAGAACCTGCTGAATGATTAGCATTATGTAGAGGTAAACCCAGTGCTGGATATTATAGGATATAATAAACTAATATAATTTAACAAAATGTAGCTCACACACAGCATGTAGCCATTGCCCACTTAGCTGACGGTTAATTGACATTGCCATATCCACCCAGAGTCAGCTATGACTGTTTGACTTATGACTTACTTCTTTGCATTTTGAAGTATAAATGTGTCTTTGATTTTTAACCACATCATTCGTAGAACCTTGTGCATCGGTGCGTTCTCGTCTCTTGATGAGTAGGTAATATGTTTTAACATCGACTTCTGTCACTGCTCAGCTGAAGCTTTCATGACAGACCCTCTGACAGGTATTTTGCTGTTCTAACCCTACAGGGATGACAGGCCATCTGTAGGGGTGAGATGCACCATACTAAGTGGCTGTCATGCGTTGTGTTGCAAGAGAACAGATGACAGTCCTTATCCATGTAGGTGGACATGAGCTGTCAGAAGCTCAACTCAGAGGCTAAAGTCGTGATTAGAGCATATAGCTGTTCCTCCATGAGCCTTTAAGGTGGGATCATGCCTCTTGGCATCAGGAGGACTTTTATCCCAGTGATTTCTGTTTTATTAAGCTATGTTTAGTTAATCCACAATGTTATCACAGCACAAACAGTCTATGGATTTCCGGAGTAGCGTAATTGGGGAATTGTGAGTGAAGCCAGGAGTTGCCTATCATCATTAAAAAGATGTGTGACATCAGTGCCTCGACAAAAGAAGTTAATCTTTAGTTCAGAGTAGACATAATGGTGCCGTGTCCTGAGAGCAATTCATCATCAATCTGCAGCAGCCTGCATAAATACATAGATATCTAAAGTAATGGATGCTTGCTTTCCATCCCTGCAAGCCTTCTCGCTTGTCTCGCTCAATTTTGGCCTAAATGTCCTTTGTTCTAATCCAGCCCACCTGCACAGTAAGGCCCCTGGGCATATTTCCGCTACTCTTCCTGTAGGTTTTCAAGGAGCAAAAACATTAATGGAGCATTTCAATAGAGGCAGGCTCTTTGGGCCCCTAAAGCAACAGCTAATGGCTTGTGATCTCTCCTGAGAATACCCCAGACCTTCTCGACTAAAGCTCCTGTCATTATTAGACGGGCGTGAGTGGCATTTTCAGTGCAGTCGTCTTTTTATTTATTTTATTTTATTTTACATGCTATAAAGCCAGTCGCACACCTGATGAAGCTTAAATGCAATGTGAATTCCCAGTTCACGTCATGTTTCCTTTCGTCTCGCATGTGTAACCACACTGTCTCCATGCTGGCTTTATCCAAATGCCACAGGGTGCAACTGGGATAGTATGCATGAGCAGCCTCGCCGGTGGATCGTTATTAATTATCATCAGGTGGAATTATCAGGCTGATGCAACACAGGCTTGGAATTTCCGCGCTCCACTGTCACACAGAATTTCTTGAGATTTTAGCACTCTGCTGGCTGGTGATGAGGCAGGCAGATTTTTGAGGAAAGTGAACGTACTAAGACTGTAGCATGTGACGGCTAAAATCGTACCGTCTTAAATACAGTAAGTCAGCTCAAAGTATCTCTGCACTCCAAGCCTCTTTGGCGAGACCATTTTTATTCACATCCGTGCGTTGTTATTTGTCCGATTGTACAGTTGGTTTCACGTTTTTTACAGCACAGGTCCATAGCATCACAAACTGTAAGAGCTCGAATTCGGCAGTGCAAGAAAATCGGTCAAAGCTTCGTTCTAAGGTGACAAAAACATTACAATTGTTATTTTCCCATGTTGTGTTGATGAACCCGATGATCCTACATGCATATTCTATACATAATATATCCTGCCATATTCTGTAGATGGCCTCTTAAATCTTAGACTAGACCTTTCAGCAAAAAATATAAAAAAGCATAGTTGTTAATTCTCATAGTACTGACAAAATTCTCCAAATGTTCTGAGACCAATATCTAGAATTGAGCTGTGTTAAGTGCTGAACATCAACAGTGAGCTAGGGGATAATTTAAGAATTCGTGGGAGCTATTAGATGCTATTTCAACACTCAAAGAGTTTATTTCTGAATGGCAAAAAAAAAAAATAGATAAATACATATTTTCACAGATTCTTTTCCACTACATATCTTCCCAGCTCTGTTCACCAAAAGAATCTTAATGCCAGAATGATCATGAACTCATTTTATGTCTCTTCTTAAGCTTAAGAAGTGTTTGCCAATGTGACAATGGCACTGCTGCGCTCTGACATATCATCTCCTACAATGGATTGTGGCAAACATAACTCAAATTACATTGTGTCAGAAAAGGGCATAGGTATCTGAAGAAGCTCTAGAACCTACAGGACAAACCAAATGTATGTTTGATTGACATTTGTATGGTTTTGTTAAACTTCAAAGGTCCAGTGTGTCAGATTCCTGACACCCATAGAGTCCTATGTTGAACTGTCATGTTTCTATAGTTGCCACAATGAACACTACAAACTGACAACGGGAGTTGAAACCAGCATCTTCTCTTCGATGCCACTAAATCCTTTAGATTGGTCCTTTAAGGTTACACGTTTATAACAGCCACTGATGCAAAACAAGTTGTAATGTTTAAATTAGAAACTAAAAATAAACGAATCAATTCAAGGAGTTAATTTGCAGCAGATTCTGCCACTTTATGAATCTCTTCTGGCTGATATGCCACTTTCCTGAAAGAAACATTAAAATTTTGTATCTCTTTAATTTTTATTAATGTGCATATGTTGTCGTAATTTTCAAAATGAAGTAAATAATGGCTGACTGTTGCATTGCAGATGGCATTTTAATATTCTGCCTGTGTTACCAACATCTGCCCAGTGCTTTTAATGTATGTGACAAGATATTTTTTTAGTTTATCATATTTGTCTTGTAAATGGTAGTACAGTATATTCCTCAGAATTCAACCAGTAGAAAGTAGAATGACAATCAGTGAAAGGGCTGACAAAAGACGGTGAGTCATCTAAACTGGAATCATTGAATGTATTTCAAAAAGGGACAGAAAAGTCTTAATCTAAGAGTAACACACTTCAGTCACTCCAAAATCTGTTCATCCCACACAGACACTGCTGTGGTATCTAGTTAATTATTGGCAAACTGTAAATCTGAATGCTAAAGTCATGTTTGCAAGTAAATATGGATAGATGTAGCTGGATTAGTGTGTGCTGTTTGGTTGTTGTACTCACTGTAGTTCTAATGCTCTGCTGTCCTGTCTTGTATTTCTGCTTCTGAGATTGAGGCGATAATGGAAATGGCATACTGTGGCACTGCATAACAAACACTGTTAACCCAATTATATCAGTGAATTCATGCCACTTGCTGTAAGCCATGCTTGCCAATGGTAGCTTCATTTTCTTTAGGCAGCTGACGATGAGTCACAGAGCTGTGACATGAGCCGATCACTGATTATATGTGCATATAGACATCCCCTGATTAAATCATATTGGAGCTGTGGTGTTGGCTTGAATGAGCCAGATGAACTCCTCTTCTCTTTAGAGTGCTGATGGCACTTGTAATGAATCTTATTTGGGTTGTTAAGAAAATCAATTGCAAAACTGCTCTTTTTATATTTCTGTTTGATGTGTGGTGCTCCTGGTGCTACTGCTAATGCTCAAATGCTTTCAAATAACAATGTCTGTGTTAGCATGTTTAAACACAGTTTTCTGAGATGTGAAGCGTCATGCCTGAGCAGAATAGCGTGCATTATCCCAGCATTAAAATCATTCTAAGTAAAATGGTTGCAAATTGTTGCAGTAACTAACTCCTTATTTGGTTGTTGAAATAAAATATTTAAAAAGTAAGTGACTGTGCACATGTCTGCTTTATTAAAGATAGTTGAACTTGATTAATTATTTGATTAATTAAACACTATTTATACAAACAAGTTGTGTTTTAATAGATAAAGAAAAGGCATTGCACATGTGAGAGAATGAATATATGTTATCTTCTTTCCAGTGATGTGAATGTTTACTTCTGCTGCTCGTCCTCATGCACTCATTATTTTCACTATAGCTAGTTTCTTATCAAATGTCAGCAGTCTCTTAATTAGTCTGCTTACAAAGAAGTCACATTTGTCTTTCTAGCCTATTCTGAGCATCTCATCAGGAATAATTTTATATAGCAATTAGGAGTGTTGCCAACAATGATGAATTACGGCATTATGAAATCATTTGCACTGGGAATGTAGTAATTGCTCCAGTGTTATAATTCCCTAACATGTCAGCCTTAATTAACAATAAACTGTGAGGCTGTAGGTGGGAGAGAGTGCGAATGAAACAAAGTGAAACAGAAACCCAGAGAGGACACCGATGAAGGCGGACGTCACAGTCAGATGGAGATATGACCCCCAGATCACCAGAACAGCCCTGAAAAGCTGTTCTGTAAAGGCTACTAATGCCAGCCGCACAGGAAGTACTACATTTTCCTCATTATTCTAGTTTTATCTTCAGCGGGATCACCTTGGGGTGATTATTTTACAGTCTATAGTGAAGAGTGGGAGGATAGTACAGCCTTTGTACCACATTGCCTACTGTATGTGGAAAGTAAATTTGCATTCAGCTCAGGCAGCTGCATACTTATATGGACTAGCAATTAGAAAAAGAAAACATAACCAAACAAAACAAATAATCAAGAAAGAATCAGTTCTTAATTAAATATGAATGAATAACAGAAATAATGAATAAGGCACGTCATACGTCAGGCGAACATTTCTCTGCTGCTGAAGCTAATTAATTCAGATTTTACTGTATTTTGTATGTCACTGATCAGGATCGTGATTCAGCAGGAGACTTGTTTTTGTTTTTGTGCACTGCCAAAGATACGATCCCTCACTGGCTTCCCACCTACCAGAAAACCATGGTACACTCACCCCAAATCCAGCATGATGCCTCACTTCAAACTGCAGATGACAAGCGGGGAATTCAGTTTAAATGTAACTGAAACGACAATCCACCGAGGACACTAAACAGTCTGATTATTTGTGAGAACTTGTTTCTTTACCCTGAAGATTAGGAGCGAATGAATAATATTTTTGCTGCTAAGTTTCACAAAAAACAAAACAAAAAAAAAGCAGCCATATAAAGTTTTTCAGAACAGTCAGTGAAATGTAAATACTACTGAGCGTTTGTGTGTTAGAGTTAGAGGTGCTTGAAGGCCAGGGAAATATGTCTACAAAGCAAAAAATAAATAGAGCCTCCAGTGCGGAACAGTGTGGTGTGTTTACTTTGCATAGCTTCCACTGCAATGAAAGGACAGAGTGGATGGAGACAGAGAGCAGAGACACTGAAACACACCGACTGAGGAGATGAGGTGAGTGCATCCTGAGGTCAAGTGCCATGGATTTGTTGACACATTCACCACCAGTTGACTCTCTGAGTGAAGTCAGGGCCAGGTGAGGCCACAGTGACACCCTCCGAGACTGAGACCAGCTGGGGGCATAGAAGCCATCTAACAGAGTCCAGGTATGCGTGATGTTGTTGCAACAGTTTGCACGCATCCACAGGTTTTTGGTTTGTCGTTTTCTGCTGTTGCGTTTTTAAGCCAGCAGAGTCAGCATCCATTGGCTCTTATCATCAATCACCATAGCCAATATTTGTTTTATGCCCTCAGTTTCCACAGAACATTGTTTAAGTACTCAACCAGTAATTCTTCTAATATCAGAATGTGTGATTTAACCCAGTCATGATAAAGCCGACTGTATATAACCACTGGATCTGTGCCTGTCACAGAACATGGTTGATGACTTTACCCCAAATTAGTTGAGTGAATTAAATGAGCTTAAAATTGCCAATTACAAAAACACTTCTAGTGATTCATTATTATTGCTTTTCAATTTGATTCTAGATTGAATTCAATATTGCAATTAACTGTTCATTGGGTTTCACTGGATGTATTTATTTTTCCATATAAAAATCACTAGCTAAGCAAAGTGGTTTCTCAAAGTTTCTAGCTTGCCCCTTTTTCAAGTTCACACCCCTCAACCTCATAATTCCCAACAATCATTAATTCAAGGGAAGCAGCTCATAAAAATGGATCCAGGTTGAATTTTTGTGAAAGAATGGGTCCAGCCTGATAGCATCAAGCAAACTCATTTATTTTCCTCTAAATCATATTCATTCAACTTGGTTTCACTCCAGTGGCTCCACCCCCCCCACCTCCCCACATTGAAAAGTGTTTGAATCACAGCCTCAACTATCCATCACATAACTTTTTTGTTTCCAAAGTCAGGTGAAACTGAGCCAGTCCTTTTCTTCACAGACAGATGGTAATTGAGTGAAGCCATGGTGGTTAATATTTAGGGTGCATGCTAAACGACCACTCGAGCTTTAAAGGGCATATGGCACAAGTCATACAGGAATTAAATGGCTAGCGGGAACAGAAGGCCGATATCTTCTTCACCTTTTAGCTGACAAAACAGCCTTTGCATAATATATCGCACTTTGTTCTGGTGGAAAGGTGACAACTTTGCTGACTATTAGTTTGCCCACTGGGAGCTTCTCAAGCTGGTACAGAGTGTAGTTAATTCCTCCAGTTACACATTTCAATCTATTCATTACGAGGGATGTCAAAGGGGATTACTTTGTTTTAAAATGACATGCTCATGTATTGCTTATGTATAAGGTCTGCACACATTATGCTGCTGCATGCTGAATGCAACATATGCACCCTGATATAAATATTCTGATGCCAGCTGGTGCTCAGAGTGAAGAAAAATAAGTCTGTAATGCGATATTATATAGCGTTCAGGATATGACAGTGCAAAAGATTAGAGAGCAAAATTCAATCTGGGGCTCAGATAGCGGGATCAGATTGGTAAAACAAACTCTTGAGGCTGATGTCTTTGAGGAGCAATACTAACGTTGTTGACCATGTTTATGAAGGCTAATTAAAGGAGAATTCTATTTTTCAGTCAGTTTTGCAGAGAAACTTTGATTCAAATAATTCAATAATTCAAAATTCTGTACAATAAAACACCTCATATAAATAGAAGAGAAACACTGTTATAGAAACATCAGAGGACAGTCACACATATGCATCGACGTCACAGCCATCAGGTTTCAATATCTTTCTCAAGGACACTTTGACAAGCCACTCTCCCACCTGAGCCACAGACGCCATGCAATGCGATGCATTGTTTTCCTGACTTCTGTCTGATTAATTGGCATGCTTTTACCCACGAGCACACCATGCCAGAAAGTTTCAACCTCAAGAGAGCAAGTGTGAAATGTAGTGTAAAACTTATATGATTTACCTTAATATACAAGTACGAATGAATTTCTTTCTGTAAAACAGTTAGGTTGTTTTAGATAATAATAATTTTACAGCTATTTTCCATACTGTTTTTTTTCAAGCAGTGTAATTGATTGGTTTCTTTTGGTTTGAACAATAAATATAATTGGGTATCATCAGCGTAACAAGGAACGTTAATGGAGCGATTCCTCATTTTCATGCCTGAAGTAAACAGATATAAGGTGAATGGAACTGGTCTGAGCACAGAATCTGGTGGAAGTCTCCAACTAACTTTGGTGTGCGTTGAGGATTCATCATTAACATATACAATGTGATAAATAGGATTTAAATTAGCTTAGAGTGGTCATTTTAATGCCAATTAGGTGCTCAAGTCTCTGTAATAGGATGTGATGATCAGAAGTGTAGAATGTAGCATTATGATCTAACAACACAAGTACAGAGATGAGTCCTTTGTCTGATGCAATTAGAAGGTCATTTGTAACTTTCATTAGTGCTGTCGCTGTGCTACGATGATAAATCCTGGCTGGAAATCCTAAAATAAACTGTTGTTATAGTTACATAAGTAGTTGGCAACAGTTTTCTCAAACTTAGAGAGAAAAGGAAGGTTTGATATTGGTCTGTAATTGGCTCTTTAAAGAAGAGGTTTAACTACAGTTGCATCCAAGCACTGTGGTACATATCCTCATAATAAAGACAGATTAATCATGTTCAGTAAAGAAGCGCTAAGTAAAGGTAAAATACTGTTAAGCAGTCTCGTTGGGATGGTGTCTAGACAGGTTGAATGGTTTACACAAAGAAATCATTGAAGTTAGTTGGTGAAGGTCGATGGGAGAAAGGCCGCCTAAATATATACCTGGTTTTACAGCTGTTTGTAAGGTTCCCCTGTCTGGAGATAAATTGGTGCCTGTTGAAGGCAAGAGGTGGTGAATTTTGTCTCTAATAGTTAGAATTTTATCATTAAAGAAGCTCATGAAGTCGTTACTACCGAGGCCTATAGGAATACATGGCTCAATGGAGCTGTGGCTCTCTGTCAGCCTGGCTGTAGCGCTGAAAAGAAACCTGGTGTTGTTCTTATTTTCCTCTTTTAATGATGAGTAACAGGCTCGCCCTCCTGTACGTTTTAAGACCATATTCACAATACTAAACAAGATTCTTACAGTATGGTGGAATGCCATTTGTTTTGTCAATTGTATGCACCTCCTTCTTTAGTGTGGAGTTACCAAGGTTCTAACCTCCTGTGTTTATCATATGTCTGATGTTCAATATTATTATTTTGTACTATTGCAGAAGTTAATTAATTTTTTTATTTGTTTTTTTTATGTTTAACTTCTCTTCTGTTCACTTTTTCTTTAAATAATGTTGGTGGTCGGGGGACAGACAGTCTCTGTGGAGTTTTGGGTGGGTACCTGCTCTAATGGAAGCGCAGAGAAGCGTGTAATGCCAAACAATTATTGGTTCATACTGTTCCATTGTTTTATATATACCAAAATATTGGGTGGTTGTTACTCTTGGTCCCAGGCCTCAGTCTTTTTACTCAGTAGATTTTTGGAAGGTACAAGGGCATTGTGCAAGTTGTCACAGATTTGGCATTCGTTATGCCTGGGTAGCTAGACATATTGGACTTTCAGTTTGGCATTTCTTCTTAGAGGTTGCAGCCAACAAAAGAAATGTCGACATTAGGAACTGTTTTACAAGTCAAAGTCACTTTATATTTTGTATTAGTATGCCCCGTCTTTTGAGTATTTTGAGAGATGCTGATGGTTGCACAAAAGTTATGAAGTGTCTATTAAACTTCCTTTATGTAAATCCCTGAATGCTGTTGTGTTTTTTCAGTTATGAACATTTGTTCATATGTTCTGTCATGAAGTCCAGGAAGCTGTTTGGTTTACATAAATAAAACTGTGTAATTTTCATGTAGGAACATGAGACAAAAAAAAGAAAAACAAAATCTGCCTTCATGAGAATAAATAAAGGCTCTAGATGACATAAAATTGCAGTCAGAAGCCTTTCATAAATGCTAATCCTAAGCCTCAGCTTCCGGGGGGGCTCCTGTAGGCTGCTTTCATGTCCCCACGAATGTCAAATTCAAACCTACGTCCTTGGGAAATGAAGCACAGTCTTTAGCATGGCAATGTCAAAGGAATTACATCTATGGATAGTTCTAGTCTGTCTCCATCAAGTCCCACTATTTGCAGCAAAAATCATCCTTCTCAGTTGTAGGGAGTCTTTTGGGAAGGTCCTCTCCCTGCCTTCTGCCTCCATTGTTTTTGTCTTTTCCGTTTGATTTGTCTGTGTACCCGGTTTCAAATAAATAGAATGCAATGATTTGTCGAGGCCATAATTTTAGGAATGTAGAAAAAAAAGGGATTACATTCATTTACATGAAACATACACAAATGAAATTGTCATACAGAAAATATACTGTACATAATCGTTCACATCTAACTGCGGCGTTCACATTCTATTGCTTCCACCTTCAAACCAAACAAACATAAATTCTCTCCGATTCTTTACTGGAGCTTTCAAATGTGAATTTATACTATTCATTTCAACACTATATAAGTGACTGTAAAGTGGTGAAATCACAGTAATCGTGAAACCTGAGAGGGCTGCACAAAAGGTGAATCCAGTTTAAGTGAGGACTCCGCTTGTGCTTTCAAGTTATGTTGTATGTATCTAGCTTTATCCTACATTCGAGACCAACACAGGACACATTTCAATGCATCAGTAAGCACCATGGAGCAGAATTTGGTCAAGTAGAATATAATGACCTTAACATCAAAAACCCTTCTGAAGATTGCGCCAGTGAATGTAATTCAGATCAAATCATTTCACCGCTCGGTTGGTATCACAGACATAAGAGAAAACCTAAATACTGCTCCACTTTATGTCATGCCCTACTTTAGTTGAACTCACGCTACAGCTGCTGTGTACGACGTGTGTACTGCATGACTCTCTTTTAAAGTCAAATGACAAAGTTAGAATTTACCTTGTGTGCACCCTTGCTCATACTGCAAGAGATTCTGTGAAGGTATGCAATGCATTGCCTGTGTTTATAACACTGTGTAATGCATTAATAAATCTCTCTTTCTCTTTTTTTTTTATTTGTCTTGACTGTAACTGTTTTTCTCCTTTGTGGAAGCACCGTGCATCATTTTGCATGCATCCATTGATTTCTTGGTTCTCAATCAAGGACACTTTATCATTGGAAATATCTGTTGAGAAGCAAAGACAGGACCGAATTATTGTTCTATTTTGTCATAGGACACAACATAAAATGCATTCCTTTGTCGACCACAACTCAAAACAAACAAGTCGTGACAATAACGTGCAGGCCTTACAGTAATCATGGAAGCAGCACTGATACAGGTGCATGGGAAAATTGATTTCCTGATAGCGGCAGGTCAATTTCTTTCTTCAGCGGTCAATGGTCCTTTTAATAGCTTATGCAAATGAGCATTCTGAATCTTTGTATATCTACACCTGAAAGTCACTTTTGTTACCAGATGAAATTCACTAAAAAGAAGTTTGTTCAAAAGCAGCATGAAGTCAAATATTTATTATCACATAACTGATAACTGTGTTTGAGGCCGTGTTTGTTTTCGTAGATCCCACATCAGAGACAATCATCGTTTCTCTTAATATAGACACCATTTCCTTCCATTTGAACAACACTCCCACCTGCCGTTTATTGTCCAGATGTGATGTGACAGAACATTTAGTACTGATGGTTTAACAGCTGTTATTATATTGCATTCCTCCTGTCCCTAAGATGTAAGTGTTAGTTGCCACTGGTTTCTAAGACAACTGGTGAGCTTTTGTAACCATGATTTATTTAAATGACACTTCCTGTTGAGACATTTTACTGCAAAAATATTGGTGCTTTTGTGTCCAAATGGTAGGCTCTTGGGGGCGATAAGAACAGATTGGCGCAGAGCACATGGGAGAAAACCTCTCTCTGACAGCACATATTTCATGAAAATATATGTTTCACACTCCTTACAACAGCATTCTTCATATTTTAACACTGTTATGTGTTATGCACAATCAGAAGGATTTGCAATATTATTTCTTAAAATAGATTCACAGAAAAAAGAATATTACTAGACACTAGTAGTTTACCAAATATCACTATATGAGACATATGAAGAGAAGTGTAAATTAATATCCATTGGTACGTGTTTGTAAATACATTGGGACATAATTAGTTTGTAGTCAGTTCATATTGATGTAAATGCCTAAAAACAAGGAAAGAAATTAATTCATGAAACATATCAACACTGTTGTAATAATTATCAGGCACTACATAACACGCAACAGGTGTTAAAAAAAATGTTGTTGAAACTGTTTTACACTTGTTACTGAATAACATGAAACCACTGAAATCATCGTGATGACTTGTAATGAGATGAATGGTGTCTCTGTAATTTCCACTCTCCATGTCTGTTTTTGGACTTTGTAACTTTGTGCTCCAGGTACGATCGCCTCTGACAAGTATGTAACGCATTAACGGCACTAACCACCATATATTTCACAGATTTTGGTCAAACTGGATCACAATTTATGGAGAAAAGGTTTTCTATTTTTCACTCTGATGTGCTCCGTCTGCTGCGTATAAACTCATGTAAACTGTAGCTGCTGTTAGTTCAGTTTGTTAGCTGTCCGGACTGTGAGCTCAGAGCACTGCAGGAGGGTTAATGTTTGTACAGCAGGTGTTTTGGAACAATGGGAAGATGATGTTTTAGGCCTGGGATGTGGGGGGATGCTGTGACTGTGTACTTACATACGATTGTGTGGAACTTTCCTAATCAAATGTAACTGTTGAATTTTCTTCGAGTAAAGATGGCCAAGCCGAACAATTTGGCGTGGTTGCCCATGTTTTCAACAGTGACTCACCAGGTTGAAAAGCAGTATTTTGCTGCCCTCGCTGGCTGCTAGTTTCAAACCTCTGACCAGGCATAGAATCCCTGCTGCAGTGTTCACTGCAGTGATGTCTAAGATTCCACCAGTATGTCATTATAGCAAGGTGAGAAGTTAAACCACTGAAGGTCAACAAAAACAAGTTTTTTTTACAGAATTCCCCAAAGTGGGCTTTAATTTTAAGGTGGATAGATGTTTATGCCGCCAGTAAACAAATGCAAAAAAAGTCCCGGTTACTTTTGTGAGTTTGATTTAGAGTTTGATTTACACAAGAATGCAGGCTTGCAGAAATATTCACTTGCGACATCTGCATCAAACAATTAAACAGCGGAAAAACTGGCCACAGCAGTAATGCGCTCAACCCCATGAGACTTGTGCTATCACAGCAGCTCTGCAGCAGAGTGGTAATTGTTAGAGCCTCATGGGATATGGGCAGGGATTTTGTGCCCAGTCCTATCGTCCATGCTCTATATTAGTCATGTTGCAGAGGAGAGGGGATAAAGGAGAGGAAAGACTACCCAGAAACAAGAGCAAATATGGCTTCCAGCTAATGTAGAGGCATTGTAAAGCATCCGTACAGTTTAAGCAATCTTGTCTTTTAAATAAGGCGTCACGTCCTGAACTGATTATGCACAAGCTGCTGTTCAATGCTGCCAATTACTTGGCTCTGTCAGCGGACTTTATCTCCTCGGAGAAAAAGAATTTCATTTAACTTATTTTTGTGTTTTTAAGGACTATTTTTGAACAGTTTTTGTTGCTGACCGAAGGTCTTCAGCGCCTGAAACTTATTTATAGGTGCAAAGGAACTATTTTTTTCGTGACACTGTTACGACTGTGACTACTATTCTTAAGCTTTCTTGTGCTATTTCTATGTTTCGTTTAAGAACTGCACCAAATGCTGTCATTCGAGGAAAGAAAGAAAGAAAGAAAGAAAAGAATGTAACTAGTGGGTAATCTCTGGAAAGTGCTTGCAGCGCAGGTGCAGGAGGAAGTGCTTGTAAGAGGATTGGCTGTACCCAGCTTCCTCCTTTGAGACCAAACAGTGCCAGAGGATACGGTTACACTGGCCTCCATATTGTAGCAGTGTTTTTACTCTCAGGGGAAGCAGTAAAAGGAGAGTGAAGGTGGTCCAAGAAGGTCATCAAAAAAAGATAAAGGCGATGGCAGATCCAACTAAACTTTAGTGCGCCCTTCAACACCCCAGACTAACGCCTCAGGCGGTGGTATTGGTGGAACGTGACGGCAAGGTGAGGGAGAAGAGAAAAGGCCAGTAGCCAGTGTCAGCAGGAAACCAGTCCTGAGGGAGGCACTGTCCTCGACGGGGCAGCTGGAGTGTCTAGCCATCAAATGGACCATAGACCGTTTCAAGTACCGTCTGCCGGATACAGAATTCAGCTTAGAGAATGACCACAGGGCTCTGAAATGGTTAGAAACCATGAAACTCTAGAATTACCTGCTGGCTGCTGTCAGCGGAGACACACTGCTTCACATCAAGTGTCCTCAAGTGTCTTTTTTGGGCAAGTGACTTGCTGTCTCACATCCCTGGTCTTGGAAATGGACCACCCAACACACTCACATAAACATGCACATTCTGTATTCAGCTGTTTCTTGTTCTGAAATGGGAGGAAAGTTAGATATGCGTAAATGACAGCTTAGATTTATCTGCCTGTTGCAGCGTTGGAGGATGCTGCTGCTCCATATTGATGCTGACAATTACACGGTGTGATTAATGGACTCCAGGAAGGGGTAGTTTTCCTTACCAGACACAGCTGTATACTGTCTGTAGCTGAATCGAATTGACTGAACACTTTTACTTTATTTTGATGAGGTCGATCAAAGTAATTACTGTGTTACCTTTCTGATCAAGGACTTTTCTCATTTGCTGAAATGAGAGTCCATGTTTGTTTCTCTGTTTGTTTTTTAGGTCGTATAATTATCCCAACTGTTTGAATGGCAATTGGCAATTGCAGTCATGCCTTGGTGTGCATCCAGCAGCCTCAAAGTAGCATGAAATAGAGGCCAGTGCAATTTTTTACAGTTAACGGTAATTACAGGTTATTCTTTATTTTCTGTCCTTGCCTGTAGTCTCCTAATGGATAGGCCTCCACATATAAATGTGCTAATACAGTGTTTGATCTGTTAGTATTTAGATATATAAATGATATATAATGCCAGTTTAAAGACAGTATATCTGTCCCAGAGTCTGTTGTGGTCTGGTTTTGCTTTTCGTCCTTGTCCCTGAAGAGCCACATTAATGAAGACTTTTGCACCCGTTTCTCAGATTCGACACAAACATGTGCAGCATATTTATCAAACAGCAGGTTTCAGTCACAGTTTGTTTCGTTTTAGAAAATGTGAGAGAAAGGTGCATCCCTCTCCTCACACTCATTTACAGGAGGACTGACAAATAGTAGGTGGAGACACATTAACAGAGATTTATTATGTAATGTAACAGCCAATTCAGAATATGTACTGACCATTATGATTCACAATTTTAGTCAGATTCACATGGGAATTTCTCTTAGTCTAAAAAACATAGACATAGCAAAAATTGGGGATTTACATGAGCCAGGAGGGAAATTGAGGTGTATCCAAAGAGCTGCACGGTTTCCTGCTATCTACAGCCACAGTGGCTGTGTAATATTGTACTGTATTATATATGCAGGCAGTGCTTTGAGTGAAATGATAACATCAGCATCTAACATGCCCAGAGTGGCAAATACAATGCAAACACATGAACAGCAAGTAATATTTACTGATGCTATGATGTGTTAATTAGCATTAAACACAAAGTACATCTGAGGCTGTACACACCCAACAAGATTTTTCAGCCTGAACATAAGTGTTGGACTGACGACTGACCGACTAAAACAGACCAGCATCCATGTGTGGCTAAAAATGTATACAGTACCTTGATAAAACTGGAAACCTATTCTTATGACTTATGAAACAGAGCACTCATGGTAAACACAATACCAGATTCTTATGTAACGTGTCATTTCCAATAAAAGTTTATTTGACCCTTATTGCACTAATAATGCAATTAGAACTAAAGCTTCATTTCATGGGTGTAAATGTGTGAAAGATCACCATGTCATTACTTATTTTCTGAGCTCAGTGACCTCAAACAACCCTGTTTGCGCCATTTTCTTTGTAAATCTGGCCCACAGTTCTGTCAGACTTTTATCCATCTGTCCTTTTTCTGTTGAGAAACATAGAACACAGAAACTCTACACAGACTGGCCAATTTAGTGAATAACAATCAAGGCTTTGCAACACACTGGTAACCACTTTGCAGTGTGACGCTTTTTTCCCCCCATCTTTGCCAGAACATATGTGTGCAGTCCTGGGGCCCGTTTTATGAAAACGTTATGTGAACACACAAATGGTTGCAGCATTAAATTGCTCAAATGATTGCAGCTTGCAAACCACCTTGTAAATTACACCTTGTATGTTGCAACTCTGGTGAAACAGACCCCTGTGGCTGAGGAAGAGCTCAGGTAGTCACCTTGTAGGCTACTGTACTAGCTTAGATCATATGTCCTCAAGTAGTAGAGCAGATCATCTAGTAATCGGATGGTTGCAGGTTCAGTTCCTGGCTACCGACCACTTCAAGCGTTTTAGTTGCATTTACCACAGACCTCTGTCACTTTGAGGTTACCTTTTACCTTTTACATTTTTTTTCTGACAAATTGCCCTTTTACAGTCTGTTCTAAAGGACCTGTGGCTTGCTCTTTGTCATGGTACCAACTCGTTTCCTGGATTCTTTGGTCTTTTCTACTGTAATGCTTGTAATTGGACTGCAGTAATCTCTCTACAAAAGCTGCACAGTGGCGTCGAGGCAGCAGAGCTCCTTAAGTTAATGGCTAATATTGCTGAGGTGCTCCGCCGAGTGCTTTTAGACGCTCATTTGTGCCGGCTGCCACCCGGTACTTTAATGACTCTCTTATTAGTCATCCAGTCATGCTATACTGACACTGATGTTGTGCTGAAATTATGACCATCGCTGCAGACCACTGATGTGGGTGTTGATGATGATGGTGATTGTTTTTATATCCATTCATCCAGAGTAATGTGTGATGATTATGACTTCTTTATATTCATTCATCTGGGTAATTTAGATTGATATTTGTATTATAATACGACCACATCTGGTCATGAATGTATGCTTTTACATGTTGTCAGCTCTGCTGTGGATTCTGTACAGGCTGTTTAATGATCTTTAAATCAATAGTGTGCTGATTGTACTCTGTTCTGAAGTTGTTGTTTGAATGCTCACATGTTCCGTTAACAGGCACATGCAGTACACACACACACACACACACACACACACACACACACATCAGTGTGCTGAGTGGGAATCAGCAGGAAGTTGATAAAAACAAAACAACAAGCGTTTTGAATTCTGATCTCTTTTATTTCTATTATTTTTCTCACTTGCTTTTCAAGGTTTCTTGGCTGAACAGATTTCTCAATATGTAACATGTTTGTCTTCATCAATTCAGCATCAAAAATACATATTTGGGATCCCTGAAATACTTTGGTGTCTGACTTTAAGACAGCAAGAAACAATTATGCAAGTCCTACAAAGCAAATGAGGTAATTGGATCATAATTTGACAGTAAACCTACTTTTACCCTTGGCCATCATTAAAGCAGTCTCACATTACCTGCTAGTAACTCAACAGCATTTTATCACCCACAGTTTGCCTAATATAGTTATCCATGATGAAAATGTTCAATTACCTGTGCTAGCAGTTCCCTGGTTATATGCAACAAGCTGATTATCCCTACCCCACAACGTCTTCAGTGAATCCCCAGCCAGCTGCAACAGTGTCTGCAGCTGAGGATTTGGAAAATATAATGATATTATGCTAATGTGCAGATACTGCTGGATTGACATTTCTACTGATTGGGATTAGTGCTCCTATCCATTTTCACACCCACGCAGCAATAGCTTAAGGTCTCTCTGTCACCAGAACATGCTTTTAACATTGCTGGTGTCAGGGGTAATTTGTGGTGTTACTCAAGTGGGCTTGTTCCGATGCAATTAGTTTATTTTCTTTGTGTAATGAGTGCATGCCCTGAGCTGTCACTGCCCTATGGAGACATTTGGAAACACAGCAAATCCCAAATTCAGGGGCAGACTTCTGCTGTGGTGTGTTGATTTGAATTTTTCCTCTATTTGACAGATAATCCCATAATTGTCCTTATTTGTTAAGTTTATACATTATCGCATAAAAGAACAGGTATCTATTGTACAACTGGTGTGTTATGAATAGCGCGTTCATAATGTCTTCTTGTCTATAAACCAGTTTCTACTCAACTACTTTGGATCGTAGTCCTCTATTTAAAAGGTGACTAAACAAAGGGTAAATCCCACCAGCACAAATGTACCTCTGCACGGGATAAAAGGACAGTCTTTTCCTGTACATGGCAAGACACTACAAGCAAGAGTTTAACCCAAACCTGTGGGGGTCTGGAGGCATCTTCCCCTCAGGAGATTTCTTTCCATTTATGGCAGCTATATGCACTATTCGTCAAGCCATTTGGGGAAAAACATGATAGTTGCACAGGGGGAAAAAGAGTTGTTACTGTGGAGTCTACAGTCTATTTTGTGTCTAATTGCTCTCCAACTGCCTTTATCATTCCGAAACCATAACACAACAAATGCTGAGGATGACTAATTCTCATTCCTGCCATCTAAAACGAGGCAATTGTCTGACGTTACTCTTTTAAATTACATAACAGGGTATTATATAATAAAAAAATGGATGTAAACAGCATCACTAATCTTAAAATATATTTCCGGTAAACTATGCTGGAGTAGGGCTCATAGAATTAATGTTTAGCTGACAAATCTGCTGCATTTGAATTCATTCCATAAAAAATCAGCATTAAATTTATTTTGAGAATAACATAGATGAATAATAAAACTGGCATGTCTCAGCTCCGTTTATTTATACCTGGAAATTTCTTCCACCGAAGGAAGGAAGAAAGAAGATTTCCGATTATAAACTTAAGATGCAAAAGATTAAATGCATATCTTATTCTCTTACATCTACTCCTGGCACCTCTGCTCTCCTTTACTCCTCTGTTCCTCACTTCTTTTTTCTTCACACATCTTCATCTCCTGTCCCTCTTCCTCTTAACCTGCTTTCTTCACAAGTTTTCACATTTCATCTGCTATTCTTTCTTTCATTCTTTTCCTCGCTTTCACCCAGTAATAGAAATTTTGTTCAATTGATTCCAGTCCAGTCAGAGAGGCTGAGGGGGGAAATGGCACAAAGTTTTAAAAGACTTGAGAAAAGATTCAGAGCTGGAGCCCATTAATGTGTTTATTCGACTACACTGTGTGTGAATTTGTACTTCATGAAACGTTAGCATTAGCCAATGCCTCGTTTGCATATTTAAACATAACATTTCAGAAAAGTTGGATTTGAAAAAAAATAAGTGTCTCAATGTGAGTAATCAGCTGTAGTTGAAGTTTCTCAGTGATTTGTAGAATTTTTAAATGTATATGCATTGCATAGCGGAGCAACCCACTGCCAACCCAAAGTCAATTTACCTGTCATGTGAATTACTACTTGCTGCTTTTTTGAAACAGTTATATAACGTCTCCTACAACTCAGTTTTTTCTGACTTTTAATAATGCATTTCTTCCTCTGTGGCTTTCCTTCTCCGCAGGAATCCATAAATTTGTGACAGAGGGAGAACACGTGGAGCTGAAAGCCGTCACCAAAGAGCAATCGGGATCGTATGAATGCATTGCTTCTAATGACATCTTGAACCCCGATGTCAGGACAGTGCAAGTCACTGTCAACTGTAAGGGCCAAAGCTATCTGTCTTTTAACTTAAGGTTTATTACAAAGTAGGTCTTCTTGTACGAGTAAAATACATATGAATGCAAGTCATGAAGCATAAACATAAAATTGGAAATGATATACTGTATTGTGCACAGTATGGAGTAAGAACATATGCAATGTGCTGATTCTTTATCTCTGTGTCAATTCATGTTGTAATGTAAATGAATGTAAATGATGTAAATCAATTTCACTTTTTTGTTTTATAGATCCTCCCTTCATTTCTAAAGCGAGAAGTACAGGTACTCCAGTTGGACAAAAAGGAGTCCTGCAGTGTGAAGCGTCTGCTGTCCCGAGGGCAGATTTTGAGTGGTACAAAGAAGACCGCAGGCAAGTTCCTTGTCTGAGCTCTGTGATTTCCACAGGCTAAGAATTGTTTGAAGTCAGTATTACACACCCATAACGACACCTATTCTGCTGGAGGATGTGGACTTTACTTTATTTGAAATAAGCCAACTGCGTTGTCTTTGTTGATAAATGGCAGCTTTAAATAAAATTCTGCTTTTGATGTAATGAGATAATCCTTCACGCCCCCTGCAAAACACGCCGTTTTAATCATATTATGAAAATTCATAATTTTCATTAAAAAAAAAAGAAAAGAAAAAAATCTTCAGTCAAGTCTTTTGCAAAACAGGCATGGACACCAAAGGCAACTATTATTATTTTTACCCTGTAATTGGTTTATGTCAGTGGGGTGTGGGGCTCTGAGGTTATTATAATATAATGCAGTATTTTCCAACCGAAGGCTGGAGACTGAAAAGTTGTTTATGAGCAGCCTGAGAGCTGGTAGAGCTGATGTAAACACAGGCTATGTTACACTGTTAAATGGTCCCTGACGGTTACAGCGGCATTGCTCGTCAGTCCCCAAAAGACAAAATCAGTCCTCAAGAACAAGATGGAGGACATTGATAAAATAAACGACTGGCATCCGCAAACGTGTAATAAGGGAAGGAAACAGTAGAAGAGGAATAAGAGATGCAATGAGTGAAACACGAGGAAGGTTGTCTTGCACTGAAGGGTGAGCGCACAAAAACGTGTACAGTTGCTTCAATAAGGTGCTGAGCTATACTGTGAGTGAATTTCGGCTCTCGTAATTTCATGCAGAGATACATTTTAAGTTCTTATGCTAGAGATCTGACAACAGGCATAAGCAAACATAAACAGGGCTTCTCAAAGGATTCAAGAAAAGCACAGTTAGTTTCTCTTCTTTACTGCGCATCAGCAGAGTGTTAATCACAGCGCCTCTTTGTCTTACAGGCTCTTCAATGGACTAAATGGGGTTAAGATAGAGAATCAAGGTAAACAATCAATGCTGGTCTTCTTCAATGTCTCAGAAGAAGACTATGGCAACTATACCTGCGTTGCTATGAACACCATGGGGATCACTAATGCCAGCATAATCCTTTATGGTAAGAATATACATGCTGTGCGATGACTAAAGCATATTGATGTGAATGAAAGCGTTAATCATGTTTAGATTATTCAAATTTATTTTCAACTTGACTATTACTCACTGTTAATGGTTTCTTCTTTCCATGCTAGCAGCTGTGCACATAAATAAAATCAATCCAGACATAAAGGCCTCCCACTCTATGTTATTCACTGGGTTACTTTTTCATTTCTACCATTTACTAGTTTCCATGGCAATTGCAGCACCAATATAAAGCTTCTGTTTAGCTGAGGAAATGCACCATATGAACATTTGAATTCCAGTTAATCACAGTTCACAAATTGAAAACACTGATTTGAGCTGAGAGACATGCTGACCCCAATGATGCAGTAACTTTTGTGTTCCTTCTGTATCACTGCAGGTCCGGGCGCGATGCACGATGTGAATGGGGCCGCCGTGTTGCCACGTTGCTCCATATGCCTCCTGGTGACTGTAACCTTGCTCTACCTGCTGAAGTTCTGATGTGAAATGTGACAACCTTCAAGCTTCTCTCAGCAACGGCAAGAACAGACTATTAGTCCTATAAGAAGAATGGAAACCCAAGAGCGCCAGTGGTCCACCTTTAGTTTTCTTTCTGTTTCTTTCTGGCTTTGCATCGGAGTCTGTTCTCTGTTGGTTCGCCAAGAGTGAGAGGCGTCAATCCAAGGAAGGGAAAAATTTGAATCGTGCACTAATTTGATGATGGTACAGCTACTGAGTTTGTGTCTCCCCCAACATTTTTGTATGTGAAAAGGGAAAAAAAATATATACATGTAACTGTTGATAGTTGACTGTTTATTGCCCAATATTGAAGTGTACATTCAGATTATTATTATTGTGTCACGTCCTGTTCAATATCTGTATAATACCATTAAGCTTTTTTAAGTAAATGACAAAAAAGGAAAAAATGCAATGTGATTGTTGAATTTTACTGTATTTTTACAGTTGTATGCAAAACAGAGAAACCGATTCCATCATGATAAACAGTTCAGAACAATAAATAGTATACCATGATTTCTCAGGCAAAGTCCTACAGCATAGTGCATCCAACTTTTTATTTCCATCGTAGTGTGTGTAGAAAATGTACAAATGTGTACAGAGAATTCCTGCACTGTTTTTCAGAATGCATACATTTATCAAATGGCATTTTTTTTGAAACACCTAATAACAGTGTCATAGCAGCTTTACGGCATATTCATACTGAGTGCTGAATATCTGAAACGAGCTCGTCGGACATTTACGTGAAGTGTGATTTAGGGTAGAAGTGTTGGTCAGTATGCAGCTTTGCTCTCTACAGGGAAAAATGAATTAAATGTTCAGAGTTAAACTTCTTTAACGGTACTGTACAGGAAGTACTGATGACATAATTAAAGCGTGAGGTTAGTAGGTGGTCTAATTAGCAACATGGCACTGAACTGACTTCTCACTAAGTGCTGCTGTTAATTGGGGGAAACCAATTTTAATTTGCAACACACAATTTTCTAAAACACTTCTGATGATATTTCTGGCTCTTGTTTTAATGCTGCAACTTGTATGATTAATTTATTTTATTTATTTATTTTTTTCGCAGTTTGAGTTTCCTCCTCATTTTCCCTCCTTGGTTGACCAGTAACAGAGCCAAACAGGTTGCAGCTTATTACAAATAACATGTTTGTTTGTTCCACTATTGATCTTTGATTGGAAAATAGATCCTCTGGAACTTAATAATAAATGGTAATCCACTTTGAAATATCTCTTAAAATATAAAATATCACTGAAAATGCATACAGTCACCAAGAGAGAAGGGAGAAAAGATAGAGCTACTTAAGGGACCACGTCAGTGTTCTGCAGGTTTTATCTTACTTACTAAAAGCATAAACTTTCCAGGCAGTGTTTGTTTTTCATTCAGATCCGTAAGATATTAAAAGTCAACATGGATTATCTTTTATTCATTACAGTAAACGCCACATATTCTTTCTTTGTTGTTATGGATAAGTTTTCAAAGCATGGCAAATTAAAAGTATGCACTTCACTGATTTTAATATAGAGTTGATTAAGATGAATACAAACTATGGTACGTTCCTTTAATGAGCTTCTTCACATATTCTATATATAAATGAACTTCATGATCAAGGTTTATACTCAAACATGCTCTGCTAGTCAATCAGAAAATAGGTGTTTTATCAATTTTTTACCAGTATGTTTTAATGTCAAGTGGTGGGAAGCTGGATACGTGTCCTTGATTTAAAACTCCTTCCATCTGAATACACCTGAGGAAGCCAGGGATATATTTGACAACTAAACAGCACTTATCCGCATCCAAGTAAAGATGACACAAGCTAAAATACTTCATGAACGTCAGGACGGTAAAGTCAACTTGAATGAATGTTCCGTGTAGCTGCTATGAAGCTTTTTTTCAGGTGTTATGAATGTGTGCTTTTAACCTGGTTTGACCAGAGATGAATAGCAGACACTGCTCTCAAGACTGCAGAAGTGATCGTTGTGTTCTGTGGTCGGTGGATGCATTTTCAAGGGATATTTTTTAGTCTGCCTCGGACAGAAATTTCCAGTGACGAGAATATACTTAAAGCACAAGTGATTGATGATGTGATGTTCTGCTATTGTCCAGTTCACTCCTGTGCATACTTATGAGTAAGTTGAAGACAAAACAACAGGGATGAGATTGATGTATGTGGGAATGCTTTTGTTGTACTCATGTGCTTGTAATGATGGTGAACCAGTCAGCTGCAGATCATGTCACAGGATGTGATTTCACTTTTTAGGGGTTTGCAAAAAAAAAAATACAAACAGGTGAGATTCTGATGCCTGCAAAACTAAAGATGAGGGTTGATGTGACCCTGTCCATCACAGATAGATGAACATGATATAGTATTGATGTCAATAAGCTTGAATCAATATGTTAAAAATCCCCATTAAAACAGAACTGATACTGAAATGTACTTAAGATGTATTTTTGCATCTGGCACCATGAACGACAATGTAAGTTGTAATTACTTTATTTTTGATTTGTTTTGTTTTTGTTATGGTTTAAGGATTTTAGATTTATGCATTACAAAATATCTATAATCCTCCTTAATGCATAATTCTCTGGGCATTTTAAAGTATTCGCAGTATTCACAAATATCCACTTGTCTTTTTTTATTTAAACAGTTAATTTTCAAATGTATGATCCCATTGACGGCTGCATTGTCAACCTGTTTGATATGTTTTCTGACATTACTGGAGGTTCAGCATACAGTAGTCACTATTGTGGTATATAGTCATCGTATCATTTGATTGAGAGATTGCAAAAATGTCCATAAACTGGTTAAATGTGAATTCAAGTTGCCAATCATTTGTTCTGACTATGATGCCAAACACCACCCGTCTCTTTGGTTCTTGCTTTCTTATTTATAGCTGCACAAGTCAATTCTTATAACAACCATTCAAATGATTATATATGTGAATACGGAAGAGGATTAAAATATATTTGAGTCCTGACTTTATTCTTTTTTATATTATTATTTAATTCTGAGAAAAAAAAAAAAAACATTTATTATTTCTTTAGAATAAAGTCAGAAGTCAAATATATATATATATATATATATATATATCTAATTATTTACCTAATCGCTATATATATATATATTTACCTAATCGTCTTCACGTGTATGTGAAAGCTGTCTTTCATAGTAAAAAAAAAAAAAAAAAAGCAAGAGTAGAGTATCACCAACTCTGCAGTGACTCAGCTTTGAAACATTTCAACATCTTTCAGCTCATTGTTTAGATCTTCATAATCAAACATGAATTACAGATGACTGGTGAATCTAAGGATGAAATATTTTATTTTACAAATTGGTGAGGCTAAACAGAGCTATAAGCAGGATGAATACTGGACCTGCATTTGTCGAAGAGTCCAAACTCAAATCCAAATGAATAATAATAGAAAAATAGTCAATCTGACCGGCCTTTACAGAAACAGTTTAGTAAATCTAACAAGCGAAATGAAACCAATCATGTCATGTTGAAAATGTGGTGAATAATACCGATCTGTAGCTTTAAGACCATTTCTAATGATCAACAGCATAAATCATGAACAAGTCATTCATTGGGCGAGAAGATAATATGCTAACAGACTCTGCAAAATAGATCTATATTTAACCCGATACCATAGAACAACTATTTATGTCCTTCAGATTCCTGTAGTACTTCTCTGCACACACAGCACCCATTAGCCTTTTCTGGCCAATTCTTAATAAGCAGGAATATTCAGTGTCACTGCTGTCCAGAACTGATAGGGATTTCATACAGCCTCAGCACAATGACACATCAATATCTGCGTGTGTTAGATCCTGGAAGCTCCTTCAGTGTAACCTTGTTATCAGAGAGAAGCTGCAAAGAAGAGCAAAAATGCAGGGCAAAGTCTGGTGACTGTGGTGTAATCACGCTACACCTGTTACCTCTTTGCGTCTTTAAATGAATGGCAGCAAGATGCACTCTAGTGACGAATCCTGTTAGATATTAATGCAAATTCTTGCCTCGAGGGTTTTTAGATGCAGATACTTTCCTTACAGCCTCCACAACTCATAAGCCACATTACTGATGGTTCTTCCTGCATTAATGAGGCACGTGTTGTATTTCTATAATGATGACACACCAGTCAGTTTACAACATGAGTTGCCTGAAAAATGAACTCCAAATTTCTGAGCTTCCTTTTCATTCAGGTTCAACAAACTTGTCTTTTGAAAAGGTTCTCGGCAATAAATATTTTGAAACCTTATGAGAGCATGATGAGCCCGCAGTGTTAACCTGCCAGTAGTCTCGCAGCATGATGAACACCAACACTGTTCCAATTACAGATATAACTCTTACTTCTCTGAAAAGGGAATCAGGAATCCAATGATCATATCGCTCACATGCAACATACACAATTCTCCTGCGCTGGTAATTTCATGTCAAATGATAAACAATACCGTCCTGATTATCATAAAAATAACGTGGACAGCTAAGCGATTTCACGCACAGAGCTGAAGGAATGCTTGATGCAAAACAATAACCAACAGTTTATTTTTCACGTGTGTGAGTTTGCTCACTTAAAATTGTATCAACAAAAGACTTTGCTGCCAAAGAAACATCACATGTAAGAATAAAGACGTCAGCCGCAGTCTGTAATACAGAAACATGAATACAGGCTGGGGAGACGGCATAGCCTTTGTAACTCTCCAAATACATGATTAAAATCCAGCTCTCTGATGACTCCTGACTTTCATCAGTACTGACAATAATGAAATATATATTTAGCCATCTGAGTCTCTGAGTTCACTCCCACATCTTACTTAAACTGGCAGCCTCTCTGTCTTCCCTTGTCTGTGTTTTATTGATTTATTTATTTATTTTAAGGTTTTGGCTCACCATCATTTTTAACTTTGCATGTTCATCTGTTATGATGAAATATTTTCCAACATCTATTGTTCATTTGATTTAGACAACCAAAACAATTATTTTGATCTCAACAGACTTCCTGCATGAATAAGTTACTGGCCTTTAGTCCACCACACAACAATATGTATTCATTCATATGACAAAAAAAAGGAATGCATTTTGTGACATATTATTTGACTTCACAGCGCCACTCTTAAATGAGTTAAATTCATATTTGTGTGAGATTTTTTCAATAGTGATGCAGCCAAGAAGCAGCAAAGGAGTTAAATGAAGAAAGTGTGTGAATGAATATATGCATTTAAAGCTTCATTTAGATTTTCTTTAAAAATGATTTGAGAGACGAGGATGTAAGATTGAGTCTAGACAGCTGATCTTTTTCAGAGTCTATAAAATAGTTGTGTTTTCCAGATTCCTCCACACAGTAGCACTTTTAAGAAAAAAACATTTGTAGAGCACTTTTATATTGGTAATTTGCTTAGAATGGCCTTGTACACTATTATATATGAGTGCTCTATCTTGCTTATAGCAAGCAAAAACCATCTCACCAGAGTACAATGTGCAGTGATGAGTGCTGTATAGCCAGAGTTTATGAAATACAGTATATCTCAAAGCAGCACGATAAAGTGGAGTCAAATGAGCCAAGAGTGGTGAGACAAACAAATCACTTAATGGTATCACACAGTCTTGCTGAGACAGGGAATAGACCAGGCGTTTATATGGGGATGGAGAGAAAAATGACTTTATAAAACTCTGCATGAAACTTGAGTTTTTCAGTGTGATACTTGAAATATTTGTCTAACCAAATGCTCAGATATTAACGGCCTCTCTAACACCTTACAGGGTGTTAATAAAGAAGAAAACCGATGCTGCTGCTGGGGGTCAGGTAGGATATTCTTAGTTTTGTTTGCATTTAAAAGCAATTTCAAATTGATGAGCGCATTCTGCAGTGAGTTCAAATAAAACTGCAAATTAGCAACCACAATCTAAAAGGACCAGAGGAATCCAGGACTGTATCATAAGCAGATCTTGATGTAAATGTTGTTGATATATGGTGGAAAAGAAGGAGCTAATGCATTGTTGAAACTCCTTTTCATGATAACGGGATCAGAAACAAAAATTACCAGACCAAGTAATACGTCTCAAACCAACCAACTACCTGCTTCACAACAAATGCCAGCCTGCACCAGGATGTTAATTAACATGTGATGATCTGCTGTATTGAATGCTTTAGTCAAATCTACAACCCAGTAATTCTTATCAATAGCAGCCTTTATGTCATCTAAGACTTTCAAACCAGAAGTCACAGCATGCATGGGTCTTAATCCAGATTTCATGGGATTTAGGATATTGTGTGAGTCTAGAAAAGTTTCAGCTGATCTGACTACTATAAACTATATAATCTTAGCCATAGCAGAGAAGATTTGAAAAAAGGTCTAAAATGAGTTCAAATCAGTAAGGATCATCAGCTTTAAATAAGGCATGATATAGGCTCATTTCCATGAGCTGGTTTGACTGTGATAAGAAATTGCAGTGGATCAACTGGCTATGTTCTTTGAGCCAAGGAGGAAAAGTCAACGACAGGTTTATTTGGTAAGTTTAGCGGCTGTGTCCACAGTCTGCACTTTCATCTAGATCATGCCAGAACATTTTTGTAAGAAAACAAGAAGAATATGATGGTGCATTTGCTGGATGTCTGATAAAGTACCTATGGGTATGATTTTGGTTGTGTATGTGTGTGTGTGTGTGTGGGGCGCAGCTGGCTGAAAGCAAAAAGACAGGTCAAGGCCATAACTAGAGGGGAGGGGACGATTCCGAAGCCTGTACAACTACTGAGGTCCCCAGTCAACTGTGTGGCTAATCTCTGCCTGTGTAAGACTACGATAAATCATCTCCATATCAGGGAGTGCATAGCTGCTGTACTATACATCCTGTTCCATCACCTACACAAGTTTATGATCTTGTCTTTGCCATTTTCTTCCTCTCATATGAGCAGGCATTGAGTCACCACAGGCCAGAATAGACAACACGCGAAGTTCCATCCAAGGAGTAAAGAGAAACACAATGTGCTTTTGATCTCTGTTTAGTTTACAGCACTGGCTTTTCAATAAAGCAGCTTGTCGCTGAGTATAAACATTCAATATGAGCTTCAGGTGACAGTCTGTGAAACCGCCTCATCTCATTTAAAGATAGCGAGAGTCTAGTTTGTGTATTGCCATGACAGCGTTAAACCCCCTGATGCATTTGCCACACATTATATACTCCTCCAGGTCTCTCTGGAGTCATAGGCTCTTATTGTTTTTAAAAAGCCATTAAAAGAAGCTTGAAGAAATGCAATGTAGTGTGACAAACCACGGGACAACTGGGGTTTCTCCTAAATGACTTATGCACAATAATTGCAGCTCATCAAATGTAGTTATTTTTCCATATTTCAATATGACCTGCATCACTGTCTTGATTGTGATTTATTGTACCTCTTCTGCCAACAGAGATGCAGACACTGTTCAGAGAAAGTATTTAAAATTTAATAGTGTGCATGATGAAGTCAGCTTATGACAATTAGCCATGTTGTCTATTTTAAAGATTACATCCAGAAAGTGTAAAGTTAAAAGTACCTCTCTTGACTGTTTGAGAACAATTGAGCTTCAGGTTAAACATGCTGATATTTTTATATTTAAAAACTAAGTTTGCACCAATACTATTTTTTGGAGAGTCTTAAGAATGATTCTGAATGGGCTTTCATGTCGGATATTAGATTTTCTTCAAGACTTCATGAAAGAGGTAAATCCGGTTCTTTGAAAGCTTTTGAAGTTTCAGAAGACAAATAGGAGGAAGCGACACAAAGATCCACTTTCAACAGCATCATTGTGATAATAATAACAACAGCAATAAGGAAAAGAAAGAAGAGAAAGAAAATTAAGACGAACGTTACAAGACAGCCCTCTTTTGACAAGACTTTTTGCTGACTGGAGTTCATATATAGCAAGTGTGATGAGAGTGCTTTCTGTCTCTAGAAGAAGAAGAAGACCAACATGTCAAAATTTAAAATGTATCTCATTTGGATATATTAATGTGTTGTCACACTTTGATGGTGAAAAAAAAACAGATGTCATTCACAGTCAATTCCTCCATCAACCTTTGGCGTACCATCTGAGTCATATAAATGCACTCAGAGTCAGAATCCTGCCTTTGACTGTGTCTCGTGTTCAGGTGGAACAACAGCGCCAGTCAATGCCAGAGCTCACCGTCACCTCGTTTCTCTGGGTTTTGAGCAAGTGTCCCTTGATACGGAGGGGATCCTGAATCCTTCGGGGCTGTCTCAGGAGGAATCTTTCAGGTGATAATGCAGTCATCTGAGGTGAGAGTGCCACAAATTCAAGAAGATCTTTGTAAATTTAGAGAATGCTAAAATATTCTGTTTAGCAGATTATGTAGCAGTTCATAGAAGTTGCCCCTTTTGGAACATTATAGGCATCAAGGCATTCCACTTCTGCAGAATAGTGGTTGTGTTTGGTGTGTCTATTATAAATTTGTCAAGTGTGCATCAGGTTTACACAAAGTGATGTTACTGAATGCTTGGCTTTCTCAATCTGCCCCAATAAGGTTCAGTGGGCTAGAGATCTGGAGTACTGTGAAGGAAAATCAAGACTTCTTTGGTCTTCAAATAATTCTTGCCAAACACTACTATACTGAGATTCTGACATTTCTTTTTGTTTAGAGGTGTTGGTTAGCTCAGTTGGTGAAGCATCTTCCCAATGTCTGAAAGTGTTTGAATCAACCTGAGACAAGAGTCTTTTTACTCAAGAATTCTTCTGGAAGAAGTCAGAATTCTGACTTTTAAACTGAAAAATTTTATTTTTCTCATTTCTGACTTTTAAGTAAATTTCTGACTTTTTAACTCAAAATTCAGATTTTCCACTCAAAGACTTTTGCACTAAGCGTTTGTCGTAAATTCAGACTTTTCTCAAATTCTAACTTTTAATACTACGTTTTATACTAAAAAGTCAGACTTTTTTCTCAAAATTATGACTTTTACATTAAAAATTAATCTTTTTTGTGACTTTTCCAGAATCCTGATTTTAAACTCAAATTCAACTGTTTTTGTTTTTCTCCAAAATTCAGATTTTTTCTTCTTCTCAAAATTCTGACTTTTAAACAGAATTCTGACTTTTGGAAACTGTTAAGTGTTGGTTAGCTCAGTTGGTAAACATCTGCCCCATGCACGAAAGTCTCAGTCCTTGCAACAGGTTCAAATCCAACCTGGGGCGAGCTGTGCTGACTTTTTCTCAAAAATTCTGCCTTTATTCAAGTTCAGAATCTGATATTTGAAGTCAAAATTCTTGTTTTTTCAAATTCTGACTTCTTTTATCAAAATTCTGACTTTTAAACCAGAACTCTGACATTTTTTTTGTTTGTTTTCTAAATTGACTTTTTTCCTCAAAATTCAGATTTTTATACAAAAAAATGTGACTTTTCTAAATCCCAACTTTTAAATCAAATTTCTGACTTTTAAACTCATAATTCAGATTTTTTTTCCTCAAAATTCTGACTTTTAAATAGAATTCTGGCTTTGGAACCTGTTAGGGTGTTGGTTAGCTCAGTTGGTAAACATCTGCCCATACACAAAAGTCTCAGTCAGCGAAACGAGGTTCGAATCAACCTGAGACAAAACATGCTGCCTTTTTTCTCAAAAATTCTGACTTTTTAAAGCTCAAGTCCTGATATTTGAAGTCAAAAAATTCTTATCATTTTTTTCTAAATTCGAGCTTCTTTTATCAGAATTCTGACTCTGACTTTTTTTCTAAATTGACTTCTTTTTTCTCAAAATTTAGATTTTTCTACAAAAAAATGTGACTTTTTTCTCAGAATCCTGACTTTTAAACTCATAATTCTGATTTTTTTTCCTCAAAATTCTGACTTTTAAACAAAATTCTGACTTTGGAAACAGTTAAGTGTTAGTTAGCTCAGTTGGTAAGCATCTGCCCCATGCACAAAAAGTCTTGAGTCCTTGCAACAGGGTTCAAATCAACCTGAGACAAAAAGAGCCTTGCTGACTTTTCTCAAAATTCAGATTTTTCTACAAAATGTGACTTTCTCAAATCCTGACTTTTAAAAATCAATTTTGACTTTTAAACTCAAAATTCTGTTTTAAAAAAAAAAAAAAAAAAAAAAAAAAAAATTTGAGGAAAAAAGTCAGAATTCTGGCAAAAAGCAGAATTCTGAGGAAAAAAGTCAGAGAAATCTGACAAAAAATCTGAATTTTGAGGAAAAACAGTCAGAATTCTGACAAAAAAAAACAGAATTTTGACAAAAATCTGGATGCAAACTCAAATTCAACTGTTTTTTGTTTTTTTCTCCAAATTGAATTTTTTTCTTCTTCTCAAAATTCTGACTTTTAAACAGAATTCTGACTTTTTGAAACTGTTAGAGTGTTGGTTAGCTCAGTTGGTAAACATCTGCCCCATGCACGAAGTCTCAGTCGCTTGCAACAAAAAATCTGAATTTTGAGGAAAAAGTCAAAATTCCTGACCAAAAAAAAAACAGAATGTTGAGGAAAAAGTCAGAATTCTGACAAAAAATCTGAATTTTGAAGAAAAATCAGAATTTAGAAAAAGTCAGAATTTGAGGAGAAAAAATCAAGTCTGAGGAAAAAAGTTAGAATTTTGAAGAAAAAAGTTTGATTTTTTGATGAAAAAAGTCCGGGTACGAGAGGAGAAAGCTTTAACAAATTCTGAGAAAAAAAGTTAGAATTTTGAGGAAAAGTCAGAATTTTGGAGAAAAAGTTTAATTTTGAGAAGAAAAAAGTCAAGAATTTTTGAGGGAAAAAAATCAGAATTTTGACAAAAAAATCAGAATTTTGGGGAAAAAAGTCAAAAATTCTGACAAAAAATCAGAATTTTGAGGGAAAAAGGTCCGGTACGGCAAAAAAAGACATCAAAACTTTGACTTCCAAATGTCAGGATCTGAGTTTGAGGACAAAATCTTATTTTCAGTTCAGGAAATGAAATGTAATTTTCTGATTTTTTTGTCAAAATTCTGATTTTCCCTCAAAATTCTGACTTTCCCTCAAAATTCTGATTTTTTTGTCAAAATTCTGATTTTTCCCCCTCAAATTCGATTTTTTGTAAAATTCGACTTTTTTCCCTCAAAGGTTCTGATTTTTTTGTCAAAGTCTGTTTTTCCTGAAAATTCTGGGTTTTTGGTCCAAATTCTGACTTTTCCCCTCAAAATTATGATTTTTGGTCAAAAAATTCTGTTTTTGGTCTGAATTCAGACTTTCCCTTCAAGATTCTGATTTTTTGTCAGAATTCTGACTTTTCCCCTCAAAATTCTGAATTTTTTGGTCAAATTCTGAATTTTGAAATGAAGGCCTGACAAAAAAATCAGAGCCACAAAGGAAAAAAAAAATCAAATTGACAAAAAAAATCCAGAATTTTGAGGAAAAAGGTCAATTTTGACAAAAAAAAAAATCAAATTTTGACCAAAAAAATTCAAATTTTGACAAAAAATTCAAATTTTGAGGAAAAAGTCAGAATTCTGACAAAAAAATCAGAATCTTGAAGGAAAAAGTCTGAATTCAGACCAAAAACAGAATTTGGTAAAAAATGTAATTTTGAGGAAAAATTGAGAATTCTGACAAAAAAAACCCAAATTTTCGGGAAAAGAATAAATTCTGACAAATCAGAACAGAGGGAAAAAAGTCAGATTTTGACAAAATCGAATTTTGAGGAAAAATCAAATTTTGACAAAAAGTCTAAATTTTAAGGGAAAGAAGTCCAAATTTTGAGGGGAAAAAAACAGAATTCGAAAAAAAAATCTATTTGAGGAAAAAAGTCAAAATTCTGACAAAAAAATAGAATTTTCAGAAAAAGGTCAGAATTCAGACCAAAAAATTCAAATTTTGAGGGAAAAAGTCTGAATTCAGACCAAATCAGAATTTTGAAAAGGGGAAAAAGTCAAATTCTGACAAAAAGCAGTGAACTTTGACCAAAAAAATCAAAATTTTGAGGGGAAAAAAAGTCAAATTCTGACCAAAAAAAAGCCATAAATTTTCGGGAAAAAAATCAGAACCTTGAGGGAAAAAAGTCGGAATTTTGACAAAAAATCAGAATTTTGAGGGAAAAAAACAGAGATTTTGACAAAAAGTCAAATTCTGATGGAAAAAGTCAGAATTCAGACCAAAAAAACAGAATTTTGACAAAAAAAAATCAGAATTTTGAGGGAAAAAAATCAGAATTCTGATGGGAAAAAAGTCAGAATTCAGACCAAAAAAAAAACAGAATTCTGATGGGAAAAAGTCAGAAAATTCAGACCAAAAACAGAATTCTGGCAAAAAATCAGAATTTTGAGGAAAAAATCAAATTTTGAGGGCAAGTCACAATTCTGAAAAAAAATCAAATTTTGAGAGACCAAAGAAGATCAGAATTCTGACAAAAAATCTGAATTTTTGAAAAAAAATTTAATTCTGACACAAAAAAATCTGAGTTTTTGAGAAAAAGTCAGATTTAGAAAAACAAGATGCGACACAATTGGGAGTTTAAAAGTCAGAACTTTGAAAAAAAAAAAAAAAAGAAAAAGAATCAAAACTTGAAAAAAATGTCCAAATTTGGAAAAAAAAAAAAAAAAAAGAAAAAAAAATCAAAGTGCAAAGTTCAAAAATCCAGAATCCAGATTAAAAGTCTGGATTCTGAATATCAACATTTGAAAAATCAGAATGTTTTTGTGTGAATGTCGAATTTTGAGAAAAAAGTCAAAGTCTGAGCTATTGTGTCAGGTAGGATTTGAACTCTGGGTCAATAAGCCACCATGTACATGGGGCATTGGCCTACCAATTAACTAAACACCACTTCTAAAAGGCAAAAAGTCACAATTCTCTTTAAAGTCAAGATTTTGAGATAAAAAAAGTCAAGTGTGACAAAAAAGTCAGAACTTGAAAAAGACATCAAAACTGACTTCAAATGTCAGGATCTGGTTGAGGACCAAAAATCTTATTTTCAGTTCAAAATGAAAATGTAATTTTAAAAATTGGATTCTGAAAAATCTCAGAATTTTGGGGAAAAAAAGTGAGCCTCTTGTCTCAGGTGGGATTTGAACCACAAATGAATGGGGCTTTATATACACAGAACAGATGTATACACCAATTGAGCTAACTAACACACCTAAGAAAACCCTTATGATCAGAGATTCATAACAAAAATTAAAATTTCAAGAGAAAAAAGTCAGATTACGTGAAAAAAAAAAGTCAGAACTTAGAAAAAAAAAAAAGACATCTAAACTTTGACTTCAAATGTCCAGGATCCTGAGTTCAGAATTTAAGGAAAAGAAATCTGTTTTGATTCAAAATGAAATGTAATTTTTGGCTTCAGGATTCTAGAAAAACGATCAGAATTTTGAGGGAAAAAATGAACCTCTTGTCTCCAGGTGGGATTTGAACCCTGGTTCAATGGGGCTTATATACACAGAACAGATCTCCTGCAGTGAGCTAGCAGCAAATCCTAAGTCACATGAAGTCAGAATTCTCTTAAAAGTCAGAATTTTGAGAGGAAAAGGGAGAGTCAAGAATCTGACAAAATGTGATGCAGAGAGAAAAAAGTCAGAAAGAGAAAAAAGCAGTCAGGGTACGAGAACAAATCTGAATTTCTAGAAAAAGGATCAGCAGGCCTCTTGCCTCAGGTTGGATTTGAACCCTGGGCCAACAGCACTTTGTATATTGAATGGTCATTTCCAACTGAGCTAAACAGCACCCTTAACAAATATCAAAAGTCAAGAATTCTGTTTAAAAGTCAGAATTTGAGAGAAAAAAAAAAAGAATTCTGAGGGGAAAAAAAAAAGTCCAGAATGGAAAGGACATCAAATTTCATGTTCAAGTGTTATTCAGATTCAAAAGTCAGTTGATTTTAAAGACAGGATTGTGAGAAAAGTGTCACAATTTTAAGGAACAAAAAAGTCAAAAATTCTTACATCAGGATTCTGGGTTTAAAAATCAAATTTTGAGAATATAAAGAACAATTTAGAAAAAGAAAAAAACATCAAGTACATTAAAATCATCAGCATTCTGAGTTTAAAAGTCAGAATATTGAGAAAAAACAATTAAATTTAGAAAGAAAAATCTCTCAGTTATGAGTTTAAAGTCTGAAACTTGTTTAGCCCAGGATTCTGAGAAAGACAATCTGAATTTTGAAAAAACAGTATGAATTTAGAAACAAATCATTTAACTTTAGTGTAAGTCCTCACGAATTGCAGAGGAAAAATGAATTTTGAGTTTAAGTCAGACATTTTGATTTTAAAGTATTAGATTTACAAAAAAGCACAGCTGAGTTTAAAAAGCCAATTTTGAGACAAAACAGTATGTTTAGACAAAAAATCTGAATTTGAGGGAAAAAAATTAAATTCTGATAAAAAGCAAAACAGAAAAAAGGTCAAATTTACGACAAGAGTTGATCTGTAGGGAGAAATCTACCTACCAGGAAGGAAAAGAAATTGAATTCTGACAAAAAAATTCAAATTTTGGGGGGAAGAAGATCAGAATTCTGACAAAGCAAATTTTGACAAAAAAATCAAAATTTTGAGGAAAAAATTGGAACTTTGACAAAAAAATCAGAAATTTTGAGGAGAAAAGTCAGAATTCTGACAAAAAATAGATTTTTAGAAAAAAAGTCAAATTCTGACAAAAAAATCAAATTTGAGGAAAAAAAGTGAAATTCTGACCAAAAAAACAGAATTTTGACCAAAAAACAATTATTAAAAAATCAAAATTTTGACAAAAAAATCAGAATTTTGACAAAAAAATCAATTTTGGGGAAATAAGATAAATTTTGACCAAAAAATTAAAATTTTGACAAAAAATCAGAATTTTAGGGGAAATAAGTCAAATTTTGACAAAAAAATCAGAATTTTGAGGAAATAAGTCAGAATTTTGAGGAAAAAATCAGAATTTTGACAAAAAAAGTGAATTCTGACAAAAAAATTCAGAATTTTGACAAAAAATCTGAATTTTGAGAGAAAAGTCAAGGATTCTGACAAAAAAAAATTAAATTTTGACAAAAAATCAAAATTTTGAGAGAAAAAAATTAAATTCTGACAAAAAAAATCAAAATTTTGAGGAAAAAATCAAATTCAGACAAAAATCAGAATTTGCGAGGGAAAAAGTCAAAATTCTGAAAAAAAATCAGAATTCTGAAAAAACATCAAATTTTGAGGGCAAGTCAGAATTCTGACAAAAAATCAAGTACAGCCCAAAAAAAATTAAATTTTGAGGAAAAAGTCAAAATCTGAAAAAAAGTCCAGAAATTTGAGAAAAAGTCGATTCTGACAAAAAATCAGAATTTTGAGGAAATAAAAATCAGAATTCTGATGGGAAAAAGTCAATTCTGACCAATAAAAAACAGAGTTTTGGAAAAAAAAATCTAGTTTTTGACCAAAATTAGAATAGGGAAAAATTAATTTTGACAAAAAAATCAAATTTTGAGGAAAAAAATCAGAATTTTGACCAAAAAGTCAAATTTAAACGAAAAATCAAAATTCTGACAATTTGGTTAGACAAAATCAGAATTTTGAGGAAAAAGTCAAATCTGAAAAAAATCAAATTTTGAGGAAAAAGTCAGAATTCTGACAAAAAATCTGAATTTTGAGAAATAAAAAACAGAGTTTTGTGGGAAAAAATCTGAATTTTGACCAAAACAGTCCAAATTCTGAGGAAAAAAAGTCAGAATTTTGACAAAAAAAATCAGAATACGAGGAAAAAATCGGTACGACCAAAAAGTCCAGAATTTCGACAAAAAAATCGAATTCTGACCGTTTGAATTAGACAAAAAAATGGAATTTTGAGGAAAAAAGTCAAAAATCTGAAAAATCAGAGAATTTTGAGGGGGAAAAAGTCAAAATTCTGACAAAAAAATCAATTTTGAGATAAAAGCAAAGTTTTGTAGAAAAAATCTGGTGCAGCCAAAAACAGTCAAAGTCTGAGGAAAAAAAGTCAAATTTTGACAAAAAAAATGTTTTGAGAAAAAATCAAATTTTGACCAAAAAAGTCAAATTCGACAAAAAATCAAAATTCTGACAATTTGAATTTTGACAAAAAAAATCAGAATTTTGAGGGAAAAAAGTCAAAAATCTGAAAAAAAAAATCAGAATTTTGACAAAAACATCAGAATTTTGAGGGCAAAAAGTCAGAATTCTGACAAAAAAAATCAGAATTCTGATGGGAAAAAATCAGAATTCGACCAATAAAAAATAAGTTTTGTGGGAAAAAATCCCAAATTTTGACCCAAAATGTCAAATTCTGAGGAAAAAAGTCAGAATTTTGACAAAAAAAAATCAAATTTTGAGGAAAAAATCAAATTTTGACCAAAAAAGTCAGAATTCGACAAAAAATGGAGGAAATTCTGACAATTTGAATTTGACAAAAAATCAGAATTTTGAGGAAAAAGTCAAAAAATCTGAAAAAAATCAGAGATGCAGCAAAAACATGGGGGTGCGGCAGAAAAGTCAAAATTCTGACAAAATCAAATTTTGAGAATAAAAAACAGAGTTTTGTGGGAAAAAAATCTGAATTTTGACCAAAAACAGTCAGAATTCTGAGGGAAAAAAAGTCAGAATTTTGACAAAAAAAAATCAGAATTTTGAGGGAAAAAATCAGAATTTTGACCAAAAAAAGTCAGAATTTCGACAAAAAAAATCAGAATTCTGACAATTTGAATTTTGACAAAAAAAATCAGAATTTTGAGGGAAAAAAGTCAAAAATCTGAAAAAAAAAATCAGAATTTTGACAAAAACATCAGAATTCTGATGGGAAAAAAGTCAGAATTCTGACAAAAAAAAATCAGAATTTTGAGGAAATAAAAAACAGAGTTTTGTGGGAAAAAAATCTGAATTTTCACCAAAAACAGTCAGAATTCTGAGGGAAAAAAAGTCAGAATTCTGACAAAAAAAAATCAGAATCTTGAGGGAAAAAAAGTCCGAATTCTGACAAAAAAATTCAGAATTTTGACAAAAAAAAATCAGAATTTTGACAAAAAAATCAAAATTTTGAGGGAAAAAAAGTCAGAATTCTGACAAAAAAAAAATCAGAATTTTGAGGAAAAAAAAATCAGAATTCTGATGGGAAAAAAGTCAGAATTTTGACAAAAAAAATCAGAACTTTCAGGGAAAAAGGTCAGAATTCTGAAAAAATTCTGAACCTTTAGTGTAAAAGTAGAATTTTAAGGGAAAAATGCCTTTTGTACATGGGGCGGATGCTCTACCCACCAAAAAAGAGTCAGAATTTAAAAGTCAGAATTCTGAGTTTAAAAGAATTCTGATTGAATTCTAACTTTGCAGGATCATCTGCAGAACCTCAAGTCTACTGCACAATCACTGGAAAATTTCATAAACTTGAAGAAATGAAGCTCAGCTGGAGAAGGTCAACTCTATAATCGTCCAAAATTCACTATCCTGCCTCATTACTTATAAACACATCTTTGGCAGCTGCTTCAGCGGCAAGGCTTCTTGGAAATGTTTGCATCAATATGGCACATCCTGATTTGGGATTTTCTCCCATTCTTTTGAGCTCGGTCGAGTTGGACTGGGCAGTTATCTTCAAGTCATTCCACAAATTCTCAATAGGAAGTCTGGGCTTTGACCAGCGCCTCCCAAAGACTTCCACATGATTGTCTGAAGCCTCTCCAGTTTTAATTTGGCTCAGGTCAGTGTTCTGTTTTACAGCCTCACCCAGATGTGTGAGTGTGGGTGTCTCCACAATTCTGTCTCTAACTGTATGTGTTTCATTCTTGTCATATGAATGCGAGTCAGCCATCTCAAGGACATTCAAATGAATTTGGATGCAATTAGGACTGACACAGCAGAGATTCACTGAAGCACTTTGAGCTTTTCATTTTTTATTAATTTCTAGAAAAAAATAATGAGAACTCCAGATCTGTGACATGAAGAAAGAAAAATGGAAATTCAGAGTGTAACAGCACAAACTGCAGAAAAAGTAAAAGTGGTTGAATTTCATGTAAAATGTTTCATAGTACTATTTACAGGAATACCTGTAAATAAGCAGAGGATTATAAACTCGGGTTGAGTATGTTGTGTTTGTTGAGCTGTTGCCTGGTTAACCTGTTCCAAAGCTGCTTTCTACAAAAAAATTGTCAGTTTCATCAACATCTTCATTTTGGAAAACAAATACTGAATGTGTGATTTATTTATTTTTTAATCTATTTTTACTTTCCAAAACAGACAGCAGTGCAATATTTGTGGTACTCACATTAATTGTTCTTTACACTATGCACATGTGTTAAACAGTGGTGTCGCATTGTTCTCGTCTTTTTCTTGTTGTGATTATTTGTTGGATGTTTATGTATACTGTATATAAACGCTGTATGTTGTGTATACTATAAAAGAAGATAATTTTACAAGCTGCTGCAGTGGTATGAAATGGTATACACTTCCTGTCTTCTTACTGGGCATGATTCAGAAAATAATATTTAAATTACAGTAAAAAATTTATAGATTATCTTTGGTGAAACCAGACATATGTTCTCTTAACTGTGGTTGAAAAATGCACATCCTGCATGAATTAGACTGCCACTAATCTCCTGAAGGGAATCTGCAGTCACTAAACCCAGACGACACACATACAGGAAATTATGCTACATTTGCACCAGCTCCTTTCTAGATTATCTCTGGTTTCATATTTTAGACTTTCTGCGTGATATTTTTTAAGTATTATCCCCTATAACCTGCATGTGGTTGATCTCTTTGAATGGCAATATTTTTCACCAACCAATGGACATGAGAACAGAACCACAAAGGAGAGATAGAGGGCCAAGCGAAGAGACCACACTGTTAAAACCAAGACATATAACAGAGCGGTGAAGGAAAGCAATAGCAGGGATAACAGGAGACAGATAGAAATTGGAAACAAAGTAGAGCGGCAACATGAGACCTGGCAGAGTGAAACTGTCTTTAGGGAAGGGAACAGATAAGCATTTATGGTCGCTGATTGGTGTATGTATCTCCCAGGCGTACCTGTAGGCGACTGTGGCAGACTCGTGAAAGAAGACGGAGGGGTGTATAACAGTGGCAACCCTCCATGGCAACAGAAACTGTAGATCTGCAGCACTCCTCGTGTTTCATGTGTGAGGAAGTCAGTCAGTCACACCAAACTAAGAAACAAGAGAATGCAGCACGGGGGGGGGGAGAAGAGCATGTGTTGAGGATGTGTTGCAACCTCTTTTTTTAAATGCTCTTGCATTCACCTGCCAGAACTAGATTTTCCCCTGATAATTGCATCATTTTGAAGTTATTTCAAACTAAAATGAATATAAAATGGGATCTCTGCCAAAAGGTTTCGGTCAGGTGCATAGGCTGGTTTGCACAATGTGAAAACATGAAATCAAAATGAGTGTAATCTAAGTTCTCATTCAACTCTATTATCATTATTATTTTCAGCAGCAGGAGTAGAAAACCCAAAAAATGATTGCTTTGACATTTATGAAGCAGTGTTATGGTAGATTGTATGTTGTCAATGCTTTGTTCAATCTTAAAAACTGACCACTTGACCGGGTCTTGCAGCTTCTATTGTGTGACAAGGACTCCTTTTGAACTGTGACAAACTGTCCTGTCAGTCTATCTGATACTCTCCTCTCCTTCACCTCTCCGGTAGTTTGGCTCTTTGTGTCTCATCAGTCTCTTGCACTTCTCATTTCCTTTGCTCTCTCCCTGTGCTCTTGTTCTCTACAGAGGCAAAGTAAGGTCATCCCATTTTCTTTCAATACTTAGCCCATGTTCCACATTAATATCACAGTGAGTGAAGATTGTGGTTCTCTGTGTGTTATCACACGCACACAGAGTTATGATTATATGCAAAGGTGTGCCTTTGAAATACTTTTTTTAAAGCTTATGTGGTGTGCTCTAGTACTCCTCCTTCTGCCAGTCCAAACAATGATCTACTAACACTTCCGGATCACTCTCGAACACCTCCTGATGATGATTTTTGGAAAAACAGGATTTGATTAAGGTCTTTGTTGGTTTCGCTGTTGGTGTTGACAATAATTTTTAGAAATGTTGTATTGTTATTTTGATGCTCCACACCATGATCGGCTTTCACTATCAAGAAATGTTAATGGAATTTATGTACTCGGAGAAACACAAGTGTAGATTTCATGTAAAAGCATTTAAAAAAAAAAAAAAGCTATTACTGCAACCTCCCATTTATCTTATCTTTTATGAGAGGGAACGAACTGTTCAAAACAATCATACAGCAATAAAAGTGCTCTAATAATACCATAAAAGCCTCGTGTGGTAGACACTGACATTAACTGACATCCATTTCTCTAGAAGCTGGGTGAGTAACCTTGTCTGTGTGATTACTGGCTGCCTGCAGCGAAAGCTCTGATTGCAGCACTTGGAGTTCAGCCACCAGGAGGCGCTACTTTTTTATACCAATATCATAACATAAAAACGATCCACAGTCTTTTTGATAAATGTCAATGTAGCAGCACAACAGTACCTTGGTTGTCATTTGGTGTTCTCATGTTCTGTATCACTGATAGATAGACTGAAAGTTAAGCTAACTCATGGAGACAACATGGAGTCAGAGAAGCTGAGTGTGTGACAAAGAGTTTCTTTACATACTGCAGGATACAGGGCAAAATCTGGCGAGTTCCAGGTGTTAACCCACAAAAACAGAAAGGAGAAGATCCACCCCAATGTTGCAAATTAGTACCAAAATATATTTTTGATCTCTTGCTACAATATGAAGCATCCAGGCCTCTAAGGTAGTCTGGGACAGGTCTGCACACTGTCCCTTGTGTTTAAACTAAACATGCAGGAGCAGCATCTAATTTTAATGCTCCACATATCTGCAACAAACTCACTTAAACTGTTTATTCTGTCTTATCATGTTTTAGCTCCTTAAAATCTATTGCAATTTGATTTTACTCTCTCAACCCGTATACAAATGTGTTTCATATCATCTTGTCTTTCTTCCCTTAGGGTCTTTCATGTACTACGCAAAGCACTTTGAATTACCTTGTTGTTGAATGGTGCTGTACAAATAAACTCGCCTTCCTTGACTTACCCGTAACAATGTTATTGCCTCATTTGCAATCGGCTGACAAAAGTAATAAAGCCTGTAACTGCTAGAGGTCTTCCTATTGAAGGAACTTCAATAGGAACACGTATTGTTTTAAGACATTTGCTGGTGTTTGTATTGGGAGAACAGTTTCAAAAGAAGGCTTTGAGATTATATTTGAATATATCTCAACAGCTTTCAGCCTGAGCGTAGGATCCAGTGCAGCCAACATATAATCATGCAGTTACTAACCTGGACTCCAGAGCAGTAGTAGAAGACCTAAACTGGTGGATGTGTGTGCTCTTTGAGGACAGCAGGGGGTAGAAGTCCGGTTATATAATTTGGTTCAAGAACAAATGTCATTAAAAATGCAAACTATGCATAACTGCAATGGCTCTTCAAAGGCTCCGGTATTCATACAGTTGATTAAAAAACATCCAAACCACAGGGCAGCCCACACGGACACGCTGCTTACAAAGTTCCTGTACGTGAGGTTTACATTCAACTTCCTGTACCTCAGGCGTGTAGCAGGTAGTTTCATAATTGTTTTTATTATTTAGTGTTTTCCTTTCAGATTTCTTTCACTGCTGCAGTAAAATTTGACCAGTGAGCCATTTGCAACCGAGCTGAAACAGCCTTCTTCTTCACCAGATGTGATGGTTCAGAAGAACTGCATGTCCTGCAAACTGTGAATGTTTTCTTTGACAGCACTGTGTGGTCCTGTTTGGGTTTCAAGATGAAAGTGAGGAGTAAACTGTTTCTCTCTGCACTGATCAAGTGGCTTTAGCAACCTGTATTTGAAGCCTTTTTGAATGTAAATTCGGAGGGTAAACTGCGCAGAGAAGCGGTGCTGAAGAGGGCGAAAGGAGATGGTAGGAGGTTAGGTGTTGGTTGGGTCGTGAGTCTGTGTACATCAGAAACTCGTCTCGAGCAGAGGTGGGCAGCGGGGATGCGCTGCTTGTCCAACAGAGCAGGCTGGGAAGAGGTGGCTGTGGAGCTGTGAATGCGTTGCCAAGGAGCTGCTGAATAAACAGGCTGTGAAGAACAGACAGAGGAGGAGGAGGAGGAGGAGAGAGAAAGCCAAAAAGGCATAGGAGAGCCCTCATGTGTGTCGCCCAGGGGGGTAGAGGGATGGAAGGACTGTTTTGTGTGTGTGTGTGTGTGTGTGTGTGTGTGTGTGTGTGTGTGTGTGTGTGGCGTGGGAGGAGGGCGAGAGCCAAATTGGTAGCTGACATGCGGGCTTGGTGTGAGAGATTATGAGGAATGGACACTCTCTGGACCAGAGATCTGCTGAGGAGCCCGAGTTGTCCTGGCACCTGATGCTGATGACGGGACACTCTTGGAGGCTTTACAGCAGTCAGACAGGGATGAGGAGCAGAAGCCATGTAAGAGAAGTAGCCAATACACAGAAGGCCGGCAGATTAAATACTACAGGAGGAGATAACGCGATTAGATATTCAGGATGAGGGACAGCGATTGGTTGAAAGTTTTCCAAATAGTATCCAACTCATTCCATCTGAGTGGCACTAAAGGTGATTATCGGAGACCCGGGGTCCTCTTTACCAGCTCCAAAATTCTGTCTCAGTTTTATGAGGATTGTTTATGGATTAGATTTTGGAGTAATGACATGTTACACAAGTCTTCACTGAAAAATCATGGATTACTTCTGTTTGGAGAGTCCTTATAAACAATGGATGTTCATATAATCTGTATTTGTGATGACAGGACTCTTGACACAATACTGTCCCTCCCAAATCCCACCTCAGACTATTTTTTTTTGTTTTGTTTTGTTTTGTTTTTTTCTTCAAGAGTTCTAATAGAGTCTAAATGCTTTGTGGAGTCTAATTGACATTTAATTAACATTTTCAACAAATGTACAAGATCAGTTTGTGGCAAAGGAAATGGGTAGTAATTGAATAGATTTCAACAAATTCAGTTTTAATAATGTCAGAGGAAAAAAAAGAAAAAAGATTTAACAAATATAATTTTCAGAAAGACAAGAATGGAACCCCAAACAATGTTAAGCTAACAAGCCAAGAAGATATAAAAAAGAATATATATATATATATATATATATATAAAACATATTTAATAATGTGCACTTTGTCTACTTGTGACTTTTAGTTTTTCTGTTTCCTGTTTTATTTTGTAGTTCCACCCTGTCTGTCTCTTTGATTTGCACCTGCCCCTGATTTGTTTCACCGGACTCTGATTAGTCCTGTCTCCTGACGTCTGCTCTTCCGTCGTTGGCCTGGCCGACAGCAGTCCCTGTTCCTCCATCGGCGGCCGGGCTGGCTCCTTTTTTTTCCTGGTTTTATCCAGACGCTTTTTTATTATTAAAGAAAGTTTGAGAGGTGTTTGCCACATGTCCCAGTGATGATGACACCCCCTCGATCTACTTTAATCACTAACTATGATTATTATATTTGGCAACATAAGCAAAGTGTGAGTGTAGTGTGCATTTAACAATTCCCAAGTGAAACACATGAACTGCACGCCTGACACGGTGTCAGCTCACTGTGCTTAATATCAGTCATGAAGAGACTTTTGGAACTGGCGTATGCATTTAGTCTCTGTGAGACCAGAGTGCGTTTCACTGCATCTATAGCCACGATAAAGATAACTGGGTACATGTGCTGTTCTTTGAATATGCAGTGTTAAATTATGGACTGATAAAAGACAGACACTTTGGTTGTGACTTCATGTGCGGGGGAAATGGAATGTTAAATGTCGGTGCATTTCAAGGCGAAAGTACACCGCCGTCAAACTGTGCGTGTCACTATTATTTACTATAGTGATGTCCTGATGCCATTTCAAAGATAACTATCACAGCCAATCAACTTATCAGTACCAGCTGCATTGAGCCTGAAGTAGTCCTTTGTTTTACATCAGGTCTTTTTACTCGTGAAGCATTGATGCACAGCAATGTAGTCTTCAACTCTCTACTGTCTGTCTCTCCTCCAACCTCGCTGAGCTTCTGGGCCCCACCCTGCTCGCAGGAGAGGCAGATAATTGGTGAAGAGCCAGCAAGTTGGTTGAAGAAATCTCTGAGCCTCTGAGGGTTTGAGTAGAAAGTTATTCAGAACATTTTTTTTCTGGGAGATTTGCCACCTGGATGCTAAGATGTAAAAGACATTTTCCATGACATTTCTTGCCTGTGAAAGTCTCGAGTTAAACTGCCTGTAAAAGTCTGTATCAGATACGTCATTTTCCCTTCCTGGAGATGACACATCCTGGAGGGCATCATCAAATGAGGGAGATAACGCAAGATCTCAAATCACTGTGAAAGGCATGTTACCCAGATGTTCGGTACATCCAGTGCAGGTATGATCACACTGTCTGTACCTTGAGGGTTTCAGCCTCCAGACGTGTGCCCAGCAATGATCCAGAACAGACTTTCCCATCACTGGAATCCCATGTGAATCCACTTGAACTGATGTTCTGCATCAAGGGCCATCAGAATGACAGAAGTAAAGTTGTTATATAGTTGCAGTCGTCACTAACACCATCATCAGCCCCCAGCAATTAAATCTGAAAGTGATCACCTCCTGGGTCATCATGAGCATTTAACAATTTGGTGGCCTGAGAAATGAGGGAATTATTCAACCCTGGCCTTTGGTAGCTTCAATCTAACGCCCAAAAAGGTAAGAGCTCAGATCCTTCATACAGATAATGAAGACGAAGCTGTTAAAATATCTGGAGCTTTAGAAGTTGCTCTTAGGAAGGTGTTTCCCATCAGTCGCACCGATCCAATTAGGAAAAGTTCCACTTTTCAAAGAACCTCTCTGCTGTTTCCTCTGTTCTCTGAACCTCTGTGCGGTCTGCCCAGAGCAGACCACCGACGGAAGGACAAGAAAGGATTACAGCCACAACACCTGAGAGCCTGCCCTTTCCTGGGAACTGTACAGCACATTTAAACATGCTGTTTGGAGACCAAAACAAAATGATGACTGTACTATAATGATACACATCTGTATACTGATATTCTTACTAATGTTCTGAATTCACACACATCATTCCCAACTCTTTTTCTTAACTCTATTATTTTGTTTGGTGGATTGGACTTTTGACAGCAGCAGAAGCACCACCGGGTCGGTCTGCACCTTTTCCCTTGATGATGATCCCACGCACAGACACTCACCCCACAGACAGACACACATGCTGGGCGAGTTAGCCTTTATTAGTCATTAGTTTAGCAACAACACAGTCAGTCGCTATAGCTAGAACACAGGTACCCCACAGAAACGTCTACAAACGGCAGTGAATGTGCTTCCCGCAGTATCCTGTGCAGGTCTGTTCTGTATTTTATTAAATTTGCAGAGAGAGAGCTGTTCTTAGTTAGCAGAACACTAACCTAAAGTAAATGTTTCCACTGTTAGTTTGCATGCAAATGCATCATTATCCTGCACAGATCACACACACACACCCATCATGAATTAGATTAAAACCACACGCAGCAAATTTAAAGCTCCAACCTCGTGTTTCTTTGTCTCTGATGGAACACATGTTTCATGCCAGTGCATGCTTAGCATACGACGTGTAGATCAAAGGCACACACGCACACTTTCTTTCTGGCACACATCCAGGAATGTGCACCCTCAAACACACACATACACACTCTTTTGTTCTTTACTGTGGTGAATTTAATTAGATTACATATTGTGTGGATTTGCTTTTATTTTATTTTAATAAATGCTGGTTGATCTTGTGCACAAGAGTGAATGCTGCTAACCTTTATTATGAAGAACTATAAATCCTTCAACCTACTAGCTATTGATGGTAATTTTGGTTGTAGTTATTAATTTAATTATTAATCAGAGCTCCAGATTAATCGTATTAATTTTATGAGAATAACAATCAACCAATTACCTGGCTATGATTCTCCCTTTATTAAGTGTACTCTCCCCAAGGAACCTTAACATTCATTTTTTTTTTTTCTTATTGGACTTGATTATTTTGATAGCCAAAGTAAATTAACTGCACCTGCACAGTTTAAACCATTTTTAAATTCCAACCTGTAAAATAAGAGAAGCACTAGTTTGTAGACTGTGTTTGATAATTTACTTATTTCATATTTACAGACAGATTGCAAGACAAGGTGCGAGTCACTGAGAGACTCGTTTGTGAACTGACGTAGAAAACAGCTTCTTGCCCAGTGGGAGCCGGCGTGACGGGAAGCATGCCTCCCCTCATGTCTATTCCGTTGCCACGTACGCCAAACAGAACGCTAGTCCTTTGAGAAAAGCTATTTTCAGTTACAAAAATCATTATTTTACTCACACGTTTGTGAGTAATTTACAGTACTTTTACTTCTGGCACCGTGGGCAGTTTGGAGGCCTCTGAGGCAAGACAGGACCCAGAGGAAGAAGAGATGCAGGAGTAGCAGGTCCCCAGGCTCTAATGCACACAGAAGCGGAACACTCCAACACATGAATAAAGTGTTTATGGACTTTCTGACAAGTCCACCAAAGGCAATTTAGCCAGTATCAACCCTTTGTCAAGTTTGGTCCCTCAGATAAACAGACTCAATGCTGGAAATAAAACGAGGACCAAACTGAGCTTCTTACAAATACTGGAAAACTCACAAGAGGGTGGTGGACTAATAACAAAGCCTGCCACACCCTAGCCAAATTAAATATCCAGGTCTGTTCAGCCAGAAGTCAGCCACAGTGTCCCACATACTCAGTCATAAAGAGATCATGATGCTTAAATGCCGACCTCTGTAAGTTTGTTTTAATTAAAACAATTAAAGTTTAAGTTAGCAAAGTAGCACTGGTGTGCCTGAACATTACAATTTATATTATTTCTTAAAAACCAGAGAAGGGTGTAATTCAGCTACCTTCCAAGAGTAATGATTAAAGCAAAAACTGCCCTCATTTAAATAAAATCCAAGCTCAGTGATTAAAGCATCACCTATGAAGATGCTTTAGATCTCAGGTCTCTGCATTCAGATGGTTTAAAACTGTTTATCCTTACATAATTATGCATTATGTCATGTCATGTTATTTCTCAGCAGTTTTTGCAATTAAAACCCCTCATGTTTTTTTTTTTTGTTTTTGTTTTTTTTATTTGCATGTGTGTATCCATGTATACATGTGCTTTGCTTTGCAATTGTGTCACAGCAGCACATTTGGCCCAGAGGGTAGCTCCCTTTTTATATTACAAAAATACATGCGCACACAAAAGACAGCTGCTGGAATTTCTTTTTCAGATTCACACTGGAAGTGTCACTGTTTCTAAGACTGTGTTTTGTTCCTCAAAGCACATTTATTGGCCTTGGATGAAAGCAGTAAGGACTGTGAAGGTTGATGGCTGTCAGCTCATTAATCATATTTTCAGGGGGAGAGTAGTCTTAGAAGATGCCTTACTGTTCTAGCATGTCTCTCCACAAAGCAAATACACTGCCTGAGATTGTGTGCAGGGCAAAACAATCTAAATAAATCAAGTCAGATTTTTCTTTCTTTCACTGCCTCTGGTGGAGTGAGACAATGAAAGTGACTCTCTGTTGCTGCTCAGCATGCTAGGAGGCTAATTTGGCCACATCGCTGCATCAGAGTCAGATTTCCAAATGGCCACACAGTAGACACACTAGCAGAAAGCACATGCTAAAAATGTTGCTATAAAAGCTCCTTTATTCATGACGCTCATCATTAGGCAGCTTGGTGTGACCAACATCTCAAATCTGTGCGTGAAAACATCAAAAGTTCAGTGATTATTATTAATATTTTTATTCTTAATTTGGATGGTCCACTTAAATAGCTATTTGTAACATTTCAACAGCTAATAATGGAGATTCAATATGAAGAATATGCTTCTGCTTCTTCTCAGCTCAGCTACAACTTATTCCATTGAATTAAATGTAGAATTAAATCAATGATGCATATCGTTTATAATAGTTAATGTTAAATAAAATAATATTGCACAGCCAGCTAGTCTACTTTTGACTGTCAGTCACACTCTGACACCCTCACACTCCCCCCGGTGTGCCACCACAAGATTTTCTGTGACTCCATCTGGCCAAAAAAATAAATGTTTTAACACCACTATGAGACTAATTATGGCAAAAAAAATAATAAAATAAATACAAGAACATGCAATAGTAACTGAGAGCAGAGAAGACTGATGAATTATTGACAGGTTTGAGGAAAAGTGTGTTTTCAGTCATAGCCATGAGATATGCAATTATGAAAGCTAGCGAGAGAATAAATAATTTCTAGGTCTTGACAAGTTTTTGGAACTAAAATACTTTATTATTGTTCAGTACCAGAATACATGTGACTAAAAGTTTTATGCCTCTATAGTTCCAGAGTGATCTGTAAATTATAATGTATATGTAATGATGGTAAATTGACTGAAATGGAAACAATATGTGGAGACATATTGTTGGAATTGCATTCATTTTTCTGAAGACGTCTCAGGCTGTTCATCATCTGTTTTGTAATTGGACGGTTCATTAATTGTGAACGTTTTCAGAATGTACTTGTACCACTTTACACCGAAAGTAAGAGGAAAAATGTGGAGGTGTTGTTATTTATAAGTTATTATGCAACAATCTGGCCCACTTGGGATGAAATTGGGCTGTATGTGGCCCATAAACTAAAATGGGTTTGACACCCCTGGTTCAGATTATATAAAAAGCAATAAGACACAGTAAAAAGCAGTTTGTTCTGTATGTGTGCGATGGCCTGAAGTGATAGTGTAGCCATATCCTTCCTCACTGCAGCTTTTTGTCTTCCCCAACGCCAAAGACAGCAATGCTGTGACAATAAAGCATACATTCATCTGTTTGTAAATATGAAAGGATAATAATAATGAAGTATATATCAACTAGAGTTTTATACAGCCTGCAGCAGCAGAGCGATTTCCTTTCATAAATCATAAATTTGCTCTCACAGGCAGCAGTTATTCCAATACAATCATGTTATCTCATTATGAGTACTAATTCCAACTTTAAAAAAAACTTGGCTCTCACTTACTAGTAATTTTTTGCTGGAGGTGTTATTTAGCTTAATCAGTGGCATTAATTATGCCTGTTTAATTAGCCACCTATGGTTTCTCTTAAAAACTAGAATATTAAAGCTTCACAGATGATTCTAAAGACGCAGATGATTTGAAGAAAGCTGACTAAAGGAGACGATCCATTTATATTACTAACGATGGGAAAAGATCATTACAGCTAAATACTGGAGATTAATTCATTCAAGACTAAAGTGTGAAACCATGACTTCTAATAACAGACAGCTGTACAATCAAAATAGCTGAAATAGCAACAGCTAAATGGCTTACTGTTGACATTTGACCTGCATGGCTCGTCCAGTCTTTTCCATCATTCCATTACTTTTAGAATTTTGAGGATTGTAGGCTCAACAAGGCAAGTGGCTTATCGTCGTGGGCGCTTTGCGTCACAGTAAGCTGTGCTTTCTCGGCGAGCAAAATGTGAAAATGTAGAAAAGATGTAATTGTGAATCTGAAAAATGTTTCATCTGAATCTGTGTGGAGGAAGCTGCAGTCTGCTTCCTTTGAGCACAGATGTTATTCTCTTTGGTTTTGATAAGCACTGAGTTATTCCTCCTCAGTTTTTTCCTCCTCTCCGCTCGGCTACAGAACACTCACAGTCCTGAGAGACAATCAGACAATCAAAAGATGTTTACCAGCCATTAGGAGTTTCTGCTCGCCTCGATGAGACGAAATGAGGAGAGTGGAAAGGAAATCAACAACTTTTGGAGACAGATCCTTAATTGTTTTTACTCCATTTTGACATTAATTAGGTTGAAATATAGTGAGGAGAGCGTGAGGGAAGAGATAGCTCCAACTGGGAGTTAGAAGGTAGACGGCGAGACTTTTCTCCAGTGCTTAAATGTCTATCACGGGCTTCTAAGTGGGCGCTCTGCAACACGGATACAGTACTTACTGTCTGACAATTAGCATTTACAATATCTGCTGGCAGGATGAGCCTGGTTGTTCTATCACTGCAGGTATCTAAGCACAGTAATGAATGTCGTCCTGTTCACACCCAACAAAATACATTCATACACTACCAATTTGCCTCTCTGAATACATTTAACGTGGGGGATGGTCCAATGGCATCACCTCCATGCCCCCCCACTGCACCAACCAGCATATGATATTCCTGCTGTTTGATTCTGTTCATTCTCTACAGAAGTAATGACAATATTCAATGAAACTGCTTCTGTTTTTTGTTTGGTTTTTTTATTACAACATTTCCGTGTGAATAGTACCAGTTGATTTTGTGTCCACGCGCTTTGTTCGTCTCTAACCGTGTTAACATGAGCCAATCTTCATGCATATTTAATTGTCTGGACAGGAATCAAAACCAAGCTAATTTCTTTTTCTTTTTGAAATAAATAAATAACAAAGGTCAAGCCGTCCTCCTATTCTTTTTGATTCTATCCTGGCCACAAATTCACAAAGCTAGCGATGCTGCATCTCTGACCACCTGCAGTCTTCTCACCACTTCCCCCTTGGAAGCCCTCCTACCCTCTCTCTATACTTATACGAGTAGAGAGTGACTTTATTTCAGTGTGGGTGGAGTATCTTTTGCCCTTTGAACTGATTTCATGGGTATTCATCGAATAATGTAAGACTGTTACAATATTACATTGTCAAATAAAATCTCAGTTACAGCATTGAGATTTATTTTAGTGCATGAGAAGGGTTCATTTCTGACCTGGCCTTGGTCATGCTGCTGCCATACTTTCTCTTCCCCTCTGTCCGATACAGAGAATATTATAGATCCATGAAGAAACTGACACAAGGGCAGGATTTAGAGAAAAGGGGCGCAATTACAAACCCATCTTCTAACTTCAGCACCACGGACAGCGCCATTTATCAATAGACAGTACACTTGGGCTCCTGATATTTCAGAGACACGGTCGGTTGCACAAACCTCAGTCACATAAAGGGTCAGTGAGTCAGGCAGATTAGACCAACACGTTCAACTAAACAACCCTGACGCACTTGTACTCTCTTCTACTTGGAGATGGAGAACAGTCCCCATCATCCCCTCTCCCAGCGGAGACAGCATTACCTCAACAACAACTGGGTAGACTGCAACGTCATTGGTTGAGAGTATTCATGTCAGGATTCCTATTAACTTTGGTGACTTTCCTGTAGCACCACTGCAAGCCAATCTTGTACACATCTTGCAGATTAAAATCTCATTTTCTTACAAAACACAAAAAGAAATTTGTTGGTGCTGCTAGAGGGTCTTTTTCTCTCAATCTGAGTTTGAATGAAGGACATTGGAAGTATGTAAGAAAAAGTCCAAGTACGTCTTATTCATTACCTTTACCTAAATAATTAAACAGTTTTCAAAGCTTGTCTAAAAGCAGCATAAAAACAGTGTAGCTAATGTAAAAAGTTATCATGAAACAATCATCAATTTTCTAATGTCTTAGCATGTTAGATCAACAAAATGATCATTATTCAGCCAGAATGGAATTTCATGGCAATCCATGAAGTCCAGCTGTGGTGATATTTCACTTACAACTTGTTTGTGGTAGAATTAATTTCTTTAAGGTGGATGGACAATAGAGGATGACAAGGAGCTGCACTTATCATCAACGACCTTCCAACTTCTATGTGTTCATGAGCTTTTGTGAGCATGTAATGTTAAAAACACATGGACACTATTATAAAAGCTGTGTTGTATTTTATATGTTAAACATCAAATCTACAAACCCTGGCACACATGAATAATCCCATCAAGCTAACCAAGAGCTAGAAAGAAGAAGAAAGAAGAAGAAGAAATGCAACACAGCTGGATGGCTACACGGCCACAGGATTGTGGAGAGGACGTGGATAAAAAACAGGCAGATTTCATCCAAAAATAATCAGTTCTGTAAAGTTTTGTTGGACTTCTGAGCTTGCCTTATGTCAGTATGATGAGACCGACTCCTTGAACAACACTGGCATTTTCTGAGGACGTCAAAAACTGCACAAGCTGTTGGACTGCATGCTGTCAGAGCTAAAGGATTACATTCTAGTGGAAGTAAAGAGCACTGATTTTACTGCCATTCAAGGAGATGAGACAACTGACATTTCCACCAACTGCTAGCGAGTGCTTGTGTTCGATTTTTCAAGTTCATTGCCATCCAGAATGCAACCAACAACATCATCACAACGGCATTTCTGGAAATGCTAAGACTGGTAAAGTCAAAACTCTTCGTAGCTGCTTTGATAACCCGGGTATGGAGCAGATGTACTTCCATTTGTATGAGGTCAATTCATATTTACAAGATCTTTATTATTTTGGGCATTTTATCCTGACCCACAATTATTTTGAGCATAATTTAATGTACTTCTTGGGTTCATTTAAGTGCAGAACATGTTTAGATTCCAAGATGTGCTGTCTTTGACATTATTTCAGGATCCAGTGTTCATTATTTAGTATTTCGTGCAATATTAATGTTTGTGTATGTGTTGTATGGTTGTATAACACACACACAGTTTTGAAACATAAGTTTGCTGGAGTTTACTTTTTTCTACACCTTGGAGCGCTTTGCAGCCATTTTATATCCATTCAGTATCCCAGCAAGGATGTAACATTTTTTTTTTTTTCTAATTGCACAAAAAACTTAGTCCATAGGGACAGTGATCTCAGTAAATGAACATTTTCTTTTACATATTTAGGATTATGGTGAATTCACCTGTGTGGGTTTCCAGAACATGATGTTGATGTCCTGATATGTTTGCCAAGATGTTATTTACTGTGTTTTTATGATATATATATATATATTTCTTTTTTTTTTTTTCTTTTGGTCAAACGTACTAGTGTGTTTGCTGACACTGATTGGATGTGGCCCAGCCACACGTAGAAAAAAAAATAAAACACCAGCCACCACTGCTCTGAGACCATGACTGTCTGAGACAAAGTACATAGAAATCCATCTAGAATTCCATAAAATATTCTAGTTTGGACCAAAGCGGTATCCAGTCAATTGACACTGCTACACACTAAAGTGTTGGTCATGATATATTTAGTATTTTGCAATCCTGGATTCCTGTTAGTGCTTCCATTGTAATTCCACTAATGGCTGGTTAAATCCCAGTGTTGTCATGGGCAATATTTTTCCTCTGGAGTGGATTTTTAAAAGCACAGAAGATTTCATCTATGCACTCCACTGATGGTATCATGACGTTGACGTCAGCAGCAATGTCAAAGGATTATACAGAGAAATATTTATCATAGAGCAGGCTGAGACTCATATTTCGCCATGTCTCAACAACAGACCTACAGCCTCAGGCTTCGGTCCAGACTACCGTCAACTGTACAGACACCAATCAATTAAGTCAATTTTACCAAAACTGGTGATGATAAACTTCAGTAAAAGTAATGAAATACTTATGAGTGGATTAACTAGACTGGCAGTTAAGCATAAATATTTCTGGAAAAAAAAAACCCTGATGGCCAAACTAAAGTAGGTATTGATTTTTGTTTTTTTTTCATCATTTTCCCAATAGACTCATGTAAAAGAGATGTCTTTTCTACTGGACCTCAGGAGGATCCATGTGAAGAGCCATGTGAAATATTTATAACTGAAAACATCATAAGTGCAGTAAAATAAACAAGACAAGGGAAACAGAAAGATGGACAGAAAACTAAAAGAAAAAGACTTTTCTTAAGTTTGAATATCTACCTGACCAAGACAACCTCTGGCTGCTACACTCCTCCTTGCCAACAAGCAGAGTACCTTTTCACACAAAGCTGACCCTTGATTTTAACAGCATCCACACAATATCTAGAGAGTTCAGAGGGTGAGAAACAGATAGCAAGGTACACAGACAAGTTTTAAAATGGAAGAAAATCATCTTATGATGTCAAAACTGAGGAAAGTTCTCTTGGAAAAAAGAATAAAGGGTTATAGCATACCTATGGCTTGTTGACTTTGGTCTGAACTGTGGTTAGAAAGTTTACTTGTACTGTATGAACTCAAGTCGCTCACTTGTTGGATATTGAAGTCTTGGTGAGACGATGGAAGTTTACTGAAGCATGATAGACATTTCTGCACATTTTGCCATTCTGATTTTTAGAGTTATACGAGTTCTGAAGAGATAAAAACTCCAGTCCATGCTTGGTTTGGTCTCAGTATACTGATGAAATCTTTGAGTTTCTAACTATGTTGGCAACATGCCTCTAACTCTGACAACTCTTAGCTGAAATGTCATTTTATTGCTTTAATGCTAACTATTGCACAGTTAGTTATGAAACCAAACTTCTGGGAACTCAAGGACTTCTGTTGGCAAACCTATCAAAATGAACTTATGAAACTGAATGAAACCATGTATTAAATGTACCCACCGTAATGCTTGCAAACGCAATGACTCAGCCTCAGCTGTACTTTGTGCTCACAGTTAATTCGCATGTATTAAATTATAATACTGCTCATGGTAAACAGCTAAACATCAACATGTTATTGTGAGCATTATCCACCGAGCCTCACAGAGCCGGTATCTCGGCTGCAGAACACACTCTGGCTGTAAAATGTCGTCATGTTTGTTTCTTCTAAACGATTTAAATACATTTTCACTCCTGACAGTGGACCTGGAGGAGGACTGACACATACCTGTCTTATTGCAGTTCTTCTGTGTCAATCTTGTTCTAATATTCTCACCTGAAAATAAACAGTCATGGCTCTGTCACGCCAGATTTTGGGCTGCAAAAGGATTCCAATGCAATCTCCCCAGTTCCAGCCTGCAGAAACTAAGATTAAGTAAAAGACTAAGTTCATTTTGTTGAACTCTGACCTGCAGATTTTGAGCTGTTGACAACTCACAAATACTGACAGTTCTGATCTTGGATGTAGTTTGAGTAGGGAAAACTATTAAATTAGTTTTTTTGTACCATCTGAAGCGTGAACAAACAATAGCCTCTTCAGGAGCTGCAATAAGTCACCAGGTTTGTAGCTACACCTGTTTTGTGAGGACAAGAGACTCATTAAGGTTGCAGTGTCCAAATATGCTTGGTGTGAGCACAGTGGCTGCAGATTCTGAGCAAATGGTTTGTTGGTTTCGGTGTTTTGTGCTCAACGGTCTCCATTCAATGCTTCATTAGCTTCAATGATCCTGAGTGGCAGTGCAACAGAACAATGCAGCCTAAAAATGCAGTCAATCACACATCCTGGGATGGCCCATTTTTTTTTGTTTGTGTGTGTGTGTGTCTTGATTTTATGGACACTGGCCTTTAACATAAGGCAAAGAAAAATAGCTCATGTTTCCAACAGCATGACTGTATTCAGTCTCCTGTGTGTGGAGCAACTCTCAGCTGCAGCAGCAGATGTTTGCATGAATTAAATATTTGTTGAGGCTGAAGTAGAGCGGTGGGGTATCAACTGGAAAGCCATTTTTATGTCACAGCTTAGAAAATGCAATAAAAAAAAAAAAAAAAGCACAAACCCTGAAATACTGTACATATTATGGACATTCTTTTATATTATTTATCACACAGTGGAGCGTTGCCCCCAGCCACAAGCATCACTGCCACTGACAGCTCACAGTGGAAAACCATCAGATTCTCGTTACATGTATCGTCTACGCAGCAAATGAATGAGAACAGGAAATTCCTATTGCATGCAGCCACGGTATGCAATTAACATTCATGGTGGAGGCAGAGAAACAAGTTCAGAGCTTTATGGCAGACCCCCTGCTGTGGTAGTACATAATTGATGTACCAGAACGCTTAAAATACACAGTGTTCAGGCTTGAAGATACACTGGTGTCATTTAGAGAACTGCAGTTAGTGGGTGTCTGTAATGTAGCGGACAGACCACAACGAGCTCTGTCCAAGGTCAGGACTTCAGAGGGATAAAAAAAAAAAATCAATAGGTTGGTCCTGTTTCTGGATAGGTACCACTGTAGGCAAAGCTGCTGTTTATGCACCATGGACATGCACATTCTGCTGGCAGTGCAGTATAAGAAAAAAAATACACCACGCAATCTTAATTAAGATACAACATTTTATTATTGTCAGTCTTAAATATGAGCACACACTTTTCATCAAGAAAATACATATGAACCAACAATCCTTTACAATGCAGGGAGTCAGACAGCATGTCCCCATCCGCTTGGGAACAATCCGATCTGAAGAGAGTCCTGTGAACTTGTAGCCAGGCAAAGGGCAGATTTTTATTCATGTGAGTCAACCAAAATAAATCCCAACAGATCATGAGACTACTTCATGCGTCTGCTATGATAATCCCCTGGTAGCTGAGACAAAGGTTTGATATCTCACATCCGAAAAATGATCTCTTCTAGACTCCGATGCAAATCACACGAATGTCACAAAACACCTAAAATTAATAGTACTATCTGGTAGGTGCAAAACAAGCTCAGTCATTGTTCTTAAATGGTATCAAATTTTCCTTAAAGACTGGTGTCCTGCCTTGCACATATGGTGAGAAAGAAAAGAAATACACACATATTTTTTCTTTTTTTTTTTCTTTTTTTTTTTCTCTCCTTCAACTCAGCCCATGTTCCAAATGGGCCAATGTTTGCTCGGGCTGAGAGGGAGAACGAGTCCTGCAATCCTTATGCAGCAAACAGACAATGGAATTGGTCATATCAACATAAATATGCAGGGCTACTGCCAAAATATAAGCCTTCATGGGCTGTGATTCAGAATTGGCTGACTGGAGTCAGAAAGAAACGGGAAAAAAAGTTATGTGTATTCAGGCCTTCTCAGAGCAATTTCCTTGCTGAACTTTGGGGGTGGATCAGAAATATTTTACTAGTGTATTTCCAAGATCCTCTCCCCGGGTTGCTAGGTTTTATCATTATAAGTTTGGCTTGAATGGGACTTGCAGTGTGTCTTGCATATCCTTTTTAAAAGTCATGCTTGGTGGGAGTTTGCATTTGCATTTGCTCTAATAAGACAGTACAGAAAGAAACTGTAGTACAACTCCCCACTGTCTGAGAGATGGGGACTTATTTTCAATTATAAAAGTCGCTTATTCCCATTGAAATAGGTGTGTCACCTCCTGCTGTGTTTTGTTTGCCTGACTGTGATGCATGTTATATGCAGCTGTTGGAAGCGTGCAGTGTGACGAGAAACAATCAATGTTCATTTTAAACTTTATTTAACTCCCAAGGAGACTGGATATTGCATAAACAGGATGTTACTATATTTAGAAAAGAGCTGCAATCATCACACTGGGTGCGATTTACAGTATATACTCTTCAGTTTTACAATGCAGGATGAGTCCAGTTAACAACAGGACAATATGAGGGCCAACTGAGAGCTTATTAGAGTCTTCTCAACTAAATGAGCCATAACATGGCAAATAGCTGTGTTGCGCAACACAAAACATCACACAGCCTCACTAAATGTAATGTGATTGTGTTTATTTAACTGCTCTGCAAGCCAGCTTGTCTAACCTTGAGGCTAGCAGCGCCCATACTGCATTGAGAATACCGGCGCTAAGTAATATAAAAGGCCTCAGGTCAGAAAACACTTCAAATTAAATCTTGAAAGAAACAGCCTGCATAGGAGCACTTCCTCCACATGCCTTCTCTTGCTACACATTCGGAGCAGCGGGGATTTAAGAACAAGGAAATGAAGATGATGCCTTCCTGTTAGCTGCATGTGGCTCAGACCAAGGCCAAAACTTTAGGAAGATGATCTAGCGGGATTTCAAACAGTGCTCTGACAGGTGCTGACTGTCTTCCACCTCCACTGGAAAAAAAAGAGAGAATCTCTCATCTTCAGATCACAGTTCAGACGCCTTCTATGTTGCCTCTTCAGCTGAGTGTTGTTCGCAGTTTACAGCATTTTGTCCGTGTCCAGAAGTAATAAACAATGCTCTTTTTGATAGTGACAGCTAGCACGGCTCCTCTTAATGATGTCAGAATATGAATACACACAGTTTTGGTTTGAAGTCTGCTCAGTGCAGCCTCAACTCTGAATCGCTGCCATAGTGACCATTTGGCATTGCAATTATTAGGTGGATTACTGGAGGGAAAATCAGCTATACAACACCTCGTTACCTCTGGTACAAGTGAAAAAAACACATTCATTTTCATTCCCTCATGTTTTATATTTTGACAGCAGCCCTGCTGGTTTGTACAGAACTGTCTATATTCTAAAGGTAAGTGCTTACATGGGTTTGTCCTCAGTAATAGTGTGCTTGACTTGAAAAATTATACTGTATCTGATATGATTAAAAAACAGAGAAAGAAATAGATATATATTCACAATTATTAAGGACAAAGCAATAAACTGCAAACATTCAGCTGTCTGCACTTTTTTAACAAACCGTGGAGCGCTGTGATACAGCCAGAGAAACACTACTGACGACAGAGCAGCGTGGTATATCAAGGATTCCTGTTAATGAGCCTCACTTACATTGTCATTACAGTGCACACAAATACACATCTATGACCAGATCTAAATATTACTTTAAGGTGGTAATTGCCGTGCCGGTAAATAATTGGACGAATTGCTGAATTGCTCAGAGGTAGTAAAAAATAAAATAATAAAATAAATGAATCAGTTTTTACAATGTGTGCTTGGCTGTTCTACAAAAGAAATATAGGCAGAAATATACAACAAACTGTCTTACCTCACTAGAATCTGTTGTGTGTGTGATGTGAGAGAGTAAGAGAAGACGTAAGGTGTGTGTGTGTGTGTGTGTGTGCATGTTTTTGTTGACTGATATTTCCAGGCAAACTATTGCGGGAGCTGTTTTCACATTTTTCAACCTGAACTCGCAGCAGTGAGGCTGTGATTGTTTGTGCATATTGACAACAACCACATCAAAAAAAAACCCTTCTGAAGGGATCCCCCAGCACAGACCTCCTTGGGAGGTGATCTGACTTCAGTTCGTCTTAAATGTGGTTAATCTTGTGGCAAAATGACTGTGCAAAACAGACGTGAGATCAGTGGTGTCATCCTTGAAGCCAGGACGGAATAATTACCGTGTAATTTCCAAACATCACTGTGCTGGAGATGAATAATAGTCTGCGGTGTCTGTCTCTCTTTGTCTCTCTCTCTCTCTCTTTGTCTTGTGTGTGAAAACAAACCATGATTAGCCTGTCAGATTCAGCTGATGATTACCCTGATCAATTTCAATAATGGCCCTATCTGTTTCATGCTGTTTTGATTTGGATATTGGCTCTTTTTCACACTGTGTTATCCCCAAGGGCCACAAAGGAACTGAGTTCAAAAGAAAAATTGAGGTGCACCTGGATGATGATGGACTACGACCTCGCTAGAGCTGAGGCGAGCCAGGGGAAGAGATCTGAATTTTCTTTTAAGAGAGGAAAAGATGAACCCGAACATAGCAGAGATCATTGGTTCTGTCGCTCTTCTCCCTTTGGGGGCCAGCTCAGTGTCGAGTGAGCTTGCAATAATTTAAAAATAACCACATGTGAAAACACACTCGATCAGAGCTGTGGGCTCATAAGAAGCGCATCGTTGCCCTGCCACTAAACAGGCACACACACACACTAATTTGTTTTAACTCACTGTTCCTGTTTGATGTTGTTTTCACAGAATCCTACAAATCCTTAAGTGCTGCACACAATCCAGTGATGTGGAGCACAGTTATCGTAGAAACCAACAGTCAAGAGATGCTCGTGTGTGCGTGCGTACACGGACACAAACACTGATGCGTTTTGCAAGAGAGGCATAACGTCTAAAAATTCCCTTCCACGTTACAAAACCAGAACTTCAAATCTTACTTGCTCTTAACACTGCGGGCCGGCGGGAACCTGAGTGCAGACCGGCAGTTTGAGTGAATTGTTTGCCAACATAAGACATGAATAAGATAAATTACTGGCTTTAATTCTTGCTGCCTTGTTGTGAGAGGTTTCTGATTGTTGCATAAAATCCTCACAACGTGCTCACAACTTTTTGTTTGCTGCCTCTCAAAACGCCGGTGGTGCTCCGCCTGCACTGATCTTTTCTCCAGAATAAAACAGAGATATGAGCTTCTTGTTTTTGCACGTATCCTGTCTTTTCTAACAATGCAAGCCTGTCTTTTATTTTGTTCTTTTGCTCGGACCTCTGCTCATTCTTAGTTATTGCAATTTGGCAATATGCCTGCAATTCTTTTCTTTTCAACAAGAGCTGGGAATGTCGTGTTCGGATAAGCATTTCACAGTCACAAATCGCATACTGTACATTTTGGTTTAAAGGTATCGATGGATTTAGATCTCTTATTTTTCCAAATTACCCCCATTTTAAACCCACATTAAAACACAACATGTTTACCCTCCTCATGTTTGTGAAAAGACAACACTATGGAACGTGTCACTGTGATTTGTTCGGTGCTGAGACTACAGAACAAAAGAGATTCCTGTGTATGTATAAGTACGGTGCTGTATAAACTGCTAAGTCTTTGGGTTATTGGTGTCTAAATACATGCAAAAAGAGTTTATTTTCTATGAACGTGACTTTAGTGAGCAGTCTCTAAGCCCCCAGCGCTGGTTCGGAGCATGGACAGGAACATTTTCTCAAATAACTGTTGTGTATGGCATGATATTCAAAGTAGCAACAGCATTAATTTTCATTAATTAAAGTCAGACATTGACTCCACACAAGTGGAGCTCCATTTTTACCTACTGAATTATAATAATTCTTGACACCATTTTTGTGTACAACTGTACTGGTAAAAGAAAAAAAAGACAAAGACAAAGACATAAAACTAGGATATTTGTTCTAAATAATTACAACTTCATATTTTCATTTTTTTCAAAAAAAGAAATTCAAAACTAAAAAAATAATTGAAAAAAATAAAATTAAAAGATTAGCATAACACAACTGCAAGTATATCACTATAATTGTGAGAACAAAAATACTTGAAGGTCAAAAACAATTGCTTTCAACAACCAGACTGAATGATAATTATTATACATTAAAATATGATAATACCAGGCTTTCAGCCTCGGGGTAACCTAAATTCCTTCAGCTTCACTGTCTCGGTTTGACTTTGAGGTATTTAACATTCACCTCTCATACTTGCTGTAAATTTGCCTTTTCCTGGAGTTGAGATGAATATGCAATGCAGTTAAAAATTAATACAAATCAATTTGAATAAGAGACACCACATTTAAAACAAAATATTGTTCTTTTTTTTCCCGAGACATTTACATAAAGAGACAATTCAGAATAATATAATTTAGAGAGAAAAATATTCAACATGATTCAATTAAAGTGTGAAACATTTGTTACATCCTTCAAATCTAAAAAAAAAACAAAACGTTTGTTACGTACTCATTTAGTGGGTCAACATCATTATGTAGCAGGATACTTCATGCACTCACTGTGCATCAGTTTATGGTTCCAGTTGAAAAACAAACAAAAAATAAATCACACGCACACACACACACGCACACACACACACACACACACAAAATACTCGTGTTCAAATCCATTCCTCTTCAAAATCTGAGCAGGAAGGGCAGAAACACTAAGAAGAGGAGGCAGGTATGCGACTGCACTCCCATCGCGCCATCGCTGCCGTCTTGAACTGCTCTCGGTCCTGACGGGGAAAGAAGCAAAAACAACACCTAAGTTCACCACCGGAGATTGTTTTTTTTCTTTGTGTTAGCACTACTGGAGGTAAGCATTAAAATATTTCCAATTTGCTAATAACACTTTCTTTCAGCACAACACTTCATGTGTAACTTTGTGATTACTGTGATTTATACACTGCAAACCTGGATGAAAACACTGGGAGACTTCACGCTGTATTTTCTCCATGCAAACCGGTGTGCATAATTAGTGATTAGTTATCACAGTGATTACAGTTCATTGTTTAGAATTACAGAGGGGGGGGTTAGGAGGCAACGTATTGCAAGTCACTTGGCATCAACACAGTTTAAATGCTCTGCGGCTGCTGTAGTGCCAAAGTGTCTCCTGCAAAAGTTCACAGGCAAAATCTGTGGATGAAACCATCTCCATTTACATACAGTACAACTAATCTGCAACAGCTAATGCACTTTGAGAGAAACGCAATAAGGCTTGGATTTTTTTTCATGAACATAAACAGGAAACATTTTTAATGAAGAGATAAGTTGAAAAAAACTCACTTCACTTTAATGATGACACAACTAAGATGGAGGAATTTGATCATGCGTGTTGATGTTAATGCATGCTGACGTTCATTAGCAATTTGTTTTCTTACAGTATGTGTATCTGCTCACAACTAAAGTCATTCAGTAATACTTAAATGTACTTATTCAATGCTTATTTTATTCAGATCTGACTAAAGTACTAGATAATAAATATAGCACATATTGTATAAAGTATGTAGACTACATAGATGAGATAGCATATGTGTTGGAAGTATTATTTTCAACATGTTGATCAGATTCTTACTTAAGTCTTTAATACATTGTATTATTTCGAGTCACAATGTGTCAACAGTATTTAGTGACGGTGAATGGAATTCCCAAGAATCTGCCGCTGAAATATAATTTTATGATGCAAAAACTCAAACGCATTGTGCTCTTTTCAGGGATGAGCCAAGTTTCATCTAAGTGAAAAGCAGTGTGCGAGGATTGAGGACACATTTTTAACTTTGAAGCTCGTAACACAATGACTACTCATTTCCCCTGGATTTCCATGAGTTCACCACAGTTTCCTTTGGGGCATCTATCCAATTACTGTGCCACAGTGGATTATCCCTAATCCTGCATACGGCTAATTAGAATAATGACGTTCACTCATAGCCAAAAATCAAAGCCATTAATACAACTGTGTTAATGGAGTGCGTTTGCTTACAAGATGCTGCAACCAGCAGTCACAAGGACACGTTAAAATGACAAGATGGCTGAGGTGTTTTTCAATACTGCAGCCTTCAGTGAGATTCTGCAGCGTTCTGTGTGTGTTTCCGTGTACGATGTACAGTTGAAATATGATAATTACAACTACAAACAAGCATCACACAAGCACAATGGTTGATAATGGAAGATGAAGAATACTTACAATGGGGAAAAGAGCATGCAAAAATGAAGCCATGTCACACAGAGAGACGGTTAGATTTGCAGAGGAGAAAGATGAAACATGGTTAACACAACAGGCTCCAATGACCATTTTCACAAAGATTCACAAGACATCTTCTTCTCTAAAGATGCTTTTTTTTTTCTTTTTGCCACACAGCAGCTTTAACACGTCAAATCATGAAGAGAACAAAAAGTTGTTCAAATATTAGAGTACAATTTCGACACGATCAAAGAGCCCAGAAATGATTTTGTCTCTTCCTGTCAAAACGCTGTGACGCTGCAGCCAACTTCCAGTTTGTGAAAATGGCAATGTTTGTCATGTGCTAGCATGCAGTTAATACTTTCGATCCGTGACAGTTGAAGTACATGCTGGTGTAGAATACTAACCTTGCAATAGCGTTGAGCTAGTGGGTTCAATTACCACTACACCAGGGGAACAAATGGAACAGAGCAACATATCGGAAACAGAGTAGCAACACATCATTGACAACAACTGTCAAAAGCATGAAAAATAAGCTGCTGAATGGACTTTTGCATTGTGGCTGCACAGTTATATACTTATATAAAATGATATAATCACACAAAGAAATAATGAAGCCAAAAGCCATTCATTAAACTACAGGTAGTATCAAAAGTCCATTTCAAAGCTGAAACAGTATTTTAAATCTAACAGTCACTCACTTGATAAACTAATAATCCACATAGTTCTTGACTTTAATGACATGTTCGGAGATATGTGGTCATTTCTTTGTTTGTTAACCCTCAGGAACAACAGTGTGCTGTTAAGTTGTGGATGTCGTTATAACTGCAATCATAACTGAGGCCTCAAAAAATCTGTTAAATGTGATGCCTCTCTGTCATTAAATCACGTATCTTTTACATTATTATTCCTTGCAACTCCATTCAGACATGGCGGGACATGTATAGAAATGCATACGCAATGCTTACTCACTATTCTTTGCCATATGGTGCACAAAAAGGAGCCAGCTTGACCGGCTTGAACTGATCATGGCTCATGTCTTATGAAACCAATATGTCAAAGCTGCCATCACATACATGTGAAGAGATGCATGTCTGAAAGGAACACGCACAATACCTCTGAAGAAATCAGTGAATACTTTCTGAGCATCACTTTTTATATTAACAGAATTTCCAGTATAAATTTAAAAAAGTATCCAAGAGCAGAAAGAGTTATTTTTATGCCTTTCATCTATGTGGGGAGCCAGCAGGAAGTCAGCTAACTGAGCCAGAGAAGGACTCTTTTGCTCATGCTCTTGCTCTACAGGCCCCAAACCACCGAAGCCTGACATGTTTTTGTGTGAATCAGAATTAATAAAGCGTCACCTTGGAACACAGCATTGGGTTATCTTCATACATTAATATTTTGAACCCACAGAACTGAAGGTACAGATCTATGTAGACTGTGGCTTCTCTTTATATATTTACTCTATATGGCTACATATTAATATTTATATTTCATATTTTGGTATAACAAGTTTCTGAGTCGGAAATAAGAATATTTCTATCTATAAAAATAGTTCAGGAAATGGGTTGCTCAAAAAAGATGTGGACTATTACTTTTCTTGGAGCATGCATTTAGCAGGTATGCTACAGCTGCGTCTTATTTGTATTTTCTGTTCTGCGGTGCTAAAAATGTGACAGACTCCTGCTGTACTCACCATACAGAAGGAAGCTCGTGTTTGCACTTCCAAGTTTGTTGATGGCGACACAAGTGTAGTTGCCATAATCTCCATCAGACACGTTAAAAAATGTCAACTTCGACAGTGATCCAGTGCTCACAATCTCGCCGTCAATGCCATTAAAGATCCTCAATGACAGAGACAAAAACATCACGATCAGACAGTGAATAGTGCAACAACAGAGAGCTGACCAGTAACCATCAATGAAATCTAATTGCAGCATGCACTCTCACTCACAAACACACACACTCACACACTTCTTCCATTTGCCAACGTAAAATGCAAATTACCTTCTGTCATCTTTATACCACTCAAAATCTGCCTCAGGCACTGCATCAGCCTCACACTCCAGCTCTCCTCTCTGGCCCAGAGTCACTCCGACATCTCTGCCCTCTGACACAGTTGGAGCATCTACAAGCAGTCAGCAACACATGAGAGCACCGCGATGAGAACTACAAGGCAGCGCGAGTCAAAGCTATCAGGAGAGGGGTCACAGCATTCGCACCTCTTTTAATTCATAGCTGTGATCCAACACCATGACCAGCAGAGAACGGGCATCAGGAGTTCAAATTATGTAGAATATTTATTAGATCGGTGAAACGGCAAAAAAAGCCCCAAACTTTCATTTAAAAAAAAATCAAATTGGTTAAAGAAAGTCATCAAGTTCATTTCCTGAAAATGTTGAATCGATTATCAGAAAAGTTGCAGATTATTTTTCTGTTGATCAAACAGACTATAAAATATCAGATAAAAACATTGTGCCTAGTTTTTAAACAGCCATTATTAAACTATTCTTTGCTAATTATGAAATAATTACTCCAGAGAACGTTTGATTCGGCGTAGCAATAGCTCTAATAAAGAAAAAAAATGATAATGCCAAATTTAATTAAAAATAAAATAGGATGAATTTTCTTGAAGATCAAGTTCAGCAAATGAGTAGTCAGGAAAAACCATGAAAAGACATTTTAAAGCTGCAATATTTACATAAGTTCAACATTTGAATGTTCACCACTAATACTTTAATGATCCTTTTAATTAGTTTTGATTTTGATATTTGGCATTTGCCGTTGACATCATGGCAGACACTAAAACCCAACTCAGTATTCAGCTTACAGTGAAATAAGACGGAGAAAAGCAGCAGAGACTCAGATTTGAGAAGCTGGAAGCAGAGAAATGTTTGGCAGCGATCATACTCACAGTTGACGGTGATGTCTACAGTCTGGACGTCTGTGTCGATATCGTTGACAGCTGTGCATTCGTACGTCCCTGCTCTCTGTCTGGAGATAGACGGAATTTCCAGGTACTCGTCGTCTGATGCCAGGTCCCCTGTGAGAGATCACACACACACAAAGTGGGAGGAAGTGGAGATGGTCATTCAGAGTTAATGCGACAAGTCAACAGCTGCGGCTCATTTTGACACTCTGCGTCACTGCTTGGCCTACTGATCATCGCACAGAGAGAAAAGGGTAATCGTTACAATGATGATTTAACACAATCTATCAGATTTATTCTATCTGGAAAAAAAATGGAAGATCTATTTTGGTATTCATGAAACACAGATCTTTGATTTCTCTGTTGGAGTTAATACTGAACTTCTCGTTAAGTTCAGCACTGGCAGCAGCAGCGACAGATCCTGTTAATTCCTTCAGCAACCTGATCTGGTATGACAGGCAAAAGCCACACAGCTACATGTGTGTCAAAACTTACACAGTCATGACATGTGCCCACCCTGCCTCTGCCTCTGATGCTTTTCTATTGTTTCCTTCAACGCGTACAAAGACGGCGTCTTGAGCTTCCTGGCATATTTCTGAGAGCGCTCGGTGATTAGTGCTTTGTTAAGCCCCCACTCATTATCACTTGTCTGTCAGAACTTTCATACTCTGCTCTTTTGTTTTGTACCTCTGAAGCCTGCGAGCGCACCAGGACCACGACTGAGATATGAGAATATGAACAGGGGAAAAATGCCAGCCCCACTGCTTTTTCTTGTATCAATTTGACACACTTGACAGAGACACTTAACACAGCACTCAACGTAAAGAACAAAAGACGTAATTGACTTCAAGCCTCCTCCCAAGATGTTGGTCGGTGACAGTAATAAATTGCACATGGATTCACTTTGCTGGGTTTAGACACATTACTGAATTGCACCTGGGAAGGCTGTTATAGAGAGAAACCCTCGCTGGCACACTGATCACCTGACGAGAAGTGTCAGGTGGACTCATATAGGTGTGCAAGTTCCACTGTTCTTTTTTTTGCATGGCTTCCTCTCAAAAGAGGATGCTCCGTTTCACCAACAGAGACCGCAGCGTCAGTTAAAACCACGCCGCGATCCTCTGAGGGGAGATAATCAAGACGAGGCTGCGGGTCCTCACATTTTATGGCATGTGTAGCCTCACATTAGCATAAGCAAGTCCTTCAGAACGACACATGAAATCAATGTTTGTTTATAGTTCGTGATCTCAAACATATATATTTAGCCAAGTGGGAAATGTGACTGTAATTATGAATGCCACCAGATGGCATCGTCTCGATTTGAGTGCTCCCAGCGAGCGCAAAAGATACTCAGAAACAAGAGACATGGAAAGAGGAAGCCATCTTGTTTGCACACACCATGTAACTGGTGAACCACCACATGAGTTAGTATGTAGTGAAATGCTACACTGCCATTGTAAGACTGCAAGACGCATGAATGCAAGATTGTGAACTGTGAATCTGTTGGCTCTTTGTGTTGTAGGGATGAGCCATTATAGCCACTGTTGCACTCTGTTACACTCATATTTTCTGCATGCACTTGTGCAGTGTTTTGCAGTGGATGTTTTAGCACCAGTAGTTTAGACTTATTGATTCCTAGGTGTTGCCACTTAAGCAGACTAGATAGGTTAAAGTGTTACAGTGTATCAAAGGAGGATCCTCAGTACTCAGTTTTTCTGCTGCACAGAAGGCAGAGAAGTCTGTTTTGGGTTAAAAGTTGTATTATTTCTGTCATGCTACACGAAAATAAACAATAGCTGCAACAAAGGTACAAGATTCCTCACACACAACTATTATTAATTAAGTAATGATATGTCTAATATGGTGTGAATGCTTGCTGATGTTCAGTCTATGGAAGCACAGTTCCTAGCATGGCAAACAGAGTCACTATTTAACACTTAACAGTATTGGGAGACTAGCTATATACATATGCAGGACAAATATACATGCAGCAATGTAGATATCACAGGCCGTGTATTTAATGAGTGAGGTGGTTATTTGAACTGTCATCTACCGCATATGGATAAAGAGACAAGATGCATCAGGATTTCTCAGCTCAGCAGGTGACTGAGTCGTTGCATGAGCTTCACAATAACTAATCAAAGCAACATGTCACACTGCTGGGGTAAAAGAAAATCCTGTGACTCTGTGAAAGCTGGAGAACGTAGATGATTGGCTTAATCCAACAAATACAGGCGGAGATGTGAAACACAGATCCATTCTGGATTTCATCGCAGGTTAGAAACAACCAAGACAAAGAAATATGTCATCAAATGTTCCTCCCTTTTCTCACGCTAACTGGCGGCTCATTATTTCAACTGCTGCTAATTAAAGATAACTCTCTCAAAGGCAAAAAATTCAACTTTCTGCAAGCCAGTGTCAGTGCAAAGATTGGAGAAAGAACCGCTTTGTGACACCACGCTGCTGTCGGACTCTGTGTTTTCACAGTTGAGCACAAGAGTCTCTTGTAAAATGAGCAAACTAATCTTGTCACATCGATTTCATCTGCAGCCTCTCAGTTAAACACCGTGCATATCACATCAGTATCAGATCAGATGTTCTCAGGGTTAGGTGTTTCTGAATCTTTGACAGTCTGAGTCATTTAAACCTTCAGAAACATACAAATATGAAAGCCCTGCATAATTTCAATTACAGATTTGAAAGGATTTGACATTATCCATATCATTACATATCCAGTATATCCTACAGTGGGATTACTGTATAATCCTACACTGATTTTGCCAACATCTATGAAAAAATCATTTTAAAGCAGCTGACATAGCGCTCAGATAGACCATCCACACGCAAATTCCTTTCTCAACGATGTGTTTATCATATAATAAGCATAAACAGTGAAAGATAAGTATTCATTTATTCATAGTATTGCATCATTAGTTCAATTCACAGGCCTTCACCTGCCCGCCTACTCCACACATCAGTACATCGCCTTCATCTGCAGGATTTGTTTGATCAGCGGGCGACCCCGGTGTTGATTTGACAGCTTGATAAATTAACTCATTGTCTACACAAACAGGAGACAGCTGTTTGTTTCCCGTTTCCCTCATCAATGTTGGTTTCTTTTAAGCGTGACAATGATCGTTCCTGAACTCTTAAACAAGTGTTTATTAAGGTAACCATGACGACAGAGATCTCATGATGAAGTTGTCATTTTAACAGTGCAATGTTTGTTTAAAGCTAGCCGAGTCCTTCCTACCAACATTCTGGAGGGCATGCACAAGCAACAACATATTTTATTTTTTAATTTGGACTTCTTGTTCATATTAAGTCACCTTTCACCCAGTCAGTGCACTCTGCACTCTTCCCTAACGTGTTCAAAATAACAGTACACTTGTGTATTTCTCAAAGCACAATGGTTACTCCCAAATCATTTAACCAATCTCGCTATTTGCATTCATTCCTGAGGCCACTCCATAGTAAATCATAACCTCCCTGTCAAACATACACACGCTATCACCATCATATTATTTTCTTTCAGAACGCACAATGCTCCTCCACCTACACCAGCTTCCAGAGCCTCGGCTGGCTCGGCTCAGAGGTCGCAACCCTTCAAATCCCCCGTCTCTCATTTACATAAACTCACCTGCACCATCACTCATTTGAATGTAAAGTGTTTAGCCAGCGCGAGGCAAACGATCCTGCATCATAAATAAAGTAATAAATCATTATTATCTTGTTGTCTTCTCCCATCAGGGCTGCACTACTGAGCCATTTCATGTGCTGCTGCTGTCAGTCTGACCAGCAGTCACCTGACTGTGGAAGTAAAGCACAACAGTGCACACCACGTGCCAAAGAATGATGTTTCTCTTTATGTGTGCTAGAGAGAGAACAAATGTTGCCACAGCAGAAACAAAGAGTTCACAGGACTCTCCAGTATCCACTACACAGCACGACTCAAGCTCTTTATAGACTTCTTCCATTTTAATGGATATGTGTTCAAAAAACATTCATAAAAGCATCACCACTGATATTTTACTAGTTTTCACCTCGGGCAAAGTACATTTTTTTCTGAACTCTACAAGCGACCAGCCTTTCTAATTTATGAGTCTTTGTTAAAGAGGACTGCTGGCTTTGTGACCAAGTCATTAGCGAGATAGTTCTGTGTCCTGCACTGCCATCAAAGTGACATGGCAGGACATCGGGGAGACTAGACAGGAGAGGGTGGTCAGGAGAAGAAAGCAAAGAGAGCCAGGAAGTCTCTGGAGAGGCCGACAGAAGATAATGTACCCTTTCTGTGTCCCTGAAATGCCATCCTCAAACTCAAGGGCAAAGAAGAAAATGGTGTAGAAAATGGAAAGAGAAAAATATATTTGTGTGCAGGGCAAGGGGAACAACTTTGGAGTTGGGAAAAAAAGGAGGAGAGCAGATGCTTGAGGGATATAGGCATTTAAGGAGAGGGAGCAAGGGGATATGGTGAGGTTGGATTTAAATTGATGAATCCAAGCAAAGGGGAGAAAAAGAAATAGAAGGAGAACGGCAGAAAGAAGCTGTTAACAGACAGAAATGCACACATAACCAAAGAGAGAGTGGGAGTTTAGATTGTGATACCGATGTTGTCTTGAGGGAAAGGCAGTCAAAGTGAAATGCGTCGAAGAAAAAGTGACGAAGCTTTTGTTACCTAGACAAGCTGAGAAAGAATGCTTATTGAAAGGATGTTCATGAAGACAATGAAGGAGAGCAACCGACTGCTGCTGCACTGCAGCTTGAGCCTTAAACTGTGCCTCCTCTGTACGAGGTAAATATATATGGTTATTTTCCCACTGATTATCAGCCTTCGGCATATGAAATTCCTTAATATGTCAGGCCTCCTTTGATGCATCATCCTCTTTGAAGAAAACAAACATAAAAGGGGAGAGTAGAAAAAAGAATACAGTAACACAGGGTTCTACATATTAGTGCAATGCAATAAAGCAGCTTTACTTCTATTGAAGAGGTTTGGCAGTGAGGAGAATCTGTTGTGACAGTATGGTTTGGATTTGACCCATCAATAGCATGCATATTTCTGAGCATACAAAGAAAAATGAGAACCATGGCTGCTGCTAATCTCTCAGGCCATAGGTCCATTTGTATTTCAGATATACTAAAGGAGAAGCAGCTGTGTAAGTGAAGGTTATATTATGTGAGCTGAAGCGATGAGCAATGTTGGGTATGTAACAAGGTATGAAAGAAATCATACTTCTTACTTCTGTATGCTAAAAAAAAGAATACTCTCTTCTTCAGAGATGACTCCCTTTCATGACAACAAAAAGAAGAGCGTCGACAATCCTATCCAATTAACTGGTTCAATAAAATAGAGCAAGATAGGTCTAGAAACCATTGATGAACCCTCTGTTATAAAAGTGACCTTTTTTTAGTGCTAGTGTCTATCAGTCCAGGGACAGCAGATGAAAAGTAGCTAGTACATAAAGTACCTGCTACAAAAAAATGAAAGGATTCTGAAAAAGGAATTTGATTTTTTTTTCTTTCTAAAGAGAATAAAAATCTCATTTCTCAACCTCACATTTTTGTGTTTAATAGTCCACTTTGTATGCAATTTGCATACAATTTACCCGATGACATAAAAATGACCAATCTTTATAGTCAAGTTACCATTAACATTAATAGAACTGTCATCATACAACTCACAGTAATCTATAAAATATGATACATTATAGATTAAATCTGTCTTAAAGGGGTGACATGTGGTAGATGTAGACAAGAAGCTGTGATGTGTGGTAACCAGCACGTGGAAGGGAGCTCCAGACAAATACGTTTTTATTCTCTATCAATCAAAATCGAGAGTACTGGTAGGTATTTCTTTTTTTGGTGGGACATATGCATATTGATACAAGGAACCCTTCATAATGAAACACTATCTTACAATATCATAAACCAAAAAAATAGCCTTCAATTCAATTCCGACAAATAATCAAAACAAACCCAATGCCAGTAACCAACTACCTTTTATACTCTTATACTGATGACCCCATGGCTGCATGTTCACTGTCCACTGGTACAAGTGGAGCGCCAAGACACGGAAGGAACTGTTTCCCCAGAGGAGATGAAAATAGCGATTTTAAACAAAGTTTTTCCAGCAGAAAAATGTCAGAAAAACTTGAATGGATTTTATGTTTAGTTTCTTGTGCTCAGACACAGCAGTTCATGAGGAGTTTAATGTCAGAACAAGAGTGCTTTTTTGCTGCTGAGAATACAGAAAAAAAAAAAAAAAAACTCTTGTAAGGTAGAGTTTTAGTGGTGATTTGTGGTTTAATAATACAATTTGTGGAAGACAGCGAACAGAGCATTGGTACCAACTGATGGAGAACAACTGTTCGGAAAGAATTTTAGGTAAGTTGTCCCTGTAACGCAATCATTGAGGACAACAGTATTCCACATTTGTCTTTTTAAATCTACATTTCATACAGCAACAGGCCATGCAGGTCTGTTCAATTTGTCTGGAAGTGTTTTTGGACTGTGCACACGTTGCTGTGTGTAACGGGCATACTCCAGAGTTTACAAGATTAGCATAGAGATTAAAAGTTTAAAAGCCCATTATGAGCCATAAAGGCTGTGTCTTGGGGACTCTACTGCACTCCACAATATGATATTTGGGGAAAATGAGAAAAGTATTGCTATTTGCTATTCTTAACCAGGGTGTATCCCCTCAGGAGTGTGTGGTCAGCAAATCTCCTGTTTACACTGAAAAAAAAAATAAAATAAATGAACCGTGGTCACCAAAAAAAGTAGAATTCATTTTCTCTGGAGGATGAATATCCACAGCAAAATAATGAAGTCCAGATATTAGTCTATGAGACACACTGTGATGAATTAAAGTGATAATGAAGGGTGGACAGACCCAAATCATTAGAAATCATCCTGCGGGAACCAGGAATCAAAATATTTGTTGTAACTTCTGTCATGAGAAAAAAAAGAGACTAAAAATCAAAGCAACCTTCCATAACATAAACTATGATGACAGCTAGCACAAACTGTGAAAATGCTCATGATCATTTAAGGAAAGGTGAGTCAATGTGGACTTCATCACAAGACTAGGGCTAAAACTAAGCAAGTTCCAAACTTAACACTGCCGTGAACGTCTAAAGTGGTATTGATGTGGTATGACAGTGTTTAAGTTATCGCTTTCACCTTCAAAAGGGTAAAAAAAAAAAGTCCAATCTACTACGACTGCAAACTCCATCAACTCCAACTTCAAATGAATCTTTGCAAGCAACCTGGCCTGTGCAAATCTGGAAAACTTTTATTGCTTCTAGGCCAAATTCAATCATGTGCATGTTCATTCCAGCTCTCTTAATGCACCGGGGCGTAGGCCGGCCGCCTGGACTGACAAACTTTGCAGTCAGGTTGTGCGGCCTTGTGGGAGATACCGAGGATCACTTTTGATCCGCCACAAGCCCCTAAAGCCATCTATCTATCAAAGGTGAGGGGGAGCTGGGTCACAGCTGTGTGAGAGCCCCGGCCTCAGCCTGAAATCATCAATCTTTATGCACACACACACACATACACACACAGCACATCTTTATTTATTTAATTCACTCTTTTTAACACCCCGGAGTGCTTGCAATAGCTGGGCTCACAGTGAATGGCCCCAGGCTGGAGGAGAGTTGCTCTGCAGCTGGGAGATACTGGAACAGAAGTTTGGACTACAGCAAGTGCTGGGACATTTTCTGCTCTGCTCTGCTGCTCTCTCTGAGTCAGGGTGACAACTGTATAGTGTAACTCTGTGTATTCTTACCAAGCTTGCTTATGGGGCCCTTAGTGGAATACTGAAGATGAAACTGATAGGGAAAAGGTAACTAAAAGAATAGCTCAGATTCAGCACACTGAAAGTGAACAAAAACAACCCCAAAAAAACCCAACTGAAAATGACTGAATCAGTGCTGTCTTTTATCTTGCATGAGGAAAATCAAAACGACAGCTTCTCAAGCTAGTGCTAGTCTATTTACATTTCCATCCCACACTAAACTAAAAGCCAATAGACATCCTGGAATTGTAGTTTTGTTGGTGCATGCAAAAAAAAAAGATCTTCACTATGAATTTCAATGTATTTTCTCAGATACGGATTTTAAACAGATAAATAAACATAAGCCACCAGTCACTGCATATGTTTTGATCATGAAGGGTGCTCAGATGAGAAAAGAATAATAAACGCCTTTGAATGGCACTGCCGTCCTGGAAAATGGGTTGTCTCACACAGAAACCGTCACTCAGTTTGGTGACTCTGCAGAAGTGTTGCCACACAGACAGGACAGAAACAAACTTCCACAGCTGTATCTCACAGTGTGCAGACACAAAGCAGGAATCAGAATCTGTGACCTAACTATCTATAAAACATTAGTTTTAAAGCCTTTGCTTTATTTGATAACCCACCATGTGATGCAAAGATGCCACAAACACATTGTGGGTGAGAAGTCACCAAGACACCCTCTACAACTGTAGCTTGTAGGCAAAACTGATCTTACATGTAAACATCATTAACCACATGAATCACTCAGCTCGTCTTCATGAATAAGAATTCAGGTGAAGGAGGAAAAATGTATGAAAATGTGTTTTTATGACACAATACTAATCCATACTAAATCCATCCACTAGCAATGAATGACTCAGGTTTCTCAATCTCCTCCCACATCAACATGTATTTATAGGCAATTATAACAGACTGCACCTTCAGGAGGCCTGACAAGAAAAAAAACAGCTCTTGTTTTTCACACCATAAGTCAGGAAGTTAAAGCAGAAATGAAACCAGCTGTTGGATCCAGTTAATGAGATTTCACAACAATAGTTCCCAGAGATAGCTGACCGCTTCAGTCCCACGTCTTGGAAACACGTGTCGTCCCCTCTGGCCCCGCAGTCAATTCTGTTAGACCTTTCTGTCCTCAGTCTAACTCGCTAATTCACGATTGTCTAATTAAAAATTACAAAAGAGTGAGCGAACCACTCTCTCTCTCTGTCTGTCTCTCTCTCTCTCTCTCTCTCTCTCTCTGTGTCTCTCTCTCTCTCTCTGTCTCTCTCTCTCTCTCTGTCTCTCTCTCTGTCTGTCTCTCTCTCTNGTGATCCAACACCATGACCAGCAGAGAACGGGCATCAGGAGTTCAAATTATGTAGAATATTTATTAGATCGGTGAAACGGCAAAAAAAGCCCCAAACTTTCATTTAAAAAAAAATCAAATTGGTTAAAGAAAGTCATCAAGTTCATTTCCTGAAAATGTTGAATCGATTATCAGAAAAGTTGCAGATTATTTTTCTGTTGATCAAACAGACTATAAAATATCAGATAAAAACATTGTGCCTAGTTTTTAAACAGCCATTATTAAACTATTCTTTGCTAATTATGAAATAATTACTCCAGAGAACGTTTGATTCGGCGTAGCAATAGCTCTAATAAAGAAAAAAAATGATAATGCCAAATTTAATTAAAAATAAAATAGGATGAATTTTCTTGAAGATCAAGTTCAGCAAATGAGTAGTCAGGAAAAACCATGAAAAGACATTTTAAAGCTGCAATATTTACATAAGTTCAACATTTGAATGTTCACCACTAATACTTTAATGATCCTTTTAATTAGTTTTGATTTTGATATTTGGCATTTGCCGTTGACATCATGGCAGACACTAAAACCCAACTCAGTATTCAGCTTACAGTGAAATAAGACGGAGAAAAGCAGCAGAGACTCAGATTTGAGAAGCTGGAAGCAGAGAAATGTTTGGCAGCGATCATACTCACAGTTGACGGTGATGTCTACAGTCTGGACGTCTGTGTCGATATCGTTGACAGCTGTGCATTCGTACGTCCCTGCTCTCTGTCTGGAGATAGACGGAATTTCCAGGTACTCGTCGTCTGATGCCAGGTCCCCTGTGAGAGATCACACACACACAAAGTGGGAGGAAGTGGAGATGGTCATTCAGAGTTAATGCGACAAGTCAACAGCTGCGGCTCATTTTGACACTCTGCGTCACTGCTTGGCCTACTGATCATCGCACAGAGAGAAAAGGGTAATCGTTACAATGATGATTTAACACAATCTATCAGATTTATTCTATCTGGAAAAAAAATGGAAGATCTATTTTGGTATTCATGAAACACAGATCTTTGATTTCTCTGTTGGAGTTAATACTGAACTTCTCGTTAAGTTCAGCACTGGCAGCAGCAGCGACAGATCCTGTTAATTCCTTCAGCAACCTGATCTGGTATGACAGGCAAAAGCCACACAGCTACATGTGTGTCAAAACTTACACAGTCATGACATGTGCCCACCCTGCCTCTGCCTCTGATGCTTTTCTATTGTTTCCTTCAACGCGTACAAAGACGGCGTCTTGAGCTTCCTGGCATATTTCTGAGAGCGCTCGGTGATTAGTGCTTTGTTAAGCCCCCACTCATTATCACTTGTCTGTCAGAACTTTCATACTCTGCTCTTTTGTTTTGTACCTCTGAAGCCTGCGAGCGCACCAGGACCACGACTGAGATATGAGAATATGAACAGGGGAAAAATGCCAGCCCCACTGCTTTTTCTTGTATCAATTTGACACACTTGACAGAGACACTTAACACAGCACTCAACGTAAAGAACAAAAGACGTAATTGACTTCAAGCCTCCTCCCAAGATGTTGGTCGGTGACAGTAATAAATTGCACATGGATTCACTTTGCTGGGTTTAGACACATTACTGAATTGCACCTGGGAAGGCTGTTATAGAGAGAAACCCTCGCTGGCACACTGATCACCTGACGAGAAGTGTCAGGTGGACTCATATAGGTGTGCAAGTTCCACTGTTCTTTTTTTTGCATGGCTTCCTCTCAAAAGAGGATGCTCCGTTTCACCAACAGAGACCGCAGCGTCAGTTAAAACCACGCCGCGATCCTCTGAGGGGAGATAATCAAGACGAGGCTGCGGGTCCTCACATTTTATGGCATGTGTAGCCTCACATTAGCATAAGCAAGTCCTTCAGAACGACACATGAAATCAATGTTTGTTTATAGTTCGTGATCTCAAACATATATATTTAGCCAAGTGGGAAATGTGACTGTAATTATGAATGCCACCAGATGGCATCGTCTCGATTTGAGTGCTCCCAGCGAGCGCAAAAGATACTCAGAAACAAGAGACATGGAAAGAGGAAGCCATCTTGTTTGCACACACCATGTAACTGGTGAACCACCACATGAGTTAGTATGTAGTGAAATGCTACACTGCCATTGTAAGACTGCAAGACGCATGAATGCAAGATTGTGAACTGTGAATCTGTTGGCTCTTTGTGTTGTAGGGATGAGCCATTATAGCCACTGTTGCACTCTGTTACACTCATATTTTCTGCATGCACTTGTGCAGTGTTTTGCAGTGGATGTTTTAGCACCAGTAGTTTAGACTTATTGATTCCTAGGTGTTGCCACTTAAGCAGACTAGATAGGTTAAAGTGTTACAGTGTATCAAAGGAGGATCCTCAGTACTCAGTTTTTCTGCTGCACAGAAGGCAGAGAAGTCTGTTTTGGGTTAAAAGTTGTATTATTTCTGTCATGCTACACGAAAATAAACAATAGCTGCAACAAAGGTACAAGATTCCTCACACACAACTACTATTAATTAAGTAATGATATGACTAATATGGTGTGAATGCTTGCTGATGTTCAGTCTATGGAAGCACAGTTCATAGCATGGCAAACAGAGTCACTATTTAACACTTAACAGTATTGGGAGACTAGCTATATACATATGCAGGACAAATATACATGCAGCAATGTAGATATCACAGGCCGTGTATTTAATGAGTGAGGTGGTTATTTGAACTGTCATCTACCGCATATGGATAAAGAGACAAGATGCATCAGGATTTCTCAGCTCAGCAGGTGACTGAGTCGTTGCATGAGCTTCACAATAACTAATCAAAGCAACATGTCACACTGCTGGGGTAAAAGAAAATCCTGTGACTCTGTGAAAGCTGGAGAACGTAGATGATTGGCTTAATCCAACAAATACAGGCGGAGATGTGAAACACAGATCCATTCTGGATTTCATCGCAGGTTAGAAACAACCAAGACAAAGAAATATGTCATCAAATGTTCCTCCCTTTTCTCACGCTAACTGGCGGCTCATTATTTCAACTGCTGCTAATTAAAGATAACTCTCTCAAAGGCAAAAAATTCAACTTTCTGCAAGCCAGTGTCAGTGCAAAGATTGGAGAAAGAACCGCTTTGTGACACCACGCTGCTGTCGGACTCTGTGTTTTCACAGTTGAGCACAAGAGTCTCTTGTAAAATGAGCAAACTAATCTTGTCACATCGATTTCATCTGCAGCCTCTCAGTTAAACACCGTGCATATCACATCAGTATCAGATCAGATGTTCTCAGGGTTAGGTGTTTCTGAATCTTTGACAGTCTGAGTCATTTAAACCTTCAGAAACATACAAATATGAAAGCCCTGCATAATTTCAATTACAGATTTGAAAGGATTTGACATTATCCATATCATTACATATCCAGTATATCCTACAGTGGGATTACTGTATAATCCTACACTGATTTTGCCAACATCTGTGAAAAAATCATTTTAAAGCAGCTGACATAGCGCTCAGATAGACCATCCACACGCAAATTCCTTTCTCAACGATGTGTTTATCATATAATAAGCATAAACAGTGAAAGATAAGTATTCATTTATTCATAGTATTGCATCATTAGTTCAATTCACAGGCCTTCACCTGCCCGCCTACTCCACACATCAGTACATCGCCTTCATCTGCAGGATTTGTTTGATCAGCGGGCGACCCCGGTGTTGATTTGACAGCTTGATAAATTAACTCATTGTCTACACAAACAGGAGACAGCTGTTTGTTTCCCGTTTCCCTCATCAATGTTGGTTTCTTTTAAGCGTGACAATGATCGTTCCTGAACTCTTAAACAAGTGTTTATTAAGGTAACCATGACGACAGAGATCTCATGATGAAGTTGTCATTTTAACAGTGCAATGTTTGTTTAAAGCTAGCCGAGTCCTTCCTACCAACATTCTGGAGGGCATGCACAAGCAACAACATATTTTATTTTTTAATTTGGACTTCTTGTTCATATTAAGTCACCTTTCACCCAGTCAGTGCACTCTGCACTCTTCCCTAACGTGTTCAAAATAACAGTACACTTGTGTATTTCTCAAAGCACAATGGTTACTCCCAAATCATTTAACCAATCTCGCTATTTGCATTCATTCCTGAGGCCACTCCATAGTAAATCATAACCTCCCTGTCAAACATACACACGCTATCACCATCATATTATTTTCTTTCAGAACGCACAATGCTCCTCCACCTACACCAGCTTCCAGAGCCTCGGCTGGCTCGGCTCAGAGGTCGCAACCCTTCAAATCCCCTGTCTCTCATTTACATAAACTCACCTGCACCATCACTCATTTGAATGTAAAGTGTTTAGCCAGCGCGAGGCAAACGATCCTGCATCATAAATAAAGTAATAAATCATTATTATCTTGTTGTCTTCTCCCATCAGGGCTGCACTACTGAGCCATTTCATGTGCTGCTGCTGTCAGTCTGACCAGCAGTCACCTGACTGTGGAAGTAAAGCACAACAGTGCACACCACGTGCCAGAGAATGATGTTTCTCTTTATGTGTGCTAGAGAGAGAACAAATGTTGCCACAGCAGAAACAAAGAGTTCACAGGACTCTCCAGTATCCACTACACAGCACGACTCAAGCTCTTTATAGACTTCTTCCATTTTAATGGATATGTGTTCAAAAAACATTCATAAAAGCATCACCACTGATATTTTACTAGTTTTCACCTCGGGCAAAGTACATTTTTTTCTGAACTCTACAAGCGACCAGCCTTTCTAATTTATGAGTCTTTGTTAAAGAGGACTGCTGGCTTTGTGACCAAGTCATTAGCGAGATAGTTCTGTGTCCTGCACTGCCATCAAAGTGACATGGCAGGACATCGGGGAGACTAGACAGGAGAGGGTGGTCAGGAGAAGAAAGCAAAGAGAGCCAGGAAGTCTCTGGAGAGGCCGACAGAAGATAATGTACCCTTTCTGTGTCCCTGAAATGCCATCCTCAAACTCAAGGGCAAAGAAGAAAATGGTGTAGAAAATGGAAAGAGAAAAATATATTTGTGTGCAGGGCAAGGGGAACAACTTTGGAGTTGGGAAAAAAAAGGAGGAGAGCAGATGCTTGAGGGATATAGGCATTTAAGGAGAGGGAGCAAGGGGATATGGTGAGGTTGGATTTAAATTGATGAATCCAAGCAAAGGGGAGAAACAGAAATAGAAGGAGAACGGCAGAAAGAAGCTGTTAACAGACAGAAATGCACACATAACCAAAGAGAGAGTGGGAGTTTAGATTGTGATACCGATGTTGTCTTGAGGGAAAGGCAGTCAAAGTGAAATGCGTCGAAGAAAAAGTGACGAAGCTTTTGTTACCTAGACAAGCTGAGAAAGAATGCTTATTGAAAGGATGTTCATGAAGACAATGAAGGAGAGCAACCGACTGCTGCTGCACTGCAGCTTGAGCCTTAAACTGTGCCTCCTCTGTACGAGGTAAATATATATGGTTATTTTCCCACTGATTATCAGCCTTCGGCATATGAAATTCCTTAATATGCCAGGCCTCCTTTGATGCATCATCCTCTTTGAAGAAAACAAACATAAAAGGGGAGAGTAGAAAAAAGAATACAGTAACACAGGGTTCTACATATTAGTGCAATGCAATAAAGCAGCTTTACTTCTATTGAAGAGGTTTGGCAGTGAGGAGAATCTGTTGTGACAGTATGGTTTGGATTTGACCCATCAATAGCATGCATATTTCTGAGCATACAAAGAAAAATGAGAACCATGGCTGCTGCTAATCTCTCAGGCCATAGGTCCATTTGTATTTCAGATATACTAAAGGAGAAGCAGCTGTGTAAGTGAAGGTTATATTATGTGAGCTGAAGCGATGAGCAATGTTGGGTATGTAACAAGGTATGAAAGAAATCATACTTCTTACTTCTGTATGCTAAAAAAAAGAATACTCTCTTCTTCAGAGATGACTCCCTTTCATGACAACAAAAAGAAGAGCGTCGACAATCCTATCCAATTAACTGGTTCAATAAAATAGAGCAAGATAGGTCTAGAAACCATTGATGAACCCTCTGTTATAAAAGTGACCTTTTTTTAGTGCTAGTGTCTATCAGTCCAGGGACAGCAGATGAAAAGTAGCTAGTACATAAAGTACCTGCTACAAAAAAATGAAAGGATTCTGAAAAAGGAATTTGATTTTTTTTTCTTTCTAAAGAGAATAAAAATCTCATTTCTCAACCTCACATTTTTGTGTTTAATAGTCCACTTTGTATGCAATTTGCATACAATTTACCCGATGACATAAAAATGACCAATCTTTATAGTCAAGTTACCATTAACATTAATAGAACTGTCATCATACAACTCACAGTAATCTATAAAATATGATACATTATAGATTAAATCTGTCTTAAAGGGGTGACATGTGGTAGATGTAGACAAGAAGCTGTGATGTGTGGTAACCAGCACGTGGAAGGGAGCTCCAGACAAATACGTTTTTATTCTCTATCAATCAAAATCGAGAGTACTGGTAGGTATTTCTTTTTTTGGTGGGACATATGCATATTGATACAAGGAACCCTTCATAATGAAACACTATCTTACAATATCATAAACCAAAAAAATAGCCTTCAATTCAATTCCGACAAATAATCAAAACAAACCCAATGCCAGTAACCAACTACCTTTTATACTCTTATACTGATGACCCCATGGCTGCATGTTCACTGTCCACTGGTACAAGTGGAGCGCCAAGACACGGAAGGAACTGTTTCCCCAGAGGAGATGAAAATAGCGATTTTAAACAAAGTTTTTCCAGCAGAAAAATGTCAGAAAAGCTTGAATGGATTTTATTTTTAGTTTCTTGTGCTCAGACACAGCAGTTCATGAGGAGTTTAATGTCAGAACAAGAGTGCTTTTTTGCTGCTGAGAATACAGAAAAAAAAAAAAAAAAACTCTTGTAAGGTAGAGTTTTAGTGGTGATTTGTGGTTTAATAATACAATTTGTGGAAGACAGCGAACAGAGCATTGGTACCAACTGATGGAGAACAACTGTTCGGAAAGAATTTTAGGTAAGTTGTCCCTGTAACGCAATCATTGAGGACAACAGTATTCCACATTTGTCTTTTTAAATCTACATTTCATACAGCAACAGGCCATGCAGGTCTGTTCAATTTGTCTGGAAGTGTTTTTGGACTGTGCACACGTTGCTGTGTGTAACGGGCATACTCCAGAGTTTACAAGATTAGCATAGAGATTAAAAGTTTAAAAGCCCATTATGAGCCATAAAGGCTGTGTCTTGGGGACTCTACTGCACTCCACAATATGATATTTGGGGAAAATGAGAAAAGTATTGCTATTTGCTATTCTTAACCAGGGTGTATCCCCTCAGGAGTGTGTGGTCAGCAAATCTCCTGTTTACACTGAAAAAAAAAAATAAAATAAATGAACCGTGGTCACCAAAAAAAGTAGAATTCATTTTCTCTGGAGGATGAATATCCACAGCAAAATAATGAAGTCCAGATATTAGTCTATGAGACACACTGTGATGAATTAAAGTGATAATGAAGGGTGGACAGACCCAAATCATTAGAAATCATCCTGCGGGAACCAGGAATCAAAATATTTGTTGTAACTTCTGTCATGAGAAAAAAAAGAGACTAAAAATCAAAGCAACCTTCCATAACATAAACTATGATGACAGCTAGCACAAACTGTGAAAATGCTCATGATCATTTAAGGAAAGGTGAGTCAATGTGGACTTCATCACAAGACTAGGGCTAAAACTAAGCAAGTTCCAAACTTAACACTGCCGTGAACGTCTAAAGTGGTATTGATGTGGTATGACAGTGTTTAAGTTATCGCTTTCACCTTCAAAAGGGTAAAAAAAAAAAGTCCAATCTACTACGACTGCAAACTCCATCAACTCCAACTTCAAATGAATCTTTGCAAGCAACCTGGCCTGTGCAAATCTGGAAAACTTTTATTGCTTCTAGGCCAAATTCAATCATGTGCATGTTCATTCCAGCTCTCTTAATGCACCGGGGCGTAGGCCGGCCGCCTGGACTGACAAACTTTGCAGTCAGGTTGTGCGGCCTTGTGGGAGATACCGAGGATCACTTTTGATCCGCCACAAGCCCCTAAAGCCATCTATCTATCAAAGGTGAGGGGGAGCTGGGTCACAGCTGTGTGAGAGCCCCGGCCTCAGCCTGAAATCATCAATCTTTATGCACACACACACACATACACACACAGCACATCTTTATTTATTTAATTCACTCTTTTTAACACCCCGGAGTGCTTGCAATAGCTGGGCTCACAGTGAATGGCCCCAGGCTGGAGGAGAGTTGCTCTGCAGCTGGGAGATACTGGAACAGAAGTTTGGACTACAGCAAGTGCTGGGACATTTTCTGCTCTGCTCTGCTGCTCTCTCTGAGTCAGGGTGACAACTGTATAGTGTAACTCTGTGTATTCTTACCAAGCTTGCTTATGGGGCCCTTAGTGGAATACTGAAGATGAAACTGATAGGGAAAAGGTAACTAAAAGAATAGCTCAGATTCAGCACACTGAAAGTGAACAAAAACAACCCCAAAAAAACCCAACTGAAAATGACTGAATCAGTGCTGTCTTTTATCTTGCATGAGGAAAATCAAAACGACAGCTTCTCAAGCTAGTGCTAGTCTATTTACATTTCCATCCCACACTAAACTAAAAGCCAATAGACATCCTGGAATTGTAGTTTTGTTGGTGCGTGCAAAAAAAAAAGATCTTCACTATGAATTTCAATGTATTTTCTCAGATACGGATTTTAAACAGATAAATAAACATAAGCCACCAGTCACTGCATATGTTTTGATCATGAAGGGTGCTCAGATGAGAAAAGAATAATAAACGCCTTTGAATGGCACTGCCGTCCTGGAAAATGGGTTGTCTCACACAGAAACCGTCACTCAGTTTGGTGACTCTGCAGAAGTGTTGCCACACAGACAGGACAGAAACAAACTTCCACAGCTGTATCTCACAGTGTGCAGACACAAAGCAGGAATCAGAATCTGTGACCTAACTATCTATAAAACATTAGTTTTAAAGCCTTTGCTTTATTTGATAACCCACCATGTGATGCAAAGATGCCACAAACACATTGTGGGTGAGAAGTCACCAAGACACCCTCTACAACTGTAGCTTGTAGGCAAAACTGATCTTACATGTAAACATCATTAACCACATGAATCACTCAGCTCGTCTTCATGAATAAGAATTCAGGTGAAGGAGGAAAAATGTATGAAAATGTGTTTTTATGACACAATACTAATCCATACTAAATCCATCCACTAGCAATGAATGACTCAGGTTTCTCAATCTCCTCCCACATCAACATGTATTTATAGGCAATTATAACAGACTGCACCTTCAGGAGGCCTGACAAGAAAAAAAACAGCTCTTGTTTTTCACACCATAAGTCAGGAAGTTAAAGCAGAAATGAAACCAGCTGTTGGATCCAGTTAATGAGATTTCACAACAATAGTTCCCAGAGATAGCTGACCGCTTCAGTCCCACGTCTTGGAAACACGTGTCGTCCCCTCTGGCCCCGCAGTCAATTCTGTTAGACCTTTCTGTCCTCAGTCTAACTCGCTAATTCACGATTGTCTAATTAAAAATTACAAAAGAGTGAGCGAACCACTCTCTCTCTCTGTCTGTCTCTCTCTCTCTCTCTCTCTCTCTGTGTCTCTCTCTCTGTCTGTCTCTCTCTCTGTCTGTCTCTCTCTCTGTCTGTCTCTCTCTCTCTCTCTCTCAGGTGTAGCACAGTTCAGTTCATGATCATATTGGACTGGGATGAACGTGCTCTGTTGCTTTCATAGGCTATTGATTAGGTGTTGAAGAAAAGAACAAACAAAAAGCAGATTACCTAATTAGGCATTATTAGATACAAAAAACATGACCTTTTAACTTCCTATAACCAAGTATGTGTCATTCTCTAAAAACGCAAAGAATCATCAAATACATATTCAAAGACTGATTTTGATGTTTAATTCATTATGGGAGATTCTGTTTTATTGCATGTCTGCTTATTTTCTTGGTAACATCATGAACCACTCATTCCAGCTCAGCTTCAGCCTGATTAGTTTTACCAGTGTCTGGTCATCCTGCCTTCATTTGTGTATGTGTGTCACTTTCAAACAGGGTAACTAGGAACACAAAGAATAGGACCAAAATGCAGACTCATTGGCTGAACTAGGCCAGATGAATGCTTTTAATACACAAACGTGAATGTGCAAAAGCTCATGGATTGTCAGGCTCAAGTAGCAAGTAAACAAATCTGTAAAGCAGCAGGCCTAATTCAAAGTCCACAACAAGGCCATGTCCAAGAAAACAAAGCAGTAGTCTAAACCAGACAAAACTAAACACAAGGAATGACTGGAACGCTGGAAACTACAGTAGATGTTCTGAGCAAGCACATTGCGGAGGCGTTTCATCGCAGAATGAAGGGTGACGTGATAATGGTTTAAGTGTGGGTGCACAATCTTCCTTCCTGGAGGGCATTCAAAGTGATGCACTCATTTGCAGGAGAAGTAGACGGGTGCTGGTCAAGCTGTTTGCTCAGCATGCCTTCAAATGCTATCAAATGACTTACACCATGATTAGGTCACAGCAACAGAGCTGACTGACCCTTGGTCAGCCTAGAGCACAGTGGCAGCACATGTCATCGTGACTTGTTTAACCTTTTTGCTCTGAACCTCTTGAACACAGCGAATGCCGTTTTAAAGTACGGATGTTCTAAAACTTGAAAGCACGCAACAAAAGTGCGAGGTGAAGCATAAAGAAGCCAGCGAGAGCCGACGGTCTCTAATGAACGAGTTAATGTTATGTTTATCCACACAAAGCAGCGAGCCAAAATACTCCAGAGACACAATGCATCATCGCCTTTCAATGAGTCAGCGGTCCTTACTCTGACTCCCTGCTGGTAAACACTCCATCTCCTCATCAGGCCATTCAGCTGGTACATACAGCTGCTGTATGAGTATACAACAGAATGTGATCATGGGATGAATGTCAAATCGACATTTGACAATAATAATACACAATAAGAAAAATAACATTTTTTCACCTTTACAGCAGAGTGCAGCAAAAGGCTGGATCACCTTTCAAGCAATGATGCCTTTCCTTTTCAAACTTGGCCTTCAAAACAACAGACTTGCACGGGGATTTAAAATCACAAGTGCTGTAAGAGAAAATATGCTGCATTCCTTCATCTCCCCAGGACATTTTTGTGGATAACCCATGAAATACTGCAATGTTTTCATGACGTGACAGGACAATGAGCAGGTGTCTTCAGCATCTTTTCATGTTGGAAGTCCGAGATAGAGAATCCACAGTCTAGTGGGAGAGCCACTGATTACATGTCTATCCCTGGCTGAGATGACAAAAGCACAGAAATAGCTGGTTACGTATCCAGGAAGCCTGTTTGGGGGCCGGGAAGAAATGCAGTGCAACAATAGCGGACATGATCCAGGATGCCAAGAACCTAAAGTAACAGAACGGATGCCAGACATTGTTGGGACTGATGTTCACGTAAGAGATGGAACACCATACGTTAAATATATGTTTATTTGAGCTCTCTGGTGGAGTTACCTAAAGTGGCTTGCTTAATCGTCTGACAGATAAGTCTGTACATTCAGTCTACCAGGCAACAACAAACAATGATACAATTTAACTCCTACAATAAAGGCAGTGCCACTTAAGTAACCACGTCATCATGTCAGTGACACCCATCGTTTGACATTTGTTGGTCAAGATGAAACATCTAAGGTAGAGAACGTGTAATTTGGGGAAATTCTTTGTGATCTGTTTGGATTGTTTCACAATTAAAAACAGCCTGCGATCATTCACAACTATGAAAAACAAATGCTCCCATGCTGATTGCCTGTCTTAGGCCCTTTGACACCTTGGACAGATCTGGTTTTCCTCCCAGAGCCAGGCCCAAAAGAGAAGTGCTTCTCCCACAGTCTCACTGACAATTGACTGTGTAGTGTCAAATGCCCTGTGTGATACAAACTGACTGACAATCTCAGGACCATCTCCAACTATGATCCATTCCATGAAATTCTTCAGATATGCTTTCCCGAGTGTCTGTCATACACTTCAACTGTTCTCGTATTCTTCTGGTGGTGTGTCTATCCTGAGAGGAACAGAAACGATATGTGCAGTACTATCTTTCCAGATCCAGATTTGAAAGCTTGTTAAAAATACTGTCATGTTGTTTTTTTTCTGCAATTACTCATATATTTCTATGAGAAAATAAGGAAGCCCAAGAGTAAAGGAAAGTCCACTAAGTCCACTAAACTTTTAATTAAGTTGGGTCCAGGATTTTGGGGGGTTTAACTACTTAACATTGATGCAAGGTAGCAGAAGATAAGGAAGAGGGTGAAATGAGAATGGTGGTGAGGTTGCAATAAATTTGTAGCCAAACATTTATTTTGTATTTAACAAGCTTGATTGATTAAAGAAACTAGTAACTCAGTCAATTTTCTTTTCCTCTTCCACATTTCAACAGTAGTGGCATTACAACACTACTTTTAAGAGTAAGCTGTCCTCAGTAAACAGTGTTTAAGACCTCTGCTAAGGCTATAGTATTCTAATGGTACATTTTTGTATCCTACAAGAACAAGATCTTCCCACCCATGTTGGCAGGTTTTCCTCCTGTCTAGTTTTAACCACATTCTTGGCTTAGTATGGTAGGCATAAAACAACAGTTTGGAGATGGAGCTGAACAATTTGCAAACACTCCTTAAACAAACAAGTTTTATTGGTCATTAGAATCTGTGTGTCCCTCAACCGGAGTGGACAATGTCATTAACCGAACACCAATACTTTATGATGTACAACAAACATGGATAGCGTACAGTAAATACTGGTGCTCATCACCAATCTGTTGTTCATACGGAGACTGCAGGGTTCTGTTACACATAAATGCTGCACTTTTGTCCGCCTATGGGACACCCACATCACAGACTGATAATGTGAGTCAACAAGAAGATTCGCCAATCTCTGCAACAACCCTAAACGGTGTCACAATTTTGGAGATAACAAAGTTTTGTTTGGGCTCCTAGACCAAAAGAGTGTCAGTGAGCGAAGGCAAACAGCTTTGTCTCCTTAAAACAAAAGAGAGGCAACAAAGAAGTCCAACAACACAGGTGATAGCTTCCCCAGTCCCTTCTACACAGCCTGCGCAATAAAGTATGCACAAGCATGTACTGTAGCATTTTGCAAATTGGAGCCAATCAATAGCCCTTTTCACTGCTTATCTCCTTACAGACAGGGCAGTCACACTTGTGTCATATTAACATTTCAATTCCCAGATTGCTGCTTCAACACGAAGGACAGTGCAGATAAAAGAACAAAATCTTTCACATGTAATTCATTATGAATTCAAGTGAAGCAAGGACACAGTGGGATACTGAAACAGCAGCTAGCACTTAGTTTCCTTCTGTCTTTGGTAAGGAATAATGAGATAAATGCCGTTGAGAGCGTACAATACAGCTAACCCAATTTTGGACATACTTGCTGTGGCATGCTTGTATATTCTGCATAATATTCCACACTGTGTTAATGTTCTCTGCATTAATCCTGTCATTCAAAATCCCTCCACAACATTTACATCCATCCTATTATCCTAATTAATTAGTCCAAGAACAACAGGGTCAGTTTATTTTCCTGCGAACAATTACGTTGTAATGATGATCTGGAAACAGGTAATGATGGGTAATAAGTGAAGCGAGAAATCCACCAGGGGTCAAACAAAGTCAAAGACGGGGCGATAAACACAGAGGGCTGAGTGGAAGAGGGAAAGGGAGAGAGGGAAGGACGGTGAGGAAAATTAAGTAGGAAGAGGAAATGTGATACATTTACATGGCAAGTGTAAATGCAGCAGGAAACCCGGTCTGTAGCTAATGCACTTATTTACAGACAAGCATGTTACCTGAAGAAGAGATGAGTTTCCAGCTGATGGAAGGCTCCGGTTTACCGCTGGCTTGGCACATCAGGGTGACGTTGGAGCCTTCGTTTACCACAATATTTCTTGACAGGTTGATGATTTTCGGCGGTACTGTGAAAGCAAATGAAAAATGGGTAAATGTAATAAAGGGTGAAGGCAAATAAAGGGTAACACTGATTTTATACATCAACCTCAATTTACTTGTCATGAGACTCTGCATGTAAAAACAACAGTGGAAAGTATTTACAATTTTACAACAAAAATGTGTGCTACAAATTGGGGTGTGGAGTTGGAGTATGGAGGTTTAACGAAATCTAGTGAAGAGACATATCATTCTTGTAAGTGTACAATCCAGAATCTTTCAAGCTTAGCCCATCGTTGGAACAAAAAGTCAGGATAACCTGGCCTGTCTGTGCGTTTTGTTGTATATGGCTGGACCACATATGGTCAGTGTGCAATACTGTGGCCAAATAGAGATTCAGACATTCATTTGGACTGCCTGGCTTTTCTAATTAACTATTAACTCCCCCCCTGCTCTTTCATTCATTTCTATCTGCGGGTGATTGTTATTAAGGATCCCTTAACTGTCCACTCTCCGTCGTGAAGAGCTCTTTTTTCTCTCCTTCTCTGCTCTGTGCTGGACTGTTACAGTGTGCGACCATGATTCTGTTACTTACAGCAGTAAGTTTGCTGTTCTTTGCCAGTTTTCATTCCCTCGTGGTGAATATACTGTCTGTGCGTCATCTGTGAGTATATGATATATCGCGATGCGCCACTGTGCTGTGATGTATTGGCGCGGTATAGACTAGTTATTGATTTCTCATAAAGTGGGTATGTGTGAGTGCAGATGCACTGGGGCATGGACCATATCCTGCTTCGGCCTAATCCCACTAGAGGTTCTCATAGGGTGAAGCTTATATGAAATAAAGTGTTAGATACGCCCTGTAACTCCAGATTCTATGTGTATAGGTGCAGAGCTCTAAGCTGTGTGATTGATTCCTTTAATTAGTGGGGGGGGGGTGTAAAATGAGGGAGGGATGAACCCACTAGTGATAGCCTTAGAGGACTGCACCTATGCTCACAGAATCTAGAGTTAAGGTTCATAATTTGCATTCCCGCCTATTCATTTTTTTAGAGACATGGCCAATGGGGAACTCCAACACTTGACAGACCAGTGCTGACACGGAGTAAGGATGAAAAATGTTTTTTATCGTGATGTATTGGATACAAACTGTCTTAATATTGAGAGTGGAAAAAAAGGAAGCTGAAGCTGAAATTAAATTTTACTAAATCTATATCAGTTGCCTTCTGGGAACTTTTCAGGTGTAAGCACTAACTACAACTTCAGTGTGTTGCTTGAGGGTACAGAAAAGGTAGTGTAGTTATGGGAGAGCTACCTCAAGGGATCCAGGCACTACTTCCTCTGAGGAAACGTTTGCAGCACAAGATCTATTTTCTCTATTTTGGCAGTCTGCTGCTAAAAGCTTCATGCCTGTTTAAAAAAATCATTGATAGGTGTGTGTGATGTGTAGAGGTGGTATGATTCACATTTTGGTGAGTTACATCCATTTATGTGACGATCCCCATTAGGTTACCCACAGACAAATGCAAAACACTTCCTAATGAATAATGCAAGAATTTCATCAGAGCAATTGTGTTTGAATGTAAAGATATGAATTAGACCCTACAACAAAACAGATTTCCTTTAAACAGCGTAAACTCAATATCCTCTTTTGCACCAGACAATGCAATAAAGGGGAATTATGTTTATATGAAAATGGAATCACCGTCATGTTTAATTCATTCTGCTTGAGAATGAGAGCGAGTCTGGTTAACCAGCAATACCAATGTAACGTTGGGTTTATGTTGAGGTCACAAAGGTGTCAAAGAGGCAATCCAAATGACCAAACTATTAATTAGTTAATAATTAGATAGTAAACAGATTGCCCAATTACAGCATGTTCTTCATGGGTGAATGCGGCCTGACAATGTTCAAAGTTTATGGAAGATAGGAAATTTCATTCAGAAATGTTAGTTTTGGGGCTGAACCATCAGGGGCAGAGCCCAAAATCTTATTTATCACAAAACAATTGTTAAAATGTGTTTTTAAATGGAGCCTTTCCGTGCATGTTTTTCTTGCATGTGAGCATTAGATTTGATTTACTATCTAATCTGCACATAAATATTGGAGCCATGTGGATGACTCTAACCATAATGAGCGTCATACCAGATGCCTACTTTCATTATTACAACGCCTACATGATGGAAAACCCTCAAAACCCATAATGCAATGGTAATTTCATGATTTGCGGTGAAAATAGCTACTCAAAGTGACTAAGTAAGCCTTCATAATTTGGTTCCAAAATCATTACTGATGGACCTACTTGATATGTATTGGGGCCAGGGACACTGGAAGTCAGTCACAGTTGGGGATGCTGAGAGAAGGTCAGTCTATATAATGAATTCATACTAAATGGTGCATGCTATTTTTTTTTTTTTTTTGCTTTAATTTGAATGTCCAGAATAGTTTTTTTAACTTTTCAAAACACCACTAATAATGTGACAGGTCTGAAACATAAATTTAAGTAAATTACAGACTTTGCTTATTCCGTGCGACAGACGTGGAGGGGTAATTTATTAGAGGTTCCCTCTTAAGACTTGTCCCATGTGAATAGTGATAGCTATAGTTTAAAAAAAAAACAAAAAAAACCTGCATTTAGACTCAGTGAGTAAATGAATACATTTTATAGAGGAGACAAGCATATAACGAGGCAGATCTTTCTATCTGTTTGTCACTCTGAAGTCAGTCCAGCCTGCAGTCCTTCATCCACTTCACTTATAAGCCACAGAGTTGTGAAGTAGCCGAACATTACGTGCATAGTGCAGCATTGAGCAGTTAAAGAGACAGATATTTCCCTCAGGAGTTGAGTGAGATGAAAGACAGAGCTACAAGAGAGTGAACATTGGACTGTGTTTGCAAATATGGACATTAAAACCTAAAAAGGTGATAATAGGTCAGCATATGTCTGCAGGCCCAAAAATCAGTTAAAGGCTAAAGTGTTTCTTTTCTTTTTTATGTTGGCAAAAGTGGCTTTTTTTTTTTTTTTTTTTTTCAATTTTCTGCTTCCTTGCTTAAGCAACTCTACCAAAAGCTCAACTTCAACTGAGTGAGCTTGAAATATTCACCAAGTGAGGCAAGGCTGAGCTAAATGTACTGTATATATTTAGGTGAAAATACAGATGAATATGTGAATAAATAAGATGAACACAGTTCTGTATGGGACAAGTGGAGCTGAAAATTAGGGGCTCATTTTGTGACTGTACGCGGAGTTCACCAGCTCGTTCCAAGCGCCTCTTAATTTGTCCATCGTGCCATTATTCATTTTTCTTCAGCGTTTTTTTAAAAAATGGAGATTTTACAGCGGTTAATCTGTTTGTAGCAATATCACTTCTCAAAAGAAGCTTTTATTTATGGCTGTGACATCTTATTAGCTTGGATGAGCATGATTGACAGCACTGTTAGCGCTGTCTCGGATTTAATGTCAGCCTGCACAGCGCCAAAATTAAGCTCTGAGAACTCTATCCAGAGCCACACTGGAAACATGTTCAAAACATCTGAAGGCTTTTTCACGCCACAGCACATCTCATTAAATTCTGATAATGTTGTGCAAGGCTAAAATTCTTGTTTTCCTTCAAACAAATAAAACAGATCCCTGAGTACAGTGAGGTAGTTTCACTTATTTCCAGTGCAGTTGTACTGGTTAGGAACTCCTGAGCACTACTGCACTAGAAGTGAATTGATTTAAAATAAATTCTTAAAGCACGTCGGGTTGTATTGTCTTTGCACTCTCTGCTGTATAAACTAGAGCTGCAAAATGTATTGATTTCTTTGCAGCCAGCCCATTTCATGGCTACCAGTCTTTTTCTCAAGGCAGGCTGCTTAATCAAGCTGTCTTCTAAATGAATTATTGGACAAAGATTCTCTCCGGAAACCACCTTAACTGTCTACGGTACATAAGGGGGATGGTAAAACAATCCTTTAGTAAACCAATGTGAAATATCTGGCAAAGAAAGGTTTCCAGGTTCCTCATGTTCACATGTGGCACCAACCAGGAAAAAAGAGAATTATTATTTGAAGCATTTCATGCAGATAGAAGCCACCTTCAAGGAAACAAACTATTTTCAAGTTATTTCAAGCACTGGAGATGAGTTCTTCAGATTGTACAATTTTTTCAGCACTACATTTTTCTCTTTTTCCCCCATCTTCATCTGCTGTCTGTATTTTGTTTTGATCAGTATTGTTGAAAAATGAACAAATGCACTCCACCAATTTCACCAATACAAACATAAAAAAGGCTCCTCCAGTCACCAGTACTAAACTTTAGGCAGAGATTTTAAGGACGTGCTGAGGAAATTACCTTTGCAAAAGCAACGAATCAATCTATAATGTGGAGCACTTTGTTTATGGACAATTACCAACTCCATAGAGAATGCTGCTCCAAGTGGTTACAATCAGGAGTATAAACTGGTGCACAGAAGCAGCCTTCATTATGACATTTGTATTTCTGTAGATCACTAAAAATGAAAAATTCCCTAACAATAGATGAACAAACCAATAAATAAATAAATGAAGAAATACACTGAGATAGCATCTAAACAAAAATAAAAAGTCCACAGAAAGAACAACAGAATATAGAACAATCGATACCATCAAAAAAACAACTAATAGTAACATAATGTTAAAATAGTCGCAAGTTAGATTATCACCAACTAATTTGACGGTGTTAAGAGTGAATATGATGAATAAGTGTGTTGTTTAATTCCCTGTTAGACACATGACTGTGTCTGTTTGTCTGTGTTGGATATACAGTAAAGCTCTTCTGAGCCATTTGATCCAAAAGTGGTGATGTCTGCTGCAAAGGAACATTTCATCACAGTTTAGAATAAACAAGGTCCTCTTGTGCACAGCCTAGAAAACATTTTAGATAATACAGTATGAATAGGAAAAATTACATAGAAAGCACAATAAGCTGCATATTAAAGTAACAGAATGACGGTATGGTAAAGATATGACCCTGTGCCAGAACATATTACTCAGAAAATATTAATTCACCTTGAAGGAAGAGAACTACAAACAATGTCAGGTGAGTGAGTTTTCTAACTAACTTTGGACAATATCCACTTGAAACTCAGAAACTCAAGGCTGTCTGTCCCGACCTCATCCACTGCAGTCACATTAGAATAACTCTGTCACCAAAACCGCCTGCAAAACCTCAGATTATGCTCAATGATATTTGTACGATTTGACTCACTACAATATCTGTGCATTGAAAGCAACATAATTACTTGGGTAAACCAAGGTGAAGATCATGGTTGCGGTTAATTGCAGGTCTGTGACAAGATGTAACTACTGGGCTCCAAGCATAAAAGTCAAACTTGTTATCCATCCATTCACCACACTGACAAACAGCCTCTCTCTCTTTCATACATTTGCAGCAAAGGTTAGCACTGCGTGACATGAGGAACCCTCCAATATGTTAAGAGTTCTCAGAGTGTGATCAGACTTGAAGCCAAATGAATTTTGCATCATTTGCACTTTTGACCGCAGGACTGTTTGTGTTTATTCAACCTCGAACAGCCAATGCACTGACTGCTCAGACTTTAGCTGAAACCATGTCTGGGGGAGTGTGTCTGTGTGTTCAGCTCAGTCTCAGACTGAACTTAGAACTCAGCAAAAACTCCAGTCATTCCTGTTATTCGCCTTCATATCAGTCTCCCTCCTTCCTTCTCTACTTTTTGGAGGAAGAGTCATGAAGGATTTGCCTCAGGATTAGGCAAATTTTCCGTTCAAGTTGAGATATTTTCGAGTCGTGCGGACATGTCTCTGCGTCAATTCATGCCGCCTCGGGCAAAGTCGTGTCTAATTATGTCTTTCCGTTGACTTTCGAAAAATTGCGCCACCTCTAAAATTCACTTTGCATTCTGTCTTAACACACTTGAAGGATACTGAGCTGCATTACAAGAGGTTCACTTCATGGACAGTGTGGAGAGGAGGGGTGATATAGGAGGCAGTGTTGTACTTAAGACCACCTGAACGAGACCAAGTCATGACTAAGACCAGAGTGAATAGAGACACAAGACACAGCCAAAACGGACAGTATATATTAGGTAGCCTATGTAGCCAAAATCTGCCAGTTCTCTATGACTGTATCAGTAAGTGTTGCATTACATAACTTACACATTTAACCTAACTTAAAACCCTAAAACTTTGTTATATGATTGATTTATGAGTTTGTTACAGAAGATGTGGCTACCATCTACTCCCAGACAGACACAGTTTCTTCTCCTGCATTCAATTTCTTGGTGTGAAAGGGGACGGAGATGGGAGACAGCCGTTACTAGAATACTAATTAATCAGACAATGCACAGGCATTTAGTGATAGCCCTGCAGTCGTGGTCTTGACCTGTCTTGAAATCCTCTTTGTCTGAGACAGAGACAAAATCGAACATCGAAACATTTCAAGCAAGACTGAGACCTTCAGAAAGTGGTGTTGAGACCGATCTCAAGACCAAGACTGATCTTCAGACTCCACAACACATTCTGTTAATTAATACATGCATCTAATATGTCCACGTACAGTAAATTTCTTGGCACATTTAAACGATAGTTGTTTTGTTCGGACTCTCTGGATGTCTCCAGTCATATTAATCACATCTCCACACATCAGAAGACATAGTTGATGGCTGCATATAATTATAATGATTTATTCTCACTCTTCAGTTTTCCTGAATAAATATTGTTTTTTCTTGTTTTTGTTTTTTTTTTTGTTTTTTTTGACAAATCTGTCCAAGATTCATTTTGTCATTTCCATTTCAAAGTAACAAGAACACATCTCTATTTTGACATTTGTGGATCATTAACTAAGAGTACATGAGTAGAGTGTCAGCAGCACTTTAACTTGTTTTAGTCACATCAAAATTGTTTGTAAGACAAAATCTCTATGAATAATTTATTGGTTGTCAGTTTAATCCGCATTTACCCTTCATGAATGACAAAAGCATACAGCAAGTGTGTCAGTGTTGCTTTGGTTTAGCTGTGGTACAAGAGGCCAAGGCTGAACATCTCTTGTGGAATAAAATGGTTGAGGTTAATATCATTCAATATAATCTGTCAGGTTGTATTGAAAAAAAAAAAAAACACAGTACTGACACAGTATTTATTTATTTATTTTTCCTGCTGCCAACTGTAGCTGCTGTCAGCTGATGTTAGTGCAGTTGGTTAGCCAGGCTGACTGGACTGTAAACTCAGAGCAACAGGGTGCAAAAGGTCGCTGGACAAGAGTAAATCCAGCACTGATTTTTAGTCACACCGAGCTGGGCTTTGTATATAATATTAGCTGACTTATATTGTTGTACTTGCCTGATTTTGGGTGTTAGTAAAGTGGTCAACTGGCTATTTTTATTATCTTAAGTAATGTAATCATAAATCAAAAAGTGTACAGCTGTCCATATTTACAATAAATCACAAAAAGAAATACCAGTTTCTATCCAACGTTACTTTCCTTTTGCATGTCTATAAAAATCAGCATGTAAAAAGCCACACTGGTCATTGTGCATAATGAAGGTGTATATAGAACTGTTTGTATGAATGTGTGTGTGTGTGTGTGTGTGTTGAGCTGTCATATTGGTATTCTCTGACCTCCATTTCACATAAAGCATGTCAAATTTTCTAATCATAGAGGTGCAACTTCGCATCATCTCTGAGAGAGTATTGCAATGCTTCACAGACTGCTGCAAGTCCATTGTAATAATTTAGTTTGGCCAACGTGTGGGTGGGAGAATCTTATGATACTTGTCAAAAGAAATATGTGTTATGTGTTATATAAGGAAAATAATAAAGATTTTTGCAAGAAAAACAAACATGCAAGCAGAGAAAATTAAAAATTAAAATTAAAATTATTATTACTGTTTAAATATATCACAGCAAGTGACTGTGATATTAACATTCACATTTCATTATCTGGTACGTTGAAACAGCCACAGTCGTATTTCAATGGCAGCTAGCCACTGACATCTTTGTCAGTTATCAGATAAACAGAAGCATCAGACTCTCATCAAATGTACAGTTGCCACTCATCTTCTCATTCATCTATGGACAGCCAGAGTTCAAACCCCTGTATAAGCAGACTCCTACCTGGCTGAGGTGCACTCATCCAAGAACTAAAGCTCCATCAGCTCCAAGGCTGCTGCTCTGCAGCTGACCCTGATCTCTGACCTCCCATACAGTGGGGAGTGAAAAGAGAATTTTCCTACAAGGGTTGATTGAGTATTACATAGGAGTGAAGCCCATACTGTCCAAACTGATCCGAGTTCATCCAAAGAGCACAGTGTGGACATTTTACTGTGATGTTTTTTGGCAGCAGTGTACTGTAAGTGGGATGAAAGTATTCATCAATGCGCCGGGCAAACGTCTCTCTCATTATTTCACAATGCATCTGATGTAGTTTTCTAAAAGGACACGAGGAAATAAACAAAGACTCTTTAAATTACACGAATTTCAGGAAAAACAAACATTATTAAAGCTTTAGACTTAGATTTAGAGCTGATCTTACCAGTGGTGGTGGGCGATTGTAATATACTGTAATTATTTTTTTCTACAATGTGTATAATTAGTAGATCTAATTTATGAGACATGCCACAAGGTCAGAAAACCCTCCCTTAAGGATAACATACCAAACGTGATTTGATTTTAATACATTTTTTATGCAGTATGAGCTATTTTGGCAGCTATCTAATATTTGTGCATATTAAAATGAGTTCTTTATACTAGTTTGAGTGAAAATAAAGTTTTTGCAATTATTTCTACATCTTTTGTTTGATAGGCATTTTGGTGTGCTGGCACTGGCAATGATTAGTGTAAGATTACATGAGCAAAGGGTGGATACTGCAGCAAATTTGCTTTTAAACAATAAACCTGCAGGATGAAGTCAGTGCAATTTGATCTGCAATGACAGTAACAATATTATGTACTGAATGCACTGTGTGTGTCGAGAAACCCCAAGGGGCTGCACTGGCCATCACAAAGACAGTATGGGGGTCAATATTTTCTATTTCGTTACTTTCATTTTTTTTTTTTTAAGAAGACTGCACAGACATATGTGTTATCTCTATTATTTGAGCAAAATGAATCTCAACTCATTGTCCCCTAACAGATTTCAAACACTGTGTGTCTTTCTGCAGCAGGAAACACAACCTTTGGGTGCAAGAAGACATAAAATCCAACAGGACCCATCAAAAGTCATAGGCTTGAGTTTTTGGAACCATTAATGCCAATAGAAATGTTTTGTGCCAATCCATTTAGTCGGTGTTAACCTCTTTCACCGGAAAAGTGAAAACTTTGACCTGCTGGTGAGTAATCTGAAAATTTCGGGGGATTGTTAGAGCCACTATGATTTGTCCTCTGGACACTGTGGTTATCTCTACCAAATTTCATGGGAATTCATCCAGTTTCGGTCTGAACCAAAGTACGACTGCATTCACATAGCCATGCCACGTGGCTAAAATCCAAGACTGTATGCATACAAAAGGTTTATTTTGCTCAAATTTAGTTCACAAATATGTTAAAATCTGTGTTGACAAGAAAATCCATCCACCTGAGTTTGAATGACAGATGCATTTTGTGGGAGTGGGGAACCAGTCAGCATCTGGTGTGGCTAGTGCAATGCAATGTGACACACCTCCTTTATATACAGTTGCTGAAGTTGATTGTGGCCTGATGAATGTTGGCCCACTCTTCAATGGCTATGCGAAGTAGCTGGATACTGGCAGGAACTGGAACACACTGATGCAGAGCATCCCAAACATGCTCATTCAGTTCACGGGCAACAGCTCTGGTGGACATTCCTGCAGTCGGCATGCCACTTGCACACTCCCTCAAAACTTTTGACATCTGTGGCATTGTGTTGTGTGATAAAACTGCACATTTTAAAGTGGCCTATTGTGAGTTCAAGGCACACCCGTGTCATGTTGATATGACACCTGTGGATCATCATGCATGGGTTATAACCAATTTGTGAACACAGTTTGAGAGAAATAAGATCTTTTATTTCAACTAGCAACAACAGTGTTGCATTTCTATTTGTATTGAGTGAATGCATTGACATTTTGATATGAGGGTGGCAACAGTGTGGTCTGGAGCATGGGTGCTTGATTTTATGGAAATCTGCCATAATATTTCTTGCAGTTGTTTTCTTTGCTTGGTGGTGGCACTGCTGAAAAGGTCACTGGGTCGACAACATCAGGAATCATCCTCTGGGGGGTCATAGATGTTTTTGTGAAATTTCATGGCGGCCTGTTCAGTTGTTTGTTGATATATCTTGCTCTGGACCAAAATGTTGGATGAACCAACAGACATTTTCACCCTCAGGCTCCGCCACAAGAGTAAAAAGTTGTTTTTATTTTTATTTTTATTTTTTTCTGAAGGCCTATGCTCAATACAATACAGTAAACAAGTGTTTTGATAAACAAGCTTTCTGTGTGGGTTGTAAAAAAAAAAAAAAAAAAGGAAACTTGTAATAGACAATCCTGGTGGGTTTTTCTTTCTACACCGCCTGCTATAAGAACAGAATACGAGAATATAGGTTTCAGTCAGGTGGCAAATGTGTTCATGCTTTGTTGTTTGGTAGAGAATGGCAACAGCAGCACATACAGTAACCCCACACATTGTATTTGTGGTCTTTACTGTTCAAGTATTGCTCGGCTGCCTCAGTGAACCCACTTTTCTGCTGCCTTTTCCTGTAACCAAGGAAACAGCGAAGACAATAGTCAAGTTGTGGATTTCACTCATAGTTTGAGCTTATTTATTGTATTGCAGTGAGGGAAAGGTGGGGGAAGATGTTTACACATAGATCTTGTGCACACAGTAGTGTTTGCAGGTATCCTTCAAATTTCTGTTGAGCAGAATTCAACCAAACAAGTAATGTGAAGTCTCTGGCTTCGAAAGCACATAAGACATTTATGAGAAGAAGAAGAAGAAGGGGAAAAAAAAGCCTTGACCCTCTTCACACAGCATTATACAGAATCTACCAGGTCTGCCTGATACTGTATAATGCTGAACCCCAATATATTTGCTGCTGTGCATTTTCAAAGGTGCTGCACACATGTAATTTAAGCATATGGTACAAAAATGCAAAACTATACTGTACGCTAATATTCTTCTTTCCCAAGACGATATTTTTTTATTCGGAAGCAAGGCAGGTGGTGTTTTCAGTGTTTATCCATAAAGACTAAGGTATATGTCTTTCTAGGCTTCTATTGCAGTCTATGGAAATAAAACAACTACTTGACTGTCTGCTGAGCCAGTGAGATCACAGTTAACACCGTAAATTCATTTCATCCTGATACCAAACCCAGAATATCTACATATTCAGTGTAGCTGACACTCCCTGGTAGCTACCTTTACTGACATAAAGGGCAACATGAGTCTGTAGTTAGACAATCGGACAAGTCACCATGAGATCACTAGTCCAGTCCTGTTTACTGGCTAGTAAAATCTGTTGGCACATTACGAATGAGTGCAGGAGTGTTCCTGTGTGCACCGACTGGGTGGGCGTCTCCAAGCGCGCCTGTTGTTGTTTTGGTTCATGTATGTGCAGCAGAATGCAAAAGAGCTGGATGAAGTGGAATGTAGATCAGTTTGTGTGTGGGGAGAGGCAAATAAAGTCTTGACCAGGCAGCTGAGCTGATCACATCTCCTACACGCTGGTCAGAACACTGAGTTACTGTATAGTGACTGACCAGTCTGGTGTGTGTCGAGGTGAACGGGGTTATTCTGAAGCTGCCTGCCTAACATTTGCATGTGATTTAATATAAATAAAGACAGTCGACGGCTGTGTGTGTAATAGCACTGCACTCTCACATGGCACCTCGCAAATCACGTGTCCTGCTGCCTTCAGATGGCTGCGGGGATTTAATGAACCTAAGGAGAAGCTTTTCATGCAGTCTAAAACAGCTGTGGACACCTGTGGTGACTCCTCCTACCTGAGCACCAAAAATACTAAAATGCCACAGCACTCCTTGTGCTGGATGTTCGGCTGCCACAAAAATATATAATGCTACAATCCACCCTTGTTACCTTTCCTCAGCCACTTTTAAGAAATAAAATAATGGATTCACATCAGTGTCTTGTGTCTGTCACCACTGCGGTTGTATTTTGGTTTGTTAATGTGTCTCAGTGCCAAAGTACGCATGATGTGCGTCAAGTGTCAGCATGTCTGTATGCAAATAGGCCTGTTCCGGGACAAGGAGGTGATTGGTTCACCAACTGCCCACTCTCGCAGGTGATTGGCTCCTCGCGGATGACGGTGCACTACATGAGGTGGCAAGTGGCCAAGATGGCATCAGCTCTGGGCAGAGAAAATGCTCATCTCACTACCGGCTACACTTTTATTCTCACTGTGATGACGTGTAGCCTTTGTCATGCCAGTGTTTTTGACCTACGTCGCACGTCTCTTTCTCTCCCTTTGTTTCATGTCCACCTGTACTCCCCAATAAAGGAGAGAATGCAAAAGAAAGAGAGCAAAAAAAAAATCAAGGCTTAATTTAAGGAATACTGGTTCACACAGATGTGCTCTAAACTTCTCAGCAAAATATTTCATTAATATTTATAATTTTCAAAATGTTTGCAGGCAACACACAGATTCTTTTTTTGGTTTGTGGTGAGTTCTGTGCCAGGAAACATTAAATACAACACAAAACAGTTTGTTGTAGTCTAATAAGAACAGAGAGGAAAAAACAAAACATGCTTGATATTAGACATGATGGTGTCACATACAGTAGCAGCTGCCAGGTGTTTTTTGGTCCCTAATCTTACATCAGACTGCTTTTATTTTGACGATTATCCGTGCTTTTATTCCATCCCATCTGTGCTATTGTAATTTCCTCTTCACTTGTTTTAGCGAAACATCTCTTGATCATTTACAGGCCATGCAGAGTACCGCAGCAAAGCTTTAGAGCAGCTCTTTAAAAATGTCTCATGTGACACATTACACCAGCTCCCCATTAAATTCAGAATCCAATTCAAGATTCTTATGATCGCTTTTAGAACTCTGCATGCTCTTTATCACCAGCGGGTCTCTGAGGTCCTTTGACGAGGGTTCACTGGTTGTTCCTCGCTCCAGCCTCAAACCTTAAGAAGACTGTGCCTTTACAGTCGTAGCTCTGCTTTTGAACTCTATCCCATCGGACACCTCTGAAAAGCAGCTAACTGTCGCCTTTATTAAACTTTATTATATAGACTACTTTCATATTGCATCTCCATTTTATGTCTTTCTTTTGTCTTTTATATTGAAGCATGCTGTGATCTGATCCAGAAAGATGTGATAAAAAGGAAAACTTCACTTACTTAGTTACTTATTTGGACATTTTCTTATGCTAGACAAGCTATGCAAGACCGATCATGTGAAATAAAAAAAACAATTTAGGATAATAAGGTTTATTAAATAATCAGCGGGTGTCCAGAAAGAGTTTTTTTTTTTTTTTTGTTAAACTTTACGAGTTAAAATTTACGAGAAAAAAGTAAAGCGATCATGAAAAAGTCAAATAATTAAGCCAAATGCAGTATCAGGATATTAAAAGGATAAACTGCATGTGTATTGTTTCCTTGCACCAAAATAGGGATTGATGCTACTATACTTTAAATATTCTAGTTCAAGGTTCTCAAAACTACTGTGGTTAACGCTCTACTGAGATCTTATGTCTTGTAAATAATCCATGAAGTCATCTGAATCATGCACTGCCGTTCTACATCAGATGAGTCATTGTGATTGGGCACGGTTCCAGCGACTGACTGCTCATGCTTGGAGAGAGCCATCAAGGCCCTATGATCAAATATAGTAAAAGAGCAAGAGGAGAGCTTCTATATAATGAGCTGTCTTTAAAAACACAAACAAGAGCTTATCTCCTTCACCAAAGTTGACATCACTGCGTTTATGAAGCCGGTTTCACTGATCATGTCAATAGAGCTGCTGGTTAATTTACACTCCATAACGGCGGAATAATCTTTTTGCGTAGAGCGCTGGCAGCACAGCCTGCTTACAGCTTCAAGTGACGGTGCATACATGAATACGTAATCAAGGGAGTGTCTGTGTTTGGAGTGCATATACATTATATAAAAATCCAAACGCCTGTGACTGTTGTTGAATTTTGAATAAATTATCATCTGTGATGACGATCTGACACCACAGTGTCATTTACATTAGCAAAATGAATTCTGCACTTATAAATAACCCTCCAAAGAATGTTGCAACTGTGTTCTTTCATTGGATCGAACGTCCGCTGACGACGTTAATGTCACATGAACAATGTCTGAACACAACCTGAGACAATTTGTGGCTTTTTAGATTAAAAATATGAGGTTGCACTTTAAAATGCCATCATCCAGGGAAACAGATTTCCAGCTCATCGCCACACTTCAGTATGTGTTAGTGCGGCAACTGTGGTGAAAATTTTAGTTCCTCAGTTTCCGGACTTAGCCCCGGAGTTCCAAACATATTTAGTAGTGACCTCTCTGTCTGCACTAGTCAAAGTGCTCCTCAGCAAGACTCTAAAAGCCTGCAGGCATTTGCATCCCCTCACTGCTGCCCCCGTGACCTGACCTGCTTGCTGCGTTGCATATGAATCTGCGTGACATAAAGGAATGCACACAAACTAATTAGAAACAGCAGAATTAAGATGTAAATAATTTGTCATTACTTAGCTCTCATTTTTCTGTTGAATATAGCAACTGTTTTCCATCTAGTCATAAAATGACAGACATCTTATTTGTCTTTTGTCATTTGGATTCAGAGGATGCATATCACAGGCAGCCGCTTCAAATAATAGATGTAATAATATCAGATGAGAATTGGAGTTAATGGTTAACCCCACTGGTGTGCTGAACCAGGATTACCAGCTGCTTAAGCACACTCTCCAGAGCCCCTCTTCTCATGTAAGCAAATCTTAGCTGCTGGTCCATTAAAGCCAAAACCAGCAGCCTGGGGTCAAAGATTAGAACATGAACTCTGCTGTGCATGTTTTAGTGTGTATCTAAGCATAATGGGAATCCACTGTTGTGGATAGCTTGGCAGCAGAACTGCATAGCACCAGAATTCTCTGATGTTAGGGGTAGAAGACTTATCATGTCAGTGCTTTAAAGTGCTTACTGCTTCATTGGCCATGACCCTGTGATAGTATCCCCCGGTGTCCCGCAGATCTGCTGACCAACTGTTTAAAGGATATTCTCTAGGCTATGTGGCTGCTGGTGGTATAGCAATGGACTGATATATTCATTTATTTACAGTGTTTTGATCTGGATGACCTTCGTCCTCTATATCGACAAACACCACAAAATTCCACATACAGTATACTGTATGTGTGTGTATGTGTGTGTGTATGCTGTATAAATGCTGTCTAAATAATCCAATCAGAGGACTGCATGAACTGGATGAAACATATTTTGACATGCTGTCAAAAGACTAGAAAAAGACAAAGGACAAAATATCCATCATTAATCTTCATCATAGACGGAGCATTACAACAACATTCAACATTCTTCTGAAGGTCAAAGAATTCATAAAGGAGTAAAGTTGGGACCATACATCCATTTTCCATAACCACTTATTCTTATCAGGGTCATGGGGGGCTGCAGTCAATCCCAGCTGGCATTGGGCAAGAGGCGGGGCACACCCTGGGAGATTCGCCAGTTCATCACAGGGCGAAAGACGGACCACTTCTCTTAATTTCATTAATGTGCCTGTTTTTTTTTTTGAATCAAAAAATCACACTATAGAAGAGAAAATAGAATTAAAAGCAGATCTGAAAAAAAGGAAAAGCGTGGATACCTAATTACCTGGATGGAAGTGTGTGTCCCCTCAAGCTGTTTCATGTCAATAATATATTCTAGATATTACTTTCTACGATTATTATCTAATTTAATAATGTGATATTTTCTGTTCCTCTGACTCAGGCTGCAGGGCGGTTAGCACTGTCACCTCATAGCAACCCAGCCGGCCGGGCTCTCCATGTGCGGAGTTTGCATGTTCTTGGTTTCTCTCCAGGTACTCTGGTTTCCTCCCACAGTCCAGAGACATGCATGCTTAATAGGTTAATTGGTGATTTTAAATTGCCCGGAGGTGTGAATATGAAGGGTTGTTTGTCTCTATGTGTCAGCCCTGTGATGAGCTGGCGACTCGTCCACGATGTACCCAACCTCTCATCGAATGTCAGCTGGGATTGGACTATATATACACTGAATTTTCAATAAATTATCGTCATGACAATCTGGTGATGACAGCACAGTGCCTTTTACATTAACAATAAAAGTTTGTCATTTTATTTTTCAAGAGGTGTTTTGATTTTATTTGTGAAAGAAGGTGTTCTTGATCTTTATTTAGATTTTTTGTATACTAGTTCCTCCTGTATTGTCTCATTAAAGGTGTTACTTGAATATAAAAAGGTGCTTTCTGCGTTCATGGTTGTCATGGGAATAAAAAAAAAAAAAAAAAAAAAAACCACAGGACGTGTCAGGATGCTGGCAGCTCACATGTATGTGCACATAGAAATGATTGTAATGTTGTGATATAAAATACAAATAAGAATACAACACAGTGAGCTTTAAATAAAAAACATTCTACTGAGGTCAAAAAGCCCAAAAGTTAGACGTAGACGGAAGATTAATTAACAGAAATGGTTTTGTTGTCATTATTGTTCTATTTCTTTGTTGTTTGGAGCAGAGAAAACTGATGGCATAAGAAATCCAAATGTGGCCATTTTATGAGATCGGGTTCTTTCTCTCTTGTGGAGTCGAGGATTTGACTCTTATGAGCAGCACTTTATGCTACACGGATCATCTGCATATCAAATCGGTAGTATTAAACCGCCCCATTATGCTATGTGTATACAGCACACTGCACCTCGCTGTGCCCTGCGTCTCTATCATTTTAGCCAAAGCATCTTAACATCTGGTATTCCCCATTAACCTCACCTAACGGAGTGAATGAGGAACACACTCCCCCTCCCTCTCCTTGAGCAAGGCATTTAGCCCCCTAATTGCTCCAGTGGAGCAATGATTGAGGAAATGAGATTCAAGAAAGAGAGCACACGTCTGTTTTTAACTCTCTAGTTTGTTCACTTATGCCCTCATGTGCTGGTGCTCAGGAATAACAGAACCATTAATCACACAGCACAGAAATGAATAAATAAAATCAGAAAGCTGTCTGTAACTGTTTATTGTGAAAGGCTGGATTGTCTGTACATCTTTAAAAGAAAGGTAGAACACCTCATTAGCCTGGCTTTATCGACCTGTACTTTTAATGTTTACTTTTTTAAATATATATTCTCATTAGTTGCTGTAAGTGAGTAGAAAATTGTTTTTCCTTTTCTCAAAATGTTACATGAGACATCCGCCAGACTGACACTGCAAGATACACATTCGCTGTTAGAGGCAGAATAAAAACTATTTAGAAAAAAAAAACATATGAATGAATGTGTTTATCATTTAGTAGGAGGCCTATAGTAGCAGTAAGTGCAATATGTACATATGCAGTATATGTTACCTTGGACGAGGATGTGCACTGAGGTGGTTCTCGGTCGTCTGCTCGTCTGGACCGCGCACACATACTGCCCCTCGTCTGTCATGTCCACATTTTCAATCTTGATGGTAAACTCCTCTTGATTAAGGGTCACCAGACTCACTCTAGGATCCACCGACCATTTGTCTTCTCCGGCATACAGTATACTTGACCGGTTTAGCCACGCTGTGTGCGTGACGACGTCCCCCTGAGCACACCTGTAAAAGGATATAAACAGCATTGAAAAAGGGGATTTTACCAAAGAGAGCACCCATAAAATCAACAAAAATCTATAATCTACTCATAAAAACAGCTCAAATGTTTGTCAAACACAACAATTATTCTCCTCCCTCGCAGTACATTTACATATTTATTACTTAATGCACATTTCTGAATGATTTTTTTTCCCTGTCTGGGTGGGGTGGTCAGTCATCGCACTGATTAGCAAACCCTCAACCAGAGAGGAGGAACTAATCAGTGAAACCAGCTGGTGTGGCATTCTGCAGTCTGAGCACCTCCACTGCCTCCACAGCTTTCACCACTGTAAGAGAGGCTCACTGACACTGCACCGTAAGACAGTATATAGGATAGGGCATAGGGTAGCTGAGCTTGTGCTTGCTTATTCTCAGTACCAGCATCCTCTATATGGAAAAATAAGTAGCCTAGATATTAACAGGTTTGTTATAACTGAAATACGCTTCCCATAATCCATTTTTAAAATCATTTTCTAATACCTAGGGGCAGCGTCAGACCTCCCAAATCATCCTTACTAGAATTTTGAAAGGTAATAATCAGGGTCACTCTACAGTACTGGAAGCATAATTGCAGTTTTATTCTCTTATGAATATATTAATATACATTAATGTATAATAACAGTGAACATGGATTAATATATTTTGCGGTATTAGCAATCATGTTAACAGCAAGTTTGGAATATTTACTATTTGTTTTAATAAGCTTGGTAACATTGTGCATATGCAAATGAAGCTTTCAAGCCGTCATCAGGTTTCTTTTGTTAATCTTCCCACACACTTGGCTGGTGACATTCAAAAGTGATTGAGACAATGAGCCGAAAACTGCACTTCAGTGCTCCACTGCAATCACAACAGATTGGTTTCACCAGACACAAAATGCTGCTTTGATACAGGAGCCGGGTCACTGATCTTTGACTGCTTCCACAGAGCAACACATCTGCTGTATTTTCATGACAAATCTTTGGATCCTGCTGAGAAAGTACTGACAGAACTGAAGGGGGAAAAAAAAAGAACTGCCTCACTTAAAAGAGGAAAGATGAAATTCATACTTTGTACAAACTGTGCTTTTGGCTGCCAAATTCCTGTTTATGATCTGGGTTTATTTAACATCCAGTAGCCTAATTTTTGGATGTACGGAAGAGCAGGGCATTTAAAAATAAACAGGATGGAATGGTGGCAACGTAACAGGAGCTCAACACTGAGAAAGCTCAGCTCAGCTCCATTTACGCTGTCAGAGCTTTCGTTACAGCATCAGTCACTTCCACTTCAGTGGCAGCATCAGGGTCAATGGCATCCTTCGGGGCATTTGTGGTGCTATGGTGGGGAAAGAAGACAAAAACCTGGTGCATGTACGTGTGTGTGTGTGTTTGTGTGTAATCAATACACAGGAGCAATGGCTTTCAAAAATAATGGATCGCGGTGTATGTGAGATGGTGAGGGATCAATTTACTGTGACAAAGTGGATATAAAGTTGGATTTTCATTTCCAGTGGCTACACTAAATTAATTTCTCTGTGCTGCAAATGCATGTTGCAATGTTAAATGTAAATCTCTATAAGTAACACCAGATACAGCACAATATGAACTGCGCTCACCCTGTAACCTGACTTTACAACAAACATACTATCTCCGGTACGCCTGCTAATGTGACAATATAAGAATTTAAAGAGTAACTCAACACCCCCCTGAAAATCTCGTTCTGTCCTCCAGGCATTTAACAGCTCACCTTGTTGCGGTGGAGCTCGAATGGGCTCCAGGACACTGTAACGTGAGGCGAAAGAGACATCCAGCAAAACACTGATTTTCAGTCTGGTGTTGAGTTATTCAGCACCTCAAAATTTGAGACTTTTCCTGAAAGATGTCCAACCATCGACGGTTTGTAATTAAAGTACACGTCTGTGAAGTGAAGCCAGTGCAGAAGGGTCTTAAAACTGCATTCTTTCAAATGGCCAGTGATGGGCAGCTCTATGGCTGCAAAAAGAAGTGTAATTATATTGAACTTTGTGGGGAGATGACCTGACTTCTACTCAGTAAACAGGTTTCAAAGGCTTTCAGTACAGAATACTAAAGTTATGCTACCACTGATATTTATTTTTGAAAACCTATCGCATTTTTGAAAGTAAAAAAAAAGAGTGAAGCGAGAGTGTAAGCTGGTAAAGTGCATCCTGAAGGTACCAGGCATAATTATCAACCGCTGATAGGTGGACTTCTGACACGGGCAAAACAGAAACTGGGACTAAATTGCCACAGATTTAACAAAAACTCAGTAATCCTCCAGTTTACTTATCAGCCTTGAAGGTCGAGGCTGTGGTCAGCGCCTCCTGCAGAAACACAGCCTTCAGTGGTTTTCATTTAATTTGAGAGGGTCAGTGACATAGTTGAAGGTATCCTGGCACTGCCTTCCAATTTCCAATTCATGAGAAGCTCGGTGCAGTCGTGTTGTGTGAGTGGGAGTGCTGCCTCTTTGAGTGTGATGAAAGAGTACAAAACAAGCCATAAGATATGAGAATGCAGTTCCTGGTCTTTTGATAGTCATTAAACGAGGAGGGAAGGGAAAGTAAAAGCACCTAAAGTGCTTATTTTGTTGAGTTTTTCAGCGCATACTATATTGGCAAAGCTTCTCAGTCTATATGTGCAGGAATCCTCATTCATCTGCATGGATGTCAACACCATACAGCACTGTACTTAAATCTCCTGGTTGTTACATCTCCCAATATTTGATGTAAGTAGTAGAAATGTTCCATGGCTAATTGGAACGGTGTTCATGAAGATCTGTTTTTGGAACTTTATTGAAAAGAAAATCTGGTTTTGGATTTAGATTGGTATTGTTATAAAAACTATATGCCTCACCAGCCAAATCCCTCTAGAGAGCAACAAAAAAAATGAAGGGATAAATATTTTACATACCATATATTCTCCCCTTATCGCTCCTGCACACATGGCAAACAAAATTTAATCCAAAAAATTGCCAATCCTCTCAAAAGCATGAAAGGAGGCAGGGGACGGGGAGATGTGAGATTGGAAGGTGAAACTGTAACCGTAAGCAAACAGCGTCTCCGCTCTCCTCCCTGTGTGCTTCTGATGTGCGGATCATTAAAAATACATGACACTTGTTGCTCCGCAATTAGATGTCGCCAGTAGACTTTGTTTACACTGCGGATCAATTGAGTTAATGTTTAATACTATGTCATCAGTAGATTTTTCTTCCAGCGATACAACCCTCATCTCTTTGAACACACAGTCCCAGAAGAGATTAACATGACCTTCTAATGACTCTGATACACAAACTGTAGATGTTAATCAACCTGTGCTTTTTTAAGTATGCCTACTTCCCATTTAATGCATAGCTTAATGGGATGTATGCTAATGGTTCACAAATTGCTAAAGAAGATGGAATATGATGGAAATTGTGTTGTTGTTGTGTGCGTGTGTTTCAGGTTTGAGTGGTCAGATCAATCATGAACAAAGACACACGGTCTCACAAATTGCTCTTTTCATGATCAGCGATTTGACAACAAAGCTTCTGTAGGTTTGAGATGATTTAGTGTGATGATAATTAATAAATAATAAGTATTTAAGGAGCTGGGAAAACTGAACAGAACACAGGGAGGCACTTCAGCTCATTCATCTTTGGATAAACTTTACAGGACGACACTTGTCTGATGGTGCTTTTTGTATCATCTCTTTTCCGTCGCTGCCTCTTCCTTGACCCCCTTTTTTTTCTTTTTAGCTCACATCTCTGCACTAGAGCTACACCTGCTCCATCCTTTAACATCCACTGACCATATCACATCATTTAGCAGCACACCGAACACAGTCAGTGTCAAGGTACAGTAGCCAGGATGTGTCAATCCAAGCAGCGAGTGTGATTAATTCAGGTTTTTTCTGGAGCTGTATTAGGTACTTTTGAAGAGGGGCTGTATGAGGTACTGATTCACAGCTTCTCTATTACATACAGTAGACCGTCTGTTGGCACGCTCCCAGTTTAGAGAAGCAGACAGGATGACCAGCACAGGTGCTAAGCAATCTACTGCTGTGAACGGAGGCAGCAAGAAAATGTATTTTAGCCACATGAAAAAAGTGAACCTTAAAAAAATCAATATCACTTTAGGTTTATGCTATATTTAGAGTATTTTCACTATTACCTTACTTCAGACAGCAATTTGTGACCGGAAACTGAAGCGTTTACATCGATCCATTCTCTCTTCAGAGCCACCAGACTCCATTGACAAAACAACTATCTCTGTAGTCCACTGCTGCCTTCAGTGTTTTAACACCTGAACTAACATTACCGTTTTCGGACTATTGAGTGCACCTGAATATAAGACGCACCAGGTAAATTTTTAAAAGAAAATACATTTTGTACATTTATAAGCTGCAGGTTTTCATGTTGTAACATGATTATGATATTTACACAGAAAGTTAGTTTTAATTTAAGACGTGTCTTCTGCGGCGCATAATCTTTCCCCACGTCTGTCTCACGTTTGTGTTTACTGCTAGAGAGTGCCCTCGGTGGCCGCTGGCCAGTAAAAATCTATAAATTAGCCACACTGCTGTATAGGCCGCAAAAGCGTGTGAAAAAAGTAGTGGCTTATAGTCCAAAAATTACGGTAGTTGCTGCCGATTGGGGCAAATTCAAGTGGAAAATCTACAAAAAAATTACAAAAATGCAGCTGAAATGAATGAAATCAAAGTGTGGTACAGTTACTGAGGTTAACAGTAAGAATACAAGTGAGAATTCAAAAGGCCATGATTGCTGTTAAATGACTTCACAGCTTTACTGTCTGACTATGAAGTGAGAACAAAGTGTCGATACACTGAAGAAATGCATTCCTTTAGAAGAAGGAAAGTGTTAGATGCATAGCAATTAGCAGTCATAATAATTAATTACTTACATGTAATTAACAAATATTATACTTATTAGCTATATTTATGTTTAATGCCGTATTTCACTGTGCAGGTTACAAAACATAATATGGTCACGCCTGGAACTCAAACCTAAACACAAGTCCTCGACTTGAGCAGGTCATAGACATTATATTAAATAGGCAATTAGACTAATTAGCACTAACAAGTTTGTAATTATAGATTGTAAAGCAGTTCAGCAGCTCAGTTTTTCTATAGCTTTCAGACATGCACCTCATTACTTAAATGTGATGGCAATTAACATCTCGGCCTTGTGTCTGTTTAATCACTCCAGCAGCTTTTAAATAAAAGTCAGGATGGCCTGTAGCGTTTCTCTATCACCTTCTAACACAGCGCTGGCCCAAAGGTTAGAGAAGTGAGCTTGTGACCGGAAGGTCGTCCCTTATTACCACCACTATAGTGCCCTTGAGCAAGGCCCTTAACTCTAACCCCAACTGCAGGAGCTGTTCAGTAAGCAGCAGATCGTTCGGTGGTATTTGGTAGCTTCCAGGCCTGAATGTGATCAGGATGTTCCTGAAGAAGAGAACATTGTTCTCAGTGAAACCCTCCTGAACGAGCAAAGGTGAGAAACAACAAAACAAGTCGCACTGGAATTATGAGCACTCTCACAGTATCACATGATTATTTAATAAATAACAAAACAAACAAAATATTCCCCAAACTCACTTTCCTTCCCCTAAACTTGTATCCATGCCACGCGCATGGGTGTAATTATATATGATAGGCCTTTATAATATTCAGCAGCATGTGAGCTGAGATGAATTGATTAAAGTCTCAACATTCTGTCAATCTGTGATTCTCAGCAGAATTCTCAGATGAAAGATGAAACATAAGAACCGTGAGGATGATCGCCACTTGTGCTCACAATATTCATTAACACAGGCTTTAAAAAAAAGCAACAAAATCCTCTTTTTCTTTTTTTTGTTTTCCAACCTGGTTCTCGTCCAACAGGAGTCAAATACCGCCTGAGCATTGTGGATATTTTCATAAATGTTCTGTCTGAATAAAGCTGAGACATTTCCGTAACAGACACCTCTGTCTGAATGACGAGGAGCCATCACTTTGACTGACAGACGAGGCTGGCATTGTTACATATTCTGTGCTCTGCTTTCAGCTCTCTCAGCACATCGAGCAGTTAGCGCCGAGGTGAGTTGGTCTTGGCATGAGCTGTAGATGCTGAGATGTATCACAAAGGAAATATGTAAGGAAGCAGGGATGAAGAGTATTTAAGTTTCATTCTAGTCATCTTAATCAGAAAGTGTTTTACAGCCGGGCTGTCACGTCAGTAAGATTAACCCCCGGTAGTCCAACCTGTAGTCTGGATCGTGAGGCACAGGACTGAAATCCACTCACGGACATCACAACAAGGTTACTGCTTGCAACTCAAGAAGAAAAACTTTTTTTTGGTGTTTGGTGTCATAAAAATGTCAGATGCCTCATAGTCTGTTTCCATTTGAGTGACCTGTCAGCACATCAGGAGGAGTTTTGGGCTTTCGGATGTAAAGTGTCATGGCATTTGAAAATGAAATATGGATGAGTTGATTTTGTTCATTGTCCACTTTATAATTTCTCTTTGCTCAGGATATGAGGTAAGATCGCAGAGTTAAAGATTAGAAAAACATCTTCTGTAAATGATCGTGACTCCACCTGGAAAGGATTTTTAACTCTATTTTATCCAAGAGTAACCTCAGATAAAAAGTTTCTTGGAGTGCATTTAGAACAAATAAGGACGATACGGTCTATTGAAAGGCTTGCTGGATTTTCCGCAGTATTTCAAGGTAATGTTCTGGCAGCCGTTTATTCGGAAAAGCGGAAACTAGAAGAAAAAAAAGCAATTAATGATGTTGCATTTACTCTACCTTCTTATCATATTTCAGACTGACTCAACAAATCAATTAAAAGGTTGCTTATCACAATGTGCGTCAGAGTAAAGCGAAGTTTGTAAATGTAAGAACACACGGATGATTCTTTAAAAAGCACCAATAAAACTGTACGAAAATGACTGTCGTGCATAAACAACTGCCACAACTATTCACAATATGTGTGCTCCACTAAAAAACATGCACGTGACTCCTGCAGCCTTAAATGTCTTGAATTAAGAAAGAAGTAAGTAACAGTAAGTAACAGCGACATTACCTGTGTAACAAACATCCACTTATGACAGCGGTGTTCCTATTCATCCAACATTTTTTAGTAGAGTCGCATCTCTTTCCTGATAAAGGAGGTCAGTAAAAAGATGTCTAAAATTGAAGCAAAATTAAATCGACATCCTTATGTCCTTGACCCACTATAACATACCTCTCTAGTGAATGACTAAATGTTCTGTTCATGACACGCCTCGTGTAGCCTCCAGCGAAAGAATTCAACCACTGCACAATAACTGATCCAATCATGTAAAGCAAAAACCAGCAGCGTACGAGTAGGATGACAAATAACAAGACGGCAAACATTACTGATGTGTCCCTGACTGAAAATGTTCGAAAGCATTTTATCGTGTTTAATTGTTTTGCCCAAAGGCGACAGAGTTAGTAAAACCGCTCTGACTTATTTTACAATCTACGAAATGCAAATATTACCACACAGAGGACGGAGTCACATTCATATCAGAGATGAATCCAGGTTCGCTCATCGTGGCTGACACAGAAAATAACTTCAGCTTTGAGCTGTTACTGCGTGTCCCTGCACTATGACTGAGTGTTCATGTTTTCCATCTCTGTGTTGAACAAAGCAGATAAACAAGCTGTCACAATCTGGTGGAAAAACAGCCACTTGAGCTTCCTAATGTCCCCCCCATAATCACAATGATATATTAAGCCTCACCAGTTATGCTGATGGGGCCATTAATTAGCCCAATCCCTGCCTTCATTAGGAAACATTTCCGTGTCAACATACTTGTCTCCACGTAACACGTGGGTGGAATAAATCTGCTCTCTGCAGCATCTCAAAGCACTACAGTGGTATTTGCAGTAGGCAGGTTCTAAGATGTGCCGATGCAGAGAGACAGAGATGACGTGACATGACATGCATCACAGCAGGTAAGATGGTGAATGAACACATCATTTAGTAAATCCGGTTTAAGCAAAGATAAATCACTAACCTTCGTTCCTCATTGTTCAGACTCTACTGTACCTCAAGAGCTAACTGACAACCATTAGGTATGATGGACCCGTGGTTTATATCGATGTCTTGGTGGATAGGTGACAGTGGCTTTATTGTGTTTGCTTCATATGAAACATGTTGTTTATGGCACAAAAGCAATTTCTTTCCTGGAATTGTAGACAGCAATTATCACAAAGCTTGGTGCCATTTCAAGGAAGTAGTCACGTTGCCTGGGAGGAGGTACAGTAATGTCGTAAACACCAAACATCTCATGTGCACATAAATGCCATCAATTACATGAAAGACTGCGATTATGACTGCCTGCAGCCTCACTGTGCAAGATGTGTACTGATACGTGCTGTATCTATTTTTAGGTAGGTATAAGGCCTCCTTCCCAGAGGGGCATAGACCACATACCTGGGTTTATTCACCACTTATACCTCTTGATCAAATCCTGTCTTCCAGAAATGAATCATATGCACGACTTCTTTGCAACAGTCAGTGTGTCTGGGGAATATTATAAGGCAATGTGGTTGATTAACACATCTGGGAAGATGCAAAAAGTTTAATATTCAGACCCTCAAAGAGTATACTGGAATTTTATCTCCATCTCCAGTCACAGTGCCAAAAGTCTTATTTATATAATTTAATACATCAATAATTCAATTAATTAATTAAGTTTTTATGTTTATGCTTAACAGAGCTTAAGGATAAACACATAAAAGAAGCGTCACTTACAGTAATAAGACAACAGCTCATATTGTACAGTATAAAGAAGCAGAGCTAAAGTGAATTGTATCGTGGCACTGTGTGAAGGTCATGTAGTGTGAGCTACATTAAAAAGATTGCTTAAATTGTTCTTGGCTTATTGCCAGCCTCTTTAGCTGAGCACTCCCTCAAGAAATCATCGAGGATGCGTTTGTTTTGGACCGCGGGCATCCGAACCGCCTTCCCGTTCTTCTCAGAAGAATTGCTAAGTCACGGTCGAGGTGACAACTGACAAGCAACGGCTATGTCTGTTTGCACGTATAGAATATGATGTTTTTGTGTGTCATGTATTGTAAGTACAAGGACAAAATCAGATCACTGAACGTCTGTGATTAAGTAAACGAAGCATTGCCACACAGCCTCCTTCAGCACCTTTTGTATCACAAATTCTTTCTCAGTAATTTCCACGGTAACCATTTTCTTAATGATTCTCACGAACATGAATTATTGGATTGCTGATCTATGTTGCTCGTTCTTTGCAGGTAGCATAAACAGAGAAACGGCCGATGAGTAGGTGAAGAGGAGAAAGTCTCAGACTTCACAAAGGGAAGGGAAGAGAGCAGAGCAGTGGACACACACTCAGATAAATACATCTGGGAGGTAGAGTACACAAACACCACATCAATGACACAGACAGAAATAGAGAAAAATAAAAATAAAAATCATATATTACTACTTTAATTAACTCTCTTGGGTGTCTCAAGATCCAAGGCTAACAGCCTCCTCCACACATCCAACAGCAGCTTTGGACTTTGCATTCCTGTGATATATAATGGTATCTTAATGTGACAAAAATTATTAACTTAACTGTCACGGCCCATAGGAATAACATATGTGAAATCTTAAAATGAGCAGTTATTCCACTTCAAAAGCGGCGGCTGCCCTGCGAGCAGGAAGTCTACTTTTTATTTCATCTATGCAGGCGTGATAAAGAGCCAAAACACTTGAGAGCAATGAATAGTTGTGATATATAAGTTTGGACATCTTCCAGGGAGTATCACTCTTTTAAACAGTCAACTCATCATCGCTGTGTTGCATCCTTGTAATGTAACTGCTGAGCCATTTGTACACCTGCTGCACTGCCCCATGCTGCCAGTTACCACAGATTTGTAGTTGGTTACCTGCGTCAGCTCGACTCAAAGCAGCGACTGAGCGAAGACACGAAAAGCAAAAGACACCACGAGGCTACAGGTTGAATTACCTTTGGTTACCATCATGATTTTTCAGCATGCAGGCATTAAAGTGGACAATTGAGAAGAGGACACCGACTCCAAATTGTGTCAAAGAGAATGATTTTGTGGCAGTGCAGTAATGTAATCATGTATTTTTATGGTGTTATGCTATTTCCTGCTGCATTTTGAATCATTTAAAGGCCTTCAAAGAAAATTTGCCACTTATTGTCTGATTTTGTTATAATAGATATGCAAGAAATATTAGTTTTGCACAGACTAAAATATCTCTGCTGGATGGAGTGTCATAAAATCTGGTTCAGATGTTTGAATGTCTTCCTCGGGATGAATATTAATACGCTACACAGTTTGACCTTTCCTTGACCTTTCTCCTAGCACCATCACCAGGTCAAATATTACAGTGCAATGAAAAACTCTATCTCCATCTTATTCCCCCAAAAACTAAGATGGTGAAACCACCTGCTGCAAACAGCATGTTTGTATTGTAGCTTTGAGGGTGATGCTGACATTATCATTTAGCTCGAACCGCTGCTGTGCCTAAGTACAGCATCACACTCTGTTTATTACAAACAAACAACAGTGCTGCTGCTCATGAAAATGTAAAATGCATCACTTTGTCCATTCTGTTAACATCTGCACAAACAAAGAGAGGACAACAGAAACTAAAGGAGAATGAATTTTAAAGGCTTGAACAGCACAGAAGAATGTTTTTTATTCAAAACACTTCAAATTCAAGTGTTTTCAGAATTCACTATCAGCTTAACCTGTTGCAGCCCTAAAGACTGATCAGTAAACTAATAGAGAACACTTGTAGTGAGCATAAGCTGCGTTAATCAGACAATAACGGCAAATCATCTGAGAATCAGTGAGCACTTTGGATTCTACGCCGTGCACATTAAAACTATCAACAAAGATGCTGTCTGCTGACGTCAATGATGCCCACGAATGGACAACTTTTGGAAGAGCAGAAGCTCCTTATTTTCAGCAAGCCTCACTGCAGCTGCTTAACCTTAACTTGCAAAATAAAGCTTTAAATTATAAATGAAAAACCTAAAGCAACACAAAACTTCTACAGCAGGCACATCAAATCTAAGAAGCTGTCAGAATATAAGAAGGGTAAAGAACATGCACGCGTAGATGATATAAAAGTGCAACCACCACACTAAAAGTGCCACGCAGTAATCACAAAACTTCACACCTGTCAAGTGAAGTATTACCTTGTAGTTCCTATGTTTATTGTTCAACAACTTTGAGAGCTGTTGGCTGGGAAGGAGGCGGATGAGCTATTGTGTCGATTAGAGGAGCGGCAGGAGTTCACTACTCAGAGCCCTTATAGAAAACTAACAATGAAGTAAAGACAGAAGCGCTAGCTTGAAAACGAGGCACAATTAATGTGTGCAGGGGCAGCGTTTGAGTAATCCCCTCACTACTGCTGAGAGAGGCTTTTGACAGAAATACAAGCATGGAGGAAAGATGTGTGGACATTTGTTTTTTTTATTGTGTTTGGCTCCAATAGCTTCAATTATGTACCGGACCCTCATCTTACCAACGGACAAGAACTACTGACTGAGAATCCCAAAAATAAACTACTGTAAGAAACAACAATCATAGTTCAACATTAATGTGAAAAAAAACAGATGATTATTATTTGTTTAGGAAAATTGCAGTAATTTTCATATGAAGATAGACAGAGCAAAAAGTATACCTCTGGAGTCTGCGGGTACTTCAGTCGGTAGGATTAAGGTTAAAGTTGGAGGATTTGTGACAGACAGATAAAATGAAAACAAAAAAAAAAAAAATAGAACAAAGCAGCAGAGGCCGAGAAATCCCGACTTTTAATCCCTAGTATGGGCCAAGCTCCAGATACTCTGCATCCTACATTCCCCATAATTCAACTGAGTATCATCTTTGGTTAGTCTTTCATTGCTCAATAAACGTCCGTATTTTTCAACTCCGCCCCTCCGGTTTTTGACAAAAGAATGAAGATTGACCATGATAACATCACAGTTGCATCACCACGGGTTATTTTCTCAAGCTAAAAAAAAAAACAGGTCATGCAATAGGAGACACTGTACAACTGTTTTTACAGACAGTGAATGTTTTCCTTTGAGGTGGTTTGACAAAATGTATTCTGGCTTATAGCAGCTGACAGAACAGAACAAACTGTCCCTACCTAATTTCACCCCTCCTCAATATATATTTACTCACTTGCTTCTTTTGTGACACTCTGCAAGACTGAATTTTAAAAATACCTCCCAAAAAGTTGATTTTAATACTGCATGGCTTCGCTTAGCCACGATCAAAGTTGCTGAGAGCCCTGCCTGATGCACATTTAAATACTTGCTTTGTGTTGCGGTGTCACCTGCTGTATGTCTTAGTGCTGAGCCTGAGCAGGAACAAATAAAACCTCGTACATGGCGCGCAGCTACTCTGATTTAGTCTTTGAACAAATATAGACATGCCCTTTTAATTTCAGATGATACTGCTAAGCAAGCTTGTTATCGTGTTCTCCAAAGATAAGCTTGTGGGAGCTAATTTCCATTTCTAACTCTTATTTATGCAGCATGAGTTGGCTCAGTATACACGTTCTTTCACAGTGACACTCGCTCAGCGTTAGCATGCCGAGACACACTCAACATACTTTAGTTTAATAAAAGATGCTCTTTTGCATCAATCAGATTTGAATGCACTCATTCTGAGTCTCTGAATGTGATGTGATGTAACATTTATGACATTGCACAATTTAAGTGCCAACAAAATCTTTCACGACGTTAACAAGAGGGAAGTTTATATACTGTAGGCAAAGCAGTAAAACGTCACCAAGACCGTCACAAATCAGGATGAAATGAAATAAAATTTTAACTCACATGGTCAGTCACAGTGAGTGAAATGAGAGAAGAGAGTGAAGCTCAACAGCTAGTAAACTTATTAAGATTTTAAACTGAAATGGGCCTATTGTAGAAGCTTTGTAAGAACAAAAGGCAGGAAAAAAATGAGGGTGGTCTGTATGGGACAAAGCTTTAAGGCATCCATTCATGCCCAGGGGCCCATTGTCTCATAATTTGCCCATGACCACACTGCTGCTCCAGTTTATCTTCCCACAGCTTGGAGAGGTCACTCATGGGTCGTGTGGTAGAGTCAGATTTTGCTTGTTCTTGTCCTCTGGGGACTCTTAAATAAGAAGAGGAAACACTTGTTTGGGGAGTATAACATTTATCCCAGAAGGAGTTTCAGCGGGCTCGGAGCAATTGACATGGCCAAGAAATATCCACACACAGACACCCAGTGTTTCCCAGCGTGTCCTAAACTGACACATGAAAATAGGCCAGTTAGACCCCCGCCATCCCCATCAGTACCACCAACACCACCCCTTCCACCCTCTGTTTTCACAAAGCTGAAAGAGAGCAAGGACACAAGCTGGTGGGACGTGGCCAGCAGGCCCTCTGATGATAATCGAGGCTCAGTGTCTGAGAAAGTGTATGAGCTTTGCTTAATTGAGCTGGACACAAAGCTAAGCCAGGGATAAAAGTACCCCTGTGAATAATATTAACGCTCTCACAGCTCTACACATCAGGCCAAATTTGCTGGAGCACTCACTTCCACTTGTCTTGTATAAACGTTTTAACACAGCGTACAGTAAATGCAATAAATCAGACGCCACAGAGCAGAGGACTTCCTTCACTCCCTCCTGCAACAAAGCTAAAGAAAATGAAAGAGGATGATTTAAAGTATTACATTTGCTAATGTCTCAAGCATGTCAGACATTTTTCAGTCTTGAGAGATTCAGCGAGGAGCCAGCCCGTATGGAGGAATCATTCAGTTAATTTATCAGCCCAATCTAGCCAAAGTTCATTAAAAGCCTAATATCTTTAGCTTAGCTTCGTCTTCTCTGATGAAAAAGAACAAAAATGTGAGACGGGAGATGAGAGTCTCACAATGTCATCAAGAAAAACATCCGTCTGCTGCGAAGGCAGTTCAAAGAATTTGCAGTCAATAATGGCCACCAGGATTTTATAACTTCTAAGACCAATTCTGACTCTGAAGTACCACTGGAGTCATTTTGTCTTTTAATAATACCACAGAAACAAGACTTCATCCTTTGGTTTATATCCCTGGGTGACTTATGCCATGTTCACCTACTCATGTTGGCTGAACTGCCTATCCTGTGATCCAAGGAATGACTACGAAATATGATTTTGTTTGTTTTATAGTGAGTGGAGCGAGAACTTGATTCAGAATTATATTTTGCCCATTTCTGTTGGAGCTTTTTCAGATTTTTCTCACTGGAGTTAAGACACCAGCACTGCCCCATTTGGTGACCAAGTTACTCATCAGAGAAGAGATGACCAGAATTATAGTGTGAGAATGTTGAAAACACATTTATCAACATTATCAGCCAACAGACAACTGCTGAAGCCCGGGAAGGCCAGCCTCAGCGCCCGGGCAGGCTGAAGTGGCATAGCCGGAGCTTCTTGAGGAATTAACAGCCAGAATCAGGCCGGATTCTGTTCTGTTCTGTTCTGTAAGTGGAATTATCTTAACTCTAGATCCTCAACCTAGCCGCTGAGGCGGAGGTGCAGACATCCACTGATGTAACTGTAGCCATCTGTGGGCAGCCAGAGCTCTCTGATATTTTTTCATATTTACAAGACAAAATAGGAGATTGCTCAGAGAGGTAAACAAGGAAGCCAGGCAGAAACCTGCTCAGTGCTGAAAATATGTCTGCAAAAAACAATGAGCAAAAAGTTGGTTGCTTATCGTGTTGTGGACAAACCAGACCAAGTTTGACTTTTTACAAAACACCATCATGATTAAGTTATTGAGTTCTCCTGTTTCCTGTCTGCAAAGCTCTATTAGTCCAGTAGAGGCAAAAAAAAGGGTAAAAATGTGAACGAAACTAAAAATGCAAACTACAAATTCTGTACCTTTAAACCAAATACTCAAAATGTTGCTTTGCAATACATGTGTGGTTCATTGCTACGTATATTTTCTACATGTCTGAAGCCATGATCCATTTATCTTCTCTTTTTTGTGGTGATTGGTCCAGTTAGCCATATAAGCTGTGTTCAATATTGACAACTAATAACACAAAGTGTGTTACACAGGGGGGATAAGTCTCTATGACAGTTTTATTGCTTTTAGATATATTCCTTCCATAGTAAAACTACTCCCAGCAGCAGAATGTTTGCTTTAATATCATCACTTGTCAAACTTAAGTGTTGTCTGTCTCTTTCGCAACAAATGTCAGGACATAAGCTGCCAGCCAATGCATATTTAATGTCATTCAGCTATATTCATAAAAACACTGAAAGTCAAAAAATGGTGTGAAAATGGACACTTAACCAGAGGAAACCCAGCGCCAGATTAATACTTCAGCTCCAAATCACTGGACGGCTGCGCAGACACGTACAAATGAAGGTGCCTTTTGCAAATAATACCCAGCAGCCTTTCATCAACTTATTAAGTCACAGAGTTCAAGGAAGGTTGTGGGGCTGGGAAAAAAAAAAATGAAGCATAGTACAGCTCACATGTCATGCAGGGGCATTTTAGACCTTCAAAGTTTCCTCATGGCCCGGGTCATCTGTCAAGAGCACACGCCAAATACCATTTAGCTCAACTGTGACTGCTGATATAGTTTTGTCCTCAGCTTTATGTGCGTTTACCAAAAGTTCTTTCAGAACATACACAGTCTGTATGAAAACACTGCATGAGGATTAATGCATGAATATTATAAAAAACAGAAACATTGCACTAACAATATGTTTACTCCAGAACAAAAGCAATACTCCTTATTATGAATTAATTAATCAGCACTGACCATGCCATGTTTATGTATTCATTTACAAGAACACCATATGTTCTACATTAAAGGAAAAGGCTTTTATAGTATACTGTATATGCTAAAGAGATGTTTGTTGAAAAACAGTTCAGTCAGTGTATTCTGCAGAGTGTTACAGTGAATGTACTTCACCTCACCTAAACTAAATAAAGCTTCTGCAAATGACTACATCAACACAAGTATTTAATGAGTGAGGAGAGAGTTTAATCCAAAATGTTCCACAGTTTTTAGTCTTTTCACACGAGCTGTAAAAGCTGTAATCAAGACATCCCCTGAACAAGAGGCTGACTCAGTTATTGAACAGCGTCAGTCACCTCTCAGTCCACGTCATCAGTGCTACACATGCGGAGGAGAATCAAACCATACTTTATTTCAGTGTGACATCATGTTGCACTTAAAATGCACTCAGAGGACATATTGATCCTCTCTGGCGGTCCGAGCAGCAGAGATCTGACAAAGAAATAGCCGGGAATGAGCTTTAGTTGAGACGGCAGCTTGGATTCAATCATCATTAATAATTAAAAGGGGCCATTAGAAACACAGAAAGGAGATGATGCATCTGTTTACAAAAAAAAAAAAAAAAAAATCTTTGTCTAGGTTGTTAGGGGAAGAGTCAGACTCAGCCCTTTGAAAGGTCACGTAGCCCCCTTGCGCTCACATTACTGCATTATCCCATTATCGCTGCAGGTATTATTATACTGTACTCCAATTTTATGTGCTATTAGGAAAAAAAGGGGTTGAGAAATGTGCCTATACATATGAAAAACGAATTATGGCAGATGTTCTTATGGGTTGATGGTTTTCTTATTTTACCTTTTACCTTTCTCTGGAGTTTGCATCCTCTACCATAGGTTTGATTAGGTTTAGGAACAAATCTGTTTGGTTTGGACTGAGCCACCATTTTACATGCTTGTATTTAGGGTTAATGTGCGTGATAATTGAGAGAAATTAATTTAATAAGTTAAAATGAAGTCAGTGTTGACTTTGTGAGGAACAGTCTTGTTTGTTTGACCCATCTGTCTAATCCAGTCGCCTTCTTATGTGGATTTTCTCCTCTTGGTGCTACATAATCTCATTTTATAGCACCTCAAAACACTCCACCAAACAGGAGCATCCAGCAGTAAGGCCACATGGGTAGCTATAGCGTCATAGTTTGAAGCCACTGACCAAACTTTATATTTGACGACCTGGGAGCGCCCTTGACCATCGATGTTTTCACTGTACAAGAAATGTTGGTTCTACGTCAGTGGCTGTGGTTTGTAAATGATGTGCCATGTGCCTTGAATTTCAGGTGGGTTTGCTGTATCATAGGCACCGGAGCCCAGAGTAAATTTAGTGTGGATGGAGATAAATGAAAAGAATGATTCCTGCAATATGGGCTGGCTAGCCATCCTCAATCTCCAATTCTCTCTAGTCTGGCACACAGAAACAGTCAGTGGCAAAGGCTAAGTGGATAGTTGGGTATAATGGCCTGGTGATCCTATAAATAATAGCTACACAGTTTCCTCCCCATTGATCACACAACCTTGGCTGACTGATACTGGGGGTTGGTGTACGTTGGATGGAGCTGACCTAAGAGCATGCTTGGCTGCCTTTCCCTCCACATGCTTCTGGTGCATGATCTATCAAACTGGGGGCCTGTACACCTCGAGAAATGACACAGCCTAATTGGCTGCTATGAGAGGCCCATCACTTAAGGCCTGCGTGGAAGAGTGGGAAAGGACTGACTCTGGACAAGGTTAACTAACTCCACTGCTAAGTCTCTGGCCTTGAAAAGTTTCTTGCCCTCAAAAAAGCCTATAACGCATGAAGAAAGAGAATTTCAGAGACTTTAACGTGAGAAGTTCACACGCAATATGTTTGGAGCAAAAACCAAAAGAAATCCTTGTGAAGCCTGACTTTCATGAAACTGGTTTGGAGATCCGTTCATCAAAATTAGCTTTAGTTTCTTGCAGATCGGGCGTCTTAATTTGCTCACACAGGTCAGGTGTCAGGGTTAGAGGGCCTTGCACGGATCTATCCGAGGTCTGATGATTTCCATTTAGAAATCACCGGGGTTGAGGAGACAGAAGGGCAAAGGCCGCATACTCATTTCAAGTACCACAGTGTGTGTCCTTCACAGTGGGGAGAACGCAGCAGGGCATGACTGCAGGCAAGATTTCATGCTGAAAGAAAGTGGAATATTAATTTGATTTATGTGCTTCTCTGTGTCACACATCGCAGAGGAAGTCAAACATTAGACTTCTCCTCTGATTTTTACTTTTTCTTTTTTATGGTCACTCAACACGATTTTTCTATTAGTAGTGGAAAAATGGATGGAGTCCAATTATTGTCTGTATATTTCCCTTAATTGTCTTAAGAGTTTTTCAACCGTTTAACAGAACAAAACAGTCAATACCAATTTCAGAAGCAGAGTGTAAAGCAACATTGGCATGATACTAATGATGGCGACGGACACAAGCTCTGACAGATCACATGGGGATTATAAATAGTTAAAAAAAAACATGGGAGCTAAAGTTGCACACTCTTTCTGAAGCTGAAGTAATTGACTGTTTTCCTGGTGTGGTTTGAAACAGTTTTTTTTTTTTTCAGACCTCCCATTCTGAACTGCTGCTGAATGCTGACTGTATATAATTGTGCCGGCAAGCACTCTGGCTGGAAAGAACCATTTCTACAGAGGGGTGATTCTGTTTACCAGACAGAGTCAGACACTGAGATAAAGTACAGGAAAAAGAAAAAAAGATTTTTGTCTTTAAATTTAAATAGAAAAGATTATGAAAATGCTTGAAGCGAAAATTGATTTTTTTTTTTTTCCAAGCCAAATCGGCGTGACAGAACTTATCAAACTGAGACAGCAGAGAAGAGTTGAAGAGGGGAACAAAGACGCGTGTGAGGTGACAGGTGCAGCAACACGTCAGTGCTTTAAAACCAACAGGAAGTTAGTTCTACTTATTGTCAGTGTGACTTACGAAGAATATCACTGTCTATGTAGATTAATCATATTACGGCATTCCTTAAAGGTCCAGTGTGTAGGATTTAGTTGTATGTAATGGTGAAATCGCTGCATTGCGATCTCCTCACCTCACACTCACCTTCCTAGTCCAAAGGAGAAAGAACACTTGAAAGGCTCTGTCCAGAGTCAACATTTAGTTTGTCTGTTCTGGGCTACTGTAGAAACACGGTGTTTCAACATGAGAGAGGACCCGCTCCCACTGTAGATATAAAAGACAAATTTAAGTTCTCTTCAGTAATGAAGTAATCCGGTGATGGACATCCGTGGGTACACTGCCACAGGGAGCTGCTGTTAGCAAATTCAGCATAAGTTTAATGGTGAAAATGTGGCACAATGTAATCAAATGGAGCGCTAAAAAAAGATGCCCAAGTTGTAGCCATTGTAATATTATATTTATCTTTATATACATTAATATATTATATCATACTACACTTATATACTGTATGTACTGAACTCTAGAAAAAAGTGAGAAAAAAAGCACATATAGCGTGATTATGCCCCCGAGAGTAACACAAATAATAATAATAGAAGTTTAAAATATCTGTTCAGACGTACTCTTTTCATGTTGTACTATAAATTGTTTTTATATTACCCGGGCTCAAAATGTCCCATCACCATTCAGGCTTTGAAACCACCTTGATCTGAGAGAGATACATACACTACACATTTCCAGCTAGCTGCGTGCAATTGCACTAAACCCGGGCCGCAAAATGAAAACATTACTCTAATGGAACAAAGCATGACACATTAACACAAAGCCCTCTTTGCCTTTTGATACTATAGCAGCACCCTTTAATGGAGACGGATCGCACTGATGCAAGGGAAAAGCTGTGTTCCAGTGATCTAGTGTTTAAGATGAAGACAGGAAGATTTGTTATTAGTTTATATTTGGAAAGCACATTTTTCCCTCTGTGTGAGGAGAATAAGAACACCATGAACAAAAGGCTTCAGTGCAGTTACAGTTGAAGCAGAAAAGTGGTCTGTTGTGGACAGTCATTTCACGTCCATAACAAAGAACCAGTGCCGGTTTCCTGCTGATTTTACAGTGATACGCGTAGGCTTTGCCTTCACCTCCAGTACATCTGTTTAGTGGGGAGACAGTTTGAAAACAAAATGTTCCACCAAATGTAACTCGCTGTTAGATTATTTTGTTATATGCTTGCAAATGTTCATTGGAGTCAAGGGTACAGTCTTTTAATGTGCATTTAAATGAGGTTTCTGAAGCTTCTAATGTGCTTTAACTTTGCACATCGAGCACAGTGTATTACCATTATAATAGAATCTGCTACAGGGAGGACTGTCAATCTAGACCTTGCTTTCTTATGGACTACATCAGCAGTGATAAAACATTACAGACGTGACTTAAATATATGTATATATCATATAATGTATGATATATTCTTGTTTTCTTGCTGATTTAACAGCGATATGCGTAGGCTTTACTTTTACCTACAGTACATCTGTTTATGGGGGAGACAACTTGAAAACAAAATGTTCCACCAAATATCCAACTTACTGTTATATTCTTCTTTTCTCCAGAGGGCACGCTTAAAGGTGGGGGCTCTACTTATAGAATACATACATATTTTTATTACCTTAGAATGGGTAGTAGCCCAGAACTGACAAAATAAACATTGGCCCTTTGATGCGACACGTTTTTTGCATGTTTCGTGGCCGCCATAGTTTCTCCTACACGGCAGGAAGGAGGCTGAAATGAGGGATTTGCAATCGGCAACTACACTAGATGCCACTACATCCACAGCACACTTGTCCTTTAAGAATACGACCCTCCATTGGTCCTCAAGTGGTCTGCACTTTATTGGCTTCGCATGCCAAGTCATTTTAAATGATATAGTAACATAGCTTTTTTTTTTTTTTTTTTAACGGAGCAGGCAGTCGTGGAAGGAGGTGCATGTTTGTGGAATATAAAAGACAGTAAGAAAGATGGTGTACTGTGTCTGTTTTCGTCAGTCTATTTGAACTGGTTATAAAAGTGCTGACAAAGGACATCTGAAGCCAGGACTCAGACTTTTGATTGCCAGCAGCATTTTAAGAAATGCTCCTTGAGTCAAGGGTACAGTCTGATTTAGAAATAGAAATCAGAAGTACTCTTGATGTGCATTTACATGAAAGTTCTAAAAGTCTGAATGTGCTTTAACTTTTGCACATTAAGAGCAGTGTACTAGCATTACAATAGGATATGGAAATGTTATGTTGCTATGATGTTAAAGGGCTAATCAAATGTAATCTTGTAAGAGTAAATTATACCGCTCGTCAGCTCAAATTTAAACTCTCATCTGTGTGTGAGCACAGCTAAAGAAAGCCAAAGGCTTTTCATCCACTGCTATTCAAAGAGGAAACAAACACAGAGCAGGAGACCTTGATATTTAGTCACTGAACATTACATATTTATGAATGAAATGTGATCCACATTCAGATCATCCGTCCTCTCAAAATGTGGAGTGAACAAAAGTTTATCAACCATTATGTCTAAAGTGTTGCTGCACTGACTCAGAGAACGCCTGTGTAAAAAGGTTTTTTTCAAATGTGATCACCTCTAATAACCTCAGCTATTTTATTTGTTTATGTTGTATGTAACACATATGTATGTATGTGTTTGTTATATTATTATACATACAGTAATATTGGGACTGCTGAGATCTGAAAATTCATTAAATACTTTAAAAACCTTGAAGAAATATAAAACGGCTTGCAGTTAAATAATGCAACTATCATACTGCCACAGGATCATTTAAAGGAAGCCGCAAGAACTTTCAGGCAAGTAAAGTACAAGGTATTAATACAGTAGGGCTTAATTATAGGTGGCATCTCCTTAGAAGTCATTATCAGTTATCAGTACTGTGACCTCGTAATAATTTCTCTTCACCTTTCAAACTTTAAGTCAGCCAGGAAAACTTGGCAGCAAGAAAAAAAAAGATGAGTGAGGCATTAAAGGCAGCACAAAGTACAACATATAAGTGGCAGTGGAACATTTAAAGAGGATTATGAGTAATGTAGAGTCTAAAATTGCAGCCTTGTTCAGTCTGATAATTGCCATCGAGCATTCTGCTCCGACTGACAATTCGCATTTAGGAGAGAAAATGTAGCTCTGTGGTCAACTACACATCCATGAGAGAGGAATTCTTCTATCTAAAAAAAATACATGCAAAAATTCAATTAAATAAAGGTCATAACATTTCATATGTTCAGGTGGGCAGTGTGAGTTTTTGAGTCAAAAGTATTTTAAAAAATGTAACTGTCTCAAACGATCTGAAATGATTACACTATTAAACTAATATGTTTACATATTGTTCAGTGCAATGCAAAAATATTAAATGCAAAATTGGAAAGTAGCAGCATGTACAGTAGATAAACTATAGCCAGCAATTCATGGTGTCCAATTTAGACGACTGTTTTACTGCTTAGTTGTCACCTGATGTTCCAAACTTTATTTACCTGGATGAGGTTCTTACTATAGAAGGATTGGCAGATTATTCCTTACCTTCTCAGTGGTTCTTGCCATCTAGTAGAGAATTTTTTGTTGCACTTACAACAGTCTGCCGATAGGTGGCAGTGTGTGGGATTATGCACTCGTGTCCGCCGTGGTGGCTAATGTGCCAAACGCATGCACACACAAGAAAACAGGCTTTGAATGTCCGTCCACTGTGAATATTCTGCATGAAAGCGCCAGAACTGAAAAGAAGACTAACAAACAAACTCCCAAACTTTTTCAGACAAAAAATTAAAAATATCGACCACCGCACTGTCATCAGCAGCCCACCGGTGACACAAAGAAAAATAAACGCTGCTGTTATGTTTTACATCATGACCTCATTACCCGGCAGTCCATTATGGAGGAAGAGTTCAAACAAACAAGCAAGCGAGCGAACAAAAGGACTGCTGGCAAATGGTATCGTCAGGGATTCCACAACCCTCTGCTGTAATTACCCAGCATTCAGCTGCCTCTCACACACTGCTCCGCCTATCCACCACGCCACGACGGCGCTTACTGAATAGTAATACAGAATCTGGGTCAGTACCAGGTATTGATGATGCCATATGCAGTTTAAATTAGTCTGGGTGGATGCTAATCAATAGTGCACAATTGTCAGACCTCTACAGTCACCCCTGGCCCCTGCTGATGAACATCGATTCAGACTTAAGTGGACCTAAAAGCCAAGGGAGAAGAGCAATGGTATCTAGGGCGGGTAAACAAAACTCCCAGAGAATAAACATGGCAGGACGGGGAAGAGTCCGTGCATTTATCTGTCTTACAGCAGCATGTTCCATTATTAGGAGAATCAAAGGAAAGCAGACAGCTGCAGGGACGGGCAGCAGGCAGCTTTCTAGGCCACGACAGACATACAAAAGAAGTGGGTGGCTTTGTTTAGTGTTCCTTTTTTATAAATTCTGTTTATTTGTTACCTTATCTGTCAAAGATGGATACAAATGAAGTGACAAATGGTGCATGTGAGTGGTGAAAGGCAGAACCAAATGAGTGACACACAATGGGAGTGAAGTAATACCGCAAGTAAAGCTTATCATGCCTGTAGATTAACAACTGTCAGTTACGCCGTATCACGGAGCCGAGGGCTGTCCATGTGCCGCTGATCACATCTGCAGTGAGGTCCACATTCATGAAGAGGAGGGACGATAACCAACAATTTCACTTAAATCACATGGAAAAAAAAGTGATTTTCTGGTATCTAGCCATGTGGTGGTTGTTTTTATTTTATTCCTTTCTCCATCCTAATAAGATGGAGGTGGAGTTCACAGCATTGGAAAAACCCATTTAAAAAGATCAACAGAGCTTGCTGTACTGTAATATTTATTCTTTAATTCAATCAAAATGTGCATATTTATATTATTTTATTTTGAATTAGTTTTCTTATAGTCTGCACCTCCAACCCAGTTGGATTAGGTAATGCCTTCAACTTGTATAATCATTAGAATAAATTCAGGATGTCTCTTGCTAACTGTGAACACTTAAGCGCTGCATCTCGTCAATATATCTACAATTTGATGCATGCGCCGCTGCAGCGCTTATTAAAAACAATCCAGTTGTTTGATTACTAGCTGCCGGTGTTGCTCATTTAATCGGTGCAGCAGAGAAGCAGCTGTTCCTCCGTGAATCACTCTGGCAAGCAGAAGCTTTACAATTGGCAGTACCATTTATATTGTAAACATGACTAATTTCTTGATCTGTTTTCAATATGCCAAAGCCGTGCCCTTTGAGAGGTGAACAATTTGTTGTTCTTCTTTTTTTTTTCCTCCGCTAAGTAAAAGCCTACATTTATCTGAACTCCATATCCCAAATGACCCGGGGCACCGCTATCACTGTGAAGGATTGATTATGATATGGCGGCAAGTTACACTCGGTGCTTCAGGCTCATTGGATCCACCCATGAAGAGAAAGCTGTTGTTCTGGCCACTGAGATTGGAGACGGGGATGGTCTAGAGGGCTAGTGTGTGTGCAGACAGCTGATAGTGTGCACCAGAGTGAGGAGAGGGAAGAAAAATAATGTCATCAGTGGACAAAACCTCCTGCAAGGTCCAGAACTGATGCTACGTGTTGGATTTTAAACAAAAATGAACAAATATTGACAAAAATCGGATGCCAGAAGTTGTCACTTATACACTTAATAGAGCTGAAGCAATTATTATCATAAACATATAGCATGCAATAAAACTCTTATCTTTATCTCTATATGTGCTAAAGGAGCAGCTGATGTCTTGCCATATCTGACCGTGTGGCTCACAACATACAGTAAAATACACATGAAGCCTGCCAGTGCTCTGAGTGATGCTCTTGTTTGTTTATGTTAATTACAGTCCTGTCTCACAGTTATGTGACAATGATTTATTACCCCTAAAACCTCAGCAACCATGGACTATGGTTTCGCATTGTTCGGATGAGAGGGTAATGTTATATTCCCTTACACAAACTAAAGAAATATAACAGAACTGCCTGTCTGTCCTAAAATAAATCAATATTGTTATCAGCCGTGCACAAATCTGTCTGTCCCTGCAGTGGATGGGGAGGGCGTTATGTTGGGAGATTTCTTCAAAATATTCAGAACTCTAAGTTAAAATAGTCAGTTTCCCATCTCTAAATCAAAATTATTATATTACAAATAGATGTGAAGAGCAGCTCAGCTTCTGTGAATTCCATCTGTGCTTCAGGATATGCAGCATTTTTAGCAAGGCTTGTGTAACAAACTGCTGCAGCTACAAAATGCTGTTTATTGTTCCTCCTTCTGCCTAAAAACTGGTGGAGAAACACAGGAGGCTCTTTTACTGCTCATAACTTTGAGGTTAACCCCCGTCACTGTACTCAACTGCTGGTCAACAAAGCGTGGGGCCTCTGCTCTGTTCTGGATCTGTAGTATTTATTCTGTGACAAGCTGTAGCTCACACAGAACATTCACTGTTAAATTAATGGCTTACCGCTGAGGTGTCTTTGCTTCGATGATCATCACACTTGCCTGTCTCTCTCTCTCTCGTTCTATCTCCTACACACTCACTATGCAAAGGAGTTGAGCAGCTCTACCCCGTTATATCAGGACGCTATCAGCTATCACCAAATGATGTATGATTAACACGCCGATGTGTTTTGTCATTTCACCTGCTATCACAAGACAGTTTTTTTTTGTTGTTTTTTTGTCTTTTCATGGCGCTGTCGACTGAGTTATTTTCTGTCTGTGTGTCATTTCACGCTCGAATATCAAAGAAAAAAATGTCAGGTGATGCAGTCTAACAGTGAGAAAGCCTCCATCTGAGGGCAGCTGGGGTGGAGTGATGCAGGTCTTCTGCTTCATGTGAAACCGAAACTCAGAAATGAATTATTATGATATGTATGTAACATATTGAAATCAGGTAAAGCATTTAACATGTTTGCCCAAACCCACTACATGTTTATTACTGCTACTGAGATGACAAAGTGCAGTCTGCACCGGGTGCTTTATTTTGAAAACTGACTGCATTCTTTGACTTCCTGCCAGCCTGATTGGTGGTGTTGTGACTTCCGTCAAAAGTGGAGCAGCAAGCCGCTACAAGATTGTATAATATGGCTGCAGTCAGCTTCAGTAAATATTTGTCTAACAAGTGTGCTTCAAATTCATGATTTATAAGTCAGAGAGCAGAGACACGCCCGTCATACACGTCGACACCAAGAATGTTTTCCTGAGCTTTAGTCGCATCATCATTTCCATCCTGCAGCGAGTGAAGTACTCATCACCTCAGTCACAGATGGAACAGTGGCCGACCACAGAGACAAGAAGTGCTTCAAAGTTTGGCTTCGTGTGACAGCTAACTTCGATAAATGCAAAGTACGTAGAAAAATGACTTCATAAAAGGCTGATGACACGTAAGAAATGACAAAGCATTTGTATCAGTCGAAGAGGCTGCTTTGCTTTTCCGACACGCTGCAGTCAGTCATTTTTTAGAAACAGAGTGTGGCTTACTCCCAACTAATCCCATCAGACCCTTCATATTATGGACTAAAATGAATTTGTGCTATAATGTAGCATTACTTTCACGTAAATCACTTCATATATTCTACAGGGACGTGATTTTTCTTGGTCGGGCTGCTTCTTCCAGCTTTCTCTCTTCCTTCAACTCTCAGAATGTAAAAACTCATTTAAAAAAGCAACAATGAAACAAAGAGACGGCAAAGAAAGAGGAATGTTCTTCCATTTAGTGCAGACGAATCATTCATTTAGACAGAAAATTACTGACCTCTTTCATCGTTATTCATTGAGACTAATATTGTGCAGATCTTAAAAAAATAATTTACATCTCATCAATGGAAGATTTCAAATGGAAGTGCAGAAAACAACAGACAGCCGACAATATTTCGAATATCTTTTCTTCAGAGGAATGTAAAACACAGTGACTCGCCTGTCTTTACACACACTTTATACAGAACCTGCCTCAAGTTATAAATGTAATGGTCTCTGTAGTCGTTTCCACATCATGGTGGGTGGGCAAGCTTTCACGTAGTTTGAAGCGTTGGAATATGCAGATTTGTCCCGTGGAACAACAAAAACCCTCAGCAGCTTGAACAGCTACTAAACACTCTTGTTAGAGTGTTGTGATTTATTAACTGATGCAAACATAAAGATGTCAAATTTGATAACTTCCCCAGGACTCCGCTGGCAAGGTGTTAGAGCAGCTGGATCCATCTAAATGAATGACTGTTCACAACAACCACAAATTAAAATGAAGGTCAAAACACATGGGGTAATGTCCTGTTTCATCTTTATGATTTCATATCAATCCAAGTACCACTGATCAAAGTTTTTATGCTGTCTGGAGGAGGCTCTTTAAATTTTCTTTAATGTTACCGTAATACATAACACACATTTGCACCTGTCACTGAAATTGCTGTTATTAAATCCCATCAGACAAGGGTAAACTACGCCAACAAATTTACATTCACTGCTGCAGGATAAAACCTCCGTACCTCCACAGATGACAATTTTTCAAGAACTAGCAAAAAGCAGCCTTGACAGCTTGACAAGCATGAAGTTTTCAGTCAATCCACTGGGTTTTTGAAGGTTTTTTTGAAGCCCAAGCGGTCGGAGAACTTCCTGAACCCACAGGGGAATTGCTATCCTGGAAGCTTGACTCTGAATTTTATTCTGGCAGCAAGAATAAAGTATTATTTAACATTTCTGCATTGACAGTGTTACCAACCATTCCCAATTATCCAATCAGGACACAAACCAAGTCACTGCTGTTCTCCTTTAACCAAGACCATTATCACCCCCAAACCCTAACCAAGTACTTTGAGTGCATAAACATAACCATGAAAGATGTCCATGCTTTAGTTATTATGAGCAGTTGTATTGCAAAAGTGAATATATTAAGGAACATATGAAATACACCATGGAACGTTCTGCCAATATTGTTAGCATCTACATTTTGCAAGTTGCCAGATACGTTTTTGAACAGTATGTCTGCTTCATGCTGTTAAAAAACATTCCAGGCTGCACTCCAAGTGTTCTGCCTGCCAGATTTAGTCTATTTTCCTTCATTCAAGTGCTTTACCGTTGGAAAGTAGGCTACACAGTTAGATTGTTAACCTTTCGTCTGTTTTTTTAGGATTCTGCGCTGGATGTTTTATTTTGAAAATTCCCCATCTCTTCTGTCCTGTTTCAGACTTCCTGCCAGCTTGCTGTGCTCCGTGCTGGTTGGCAAAAATAGACCAGCCATGTATTCTCCACGGAGCAGAGCGGAGAGCCTCTTCTGGGACGCTTCTGAAAACTCGCCGCAGTGCTTCTGTTGGAATCACAAGCATCGTCTGGAACAACTGCGATCAGCACCGGCGGACGCATCGCAGCCAACAGTGGAACCAAGCAGTCAGAGAGAGGGTTGAATCTTTTTTCTTCAAACTCTCTGTTTTACCCTCGCAGTGGGAATGTGTTGTGTAGGTTGACATCTGTGCCTGAATTTTAGAAAATATTTGACTAATTAAACTGACGTTGAGCATTAAGAACTTAGTTTTACTGTCTAATTTATGTGATTCCACAATAAGAAAGTGCCCCAATTTTGCAAATATCTGATCAGCTTTGAAACAGAACACAGCCCATGAGTTGCATGGTTTACTTAGCTGCACCATTACACACACACACACCATTACAAGCGGCAACTGAAATATAGATTATACTCATGAAGTGTGATGCACTGCACAAAGCTCGGTACAAAATTCAACAATATATCTTTACGTTCTCACAGACTCAGTTAGATTCCTTTAAAAATTAAGAGGCATGAAATGCTGACATCAGCTGATTTAGTGGGATGTCAGGTAAACTGCAGTGTCTTTACTGTAGAGAAGAGAGGGAAAAAAAAGAAGAATGTAGCTCGGATGCCAACGTGAACTCAGTCGACACTGATATTTCTATGCCAGTCTGGTTATATGAGAAAAGGCTGCTTTATTTTTTTATGAGGTGGTTGTGTAACTACAGCACGAAAGCTGACAGCCGCTGTAAAATAAGATAAAGAGAGGGGGGGAAGAACTTGTGGGCAGAGACAGCCAAAGAAAGACATTTTACAACCTGCACTTAAAATATTGCATTACTGATGCCCTTATTGATATGCAATACTGAGCCTTCTGCGTTCTCCCATCGGTGAGTTTGGATGCTCCATACTGTAACGGCATACAGTGTGTTAACTCTTCCTCTTTTTGACCTTGCACTGCCAGCCACATATTTATCTCTTTGAACCAAGACCACACTCCGTGACCTATAACTGCATGCCTTTCCCAAGTATTACACTGGCTCACATTTGTCAGCGCATGGAGGTATCGACTCATGAAATGTGATGCAAAACAAAACACTGATTTCTGAGCTGTGCATGGTGTTTCCGTGTCCCTGGCAATGGTAAAGATTAAGGAAGATGGAACTGATGCTCATAAGTTGTCGCGTTTACTCCCGAACGGCTTTTATCATTCAGAGGCTCCCCCACTATGGTCATAATTGAATTCTACCCTTTTGTCATTTGCATGGTTTATCTGCCTGTGGGGAAACAGGCCTGACAACCATTTGCTACATCCCACTTGCCATTGCCTGATTGTGGGATTAAATTAAGACATAATTAAATTATGATAGTCGGTGTGCTAAACTCACAAACCTCAGTAAAACATGCCCACGCAGACGCACAGAAAAGTAGCATTGTTGAGTGACTTCACTTGTCTTCAATTCAAAAAAGACTTTCATCTCCCCTAGATGCATTTTAAAATGATGTGCCTCGCCTCCGAGTGACAACATGCAAAGCCGTGGCACTTTGGGCTCCAGATACAGTATTAGGGAGTTAAAGTTAGCAGCGTTTATGACGATCAGTGCTTTTAATATTTGCATGTTCACCGTTTCGACCATACAACCTCCAGTCATTTGAAGTGTTTGAGTGCAGTTCACAGCTTGTGAAATATGCAAACAGAGGTGCTAATGCTGCCGCCTCATCTGTTGTAATCTTCATGTACCGCGTCAGCAGTTTCGGTGCAGTCAACCACCACTGACGTCTCATAATGTTTACTATCCGCTAACATTGTTTCCCTCCAAGTCAGTGACTGACTTTAAATTAGGTCCTGTAAATATGCCATCAAAATATTGACATTTTGATTGAGAGAATATGATGTGACTTGGCTTAAAGGTGTCAAAAAATCATGTCATACACCCACAGCAGGCAAATCAGTGGCAGCAATCAAAAGCTCACGCAGCCTGACAAAATAAACCTCCTTGAGAGGTCTTGAATTGTGCTGTGATTTCTTCTCCAGTACCACACCTACATTTTGGCATCTACATTGTGGGTGGAACATCAATTCAAGTGACAGCAAAAGTTAAATTTCACATACATGAGAAAACAAGCCATTATTTGTGTCAGTGAAAAAGTTGTAGACCTTTTTATGCTGTGTTCCAGTTGCAGGCTATTATTTTTTTTTATGTGTGTTTCATTCTGTAAAAATGACAGAATGAGGTATGCTTAGAAACGACAGTGTGCATGATGAAATAACTTGGTTGGGTTGATTGGCACTTTTGTCTCATAATTCCCCACACAACCAAAACATAGGAGCAATAATATTCAAATAAACTGCAGCTGATGTTAAAATAACTGTTGAGACAGTAAACCTTGGAGGAAAATCAAATTTGAAAATGCAAAGTCACAGTTTGATCTCTTGATGCATGCCTTGTACTCTTTTTCTTGTGAGATGGTGGTAGAGTACTTTGATTTTCTTTTCTATTCTAAAATATTAGTAGATTCTGTATAATACAGTATGAGAATACAGGTATAAAATTAGGAGACGGTGTTTAAAGTTTTGTCAGCGACAATCCGACATGAAATAAGAAATAAATTAACTCAAAAAATGTGTGGGCCTATTGTTTATTGTTCCTTCATTTGGATGTTGGAGCTTAATAAGACTGTTTTCACAAAGAATAGTTGTCAGTGAAGTAGAAGACATCTCAGCTGGTAATCTTTTTAATGAAAAATCTTTGCATATTTCGAGATTTTCCAATGTGTGGGGGAAAAATAAAAAAAGAATATTTCTTACATTATTATTATGCACAGTATTGTTTCAATCTGAAAACATCTTTGGAGGTTACTTTTTTAAAATGAAGGTTTGAAGTTTCCACGAGCAAAGTTTAACTACTTCTGTCTGTGTGTGTATGTATGTCCTCTATGTGCTACCAGCATTACATACAGTACATGCAATTATGTTGCACGCCAGACAGAGAAAACAACAGATGTTTGATGTGCATGATACACCAGCGGTGAAAAAAAATATATTAATAATAAAAAATATATTTCAGAAACAGTACAAAATAACTATGATACATAACCCCTCTGGCATTTAAAACAAACAAAATCATCATGTCTATATTCAAGCAGAACAGGTTGGACTAAACACACTTGATTTATAATACCTACACCCATCTGTCAACACACGCCAACAACTACAGGTGCTGTCAAAATCAATGAAAAGTTAGAGTTAGTTGGAGACTGCAGATATGGAAAGTTTGGCAAGGACATGTCAGGCATGAATCTATGTTAGAATAATTAATGCTCACCCTACCAGCATATTTTACATACAAGGACTACTGACGGTGCTGCCCAAAGGACCCCGACAATAAACTGTAGGAAACTAACATCGATGCAAAATTACTGAATGTGATTAATAATTAATCGGCTGGTTAATTAAAATAAAACTAAGTTCTAACTAAATTATACATCAGAAAAATTAAATAAAAAATGCACCGAAAGAATCTGAGCTTTTGACCTAAGTCCACCCGGAAACGCACCAATTAAACCAGAAACAGAAAACAATGATACGAACAAACTGCCTGACAAAGTCATGAAGAGTTGAAAGGGCACAATAAAGAACCTGTGACACAAAACACACCTCTGTGGTCTGTGCGGACCACAGTCAGAAGGACGAGCCTTAAACACAACAAGTTCAATGCATAACCGTTAGGAGCTTGATATTGTGCTTCCATGACTATCAACGTCAATTAATTAAAGTGATATAACAGTCACAGTGAGGTGGTGAGTGCAAGGCTGTCAGCTTTCATTTGATGATCTTCACTGGCATAAAGCATGAAAAGAACTAGTGTTTTGCTCATTGCCCCTCAGGGATTCTCCAAAGCATTTCAAAAGATTAACATCATTTTCAAAGTCAACCCTAATATGTAGTTGAAAAGCAGCATATAATTCACTGTCCAAACTCATAAACCTCACCTGAGTTTGACATCCTCTTGTCTAAATTAAAGGGATGAAGACATTGATATTTTCGTGCTGGGATATGAAAGAACATTTACCATTCTCCTCCCAAACTGTGCAGAGAGTTTATTATACTGTTAAGCCGTGAGTTTCTGGATTTTTTAAACACATGAATAAACACCTCTGGTATAAAAAGTCTAATTGTCGAAGATCACAGCTTTCCTATTTCTGTGCACAGTGCTAAGATTAAAATACTCTGCTTCAAGGTTTTCTTAATATTTTGGCTTTCAATGGAGAAGTGCCTCACTCACACCTTCCCCTAATTGGAAATTTACAAGCCGATATAGAGATTGGAACGTTCCGACTCATTGAACCTGAATTAATGCAATGACATTTCCAACTCAAGCAATGCGTTTGAGATTTAGTAATAACGTACTGAATGTGCAAACGATCTTCATCTGTGTCTCCTGATGTTATCATATATAGATATTTTAATATCAGCATGAAAACAGATCATAAGCAAACAAACAAAAGAAAAGTAGATCAGTGTAAATGTTCTCAATTTTTGCATTTCTTTGGAATAGTTATTATAATTTTTAGGAGTGAGTTGCTGGCCCAAAGAAATGAGTTCAAGTATCTCAGGGTCTTGTTCACGAGTGACGGGAAAATGCAGTGCCAGATGGACTAACAGATTAGTGCAGAGTCGGCAGTAATGTGGACATTGTACCGGACTGTTTTGGAGGAGAGGGAGCTGAGCCGGAAGGCAAAGCTCTTGATTTTCCAGTCTATCTACGTTCCAACCCTCACCAATGGTCATGAGCTTTGGGTAGTGACCGAAAGAATGAGATCATGGACACAAGTGGCCGCAATGAGTTTCCTCAGTGGGGTGGCTGGCCGTAGAGACAGGGTGACGAGCTCAGACGTCCGGAGGGAACGCGGAGTAGAGCTACTGCTCCTTCACATTGAAAGAGGGCAGTGGAGGTGATTCGTGCGCCTTCGTTTGGAGGTTTTCTGGGCATACCCAACTGGCAGCAGACCCTGGGGCACACCCAGAACTCGCTGAAGCAACTATATAGCCCATCTGGCCTGGGAATGCTTCTGGATCCCTCAGGAGGGGCTTGAATGAACGCCCTGCTAAACCTGCTGCCACCACGACCCGACCCCAGATAAGCGTAAGGAAATGGATAGATGTATGGATGGATGGCATTATTATTATTTCTTTTAGCAACTGGTAACTTTAAATCAATAATTTATAGCATTAGATTGAATTCGTGAGATGTCCATTATCCCAGAGATGCCACCCATTTAAATCGCTATCAACATCTATTTGGATCAGCAGATAGAGTCCAATCATCAGATCGCTGGTTTAATCGTCTCCTTCAGTCCGCATGTTAAACTGTCTGTCCTTGGGCAAATACACCAAACCCAAATCGCTCTTTAAGGCAGCGTGTTAGTGTGCATGAATGTGATGAGCAGTTGTCATCTCAGTCGGTAACCAATGCTGTCAGTGGAAGAGTGTGTAATATAAAGTCGCTAGAGACCGGAAAGACTGAATAAAAGTACAGTCCATTTACCATTAATTCCACAAGGACAGTCCAGCTGAAATTTCATTACAGATGAGTTGTACAGTCTGTCAGTTTTATTTTAAATGTCAAGGGGGTTATTTTTGTGTCCAACATGTAAAATCCAGTTGTTATTTTTAGGAATGTACTACTGGGATGAATTCAGAGCAGATACATTATGAGTCGTTATAGTCAGGGTTCCCACATCTTTTTAAACATCAAATTCAAACGCTTTATCCAAGTACAAGAATTTGATTGAGGTTAAGGTTTTTTTTTTTTTTTTCGTCTTTTGTTAGCAGGCTTTACAAAGACAGTAGTGACGACAATCCAAAATACAGCAAGATATTAAAATAAATAATAATAATGAGGAAATATTTGTTTTTTTTCAAATCCATTTGTATTCTTTCACAGATAAATTCAAGCACTTTCAATGACCCATGTTTATTTTGTCCTCATATTCAGAAATTTTGCGGGATTTCAAGGACCCATGGAAATCATGAATAATGGTTACTATATTGAGTACTCAGTACTGATTCTTCAGACCAATAATGTTTGATTGATGCAGCCTCTGTTTTGATCTCAACTACACACCTCTGCATCTTGTGAATGGACATTGCAGGTTTGTGGTTCAATGACGCTGATGAAATCTGTCCGCAGACAGAAAGACGGACACAAAACAAAACCTGGCGAGGTTTCGAAAATCGGCTCAGTCATGTCTCTATGAACACATTTTTTCCATGATGACACGCAGAGACTCACAAGGTGAAAACAATACCAGCCATCATTGTCACAGCACCATTAGGGATCAAAGAGATTGGATTGGCACATCCCTAGTCATTTCCCTTATGTTAATAGTATGTCTCGTCCAAAGAAATCTGATGATAACAGCACCTCCAATAAGAATGAGGAGCTGTAGTGAATATAATCATATGCAATTTTGAAAGGTATATTCAGCAGTCTTCTTGTTTTTAAGGTTAAAAAAATCATATGTGAAATTATCACTTCAGTCTGGTCCAACTTGATACACTGCCATATGTGTAGGAAGAGCACAGAGAATTTTACTACAAGAGGTCAGCAACAGAGTCCAACACTAAACTTTCTACACATCACAGCTCATCCTGAAAGTCACAATTATTTTAATTAAAATGAATGACCAGCATTTACAATAAAGGTTATTGGCAAGCTTTTTGAATATGATCATATCGTGTCTGATTGTGAATTTTATTCATCAGTGGTCAGTTCAGGCAATGGAGAGAAAGTATATACACCGCTGTGGCATGATGTTGCCTCTGAATAATTTGTCCTCCATGGCTCGTCGATTTGCCCTCAGCACAGAGAACCAACTACTCTAAGTCAATAAATGCCAACACTCAATGCATCTGCAGTGTAAAGTATTTGCTAGTTGGACGTTACTGCACAAACAAGGAGATATGTTCTCACTTTAGTGGTCTGACACTGTTATCTGACTCTGTGGAGGCTTATCTACCTATCTGTTATGTCTAAGGAGTGAGACAGCCCTATCCTCTGACCTCGGTTACCATAGTAATGATCAGAATGGCGCCTGCTTTCTTAAACACAAACATACAACTTGCTCTGTATCTCAAGGAGAGAAGTCAGTGACTCCCACAACCACAGAAACATATAAATCTGTCCCTGGCATGCTGGAATAGAGAATTCCTTCACAGTGTGCACATGAAATAATGAGTCACTTGAGCAGAGTGAAATCTGTCATTCAAACGTCAGACATGCCCCCCAGAGGAGTGTACAACAACAAACCGAGCTCAACATAGGCAGGCTGGACAAAACCTGAAAACTCCAATCAGAAATATATCAGCTTTCTTTGTTAAACCTTCACCACACGCTGTGTCATCTTTTAAGTCACACAGAATGAATGGAGTGTTTGTGTGCCGCTTACTTCAGTCAAGAGGAACAGGTCATTATAATGGAGAGCTGTGTAGAACACAGAAAAAAGAACCACTACAGCAAAACAGCAACACTGTAACTGCGAATGAGGCGAAAGAGGATTGCATGCAGAGAATTGCTAATCGTGTAAATTTGTAAGTTAATATATTTATTTTACCACTCAGTGCACTTTCAATTTATTTGTAGTGTGGCAACTACACATTGTAGAGCCCTTAAACTTTTAGCTCGATACAGCATAAATATTATACTCAAGAATAGCATTTAGGTCTGACCCTGTCCCATATAGAAGGACAGATAGTTTTAGGCCATTATTTTACTGATTAGTGATAGACTGGTCACTTTTCTAATCACAGTTCTATTATCTGTAATACAAGCATTGCAAAGTTGGCAGTGAATACATAAAATATAAAGTTAATATTACTTGAAAATGGAGAAAAAATATTTGTTGTTAGCATGTGACTGCACGTAGAGTCCCGTGGCAAAGTGATGCATAAAGTCTGCTACTTTCCTTTTCACTGTACAGTACAGCTCAGCTCTGGTTGAAGTCATTTGCCAAGTGCATAAGCAAGCACAGCTGGTAGTGTGATGTTTTCTGCCTGTGAGCTCAGAAGAGGAATAGATTTTCCTCCATTTCAAAAATTATACAAATCACTTCATTTAAAAATATTATATGGTAGATTTAGTGCTCACGTTGCCCCTGCAACTCTTTTGTGAATAATCAGCAAGCCTGTATTAAATGATTTTTCATAATTACACATGTGAATTGATGGCCTGTCTAATTTTGCAATGATTACAATGGGTTCAGAAGTGACTGATGGGTTAATTAAGGCTCAGGGGAAACAGGTAAACACAGTGAATCTGCTTGACACAGTGCACGTTTGAAGGTAACTGCAGCTGCCCTCGTCTGCAGTAATTTCACAGAGGATTGTCTCCACATGCTAATTCTACCCTTTAATACTTCTCTCTCAGTTTCATCCCTCTTTTTTAATAAGCTTGAAATTAAAACGGCAGCACACGCTGGCCCATTTTACAGGAGAAATGATAAGGCCCAACAATGCAAAGAAAAAGGAGTCAGAGGGGGGGTTACATCAAACAACAGCCATATCAAAGCTTCAGGTATAAAGGCGCACGTCGTGGGTGTGGGGACTGAACCAGAGGTTAAGTAGATGCTGATTCCATCACTCCCTGTTCCAAATAATTGTTTCATTAAATTTATGTTTTATTCTGGTTACAGTGTCATCTTCACTTGCAAAGTATACCCCCCCTCCACACACACACACACACACACACACACACACACACACACACACACACTCCCCAGGGATTCCATTTATTAAAAACCTGCCCGATTTAGACGTGCACAAACTGCAGAGATATGTCACACAGGTGCCAGCCAGCCAACAGAGGGCACACGTGTGACTTTTTAAAACTTTTTAAGCACTTTAATATTACTTTAGGCTACACAGTACAGGACATTTTGTATCTTTTTTGCAGTGTTACTACTATTACTACTACAGAAGACACTGGAAGCTTGTCAGATAACACCTGCTGCGCATGATCTGTATTCTATGTTGCAACATTTCTAACATTTGTAAGGTTTCCGGCCACATGTAGCACAAATTTTAATCAAATTCTCCGAAAATTTCCTAAAATAATTGAATATTTCCATCCACCACTTTTATGCAAAGTTGAGTCAATCAAGATGAAGAGTTGGCAGCCTTAATTCTCTAGTCTGGAACGCTGCAAAAGAAGAGTCTGCCGCAAGACGACAGAAATAAAAGAGTGCCTGTCAAACCTTGAATTGTGGAAAATAGGAGGAATCAGGAAAATGTGGTAGAAACATGGTATTAATGTTTGTTTCATGTACTCATCTTAGAAGTGTCTTGTTTTGTGCAAAATGATCGGTCAGCTCAAATAATCATGATCAGCCAATCATGCAGTAATTGCTACAGGTCTACCGAGCGTACAATTATTCCAGACAAAACAGGCACATTTTCCTCCAGCACGCTGTCAAAACTGATTTTAAATATTAGAATTACAGAACTTCACTTCAAGGAGCGAGATACAGTCATGTCAGGCATTTTAAATTGAAATGGCAGCCTCTCACTACAAAGGAAATCATTTATGAGCACATTAATAGTGTTCTGCTGAACACCTGACTGAGAGGTGGCCATTAATATGGGAAATGCAGTAAATACTGAAAGGACTGCGGCTGTTAATTGCCCCACTTCACATTAACTATTCTAATTCTTTGCAAAGTCATAAGCAGTAAAGTTCCTTGTATTCTTATCATTTATAACAAAAATGCAATTAATTTGTTTTTCCATTATGTTTATCATTTTCTGTAGCCTGAGATTTTAAAAATGCTGCAATTGTTCCGTTCCAGATAATTCTGTCTGACTCGAGCGTTCTGTGTAAATGCCGATAATGTTTAACAGTCATGCGATAGCCTCGTTTTCTGAGGGTATTTGGACATTTTCTTTTTGTGCTGTGGAGAAATTTATTCCAAGTTTTACTTGTTAAGTTACACTTTTTCTTTAACTTGTGGCTGTGGCAAAGTAGATATCCAGTGTGTTCGACCACAGAACCTTGCAAATTATGATAACGCTGATTAAATAATTTGATATCGTTGGAAAACTGTTTGCACTCCCACTGCAGCTTTCATGCACGTTCCACTGTCCATAGGCAAGGCTATTGCTATTCAGGCGATATGGATGTGTTAGGGTGGTGATGTGTGCTCAGAGCACAGGCAAAATATCACCACCAAAACGAACATTATAGCTTTAGTAGCCTCAAGTGGTGCTTCAATCAGCACTCCCAGGCATATTAACATTTTTTTTTAGTGCTGTGACATTTAAATGTTCTGTAGCACCAAGATACCTGAGATTGAGGTAATTAGACAACTGTAATTTCTGAATTACTGTAAACGAAAGGTTTGGCATCCGGCCCACCGTGAAAGCTGTTACCGGAAATTAATAAAAGGACAAGAAAGACAAAACAGAGCGACAGAAGCTACTAACAAAGTGATTTATAGCAGGCGATGCATATTCATTAGGCACCAAAGATGAAGACTGTGCAGGCCACGATATTAAAAAGCATATAGGAGAGAGCGGTTTCTGAATCAGCGCTGATCAGTTTTCTGAAGGAATGACCAGGATATAATGATTGACAAGACGATCCAGCAGTTTAATAAGCAGCAGCTGAAAACAGGATTTGCAGTTCCCAGTAAAAATAGTACAAGACTGCTATCAGGGATAATTTTTGTAATTTTGTGTGACCGCTCCAAAGCTTCTTTTCTATGTAAGAGAGACAGGAGGTTAATGAAAAAAGTCCTAATCTTTTCCCTATATAATTGAAAGAGCGGAAGGTATCACTTCTAATAAAGTATGATAATGGAGACCCGGACACTCAGCTGAGTCCTTGATGACCTTCTCAGCACTCTGTTTTTTATCAGCTGCACTGTGGTTAAGGTTACAGCGCTTGTGCAGCCGAAAGAGCAGCTCAACCCTGCACTGTTACTGGCCTTTCAGCGGCGGCCTGTCAGCAGCACACTGTCTGTGACCCACCCCAGGCTGCGCTGTGTATTACTGTCATGAATCCCCAAGAAATTAAAATGTTAATACTCTTTCTATGCCATGCTTCATATTCCACTTCTCTGTCTCTATCTCTTGGAATCAGACTTACAATAATCAGAGCTTACAATAAGCAGAATTACAGTGAGGGGATTTTCTGTTCTCGCATGTCACAGATGGGGGTTACACGGGGTCAAGCATATGTCTCGAGGTCACTGTAGGGGCAGAATCATCATCACCGGCATCTGGCATCATGCCATGACGAGCGTATTGATAAATCCTTCATTCTCCTTGATCAGGCTTCAATAAACAGCGTAAGACACACATGACCACTCATGACTAGAACACTTAATATAATAATCATACAATCATACTCAGGCTGGCATCCAAAAATGCCAATCTGTGCAGCAGGGCCTCTCACATTACTACAATTCAAGCTTCATTACACTGATCCTTGCTTGTGTTAATAATTCAAATTTATTTTATCAAGTCACTGTGGTGCAAAGCCCTGAAGTACACTGCAGATTGTTAATGTTAAGTGCCTTCTAACTACCAGAACTTTGGCGAATGCGGCCCCCTAAACTTGAATTCTAAACTCAGCTTGGCGTATCACAGTATTAATATCCTTTAATCTTGTTTTAAGATTCATTTGTTCATGTTGGCACTCTAGTCATAATCTATTTTTTACTGTACCCAAGAATAACATTGTCAGAATTTGATCCACAGTGTACTAGCATGACAATGACCCCCTTCAGAAATAAAATGTTCTCTTAATGTGACCTCCCTACACACGGCTGTCCCTGATAATCAAGGGCAGCATCAAGCCGAATCAACTTTTATTTTAGTTGACCAAACTACAAACTTCTGGCACTTATCTGTACTGCAAACAATCCAGTATTTTTTTGTTTATCTTTGGAGATTGATGAGTCTGTCAGTCAATACATTTTACACAGGGTTCCCACACATTCTTAAATATCAAATTCAAGGACTTTTTCTACTACTTTCCTCGTCCAATTTCCTCTAAATCAAAGACCCAACGCTGCATAGTTTGAGAAACAGATCAAGGGCAATTACTGTTACACTGACACTGTCAATTTTTATAATGAAAACTAGCAGGCTGTAAAGAAGCTCATGGACAACAATTAAAGAGACAGAGAGGCCTGAATGTGTGAACACTTCACAATTCTGCTGTGCATAAAAGATTGTGGGCCAAGTCCAGATCCTCGGTTGGCAAATGTACTTCAGAGATATCCATCTGTCCTCAGTGTTCTTTTCTGCGTCAGTGGTAAATGTCAAATGTGGACACACTATTAAGAAATACTCTTTTATGTGTTCCTGCATGGGTACAAATCAATACAGTGTTTCATGCCTGTGCAGGAAATTGAATTGTAAACTCATGTAGCGTTCCTGGCATAATCAAAGCCAAATATACACGAGACAACCTGTAGCCTTGGATAGAATGTAATCTACATTTGTCATGGAAAAAATGAGGCAGTGCAATTTTCAAAGGGAAGCATAATGAAGCATAACGCTTCTCATTTATAATTATTTGATTATCTCTCTCCGGCTGCTTCATCAGTGTTATGCACCACTGGGCCTTTTACACAGAAGCTACGGCTAAAATGTCGGTTCTCAGAAAGGTGGTAGAAAACTAATGTGCAATTAATGATATTGCTTTATAAATATTGGGATTGGAGAGTTCTTCTAGGATCAACCAGACACCAAAGTTCAATAACAAATATCAAGGGAATTTATTTTAATTGTTGTTTGGCTGGGAAATATGTTTCATCACTTTGTCTGTTAGTGTCTGAAATGTCAGCGGGGGAATGTGCTTCTAAAATTGGCTCTGAGGCTGAGCCATCGAAGGAAACAGAGGAGCTGTTGTTGTCACTCCAGAATGCTGAACTTCAAAATAAGTGCCAGTCCTTTTAGGCTACAGTACACTTCAAATAAATTCAAGAGAGATAGTGAAGAAGAAACAAGGAGGAGTGTGTGGAAGCATAGGCTGAAAGTGCATTACTCCAAATACACGAGATACTAGCACAGAGTTTTCTCAAAATAAATATTAAAAAAAGAAATGAACACACTTTAACCGGGAGTTAACCTACCCAGAGGGTATTAATCAGCTGCTTTAAATGAGTGTCGTCTAAAATAGCAGTTGGAGGAATCATTGGAGTGTAAGAAAATTGCTTTTACATCTGCTTGTCTGTTGAGGCAGACAGCCCTGTTAGGAAAGCCAACTGCTCTCAATGAGCGCTTTTGTCAATTTCCAATTCTTTAAACGCTCACTCAAGAAACAGAGACACATTTGTTATGTTGACAGATACTTTTCACTCGAATTAGAGGCAGCACCTGAAACCCTTGAAGTCTCTATACTGATTGAAGTAGCTGCTTTATGCCCCGTTGAGCAGCGTCGTCTATGTAGTTTATGAGTTCTGTCTGGCTGTGTTTCCATCCAAATGTGCGACAAATTGAAAACCAAATTTTGAGTAGAACAAATATTTGTTTCAGTCCACCATCATTACGTGGATAAGAAGCAGGTGGTGCCAACACTCCAGTTAGTTATTTAGTGTAAGTAAGTCAAACATTACATTCTAATAAACTTTGTATAAACTTTCATACATTCAGCTGGCAGCTGGTTCATTTAATGTTATTGTGTTCAATGATCTAAGGCAACAGCTAAGAGTATACCCGAGTATGCCTCCATGGAGGGACAGACAGTTGAAGTATGGAGTTGCTAAATCAATTATGAACTTATAAAGTTGCAATTCAATTTCAAAATTCTAAAGGAGACAGGAAGTCAATGTAAAGACGCTAAAATTGGTGAAATGCACTCATTGTTTAGCCTCAGCTGCATTATTTGTAGTACAAGCTGAACTCACAGACACAATCCTCAGTGTCTCTGCATCAGCATCACATCTGCAGCATTGGAAAAATGCACATTTACTGATGGAGTTAATATTTCTACCGAGGTTTAAATCATTGTCAGTAATGACACCCGGCATTTTTGGGTCGGAATGAGTTTGCTTTGCCAGACTTTCAAGCCCACTAATGTGTGGCTTCGTGTAATGTGTGCACTATAACAAGATTGATGTTGTACGTGATGGTTTTAGATGGCTTGCATAATAAAAGTGACTGCCGTATTAAAGGTGTTACATTTCACATTCTCCTGCTACAGTTCTCCCATGCACAAGTAAACTTGTGTAAAATACAGCCTCAGTAAAAGATGATAGCTCGTCCTTTAAGGTTAGACAACTCCAGTTCTATATGTCTCTGCAATCTGAATTGATGAGTGTTTCATATGTTCATTTGTAGTTCAGGACATCAAGATGTCCCCGACCCTCCTGGGAAGTCTGTGAGTCACACAGAGCAGTCCAAATGTGAGTCATGTGTCAGGACAGCATGAACTGTGCCTCCATCCGGAATGACTTGACTGGCCTATTGTAGTGAGATTATTTTTGCTTGCCGGAAGACTTGGACTCTTAATTTTTCCTACAGTGCAACAAAATTATGGCAGTAGTCATGCATGAGGTCATCATGACTAGTGGAACTATGAATGCCAAGAGAGCAGATCAGCAGCTCCACACAGAGAACATGAACCAAGCTGTTACTTCCTTTTTTACAGAACCACAGTAGCTCAGCAGGAGACCGGAGGTGGTTCGGAAATGCAGGTATTCACTGCATTATTCTTTCCACAGGTTCAGAGCCACATTAAACTCCTATAGGCTGTCAGCCTACATGTTTTACTTGGAAGACTCACTCAATGCCTTTCTTCATCATGAAAACATCATACTTCCACACAGTCAGAGAGAAAGTAAAGTTTTTCCTGTTATAAAATCCCAGCTCACCACGGAGCGTCTTTCCTGCCAGGCTGCTGACAGCGCTGTCAGCCCAAGAGTCAATCACTTTGGACGGCAGTAGAGGAGTTTGTACCACCTTCTGGGTTTAAAAGTGGTTTAGCCGACTTCACTGACAATCATTACCGGAGCACAGAGCGTTGGAGCAGCCGCTGCCCTCTGTTTCTACCATCCTTCGCCGCTTCTGTCACAGTTAGTTTTGTGGTCTGTGGTCATTTCGAGGCGCGGTTTGTAAAGCTTAAAGCTCGCCATGCTGTTGCTTCTGCACTGCTCTGTGTACAACGTGCAGCTAAAAAGACAAAAGGGGAAAGACTCGACTGACGAAATGCAAGTCGACTCGGGGTCTTCTCGACTGTTGACTTGAGTCATCGAGTTTTAGGGGGGAAACACCGGTGCAAAGTGACAGCACATAATATATTTAATAATTGCATGAGAGGATGAAAAGGTAGGCGATCACGAAGGCACGAACACCTTCAGACTTTCTAGACACGCTTTGATCTTGGGTGTTCCACATTCAAAGGAGAGCTTTTGCTCAGCAGGTTCATGACATCAGTTTTGATGTTACAAGTTCTTCTTGTCTCTCTAATGTTAGCACTGCATTGTCAGCGATGCTCTCTGCAGACTGACTGTCAGCTCCCCAGCCCACACTATATGATCCACTGTTAGCCTGTTCTCTTGAAGGTGGTAGTTTGGCATTAGTGTGACCCCCTAGCTAAGTGGTGAGCAACTCCGTAACAGCTTACAGAGACTTAGCATGCATGTGATAATGCATTTGATTTAACTGATCAGTTAATTAATCACTGACATTCCAATTTGACAGTACAAAACATCTAAATACAGATGACTAGATGTATTGGCTCACTAGTTACTGAAACAAAAATAATAATATCTGTTCTCTACACATTTTTTAAAAGCAACTTCATCTAGACTCAGACTCAAGTTAAGAACAAGCAGCCTCAGCATACTGTTCATGATTTCCATATTTCTGAGACAAATATGCTGGCTGTCATTCTTTACCGCGTTAACTATTAAGCTGTTATTTCTGGACTAAATCAACTGTTTCAATTAAAGACTTGAAGGTCGCAGATGCAGCATGACATAAACAAACACCTGCGGAGAAGAAAAAGAAAAATATATATCTTTAATTATGCAGTAATTTAAGAGAAATGCAGGAGACGGCACGACGAGAAAAACTGTGAACCACTCAAAACTGAAAGCTCTCTTTATTTCAACATGTCACCTCAAAGAGAACAATCCAAACTCAAGTGTGCAGCATCCTAACAATATGAATATGAATTCAAGTTTACAGTAGCTGACACAAACATGGCACCACTGAGGGATGAAGAACTAGAAGTAGATTTGAGGCTATTTTATTATGAAGTAAATTCAATTTAGCTTCACAAAATAAAAACTACTGATCGTTTTTAGTGCTTGTTTTCAGACATGAGCTTCTCTCTTTCATTAAAGTTTTGGCCTCAGTGGATTTTTTTTTTTTTTTTACTGCAGTGTGGAGTGGCCGTGCCATCCATTTCACCGGGAGCTCAATACTCAATACTGAAAGCAGTGATGAGATTTCCATCAACAACAAAAAGGTGTCATGGCAGATAATAGAGAAACTGACTCAAGATTGAAAAGGTAAAAATAAATAAATAAATAAGACACAGATGTTAAATACCTCAGTGCTAAACTGAGCACCGCAAATTCAGGGCACTGAATGGATACTTTGTGTTAAATTGTAACTTTTCTTGGTGCAAACACATTTATTTGAATAAAGCACAGATAATAGTTTAATAACTATTTAAGTCATAACTACAGGCTTAGATTGAGCATACACACGGCTGGTGTAACAGTCCGCAGGTCTCTTCAGTGTTGGGTAAATATTTTATCCGTGCAGCTCCCGTATGTCTTTCTGTGCAGCGCCTTCTAAAACCAAGACCTCTCAGCTTCAGGTAAAATTACCACTGATCTACTGCTATTGACCAGTAACCATGCCAAACCCCTGCAGGCACATTATGCCCATTATGAGTTCTGGGGCAGTACAATGCGTATTTATTTCCCTGGTCACTTCTTAAAGTAGAAAGGAAATCTGTTTCTGAATCCCAGTTCTAAATCCATTTCTGACCTAAAGGCCTATTAAACACAGTGAAGTAAAGCCGAAATGGCACGTCAACTGCAGCCATCAAGGAACCATTATCACTGTTAGTAGCCATCTTAGAGACATTACCTTCAGATGAGATACATTCATATGCATTCACAGCTAGTCAAATGTTGCACGTGGACATTTTCTGCCCTCTAAGGTGCATAATTAAAGCACAGAGCCTCTATGCAAGGCACAGACTGAAAGAAGTGAACAGTTTGCACATTCACTTTGTCCCTGCCTGCTAACGCTAGCTAGCCATCCGTCTGCACATATCAGACGTGACATGTCTTGTCAAGAAGCATAAATATCAGGAGGAGATTAATCGGTGTCCTGACTTTGATCTGAAAGATTCTGAAAATTAAAATGATTATGTGCTATTTAGTTGAAGCAGCTGGCACTTTAAAAACAAACAAAAGGAAAAAAAATAACATCAGCCAATTTCTAAATTTATAATGAAAATCTTCTAACAGACAAAACTTGAACTACAAAGCAATGCCAGACAAATAAGCTTCAAAGTAGCTTGACCACATTTGGATGAACAGATCAGCACTGGTCTACACAAAGTTAGTGATCGTGCTGCCTCATGGCCAAAAATGATCGATACAGCCCTGAAGTATAAGATGAGTAACATTCTAGATATCGTCAACAAATCCCAAAACCAACAACATTTTGATTCTAGTGAGAATTTGTGTAAATCAAAAGTCTGACATATATTCACCTGTGCCACAGATCTCCACTGTTGTTTGACAAATGAATAATAATTATATTATCGGGTGACATTATGTGCTTTATTTGGAGTCAATCCACCCAACAGTCTCCAACAAATGCACAATTTCCATTTAGTTAATAGAAACTGCAGTGGCCAGCTGTTTAAAATGCTGGGCCCTCAGTAGGGATCAACAGGTGACCACAGACAGAGTCAAAGTATTGAGAGATGGACTAACATAGTGTTGGTTTTGGAATTTCCATAGCCTTTGTTGACAATAAGAAAAGTATAGAATAACAGCAGCCCGTAAATCTTCTGCTAATGTTGATATCAGCAAGCAGCTATGACGAGACTCAGACTTCGAACTTACAGTTCAATTGACCTACATTTACTTGTTCCTGACACGCGACATCTTGCAGCGGTGCGTATAATTGACTGTCCATTCTCTGCAGTAAAGGCGGAAGTAGAGTGACATTGTGCCACTCGAGGAAATTCTTAGGGAGGAGAATAGAGGTTTGCAAGATAAAGCCCTCTTAAAGTAAACCTAAAGTTGGTGTCAGAAGATTTACAAAAGCCCGCTGGACTGACAGTGACAGTGACCCTCAGATACCACGCTGGACAGTTTACAGGCTCGACATGTCACCGGTCATTATCACAGTCTTAGAAAATGACTTTTTCATTGATGTTTCCCAGCTACACTTAAAATCATAAGACTGTTCTTAACCACCCTGGTTGTCAAATCCTCTAGTAAGTGGTCTTTTTAGAAACCTGACATCTGGAAGCAGCACGACTGCCGTATTACAAACCCATGGAGGCAATCTCAGAGGACACTGATGGATCTATTAATGAAATCATCTCAGGGTGGCACTGACAGGAGAAACACTCGCAATGTCAAAACAGCTTGGAGGGTAAAGACACCTTTGTCATTGTAAATATTTGGCTTTAAATTATCACAGGCTCATTTATTCCTCAGGGTCAGGTCAACTACACTAGAGAGGAGTACTGAGCTGGATGAGCTGCTGACACGTGAACATGATAAATGCACTTATATTTTGAATCAGTCATATTTGGCCAAAAACGTCAGTCACACATACAAACCAAACAGAAATCTATTGTATTTTACAATGTTTCACATCTTGGGGTAATGCATCATTTTCTGTAGTAGAGTACTGAAACATGTGACAAGTTTAAATCCGTGTTTATTAACGTTTTTCATAAAATTAAGAAGCACCGACTCGGCTGAGCGATTTGCCTGGGGAAAACCCTGAGGCTCATTATTTTCTTAGCTGCAAGCAAGGTGAAGCTACATATAGACTATGTGTTTTGAAAGTTCAATCCAAATATATCCTACATGTCCAAAAAACTCTCAAGCCAATTAACTGATAATGATGAATTAAGCAGCTTTGTTTAAAGGTCCCATATTGTATAAAGAGCCATTTTACAGAATCATGAGAGAGGAAACATAAAACTACTATACTGACTTTGTTTTTAATACTTCAGATTACAAATGTGTGTTCTTATGGATATCAAAAGTTCAAATAAAACACAGGAGAAGTAAAACAAAGTAAAATATGGGACCTTTAACACAAACTGTAGAGTGCTCGGTTCTTCACATCTTGTTCATCTTCTTTGGAGTTGATCTAATTTTCCATGTCATTAAACTACATCTCCTGTATGGAAAACTCATCACATGTTTTATGTTATACAACTATGAGAACAAATAATGGAAATGTCAAAAGAGCACATCTCACTTACAGACACTTAGCATGAAGCTAGCACTTGACCTTGCCATTGAGATCGAAAAGAAAATACCGCCATGCTCGACTTCGGTCGGCCGCGGACCACAGTCATGCCGACGATAAATAATTCTCAGATGCACACTTGGAGCTTGCCTGCCTGAATAACACTTTCTAACTGATAAATGCAGAAACTGCACCTTGGTGAAGCAGAAGGAGAAAAAACGATTCTCTCCAAAGACAGATGCCTCATACATATTTAACTACAGGTAGAACGAGGAGAACAAGAGGTGAGAACTAACCCTCTGGTGGATCCCAAATTATACCAACTAATATAAGACTGCTGCTCAGAAAATATTTAGATAATGAAACATACAGAGAATGGAGGAGTGGTTACAGTGCAGAAATAAAATCACAATGACTGGCCTCCTCCCACAACAGAGTTCAGAGGAGCGTATTGAATATCCTCATTAGCCTGCGATATTTAATATGTTTTTTTCTTTCTCACCAACCAACAGGGCACAAATTCACTACTTATGATAGCAATCTGTTTCTTCTGAGTTGTTTTAACTGAATGGGACTCTGAGTTGGTCTGTGTGTGTGGTGTCATAAATTTCCTGGGCCCTGTGATAGGTGACACTGTTCTCAAGCCCTGACCTAACGTACCTTTATGCTGCAGAGAGCTGCAAAGAGCAGATTTGACCCAGCCTTATATCAACATTGTGTCCGCTAGTTAAATCAGCAAGTTTTCCTCACATTCTCTGGCGTCCATCCTTGAATCCTACCCTAACCTAAGCAAAGTAGCTACACAGAGCTTAACCCAGCCTTATATCTACATTTAGTGGCCACCGTTATTACATTGTCCACTTCGACAGTTCAGTGAAATCCAATTTGAGTGTTACACCATGCTAGATTTCTAAAGTCGAGTCCTAGAGGTGTTAATTCAAGGTTGTAGTTAGTTATGGTGGTGTTGTTCTTCCACAATCCATTACATGGATAATGGAGGATAGATGAGTAATAATAATAGTAATAATAATCGCGGATGGTTGTGACAGGGTTCCTGGAACACATACAAAAACACCCGAAGCAACTAACTATTCATTTTTCCATAAATGCTTATTCTTAGGGTTGCAAGAGGAGAGGCAGGATACAACCTTGCTAAGCTGTCGAGCTTACGAGGATGTTGCCATCACCCACCAAAGAAAACCAACCGAGCCTCATCATCAGCTACCTCATCCTAGCAAGCAACGCATCATACACTTCGCCGGGTAACATTAAAGTTTTGCAATTTGCTGTAATGGGCTGCAGCGTCTGCCATGTTCTCTCAGTTTCCTGCTTAGTTAACAGTAAGCTTGTTTGTGAAGAGAGAAGAGAAATCAATCAATTCAAATCAAACAGCTCAGTGGTGGATCAACTCGACCTTGCAACGAAGTAGCATTAGCATTCTTTGTTGCTGATGAAGTGGATGGAATAGAGGTCCTGTTATTGTATGGAGATGGACTTGATGAACACCATTCGTTAGTATCAGTAAATGATACAATGTTTTCTAACTTTTCATTTTGCAGATCAAGCTGTGCAAGAAACCAGTGACACTTTTTAAGGAACAACATAAAAAAACAAGCAAACTAAATCCAGTGAAGACGATGCGCAGTATCAGCAGCAGTGATGGCAACGATGGCAGAACACTAAACGGCGTGGAATAATTACTTATGCTAATCATTCGCTCACCTGCGTCTGCCTTCGCTGCCTGAACTGAACACTTACCTCCTGTGCTGGTAGATGGAGATGATTGTTCCTATTGGTACAATACAGAATTCTTAAGCAGACACTTTATTATTGGCCATGATGTCTGCAGCAGCATTATCGTTTCTGTTCCCGTCGTGCAATCAGCAATTACAATTCCCGAACCATTTGCAATGATTGATTGTAATAATTTAGTTTAATCTTAAGGGTATATGACACATCACTACACATTAATCTGACAGTTCATTTTAGAACAAACCAACACAGCTGGGTTGAATACTGCACGTATATACAGCATCACCACCTGTTACTTTAAATATTTTAGACAGTGGTTTTCACCAGTTTGCATTCATAGAGAATGTGCAAACAGGTTAAATTATTAATGTGAGAAATGTACTCAGTACTAATGTACTTAAGTTAACACAGTGGGATAATTATGAAAATTGATAATGGAAGTCATAATTAATTATTAGTGGTAACATTTCTGCAAGCCAAAGGGAGAGTTTCATCAATAGCACAGTGTAAAAGCTCCTGATAAGCACTCAGCTTCATCTATTAGCTAATCGTTTCCCATCAAGCATTTTGCTTGAACTGCGGCACCGAGCTCTCCCAAGTGCGTGCATCTTTGTCCTGCCAGATCTCCAAGTCTCACGAGCGCTGAGCATCCAGAGCAAGTCGGACAAAATCACAAACCATCATGAAATGCACTCAGCCAGACAGCAAAATTGCACAAGTCTGCGTCAGTCAAACACGCCTAGGGACATAACTGCCCTGCCTTCAAACCCACTACAGCCAGCCTCCACTGGGCACATCTTTTATTTCTAAACCACTATCCTCTGCCTCTGTTCCCAGCTCGGTATATCTCTCTCATATGCCCTTGTTAGTGTGTCCTTCCGTTGTTATTGTCAGCCACAACACAAGATCTCGTCTTAGATTTGCAATGTTATCTCCTGAGGAACTATGCGCTTTAATCTATTCTCATTTTCCAGTCCCTCCCTATAATAATAAGTGAGCCAGATCAGCTAATATCATGCTGCTTACCTTCCTTTTCCTTCAACAGATTTGATGTTGTTTCTTTGTGAATCTTCTCATGAAACGTCTGTGATGTCAAACTCAAAACTAAAATCCTGCGAGGTCAGCACTTCAGTTGTTTTTGAAGAGCTTCCCCCCAGAAGAGGTATGTAGGTGGAAAAAGCTTATTTAATGAACTGTTAATGCAGCAAATGAGAAAGAGTGCAGAATTTGCAAAAGCGAGATGTTCTGACAACGATGGGAGAACAAAGATGGCCTTTTATCACAAGGTAATAAGGAACAGGACAGAGTGCTTCACCAGTGAGGGCATCCATGATTAGAAGCATTCTGCTGGGGGATGTGAGCCCTCATCATTGTCTTCATCAGACAGTGTTAAGTTGCTGTCTCAAGAGCTTCTGTGATGTGGAAATGTCTAGATTGATTTTTTTTTTTGCTTGTCAACTCTCTCCTTTTTACTGTCACCTTCTTGAAAGATGCTTGCCTCAACAAAAGACTCACATGGTACTTAGATCCGAAGGCCGCATTTGCCCAGAGCGTCAATAAAGATGTTTGTAATTATGTTGGGGATCATTAAGTTAATCTGAGGTGCCCTCGCTCTTCACAAACTTTACTGACTTTCACGGACATGAACAGACATTTGACCAAACATCCACACAGGCTGGTAAACAACAGTTTAAGGTCACATTTGTGGTTTGATTAATAGGTTAAAAGGCAAATGAAATAAATAAATTATCGTGGCTGCTTAGTTGTTTGGTTTGTGAATCTGTTAAACCGCAGTAATAACGAAAGGACACTGAAGTATTGTGCAAAGAGACACAGTACAGTATCTGCCTATAGAAGCAGATGCTGTGACTTTGCTAATCTTCTAACTCTTTGGGGGTATTTGCTGAGGATTTTCTTCCCTTTTTAAAAAGCTTTGCGAGGTTTCACACAGGTGAAATGGTAGCAAAGAGGCCCCGCTGATAAATGAGTGTCTGTGTTCATGCAATATGGATTATAAGATGTGCCGTTTCTGAGGAGGAAAATTTGTGTGTCCAATATATTTATCTGACACACACAGGGAGGGAGGCTGTAGCTTTCGCATTAAGCTATTTAAGTAATATTTCCTCACACACAGCTCACAGCTTGCAAGTTCCAAAAGTGGCTCTTGAACCGAGTTTCAAAGTTCAGCAACAAAAAACACTTTATTTTGTGGTCAATTACTTTCCACGCGTGCACAGCACGTGTCAGAACAGCCCTGCATCAGGTCTCATTTAGCTGCAAACTCATTTACATGTAGTCTTTGTAAATAGGTCACTAAATAAAAAAAAAAATAAAACGCATTGAAACAAAACTTGGCTTCCCCGATGCTGACTTACAGCAAGCTCACAACAAAAATGCTTAAAACAGACACATAGATTATCTTATAACTGAAAGAAAAGATCTGTCTCTCAAACTCTACCTATCTATTATGTAAGACAGTAAAAAACAGAAGTCTACAGTAAATGATCAGTTTCTACAAAGAAAGGGTGGTCACAAGTTGATGTGGCTGAATTATTTGAAATATAAATTTGCTCTTACGCAAAACAAAACAATGATTCATATGTGTATGTCTTCTAAGTTTTCATTTCTAATCTTTTTATTTACCTGTTTCTAAACTTTAAGAAACCACCAACGCTTTCAGGCAAAAGTATCCAGACAGACTAGAATAACATGCTAGACACTGTTGCATAACAGCAGTACTCAGACTCTTCTTGTTCTCCTATAGCAGTCGTCTTGTTTCAGCTTTAAGTCAGAGCAGACACGTTCATAGCATCGTGTTCATAATATGAATTATGTTTCTGACTGCTAGAGCCAATTAGCTACAGAAGCAAATCATCCTTTTTTTATTGTTTCTTCACCACCACACCCTGTAAAGTGATACCACTGAATTTAGTCATATATTTAATACTCTTTGTGTTAAACAGTTCCATTGAGGTAGCAAAGAATTTTAGAAATCCATATTTATGCACCGTTTTCATAGAAGCGACTCGTCCCCCCTCTTCAGGTCCACCGCGAATCAAAATCTGCACAGATCTGTCTGGATATGAATTCATTTAAAATCATGTCACAGTTAACTGGTTATGTTGCAATCAAGTACAATATGTTGCAATAAACTGCCACAAGAAAAAAAAAAAAAACACCCTCTCAAAATGATGTTCTGTTTGATCTGAGATTATTTTAATGAATTCTATTTTATGTAGTATAGAAAAGCCCTCCTATCCCGACAGCTTCAGGGTAACTGCAGAACATTTTCTTAACTGCAACAATGACGAACCTCCCTTTGTGAAAGAAAAAAAATATATATATGTATGTATATATATATATAAGGGTAGCAAAAAACCCAAGAATTAGAATTAGCTTTTCGCAGGCTGTCTCTGTTTCTCGCTATCTGTCTCTTACACACATGCACACACACACACGCACTGACAGACAGGTACTGCCATCAGAGACATGCTTCCACTCCACTGACATTGACAGCTTGTCAAACCGTGGACCAGGTCTGAAAGGACACACCTTGCAATCAGCCCAGCATGCAAAAGTGGTGAATCAGAATGCATAATGGGAGACAACACTGGCCAAGACGCCGAGCAGGTCCCACATCTACCCTGCAGACTAGATAAATTATTAATATATTAATTATAAATATGAAGATCTGCATTCAACACCGCTTCTATCAACATGAGCCTGCGCTTTGCACAGAATCACGTCGCCTTTTGTGTCGCCGAATCAAAAGTGTATTGATTTAAATGATGTTTTGTTGAATCTATCCGAGCTGCAGAGCCGAGCAGGAATCAGGAGTTAAGTTCTAGTTACATTTGTACACAGAAAGCATCGTTTTGTACCCTCATTTCTGCAGCTTGTGCACACAAATCACTTAATTTGTTCCTTCCAATTAGAATCGAGTTATTGTAGCATTAAGAACTGAAGGCGCGCGTTCCTGTGGTTAGTCACAACATCTCGTGACGAGCCTCCAGATTTGTTATGCAGGTCAGGGTAAAGCTTGACTGATGTTTCACTCGTGGTGGGAATCTCTAGGCGCCTCACGATTTGATTTTGAGTCAGAAGGCTACGATGCAATGATAAAACAATTTTCAATGCCACCTGATGCAACAAAATTTTGATGTTTCCACAGACAAACCCAACTTCAGTTCAACTGAACCCAACTTGGGCTGTTTGACAGTGATTTTGGTCAATTTGTGCTGTGACTAAGCCAGCTGTAATAATCCTCATACAGTGGAGCAGCGACACTTCGTCATCTCAGCCAAAGAGCATGCTACAGCTGATACATGACTGGTCCACTGCCAAAAAGACCTGAGGGGTCTGCCTCATAAAGTGATGACTTCAATACATTATGAGGCAGGTGGTGGTGGTGTGTTGCGATGTATCTACTACACAATTTTTCATCATCCCTGTGTTGCACAGGAGTTCTTTTTTCACCCTTTTGGACAGATATGAAATGGTAAATGGCGTTTATATGGGGCTGTTATCCAAAGTGGTTTACAGGTTTGCCTCTGATTCACCCATTCATACACACAAGCAGCGCTGGCAGGAAGCCTGATCCTGAACCCTTTAGGCCAATGCCTCGCAAGGTGCAAGGAACAATTTGGAGTTCAATGTTTTACCCAAGGACACATTTTACTCATATCGCTGGTGACTCATAAGCTGTGTTCCATTCCAGGAAACACTTCTTTTATTGCCTGTGGCTAGAGCTACGATAGATAGATCGTAGATAGATAGATAGATAGATAGATAGATAGACTTTAAAGTAAGTAAATCTATGATCTGCTGTGTGTGTATGTATGAATATATTCCACTGATTTGTCTTCAGTCGACCGATTAGTCTTCATTTAGATTGTCCAGAGATTTGATCCAATATTTGGGCAGAGATTTGTAGAAAAATCATCCATTTAAAATGATGTTGTGCTTCACAAAACCTACCACAGAATACCAACATTACTATGTTTGGCATTCAGAGAGCTCGCCGCATTCTTTGTCATGCTGTGCTAACCTCGTCATTGCTGCTATATTTTACTTGGTCTGTTTCCCCAACAAAAAAAAAAAAAAAATGAAGATAGATACTTTTCAGGGAAGCAAGCTGAACTAAATGCTGCACTCTAGGACTCTCTGTATTTCATTTCATACTGTATTACAGGGATGAATGGAAACACCAGGAGTGAATCTCTCTCTGAGTGAACCCAAAGCTGCAGCAGCTCTATATACCTGCAGCCGCATATTGTGTTACAGTGTGATACAGACGCTCTCAAACATGACGGGAGATTCTGTGAAGAAAAGTACTGGTGAGCAGGAGCATCCCTGTCTTACCTCCTCTTTAAAGATCCCTGGTGCATTAACGATGAAAAACGTTCTAATCTCTATACAGTCGATCTCAGCTCCTGCTATAGAATGAAACATCTGAGCGCTTTAGGTAAGTGAGGTGAACCGCTACTCGGGGGAAGATAATCTGTTTTGAATACCACCTGATTTAACTTTATCCTCAGGAAGATACCTAGCATTGCTTCTACTCTGTTAATAGAGCAGAGTTGCCCAGGAGGGATTCAGCACATTCTGGTTGCAGACTGACTCGAGTCTTGGAAACAAATCATCAACTTATGAACTGCCCTAAATATAATAAGGCGCCCGGGGCATTGCACATAAGTGGTATGTGTGCATATACACGCTGCATCTACAACAAGCTCGGCATTCAATCAAATAAGACGGAAAAAAAAGAACATTTGTATTTTTGGGTTATTTTTCAATACACAACACTGCTGTGCTGTGTTTAAGTATTAGATTCCCATAAAGTTCATCCTCACTGACATCTAGTTGATATTCAAGGAGCTCTCATATATCTGTAGCAGAACAGGGAGTATTATAAAAAAAATATGAGGGAAGCAAATGTTAGGATTCTTTGGATGACCGTGAGTATCCATGGTAACATGCCAATTCCTTTATTCGATTGTCCCCTCGCCATCATCAAGTGGAGGACGGTTCAATGCTCTTATTTCTTTTTTGGAAGACCGAGGAGGCTTTGAAGATACTCGACCGAGGATACACAAGACAAAATGAAGGAAACCTTTTACCGGGCCGACAAACTGCTTTATAGAAAATTTGCTGATTGAAAGCTAAAACATCATCGTAGTTCTTTAGATTTTTTTTTTGTTGTTGTTGTTGTTGCTCTTCTTTTAACCTCTATCATGGATGATGTTACAGTCTGTTGTCTTTCAGCAATAAGCACTTAATTTTCTGTAATTATTTAGTCACATATGACATTGAAAATCCAAGTATGTAAGCTAGAAATGATTTTGATGTGTGATATTTACAAAATTTCCCCTCCACTGAAACATTTGTGCTCCAGAATTACTTTTACAAACATGACATTCTCGTCGTTGGATTAAATCATCGATTTAAAGACAAGATATCATCAAACACAGACGCAAATAATTACATATTGCTACCAAAGTGACTCATTGTCACACAGTTGTTGAGCAGTCCATTTACAAACTGTGGTTTGACCGATCTCCTGCATTAAAAGACTAAGACACGAGGGAAAGACGGGGACAAGTGGATGCACTTAAGGCTTTTCAGATACACCGCACATCTTGTGATGGAACTAAATTGTTGGTTTGGAGAAAATTTAAGCTGATGGTGGCGTTAAACAAAATGTCAGTGAAACAAAAAAACAAAAGGAGTCTATGGGATGCTATGGGGATCAAACCACGAGCAGTGTAGTAGCACTTCTCTGACAGAGGGGAAATAACACTGTGTTTTCCAGGCTTCCTCCCACACCTGGATGAGTGTGACTTAGCACACTGAGTGTATTATATGTTCATGCACCCAGTTAAATTGCCTGTCAAATAAATCTTGCTGTTTTATGATGGTAAATAACACACGGTACCTGTTGTTGACCTTGTACCAACACCCACACTTCCTATCCAGTCTCCCCATCACCCGTAACCCTCAGCAGAGGACCATGAGTTCATCACATCCAATATCTCCACTGACCTCTGTAGTAAAATTAAACAGGAAGCGCTCACACAGAAAGGACACTCACGGACAGTGTGAGCATATTTTTACCACTGAAACCTTATAAATGGATGTTACAGTGCAGCCCCATGAGGACGAGAATGAGGGAGCATTTTGTTTTTAATAGATAACAAAAGGTAAAGCATCATTTTACTGCAAACTGTATTTTTAGAAAAGATCACTAAGAGGCCAGCATACTACAGTTTTGCCAAAGTTTGTGGCATAGCTGAATTGCTCTCACCAAATGTTGTTATTGCAGTTCAGGGCACCAATGCTTAATTCCTGTAACCTTAACAGTGCTGGAACGATTGGGGGATTCATTGATTAGTTGTCAACTCTTAAATTAATCACCAACTATTTTCATAATCCATAGCCATTAATCATTAATGACTATTTCAAGAATATATGTCCAATAGATTTGGTTTCTTTAGTTCCCTATGGGATTAATATTTAGGTTGTGGTTGAGATGAGACATTTGAGGATATAACCTCAACACATTTCACCATTTTCTGACTTTTTATAGACCAGAATTAATCAACAATGCAACTGGCTAATAATGACCTTACATCTGAGTCCTAACTCTAGAATTACCTTCACTGACTTCATCCCAAACTTCAAGGAACCACCTGCAGACGTGAGGACAGGCAAAGCGCTGTCACTCTGTCGGATTTCCTCAGTCGCGTATCGTTGTGAGGACAGTTTTCTAGATATAACCACCACCAGCACACGCACACATACAGACAGGCACAGTGTGTGATCAGCCATGAAAAGTGTGTTAGAGCTTTAGCCCGAAGCCCTGCCTGTTCTGACTCCACTCTGCCCGTCTCTTCACTTTGAAGTGTAAAGTCAGTAAAAACTTATTTTAGCCAGAGGAGATGTTTGTTGGACACACTAACTCCTGAAAAATAAATAAGGTTGTTTGTTTTAAACCTAAATACCAGCTGGTTTCATTCAGAGTAAGATATTCACATAAATGGGACGCGCTCATTCGATCATTCATTTGTTCTAACCAATTGCTCATGGGAGAGAGATGCCAGATCCTGCAGCTACACTGTATGTTTGCTACTGATGCTGCAGTTTATCATCCAGTGACACGTTTTATGGAACATTTCACAGATGTAAGAAAGTGTTTTTTTTTTTCTTTTACAGTGAGTCTGCCAGACTTTAAATTTTCAGAACTGGCATTACTTTTTGCATCAAAGTGGTGTAACGTACGTGACTGCCGCATAAACTGCTGTTTATGTTGCAGATGTTGATGTTTGTGGCCACTTATAAAATGTCTGGATAACTATTGGTGGTTCAGACATCGATGTTCTTTCCAGGTTGAGTCGAGCTGAAATCGAAGGAGTCTGTTTCTGTATGTCTGTCCTTTGATTTTCATGAGAACCGGCCAGTTCCAGGTCCACATCTAATAGACATAGATACTACACAAGTTCAGTGTCGGGTCAGGGTTAAAGTTTTTCAAACTTCTCAAATGATTACAGAATATGATAAAAAATGTCCAGTAACATTACTTTAAGACAAAGTCAGTTTATTTTATCCAACCAAATGTCCAAAACTGCACCGCAAAGGGCAAGCTAAACATCAGCGCAACTGGCAAGCTAATATTTCAATCATTTCAAGTCCTTCATGTTTATAGCTGGGATTACTTATCCTTCTCTCTCTGGTGCAACTCCTTTAGATTTTGTTCCAGTGTTTTCAGTCTATTACTCAAATTCTGCCCTACGTCATCCCACAAGAACTTTTCTTTGTTCATACGTTGAATCATGTTTTGCAGATTTTATGACCTCTGTGGGAGCACTGTATATTGCACCGTGCCTGTGTCTGGTCCACCGATGCAATGGCGAGGTATATCCATAACTAATCCTTGTGTTGGTAAACAGTTTGTGTGCATGCGTGTGCGCATGAGCACGGTGCCCCACAGTATTGATATCTTGGCGCTAAAGGGGAGGTGGAGCAGAGAATCTTTTAAGCACATAATCCTGAGGCACTCCACCTCTCTCCCACCCATCTCCTCTTCTAATACCCAGACAGGACTGGAGCCCTCCTTAACTCGATGAGAGGCTGCAGCAAAAAAAAAAAAAAAAAAAAACCTGCCCATGGGTCAGTCTGATTACTGCAATCACACACACACACACACACACACACAAATACTTTAACCACGATGGTGGCACAAACATATGAAGCCCCAGAGTGTTAATCCGAAGCCCACACAGTATTAAACAAATAAAAAACAACTTTCTGGCACTCATTAGATGATATGAATACATGAAATATATTAAATATTACTTTGATTTTTCAATTTTTGTCAGTTTTTATTTCATTATATAATTTTATAGGTTAATTTGGAGTTGTTTTTCAGTTCATTATGACTCATTAAAAGGGTGCTGTCAGTCTTTGTTAGTGGTCTCCTCCTTTGGAGCGGGCACTGCTGACGACATGAAAATCATCATAATGAAATAAAATGTGACTTGAAATAAAGGTGTTATGTCAGACCAGCTGAAATAACCTGAAGATGGAGGTCAGCTGAAACAGTTGAATGTTTTCGGCAGAATAGTTCAGTTTATTTGAGGTAAACTTGCAAGCTTGAGTTGCATGAAATGACTAAAACATCAGCTTCAGCTTGGATATTTGGGCAACAGTCCGATCAGAAGATTATTAACTTCACAGAATTGGTACCAGAAAGCTTCAAATTGCTGGGGGGTTAAGGCTATAAAAATCAATCTGCGCTATCCAACCTGCCTGGTACTCATTTCAAAATTCCTGGATAGCCGAAAAATGAATGTTCACACAAGGGCACTTGTCCAATCAGCCACACTTCATTACAGTGGCTTTGTAATTTCCTGGACAGCATTCAAGGCGGAATTAAATCACTTCAAAGCAAGACAAGTGCGAGAGGGGAGACAGGGAGAGAGGAAGAAGAAGAAAAAAAAAAGATATCTTCCAGAAATTACCGACGATGAACCACTGTTCCACAGTTCAGCAAGTCCTCACTCTGTAATCCACTGGAGATATGCGATTATTCTCATCAACAATACAGAGAGCCTGTAAATGTAGGGCAGGCTGTTTCCCAGAGCATCTGCACGAGGTAACGTCACAAAGTACAACACCCAACAACGACTCCTTGGTCTTTTTGATTAAGACTTTTTGATGAAATGTGTAATTGCAGCACCTGACGCGACCTAACAGTTTTCAGCATGCTGTCTTTTAGCAGTTGGACGCCTAATTATACAAGTCTGATTTGGTTAAATCACACTGAAATTAATGACCCTTTTCAACTTGTTTCAAATTGCTTTAACTTGACTAAATTAGAAAACAGTATCTTTAATTACGTATGCATTATAAACCAGCTCCATATACAGCAAGCATGAAGGCTGTGTTGACATCGAAATCCTGTTTTAACCTGAATAAATCAGATTAAAGAAGCGAGATGACATCAACATACCACTTATTTTCACTGTGGATGACATGAAACAGTTCTATAGTTGGCTTTCTTAGCAATTAATCATCAAGGTCATCACCCACCATCTTCTACACAACCGCATATCGAGACTGAGCAACAACTTGAACAACAACTGACCAAAATACGACCAGTTATAGCAGGTTACTGACATTTCAATAACGTTTGCGTGATTACTGCATTATGTGACTGACTCACCTCGTTATGAAGTTATAGAGTCGTCAACTCCTCATTTTATATTCTGCATTTAGAAATAGATCTGTGTCATTTTACTGGAAACACAAGCAATAAAAGGAGGCAAAACTATCTAAACATCTCTACCGAACACCGAACTCCTCATGCAAACATACTGCACTCCAAAATCACCTCATACTGAATGACAGAAATAACTCAGGGAAGGAAATTATGATTAATTCATGTTCATTTCACTGACAACAGCAGACTGACTTCAGTCACTCTTAGGCAAAGTGACAAACACTGCGAGAAGACGCAAAGAGAATCCATCTACCGCTGCTTAATTAAATGAGAGAAACGCTTTCAGCTATATTACAACTCTATTAGAAATGACTCTCTAAAATCTTGTTAAATGATGAAATTTTGCAGCGATCCTTTTTTTCTGCTGCCTCACGCTAGCAGGGCGTCTTTATTTTGATGTCGGAAAGCCTTTTTCTGGGACAGCGACGTTGAAGACAATAAGTGAAAACATGGGACTGATGAACGGCAGCTTGGCTAGTCGACACAAGGTGAAAGAAAATGGAATTACAGGGAGAATCGTTAGCGTCCTTCTGTGAAATCAAATTATCAGCTTTCCAATCTCGGCCCGTGGCATATGAGGAACAAAATGAATGTGGCCTTAAAAAGAGAGCTGCTTCAACTTCTCACATGGACTGGATAGAAAAGAAATATTCACAGCTGACGGCAAACCTTTCGGGCACGTAGTTTCATTCACAACACCTGTGCACCGAAGCCACGTGTATGAATACAAATCCATACATTTGTCAAGCAAACACTTCTACATGCAAACTAAATATCAAGGCAATTAAAAAAAGCCTCTCGTCGGCCCTGAAACACTGAACCTGAATCCTGAATGCGTTCGTCAGGCAGCTAGGAGAGAAAAGAATAAATGTTAACATGATGTGGCTCCGAGGCCAGCACAGTCTGTGCAGGTAGATAAGCGTCTCAGGAGGCTGTCAGCCCACCTCGACCACTGCTGTGGCATTCATTAATCGCATTCTCAGGAGGCGGCGTGTCTCTCTTTAAGTCCCTTTGAGTGGGAAATTAATGCGCTCCTTGCTTAGTCCAGTTATAGTCTCTTTTATGTAAAGCAGCACATTAACATACATGACAACGATGCACGTCATGTTTGACAAAATAGGTGTAGCACAGCCTTCCACTGCTCAGTGTCATGTGTCAGGAATGCTGTAAAGAGAAGTTGCATTATACTCAGCATGTGTGCATTTAACTGCAGTTCAGAACCGAGAGAGGACGATCGTCAGAGAGCCACGACGAGAGGAGACAAAGAAGCTTTATAGGGCCTTGAAATAAAATGACAACACAAAGGGCGGTTACATCCATGTGCCGTTTTAGATTTGCTTTTATTGTTGTGCTTTGGAAGACTTTATTCTACAAGGCCACACGAGCAACACCTGATTCCAGATTCCAGGTAGTTAGACTCATTGATTCAGCCGTGTTTGCCATATTGTTACATGACATCGGGTCGCACTCCATTTCTCGATGCACAATTACAATAAACAATTTATCATGAGGGTTAAACTATGGAAATTTCCAGCCACTAAATGAAAATTGTTCATAATTTGCTTTTGCTCAGTCAATCAGACAGAAACACTCAATCTTGTGTGCAATCAAACCGCACCACAGTTTGGTAAAACATCATCTTCCCCAGACAGTCTGCTTCTGGTTATATATGAAGAATTATTTTCATATTTTGTTAGAAAATGTTTGTTTTTCTTTTGCAATATTTAAAAGAACATTGTTTTAACTGACTTTATGTCCAGTATTTGCCCACATTTTCTGCTGTAATGCTGTCGTCCTGCTGAACTCTCTCCACATGAGGTTTCAGCACCGGATCAACTGGGGAGTCAGAGCTCACATCACATCGAGATGAAATGATAATTAGTTAGTTATAAATCATCCGCACAAATCAGGCCACGGCGCCGAAAACAATGCGAGCACAAAGGAAAGTGGCAGCTCTGGCTTTCTTTAATTTAAAATGTGATACCACCCTCAGTTTTGGCAGTTGTCAAAAAGGGCAATGGGGAGCTTGTTAGCACACAGCACAGCAGGAGCAGTGAGTCCCACATCTATAACATCATTTGTGCCAGAGGAACGCAATACATCCAAATTTACCAGGCACTATAAAGGTAATACAAATTGGCACAGCGATATGATGGAAGGTTTCCTACTGGCATCATGTACTCTACCATTAATACCCTCGCTCTTATTTCCCATGTGCTTCATATGTGCTGCTGAATTTTCATGATCTGTCTCTCTTTCTTCTGTTTTGTAACCCCACTGCTCTGAAAAAAACTTAACTAATCAGAGTTTTCTGTTTTAAAGCGTTGTATAAATATGGCAGATTTAAAGGTCACTGAGGTTGAAACTCAGGATGTCAGTTGACTGTATATTAACAAAGTGAAAAGGAGTCTGCAGTGAGTGTTGAGGAAAAGCTTATTAGAAGCTGTCCTGGGTGGGAGCTAGAAAGAAAGAGCCCAGTGTGAACCCTCTGTGATTAGGCTGGCAGGCAGCCTGATCACACAGGTACCGGGCAGTCCACTGTCCCACTTACAGAACAGGCTTCAGCACATCTCAGAGGTATGTGGAAAAAAAGGGAAAAAAGAAAAAGAAAAACAAATATTTTTAATATAATCCTCAACTTATCAAAGCTGCCTGCAGTCAAGAGCCATGAAACGATGATCTGTGTTGTTAATGAATCAAAATCAGACATGTGCCTCCAATAGTTCATGTGTTACAGGCACTGGTTTACTAAATCAAGGATCCAATTTGACCTGTAAGCCACGTCGTTGATTTGTTAAGACTGACAGATCATTGGTTTACTGCCTTGACAAATGACAATAATATTTTCAAATTCTGCATGGCACCAAGAGAGATTTAAGCACTAAACCACCACTTAATGTACCATCTGGTCAAATTAAAAATAAATGCATTCAAAATGTAAGTATAATAGCTTATTTTGCCAGTCAGTTGGGAACAAGATATGTCTAATACATAATGTAGACCAGTGGGTTTGTTGTCTGGGGTTTGGGTCTCTCAGTGCCGACTGCTGCCACAGTCACACAGAAGTGCTTCGAGCTAAAGGGGTAGTTAAGTAACTTACAGTAACAGTTAGCAACGTAAGCGGAATAGTTACTGAAATGCTGTGTGTTGTGTTCACTGTCACAGGAGAGAAAGTCCCTGTTCAGGCAACATTAATACAATGTCCTCTTGCATTGTTCACGGCAGAGTTACCAGAGGAAACACTGAGCTGGCTACATGGCTTTAGCAATGCTGGATGGCGAGGGTCAATCAAAGAATTTGATGCGTCTCTGACTCGGGCAGCGGCCATGATTTGAAGATGAAAAGTGCAGCAGCAGGCCGCTGGTAAGCCGCACTGTGTCGACTTTGAAGTGTGGCAGACTGGGAGAATCGCAGATCAGGCTTTAGATTCCAATAATCGAACCTGAAAGCTCAATTAGCTCGTTTCTCAATTTTAAACCGAAATTGTGACACCCCCACTGCTAGCTCAACATCTCAACGCTGGTTCCATTGCTTGGTCCAACTTGAAACTACAAGAGCCTGACTTAATGGGAAAACCAGGAGCTGCAGAACACTGAATTAATTTTGAAGCAGCTACTATAGACAGTCAGACAGCATTACAAGCTGTGCGTCCAGCCTCATAACAGCATGTGATTTAAATTCAAACACCTTTTCAACCCATGTGACTGTACAGAAGGCAGTCACCAACAAGATGAAAGCAGAGTACGGACGCAGAATCTGTGAATCAATTCCAGACTGCAACAGCCATTACTGCTCATCCTGGAGGATTGATGCACATCATGGCAAGTTCAGACTTGCCAGTCCCATTGACCTGCGCTGGGCTGAACAGTGGAGGAAGGATGGCGCTGCATGCCAATGTGGAGAGTGATAGAAACACAATTGGAACGCGTTTTCAATCTACAATACAGGCTCTATGTTGTAGGTTGGCTTATATTTAGTAATATGCCATTGATCAGAAAAGAAACAGCAGAAACATGGGGTTGTTAGTGACATGCTCTTTGATTGCTACCGCATACAGACTGCAATTATGGAGATGGCAGTGTGCTCGCTATGTTGCTGAAGGGGGTCAGCAGTGAAGGCTGGAAGTCAGGACAGTATAGTGCTTGACTGAAACTGTCAATTATTTCAGCAACCACGGTTCATCATGTGCTTACATTTCTAAATGTGGCTGTTTAAAATGTCCATGAATTATTATTTAATAATAAATATAAAAAGTCTCGCTTAAGTGAGTTCAGTGAATGTAAATTACACAGATATTCATCCAACTGCAGAATCCTTTTTGCCGTACGCTTTGCCTCTACTTCAGCCTAGTCATCCTATGCGGGGCTTTTTAAGGCCACTTCAAAGAATATGTGAACTTATCAGAGCAGATCTGCAGAGGCACTTTTTTTTAAAACTCATCCCTAAGTAAGTCCCTGTGGGCCCTTAACAATGTTTTAAGCTGAAAACCAATGCAGTACATTCTATTCATAAAAAGAAATTATCAACTGAATAGGTCCCCTGTCAACCTGACACAGGCAATTCTCATTGTTAGCATGGGAGCGCCTGTCATTTTAAAATCACTCCCAGCGTGTCAAAACACAGAAAATAAAGTCCTGAGTATTGCATTTTAGATACTTTAAGCTGTCAGCAATAACCGCCACAGGACATGTATATCATAACATTGAGATAAGACCTATAAGTTCACCATGGACCATGCTATGAGTTCATCACATAATCACAGCCAGTAAACAGCAGGGACACACTCAGCTTTTACTGCTGGAGGTGGATGCTGTTTTGCTGGGGGAAGTGAGCTGAAGAGTCGATAAGCGAGGGCCGACCGGGTCATGGCGACTTTTCCACGGAGGATATAAATTAGGCATTTTCCTATAAGTAGTCAAGAAAGTATCTACTACTAAATAACTGATATGTGGGACATTTCTCTTTTATTTTGAAATTTTATTTTGACTGTTTTGCCGTCATACTCTGAATTTTGACTGAGAAATGTTGTTGATCAAATATTTGTTAAAACACTGATGTGAAGTTACTTTTCTCTTCTTTTACGATGCCTTTCCTCAGAGCTCCTTTTATGTGATAAATGTGTAATTTTAATCTAAGTCAGTCATGAAAGCTCTACGTGCCATGTTTGGTATCAAATTAAAGAGGAAGCTGTGCTGTGCTGTTTTGAACTTCTTCCTTCTTTTGAGTAAGAAACTGCTCATTTGAGTGAGGGTCCTCTGTGAACTGCAGCAACATTTTGGAATTCTGCTGAGGTCCAGAGGGTTAAACTTATTACATGAAAGAACCCAGATCAGCGCACCGCTGACCCCCGTCTCATTCAGTTTGTCTTGCTGTACTGTTGTTGGAATCCCCGAGCAGTCACCCTCGCTCACCGAGCGCAGCTCGCAGTAAATGAAGCAACAGCCTTTAAGTTTAAGCTCCTCCCGACGACCTGCTGGAACCCAGAGGACCCCGGTCCTACGTACAACATGGTCAGAAACGATATCAGATAACGACTTGTGTCAAGAATAGACTTCTAACAGATTCTTATTTGGTTATTTGGAGACTGATAAGTTAAACTGTTGCCAAACTTTACTGCAATCTACAGATTTTCTGTTCTGATGCCACCTAGACATCGTGCATGTCAGTTTTCAGGATACAAAAGTTGTTCAGGGAGCAGATTTTAACAGCTTTAATGCACGGCCATTCATATGGCTACTCTGTCATTTCTGAAATCACTAGCAAGGAAAAATAGACAAGTGAAAGAAGTTAGGAATTAATAAACGAAACACAATTAATTGATGGCCACAGCTATTTAAAAGCTCTCCTTGGACACTGAATGCATCATTGAAGGTATGTTTGCAGTCGACTGGACAGTTTTCTGTCCAATCTCAAGTGAAAATACTGAAAATGACTGTCAGCATGAAAGGCCTGGAGAAAATATCAATTGTTGGGTCTCAAAAAAGAAAAAAAAAAAGACTGGCCTGTCACTTCTTTCCCACAGTTACATCCACACAATGTGAACACAGGGTACAGCAACACTGTTAACTCCAAAGACCCATTACCCCCCACACACACCTCACCACACACCACCTTCTACTGGTAGCCTATCAAAGCAAATCCCATCCTTTGGCCATTGTGATTATTGCTCATGTTACACTGGACATTCCCGACAGCACTTGAAAGCAACATAAATCCTTCTGTGTCCAGTAAGCCTCTGAAGGCGCAGAGGAGGGGAAAGGTCACCACAGACAATCTCTCATCTTGAGGAATTGCTAGTCAATCCACCTCTGCGCGCAGTATGTTTCTGTGCGTGTGTTGGTGTGTGTGTGTGTGTGTGTGTGTGTGTGTTTTATTATTATTTATTTCTGTTTGGCTGTTTCCACCTGCATCATCCTCCCTCAGACCTCAGCACAGACTTGATGATGTTCTCTCTCTTAGAGACACACACTCCCCTCCACCTTTAGTTCTGCACCGTCACACAACAATTAAAACCACTAAGTCTCTCGTTAACAGCTGCCACAGATTAGCAGAGTATCGCTTCTGGATTGAGTGTTTTCCACAGACTAATCCTCTGAAATCCCCCCCTCCCATCCCCTGTATTTCTCTAACAACGGCGGGAACACGATAAAACAGACAACACTTCACTGTTTCTGTGCCTGCTCACGTTAAATACTTCGATTACAGCAGCCTGCAGGCAGCTGAAGTTTGGGATGAAACTGAGAAGCAGCATCAGCATCAGCGGTGAGGAGGAGGAAGGTCTAAAAAAAGAAACGTGTTGACTCACCTGAGGAAGACCGTCTCTCCTTGTCGGACGGTGATATTGTCCATCACTTTGTTGTCGGATTGAGAATCCCCTTGGCTGCGGACCGGCAACCCTGCAGGCACAAGAAGCAAAATCCTCAGAGAGAGAAGAACTGAGCATTTGGAAAAAGCGACAAAGTATCCCCGGAGAGACATCATATCGTCTTCAGCCTTTAGAAGTGGAGGAAAAAAAAAAAAAAAAGATCCCACAGCGAGACAATGAGTCGCTTCTTTTCGTCCCGTAAACGCTCCCGTGGAGATTATTTACCCCCAGTTCATTAGTCTTAATCCAAATCTTCTCGGCAGGTAGCCGCGGTGTGCAGGGGAGGACAGACACTCGACCCTATCTGACTGCACTGACAAATATCCAGTTTATTATTTGCAGGAAAAAAAACGGAAAAGAAAATAATAATCCCTTATCAGTGTCCGTCCAGCGGCGGCTGCTGCTGCTGTCCCTGATTCTTCCCCAAGTTTTTTAACATGAGAAGTCATAAACAACAAAAAATCAATCATTCAGAGCCTCTTTCTGACTGTCCATCTGCAGATTAAATGTGCCTGAACACCACGAGACACGAGAGTCCCATTCAGAAGAAGAAAAAAAAAAAAAAGACTGAGGTGCCAAGTTTGCGATTTGCATCGGCTGTCAGTGACTTGTTTCTCTGCCGGTGCTCCGGATTATGAGCACTTTCCGTCTGGCTACGTCAGAGACGGACACGCGGGGTAGTGGTGAGAGCAAAATGGATTCACATTTGCATCACATATAGCGTTATGAAAAAAAAGAAAAACACGTAATGTTAATTATGGAGGCAGTGGCAGTGAGTCTTTACAGTGCTTTTATGGATGATTTAAAATTTAAATGTGCCTCTGGAACCTAAGTAATGAGTTTATAGTTACTGTTCATAATGGCCATAATTCCCATCTCTCAGGCTATACCAGTTATGTTCCCATATTCTAGAATCCTCCACATATTGTTCATATATAGTACATTATTTATTTTTCATAATGGCGCTGCAGAAACCTTCAGAGAATGGTCTAAGCGTCTGTACAAGGCTGCAGCTAAGTCCGTTATTTTCCATTACTGATTCATTTTGATTTCCAAAGATGTTACAAATGAGTGAAACACGTGGGCTACATTATTATTATCAGTATTATTATATAAAGAGTTGACATTTTGTCCAGCCAACCCCAAACAATGTGCAGCTCTATCACTGAATCTTTAATAATACAGAATGAAAAGAATAACTCGAGAATGAAAAATAATAATAACTCAGCATGCAAACTGCTTCTCTAAATATGCAAACGTCTGCATCTTTTTCCTGGAAATTTTTTCTTATGTCTAATTTTCAGCCTGTAGGACATGAAAACCAGCACAGTCACTGTGACTTAAAGGGGGGGCTACACGGCCCACTGGGTTCAAACCCAGAACCTTCTCATTGTGAGGCGACACTGCACCATTGTGTTGCTTAACTGAAGACGCCCTTGTTAATTTTAAGTCGCTTGCCTGATATGACCAGTAGCTCGTGGTGGCTAGTAAAGCATAAATCATCCTTCCCACACTGATGCGGCTATAAGAGTCTGTACAGATTATATTATGTGCTCTTTTTTTTAAAGTACATTAACCATGCTAACCGCTGTATGTAAATACTCAGTATAGTACAGAGAACGGCTCGAGCTGCTCCATGTGATATACTGTATCAGGGACTTAAAGGTCCAGTGTGTGGGACTTTTGTGGCATCTAACAGTGAGGCAGATTGAATCCAAATGAGTATCCCTCACCTCACTCTCCTCCTATCAAGCATGTAGGAGAACCTACTGTGGCAGCGAAACATGCTAAAAACATAAACGCTCCTATCTAGAACCAATGTCTGGTTTGTCCATTTCGAGACACTACTATCAACACTTGTGACTCGCTGAACGTGCTCCCTCTGTAGATATATAAGGCTCATTGAAAGGTAACAAAACCACAATAATTCTAATTTCACTTCATGTGATAATACACTAATGAAAACATATTCCTCTTCAGTGTTCTGCAAATAAATCTCACTAAATCGAACACACTGGACTTTGACTGAGATTACTGACTGACTCTGACTCTTCACTACTAATCTACAAAATAACAATAACAAACAATTGTTACCGACATCATAAAGTAGCACATTAATTGCTCCGGTGAAGAGTGGGACTATATAGAGCTCTAAATATGGTCAACATGTTTCTAAATATAAATATACTGGTACAGTTAATTATGGGTTGCTTTGTCTTCATTTTAGTTTGTTTTATGTTTGTTTGTTTGCTGTTTATCCTGTTTGTGTTAAATATATTCAATAAATTAAATTAAAAGAAACGAACAAATATATGAATGGACCTTTTTATTTTTAATGGAAGACATGCTGACATGTCGTGCACAGGTGTATGCGGTAAAATGGATGATGGTTGAATTTAGCTGCTTCAGTTACAGGGTCATCATATTGTTCATTTTGGAACACTTGAATTGAACAGAACCATTTATTAATACTAATTGCAACACCTGTGTTTTTCCTACTGCTGTGAATAAAGGCCTGTCATGTGAGACTGTGGATCCCGAGCAGGCCGAGGAGCAGGACAGTGTGGCCAGACGAGTCTTTGGGTGTTATGTCACTGACAATGAATAAAAGTTTAAGATGTCAATATAATGTAGAAATAGCAATAAAGTGACACGGAGTCATATAGTGTGAGTTATGTATGCTAACATAGACATTTATGCTGACGCTGCATAAATGTATTCCTTAGACAAAACATAAAATCGTGTCTTTATTAGCTGCTTAAAGATGAGTGATAGTTGAACCAAAGGAGCCATTAAAGTCAGAGACTCAAGGAGCTGCATGACCCGAGCTGTATTGTTGTGGACAAAGCTGCAATTAAATATCAATATTCATCCATATCTCTATTATATTATTGGCCAACACATTATACAGTGGAACTGCAGAAATAAACTCAAACTTTGTGTCATTCACACACACAGAGACACAATGCATTCTGTATATTAGATTTTATAATTTATTCTTTTCATTTCCAATTCCTGTTCACTTCATTTTTCAGTCTGAAGCCGCGCTGCTTGTCATGGAGGCAGGGAGATGGAATACATGCGCAGACCTTGGCTGGGTAAGTCAGCATTTGTAAGCCTGTGCTTAACATTTACAGATTCATGTTGTGATGTGTCTCCTCTTGTGTTTTCTGTGTGTATGAAGCATCAGGCTCACTCTGGCTCTCTCCACGCAATCAATGTTTGATCACTCTGATTTAATTTTAATAACCTCTGAGGATTCCGTATGCCATAGGAATGTTGTTGGTATAAAAAGGGTTAAAACACTGAAAACAGGCCGAACTTTTTTTTTTTCCCTGAAACAACTGGATCATGACAGTGTCCCATTTTTAGGATGTTGGAGCCAAAGTGGTGCAAAGGACCCAAAAAAAACAACATTTTGTTATGAAAGCAGGCAACATAATGATGCTCATTCTCATGACCTCAACCTCAACTCAGAATCTTCGTCAACAGAAATGTGTTGCCTGCTCTCAGGTTTACACAAAGGAGCAACAGACCCACACCAGGCAGCTCCGATTTCTCTGCCTGGATACCAACCAACATAAACAACACGTACTCGAAACAGGTGTGAGCTGTGCATCAAGATGGTGCTGAGGAAAAGGAGAAAGACACAAAATGGTTGTCATGGCAGCACGTGGGAGGAAAAGGTGACGTGTGTGATTATACATTATAACTAACATCCATAATTGTGAATTATGAAGTATGTGATGCTGAACATGTAAAAGAGAAAACGACTGCAGTAATCATGCAGAACAATAATAACAAAGAGAATGTTATAAACATCACAGAGGGTGTGATCATATTACACTGTCAAACACTATTTAAAACATGCAACACCTTATACAATATAAAGCCTACAAACAATGAAATGGATAATAATGTTATTAGAAATACAGACTAAATGTGACAAAGTTTTGCTTTGTTAGACACCAAATGAACGCAGCACAGACACGAAATGCACAAACAGTGTATGAAATACGAAAATCAATAAAATCAAATGAAGACAAGCATGCAGGGACACACGGACTGAGACAATGGCAGCATGGCGATAGGTGACAGCAAGTTCACAGCACCGATCGAGGACAACAGGTGAAATTGATTCTCAGTGCTGACAGAGCTGAGTGCAGATAAACCATTTCCTTAAAAGACCTCTGAATAAACTGTGTGTGTCTAGTTATTGTAATTATTGTTGGCATAGAGCTCCATCCTACTGCAGCCTTAACGGAGAACCCAGACTGACTGAAAGCACTTTTTCACAGTTGAACAATGAAATCCACTCTTGCTGCATCTCCTGTAAAGTGATATGCAGTTGAGCATGTGTTGACAGTCTGATAACTTTAAGAGTCCCCAACTCTGCAGCTTACATTTTTTACTACTGGGCAGTAATGAAAGTCTTTGTTTGTATGAATACTACTGGGTGCCTGTGACAACATTACAATGACAATGCATGTATATCAAATGAGCCTAAAATCTGAATCTGAGTCTGAATCTGACCTACTTCACAAACCTTTTTCACCTGAGCATCGAAAGAGAGGTCAGAATCAACCAGAACTCAGAGGTATGTACATATTGATATAACCTGTAGCATCTCCCCTGACACAAACAGATCTTGGTCTGCGCTAGAACTACTTTAAAAACATGAATACTGTTTTAGACAGATTTAGTTGCAAGCAATGTTTTAGCTATGCTGTTAGATCAAGAGGTCATTAGTGAATTGTGTCATACTGCTACCATGTACATAGATTGTCTGCATACATTTGGATGTTGGTGTCAAGACGTACATATGGCAAACCATCAATATATAATCTAAATAATAACGGGCCCAGGACGGATCTTTGCGGGACGCCTGTGGACAGACAGACAGCAGCTAGGAACATACTGATGCCAATTTAACAGATAGGATCCTATCCTTTTGAGTACATCTAAAGACCAAATGAAAATACATACCTTAGATTGTGAGATTCTAGGACTAACACTGTCAAATGCTTTCTTGAGGTGATGAAACACAGCTCCAACAACATCGCCTTTGAAGCAAAATTGTATTTCAGGGCAAATGATCTGCTTAGTTAGCAGTTATCTGCAACCTTAGACACTGCAGGAAGGATGCTGATAGGCCAATAATTATCTCCACTTTTGAATATGGAAACAACAGCCAACTTCCAAAAACTTGGAAACATTCCCTGAGAAAAGATGAGGTTTATATTTTTGGTAACTGTATTGGTTTGTGATGGAAGTGCCATGCTCCTTTTGTATGACCACATCCAAACCATAGCCATTCCTCTGAACGGTTGGATCATCATGTCAGATTCTGCATCTATGGCCTGTTTGTTTGTTTCTAAGCTTTCAAGCTTTAAATTCAAACAGCTTCCTTTCTTTATTGTTACATCCTGTTAGTGGTTCCAAAACATTTTAGAAAAAAAGTTTTTCTAAGTTGTTTACCACCTTGCTCCTTAACATTAGCAAAACGATGTCAAGGTAAGGTTTTAAATGTAAGTTTTAAAGATCTCAGTCTTTCAACACTTTGAAAATGTCTGCTTTATCTAGGGCACTATGTTTCTATTATTCTTGTGTTTAAATTTGCAGCTGAAACCTTGAATATGCTCTTTACTTCTTTTGACAATGTTTGACTGTCTTCCTCAAGGTCTATCCCCGGAAGCAGGTCATCCCATTTAATCTGCCGAAAAGCTTTAAAGTCCTTTAAACTCTTTGCTTCAGGGGATTCCAAATGACTTGTATTCTCTGACAAAAAAGGATGGATTGCATATCTGTTCGTTTTCTTGGCTATCAGAGTCAGACTGTGGTCAGAGACCAATCAAAATATTAAAAGTTTTTAAAAGTCTGTCAGGTCTGTTAAATATTAGATCATTTTAGTCTAGTTGGAATTAGTTATTCATGTGGGTCCACTGATGAGCTGAGCATGAGGTCAAAGTTATCAGTTATCTGTTTGAGGTTCTTTCTAGTTGATTTGTTCTCCCAAACGATATTTAAAATCTCCCATAATAATTAAATTTCTTGAAATTTCATCATTTTAATAATTTCTTCAAATTTCTCATACAAACTACTGTTAGAATGGAGGGAAAGATGAATTGCAATAAGATCAAAAGACACTTAACTTTTGGTGATAAAACAGTATTTAGACCGATACATTTCAGTTCATTACAGATTGACCGGTGCATTTTATTACACAGGGGACTAACGATCACATAAATCCTGACTCTGCATCTCTTTGGGCCCACTCGGTAGTGTTGCTGATGGGGTGTTATTACGAAGCCAAGTCTCAAATAGAGCAGAAGTCTAAATTAGAGTCCCGTAAAAGATGATGGACTTGATTACTTCAGATTCAGGTTTAGATGGCAGATTTGCCAGACACCGCAATCTAACAAAAACGATGCAGTTTTGATGGTGGAAGATCTCTCTCGCCCTTTCTATATTTTTGTCAATTCTCGATCTTTGTGTGTCATTACCACAGTAAGTGAATGCAGTGTACCAGACAGTGTTTGCACTGCTGAGTCAGAATGATGCTCAGAAGACTAATATTTTGTTTCCACAAGTTATGACGATGCTGCCCACAGCAAGACCAAGACAACCTTTGGATGACTTCAACAGATATAGACAGATACTTTATTGCTTTTAGACTCACAGGTTATCTTCAACTTTGTTCACTGCCACTATTCCAAAATGCTGGCACATATGCTGGACAGTAAGAGAAGGGTGGAGAGGCTCCTTCTCGAATAATCAAAAACATTTATGCTTGCTTGGTTTAGCCTAATTACTGCAGGTTGTCTGACTGTCAGCAGCCTCGAAGCATTCTCATGACATACGACAACCCTTCTGAAAAAGTCAGCCTGCAATTATTCAGTCCTGTGCTCGCAACTTTCACTTATTTTATCGCAATGTCCTTCAATACCCAATATTTCTGCTTCTCAGCAGTTTTACCTCATTTTGTCATACTGTATAGGTAATGCAGTCTTAAAATGTGCATCACAAGAACTGCTATTGAAACATAACTGGTGAATACACAATTGGACTTTTTTTTTTTTGCCAAACTATTTTTATGATTTGCAGACATTTTTTTTGTCAATTTGACGGTCATTAAAGTCTGATATGATCCACTTTCTGGCGAGATTTCATAATTTTTGGGTCAAGGTATCAACATGCATCTGTGCTTGAAGCCTCAAGAAGCTTTGCCTGGTCAATAAATGTCAACATTCATTACTCATCTGAATATGACAATCTGCATTCATTACTGGACAAAATATCATCTTCTAAAGTTGTCCTCTTAACTGCAGATATGAAAATATGTCATATTTAGTTTGCAGTGATATTATTATATTATTATGGATGCTATACTGTATCCCCACCAACTCTTAGCAGTATGCTATCTGGCTTAGAGGAAAGTGGGTGCGCTTCAGGCTTGACAGCATCGAAGCTATTTTATAGTCCAGATCTTGAAAGGAAGAGAATGAGATGTCACCATCCAGAACAGCGAGCCTTCAGGCAGCACATTCCCGAGAAGCCATACAGTCACTTGACTTGCTTGGAGCGTTGCACCTCATAATCGAGGTTCCACCTCCACACCAGACTATAAATGCCACTGCTCTGCAACCTTCTCCATCTCACCTGAATGAAGTTGTCAAGTAAATGAATGAGCGAGGGAAAGGCCTCCCGTGGTGACATCTAATGTTCTCAACCTGTGCACCTGTTCAGTCAATCACTCACGATCACTATTTAGATCAAGACTTCCTAAGTCAGTAAATTAGGGATGACATGTCACCTGAGCACAGAAAGAAAAGGTCATTCAAACAGTTGTAATTATTCAGTTTGGGTGGGAATAACTTGAATCTAGGTGTTGCTACAGCCGACATTGGTTTACCTTATTTATAATCATGTTTAGGTTTAACATTTTTATGTGACAATGTAATCTAACAATACCCATTGAGTCAGAAAATTTTTTTTACCAGCCCAACTATGACAGAAAGTTTTAAAAAAGACATTATTGGGTATTCTGCATGGTATTTCTATTGTTGTTGTTGTAGATGACTCATCTTGCTCTCGGGGGCATATACTAATTTTGCATACAATGAAATGCTTTCTCACTGACGCCACCACAGTACAGTGACTCCTATTATATACAGGAGTGTTGCTGCAGCATGCATCGATGGCCGGGCCTCACTGATTTGTGAACAAAAGCAGAACTTTTGTTCTAACCCCCCTCTGATGTCCTCCGGCTGCTCAGCTTTAACTCTCTGTGATTTACTGACAGACAGATAACTTTAGCCTAACCACTTTCTAAAGTAGCTAACCGCTAATTAACTGTTCCTAAGTGGATCTGCCATTAGTAGACAACAGAACTGGGTTTGGCAGCCGGACCGGGTTTGAGCACTGCCTCTGAGACCGACAGGGAGTATAGACACACTACCGAGATTAACAGACTTTCCTGATGGAAAGAAAGCTAAGTAGCTAAATGAACTGACTCAGCCTCGGGATGCCAGGAGCCAAATCTGGCAAGAAAACCATCTCAGTGGGCTGCTGGATTCTCCGCCAGGCTGGTCACTGCCGGTTTCGGAGGTTGTGTGAGGATGTGTCAGGTTGTGTCAGAGAACTGTTTGCTTAGCGTATTCGACTGCAAACAACTTTATATGGTTATACCCCGTATGGTTATGCATCAGTGACATATTTTCTATGCTTTCTGCTGCCCTCAAGTGGAAGAAAAAAAATGCAGCTTTATTTATTTATTTAAATTTCCTTATGTGCTTGATTTGGATGATTTTATGATGAAACTCAAGTCTGTCCTGTGCTTTGCACTCCCAACTATCAACTCCAGCTTCCCGCTATACCTTCTATGCACTAGATCTTGCACAGTTCACTGCTTTTCATAATAAAATTGTCAGTGAATTAGTCATATTTAATCACATTTCGTATAGGATAAGGGGGAAAGCAGAAACTGCATTTTAGTTTAAGTTATTTGGGTTTTAAGATTGATGATAAATAAATGGAGATACTCTGAAAAGTGTGTCCACGGTAGATGTTCTCAAATGTAATGAAGTACTAATTTGCGAGGTAAGCACCACAAGGAGAGAAAGACACTAAGAGTGAAAACAAGCCCCATCTATTTGATGATGATGATGATGATGATGATGATGACGACGATGATGACAATGTCTAACTAAACTAATGGTAATCATGCAGGTCTAATTAGGTGGTTTGAATCAGAGGACCACAGGGGAAAAGCTGGGTGAAGGCTGTAAGTGACACTTCTGCTTCAAATACTGTCAAGATGTCATTGAGCAAAGTGCTTAACCTCCCTCGACTCCGATGGAGCAGATTGGATAGCTTCCTGGCATGACCCAGTGTGAAGCAGTGCGTCGCTGTAAAAAAACATTTACTCAGCATCGTCTCACTCTCTACCTTGAGGTGAGCCGACATTCTGTTGGTGAGGCAAAATTTTGTTCTTTAAAAACAAAACATTCCCAACAAAGGACCTTTTTGTCTGTTGCAAACTGGAATAACTGACATGAAGCGTGTACATGAGGAAGACTGACAGATAGATGTTTAGCGAGTCATGATGCCACTGCTCATCAGCTCTCTATAGGACTGACTTGCTAATTAGCATAATCAGTTTAATGACCACTTAGGCATCTTTCACACATGTCAATCACACTGTAAATAAATACTACTAAATAGATACTGCAGTACACCTCCAGAGGATCGGGTTCATGTGATGCTACTCAAATATTCACACATTCTTTTAGCCTTTACAGCAACGCCCCTCCAATCCTGATGCAAGTAAAGAAAAAACATGTTGGGAAATTGGTCACAGCTTAATTAATTTCATTGCTGAACTTGACCAGATGATTTTTTAATCAATTTATTTTGCTAACACAGCCTCACTACACACTTTGTATGCAGGCAAGGCCACGTCTGAACTTATTGTTTTGGCTACATTAGCAGAGGAGAGGATGGAATGTCTTATTTAAACTGTCATCATTTCAAAACGTATTAAAGTAATTACATCAAGCAAAGGGCCGCAAATGAAGTCAGAGTTTACGGTGTTTTTGTTTTCCTGAACCTTCCTATAAGGAAGGCGGTGTTGTGGATAATCTGTGAACAGACCTAGTGAGTTTGTTGTTGTGGGGAAGTGAAAATCTGTGACTTTTACTTGCAGCTTGCTGTGTGCTAGATTTTTGTACTATATGCGAGTCACGGTGAGGGCATCCAGGTGGATTGTGGGTGTACAAAGGACCAGGTTTAGGCAACAAAAGCACTTTGGTTAAGGAGAGATTGTGGGTAATACAGTAAAGATGTAAAACAGAGACCACAATCTTTCTCAATCTCACCTGAAGTGCTGTAAGTGCCCAAACAGAAGCATAAAAACATGAATCATACTTCAGATGCTGTGAACAGATACTGCAGAATGAATGAAATATGCAGATATATTGTATATTCTGCAACCTGGCAGAAGTATTGAGATGTAAAAACATCCTCACGGCATTCTATTTCTCACATAATGTGCTGTAGAAGCTCAGTAGTATATAAATGTAATTTTCTAGGAGACAGGGTTGGTACATAGTGTAACTCCAGATTAACAACCGTACATGGTCTGCTTTTGTGGAAGGAAAACAGATAATTAGGGGCTGTCAGTTTTTTATCTGATCACTTCAGATATCTTTCCTCATGAGAAAATAGCAGATATTTGCTGTAAATGCTGGCTTAATTAGCCTGATCCTTCAGACAGCAGGATGCTTTCCTTTTTTTAATGTTCTAACCCCTTTTCTGCAAACCCATCAATTAGGACTGTATATAACAAATGTCTTTTTTTATTTCCCCTGCAAGTCTGGCATCATAGCAGTGATTCTCAGACACAGCGACTGAATTTATATAACAGCACATTATCATAGAGAACTACACTAACTGGAAAACTCTGCAGATGATATTGCCATTGTTTGTCTTGACAACAAATCAAGTCAAGTCAACCCTATTGTCAATGCTGCTGTATGTACCGGACATACACAGAATTGAAGTAGCGTTTCCCTCACATCCCAGGTGCAAACAGCAATAAACATGAAATATAAATTCAGCATCCTGACGGCCTGGTGGATCAAACAAAAATGACTCAAAGTGAACGAAGTCGTTAGATTGAAAGAAACCCACATGCAGCCGGTGCTGAGAAAACGACAGCAACAAACTCAATACAGCATCAAGCAATAACAAATAGCAGCCCCAGATCAGCTGTAGTCTGCAGTACCTCTCAAAGTGTAATTTAAACTTAAGTTGGGAGCCACAGGCCAGATGTGCATGAAATGGATCATGCTGTTGTTCTGGACAGCGAGTTAAACGGTTATCTCTGCTGCTCTGCACTGTGATCCCTCTCTTGATGACTTCCAGATGGTCATCCTCCATCTTTAAGACTCTCTTTGTCCACAAGGGAAGCTGGGGTAATGAGGTCTTTGTCATTGGCATTAATGAAATATCACCCAGCAGACTGGAGAGAGCAACACGGCAGAAGGATCTCAGCGAGGAAGTCAGCTGGACACCTCGACCTACTGTACGTGGCGAAACGCCGAGAGCGCTTCTGAAAAATCTCGATTTAAACTGCGTGGTAAATCGTTCACACATTAATCACAAACATTTCTCCCACTGTAGAATTAAGCTCACAGTATAATTGGATCTCAAGAGAGCCTGGTGCAAAAAAAAAAAGACAGTGTGAATGTGTTTCTGAGAGATTGTTTTCCCCATTGTATGCAAGTGATTGCATGTCTAAGTAATTGTGCTGGAGCACTTGCAGATGTGCGGACAGGAAGCACTTGACTTGGGGTTCGGGCTCTTGGAGAAAAACAGTAATTAAGAGTGAACAAACAGTGGTGATAGCAGCTGTGGGAGAGCCACTGTGGTTTGAGTGGCTGTGAAGCTGGGGCCGGTCGTGGTCTGAGAGAGGTTTCCAATTGGCACAGAATCAGAGGACAATTGTGCCCGGAGGCTCGTGCTCTGCTCCACCCCTCATCCCCAACACTTACCAAGAGCAAGCATTTGCCAAGATCTTAATCACAGTGGGCTCAAGCAATCAATACTAAAGTGGCCCTTAGGTGTTAGACATCCCCAATAGGAAGTGACCATTACTTTCTAATAAAGAGATTGATGGCGGTGAAGTCGTCTTCATCACCTCTTAGCGAAGGCTTCCCGACTGAAAGGCATGTTAAGCGCATTTTTTGCACTGACACGTCTTCAGTCATCAATCGTGCCTCGCCCGAAGATGGAAAAAACACATTCCGTTCAGCGGCAGCAGCATTTTCACAAACATCTCATTTTGTCCCTTGTCTTCATGTGAGAGCCGCGTATAGAAAGGAAATGGACTTAAAGCCATTTCTTACACAGCAACACATCCATGTAAACAACTCCATTTGGTCACCCCGAGCAACCTAAGAAAAATCTTACCTCAGGCGATGGACTCACTAATTCACACAGGTCAAAGCAATATGAGGCATAAATGCACAATATGAAGAAAGCACTTTATCTTCAGATGTCTTAATAATCCAGCGAGCTGGGGAACAGCTCAGTAATTATTAATGTCGATGGTGTGGGCATGTTTGTTTATTCATCTCAGCACTTCTTTTTCGAGGGACACACACACGCACACACACACACTGATACAACAGCTGTTTTAAAAGAATTGCTCCCCCTGTACACACACACACACACACACACACACAGCTTCCCATGAGTAGAGGCACTTTAATAAACACATTTTTTGCTGCTCTATGGAGTTTTTTCAGTAAAGCTTTATAAAAGTGTCAGCTTAAGGCAGAAAGGTGCACACATCTAATTATTATGTGGTTATATTCTTTTTGTTGACAAAATCAAGCCCCTACGAGTTCTCCTACGGGAGTGGAAAAAGGAGCTTACTGTGACTAATAACACATTAACCAAAGAAGTATGCAAAGCCTTGTGGCAACCCAAACTTTGACTTTTTTTAAAGTGGAGGGTTTTCATGCATATTCAAGAGGAAAAACTTATTGAGACCTGTGTGAAAATAACTGTACTGAGCTTTGAGTCAGACATTTTAAATGATTTCGTTCATAACAATATCATAAGGCTCTGTACTCTGTTATCATGTGCAGACAGAGGGGCGGCACGGCTCCATTCCCAAAAACTATGGGCCTATATCTAGTGTTGTCACACTTCAGATTGGTCTTGATCTCTTTTTGACAATTTAAGTGGAACTGAAGTTTCATTTTCAGTTTCTAGCAAACTAACACAACAAAAAGTTGTTGTCTGGGGTTATAGAGGAATACCTGTGTGGACACAGATCTGAGGTCTACCCACCACCACCAAATGTGTGTTGGTTGATTTATTTGTTATCCTTACTGTGATTGGAGGTAAAACCTCTCACTTCTAATTTTATTTCAAATAAATTTCTGTTACTGTCAACGGCAGTCAGCCCTGCCCGCCCCCTTCCCACGCGCTCTACAAACATAAAATGTGGCTGTCTGGGAGATGTCATACAAATCTTCTGTAAGAAAATTTGACTTCCTAAACCACAAAGAGTTCATCTGCAAAACAGCGTCTAAAAGAAAACACACAGCAGTCTGTAAATCCTGCAAAGCGCTTCCTGAGACAGCTGGGACAGCGCCTCACCCAAAGAGATCTGCTGAATATTAGCTACCAAAGAAGGCTACATTCTGTCTGGACTGGGACTGAGACTTGGTCTTAGCTGCTTTTGACTGCAGCACTAATCTAAGCTGTCTTTTATCTCATACATTTGAGAGAAAGTTGTTGCCATTCAGCTCACTGCTGTCTTGACTGCACACAACATTTTAGATGAATTCAAATCTGGTTTTCGCCAGAGGCACTTCACTGAAACAGCTCTTCTCCAATGACATAATGATACCTCCTGATGTACGTGAATGCTCTGTTTCGGTGCTGCTGTACGAGGGGCCGTTAGAGACATTATTCAGAATTATGCATGTACATGTAACTTTTCCTCTCGCATGCACGCATGAAACCAAACTCATTCACATACTGTACTGAAAACCTCACCCACACACACAGCCACACACACACACACACACACGGCAGAAAAACGATACCATACAACTGAAAAGCTCTTATAAAGACTATTGAACAGTTTTTACACAAAAATGTGCTCATGTAGCTGGAGCTGGTGCTGTCACATAAAGATATGAAAACCTGACAATCATAAAGTGAAATGCATTAAAAACCTTTTATACGAACTACTGAAAAGCTTCCACTGCTACCATTGTAAAAGAAATGTATGAAAGAATTTCAGCATATTGTATAAGATAATTTCATTTGTACCAGAAGGGATTTTTCTCGTTCTTTTTCAAAATGGAAGGTGTGTTCAAATCGAATCAAGACATTTGATTATATCCACAGTATGACTGTATTTCATACTGTGTTGGATATAACACACTAACTGTTCATACACCAGCGATGGAGGCTTCACAGGATGATTTTTAATTGTTGACAAATACATTAAAAACACAGCTACATATAATGTGTTTTAAAGCATGTATTAATTCTTTGTATGCTGCTTGTGAATCCTAAACAGGCGATTCAAATAATGCGTTGAATCTGTGTCACTGTTTTGTACCACTTTAAGCTCAGATTGATAAAGTACTGCTGCGATGCCAGTGCAGTGTGTGGTTTTTGACCTTGACTACAGTTCACATAACACACAGTGTGCTATTAATGCCTTCCTCTCACATGATGTATTTGATTGTTTATCTTCTGCAGCAACTCACTAAGGCCCTGGTCGGCGTCCCTGGAACCTGCTGCCCAGTTGCAAGAGAAATTATGAACTCCGAATGCAACGTGCCATCAAAACAAAACAAGACAAATGGACCTTAACTGCCTCTTGATCCAATACAGAGTGTGTAATACTTCACAGGAACAGCTACCTTGTTTACAGTTAGATGATATAATGTCAGCATAGGAGTCTCATAAAGTCACCTTTGCTTAGTCGAGCACTAACAGTAAAACAGAGTGTGTAAATGAAACATATGCAGGGATCGCACGGAGTTCACTCCCTCCATTGTTCTGTCAGGTTTGTGCTTGCGTTATGAATTTAGTTCATTTTGCCATCGACACCAGTGTAGCAAATGACTTATTTTACCATTTTAACAAAATCAAAATCAGTTTTTTATATTCAGATTTGGATCCACTTGGGTTCTTCCTGGACCCAAGGCATGCTACTTTCATGAAAATCAGATCATTGGTTGATCCATAGTCAGAAAATCTGCACTGAAAAGGGAAGATAAAGTTGCAGTTGCAGTGCTTGGATAATTTTGCACTTTTTTTTAGTCATTATCACATCACGGTAAATGGTAACTTCTATTTATATCGTGCCTTCCTGATCTACCGACCACTCAAAGCGCCATAATCTGTCACAGCCTGTTATAGCCTTTTTTTTTTTGACTTTACTAGTAAAAGTGGAGGCAGGCACAATAAAAATAAAGTGGCAGCTTGAGTAGGCTGCAACAGCTTCACACCTGTAGGTCAAAGTCATAGATTCAATGTTTGCCTCATGGCATGTTTCTGCACACTGGACTGTCCTTTACTGCAAATGTTGCATTTTTGGTCGACTAGTGACAACTGGGCAAAACACGAACAGTACACACTCAAACAACAGTGACAATCCTAGAAGCCTCTGCAAACACTGGACATAAAAAGGAAACCAAGTGCCAGGTGAAAAACTAGCAATGCAATGATAGTAGGAGTGTGGCAACGGTGCTAGACCACACACACACACACATACACACAAAAAACCTGGACACTTCTAGGTTACCCATCAATTCTTCTCTCCTATCTAAAGATGATACAGCTGCTGTGTTACTTGCATCTTGTGCCATGGCAGAGGGGTCATTGAGATTAAATGCCAACCTCAGACCTGCCTCTTAGTTGATGAGGCCTGTCAGGGCAGTGGGAGAGTGAGGGATTGTGCTGAAATAGAATCACAAGTGTGTCAGATCCCCTCAGCCTGCCAACAGATACAATGGCTTTGTAGTGTGGAGTCGGGGCAGATGTTTCTCCGGCACGTTAGATCTTTCGGTGCTGAATATAGGTGCTCTGTGGGATTAAGTGGTTAATTAAAATGGAAGTATTCTAGTTAAGGGGCATTAAATCAACATGCATCTATAAGTGAATCCTAATGGTGCGTCATCCTCTGACTTGTACCCACAAGTGGTAGTAATTATTTTTAAAAAATATGATATATTACTTCATTTTTTATTTAATTTTTAAAAAAAAAAAAGCTTGAGTTCAAGTCTGGCTCATTTAAGTCTTAGGTTAATTGATTTGTTAGCACAAATGAGCACATAAGGATAATGACGTTTGGTTTTGTATCAGTTAATACATATTTTTAGTGGCATCATGCATGAGGTCATGTTAGGTCATTACCAAACACTGTCAGCAATTTCTCCGACAGATTTCTGGTATGCAATCTTAAGAAATAAAATATCTTAATTCAACAGTGACAAAAAGATTGATCACATGTTGAAATCTCTAATACGGAGAGGGTCATGCTCCCTCCACAGTACTTAAAGATTGTCATCCCTCCCCCACTTTTTTGCTGTGTCAGCCGGCTGTCACCATATAACTCCCCCTGAACACCACCAGAAATAATCCTCTTGCTCAGCCAAGCAGTGAAGGGCACCCGGACACCTCGTAGACAGTCCGGATGCACATATGTAGTACCTTACTATGAGTGTGTGTGTGCCTGTGCCCTTCCATAATATCCTGCAGAATAGAAGTTTGGAGACTTTCCCCCAGTGGGCCGACACCAGAAGCTCATTTTCAACCTTTTTATTATTTATATATTTAAAGTTCTTAATTTGCCAAGAAAGTGAGGGAGACTGTCACAGTCATGTCATGATTTTAGAAAAGAAACCTAGCAGGCTACCTTCTGTGAGCTTGTACTGGAGTGATGCTTTGAGCTAAATACTAATGTCATCGTGCTAACAGCTGAGACTGACGGGAGTGTCATGATCACGATGAACTAAAGTACTGGACAAATTGAAATCTTGACCCTTATGATGGTCACTATATGAGACGGCCACAGTCATCTGGATTTATGCTCTCAGAACCTTGAATATCTCAAGCAAATTCTGGCAAACCAGTTGTTGTGTTGTTGAGATATTTCAGCCTGGACCACAAACGTCAATCTCATTGTCACCTTGGTTTTTCTCCAAGCGACACAGAGTCAGTAGGATTCATCCTGTGGGGACCTTGAGGGCTGAATAAAATTCCATGGCGTATTTCAGTCGAGATGTGAAGCCGACCGACTGAGAGACCAGTATTGCCTTCTATAATACAATTAATTCCCTGAAGTAGATTTGTTGATTTGTTTGCTGTGCTCGCAATCTCATCTCATTCAATCTGTTGCAAACCCCAGGCTTGAACCTTGTTTCCAGAGATGGAATGGATGTATGGATGTGAGTAGCAGCCATTTTAATGCTGTTATTTATGTACAGACTGATGACTGAATGTATGTTTCAGAGCCATATTGCAAAGCAACCCACGTTCATCTGTTGGTCAATGACCAGATGGTGTGTTTTCATTTAAAACAATAACCTTCAAATTAAAACTTGCAATATTATTTGTGCATTAACACTGTAAAAGACTCTCCGGCTTCCTTGACATTTAGATGTGCAAACTGAAAGTGCAGTTTTATTGCTAGCAGATGTTATCAATGGAACCAAAACAAGAGAAAGGGCAGTGCCTGGGTTGGTGGCATTTTCTTTCAAAGGAGCCAAGGTTGATTAAAGAAGAGCTCAGCTCCTGCGGATAGCTCTGTCATTAAAAAACGTACGAGAGCCGTGCACCCGGTGTAACTGAATTAGCATCCAGAAAACAAATATGTTGTATCATTTCTGTCACACATGAAGCTGTGTCTATACTGACACATAACTACAACAACAGTTAATATTCTCAGACTTCTCAGTATTGCACAAATGAAAGGAACCATAATTAAATGACAGAGACATACCGAGATGCAGAAATTATTGCAAGACAGATTTTACTCTTTTACTCTGGCACGTACTGCACAATGGTCCAGCAGAAAATCTTCACGATGAAGAGGTCAAAGGTGAGAGCAACAGCGCTGAGACAATACTCCAGTATCGCTTATATACTGATATAAGTGTTGGGAAATAAATAAGAGCCGAGCAGAGATTAAGTATAGACAGCAGGTCTTTATAGGAAAGATAAACAAAACAACAGGCTACAGTAATTGCCTGATTCACTGCCCCTCTGACTGGCTTCTCTACTTTGGACATACTATAGTGGTTTATGGTTAGCTGTGGCAGCTATCTTCAGCCCTTTTAAATGTATTCTCTTTAGTCATCTTTAATGGGCTCTAAATTTATCTGTGCTGTGTGGTGTCCTTGGGTGTTCACACGCCATCTGTGTGAAATAACATAGTCTGCTGCAAATGACATTTCAGCAGGAAAGAAAAAAAAAAGAAATCAACACTAGCTTATCCAACTGTTAGCCTTTTACACCTTCACAGCTTAAATTTATTTCCTTAACAAGGCAACCATAAACATGCCGTACCCTGAAAATAATGCAGTCCCTCTTGGGACACAGCAATAACAAATGTTAGTCCATAACTTTAGTGCCACTGTCAGGTCATTCAGTGTAATTTTATTGAAATCCAGATTAGATATAAATATATATAAACACGGAATGTTCCACCTGTGTGACGAGATTGTGTTTCTAATTTTGAAAGAGTCACTAAACAGCACCGACGCATCATTATTCTTCTTCTTGTTGTTTCACTAAAATTAAATTGAATCATTAGTCTGTGACATACTGTGTGTTAAATATGTATGAAGAAATGAATAAACATTTACATAAGAGCCCCATCAATTCCACTGTAAGTGCATAAACTAACCAAGATCCATGTATTGGCTCTTCAACAGGACTCATCTAACACACAGTGCCTGAAGTAGAAAACTTGGACTGCAGTGTTTAAAATTCGATTGATACCTGCACCCACACTACCACTCTCCTCTTCACACTGCACTCTTTGTCTGCCCTGGTTACTATAGACACATGAAGAGTAGAACTGTGACTCCTCCAGCTTGCTGGTGTTCAGCCGTCAGTGTAATGTGTATGCAAAAGATCATGTTTTACGCCTCAGTGGAGTACACACTGTAAAACAACATTTTACATCTGTTTCTAAGGGCAGAAGTATTTTACAGTGTGCCATTCTGCTTCTACAAAGATGTGGTTCATGGGGGTCAGCTACAATTTGCCGTAGATATGCACACATCAGCTTTACTCCATCAGCATGAATAAAGGTGAATAGTTTGTGGTTGAAAAACCAAAACACAAACCAAAAAATAAAATGCAGTGAGTGTTTATTGAGTGTGGTAGATAGTGAGGGGTGTGAAGTACAACTGATGTTATAGGAAAAAAATCACAGATGTTACAGATTAATGTTGGCTTTCCTTTGGTAACCATAGCCACCATTTCCTCCTATGACTTTCCTATAACATACTGCAGTTGGCATCTGTTGCTGTTGAACGTAACTCAGGGTTTTTAGCCACACAATGAGATCCATGATTTAATACATCGGGGTTGTGGTAGTGAATCATTTGGGTGAACTGGGGAGACGATTTGACTTCATTTATTGTTCATAATGACATTTTCTGTGAATTCTTTTTCAGGAATAACTATGCAGTTACTAAAAACAAAGTAAACAAAGTAAAAAATAAATCAACGAGAACAAAACTGTGTTGTATTTTTCCAATAACTCACCCTAATAACAACCCTCGACTGCTACAAGCCTTTATTTATTTTACGTCACCGCAATTTGGCCAAATGCTCTGTAATTATTACCTTGCAGTTACTTTGTGTGGGTTTGAAGGCGACTTGGCGGCCTTAAATTATGTGGTAGGAAATGTTCTGCAGCAAGAGGCCACAGCGACGCCTCCTCTTTAGCTCTCTGCCTAATCACCAGGACCCTCGACAGTGGAGCGTAGAAACGCTCGGCTTTAACGAGCTCCGACTGTAACATTTGCAGCTTTCACTTAAAAAAAAAAAAGACTTGTCATCAAAGATATTTTACTAGACAATTTGGAAACGAAATGTATCTCTGCATAACCGCTCCCTAAACAAAATATGACAGCAGTAAATATTCTGTTTCATTTGCATCCCCTCTCTGGATTTCTTTTACCCTTTACGGATTGTATATGACGTGCATCCTCCTCCCTTTGCACACGCACAATCCCAAACCATTACAACAGAGGGAGCGTTGGCAAGCTTGTTAGAAAATTGCCACGCTGAAAGGAACAAAGTAAAAGCAACCAGTTTGATCGAATTTCCACTGTACATGTTATTGTGACGCACGCCCGGCTCCATCTCTTAATAACACACCACAGATTTGCAGGGAGATGCCAAATGTTGTCCACTAAGGTGTGTAGGCGGAGGACGAGGACATTCCTAACTGCCTTCACTTCATTTCATCTTATCTCACTGGTATAGGCTGTATATAGAGAACCCGTGTTGGAACAGTTATATGATTGCATTCTGTGACTGACAGTCAGTACTGTAGAACACAGACGTCAGCTGAGGAACATCCTTTACAAACAGTCTGAGACCTGAAAAAAAAAAAGACAGATATGCATGTAGGGCTGATGAACTGGAGGAACCTTTACTACAGCATGTAATTAAATTCTTCCGGTGAAAAATAAAGATAAGGATTCCATTAGCCCTCTAAAACATTCTGGGATAATGAATTTTTGTGGTTGATGGAGCACCTCATGTGGGACAGGTGGGATTTACTCCCAGGCTCAACTCGGCAGTGCGGCAGACAGGCACTGCACCCAACCACAGGAGCCAGCGACGACATTTGATGCACCATTGGCACCAGAGGCAAATGAGATTACGGCAGGGGGAATGGAATTGACTCTCTCCTTGACAGATTTACAGATCCCCACTGGATAGAATACAGGCGAAAAGGCTGTAAAACCCATCATCTGTGGGGTGAATTACACACGGCTTGGAACAACTTGTTTGGTTTAGGAAATCCACACACCAGCCTCTCTTGATTTACCTGCACCCCCACCCCCTCACCCGCCCGCCCTCTAACTCCTTACCCGTCCTCCTGGAAGCGTGCGCGGTCGGTGCCGTTTTGCTACTGTGATTCAGGGATCTCGTCTTTTCATCAGTTTAAACCGCTGTGCTGAGCTGTCCTTGCCCTTTGATCTATTAGCTGCTTACAATAGAATAATTCCACTCCGTATTAATAACTGTGCATCACCAGACTTGTAAGTCCATCGATTTCTCTGTTGGCCAAATGGATACAATCTGAATATGAGCATCTAAGACTGCTGGCGTCTCTCGGTCCCTAAGCAATAACATGTGGAGGTCAAATAAAGCTGCAGAGTCGATTCCACAATAAAAGTGTCTTCACTCTACTTTGGGAATTCTGAGACAAACTATAAGGACCGTATATTAAATATTTATCTCTCAGCTTAGGCTGCAGTCAATCCATCACCTTGATCTATGTTATATTGATACACGCATCCACGCTGCTGGTTTCAAAAGACAGAGTCTAGTGTATTAAAACTATCTAATTTGTCTATAAAGAGAAGCTGAGCTCCTGCACTCAAAATCTAGTCTTCGGCCCCAAGCCAGACACAGCTCGAAACATTTGAGCTCCACACAGATGATTTCAGCTGCATTCACAGCCCAGTCAGTGCAGATCATAAAAAGCCAAGTAGTGATTAGTAGTATAGCAGATTTGTGGTTATGGGATAAGATGAGCTGAGATACATTCTGTATGATCATCAGATCAGCTCTACACGTGCAGGAACTAACTGATCTCAAACCTTGACGATCACCAAAGTTACTAAATATGAACGGCTGCGTGATGCATGTTTTTGACCCTGATCGTTTGATAAAAGGAAGTCTTATTAATTGAATTAACTGAACAAAATGTAAAATAAACTCCACCACAAAAACATCCAAGAGTCATCCAGGGTGAATTATTCATGACATTGATTAAAAACATTTTTTTTTTTCAAGCAAACTGAATGTTTAACTGACTGTGAGCTTTTTCATCAAATATGCTGAGGGATTGGTGTGAGGTAGAACAAGGAGGCAGCAGCAGCAGTAATCAGCAAAACAATGGCAGATTGTTGTCATTGTCAATGGCTATGGGATTCATTATCATTCATAGAATGCATAATTCATATGCATGCACTCATTACAATTATATTTCAATCAAATGCCCTTGATTCAGGAGATTCCCAACAAAGTGCCACATGCTTTCCGAAATGTTGTCCTGACTGAACACATTTAACAGAATGAAATCAACTTATTTAACGCGGCCATGGACAGATTCACTCACACTGTCACACTATAGTTGAAATATTTCATTCTGGACATAAAAGGTGCACTGAATGACTAACACTGAAGCATTTAGCCCCCCTAGTTTTGAGTATTAATATAAAAAAATGTGACTTAAACTTAATAGAGCGTCACAGTGTCAAGTTCAACATGCAGGCATCTGGCATGTTTCACCGACCCGGCTGGCCTGATTCTTCATTCCAAAGGAAAGCAAAGTGCTGAGTGTGGCTGTAATGGTGAGTCTGATTTGCTCAAGCTGTTACAGTTCAAGCTACATCCGCTCCTCTCTCTTCTGCAGTCTCTTAATAGTCTTCAGATAACTGCTTGAAAACACATTTGTTGATATAATGTGGCCAGAGTGTCTTTTCTGTTTGTTTTTTCTTCATGTTCTTCTTAACTATTATATCTCAAAGAGGATTTTGCCTCTGAGGTCAAACATTTTCTTTTTGACCTTTTGTTCTTTTTCTTATTTGTTCGTGGATGTCATAGAAGTTTTTGTTTTTTGGAGAAGAGTTGAATCTGGTGTCTTTGTTGCAGATCTGTGAATCATGACTCTATCAGTAAGGTTTGGTGCCATCATCCAATTCAGCATAAATTCAAACATTCAGCTGAGTGGCAGGCAGGCATGAACACGCTGCCATACATACAGTACACCTCTGAGCACGTTCAACGCTGCCAATGTATGTTCCTGCTGTTAAACAAGCACATAATTACTAGTCTGATACATCAACAGTGCTGCTACCAATTTCCTGTCATTACTTCATTGATCCGCAGCTCTCTAGCTGAGCATGAACTTTACATTGTACCTCGATTCCTCAAATTGATCTGAACCACAAATCTGTCAACAATCACCTCCCATCTGAAGACATTTACTCATAAACAATATGAACACCCCCTCCTCCATGATAATGGCGCTGATGATTGCTAAGCAATAGCTGTATTAAAGAGCAATCTAACCTTTTTTAAACTGAGAGCGATGAGTAAATAAAGCAGATGCTGCATAATTAGAAGGTCTGCATTGACAGGGGGAAATGAACAGTAAGCTCTCAGACAGCAATCCAGATAGATGCAGGCGTGCAACGCAATCTCACAGGGAAAGTATTGATTCTTGCTGAGAACTATTATACATTCTTATCATCACGAGAACAGCATTTAACCATACCACAAGTTAACCATAAAAATGATGAAACAGTCACTGGCCTGATCAAAAAGCAGTTAGAGTAATTAAAGCTGTTCTTTTGAATCAGCTCTGTCGGTAAGGAGGATGTCGATCATGCACACAGGGGTCCAGGACTGGAGACCAGAGAGAGAGACTTATCCTGACACAGAGCTGTAGTCATAGCCAACATGAGTGACTGCAACAAAGGCACAACCAAACGTTCCACTCAAATATTTGTGACAGTGGCACTTAAGTCGAGTTTGGCATGGAAAATAGCAGAGAAGGAGCTGTAGCGCAAGAACTGTGGACTGTTATAATACTCGTTTAAATGGGTCTAACACTTGAGGAAGAAAAGAGAAAAAGAGACTTTGTCACCATTCACACACTCAATTATTAAGTGCAGATTGTGGCAATTTCCCCAAAGAAACAGGGTCTTTCAGGTGTTGAAGGGAAAGAGCTAAAAGCAGTAAAGGGGCATTCGTCTTAGAAATAAGGCCAGGGTAATGAGGGCTAGTCAAATACCACTGCAGTCCACTATAAAAGACCTTGGCATAAAGGTTTGACGGTGCAGTTTTCCCTTGGGATGTCTGTCAAATACTCACATGGACATAGAAAATTAGGTTGCTATCAATGGGATGAATTAGGCCATCTTAAAATTGCATTAAAAATGGAGAAGAATTGGTGAAGAGTAATGAAGTCAACATATGCTACATAATTGCTCAGCATTTGTAGGCTTCAGATAACTCCCTGTTTTGTAATGCAAAATGAATCCCAATAATCCGTGTGCCTCTATTCATTCTCACCTACCTCCTTCATATTAATTAACTTAGCAAACAGGAATTGACTAGACAAACACAGGCGGGCCTCTTAGTAAAATGGCAAATACCAGGGACTTGCACACAGGCACAGTTCTTGCCTCGTAAAGTGAAGCAAAGTGCTGGCTATAAGAGCAAATCAAATCAATCTTCATTAAAAATGCCTTTTTAGGTATTGTGCCAGAAGTGCAGAAGTGGCATCTCGAGAGACCTTCTTTAGATCCCTGCAAAGCAGCGAGAGCAGGTAAACCTTAATACATGTCTCAATGTTTAAAGTTCAAACAAAGCATTTGAGTCCCAACTGGATTTCACAATATTCTGATAAATCACAGAGCTTCCCAATGAGATGCTAACCTTGGTTTTGTAGAACAGAAGCTAAATGCTGATGTGCAGAGTTGTACCGGAATTGCAGAAGCTTGTGTCAAGGCTGGACTTTTTCTTTTTTTCAGAAGCAGAATGGCTCCTAGCTGGATATGAGAGCATTCAAGGACTCAGAGCTGAAAGCATAAATGGCGGCACAATATTACAAAATTATACTGTGTGAAAACCAACAACAATACGAATAAGTGTATGTTTCAAAGCAGACAAAAACATGGAGAAAGGCGATGTTGGCAAATGTGAATATTGTGAGTGTTTCCATGCTTCCTCCTGAATATCTAATCCTGGTGGTCAAAGAAAATGCAACTGCTGCAGATTCTGTATTGTTCATAAATGAAAAGAAAATGGCTTGTGACACCTTCCTCAACTACAGAACAACCTGCCGCCCCAATCCCACCACCAACAAGCTCTAATTTCATACTACAGTCCACCATATTGCACAAGGGCCACTGAGGTCAGCAGTACCTGTCTTACACTATTGCCTGTTGTTGATAAGCAGCTTCAAATATCTCCAGCATGGAGAAATGTTACCCTTGCTTTTTTCCCCTCCTGTTTCTGCTCAAATTGATCTGACTGCACAAGTTGGCAGGATGATCAAGTGGCTCGTTAAGCAGAAGAGGAATTAGGTCTGAGTGTGTCAGATAGAAAGTCGTGGCTGCCCCCGGGGCGTCTGTGTGGTTTCCCATTGCATGACACCTGTGCTCTCAAAAGAAGCTACGCATGTCCCCGTGACCAACGCCTGGAAATCTTTTCTTAAAGGCAACTGGGACAAGGAGTGAGCATTCAAGAGATATTTTTGTGTGGAGCAAAGAAAATTGAGCTCTGCACCTAAAGACATATATATATATGCTTGGAAAAAGGTCAATTTTTGCATGAGGAAAAAAGTCCTACAGGAAGAACAAATTCATTTAAAGAGGCACTTTCCATGAGGTAGTGGCATAAAATCCTGCCCTAATGGATCGCATCCACTTTGCTATCTACAGTTGTTTCCCAGGGAACTCTAAAGGGTTAAAAGAGAAAGAGATATAGAGGGGAGGGGGGATTAATACAAGATTAATACCAGGCTGCACTGCAGGTCACAGGTCTCCTGCATCCTCTGTAAGACTCACTGAACTCGATTTAGAGGAGAGAGCTCGTGTGCAGGTACTCCCGTTCAACAAGGCAACAGCCATTATTTCTCCTCCTGCTGTTATTGGTAACATTAACTGTATGGTCTATACTTGTCTGCTATCTCCCAACAAAGATACTGAAACAAATTCTCTCTGCAATAAAAACATCACTTAGACTTTCACTTCTATAAGGGCAACAACTGCCAGGCCAACAGCACTATTGTGTTACCAGGAGTGAAATGAACAGACTCACAACATAATGTTACTGAAGAAACGCTGCATAGGAACGCTACCTCGCCGGCTGGGTCTCCACTGAATATTTGCTGTATAATTATTCTGTTCACTATTTGAGCTTGAGGGCCAGAGCTGCACTGTAAATACACTTGCTACATAATTGCTCGTCTTGAAAAGAAATATTTCTGAACTATTTGGCAAATAAACACAATGGTTTCTCTTTGAAGCAAGCCCTACTTGGCACTGACTGTGACACACATAGACTACAACACTAGAGGAGAAAGAGGTGGCCAGACAGAGAGCACAACAATCCCAGAGTGTTCTTCCAGCTATCTGCCCTCAGACATGGACAGGGAGAGGCAGAGGATGGCCAGCAGATCCTGGTGCACAGCCATCCGACAGTATGTCTGATGTCGGCCCAAAATGCACAAAGGGTGAAGATGCACACACCCTCAGCAGATGGGGAAAATCTATCTGTTGCACTCATAGCAGACCATATTTTGAAGTATAAACAATTACTGATGACGTTTTTTATTGTGTTGTTGTTGTGTTTGTTTTGTTCTTAAATCCTAAATTGAAATATCGACTCTGTGATGCAAACGTGGGATGTTTTAGCCACAGGCCATACTGTTCATATTCCAAAAAACTGTTTTTGCAGACGAGGAATAGACAGGTCAGGATGCTGAATTCGGTTGGCTTGATACGAAATGACCGTTGTCTGACAAAAAAAAATCATTCGTTCATTAGAACCGAGCAGAAACAATATTCACCATTCACACACTCAATTCTTGTTCAAAAGTCTTAAGGAGATTTTCTCGTGATGGCAACAGGCTCAAACGTACAGGTGCTATTACTGGACAAACTGCTAGAGCATAATGAAAGCTTCTACACCAGGAGAAACTCAATTTCTAAGAGATATGTTTCATCTTTTAAAGGTAAAGTGTTCACTGTTGTCTAAATGCTATTATTACACATGGTAATGAAGTGTTAGAATGAAGCCTAGCCAACATACTGTGAGTGTACAAATGGCAACATATGCTACAGATGACTTCAGAGTATTCTTTTAATCACTGAGTGGCCAATTTAAGCTAGTATGTTAGAGTCTATGACACTGCTGCATGTTAACAACTGAGCCTTTAAACTTTGCTTCTTCCTGATTGTAGCATTTGATTGACCTTTGTTAATTTCATTTCACTTTACAAATGTAAAAATGTACAATGGCTACTTGATTAATTTATGCGATTCACTTCTCATTCACTCAGCTCACCATGTGGTCACATTCAGTTGCTGAATGGACTCTATTCTTCGCCTGGAAGAGTATTATCCTGTGGACCTGTCCTTATAATTAAAGCTCTGAGAAAGCCTGATAATGGTGCAATGAATTAATGACTTTAAATAATCCACTGGAACTTGATATGCCATTTGGGAATGGCCTTCAGTATGATTTTTTTAAAAGGTTACTAGAAAGTTCATATGTAGAAAATTAGAATATTCAGCAGAATTCAACAGTTCATTGTGTGAGGTACAATCTGTAGTCTGGAAATGTATAATAAAAGTTATATCATTGCCTTTGTAGTGTAAAAAGTAAAGTATTCCCAAATTACTTACACAACGGGCTGAATATAATAACAACTCTTGTACACAGGCACAACAGGAAGACTCAAAAACAAATTTAATATTTAATTCAAACCATATCCTCCTCGGAATTCAGGCAGCGTGACACACAATATGCCAGTTTTCTTTGCCACTAGCCTAAGAAATATAAATTTAACTGCACAGGAAAAGCATTTAATCTCGGTAGATGGGAAATGATGTGAGCCAAATGAGCCATTATACTGTATAGTGGTTGTAACCATGAGCATATCAACATCATGGCTGCTGAGATTATCTGCTTGACAAGGACTAATAAAACATTTCAAGGACAGTGCAATTAAAAGGGCATTAACATGAGCTACAGGTATCTATGTTAAATTGGACTGGGCATAGTGTGCAAATGTGATTCAACTAAGCATTTATTAAAAACACTGAGGATTTAAATATATACGTCGGGGAATTGCAGCAATCTTCTCCCACCAAACATCCGACCATAAGGTGTTATTTAAAGCTACCAACTCACTAAATTACTCATTAGTAAATTACTCATTAGGACTTTAGGAAAATTCCCCCAAAACCAATAAAGTCAACCCATTATGCATTAAATGAGGGAGAGAAAGAGGGTTAAAAAAACATTTAGCCTGTCCATGAATTGGCATGCATGCAGCTATGAAGGATGCATTTCAATACCCCAAACATACACATCGTCAGTAGTCATTACAGGGTGAATTTCCTGGGAGAGGTCACACATGTTGCCGAGATAACAAGCTCGCCTCGCTGTCCCCAGCAGTAATAATGCATAAACCACAGTGCATCTACCTCTGGGCACTGCAACTGATACCCGGCACTGAGCTTTTTATTTCTAGCTTTAGAGGCGAAAAAGACACAGCAATCCTTGTTTGACAAGGAAACCAACTTAGACTGTCAAAGCTCTGTGGCACCACGTGCATAACATCCATCTTTTATTACTTGAAGTCACCGATACACTTTTTGGAAGTCTTTTTTTTTTTTGTCTCTTGTCATTCTCAATACGCTAAATACATGCTCCTTTCCCCGTAACCTTGGCCCAATTTATTTCTTTCTCCCTGCTTTGCTGGCTCCTGGCATTTCCAGTGGGGTGAGCCAGGTCACAGTGGTGCTCAATTAAAAATATGAAGTCATGTGCAATCTCTCTGCAATCGATCCAAAAACAAAGTCAGCCCAAGGTGACGTCCGACACCCCGAAGTTGTGTATCATAATCATGCTGGTCATTTCTGAGCTGATTACAGCTTCTTCCAAGTTAGTGAACCAGCTTGATCTCTGACAGAAGTGTCAATAAGGGGCTTTTCCTTGATGACAGCCCAATATCTCACACTATTTAACAGTTAACTTTCATGTTTATCCCGTTCTGTGGTTTTGGAAACTACTTGTACATTTTTGCTCTAAGTTATTTAAAATGATTTGAAATTTCTTGCCTAACAGGATTTTTAGGGTTTCTTTTGAAGACATCAAAGAAAAAAATATGTCATCAGCATGAGAGATACAGACCTGTACAAGTTACAGCATGATTGGGCATGGTAAGCTTTAGATTTCTCGATGGATCACAGGAGCGTTTGTCCCCTCCAGACACATCCACAACACCTCCACCACCGCCTCAGTTGCTAATTGAATTTGATGTTCCTTCCTTGGTAAGGTAGCTTTCCCACCCCTAATAGATACCAGTCCTGCACCTCCCTTTGCATCAGAGCAGGAGCTCATTTACATGAAACAGTGCCCCCTATACACAGTTATTAGACTATCTGCAGAGTGAAGGTGGGGAAGTCAAGGTGACACAGACAGAATTACAAATTCAAGGTGCATAGCAACACAGGCGGCCATTTCGCAGATGAAGAACTTCTTGTATGTCAGAAAGTCATCAGGGGCTGTTGCTGCTGCTGCGGCGATGGATCGCTGAACGCAGCCATGCAGAGGAAAGTCACCTGCACTAAGTAACAACTCTCGGAGCTGCAAAAGGTCATTGGGACGAAGTGCATAAGAGTAAGGACAGATGGATGTGTTGCTGGGGTTTATTGCCTTATCAGTGAAACAAGTGTTGGGCACTGTAGAAAAAAAAGAACCTTACTGTTGAAAAAAGGCGGTTAAGAGGGTTTAATTATGACAGGCAGTGATCAGTGATACATCTCATACAGCTGCCTGGTGTTAAATCTCCCCAATGTAATACATCTTTCAGAGTATTAGAAGCTGCTAGAAATGTTTATACAACACAATACAGCAGTGTACTGTATGATTTAATTGTTGGCTTTGGATTCAGATAACGTCTCACTTCTCCTTTCCAAAATCACCAGATTAACATATTAATACTCCATGACATTTGCACTTTCCCTGCTTTGCCAATAGCGGATCATTTTGTTCCACAATTCAATGGTAATTACTGTTAAATCAGTTACATGAAAGAAAGAGCCCTGAGGCATGGTGTCTTTGTTCAACATTTACATAACAGCGTCTCATTACAATCTCCAACTGTAAATCAGAAACTCCTCATGTCTACACAGACCACAGCCGCTGTGGAATTCATCAATACCCCGTAGCTGGTTGTGTTAGAATTTTGATTTCAATCAAATTTTAAATTATGTAAAGAGATCCGCACACAACATATGGTACACATGTGCCGTGGACTGCCTGCTTCATAATGCCACTGCCTATGATCACCACACACATGCTATATTTTATTCATGAATCCTCCTGAAGGTCCACCAGCTCATAATGGGCCACTTGTTTTGACACTGAGCTAAGTAAGGCTGGCTTTCTTCAGCCTCTCTTAATATGATGAGGTTAAATAATGATTAACCATTGAACCGGCGTGATGTTGGCATGATCTTGATCTGTTTAATTGGTCTCGACAAGCAGATACAGATTAGCAGTCAACCAGCTGCAGTAAACTGGGTTTACCAACAGTGACTCCACCCGATGTCAAAGATCCTCGACGGTAAAGGATGGCATTTCAATCAATACTAAATGAAGAAAAATCTGAATAAATAAATAAATAATAATAATAAATATCTCAAAGATTCAGATCAAATCAGCAAGACCGAGCACAGCCTCTGAGACAGACATGGCCAGCTCACCTGTCTATTTAACATATTTCAATTTAACGTAGCAGTTCTCATAGTAACACAATGGGGGAAACGTCCGTAATAGTTTTTGTTTTCCTCTCAGCTAAGAGACAAAGAATATTTCTGAGTAATTCGAGTGTGGCGCTGGGTGTAAAAATGATTTTTGATTTACCGGACTTTATGGACCATCCTAGCTTTGATAATGTTGATTTATGTCACGTGGATGATTTATTACAGCGCACTTTAATATTTCTGAACCAACCCATCAAAAATAAAGTATTGGAAAAACAAACTGAATTTAAGATGATTGTTAACCGTGCCTGAGCTGCAGTTTCCCCTGTTCATGCCACACTGGCTAAACATCTGGAGGGTCTGAGGTTCCAAGAATCCAGTGTGGATGTCAGGCTGAACGGTTGCTTCAGCTGGGTACGCACACAGATTATGACCTCACATTGCAGGTACACATGCTGTAGATAGAGGCTGAAAAGTTTTGGCAACTTGAAGTAGAAACTATGACAATACCTTCTGCAAGAGCTCCAGACTGACTTCTGAGAGGAGAGTTCACATCCAGAGTCACATCTGTGGTTAGGTTTAGACAGCACAGGAAGTTTAGTTAAGTTTAGAGAAAGATTGTGGTTTTGTTTAAAAGCTGATAATAAGCCAAGTCACTGCTGACCTTTTCTGCATTAAGCCATGATCTTTTCCGAAACCTTAAGCTGTATATTGTATTGCAAGATCATATATTTAAAGACATATTAGTCTATATTTTACTGACATGTTTAGCATTGACATTTTTCTAACGTGTCAGACACATTAATTAAGAACATTTTCTCAGAATTTTTCAAATAACAGCAGCGTTACTTTATCATCAAAATGTATTTGATGTTGAAAATTAGCAGTATATAAGCATAAGAGAAATGGATGCATTCACATATACAGAAAATGAGAATTTTAAAAATGCTGGCACTGGATGTAATTGAGGGTTTTGCTGAATGGTCCATTATCAGTGTTCTTGTCTGGTGATATGATTGTTTGTTTACGACATGTCTGATTTTCTGTCTGCTCTTATTTCATGCTCAATGGCAATTTATCACAATGTCATTGTGTTCCCTCTCAACATTCTCAACTTTTTCTTCAGGAATATCTCTACTGAAATAATGTTTAAAATATGATATTATTAAGCTCAACTTGTATTGAACCTGAAGTGTCCTTAAAAATAAGCAAAGTAGAAATGTATTTATAAAATGTTAGACATCATTTTAATAAGGTGCTCTGTGGGAAGTTTAGACCAGGACCTGTTATATGGAAACTCAGACTGGCAGGGAAACACAGAAATACAGTTTCTCTGCCCTAACCAGAACACACAACGACATAGAGCACTCACACACACATACACACACACACATACATACAAAACACATTTCTGCAGCTCACACTCGGCATTGGTGCCGGACGTCTCGGTTCCATATAGTGTTTGTGACAGTGACATGACAGCATTCTTTTATGACTCCCTTATATTCCCCTACAGTGACAGCGGGGGAATGGAGAGAGCTGCCAGGAATCATGGAGAGGACTCCCTGTCAAGCGTTACCCTCAGGCTTCCCCTCCCTCATGTCAAGATAGATAACCACTAGAACCTCATGGGAAGCAGAAGGAGATGGAAAGGAAGACAGAGAGAGAAAGAGAGAGAAAAACAGAGCCAGACAAAAAAAAAGTGTCGCAAAGAACCTTGCTTTCTAGGAAAGCTAAATTATGTCATTTCTTTAAGATGAGAGCTCATGCCCCAAATGTCATTTTTTCCCCTGCAAATATGAATAAAAATAAAGTTGGATTTTATTCAAGAGGACTGAAGATGGACATATGGAGATACAAGTGTTGTATTTGCATCTCCCTTTGTGATGCTAGCTGCAGTTAATGGAAACTTTTTTTTATAGCTGTCAGCATGTCCTTGACTGCGTATCAAGAATTATATCCCCTACCATATAAATAAAAGCTTCCATCTTTTAAGTGAATGAGAAACTCTAATGGAGATGAAATGCAATGGTAGTAGTAAACCAGTGTGTCTGATGGTGTTTCCAAAGTCTTAAAAACAGACATTTTCTTGCTTTTTTTTTTTGAGACTGGAATGCAGTATGACTTTTTGACTCTTCTCAGACTTCCTGGCTATTCTCCAAATGCATCTTCATATTCGGAATATGAGAATATGAACAGGGCAAATTACTGAATTTGCATTTTGTGCATTTTACCAAACTAACAAAGTCAGCTTCACGCTAAAAGGAACTACTTCATAATTATTTTCAAAATTAACAAAATATGGTCTATTTCAATGGCACTGCAGGGAGATGATGATTTAACTCAAAATTTAAGAGAAGATGACAGAACTGCACACCAATACACTCATTTCAATCAGCATTACTGCTGGAAACATGTTGCTTTGTATTTGTATAGCCATTATCACGACCAAGCTATCAATTTCAGTTACATTACCCTCACAGCGCCAAAGAGCCATCTGAATATCACATGGAAAAACAGGAACTATCTTTTCAGCTTGCCTCTGTCCTTATTGCCAAACAGCAAACGGGTCAATAACCCATCATTATAGAGCTTCACACCTCGCTGGCTACAAATTGACTGCCTGAAGGATTAAGGAGAAAGGCAATGACGCCACTGCTGGAGATGAGACAACATTGCTCATCTTCTATACTTACTAAAAGAACCTAGCGTTCTCTGAAAATACCGGAGTTTGGCTAAAGAAAAAGAAGGCGGCGTGACGGGACATAATCCTGTCACTCTGGGTATTGTTGGCAAAATGGGAGGCCATATACTCGGATCAATGTACATCAGAAAGTAAAGCAAAGTTTATCAAAGTCACATAATAACCAAAGAGTTTCATTTGTCCTCGGTAAGAGTTTGTTATTTCTTGTGTTTGGTATACTTTAGTCTCCGCTGGTGCTAACTTAGCTCAGAGTCCACATGTGACACAACCTTGCTAACTGTGCTACAAAGATTTGTGTTGTGTCTGCTCTGCCTGCAGATAGGGTGCCTCTTGTAGCTCTGTTAGATCATCTCTGCTAATGTTACCTTAGATGCCACAGGCACTCCAGATAGCTTCAGTCCCAGGCTTGATAGCAGGCCTGTTAGTGATAGCGCTAACATCGTCTTTTACCATCAGATCACGCCGAGTTTTGCTCCCTTCAGTGATGTGGAAAGGTTGTGCAACCGGTTGTGTGGCCTGTTCTGAAAATATCCCTCCCAACCGCCTTCGGTGGTCCTGTTGGCCTGCATGCCTCACCACTGACAGGGTTAAACAATGGACAATACTAATAGGGGACTCCTGACTGCATACTTACAGCCAGAGCTTCTAACATGGCAGCTAATCTTACTTCACTCAATCACTGGCTGCCTCATTATTGTAGCAAACAGGGATTTGGTTTTGTTGATAACTGGGGCAGCGCCAGCCTGCTGAAAGCACGCAGCCTTCACTTTACAGGAATAAGGTCTTTTCCTACCGTGCCCCCTTCTTCTGGAACAACATCTCTGCTGACAGTCTGACTCTGCTGACGCCTTTAAATCCAAACTGAAAGCTCATCTTTGTGCCTTAACCTTCACTTAGCTGCTGGTTCGTTGATTACTTCAGGCCTTGTGCCTGTTACCTTGTACCTAGAGGGTCTGTCTCAGATTCAATGAATCTCTTAGGTCTGTTACTTATATAACTTTCCCACCGGTAATTTTAGGTCCACAGCATCAAACCATGCAGTGTTAATTTGTGTTTGAAATAAAATGCTAGTTTGATCTTAATACAGAGAAATCCACATCCGTCTTTACAGAATACTCAGCCAGTCTCTTGCTGTAATACCACCATTATGACACCACAGAGCTCTCAGTACACTCATATGTGTTGGTGATTACAGAAAATTTGCTCATTACATCTCGGAAAGAAGAGGCAACTCATCACCGCAGACCCAGAGTCAAAGTGCAGCTGACAGTTATCTGTTGATGTCTGAGCATCCCCGTGATTACAAATCCTTAACTCATCTCTTTTCTGACTTTCTTTCCACAGATCTAAAGAAAAGCATTGATGTTAGATGGAGGCGAGAAAGAGTTGGAAGAAGCAGAAATATTTCATTTGGGAGAGGAAATGTGAAAGGGCAGAAAAGAAAAGTAATGTCAGTCATCGCGGCTTTAATACAGCAGCATATCCCACGGGAAGTCGGAGGGAGTGGCAGCATTTGGAGGGAGACGGGAGCTGTTTCTGATTCGCTGATACAGTTTTATTATCTCTTTGAGTCCCGAACAAGGTGCTGGCTGGCTGACTGGGCTGCTTGCCGGTATAGCCGGGGCTGATGGGGCTAATGGAATTCGAATGCTGGGGCCTCATCTCTCAGTTGTGATGGCTGGGTGACAGGTCCTGATGGATCGCTGGAGCTGAAGGCTCGCCTGACAGTCACGCTCTGCTGATGAATTGTGAAATGAGACAGACATACAAAAGCTGTGGGCAGCCCAGACCTGGGCTGACCCCCCCACAACCGCCCCCCCAACCTCCTCCTCCTCCTTGGTCAACCGGTATGACAGTGAGCTCTGTGGCGCTCGCATCCATCTTCCACTCTGACTGGGGTAATGTGGGCGACTCTGCTGGGCGCCATGGAGACACATTGCCCAGCCTTGGGACCCGGCCAAGTTTTGAAGTCTTTTAATGATGGACTGCGGGCATATATCACTCTGACATTTCTCCTGAATGTAGTCCTTGCAGTGTATCCCTTTAAAAAAAAAAAACTTCCGGCAGGAGTGTATTATCTACTTCACATCAGCATCTACATTAAGAGGTGAACCGGTTCTTGCAGTTGATAAAACTGTTAGAAGAATCAGCTTTTAACTGCGACAGATGGTCTCACGGCAAAAACCAACAAGAGGGCTCCGTAATGAAATTTACAACGTCTCAATTTCCTCAAGAAAGAAAATGGTGGACAAGGAGATAGACAGGAGAGAACATAATAGTAAGAGTCCACCAGAGGGCTGTCTACAGCAATGATTACAGTCTCCCATCATAATCATAAAAAAGACATAATTTAACATTTTGATGGTGTTGCTTTTATTAGCCAATCTGAGCAGATGGCAGCTGAAGCATCCTGGATGTTTTTTTTTTCTTCTTCAGGGCTGAGGGCTGAGGATTAATGGAAATAAGCAGAGAGCTGGGGGATGTCAGGAAAACTGCTGCCCGCGGACATTAAAATGACTTATTACATGTTTATACGACAGCATATTTCTTTCTGTTTAATTATCGCTTTTTTTCCTCTCCCCAGCCTCTCCGCGTGTTAATCTGCCCACCGCAACGTCTAGATGTTTACCTGACCTGTAATTGTGGTCAAATTGGGTGATGAACTCAGGTGATACTGCACCTTTCAAACACCCTCTGATGGTGTAAGAGCTCTGCATGTGGGTGTTTACCTTGTGCTCCCCGTCTCGCCGCCTCCTCTTTACATACAGCAATTGTTCTGACTCCTTTCCCCAGTTCCCAACTAATTGATTTCACATCTTTAAGGCATCATTTTCCTTGAGTGATTTCTATGAGACTGTGATAATGAAGTTGTCTATTCTATCCTTTAGAGAGAGTGATATCAAAGCGCACTGAGTTATAAGTTTTAGGATGAATGGGAGCACTCAAATGTTGCCTACCTTGCTTCAAAACATTCAAGTTTTATTAGAGCCTTTTTGCAGAGTGAAATCCCAAGGTTTATTCTCACATCACCAATATCAGGGAAGAATAGATGTTTTGAAGTTAACCTTGATTTTGTTTTGTTTCTTTCTCTCTGCAGTCTCGAGTGAATGTGCACTGAGATAAAATAAAATCCCTTTTAAATTTAACTGAACTTTATTGTGCGCTCAAACGTTTGACAGCATTTGTGCAAAAAAGACAAATCGCTGATGTTTCTGGCAGACTTACATAACTGTAGAAAAGTTAGCTATATTCATGTTTAATATTTTGCAATTAGGTTTAATTCTCAACATGAACTTATATATGTCTATATATGAACACCAATATGTAATATTATTAAAATGTAAATGTTGTAGAGATATTTAAAGAGTGTATTGTTTATTCCCCTAAGCAATCTGTGACCCAGTCCAATATCAGGAACTGATAATGTAGATTCTAAACTTATTTTGCATATCAAGTATGCTGTATACACAGTAAAATACATAAATATATCCAGACACTTATTTTAAGTAACTTTCAGCAGCTCTGCAGTTGGTCTTGACTAAAAAAAAAAAAAAAAAGCCTCCTACTTCGTCAAGGTTTTTGATCTTCACTTGATTTTTTTTTTTTTTTTTTGCATGTTTAGCGTCTCGGAAGAGGAGTCAGCTTTCAATCAAAAACTACACATGTTAGGGGGAAATAGAACGTTGTAGCAGGCTTGACCGCTGACTTAAGTACACACTGCAAAAATAAATCTGCTCAGAAGATGTGAAAAGTCACTATAAGTGAAAGGAAATTACCCGAATGTTGAAGTTGTTAAACAAACGCCCTCTGAGCAACAGCATTACAAACCTGCTGGTTTTCCCCAATGAGGGCATTCTTTTTTTTCTGTGAGATTAATGAGATCACAGGTGCACAGTACAGTTTTACAACCGCACTATTAGAAATGTGTTTATCCAAGGATACAGCGTGTAGTACAGACAGGAGGATGGAGCAGCTACACCGACTCCCTCTTTGCTGAACAGAAATAAAAAAATCTTTGACACTGAATATTTTCCAGGCGAATTCAGATTCTGCTTTTGCATCATGATGTTATCACACTAAATTGATCTACCACAGCAGCAGCTAGTGAAACGGTTACCTTGAGGTGTCATGCACGCTCTGAGCCTACAATATAGAACAACATCTGTGTGAGGCATCAGCCACTGAGCAGCGGAGTTGGGTTTAAACGAAAGAAAGTGACTTAAAAAACAGGAGGGTTGTCATTCGCTCACATTTTAAAGGTTGAGTCCCTGATCTCCTTTTCATCAAGATGTAGCTTTCATCTGATAAAACATGGCTGTGGATCTTGTTAGCTGTCAGCGAAGTCTTCGACGGCATTCAAGCTACCTGAGTAAATGAAAACAGGAAATAATTCCACGGCTTGAGCCGATGAAAATTTCATGGAATATGCAAGAAAGGGCAATACAGAAGATAACTGGGAAATCTGCACCTTTGGGTGCCAGTTCAGTTATTGTAGTTGATGGGATGGCAACCTGACCCTTCATCTGCATGCCGGCGAGACAGTATTCACTGTGATTGCCATACCTCATGTGTCAGCAGTAATGCTGGGAAGAGGATATTCATCGTTTATTACAACTCGCCCGCACCGCCTGTCTGTCCTAGTTTCACCGCCGCCTTCATCTGATCACTGTTGTGTGCAAATAAGGAAGGACAAATCAGCATCGATATCTGATGAGGACAGGGCCGAGATGGGATGGTGGGAGAATGATATCTTTATAAGAGGATTTGTCAGATTGGGTTTCTCAGTGTGAGGACAGGAGAGGCTGCAAAGACACATGCCCTCCATCCGGGCAAAATTAATGAGGATCATCTGCTCTCAAAGAGTCCGGGGACAAGGATGAGGACATCTTATACCCCAGAAGGATAGAGAGAGTTTAAAGGCTCCTATGATGAGTCATGCTCAGGAAAGAGGGCATACATACTCACCTACCAATAACCCCTCTGCACACCCTGCAGACAGATCACAGAACATGATGAGGAAATGAATAGGAACTCAGAGTCTTTTCCCAAATTCCCTTTTAGACAAATCTTGATGAAAATGAGTTGAAATATAATCCCCAACATTAGAATGATTTCGATCATATTTGGGACGTGACATGTATATGGAACACGTGGATCTTCTCACCCTGTAATATTCTAATATTGTCACAGTTCCCGGTGCAGTTATGCCTGATTCTCTCCAAATCCAGACATGGTTAGTGAGAGAAAGTTAAAAGCTATCTGGGCCTATTTGCATTCAGATGGTTCCTAAATTCAGCTCGAAGTCTGTCGCCTGTCAACTGTCGCGCAAAGTGCTGAGCTCCTATATCAGATCACCATGTAAACACAACAGCTGTGCAACATCAGTCAAACGTTATTCCACGCTGCACAACAAATCTGGTGAAAACTCAAAGTTACTGAGGATGAACCTCGACGAAATGTCTGAATATTGAACTTGAAGTTATTTCGGTCTCACCCCGCATCACCTGGATACCGAAGGAAAAGTTTGAATCTGATCATTATGATGCAAAGTCTGAAGTTATGATTGACTTACAGTATACAGAGTGGGTTCTGGTCACAGCGGTGTGTGTATGATGTCTGTGTTTAGATATGAGTTATGACTCTCAGAAGTAGTGGTGTGACATTTGCGGTAAGCTTTGTCAATCGAGTGGGAGGTCAGGGAGAGAAACAAACCAAAGTGCTGCATTTGGATGCTGTTTGTTTTTTCTGTTCACTGCTATCTTCATATTTGCTTACTACTCTAAGCAAAGTAAGCAAATATGAAGTACTAAACTCTAGTTTAGTACTTCAAACACTACTCCAAAAACCTGATTGTGCATGACTTGGTAAGTATACATCTTACACACATCCCTCATCATCTGCACTTACACTATTCAAATAATAACCAGCCACCACTGAAGGTCTCTGCAGTGTGAAAGTTTCTATGCAAAACCAATTAATGCTGCCTGCAGCTAGGTATTCAAAACGTTGTGTTTGCTTAGAAATCACAGGATCGAGGTTCATACCATTGTGTACCTAAGTCTCCCCCAACTGTGAGAATCCCACCCCTGAGGGATCAATTAAAAACTTGATGCATAATCTGTGTGAGCACAGGAAGAAGAAACAGAGAACACTGTGGATATTCATAAAGAGAACTCAAGTGGGTGGTGGTGGTGATGGTGGTTGGTGGTGGGTGGTAGAGGGGTGAGGAAAGCTTGTCGCATCTCTTTTGACTCTGTCTGTCTTTTATTCAGACCCAGCAGACTGACACCTTTGCAGAAATGCTAAGAGGGGGCAAAGGAGCGTACAACGCTGCTGGTCGATGTAAACACACTGCTGGGCTCCATTCCATTTGCAAATGCCTCAAACACGCAAGATCTGCACTAAATTGTGACAAAATAATTTTCATCCAACACAAAGAATTGATCCTCTGCCATTTCAATTTCCATAGCAATTCTTTCTAGAGTTGCACTCGATATGTTGACCCTTTGAGAAGACCTCAAACGCTAATAGCTTGGTTTGTTAGCTCGGCTCAGTAAGAGAAGCATATCCATGAAAACTTTTGGCCATCTTTTTAAGCAGCTGCTGCTGTCAAACTGGTTCTGAAGGATTCACTTAGTTCTGCATTACTTATTAGAGAAATGGCTATCCACATTCAATAGCTGTGAAGGACGAGCATGAGCAACTTCTGTGATTTCACAGTTGTTCAGATAAGTGAGTGGAAATTCACACAAAATATCTCACCCTGCACACTCTCTGAAGATGCTGGTGTGTTTGCAGATCCTTTCAAAACAAATTTGCCTCCAGCAAAGCTGTAAAAAAAATGCACAGGTGTGACTAATTTCAGAAATCAAACCACAGCCTACCTGTAGAGCGTGGCGCATATGGACAAACAGTGAGCTCTGAAGTGGACATTTCCAGGAGAGAGAGAGAGAGAGCGCGAGAGTCTGCCAAACAATCAAGCCCCTACTCTGATGAATCAGTATTCATTCTGAGTGGATACAGATGATGCTGGCGCTCCAACTGACTCCAAGTGGACACACTAAACTTTACTATGAAATTATGGTAAGTGTGTCAGCTTGGCCTGCAGACATGAGGGCAAATGGGGTTGTCACATCACATCAGTTCCTGTGTTGTGGGAAATTTTAGGTTTCTTGGTCGCTTTCCAAGATTCTGTTTTAACTTGATGAACAAACCAGAGAGACAAAATCCTGGATTTGTATTTAAAAAAAAGCTGCATGGCCTCAGACGAGCTTCACAAAAATATTAAAGTCCTTGAAAACTTAAAAACATCCTTAAATATTTAATCAAATACGGTAAAATCTCAATTAAGACCTGGTCACGTGAGAAAACATTACAGTGAAATAAATCTTCATGCCTTGAAATATTTGGTTTGAAAAGCTTGGTGACATAAGGGCTACTCAGAGGGCTCGTTGGTGAACTGCTGTAGCTGGCAAGCTAACCGCCCTAACTCAATGCAATAGCTCCCAGAGGTTCTCTCTCTTTACTCTCCACTGTTCTGTTTACTGTCCCCTGCTGGCACTTTCCTCACCACTGTACATCATTTTGTAATTGCAGTGAATAAAACATAGCACGTCATTAATCAGATTAATGCATGAAGAAGTGAATATTTCTATGTCAGCACTCCTGTCTTCATATCACTCATGTGGGGTATTAACATCATATCTTAAAACATTAAGGAGATGTAGTGGTTTCATGAAAATATATTTGATATGCAAACCAATGCAGCAAGGTGCTATGAAATCTAATCCGATCATCTATGATGTATGAGGAAACTTTAATGTAAGCATGATTTATGTCAACGTCTTGACCTTAAGATGTTGTGTTTGTGCAAAGACCTGGCTTCAGTGACACTCCATGAAGTAACAGTGGTGCAAAAATCCAGGTTTCATATACTTTTTTCAATAGAGTCATATGTTACTCCTGTTATTGTTGTGTGGGTGAGAAGCAGCACGATTCAGCAGTCTACCACCCACAGCTTCCTTGAGAAATATGAAAAGAATGCTATTAACAAGAAGCATAGCAAAATATGGCAAAAGAAGGCAATTTATTTTATATGTGCACTGTACCTTATCATCATTCTGCAAATGAATGTGTTGACAAGGCCATGAATGTAACAAAATCATTTTACAGTGATTTTATTAGCAATTTATGCACATTTTTAAAAGATTGGTTTTGTTTGAATTAATTATACCAGAAGTAAGTTAAATTGGTTTTCATGCGAAATAACAACCTCAAAATCAGTCGGATACAGAGAAAATCTCTGCTGCCTTGACTCCTGTAATGTGGCTTTTAATATCTTAATTTGCAGAGAGAATATATTTATAGCCAAACCCTTGCTGCTCCCACTGATCCCAACCTCCCACTTACAAAAAACAATTATTTTCTTATTTCACTGGAAATTAAGGCCATATCAAGATATTTTCATCTGAAGGCTGCTCTGCACAGAAACCGGTTACTGCAGCCTCTGAGAGCGACAATAAAGACCGCCTTTAGCACAGCACCACCAGGTCTAACCACCACATGGGCAGCATGATACAAAAACAGAATACAGGTAATGTTGCAGTAAACCGCATATTCAGGCATATGGCTATTCCCCAAGAACTCATGAGGAGTCCCAGGAGTTCTGGCAGGCTGATCTGCTGCAGAAGAGTTAGCCAGCTGCAGCTTGTCCATATGTTTTGATGTCATTAAAGGGAATGTCCTGGTTATACCTGATGTACCACACATATATGATGGCGATGGTACAAACCAGCAGGATAGTTACATTCCAACAGTCAGCATCTACCTTCCAGTGAGCCTGGCCGGACCCAGGACCAAACACGGCCTCTGAAACTAGCAGTCGCTGGTTTGAAAAGGAATACAGTAGCTTACCAAGATAGTTTTCATGCCGGGTTTGGCTCCTGACATCCCGGGACTGAGTGAGTTCTGTTAGCTGCATGGATTTCCAAGCTAAAAACAGTCCCTGTTGGTCTCTGAGGCTGTGCTCGAACCCGGTCCGGCCTGGCTGCTGTACCCAGTTAGTAACAGTTTATTAATGGTTAGCTACTTTAACAAGTAACCAGCAAATATATTCTGTATAAAATCTGATCCAGTTTCATCAAAATCCCTGAATGAAGTTATAAAGTTGTGCTTTTGCACAGTAATCAGAGAGACCTGGCCATGTTCGAACTCTCAGAATCTTTCATAACTGTGCAGCTCTGGCGGCGTCATATTAGAGAAAATGTTTCATTGGATGCAAAATAACTATGTGCCCTGTGAGCAGTGTGAGTCATTAGTAACTTTTTATTGTTTTTTAGGAAATAACAAACTCTAAAGTACCACGAGGAATACCTCAAAATACCTAAGAAATGACAAGTCCTCCGAGGGAAAAGATTTCAACAACAACCAGAGGATTGTGCTCAAATTGTGAATTTGAAAATATTTTTTTAATAACCAGGTCGATTTGGAAACTGTGCTGCTGACTTTGTCGTGTTTTGTGTGGCCTCGGTTGTTTCATGCTCTCTCTCTGTCTGGTCTTTGAAGTAGCATATCTGATCTGCTGCTGCCGCCGCCGCTGCTGCTGCTGATGTGTTTTGACACTAAAGCTGTTGTGGGTAAGACTAACGTGCTGTTTTAGGACAACTCAGGAGAAATGTGCAGCGTTATTTGGGTGTTCTGTGTGTCAAGTTTGGCCCACGGTGGTCTATATTGGTCATCGCTTACTGTATCTAACGTTACACAAGCTTACACTTGCATATTGCTTAAAGGGGAAGCTGTTAACAGCGTATCGTAGTCAACACCAACAGCACATTCTTCATCTGCAGTCTAAACTTTTTTCTTAACAACTCGAGTTGGTAACTTAGTTATTAAGCGCCTCTTCATCTCAGCAGTCAAATTAATGGGAAATAAACGTTTCCCCACACGGTACATGCTGCTTTGCTGACGGATCACAAAGACCTGTCTCCATACAAACCAGTTTTATGAATGTTCTCCCTCGAGCCGCGATGCTTCCCACTGCACATGTCTGAATGCTGACTTAAGCTTGTGTTTCACCATCCGACAGAGGAGGGGATTTCATAGCTGCTACATTTGCGGTCAGCAAATGTCCATCACAAGCTTTCTTTATATGTAGACACAAAGCCCCTGTAGTGTGTCTGCGCAGTTTCCACCGAGAATCTCAGAAACATTATTAGACTTGAGAGGTGACTGTCCTCGGCGGGTCTGAGGGCCTTTTGGCGAGCAACCTCCTGCTGTCACTGTTTGGTATGCAGAGGCTGAGATTCATGTTGTTCGTCTGCAGCTCTCTCTCTCACTTACTGACTGACTGGAAAGCTCTCCTCTGTCTCATTCTCTCTCTCCAGGCTAATTGACTGTAATGAAATTGCCGGAGACAATCTCGAGAGCAGACTTAATTGATAAAGGGAATCATGGAAATGGAAAAAAAAGAAGAGAAGGTGACAGAATGTGGAGGCTTTTGGAGAGTCCTGATGACATTTCCCTCTATCTCTATGAAAATAATTGCATCTGCCTCTGTGCATATGAGATTGGAGGCGTTGCGGGTGGCAGGGGGATAGCGGTGTTGACTGTAGAGGTAGTGGTGCTGTACGTGTATCCTCTAAAATCTCTGTAACCATTTTAAGCAAATGACAAGATTTCGACAATAAGAAAATGACAGCTGTTTAACTCATACTAGATCCTGTAACGCCATCATCTGATACATTTTTAAAATGAATTTCCTCTCGTCGTCAAGTGATTATCACGGGGCGTCGTGCTGTGAAAAACATATTTTAAAGTGCACGTGCGGCGAAGACTGCGAGGACGCAGGAAAAGGGCCCCCTGCTGTCACAGTAAGATGCTCTGCTTGTACGTCTGTGTGAGCCACACTGAGCTCTATTTACTAATTAGATGTGATTGCAAAGACACATCTTTGCCATTTTCTTGTGAAACACTACAGTTTTACCTTTGCAGCCTTGTACAAATTCTAAAAGAAACAATTTAGGGAAATCACTTCAACTATTATTGGACAGTTTGATCATTTTGTCCTCAGTAGCTCAAATAATCACAGTCCCACACAGAGAGGTCCATTTCATAGAAAGGACTAACAACTTCACGAGGAAAAGGTCAGGCACCTGCCAGTTGCCTTGGCTACTAACGCTTGACATATGCTAATGTGTTAGCATGGGGGAGTGCAGGGGACAAATGGATCACGTTGTTGTCGGTGTTCTCTTCACTCACATTTTCCCCAACAAGCTAATCGCCCATACACTGAGTATACTTCTTTAACAGCTTTACCGACGGCTGCAACATTCCACTTTTCATTCGTGGCTAGCTGTGCTCCTGAATAAGGTCAGCACAAAAGGGCTAGATGCTGCCAATGGGGTGGCTGCATGAACATCTGTGATGAGGAGCTGCCGCAGTTGGCAGGAGTCGATGCCAGCTGTGTAGACCCATGGATCTGCTCGTCCCACCGGAGTGCCGGGGCCACAATGCTGCGCCGCACGGCAGAATTGCAAAGCGAGTTGACTGTCATCTCATCAAAATATCACTTTGCTGCCACGCAAGCTGCTCACTGCCAACACCTGGGCTCCTCAGTGCTTAGGGAATAAAGGGAGGAGAAACACAGCCGCAGCAGCCAATGGCAGCTTTTAACTAGCCAAGTGGACTTGAGAAAAGTTTGGAACACTGCTCTGCATTGTCTGACAGTAAAGCCAAAGTTCGGTTGTTATGTGACACTGAATGAAGCAGTTGGGTGTTGTTAGGGGTTATTAAGGCTGAAAGCACAGACAGATGATGGATTGTATTCATTCTGACAAGCACTCAAATGTAATTACATATTAGGTAGACTGCTACATGTTCCAATTACTCTTTTCCAAATAGAACGGTGTTCAAATGCATTTTTCTTTTTTTTAAAGTATAACTGAGGACAAGAGTGTTGATTTTGTGGAATGCTGAGATCACCACCCCTGTACGACCAACTCTCCATACATCATGGCCGTGCGGTGGCTCACCTTAAGGGCCATCACACTTAGTAAGTGACTATACCACCCGGAAGTCATTCATTTTTTAACAAGAAATGAACAGGCTGGAGGAAGAGCTGCAGGCTGTCTGGTAGTCAGAGCAGGTCTCACTCATCAAACAGAAACAGACATACTGTGAAGTCATTATAAAGGACTTTGCTTGTCTGCTGAAGAATGACAGCTCTGACTTTTCATTCGTGGTGAAGTGGAATCTTGCTGTGAATTATAACACTGTGACTGGAATTATGGGAGGGGATTTGCATGAAAAGGTAAGTTTATAGTGAATGTCTCATCGAGGACGAGTAAACAAAACAAAACATCAAGAACAGCCGTTGGTCATTTACCGCCCCTTAGAATCAAATTTATAAATATGGGCATCATTTATATTAAAGTACATGAACATTGTTGAAATTCTGGAAAAGTTATGCACCACGAGGGGTAGCAAACACACCTTGAGCAGCTACTCTGTCATGGTGCACAAGGATAATAGCATTGCATTGCATTGCATAGCATAAGAATAAGAGCAATGGGTGTATCAAGAATGTCAATGTTGGACAGTTCTACTGTTGAATTTTCTATAGTATCTGCACACAACTAGGGTATTGGTAAGGTTCAAGGTCATGGAAGATAAACTGTGGTTAGAGATACTTGGTTAATGTGGGATAGATTTGGTTGGGATAGATTTTATGGTTTTAAAAAAGGACCGATGTTAATTGCAGGTTTGTTGCAGGATGTGAACTCCACACCTAAAGAGGCACATGCTTCTCATCCAACACCTTCATCTCAACGACTTTCTTCTGCCTTGCTACAAAAGGCGCACCCTAAGTCTTGCATTTGCGATCAATACATGTGAACGTTGAAGAGCAGAATCCTCCAAAGTCAAACCAGTTCCATGCATATTGGTCTAGGTAATAAAATGCCCAAACAAACCATTGGCTGAGACGATTCATTGACGTCCAACACAAAACATCAGATGTAGTTTCCTACATTACAAGAATGCATGCACCAGCTTCTGTCTATGCAATATGAACCCCATGTCGGAAAGTCTGACTCCAGGAGAGCAGAACAGAGAGGCAATTGGGGAATGCAAATAGGATGGCAGTTGCTGAAAAGATTGCCAGCCATAAATCACATCAAATAAAGGTGTCCAAAACAGTTAAGGATTCTAACTCTAAGACACAGGAGCACATTCTTGCTATCCTGACATTACATGGCTTGCTTGTCAGGTTTCGAGTTAGATGCCAAGATTATATTGATTGATCCAACGACTCGTCCAAGCCTTGCTTCAAGCTATATCTCAGACCTTTGAACCCATCAGGAGCTCGAGAGCAGCTCAGGTTTTCTGGCAACACTCTGTTGGCTGTTCAGCGGTTGACCTGGCCTCAGCTGTGAAGGCCCCCAAGCTTCAGAATGACCTGCCTGAGGTGAGAATTCCTAGACCTGTGTTACCAGTTAAATAACTTCTCAAACCCATGTGAAGACAGGTCATATATATATATATATATATATATATATATAATGTATTATTTTCCCCTTTGAATCATTCCCAGCTTGTCACTGATTCCATTTTTCATCACACTACAATGTTTTTTTTTAGTACGAGGAGTGAGCTGAGGATATGGAAGTGAAAAAACAAAACAAAACAAAATATAGAAAAAATATGCAACATCGTAAAGGATGTAAAAATAGAAAGTCACGCTATCTGGGACGAGTGAGAACAAAATGCGAGCCCTGCAGATTGACATTCATTATCACAAAAGCAACTGAAGCTTTTTGTAGCTCATAAACAATGTCACGGTGGGTGTGAGACCCACAATGCATCTTTACACTGTGAGAAGAATTAAGCCTCCTCAGTTTGATAAGACAGCTCATCAGATGTGCACAGAGTGGATGTGGTCCTTATGCAGATGAGAGAGAGAGGGAGAGAGAGGGAGAGAGAGAGATTCTTCACTTCTAAAGTTGAGAAGAATTTAACCGAGCAGCTGGATCTTAAATGCAGTGTGCTTGCTTGCTTGCTTGATTGTAACATTGAGCGGAGGCAAAAACAATAGCATCTCTTAATATCCATCCACAGTCACAGTTACAGCAGCTATCTAAGTAGCCACATGGGGTAAAACAGTGGGGTTGTAAACTGAAATGATCATCATCAAGGAACGCGTGCTACTGCGATCCCAGATGTGACTCTGCTGGGTGACGAGGAGCAAGTGGGTCAAAGGTAAAGGGGTGTGATGATAAGATACTGAGGGAAGGAAATAAGATGAGTTCAGGCGACCGGCCTGTTCCATTGGGTACTTTTAGAATAAGGAGGGGAGGAGTGTTCATGGATGCTAGTTAGAGTGATGGAAATGGCTCTGTGATCCTCCATTATCTGTCTTCCTTTCCTCATAATGTACCTTTCCCTCTGCCCCATCGATTGCGGCCACTGGATGTTGTCATTAAATCAATTCTTCCCAGAGGAGAAATGGTTTGTGTATGAACAGTCCTTGCCCTTACTATCAATGACAGCACAGGCAGCTGCATTGAAATGGATAAGGATGAAACCAGAGACAACCGGAGTGCACAGAGCAGGAAATTTATTTTCTGCTCGCTCGAGCCGTTCTATTAGGAATGCATGTTTGTATCCAAATAGGACCACATGCCACGTGCGCGTGGACCACCAAGCACAATGTTATCTGACAGTCACTCATTCTTCCTTTTTTTTTCAAGGATAAAAGTCATTTCAGAAACATTGTGTCGCCCCAACATAAAACATACCGAGGTGAGGCTTTTTATGTGTCCAAAACAATGAAGAATAACTTCAACAAGAATATGACGCCTGTGAAGTGGAGATGTGGAATGTTGATGGACGACATTTCTACAAGCCGAATAATTTCCTCCTGCCTTTTGACAGTGGCCTAAATGGGCGCTACTCTGTGATCAAAATGCTTTTAAGGTATGACACAGATTACTCGTGCCTTCCAGTAATGGCGTACTTTTAACCCTACAGCACACCATCGCTGCAATCATGCTGTAGCTGCGCTCGTGTGGTCTTCAAGTCCTGAAAGACTTAAAATAACATTACAGTCATCACTTCTAATGTGCCTTTAGGCTCCATTTAGGAAGGTATACCGTGCATGTATATTCACAATGATCCAGTCACCAGCACTCACATTAGGGCGGAATACCTCTCTGGAAAGAAGATGTCATTCAAGGTAGAAGTGCAACATTCCCTCTCTGGTTTTCTAACATCATGTCATGAAATCCCAATAGGAACACTTCATTGTCTTCCCCTGCAATACATCATAAACTTAGTTGACATAGTGAAAACAGCAGAGTGGGTATGTCAATCTGTAAAGAACCAGTGTGATACTCATGACATCTACAACTGATTTCCTGTGTCTCTTCCGACTTCACCGAAGCAGAAGTCTTTTTTTTTTTTTCCTGCACAGTGAGAGAGCAACAAAGACATCCATGCGCTGTACAGTAGAGCTCTTCTGCCACCAAGTGGACAGCTATATCCAAGCTCAGTTTTAAAAATTTACACCTGCACATAAACGTGCCTTTGACACACACACACGCACACACAGAAAAATCTAATTTGGCAGGATCATTGTGCAAAGTCACCCTTTTTAAATCTTAATATGACCAGCAGTAAGAAACACCTGAAGCACCCCGGTAAGGTGCATCGGGGCAGACACAAAGCTTTACACGCAGGAGGCAGCCAGATTAGTCAGGCTTTTGTTTCGCCATGAAAACTTAAAGTTTCACTGACTGTGTCCAATTTGCCCACTCTGACACTCCCCCTTGCTTTTAATTAGCACAGTCACAGGGGGACCCTTATCAGTAATGGACTATGCTCTTAATGAGGCTGTTATTAAGTCGTTTTCCTGGGGGCTGATAGACTTACAGCCACCTATGGCATGTAGGCTGATAATACCGAAACTCAGTTAATTCCTTTTTCCTTTTTTGCACTTAAAGGTGGGCTCAGAGGTTTCTAATTCCCTGCCAAACACTGCACGCAGATAGTCATGCTGTCAGAAGAATAGGAAGGTGTAGGGGGAAAATCCTGATGAAGATTAGGTGAGGAAGAGTAATGGGTTTTGCTCTCTCCCTCGCTCCTTTGCAGAGTGAGGTCTTGTTCTAATAACTGAAGGAGGGGATGCTCAGGATGGCTCCCTTGGCCTTTCAGAGACCTGGCTGGCTGGCTCGTGGGGTGGTATGATCTGCTCTAATGAATGGGACTTGAAGTGAATGGGTGCTTTCAGGGATGGAAGAGAGGCAATCTAGGGTGGGAGGGTTCTGCCTCAGGGCCGACGTGTTGGGGAGGCCATTTGGTGACTGTGGATCATGCTCTGAATTTGAGATTTAGAGAGTGGATCTCTGTGCTGAGAGGGCCTGACCAATGTTAGCACCATTTTTCTTTTAACGTTTGTGTCACTGAGCGGTCTCTGTACGACCTCCTTTATTAGCACGACAAGAATATGAATTCAGTCTGAAACCGTCATGATTTCTCCTCATTACTCTTCTTTATGATTCAAAGGATAGAATCTGGACAGCAGGATACATCCACAATGCCCACACAGGACGTACAGTATACAGAATAGATGCCATATGTTGGATGCAACGAAGCGACCCAGCCTTGAGCTCTTCACAGGTGCAGCTGTCTTTAAATAAATTCTATCTTCTTAACAGTAACTTTCAGCTGCTGACCTGTGAATAGTCTGAGAGAAAGATGGACTGGAATGCATAGATGCATCCTTTTGATTTTTGATGTAAATAAACAGTGAATCATCTTCCTCCTCCATCTTCTATTTCTTATATGCATATGCTAGCTCAGCTACACTGAGTGCAGAACTTAGCAGTGAAGTTATTTGATTATTAAATCCTCACAAAATATGGACAAAATATGAAATAGCACCATATTATTTCAGAGTAAAAGCATGTTAACATTTCTCAGGGCCAGCGCTGTGGGCTGGAAGTTAACAAACTACAGCTTTCACACCAACTACAGGCGCAGTCCATCAAGTCAATGAGCCCGTGACTTTAAAAAATAAAACTACTATGATTAAGAGGCTTTAGGAGTTATAATAAATCATTCTTTACAATATGTAGTTTATTTCACTTAGAAACAGTTTCCGTACAGAAAAGCACGTGCAGGAAATGACACTGAAAACACAACTTCTCAGAAGAAGCCAAGCTGTGAGGGTGGAGGCTCATTCACAGTGTGCTCCAGCTGAACACATAATGGCCGGCAATTATGAACCAGTGATTTTTTCTTTACAGGCTGGTTTCAGCAGCCACCTGGCCTGCAGCACTTACTCTTCATGCTCAAACAATGGGTTAAACGGAGCTGAGACAGGGACCTCTTCTTAGTCTAGCGGGTTAGAGTTTTAAAACTGCAGCCTCTGCAGGAATGCTATTGATGTTCAGCAAACCATAAACAGTAGCCGGTACAGACCGAAGAGAATTTTGTGCAATGGATGCTGCAGCCAAGCTCAATCTTGGATGACTATTATATTTCTATATACACTTCACTAGACTTGGGTCTGACTAATAAAACTATTTTGGAGCCTGAATCAGATATTTTTGTTCTTTGTTCTCAGACAGCTTTGTGGCAATCTTCGTTATCTTTAAGTGTGTGCATTTCATGAAAAAAAAAAAAAAAGTTCAGATTTCCTCCAGCATTGTCTTCTCGTTAAAGTGGAACAGCTTCTGAGGCTGAGAATTTTAACGCTTACTGAACTGTGCAGATTACTCCTTCAAATTGACAGTAAACACATCGTCTGGCTTCTCCCCCATCCACAAATAGCCTCGCAATCCATTTTTTGATGTTGATAGAGCCAGACCCAAGCTCAGTGCTGCCTTTCCTGATGCCTGTGTGTGCTTCCTGCATTCATTTCTAATCATGTTTGTATCATAATGCATTTTTAAAGATGAGGCTAGGATTGTTCCATATTTTTTACTGCTATTAAAGAACAAGGAAAGACTGACCTACCCTCTAACTCACCAGCCCATGAGAGCAAGGAACTAGATTTACTCAGGCTATGCTTTAAGAATACACAAGCAGAGAAGCTGAGCAGATTGTGGACAACTTTACAGCGCACAAGACTTGCAGAATGACTTTCACTCACTGACTGATGTAAGTCTCTGTGCAGAGGAGGACATGCCGTGTTACTTTAGTAAAACTCCCGCTAATGAAAGAACATGTCACTAAGTAATCTGTATTTAATTGACATATACAGTGTTGGATGTTTGACTAGAAGAAACCTACACACTATCATCATCTTGTAAATGTTTGACACATGTTGATCACATGTGGAGGAAGAGTTTGGGTAATACTGTCCATATCTATATTTGGATGCCAGTTAATGCCAGTTACTGGCTGTGTCTCATCGTGGTTGCAGATGATATCTCTGTCTTGGTGGACTAAGTTTTTTTTTCTGTGCTGCAGTTTGTCGCTGTGGAAGTCTGTAAACATTAACAGGCACAGAGTTCTTGATAATTACGTGCTGACTGCCGTACAAACACAGATTATCTGGGACGGCAGAACAGAGAAGAAGAATAAAGAGCTTTTTATAACATTCAAAGTACTTCTTGTCTGCTCAGCTTTAATTGTCACTGTTAATTATCACTTAAGTTATACAAATAAATATACATATCACCCAGTGAGGCATGCTAATGATGGATAAGTGGATACTGTACACAGTCCATACTGAACTTTGTCTGAACTGAGTTCCATGTTGAGCTGTTGTGCATGTGCTGCTTGTTAAAAAAAAAAAAAGCAGAGGAGGACATAGGCAAAGAAAAAAAAGAGGCTTCAGCTTGAGAAAAGACCAGAGAATATCCCATGGTGATGAGCTAACAGGCCACTGGATGACGCTAAGGATGGATCCACAGGGTCTGATTAGCCGATGCTGAAACTGGGACTGAGTGCTACGCTGGCAGAGGACGGATAAACTGAGAGCTCTGTCTCAATTAACGTGGATATGATGTGTCCTTTGCACGTTTGAAAAAAAACAAGAAGCTTAATCACACGGTGTCAGGAGAGTGATTATAATTGAAATTACACGTTTGAATTAGAATAACTGAATCAATATTGAAATGCTACAACACATCGACACTGAGACAAAGAAAGCCTGACATGAAAGGGATTTTTTCACACAGTTGCTGTTCTGCCGATCATTAAATATGAATGTGTCTTCTAGATCAATCCCACACACACACACACACACACACACACACACACACAGGGAGAGAGAGAGATAATCTGGCTGACATTTTGTTGAGGCAGGACACTTTGATGATGTGGTCCCAGACCTGACGGATGCTAATAGTCTCTACGTCATTGAAGTTCACTAACTGGGCCTGCGGTAGCTTTTCAGTAGTAAAAGTAGCTCAAGCAAATTGAAGAGTTTGCTCTATGATGATGATGCATGATGGGAACTTTAAGTACAACAAACTTTCTAATGTTTCCTACAATGCCAAACCTCTATATATCTCCATAACCGTGAGCTGCTCCTTCAAGCTGAAGCTCCTCACATGAACGAGCAGTTAATTTAGCGAGTGGAAAGCGATGTGACGAGTACATCTTGTATTCAGCTCATCACACTCGCTGCAACAAATATCCATCAGAACGAGCCGTTTCTTTCATTCTCTGTCTTTCGGTTTGGAATGTGGAAACTCATTTTGGTGGGTGAAAAAAAAAAAATGAAACGATTCCACGATTCCACACGATTTCCAAATCATTTACATCGAGAATTCTTCTATTAAATGGCCGTCTTGATATCAGAAATGGAAACGAGGCGAAAAAAACACTGCGTGGCACTTTATCAGACTACTAAAACAGTTTGTTGTATAACTGTAACTTTACATACGATCATTTGATCATACTTGCTGCATATCTGTACATGGATTACACCTAGAGACTTATTATTACAACAAACTAACTAATAATGCAAATACTAATACAACTAATTGTCCTATTAATAAAAAGTATACTAGCTATTTATTAATTTGTTGTAATGTCTTACTTTCTGTTTACTGCTTATATTGTCTTTTTTTCTTAGACTACATTTAGATTTTCTTAAGTTGGATCCTGTGTTGGGGATTGTTGTACTCCAGGTTTGAAATAGGCAGGCAGTCACGGGACCAGAATGTGTCGGTGGTTTCACAGGCAGCATGATTTTTCCTCCTTTTGTTGGTCGTGCATGAATAAACCTCAAGAAAACACAAAGACTCTGTGTGGATAATGGACTGTGCCCTATGGTGCTGCTTGATTTCCAGTGTGATTCAAGGGAAATTTTGCTTATGGATTAAAAGCTATTACAATAACTTTCCCTTTGCATGTTTATCAGTGTGTCCCAGTTTGTTTCTTTACATGTGTCCTGTCTTATTATCAGCTCGGCGGCCTGTAAAGCCTTTTTAATTGCCACGACCTGAAGCAAAGTTCTCACTGACTGATGATTGATTACAGTAATCGTATCATATTTCAAAAACAACTTGTGTTTTACAGATTCAAGAAGAAGTCCTTTGCAGAGCGACATCATGAGCGTTTTCAGGCTGAGGCATGAAATCACTGTAATCAAGCCCTCATGCTACATGCAGGCCTGGCTTAACTGCTCAGTAATTATTGGCATTTCTGTGGAGACTGAACAGTCGTCACCGCGAAACCTCGGATGAGTAAACACAGCCAATCATTCCACGGCACGTTCAGATAATGCTGCATCACTTCTGAGAGTGACAGAGCTCACATTAGGTCTGTCTGTACAAATACCTGCAAACATATGATTCGCAGTCATGTCAGAGAGCCTGTATGAAATCGCACGGTATCGATCAGCTATTGATTAATGGAATATGCAAACCAAACTGACACCAAAATAACCCTCATTTTTCCTGCTTCATTCTCAGACAGTTCTGTTTGTGTTCATGTGATGAAGATAAATAGCATTGCTTTTTCCTAGCAGAGACAGAAGATGGGGCTGCTGCTCTACAAGAAATACCTTCAGGTTTGCCACACCAGTTTCTCCCTGCATCCATTCAGAGTTTGAACCAGTAATTGTGTTTTTTGGCCATAGCATTCAATCAAAGCCTATCAGTGTCTATGACAGGCAATAACAGTCCCCAGACTATAACCAACAGTCATATTCAGGCTTTGTTTTTTTTGCAAGGAAGGCATGCCTGGATCTCCTTGTCACATGATAACTAGCCTTAAAAAAGCAGAATTTATTTGACAGCATCAGATAGCTGCAGGGGCCTGGAGAGTGCTGTCTAATCCGTGTATACATTATGAATAAAAGAATGGGTGCGTGCACTCTTTTGCTCTCACTCTTAACGTATTTTTGTTGGGTGAAGGGGAAGACAAACAGCATTTATTAACATAAAATTCAGCTTACTGAACGGTGGCCTGGAGGAAGTGGTAAAAATAGACCAATGAACAGACACTTTGAAGTTTTGAATATGTGGAGATGAGCAGGGGATGAAGGCTTTGGGTTGAATTGTAAATACATGTGTTTTTCAGACTGTTGGCATCAAGCAATGTAAATATGTCCATATGAAACATGCTACGATTACAACAATTAGAGGTTATACTGTATGTTAAAACACCGCTGCTCATCTGTATTTGCTACACCACTCAATGTTTCTTAACCACAACAGAAATCAGAGGTCAAGTCTTTTGAGGTGGTCTCAAACTCTTAACGACGAGTTGGCCAGAGAAAGACACAAGTTATTTAATAATGGTTGTGCATGTTTGGTTATTGTTCTGTTGTTTTTCTTTGTGTTTGCAAAGTCTCAAGTTCTTATTTTGTGACTGTAGTTTGGAAGCTACAGATCTGCAATTAACGCCTTCAGCACACTGGGGATGTTTTCCGAGACACAGATGGAACTGTAAACCATCAAATCTAGTCCACCATTACACCCAAAACCACACTATCACATATCAACCATTTCTGAGGCATTACTTATTGAAGCGTTTAGTATCTTATATCGATTCAGCTAACAGCTATAGGCAAATATGTGAGTGATTTGTCTATTGAAGTGAACTCACTACATAACCACCTCCAATCCAACTTCATCCCCTTTAGCCAAGACACCAGGCTGCATCTCAAACTTACCCCCCTCCTACACCCACCTCCCTCTTTTAATGGTTCCGAGTTATTCGAATGGATATAAATGTTTTTGCTGCACCATTGAGCAGGGTGAAAAGCGGTGATGGAAATGGCTTTAAAAAAAGAAGGGAAAGAAAAAGAGTTCCTTGTGATGCCTTTGGCAAAACTATCCGTACTCTCCACTTTCTTTTATCACCTCATTGCTGGACAGTCAGAAAAGCCCCTTGGCAACCATTTGAGGGCATGTATATCTTTATACATGGAGTCATATCAGCATGATTGAAAAGCACCTTGTGCACCTTGGAGTGCAATGTTAGACTGACCTTTTTGCCATTCTTACAAATGTGGTCCATGGAAAACTCACCCGATGGCAATGCAAGCTCTGGTGAGTGTAAATTATTGCAGGTTTCCTCTGTAGCATTTGTATAAAAAAAATATTGCATGCCTCTCCATTTACTATCCCTGTCATAAACCCATTGGGAGTGGGGGAATACTTCACAGCCAATATTGCAGACACAGATTTGGACAATCCAGCAGGATAAAAATGTACTTTTTCTCAAACACATACGACACAACATGCAGGTTTAGGTGCTTTTGTTCACAACGGATTACTGATTATTCTCAGTTCCCACAGGTCTGCTCCTCTGTATGAGCTTCTGCCATCCCAAACGCTGCACGCTTTCCCATGCTGAATCTTTCAAGCATTGTCAAGTGAGGACTGCTCCAGAAAGATGAGGCGGTAAGATGGACACCTTTTCTAAAGTAATACAGGGTTGCCAGGCGCTAATGCAGCTGACTTTTCACACTTTTAGCTTTTGCCTCACACTCTCATGTCTCTGAAGCACAGATGATGATACACTGAAAAGGATGATGGATTGATAAAAATAAGTACAAAACAGAGAATTATGATTGATCCAGTGAAAGAAGGAGAAACATGAAGTGGGGATGTGATTTACTGTGGGAAGTAGGTAAAGACAGTCTAGACTACCTGCTGCCCTGATACATATAAATGAATAATAAGTGTGTTCTGCATTCAAAAAAGACGATGTTCTGGTCTTATTGAATGCTGGAGGTATAAATAAGTCTTTGGATTTAAAGAACCTGACAGTGTTGAGTCTTTTGATGTTACATTAAATGCCACCACGCTTATAAACAATCTGAAGCGACAAACTGAACATCTTTTTGTGTTTTTTGGGGGCATAATCGCTCAGAACACTAAAGTGGATTTATGTGTTTACACACCTTTCCCTTTCAGCCAAATTTCTGCCCATGTTCACACACAGCTATGGACCGTTCTGTTGTCTTTGATTCATCCCCCGCTGATCTTGCAGCTTATCAACACACTCAAGATTTACTGAATAATTTCGAGAGGTACTTCGCCGCCTCCTACAGCCTCGTGCGTGCAGGATCGAAGGCCACGCTCTGGCTCAGTGACCAGATTTGTGCTGTGTCGAGCGAACGCGGTGAGCCTGAATGTAATTGCGAGACACATTATCAATATTTTTTTTTAAATAGGATCACACTCTGCTAGAGAAGTGGCAGTGTGATGCAAAAACACTTTTCCCACAATGGATCTTCTGTTTTCATTAAATATGACATGTGATTTATCGTATGTTGTACATGTCTCATGTTTCTGCCTTTTTTTTTTTTTTACTGGACAAAGAAATGAACAGACCACCAACAACACAAAAAATATTTGTTGTATCCCATTTGCAGGTAGCAGCATCCCTGCCAGACACAAGCAGACAAACAGTATCCTGAGGGACAAAGACTGCACTCGAAAAAAAGGAGCCTTGATTGGTTAGAAAAGTGCAAAACAACAAGATCCTTTCAGAGATATACATACATTTCACAGCTGAGCAGTGCTGGAACGTAACTCAGGATGTAAACAGGCCATTGGGGTACTTTGCTTTAGCTTAATGCTTCCATTATGCTACTTAATACTTTTTACTTCACTGCATTTATCAGACAGCTATAGCATTATACAGATTAAGACATTTTTAAACATAGGCAAGGGTGTTTCATTTGCAACTACACTGCTAGAAGACATCCTGCACACTGGTCCTTTAGGTAAGAAGTACACTGAATACTGAATCACTGCATTCTAGAAATGAAACATTTGAATATACAGTGAGTACTGTGAATTCACTGCTGTGTTGCTGATAAGTCCTCAGGCTCATGCTGCATGTTAATGTGGGAAATCTGATGGATTGATTAACTGCCAGGATGGGAAATCATTAAATAGTCAAATGTAAACATGCACATATATTCATGCACATTGCACCTTTTTTACCTGCTGCTACTCAATTGTTAATCTAATATCTACCTCTCTACTGTACATAGCTATACTGTATACATTCATATGTATGCACACACACAGTCTGTTACACCATGTCTGTTGTTTTTCTCATCACATTGTTTTGTCTATTTTTTTTATCCTGCAGCCCTTTTTTGTATTTTGTAATGTGTGTGCACTTTATAATAGTCCTGTCCTGTGCACTGTGTTCTATGTAGCACTATAGTCCTTGGCGAAACACTGTTTCCTTTCACTGTGTACTGTGTGTATGTGGTTGAAATGATAATAAAACGCCTTGAATCTTGAACTGAACCAAATAGTCAAAACAGAAAGACGGCATTGTTGCAAGCAGAGCGATAGCCAATAAGTCTTTCCATAAAAAATTCCATAAAACATTGCATGAATTAGAACAAATACGGACGTGGATGCTACAGTACAAATTGTCCTGAAAATGGTCTAGATGCATGTTTTGACATTAACCACTTCTACACACACTAGTATATTACATATATATATATATATACAGTGTAAGAACTGTTTAGGAAAAAAACAGGAGTCTTGAATGTATCCATCAGCAGAACCCGTTAATGAATGAAAAAAAAACTATCTTTGGGTAAAATGTTAAAATAAAAGATATAATGTTCAAACTGGAAACAACATGTAGAAAGATTTGACAGATCTATGAACATGTTTCAGAGAGAAACAGAAAAAGGGGAAAGAAAAAAGAAAAAGACGTTTTTACTCTCAATTTGTTGCCATCTTAGTCATCGCTGACTCCATGCTGTGAACACAGCTTCCAGCCTTACTGTTATCCTGCAGATAATGTAGATCATATGCCCCCCCGGTACACACAAAGCTGCCGGTTGCCCTTTGTCACCTGTAGAGCAGAGCGGCTCCTCACCTGCAAACATGGCAAATTGCAGGATGTACCACTGCTGAGAGCTGGATCTGAGCCTCTGCGGTGCTCGATAATTATTTTTTCCTCCTTGACGCCCAATAAGAGAAGTAATTCTTTCTCTCTCTCACTCCTCATGCATTAAATTACCAAATTTAGATATCACAGAAGCAGAAATGAGAAAGTTAAAACATGATACCTAGTGGCTGTCTAACAGATCCAGCTTTGTACCCGGTGAGTGCCTAAAGGAGCTCTGCGTCTGCCTGAAAATGCAGCAGTAAATGTTTGTTAACACTAAAAATATAACAAATGTATTTGTCTTCCAGTCTCCCAAATGACATGTGCTATTTAGCAGCAGTGACAAAAACAATGACATGTGGGCTACATTTAAATAGGCCGCGGGGAAATTACAGGTTGCACCTCTGCAGCACGAAAAGTCAACTTTTCTCTCCCGATTGCCAAACAAAAGCTCTCCTCTCCCAACAATAAACTGTCAGCGGTATTAAAGGCCATGCTCATATTTGTATTTTATCGCTGACAGGATGATGTATGTATCATTAAGACACCACTACGCAATTAAACTGTGTCAAATTAGAGAGACAATAACAATGGGAGGCACGTGGGAGCAAGAGACTCTACATGCTGGTCCATTAACCCTCCCTCCCTCCTCCATCCATCCAGCTCCCAGCCACTTTACCCAAGCTGTTGCTAAGCTACAAAAGCTACGAGAGCAGAGGGGGAAGTCTTTGTGGCAGAGGCGGTGAGGAGCATTGTTCTGTGAAGTCTCATACACTGATCTGCCAGGGGAATTTTAAATATACTGTAGATACATAAAAATGTATTAATGCAAAGTTATGAAAAGAAAAGATCTGTAAAGATGAGAGTGGGAGCGCTCTCAAAGCCGACCAAGCTATTGCAGAAGATGCCACACACGCTCTTTATGGTTTAATATGACTCACTTGAGGTTTGTGCAGTTGCAAGATACCAAAGTAGGGTGCTGACCTCTGCCAGCGGGGATTCAACCAGGCTCAGAGTCAAGAGCAAGACTGCGATGACAAGTGTAGGATTATATAGAGCAAATTACTGCACACTTGACTCCAACTTGATCCCAAACCTATGGGGGAGCCTCCTGAAAATACTGATTAAAATGCAACCACATGAAGACACCATTCAAGTCTGCAAACCAAACAGTGAGTGCAAAAAAAAAAAAACACTCAATACATGAATACACCCAAGAAATCCATAACGTGTTCTGTTTCAGGCGCTAACCATTTTGTAACAAAGAGAGATGATTTTTTCTGGAGTTTTGCGAAATCGATCGTTCCTGGAAATGCTTATGTTTCCCCCAAGCATTTAAGAGTTGCTTAACACCCCCTGAAAATCTTGTCTTAGCTGATCTGCAGTGCTTGAACTTCTCACCTCGCTGCCGTGATGTAACAGTTTACTCCAGGACGGGTCGGTATACTGTGACATCACTGTTGGGTGTCGCACAGATGCAGCCTGGTTAGGTTACCAAATAAATGTTGGTCAACTATGTATGATGTGCACATGAATTTCAAATTGCTGTCTCTGTGTCAGCAGTGTATTACTGTCACTAATAATAAAGTTCTTTTCGTCTTTCCTGCCTCATTTATCTACTGAGTTGCATCTGCTGCTGCATCCGTCACGTGCCGCCTTTGCAATGACCTGCAGAGATCACGTTACGCTGTAACTTTGTCATTTCGGATCTCATATTCATGACTGCTCCAAATAGAACATGCTGTGACTGAACCATTATAGTATTATATATGAAAAGAAATGACAGGACTTGTGATTTTGCATATAAATTTTCTTAGCTGTCTCGATGCATTATCCACACCAGACACCACATCAAATCCACGCCACGTTTCATTACGGGCACATAAATGGAAGTATTATCATACGTACTGAAAGCTGTATGGTCTTGTCAATTACAGGAGGTTGGACATTGGCACAGTAATATAGTTTAAGTCTATTAGTGTGTAACAGTGCTTCCCATGAGCTACATTCAAAGCACATACAGGCATTTTATGGCTTTAACACAGCTGAATTAACATTCTATAAACCCACATGGCTCGGTTCAAAGGCTGATTTTCTTTCTCTCATCTCCGCCGTAACCTTGAACATCTACAAGGCCATTGTTCTCAAAGTAGGCTTTTAGGACTACTCTCCTCGAAAGGTTACAGGACTGCTGCAGACACATTTATTACTGTCATGACAGTGACTGCTACGGGAATCTCTTTAGTCTGACGTAGGGACAAATCTAATTAAATCTAGGCTGCATCAAAACGTTTGAGATGTCCAAGAGTAAATGTTGAAAATCTTTAGAGGTTGAGCAACTCGAGAACACGCTGTAACAACTCCAAACAGCAGTACATTGCATGTACAGTACACTCATTGTCAACCAACAGTATAAAGTTCATTTAAATGGATGAGCCATTTTACAACCATTCAGGGAGCAACTTCAGACAACCATAAATGTCAGCTCTTCATAATGCTGCATTTAAATTGGTTTTTACTGTTCTACAGTTTTTAGCATCAGCATAAAGTCAAAATATATTAATTATTTAGATCTATTTTTTTTTTTTTTTTATGTATTCTTCGTGGTTTGGAATGGACCAGCAGGATTCTAAAATTCGTAGAGTGGCATGCACAGACAGCAAACACAATATTAACTCCCACAGGTAAGTGACTGCCACCTTCTGCATGTCACAAAATAACTTCTCCAAAAGGTCAGCGAGCTCCGCTCTGTGCTCGGGGAAACACGGGCGTCATAAAGCTTGAACACTGAAGACATGGTAAGACATAGATGGATGGATGGATGGATGGATGGATGGATGGATGGATGGATGGATGGATGGATGGATGGATGGATGGATGGATGGGAGGATGGATGGATGGATGGGAGGATGGATGGATGGATGGATGGATGGATGGATGGATGGATGGGAGGATGGATGGATGGGAGGATGGATGGATGGATGGAGCAGATAAATCAAAGGAGAACTTCAAAGCTTAGCGTCTGCAGTCACACTGAGGTGATCAATGAGTCATGCTGCACATACAGTATCTTATAAAATTTGTATCAACACATCTCACCTTGTATTGTGCTGTCTTTGATAGAAATGCTATAGCACTTGAAAGACTTGAGACATCTAAAAAAAGGGTGGTGGATGAGAGATGGAATGAAAACTTTAGAAATAAAGGAATCCGAAGGAGTCATTTTTCAGTGTGCAGCCACTCTGTCCCCCCTCCTCTCCTCTCCCCTCCTCTCCTCTCCTCTCTTCTCCTCTCCTCTTCAAACGTCCTTGGGCTGTCATACAGTACACTGCAGAGGAGATAAGTCTGTAATGTGCTTCATTTTCCTCTAGAGGACAGTAGAGCTGCAAATAATTTAATGGGTAAGATCGTGTGCAGGAGTTTTCTATCAAGTGGCTACAGCTTGTCTCTTTTTTCTCTTTGTTTTCTCGCCCTCACATGGCACATTTCCAAATGAGTATTTGCGTTCCAGATTGTCCATCAGAAGGAGTGACCTTGCATATGTGTCTTTGTATCTATTAGATTTTTTTTTTTTGTCCTTCAGCATTGACATTGGGGGGTGCCTGAGAAATGAGCCCACCCACGAGAAGAAGCTATACACAAACCTCCAAGTCATGCTGATGGAGTGTACAACAAGATCAGTAGGAGCAAAGAGGAAGACAGAGAATGACTCATTTTCACAAGAGCTTCCCTGACAGACTGTGGCATTTCCTATTCAAGGCGACGCATTCGACAACATTAGCTTCGTTGTGAGTGTGTTGTGCTACCGGTTTTCTATTAATCTGCCTCACAACAAGAGGGCAAGTGCACCGGTCTTAATTCTGTCTGATTCTGTGCCCTCTACAAACCGAGAGGATTAATGCAGTGGTTTGCGGTGAGAGCTTGACAAAAGGTTCACCTGACACCGCGCCACAAAAAGGTGACAACACAGAAGGGCAGAAACAAAAACAAACAGGAAAAAGAAAAGTCTGACAGTCAGTTTTATATCGTCTAAAGACAAGAAAATGGGGAAGCTCAAAGGATGCATTTGTTCAGTGACAGTGGAGAAAGACAAGATGACGCTACAAGCAAGGGGATCAATTTTCTCCCCAAGGGGCTCATGCGGTGTCCCCGGCTAAACGCAGAGAGATTGTTAGGGTGGAAGGGTGGAATAGCTGTATTTTGCCATCTGAAAGAGAGCTAGATGGAAAAGACTGGTGTGGCTTAAGTATGGATATTCGCTTTAAGAAGCAGGAGTAGATGACATAAGCAGGGCTTAATTTGTGCTGGACGCAGGCAGAAGGAGAATCAGACATCATACAGCTCTTCAGCTCAGGCACCAAGGTCCTTCACATCTAATAATCACATTCATAAAAAATCCTCAGACAGCTAACCTGCAGTACCGTGCCTTTGCTCTCCTTGCATACATCAGAGCTGCAGATTTACTCCCTGCATTATGCTGATAGTTAAGAGTTGTGTTGGATTTAAAACCCGATAGCAGACATTAGCAAACAGCTCTAACAGCTCAAACCTTTGAAGGTGCTTCATAATATATACATAAAAAGAACCTCTGAGCACCTCAAAGACCAATTTTGGAGGGTTTGGGGAACTCATGCCGATCAGACTAGAGCTAATGTTAGTGACTAACTTGTTAAACAAACTAAACTAACTACTGACAGACTAAAAAGTTGCCATGTAAATCAGTTGGTTATGTAATGGATTGGTAAATCACTTCACGCTCCTCTAGTAAAGCAGATTTAAGTACATCAATAACAGCATGTTACTAAAGACCTGTTGAAAATATCCTGCGTGGCTACCTTCACACAAAGTGCTCATTTGGAGGCTCTTGTTGACGTACTTGAAATCGGCTAATGCAACCTGACTCCTAGAGCGGCAGCACAAGAGCGTCGCCGTTTCAAAAATAACGCTGCCCTGCCTATGCATTGGCACGATGCATGAGACTCTAATCTCTGACATGGCACATCAGCGTGGAGATTATCTGTGTCTGATGTCCTTATGTTGAACAGATCTCACAGTCGTCTGAAACCTGCACTCTGCTTCCTGTCTCACTGGATTATCGCCTTCTCCATACATGAGTACTTTGTGATTTATAAGCAAATTAAGAACATAAAAAAAAAAACAACATTTCAAAACGCAGCCATTTTGAGAGCTTGTGTTCATCTTTTAGGATACAGTCAGATAGTGAAGATGACCTTTACCTGACAGATCATTCATACAAAGAGTGAAATGGAATAATGTTCTATGTGTTCTATATTTTTCTTATTGTCAGTAATGTCAATCGAGAAATGTATCCTACCAATGAGTATTAGTGTATCCAAAGCCTGATACAGTACGTCTTCTTTGTGCCATGGAGCTCCATCTTTTTGTCCAAAAGCTATTAAAAACACATCAATGAGCCACACAGTTGCACTGAGTGACATGTCCCTTCATTACCATGAACACAGGCACTGTAGTTTATTTTGACTCAATCCCACATACACCGTCCTGCTGCCCCAAATACTCACTCGAGCGGCAAATGTGGATTAATAATGAAAAACGCCTTCCAAAATGGAATATTACCTCCTGTTTGAGTGGCATGTGCAGCTGTCTTAGGAAATGACTGAGCCTTAAAAAATGGAACTGTACATTTGTGAATCAATCAACCAATTGGCACAGACGCTGAGAGCGCTGTCCTAACGGGGTTGAGAGTCGACTAACAGAACTCTGCTTTTAGTTTTTCAGTGTTATCCTCAAACGACTCGAGTGTCGCTCTCAGCTCATATAACATCTACTGTAGATGCATTGACTGTCAGGACTTAAATAGATATTGCATAAGCTGACAGGTGGGCCAAACTCCCAAAACAACAAGCAGCCTTTAATTATATTTCTATCATATAGAGGCAATTAAACACTCAGTCAAACCGGGGTCTGGTATAAACAGGGCGTAATGTAAATATAATGTACTTTGCTGTTGAAACATTCACAGTGTTTTCCGTATAAATGTCTGTGGACCTTGATAAATGAATCCCAGTGTGGCTGTTTTGTCTAGATGGAGAGTGGAGGACTGCACCACTCTAATACAAACCTACCGTACTGCAGCCTTATTAATATAATGGAATTGAAAGCAATTGTAGTTTATGTAAGCAATGGGAACGTTATAAATATTATTAAAGTCTATAAAGAAGATTGACTACAGTGTTTTTTTATTGTGCCTTAATCTAAAAATGTTATCATCATGAGTGAAGTACCTTTAATTAGCTTATTATGCTAAGCACTGTGCAATTGAAACGGAGTGTCTGGTGTAAACACTTATTGAATTTCAAGTATGTTGTAGGGTGGAAGTGAGTGGAGACAGTCAGCAGCAATGTTATAGATCCAAGAATGAAAACACTGAGAGCAACATGCAAAGATCAGCTTACTGAAATCAAAGTTATTTCTCATCCAAACACTGAGTGGGCTATAAATATAAAGAAAGTCAATGGAGCCCATTGATCTCAGTTCATCTACTACAAACATCAATAGTGATCCTTCTTAATATAAGTTAAATATCAGAGCTTGGAATGGAAATAAATGTACATGTAAATGTCTCCAGTTAAAATTGCAATCATCGTAATGTGACACAGATGTTTTTCGTTTTCTTTATTCAAACAGCGAGAAAGAGCATCTCTGCAGCAGCTGTTTCTACCCGCTATGAGACGTGACAGTCATTATCATCGTGACTGTGGATATCTTGTATTAAAATGGGGATAGACAATGAAACAACAAAGCCATTCATTAAACCAACGCTGCATAAATATTGGTATTTTTCCAATTTCAGTTTCAGAGTGTGACACCGCGGTGGTAAGTGATTCTGATTAATGTTTCTTCTGAAGTTCATTCTCGTGTTGGAATTGAGCTTCCAGCTGGAATTAACCAAAAACGAAAGAGATCTAAGGAACTTTTATAAACTTGTAATAGAGGTGCAAATATTTGGATTAAAATGTGAACAAACCAAATCTTAAAATCTATCCGACTTTTTGGATTGAGTTCTTGCATCGAAGAGATGGCAACTGTTCAAACCACCACAAAAAACCTGCCCTTGTTTACTTTCCCTCTTAAAAATGCACACAGTAGACAGACCTCTGACTTCTTTAACTGCAGTTAAAAATGAAAATTTGAACCAATTCCAGCACTGTTGGGGAAGTTAGCTACTGAGCAGGCAGAGAAACATTTGGCATTTCTGAAGGGACTGGAAGCCAATGTATATTTATTCACAGTGTCACAACAGCACAGATGTTTCTTCCTCACTCAGGTGGGCCACATTTGCATCAACTTATTACAGGAATGATAAACCAAATACTAAAAAAAAAAGATTTACAACTAAAGACTGTGTTGCTTTTCCACCTTTCTTAACAATGCAGAGTCCGTTCTCGTTAGAAGTTCCTTAATTCACAGTGACAGCAGAGTGGACTACACCTCTATATCAATCCGTGGCCTTCGAGGAGCTACCTGCCAGTGACATAAACCTATTTAAAGGTTGCAAATTTACCAGACTCCTCTGCAACAATATGTCTTGTCATGTTGTATAAGATAATGAATGCTAAAAGTTGTATCACACCCACTCAATGCATGGCAAATGAAATAACTCAGAGCTGTGGCATCCTCCTGCAAGGAAACAGAGAGGGATCATTACATCAATCCAAATCTGTGGGAAGATGGATTGTTGGTGTCAGCTGTAGAAATCTGTCAGAGGGAACACCTCAGCCTTGGCTGGGCGCGCCTTGGGAACCCAGAAAGGGAAAAAATCTATTTATTTGTGTTGCTCCCACTTGGGATGCAGAGAGTCACCTCCACCATGCTGCTATGGTCATACCTGTCTGAAGTGAGCAGGCCATCCCCACAGATGCACCTTCGATCTGTTCCACATCCATCGCTCAGGTGAGTTAACCATCAATTGATTTATGGTATGAGATTTTTTTTTTTAACCTTTTACATCCAGATACTCTGCAGGCAGAAAGCTAGTGAGCGATCATTTCAAGGGTATGTTTAATATGTCATATCTGAGGAACAGGCAGAAAGAAATGCTTTCTTCAGTAGGAGAGATACGTTAAATTAACTCCTTTGATAAGCAAAGAACATTCCACCATGTGGCAGGACTTCATCTTTGCATATCACGGCGGGATTCAAGACCACAGGAAGCAAATGACATTACACTCTTCTCTTTATACTATCCATAACATCTTGAGACTCGCGCTCTTCGAGAGGTGCTGTCAAAGCCTGTGTAATACTGTATGTGTGTGAGTACTTTCTAACTTGGACACACTGAATTCTGACAAACATCTGACCAGATTCAGAATATATTATCCTGTGTTAAGGACTAAAGAAAGCACGAGATGGCAGTCGAACATCAAAAGCTATTTACCACAGCCAATATTGTCGAAACTATTTTGGCTACATTGCCGCATGAGATTCTTGTAAGTAGGATCTATCCCCAAGGTTTGATTTTTGGATCCAGTCCTGATCCTGGATGGTAAACTCCCATGAGTCTCCCAGAAACCATGCAAGGGTAAAGAGTTGGTCCACTGTTCTACAACCAGAATAGAATACGCTCCTCTCTAATCTGAGGTTTTACAATCAGAACCTCTTTTCAGCACACAGGCATAAGCACCTCTCCGGGAGGCTGTCAGTGCAATAATCAGTCCCCCTTTTTAAAAAGGCTTTGGAATCTCAGGACAAATCTCATCCACATCTGGTGCCTTGTCACTGAACATAACTTAACTACCTCAGAGACCTCTGGCGGGGATATGAGTGAGGCTCCACCTGAGTATCCCATACTGTTCCACAAAGGATGTGATGATTGGGTTCAGGAGTTTCTCAGAGTGCTCTTACCAATGCTTGCCAATTCTCTCAGTCAGGGTCAGCAGTTCTCCGTTGCTTAACATAGCCTGAGTGAGTCCTGCTTGGTCGTCTGATAGGTTAGGTTAGAGTACAGAAGCTATCTCCCTTCTGATATCCTGCTGCTTCAGGAGACCCCTGCGCAGAACTAACTGCATATTTCATAACATAAGGAAGTAATCAATGAAAAAAATGAGACAAATGAGGGGACAGAAAAATGCTGCAGGAACATGAATAGATGTTTTATAACAGTAAAACCTTTATACTGTGTGGAAGATGCAAAGGGGGAAAAAAGAAATAGATAAGAATTGCAAGATATATAAAGAACTGAAAACTAGCTGCAGTCAGACATTTTCATAAAGAAGAATTCAGGCAAATGCTGATTAATCATCTTATATTATTTTTACCTAAAATCTTTATCTTTTAATAATTCTTTGCTGGAAATCATCTCTGCGAACGCGTCCATTCAGGCTGCCTGTGGGATATTTTTTTACCCTCCATGATGAAGGTGAAGCCAGGCCGCCCATGCCACATTACACTCAGTATGGACACACAGGGAAATGTGAACACTTAATCATATGTACAGACACACACTGGGGATATGGTGATAAATTGCGACGATTTTGTCCGTTTATTAAAAATCCAATAGCGGCTGGTCAATACCATCCGTCTCTGATGCAGTGAACTATCCATGAAACATGTCTCTCAGCATTTTATATTATGGCTGAGGCACTGTTAAAAAGTAGCTTTTATTCTCATGGAAACAAATAACAATGAATTATTGCAAAAAAAATATCAGCGATCCAAATCCAAAAATACTGGCATCTATTATTAAAGTCAGCTCAGGTTAAGAGGTGCTGTACCCAGGCTCATTAATTGACACACTCATTTCTCGCCTGTTGATGGTAAGTGTTCTGTCTGCCCTGGATAACAGTGTGTGTGTAATATTCAGGCAAATCACATGAGTGCCTGAGGGGCCTTCGACCTTGGGAAGTGAGCTATGGAAGCACACTGCAGCTGATGACTCTATTGAACCCAATCGAGACGGGAGGGAGACGTTCTTTAGAGGGCTGACCGGCCAGCTGCTACTGAGTAACATACACAAACAGGGCACGCAGCAATAAAGACACACAAAGCCAAATAAGAACTTTAAGTACTACCCTCTGGTAACATATGTGCAACTTGAGGACTGAAGGGAATCGGAAGACTTTCTAAAATTGCCTTTTTGACGGCTTTACTTCTTTTATTTGATTTTTTTTTTCGCTGCACCAAAGTTTCAAAGTGATGGGAGTGACAGCGTCCCGTTTTTTGTTTAGTCTATCCCAAAATAACGGCTATGCTTTTGAAGCTACCCTCCGTGCACCCTGTGCTGTTGCACGGCAGCCGAATATATTCGACTGTAATATGTCTTTTTTTCGTGCTACTTAGATTTAGAAGCAAACATAGATCAATATGTCCTTGTCTGGCAGATAAAATTGGGAGCACAAGTAGAGAAATGCTATTTGCTCTCTGAAAAAAAAAAAAATCCACCCAAGGTAAGGCAGAGAAAAAGAAATGAAATGACAGCATGCACATCCCCGCATCATCAGTGAGCATATTTTCGATATAACACATTGGTTTGATCATTAAGACAAAACCTTGAATGGTGCATGAGCAGATGAGATTTTATGCAATACTGGCTATTCGTGGTTTATTCAGGTTGATATGGATCCTGCTGGAATTAAGCTACTTTGATGCTCGCAGAAGCCATCTAGATAAAACATAAGTACTAATGGAATATAATCTCCCAGAGCAAGCTGCAACACCAGTCTACTTCCCCCATCAGAATAAAGCAATTGGCACATAATGGAGCGCGCTGGAGCCAACAGTATTAGTGAAAATTTGATTCCTATCTGAGACTTTTTACATCGATCATCTGCAATCCCCACTGTCCTGCTATACAACCACGGCTCAGCCCCGTAGACTCTTCTTATGGTATATATTTATCGCAATGACCTTATAGTTGGACTAAGCACTCAGCCGTTCTCTGAGTACTCGGATAAAGAGGTTAATAAGCCGGAAATAGCCTTCTTAAGGCAATGATAAAGAAGGTGAAGGAGAAGAGTCTCTGACTAAAAGTACATGTTGCCGTTATCATACATTAGCCATTATACCAATAATAGTTCTGAAGTAGGATCTGGTTTGACCTTGAATGATAAAACACTCTGTGTGGTCAGTCCTCTGTGGAATAATGGCATGTTCAGCTTAACTGATTACTTTGCAGTAAACATTATGCAAAGAAACCACTTAGAAAGAAGCAAAAACAAGTAACACGTACTTAAGTCCACAATAAATGGACCAATGGGAACAAGCAACAATCACAAATATCTCTAAGTATATAATTTTATATGTGAAACAAACAAATTATCCCCTGTGATCATGTCATACTCTTCATTTATGTAGATCCAAATCACATCTACAACCTATTTCATGCTTTTGCAATTACCAACAATCTGTGCACGACCAAAGCAACCCAAAAGGATGAGGCGAGGGATATCTCATTAGAAAGGGTGCTGCCTCATCCATTAGCGGCAGCCACAGCAGCAAAGATTCATCACTGAACGGGATAAATGAGGCCGAAGTTTCCCCCCATAATTCATTTAGGTTCAAGAATGTATACGTTTTTGGACCACGCCAACTGGACAGACAAATGAATCCAATTTATTCCTATTAAATGGTCTCTATGGCGGCGGGTGGGGTCTGTGCCATATGGCAGCCGGGTACAGTGTGACATGAAGCGCACAGCCGCAGTAGGCGCACAGCTGTTTAAGTAAGAAGGCAGACGGATACCTGGCTGCTTTCCCCTAATGGTTACATAGATCTGCTCCATTTGCTTTAAAAATGCAAATGTGTGCACTGGGTGTGTCACAAATATGTGTGTTCAAATGTTTGGGTGCGTTTCATTTGTTTGGGTGTATTTTAGATGTTTTGGTCTATTTCTGATGCTTAAGTCTGTCCAGATGTTTCTTTATATACGCAGTCATTCATTTTTGTTGGCTTCTCTGTGATTTATAACAGCTTATAGGCTATAAAATACAATAAATGTAAATTAAAGCCTCAGTTATTACCTGTATCCATTTAATATTAATATGGGAACACTAATAAAATGTAGGTACTCAAAATTAAAGACTACTGGAAATGTAGCAGAGGTTCTTAACCTTTTTTTGTTGTAACACCCCCTTGAGAAGTATAAAAAAATTCATGCCTCATCTCTCTGTAAGCGGTTTAATTTGGATTAATTATTAATAATATTGTTTACAGCGGTATTTTGTTGAAATAACACTATCAAGAAAAACAAACTGTGTTCCCCCTTGACTCCCATAACTGGAAAAAAACTCTCACAATAAACACAATGCTCTCATGTTGCACTGACAAAGAACAGGAGGACCTTATAACAGTTTCTTGACTTTAGATTTTATCGATGTGTTTGCTTAATGAGCTCCTGTTTTTCTTCTCCTCCCTGTCAAAGCCAGTCTGCTGCAGCAACACAAAGAACCCTACATGTGATTTTGTTGTCTGAATAAATCTCACAAACCTGAGTCATGACTAGCCTGATGATCAGACTGAATTGCAGTTTCGTTTCGGTTCATTTATTAAGCCTGACACGTCTGTGCTTGTGATATATCCCACTGATGCAGCGGTAGTGCTAAGAAAAGTAAGAAAAGCTTTTGCACAACAATCAGAGATACATACATGTATATGCAGATTTAAAGAGTTAATATTTCAATAAGTCGATGTAAAACAGTCTGTATCTCTCCTTCATGCTTGTCTCCACTCCTGTAGCCATTTATCTCTTGTTATTTTCATGCATGTACCTATTTTTTCTGGCCCATTCTTAATCCTGTCTGCAAAGCTCTTGCAGACAGGACCTATTTGAACCACTGAAAAATTAGAAATGCGGGCAGCATCGGTCGTAATGACCAGCAGCAAAGCTGCCACAGCACTAGTGCCTTTAGTTTACGTTTGCATCAATAATCGTGGCAGCTGGAGTTCTTTCCTGAAAAACTGCCTACTTGCAATTTACCTTCCTTTAATAGGTTTTTCTTTCTCACTCCAATCCACCAAGAATAGAGATATTTAATTCAGTTTATCGTCCGCTTTCAAATTTCAATTAGTGCCTCTTAAACTGCAATACAAGATATTCACAAACAGTGCACTTTCATGCCATTTGCTGTTAAGTCAGCAAACGCCTGCTTGAGAATGCCTAATAAAGCGCTTTGTGCTTCAGTAGAAATCGCACGAAAACAGGAAAACACTTTGCTCTTTCTCTGAACTTCTCGAATGCTGCAACATCTCAAATGCTCAGACAAGTGTGCGGTGCATAAATAGACACCGGAGGCTGAGAGGCTGAGAGCCAGCGAGCCCGGGATGCGTCCGTGACCGTGCTCGAGCTGATGATATGCAGAACATTAACAGACTTTGTCATCTGCTGTGCTTCACTGTTGCCCACATGAGATACACCCACTCACTTTCTCTTTAGCTTTGACCTTGACAAATCTTCCACTCAGAGAGATGACAAGCAAATGAGCTAGAGTCTGTGGATGTGAGTGTGTGACAATTAATTTCCTTGTATATTACAGCAATAAGTGCTAAAGCAAAAGAGCCTCTCACATAATTTGCCAGGAGTACCTGCCTTCGTTGTTATCTGTGATTGGAAAGGAGGCTCACGCGGCACCCTTTAGAGGATAGATTGCTCCAATGGAGTCACGGTGGCAGCCGTGCCGGTTGTTTAAAGGGCCATTCGGATGCAATCTGAGAGATTTCAGCTTGGATTTATGCCTCCCTTATTGCCGGAGCTCCTCGCTCCAGAGCTATGGTAAACGGAAATGAATTATTGTGTCAGGAAGCAGACTTCCCCATCTACCTCCCAGCCAACCGGGCCCTGACTTGAGGAGTCTGGCTTGTGCTGTGCATTTCATTAGCACTCTGCAGCACTTCACCTGCGTGTGTGAAGCCCATTAACACCGTCATTAGAGGAGCTTGGTTCATGTCATGTTGAGACCGGAGGTGTCCCCTCGCTGAGGAAAGACAAAGGAAGTTTTATTCAATAGCTATACTGAGTCATACAAAGTGTTCCCTGTGCCAACTGTTATTCTTAAAGACAAGACAGCTTGACCACTCACTTTGTGTGTTATGGCTGTTATTAGATACACTGACCTTTTCAGAAAAGAAAGAAAGAGGAGAGAGCAAGCAGCAAGTTAAAAATGTTATGATAGGAAGAAGTCTGTTCTCTCACAGGCTGCATCATTGATGGATTTTTAAAATGACTTTGCCATTGAAGCCTTAACTACTAAAAGTGATAAAACAAGAACATGATGAAGGCCCACCACTGCTGGATACAGTAAAACCACCCATCCATTTTCACATCAATTTTGTCATTTAACGGTATTGGAGAGTGCTTCTGCTTCCTGTTTTGTAATATTCAACATTGCACAAGCACTGAATGACAGGATACGCTCTCCTTCAATTTCTGTTTGCACAGGCTGCATGTAAACAGATTTTTTGCTGGATAATCATAACTAAAAATACAGGGAGAGACTGTCGGTCAGGTGTTACAGTACGAGAAGAATCTCCTCGAAAACTTCAAATTGGCTCTTTCATGGTGTGTCCAAGTTTCTGAAACTGATTTCATTTTCTTTGTGCATAAAAGATTAATAAAAGATTTAGATAGTACAGTGAATTTGTCAAGGGGCAATTAATCTTCCTCTCTGCAGGTTTGACCTTAAGCTGCTCCTGCCTTTATGTCAAAGCAACATTACATAGAAATTTGGCACCATCTGTGCCACTGACATGAATATGGAGAGCTGCACACGTGCATTTGTTCTGATTACATTAATTATGAAGAGTCAGTCACTGTGCTAACAGATCAAGCAAGGTCAACAACAGCAGACATAGCAGCAGCTAATATTACTGACTAGTCCAACAGCAGTCAGCCCAGCTCGGCGTCTGTCTTTCAGCCTTTTATTTCACCAAGCTCTCACCAACCACTAAAAGTCAGTCCCAGATTTACTCTTGTCCGGCAGCTTCTTGCTCACTCACTCTCTCTACTGGGAAAAGCTGGTGAGCCAGGTTAAATTGCCCGCTTGCCCAGCTCCAGTTCTGGCACAACACTGGTTCTGCTCCCTGTTAGCTTTCCGCCATGCTCCAGGCCAGAAATCCTACTACTACTCCTACTACTCCAGTGACATTTTTCAAGGCATGATGGGACTCACAATGTTCAAAACAACAGGAGGCGAGATCTATGGAAAGCCCTGGAAATATCCCTGGAACACTCACATGCTCCTCTATAAAACATATCCAGCATTTACAGCAGATGCATTTGCCATGTGAATTTATGATCACACCATCATATAAGTTTCCGGACATGTATGGTATCAGTCTCATGTCGATCGATGGTGTTTCTGAGTAGGCTGAAAAGCAGCCTGAATCTGAAAACAATATGTAATGATTATTCCATAAACCTGCAAATAAGTTTTAACTGGCCTCGGGTTTAAATGGTGAAATGCAATCTGATTTTATTTTTCAGAGCATGAGTGGGAAATTCTTTGATCCAGCGGATGTCAGGTTCAAGGGCGCGGGAGCTGAGCCAACAGCGAGGTCAAGCAGAAAAAGAACAAGATGCCAAATTGCCATTGTGCATTTTTCAAATCTGTACCTGTCAGTAGCATCCTGATGTGAGTCAGCTCTCCTGCAGCGTTCGCCGGTAAAGACCCATCGAGCACAGAAAAAAACCCAAAAAACACAGCGATCGTTCCAGCAAAGAAACTGGCTTTGCTTTCACATCTTTGTTTAAAACAAGACCGCACAAAGCAAGTCTGAAAATGCAGAAAGAGTCGTCTGAGCTGCCAATAAAAGATCGATATGTTTTCTAGAAACATGATGCTTTAATTTAGGTGATTTGAGTTATATGAACATCAAAATTCTGATGACAAGACTGAATTCAAAGACTGTTAAATGCTGTCTGTGTTCCAAACTTTGTTTGACAAGAAAGGGAACTGATGCTTTCAACACAACACATCTGTGTGTTCACCTTCCATCAATAACCCTCAAAATGAAGAGAAATATTTCATGATTAAAATGTCAATGCAGCGCATTTAGCTACTGGCATGCCATCTTGATCAATGATCAAATAAACACCTGAGAATTCACGGCATTTGTCTGTTTGTCGACTGACAGCAAACATAAACACTTTCAAATACGTCTGTCACATGCTCATTAATCATATTTAAGAAAGAAAAAATCACCATGTTTATACCCCCATTGTACTGCGGTACATTTCACACCATTTTAATATTTAATGAAGTACTGGAAGACGATTCTCATTGAAGATTGTTTGTTTTCGCTTCAAAAAGACTGCTTACCATACCTGCTGCACATAATCGTGCAACATCCCAGAATTACAGCTGAGAGGCGTTCACACGGGACCAAATTATAGCTTGCATGTATCGACTGAATTCTGTGTCAGAACAAATTTCAGCACCTTTAATTAATAGCTGCGTGTGTACACCCTTTGCTGGTATTGTATCTTGGGCAACCAAATGCCTACAGAAGTCAATATCAGAAAGGAGGAGGATGAATTAGGAGATGATTGAGTTGAAAAATGCAAATTGGTTCAATGGTGCTGAAGGTTTGTGTGTGAAAATGATGCCCTGGATTCACACAATGATCTGAGAAGGGATTGGACACAAAGCTCCTTGATACATACATGGGTACCGACCTTTGAATACATCGCCGGCTCTGGATCTCATCTGCATATTTCTGATATCTTGTGTTTCTCATTCACTACCTCTAGCTCTCCTCATTATCTGATCCAAACTGAGAATCAAATACAGAAAACAGCCCCTGAAATATCCACGACGGTGACGTTTGAAGGAGAAAAATGTAATAAACTCGTGGGCTGAGCAGCGCGAAGGCAACACATATTTTTAATATTGTTTGCTAGCAGCCAGAATGTGTTCAGAAATTGATTCAGATGTCCACACTGTGTTGGAGGCTTTGCTTGCAGACCACACAAGATGGTATGAAAATAATGTTTGCTGGAGTGAGATCATAAAATGGCAGCGTGGACCAATCTGCAATCACTCCATCTCTTCCAGTAAAGCAGCAATGTCAACACAAAGCTAAAGCGAGGGACACACATGCTGAGAATTCAGTGCCGTCTGCTTCACTGTGTTTCACTTTAAAGTGGCACATTTAGGAGCCCTAAAGGGGCTCACCTCATTTTTATGGCACATACTGTATATTTGGGTACATTTATGACCCGAACCTTCAGCCCAGCAGCTTTGCTAAGGCTACTGACTTATTGTAGACGGGGAGATGTCTCATAAATTCTGATGTCCCTCTTCAGTCGGCATTGGGCCCACTTCATACCGGAGGAAAACAAACAAACAAAATAAAATACAAACAGACTGATTTGACTCTTGCTGGTGGCACATCTATTTTCCATTCAACAGATTTTTGGGCGAGCGCGTGTGTGCGGTTTTATGTGTGCGCCTGCTGGATGCAGCAGATGGAGAGAGAGAATTATCCGAATACCAGTATGGAAATGTGATAAATATTCCTGGAGATGAAATCATCTAAAGCTTTCCAACGCTGCAAGTCTAATTAGAGGATGGTAATTAATCACATGTTGCTACGGTTGTTCTGAATAAAAAAAAAAAAAAGTGCAATTTATGAGTCTGAGTGGGACTAAGCACTCTGTTTATTATTGATCACTGACAAAACTCAATGATCACCCTTTGGATAATCCTCAGAGGCTAAAACAGCTAAATATTAGAATTTCTTTTACTTTTTCTCATTTTTCAGAGCTTATAATATCGAGGGGGGGAAGTACTGTATACTGTGTTCCTTTATCCCCCCTATGAGCATCACACTTAAAGGGTACGCTAAGTATTATGAAATATTAATTAAGCTGCAACTGATTAGACAATATGTTGCTATCACATCATCAAATGGCATATGCTAATTGCGTATCCCCGGACTTCATTATAAACTCCTCTACAGTAATTCTAAACAAAGTTATGCCAGTGCTTCATCAGAGCAGCTTCCTAAGGGGCCTGGTGTAATTGTATCATCAACTGCAGCAAGTCTTATCCACAGATTCACTCCACCACATGGGGAGGCACTCCACGCTCCAGTCTGATAAGAGCAAGCCTCATCCTGAATGGAGCCATTGAGGAACACTGATGCAGAACCATTGCGGAAGCGAGGAAACTAGGCAGTGCAGAACCCATCCAGGCGTCTTGCTTTTTCAGAACGACATGAAGAAAATAAGTGTGAACCAATCATCAAGATCTTTTAGGTGGTAATTATTACAAGAAATTGTTGAGAAAGTGAAGAAGAAGAAAACATTGTGATCTATTTTCTGCCTAGTCTATTTAAATTATTGTTCCACCAGTGTTTATGACTTAAGAATATGTGAAAAAAATGATTTTCCATCTGTGAAAAAAGGAAAAGAAAATTGTCAGGATCATTTTTAAAGCTTCATTGTGTAACTTTTCTTCCATAAAATTAAAGATTTAAAATCATTGTTTTCTGCTTCCCCCCTCAAGTCTGATTTAGAGAGTCTCTGTGATTTACAGAGTGTCCTGATGGACAGGAAAGTAAAACTGCTGTGAACTACAGCTGCTGTTAGCTAATGTCAGCTCAGTTTGTTAGCTGGACTGTGTGTGTTTTGGCCTACTGGGAGGAGGAGGAGGTTTTTAGGCCTGTGGCACAGGGGAACTGCCAAAACTGGACCTGGGCAAGCGGGCAACGTAATCAGGTGGAGAAGAGGCCAAAGGGGAGACTGACAGAAGATGCTCGGAAGACAAAAGCTTGGTGAAATAAAACGCTGGACTAGTCAGCTGGCTGCTATGTCTACTAGTTCACTTGCTTGGTATTAGGCTGTATTAGCCAAGTTGTTGATTTGCATGTGATCGTGTTGATCATGCACGTGTACAACTGTCCATATTTACCACAGTCAGATTACACTCTGAAACTGGGCGCACTACATCGTAAAAAAAATCAAAATTTCACAAAATGCTGTTTGTTACAGTACCACTGCTCCATTTCCCAGTGGAATTAAAAACATTAATGCTTTCTTACTGGTATGTTTTATATTGTGTAACATTTGTAGTGTAGTTCTTGTAGTGAATATTACAAACACAAACAAGTAAATAACAAAACATATTCTGGTAAAACTTTCTTTTTCCAACTATTTCCCCAAATAGAAAATAATAATTATAATAATAACGAGCTCAGATTATCCTGCCAAAACCTATTTCCACCGTTTCATGAGCCATAAACAAAGGAGAGAGAAACTTGATAAAATGGATCACCAGGATGTTTTATTTTTCTCATTTACCTCTCAGGGCTTCTGCTTTGGCACTGGACATAAATTGAGAGGAGCGGACACGTCCAATTTTGATGTAATTCCAAGGGATACTGGTCGTGCTGCATTTACAGGCCACAACAGCTCAAATTGATGGCAGTGGGGAGGAGAGCTTGAACAAAAACGTGAGCCTTGTCCAAATTGTACAATATAACTTAATGAAACATACTTAAAAAGCATACAGACTACTGCTTGATTTCTGAGTGCGGTGTTGATCGACACTATTGTCACATAGCGCAGAATACATAGGAGAGTTAGTTCACAGCAGGGAAAAGAAGACAAAAAGGGAGGACCGTGGTGAGACAGCTTCAACAATTGCTCAGATAACAAAAAATAAATCCTTTCTTTTCAAAATGGAAATTGGCAGCAATTTTCCAATGTTGCAGTTTGATTTCATTGCAAAGCTGCTATAATTTCATGCTTGTACAAAACAATGAAGTACACGCGTTTCTTGTAAATTACCTGTAATGGCAGAAAAAAGCTCATTGCCAACAGGAATGCAGTATAGCAGATCATGTATAGACAGACCGGTCGAATTCCATACCACACTGTAATTTTACTAAAAAAACTAAAACGCTTAATTTCAAGGGTGCTGTTGGTGGGCACTATTGTCTTGTGATGCATTCATCACAATCACCAAAACATGGAGGTATTTTCAGCTGCAAAGCCAATTAAATTGATTGTGAAGAGCGGTAAGGGAGAATTCTGCACTCCAGAAAACAGAAAATAACTGGAAACATTTTGCCTTTCATTTGTGGAGTTTAATTGGCAGTGACATTCCAGCACTGACGTCTGTTTTTATCCATATAAGACTTCAGCATTTAGACATGTTGGTGCACTAACTAAAAAAGTATAATACTACAAAGAAGAGTGACACTATGTCATGTATATACTGAATACATTTAATATGTGGTATGGATTTATTTGACATTTCAATGTTTTACATCACGTTTTGTTTCTATTCACATTTAACGACATCCCAACTTTTTTGGAAATGGGTTGTATAAACAGTTTTGAGTGAAGCCACCTGTATTTCTTCAGGTGAACAAGATCGTTCATTTACGAAACACTAACGAGCTGTTGACAGTATGGAGAACAGTAGCGGTCGGTTTTAATTGTTCCAGGGTAATTAGATGCTATTTTCTTCACACCCAGCTCATAGATTCAGAGATCCATTAGCATTTATGTGCTGCTGTTAGGAAGACGTACTAGGGATGCTGGGGGCATTTCTAAGCAGTGTGTTGTTGCTACATTAAAGAGAGTATAAGATTTTAGAATGTGTTTTCATTTGAACCCCACAGCGGGCCAGGTGTTGCTGTTCCTCCTTTAAAACAGACTGCACTGCCATCAAACCCTATAGATAAGCTACTGAAAGCAGTGTTTACCCTCTGCACTGAGCAAACTCAGAATTCAGTTCAATTTATAAACGTATTGACTTTATTGTCTTCTGCCACAATAAGGTGGACTTGTGGCTCAAGATAAGAATTATAAATAATGGTAAACAATAAAGCACAGTGCCCTGACATTGCTTGGAGGTGAGGCTTTACTGTAGTGCTTGTGAATCCTTATTTACAACTATCAGCCTCGATGGTGAAATCTGTGTGGGCTGCCATTAAAGGTGTTTCAATGTGCTGTTTACCCCATCTCCCCATTTAATTAACTGTCATTGATTTGTGTTGACTAGGTGCGGTTTATGTACCTTTTCTCCTCTTGTAATTTCACCATGTTTCCACTCTGAGTGATTGGTGCTGTGCAGATGCACCCAAATTAATCTTGCATTTAAGAGCGATTCTCTCGCCCAGCAGAATGCAATCGCTAAGATTAGTTTTGTTTTCCACCAGGCTCAGTCTGGCCCAATGCAAACCACCAATCATTTTCATTAGCAACACCCGGGTTGCACGTGCATGCCCTCGTGGCCTGTTGATTGGATATCTTATTAAAATTAAGGTAATGGATTGCTCATGATTTATCAATGCCTTCCAGTGGCCAGAGTTTTGAATAGAAATTGAGGAATAATCAGAATTTCCATTTAGCTGTCTGATAAACGTAGGAAATGTGCAATTTGGAGGAAAATTAACCATTATCAGCGTGAGACCATCATGTACTGACTCTAAAGGCCACAACGGGAGTCTAACAGCCCAAAAAACTTTTAGAGTTTGAGTAGAGAAAATGTCAGCTGTGCCCCGCTATACAGGCTGTGGACATTATGTTCACTCCTTTGTCACCTTTAATTACCCAGGTACTGTTTATTCAGAGGGATCACATGCTGACTGTATAATGAATGCAACACCAGAGCTGTGATATACGTATATGTACACCCACCCCACACACACATAGACATATGGTGTCTGATTCATGGGCAGCATCAGGAGAGGTAGGAGTCTTATAGCAAATGTGTTAACTATATATATATATATATATATATATATATATATGATTTTTTTTAACTGCCCAACGTTTCTCATGTTGGATACTGTGTTAGAGCCTTTTTCAAGAAAGTATTTGTCTTCAAAGATTTCCTTTATGCTTTTGCTTTGTGGTAGCCTCTGTTTGGCTCCATGTACTCGCAGCGTTTGACAAGCTTTTGAGCGTGGCCTTTTGTAAACAGTATAAGGAACTGTAACCTGTCTCTGTTGTTGTTCAATCATATTTTCAAACGGCGGCCCAGTGGTCCGGTGATTAGCACTGTCACCTCACAGCGAGAAGGTTCCTGGTTCAAACTGCCGGGGGACTTTCTGAGTGCAGTTTGCATGTTCTCACAGCACAGTCCAAAGACATGCAGATTTATATTGACTCTAAATCTCCCCTTAGGTGTGCATGTGTCATTATATGTCAGCCCTGTGATGAACTGGCAACTTGTCCATGGTGTACCCCCGCCCATTGCCCATTTTGCTGAAAGGATCCAGCCCACCACAACCCTGGTAAGGATACAGGGTTACAGAAAATGGATGAATAAATGACTTGTACTCTAGAATTTGTCCATCAAAGAATGAATGTTTCCTAGTGAGAGTCTTGATCATGTGGTTTTCTTGTCCTGAGCTGGGTGTGGAAAGGATCCAACAAAACTGTCTGTGTCTTGGACTCACAGGGGAAAAACATGTTGTGGTTGTTGCTGGGCTTCACTGCTAGCCCTAGTTTAGACAACAGACGTGATAATTATCTTCACCTATGACCAGTTTAACTGGAGCGCTTGCCTTGTTTCTAACTCAGCCTAGATTCAACTAACTTCTGGAGCCTTCTTAAAATAAGGATACAGTGAATTGGCATTTCAGCCTCTTTTAGAGATGTTTCAGTGTTTCTCTTGTTCTTTGTTACCGGTTGTTTCTGCTCTTCAGTGGCATGCCTTTATTGCAGTGTAGAAGCCATTAAAGCTGCTCTCTGCACTAATGCGTAGGGATGAAGAGGATGCATTTGACCCGACCAACCTAAGTAACCCAACTGATTGTGCATTTACATCACTCTAGCTTGAGTTTGCATTTCAAACCCACCTCAAGTGGAAATTCTCCTACCTGAGTGGCAGAAGAGGAGACTTCGGCTGAACTGGTGTTTTCCACAGCTCAAATCTACTTTGTTATCGTCAAGGAAGGTCATTATCTGCACACATCTCGGCTAAACTGTTTTTCACTCTTCTCCTCAGCCTGCATTTTCTTGCAAGAGACATGCAGAGCTTTAAAGTCCCCCAGAGGTTCATTCAACTTAACCGTGTTTCCTTTGACTTCATTAAGATATAAGTTTTAATCAATCATTAAACTCTTCATAACACAGACGCGCCGCTGCCTCATCCATGATTTTAAGATAAGTTACTTCTGCTTCAACAGAAGCTTGTACTCAGAAATAAATCTTTAAAACATGTTTCAAAAAGATCAGAAATAGTTCCTGTTGTTCCTCATATCTATATATCTCATTGTCTAGTTTCATTAGTCGCTTAACACAAAAATCTGCTGTACAATTTGTTTCAGTAGGTTTCTTTCAAACAAATAGTCCTTTCAAAGTGTTTGCCTTGAAATCACATCACATACCTCCAATGAAGTGTTTTTTTTTGTTTGTTTGTTTACTGTGCTACGCATCAGTCGGCCAAGTGTTTTTTCCTTTGACACTCATTCCAATCTTCCTTTTATTCTTACCACATGGAGGGGATGTGCACAGTAGGTCTGTAGTGATACACTCATCTCATGAAACGATACGATACACGATATTCAGCCAACGATACGATCCGATATGATTCCATCATTTTCTGAAAGATTTTAAAGGGACAGAGTGATTTTGGTGACATCTTGTGTGTGCACTGACTTGGATTGAATTAATTGGGCAGCGAGCAGAATGCCGGGCGCAACATGGGGGATTTGAATGGGACTTAATGTATCGATACTTGTGGTTGAAAAATCGATACTTTCTGGGGAAACAAAATATCTATATTTGCGGATGCCATTCATCTACTAAGGGTGAGGTCAATGGCAGCATCAGCTGTCATTCGCCTTCTCCTTACCACGTGCTATGTGCATGATCTTACAGGATAGCGCCTTTACAATGTGGAAGAAGGTGATGGCAAAAATGCAGAAAATAGTTATAATAGTGATAATACTCATCTAATTTGGTATTTTGTCATAAAAATATACATCTAACTAAGAACGCCCACATCAGTTTGCATTTGAGTGGACCGTATATTGTAGGTTTGAAAATGATCCATAGCTGAGGCCTGGCAGACAGTCACAGACTGATTTTCTTCATCAGTAAACAGAATTATTAGCGGCAGAGAGTGATGGCAGTGATATTTCTCCCTGAATGAGACAAGTAGGCCTACAGGTACTATGTACAGTATAATTATGGTAAAAATAGATAACTAGAACAATTAAGATGGAAAACCTAGATAATAACTGGATAAAACATAATAACAACATTAGACTACATTAAGCAGTGATAGTGAAAATGGACTATATAATGTTGCTGAAAGTCCTCTTTACTCACCGGCCATTTACTAGCTATTCATATTTATTTGATCACCCTGCATTTTGCATGAAATTGAAAGCTTTCCTGAGACGGCTAAATAACTCAGACCTGTCTGTGTTGATGTGCCAAATTTGCTGGAGCTGCCTCCTAATGCCTGTCAAATGTGGCCCACCTGTGCTCACTTAGTCATTCTCAAAAGACTCGAAAATGGAGGCAAAGTCATTTGCATCAAAAACTGTGATAACACTTGAATAAGTGAAAAATCCTTCATAACCTAAAGATAAAAATGGGACCTGTCAACGTTTGTCGTTTCTATTTTCCTTTATTTATTTATTTGTTACTTTTTTTGAAACATGACTCTCTTTTATGGGCAGATGGTTTCGAGGTTCTCAGAAATGAAGACAACAAATGACTACAGTACTGCATGTGGACCTTTTTTGTTATATTTGTGTGTTACATGAAACAATGGCCTTCCTACAGTATAGTGTGCTTTGTTGTTCAGGCACAAAGGGCTGATTCAGAGCCTCATATGAGCCAAAGGCAAACAAACCAAGAGCTTGTTACTTAGCAGCCATCACTTCCCACCAAAGCACGAGTACAAAAATGACATACATGCATGTACTGGAGACAGAGATCAACGAGCTTCGCATGGACACTATGATGATTGAGTGTTTGGTGTGATGGTGGGCTGGCAGTCAATATGACATTCCATTATCCCTACATGACACATTCTATCCATGGTGGCATTACTTATCTAAAACATTATCGGGAAAACCCTTTAACCAAATAACTAAAGGCAATGCATGAAGAATTTAAGATGATTTAACTCTGTTTACTCATCCATCCATTCATCCATCCATCAGTGTTATCTGCTTATCTTTTAGATGGACACCCGAGGCTGGACGCAATCCCAGCTGACACTTACGACGTGATGGACCTTTGATAGGTTCACTAATTAATCACAGGATCGACACAAAGAGACACACACCATTTGTGCTCGTATTCACACCCACAAGTAAGACTTACTACAGTGTAACACCACCCTGATAAATATGGACATCTGTACTTACATTACAAAACGCCTTACAGAGGAATGAATCATACACAGTCGCATCATAGGCACAACCTTCGGGAGCAATTTGAGGTTCAGCGTCTTGCCCAAGGACACTCTGACATGCAGACTGGAGGAGCTGGGGATCGAACCACCGATCATCTGATTAGTGGACGACCCTACCAGCCACAGCCGCCCCGTATTCGTTATGATTTATGATGATATTACTTATGATCAAAAACTAGCCTTTCGGCCACTTTGCTAACAGACAAACATCAAGAAAGTGCAACACCACAAGACACAGCCGGCCAGCTGGGCATCAATCTTTCAGCCCTAAAAGTCAGTCCCAGATTTACTCTTAGATACAGGCTGCTGGTTACATTGCCTGCTTGCCTAGCTACAGATCTGGCTCCACTCCCTGTCAGTAAATCTCCTCTTCCGGATGTGGACACTCCCCTGGTCCTCTCATGCTCAAAGCCCAGCTAACAAACTGAGCTAACATTAGCTAATAGCAGCTATAATTCACGGCAGTTTACTTTTTACCGTCCATCACAAAAGTTGATGCGCATCAGCCGGAGACATCAGAGGGAAAACCAGAAAACATTTTCTCTATAAAATATGATCCAGTTTCACCAAAATCAATGAAATAGTTGGTGGTGTGTGACTCTGGGTGATTGTACCCGGAGCACAAAGTTACATAGTGCAGAAACAGGTGTACAGGGCGCTGTGTGGGAACGACAGAGACACCATTCACCTGATTACAAGCCATCACAATGATCTAAAAGCTGTTATTTTATGGTGGAAAAGTTACACAATGTCGCTTCACAAGCCAGACTGAGGGCCCGTGTTACAAAGGTCATTATGTTCTTTTACTCCATGCAACTCCATCTATCTGTAAAGTAACAACTTCAGATGACCCACATTTTGCTGAACACATTGGTCATTTGATGATATGAATCAGCATGTCAGTAATTTGAGGCCTTGATTTTCCAGGATTTTTTTTTTTTTTCTTTTTTAGGCCGAGATAATGACGGCAGTGGAAATTATTAATGTGAGCTTTCACAGCGTTTTGCATGCAAATTTCATCGGAGGCTCATCTCAGCATGGAGACCCATTCAGAGAAGGCACAAGCTCCAATCTGCAAATTTGAGAGAGACATAGACTTCATTAATCCTGCAAATGCACCGAATGTGCCACGGTAGCGATTATCCTCTCTGCTTAAACATAACCTATTGCACATACAGCGATGCACGGCAAGTAATGCCCTTTAAAAGAGGTCGGCTTGACTAAAAACAGCTCGAGTACAACAGATGATAAGATGAATGTTTTAAAGTATAAACAGTTCCCAAGACTGAAAGAAGCCATTAGATTGTATATAGAAAGAGCGAAGATGGGCTGCTTATATATCATTTTATCATCACCCAGAACCATAACTGACACACACAAAAATACGCTCACACACACACACACTGCATGGCCTGTACCCAAGTCATTAAAAGCCACTCTGGAGTTACAAAGACGCTTATTCTTGTTATACTGTGATCACCTCAGAAATTGTCAGCACTTTTGCAGTAAACCTGCATCAGCTGTGGCTTGCTTTTCACTTCTCCTCTGAGCTAAATTGATCCATTAGTGTAACCAATTGTTCAGAGAGTGCACTCATTCATTTCTCTGGTCTGCGGCAGTTACTGTTTCAAGGAGTGGAAAAAGGCAACGAAATAAACATCACTCCACACTCTAAGGACCACGCTAACTCATTCTGGCATCTTGTATTTTCCCTTGCATATAAACGTTAAAACTGCTATGCACCGAATTCTGTCGAGTGTATCTGGTCAAAATTGAAGGCGCATTACCTTGAATCCAGGCCCTGCGAGCTACAAAACACTTTTCTCTGGCGATGCATGACATTAGCTCAATAACCAGCATAATACGTCACTGGAGAAGAGTTAGAGGCGACTCACAAGCGGCTCGTGACGCGGTGAGTTAACTGCACAACATGAAGGCCACGTCTGGAAGCTTAATAACTCCTTGACGATGAGAAACGCCATACGATAAAGGCGAGAAATACCGTGGTAATAATTACAGAAACAGAGAAGATCAGTGAAGTCAGTGAAGCATCATAACATTTCTAGGGAAGTTGAAGGAATGAGTAATGAATGAACACTAAGAATTTGAGCAGTACAAACTGCAGAAATGAATGGGAGGTTTATTAACATTAACATCAATGAATGTGTGATCAAACTGCAACAGATTTCAAGGTCCATAATTATTCCTGTACAGTAGACATACCTACACAAAGAAAGAAAAATAAATCTTATGTTAAGCTCCCTCGATAATAGCTCTGGAATGTCAGCTTTAATTATGGCAAGACAGGTGTTCCGTAAGCCTGGTAAATGTTTTGACACTGAGCAGATGTGACGGCTTGAACTAGCTTTGAATTCCTGTGTAAATACGACATGGAGAAAAACACGCTATGTGCATGATCCTCAGACAGATGAACGTGTTCGTGTAATCATTTCACAAGTTTGATGCCATTATGTAAAATAATCATTTTCTAAAAAGTTTTTTCAGGTTGAACTTGTTCACCTCCTGCACATCACCATCAATCAAAAGCTTTCTGGGAAAACACACGAGGAATATTACAGTCAAGAGGAATGATGGAAGTAGCTACTGTGCATGCAGCAAATTCAAATGATGTGCAAAATTGTCATCATGAGGATAATTTCACATTTCATGAAAAATGATGACCGTTATTCTGGGGCTCCTCAGTATGGACAAATTGTTGCTATGATATAGAATCCATAAAAGTTGCTTGTGAGCACAATGTTTCCTCTTATAAGCAATGAATTAAAATAATCTGTTCAATATCTGGCCAACATGCTCTCCAGTCATCCAACAAAGAGAGAATTATTTGTATGAAGAATCTGGTGTGAACACACAAAGGTCGTCGCTGAACATCGGTCATTGATGCTTTCCTGTTTGGTCACATTCGATGACACTGATACTATAAATTAAGGACAAAGTTTGCTTGTGCTGTGCTGTGCTGTGCTGTGCTGTGCTGTGCTGTGTTCACTCCTGATACTGCACGTTGTGATGAAGATGAAGATGTATCTGAATCAGCTGATAATAAGGTGTATGGATTACTTTGTGCCAAGTAATGGTAATAATTCTGAATCATAACTGTAGCATGAGCTACATCGCATTAAGTTTGATAAATGTGCAAAGAGCTATGATGTGCGTATAAACATAAAATCTAAAAGGCCACTGTGATATTCTGAATGATGCAATAATATTTTAACTTGTAGCTCAAAGTTAAATAAGTACTACATCTCTTTACATCATAAATAAATAAATTTAAATATTCTTGCAAATTTCAACTGCTTTCAGAAAATTCTCGGCATCAGGAAAGTAACAAAAAGAATCAGGTAGCAGCAGCGCTGGATAAAGGACGTCTCATATTTCATTTGGGCGCTGTATTTACACTGATTTCCTGTGTTGCCTTGTGTTGGCTCATATGTCAACTATTCAAAGTCAGAGTGTTTGCTGGGTACACTAAAGGGTGCAATCTGTTAAATTTACACAGACAGAATCTAGTTCACCTGGCGCAGGGAAGTATACTCTGTTAGTTGTTAGCTCAAGACTGATTGCCTCACAAAAAAAAAAAAAAACTTCAGTCCATCACTCGACAGCTATTTGCAGACTGACAGCGTGCCTTCAGAGAAGACTAAGTATAATTTGATCTGGTTACCAAATGCAATTATGCTTGATCTTGTTTTGGAAAGTACAGAGTGTAAATCCATTTAGTATATCTTGAGAAGTACGCTGAATCCTTGTGCACAGGTCAGCATGTAGCTGCAGCTACGGTGTGTGCTAAGAAACATTATGTTAAAGAAACAAGGAATGTTCCCAATTAAGTTCTTTTCCTAAATTGATAAATGTTGCTAAAATTAATGTCAAATGCTAATTAAATATGTCCTACCACTGCAAGCAAATGTTTTTGGTCTTTTTCGTAACGTTTCCTCGTTTAATATCAAATGCATGGCAGCCTGATCCCATGATCTCAGCTTGACTGGTGGTTATCTTTTATTCTCATGTAAACAGACATCTCAAGCAAATCATTTTTTTTTCCTTCTCTTCATCCTAAATTGATGTGCCTGTGCACTCTGCCCTCTCACTGGAATACCCGGTTTGAATAGACACGGATTGAAAAGATGATTTAACACAGGAGTCCTCACAAATGAAAGCGCTCAGCACTAGTGTCACAAAAATATGCAGCCGGTGTTGATCCTCTGGTTCCCGTGTCAGGCTGCACGGCTCTCTCTCACCCAGTCTTGTTTAATAGGGTATCTGGAGAATCGCTGGGAAATATCTCCACATACTTTCCATCTGCAGCCCCCGTTTAATCTCCAAATTAGTGTTTTGCACAATCGACTGCTGCCCTTGTCATTAGAAAGCATTCTTGCAACTAACAGGTGAATTGACTCAATAAAGGACAACAACAAATCTCTGTCATTTCAAGGCTGGCTAACATGGACTCCCAGGAATAGATTTACAGCCAAAAACATATTTGTATAACGAGTACAGTTGTGTTGTGCACAAACGAAACACGCTGGTTTCAGGTAATAATAAAGTGCATTATTATTAATATTTAAACTATGCGATCGGTGTAAAAAATGAATGAATAAACAGCTTTCGATATTATATAAACCTGCGGTGAGCAACAGCCTCTGAATAATGCTTGAAAATGTTGACATGGATATTTTAATTATTGACCTTTGCACATGTCAGAGCAGCATGTAAACCAGGCTGTGCATTTGTGTAATGACAAATAGCTGCAGAAAATAGGTCACTGACATTGCACACATTTTAATGTTTGCTTAGGTTTGTTTTTAATGGGTGCGCTTCTAATTGCACTGCCTGCTCTAACAACAGAGATTCACTACTTCACCTCCTGTCTTGACAATGAGCCACATTAGAAACCTGATGAACTGTAGATCATCGGGGCAACAGGTCAGCCAGAAAGCACCCGCCCCTCTGCAGCACAGTGCAAAGCAAAGCAGAAGGCGTGCGGCAGTGCTCTTCCTGTTTAACCTTCATGTCAACAGGCAGATGGTCACCACACCTCAAGACTCCCAGCACAACAATGAAATATTCAATGACCCTCTCTCCATGATGTTAGTAACGGACACAATGCTACTTCAGTGTATATCCTGCTCAGTCTCAGCCTTAATATAACCCTCACAAAGCCAAGAAGTAACCTCCACGCATCATTAGAAGACAGATTATGTGGCTTGACCTTGTCTTGTGGAGAGATGTTAGATTAATGTCACCTTAACGATCTTCACTGTTCATCTAATCTTTGAGCATTTGTTTCAAAAGGAGGAGAAACCTTTACTTAGTTGGCACACGGAGTCCTTCAGTCATTATGAGGTGAAGTGAGGAGAAGTCGTGCGACTGCGCGAACAGAAGGGAGAACCTCGAGGGAGGGAGGACATAGAGAGCAAGCTCAAAAAACTCTTATGAAATTAAAGTTTCAGAGAATTTGTGGTTTAGATCAAAATGACTGAAACAGACTGGCAGCTTCATCGATGGCTTACCAGCTGTCTGAAGTTTGGTCTGTAAACTGAATACACTGAACTGTTTACCAGCCTTCAGACCAGAGGAAGGAGAGAGGCTGGAGATCAGATGAGTTTTTCTCTGGATGGAACATTGTTCAGGAGAGTTTATACAGTGTTTAAATGTCAACGTGTCACTTCCTGTGAGGAATTAAGTGCTCGTACCAAAAGGAGAATTTCACTGGGGCCAAAAAAGGCTGATTATATTTGGTCTCTTTTAATAAAGAGGGCACACTCTCTTCTGTTCTTTTTACAGCTTCAATATTAAAGTTAGGCTGAGAAAAAAAAATCCTGCAGGCTGAGAAAAAAAAATCCTGCAGCCTCGCGCAGCTTGAATAAATATATATATATATATATATATATATATATATATTTTTTTTTTTTTTTTTTAAGATCTCAGTGGGATTTTAATGAGAATACTTGACCGCTCAAACATTTGCACTACCTGCTAGTTTACTTGTAAGAGAGCAGCAGCTCTGTCCACTGAACACACGTCCTCAGCTGCTCAGGACAAACTGCAGTGTGTTTGTCTGTTGTCATGTTTCATATTTTCTATCCACTTTGTTTTACTCGTGACAGCTTTTACATGTATAATTATTATAAATATTCTGTTTTGCTAAGCCTCCCACTCACTTCCAGACGACATAGACGACAACCCTTGGGACTCGTAATTCAGTCAGTATCACAGTGAACAAGAAGTTAACAACTGTGGAGATGAATCATAACAGTAACATTAAGTATTTACAGTCCGAATGAAGCTCTACTTAGACTTTCATACTAATATGCAGTTTTGATGTACCTTCACTGTATTATATGAGTTGTGCCTCAGCATTCCAGCCCTTCGGTGCGGTGTCTGGCTGCCGCATTAACTGGCTAAGTAGGAATCTGCAGCTTTCACTCGTGTGTTTTAGCTGCGATGGCAGCCGGCAGCCCTCCAGCTGTCAGACTCCGATATTGCTGCATTCACACCTCTCACGCCTAACATTTTGCATGCTATCAGCAGGAAAAGGTGAACTTTCGCCGCATTGTGCTTTACTTGGCTGAACCATACCTATTCTATTCCATTAAAGCTAATCTATCCATTCCCCGGCTCAGCCCCCGGTGAGTTACGCCGGGCTGTTATGTCAGCCGCTGTGGTGAAACACATGGCTGACTCCTGATGACATTAGAGACATATTTGTGGAGTCAGAATAGGGCTAACTCTACAGGTATGCCTTCCTATTTTACACTGAGTGACAGCGAGGGGATAGAGGTATGCTAATGTGACATTATCCAGGGTGTACTCTCTCTCTCTCAACACACCTACACACACACACACACACACACACGCCTAGATTAGGGTAGAGAAACTGTTACTGATTAATCAACACTGCTCTTTTGCAACAGACATGAAGGCTTTTGTGTAAATGAGCAAGTTATTTCGGTAAAGTCGGAGGCATTTGCTTGACACGTTGCGCCTCTTCTCAAAGCAAAAATCATCTGTATCATCTGTCGACGTGGCAGCTTCGCAAATGCCATCGGCTTGGCTAGTATTCCTTAAGGATCAACCACTTTCTCTGTGTGAGTGACTCAACTGAGAGACACACTAGGCTGTGACTGCTGCGCCGCTTGCCGCTAAGAGAGCTGTTCAGTATTCATGTCTTCTTTTTTTTGTCATCTCGCAGTCAATTCCACTCTAAGATCTTGTCTGTCTCAGAGCAGTGAGCACCTGTGTAGCACCGCTGCTCTAAATGGAGTGCCTGTCATAGGTGAAGCGCAGTCACCCTTCTTGTAGACACCTTTGCATTCGCTTGTGTGTGTGTGTGTGTGTTTTGTGAGTACATTTGTACCTGCGTATGCGTCTTCACATCTGACTGAGGCTCATGGTGGACGATTAACCACGTCTGGTAATTTGGCAAGAATTCACTCAATTAGCTTCTTCCCATTACACTAACGAATCATTTCAACAGCATCGCCTTGTGCATTAGCATAATGGCTGTGCCAATGGAGCATACTGTATTAGAATGGAAAGATTTTCTCTGTGCACTCAGATACCTGCCTCTTAATTTTTTTGCAGTGTTGTTTCTGATCATTTCTTCTCATTTGAATCTACATTGTAAAGATTTCAGCATGAGACCCCCCCAGACACGATATTTACCGCTCTGGTAAGAACAACAGAGCAGGGGTTACAATGCTCCTTTGTGTCGTGCAGCGGAGGCATCTGACTCATGGCTCAAACATATTCTGATGCTGATATAAAGCAAAGCAAAGTGCCCTTATTATATGTCCAAAAGCAGAGCCAATGCAGCCTCTATGATGGACGAGGTTACAATGCTTGAGAGAAAACAGAAGCACAATAAACAATCCGATCTGGTAAAAGACAAGAGGCCCGAGCAGAATGATAAAGAAAAGCTGACATGCTGACATGTTTTCCCATGCAGACATATTCTGAGTCTCCCTCACTGTGAGATGATGCAACAGTTAGAACAGGCTTGTGCAAAGACTTAGTGCTACACTGAAGAATGCGAAAGCACACAGGAAACATAAAAACAACAGTGATGATTTGCAGTTGTTTTCGAATGATTTCAAGTCGTTCATTTTCATCCCGATGAGCCGGTGCTAACTGAGCAGTGCTTGACTAACTGCCTGTGTGCTGGACGGTACGATGGTTTGAGAGATGTATCTGGAGTTGCATCAGGCCTGCACGTGCACATACAGCACAGCAGCCGCAGCATCACTACTTTACCCAGCTCTGAGGTATTATACTATATAATACTACTGTTTACCAGAGAGCTGAAGTGCTCGAGTAAGTGACCATCAGAAAATTTCTAATTCTATCTTTCAAAACTATTTCTACAATCTTCCATCATTGCTACAAAGCAATGTAATTATTATAATGGAACCAGTGTAAAATTACAACTAAAAGCTTGATGGAGAATGAAGAGTAAGCTGAACATTTTTAGATACTAAAAGTAAATGTCTAACAACCAAAGAACAAAGTTTGTTCTGGAGATGTCATCCTCCAGACTGCTGATCGGTTTACAGTAGAGAATCCAATTTCAACATATTATCAGTACCAGTATGAGTCCTTAAATTACTGCATGCTGTACACTGTTGAACCAATACAGCAAAGCAAAACAGACATTTGACAAATAATTTCATGTTGTCTTCAACTTACAGACAGTAAAAATCTGTTTTTTTGAAACAGTTGCACTTTGAATCCCAGATGGTTTTCTTTACTCGCCACTGGGAACAAGTGAGATCAACAGCTTCTCAACCAGCTAGAAGTATGTAACATTGAAGCAAAGGGAAGTAACGTTGTTTTCCTGCATATGCAGCAGATGCTGTCTTGACACCAACACTATTTGCAGTCAGTAGAAATCTTAAATGGAGTTAAAGAGGCCTCCAGTGCTCCGAGTTTGTACCATTTTAGCAAAAGAGGCCGCTGTGACGAAATCCCTAATCTGCAGCGCTGGTGCCACATTCAATGAGCGACTATAAACACAGAGCACGAAATATGTCACGGCACATTTGTAAAAAAAAAAAAATATATATATATATATATATATACCAAAGCCAGCAGCTAGAAATAGTTCAGAAAAAAAATGTAAATAAAATAAAGTGAAGTCACCAAAAACAAGTCAGTGTGACACATTAATGTTTGTATGTCACATAAGAGCATGTTACAGAGGGTAAGCAAATGATTCAGGGTATTAAATTTGGGTCTCACCAGAATAAAAGCATAAAGGAAAGACTAGGAGTGCATGAAATGTCATCAGGATATCCAAATCACATCCAGCTTGGAGCCAAGGTCTGTAATTAAAAACTCCATGATTTCAGAAAAAGTACTGCAGCATGCCAGGTGGCAGCACAGCCAGTGCTGGATGGATTTATAGAGAACCATTCTCTGGGGTGATTGCTCAACTAATATGATATTTATTGCTCACTGGGGACTTTTAAGTCATGAATTACTACGTGATTACCATTACTGATTGTTGGATTTTAAGTGACATTGTTCTTTTGGGATGAAATACTGATTCTAAAAAGTCCCAGTCGCTTTCATTGTAGCTACTGCACAATAAAGACATGAAAGGATCTACATGCGTTTTCTGTGCATCAGTTTGGTGGAAAATAATGGCACGACCTGCATCAAGCCATTCCTATTCAAGCCCCGAGTATGACCAATCTGAGGAGTCATTGCGTGCGTGTATCAGTGCTTACGTATTAATGTCTGAGGACTGGTGAGATTTATCTACCGGCGTGCCCTCACAAGACACAATCTAATCCTCCATTAATTGCACTGATTGGTAGCTCATATTCAATTTGAACTCAATTAGGCCATGTGACACGCAGCCAGACGGAGTCAAACACAAATGCAGTGACTTCACCTCAGAGCCAGTGGCTGCGACGTCGACTAAGAGACAGCCGAGTCGATGCAGCGAAGACCCACGCGGCCATGAGTGGTTGCCAATTAAGGTGCGGCAGTTAGAAGGCGAGCCTGCTCATAACGAAGACGTACGGCATCATTGCCGGAAGTTATGGTCGTGATTTGTGCATCACAAAATATTTCTGAACAATGAAGGCGACCTGAGCTGCAAAATGTTTTGGCTCAGTCAACTTCATTAGCAGTCTGCTCATCACTATAAAAATACACTTTTTGTTGTCAAGACTTGAGATAAACATTTCACAAACGAACATACCTAATTATGTTACATATTAAGTTACACGTTTTTAATTGATTGCAAATGTTGAGCTGAAAAAAGGTTTTTAATTCATTTTCTGGGATACTTTTTTTCAAAGATTCTCCCATGAGCTTTTGCCTTCACACCGCTATAATCTGCATTTGAAATGAGGCAGTGCTGACTGTCGGTGGTTATAACATTGGGTGGATGTTGCTCAGTTGGTAGCGCGGGTTGTTCACTGTTCATGGGGTTAAATCCTGGCTCCTTCTGTCACTGTGTTCCTGAACCCCTGATGGTCAGACCAACACTTTGCATGCTATAGCAGCTTGTTGCCATGATTGTGTGTGTGTGTGTGTGAGAGAGAGTTTCTCTCTGTGAATTTAAAACTGAGAAACTGTGTGCTGTCTCTTCAGGGTGCTGATGTTTTGACAGACAGCTATCTGCATATTTTAAGGTGGTATTTATGCCATTGCAGGGATGACATTTTCTCTGCATTAGAAAATGTGTTCGTGATTTCTGTTTAATTATGATTTTGTCTGACTTACTTCTCTGTAACTCATTGTTATTACCGATCTTAGCCAGGATAGTATTGATTAAATTAACAGTGCCAGGACTTCCTCACCTCTTGCACCATTGCATACTGCTGCTGTCACTAAGGTTCAGTGCAACTCACACCTCCAGTATGGGTGGTGCACACAGTGCTAACACTGAACCCTTCCTTTATGGCCACACACTAATTTTCGCCTTAAATATTGACATAGATGTCACATGGGATCTAGCAGTAGTTATATCATGTTATCAGGACAAGATGAGACAGGCTTGTGTTGCAGAGTACAGACACTTATTTCAGTTCCAATTCTAGCACTCCGAAGAGCAAGAAAACACAATTCGGTATGTCATCTGCAAACACTTTGCGTCTCAGCGCTCCCACAAAGAACAAAACAAATGCACTTCATTGCACCAACCCAAAACCCTGTCAAAACTACCAGAGTGCTTTCAAACGCACCCCGCTATTGTAATCAAGATGTGGGCAGATAAAAAAGGAGGAAAATAGTGTGTAACATTCTGACATTTGATTTTCACTCAGTGTGTGTTAATACAGAGAAGCAAAGGCCCCGTCAGTATAAAGGCTGGGTACTGTACCAGAGCCGCGTGTGTTGTTGAATGTGATACCCCGAGGCAGTCCACTTTCAATCAGCCTGAGCAATTTGTTTCACTTACCTACAGAGAGAGAGAGAAAAGAGAAAAAACAAACAATTATATCATGCATTCAGTGTGTATGCTGCATTAGCAAGAGGAGTGGATTCATTCATTCATTCATTGCAGTCTCCTTTGGCACTGACTGGCCAAAGGGGACTCGCAATTTGATTAAATTGAAATATCATTCTGGATGTGATAGTATGCGACACGCAGCTATAATAAAAATGCAATACAGCAAGCAGAAGGCAACAATATCCCATGTGTCCTCAAACATTTCAGTCAAGGTCTCCGGTCAGATTTCAGTCAATCATTTTCTCGGTGACACCGTGGCTGAACTTTCACACTCGAGTTCGGTTAATTTAGTCTCTACCAAGGCAAAAAAAGATATAAATATAATAATATATATTGTCACATTTTAATTTTGGTCCACTTATCAAGAACCCTGAATTATCAGGACCCACAAGGGAAATTCAAATTCTGGTGACTGATAGATGCAGCACTTCAGTGAATTCCCCCATTGAGGGATCAATAAAGTTAATCTTCTCCTTCTTCTTCTCCTAACGTGATGTGTATATTTATCTTCTAAATTACTATTACGACCATGATTAGTATTATTAGATATCTTATGAATAATAACAGTTAGAGACGGCATGAAACAGAAGTGTCTTGTTCTGATTTAATTTGGGGGTTATTATAGAGCGAGAGCTGATACGCACATTTTAATGAACTGACAAATTACACAGAGCTTCTGACCTATTGATCAGAGAAAAAAACCCACATTGACCTGGTTACTAAAGTTTTTGCATACTTGCCTTATATAGCACAATTATAAAATCGAAAACAGATTTTCTGATCAGCAGATCTATTTATTAGCTTTTGAAGTCGTGCTGGGGTTAGAACATTTGCTTTCACACCACAAATGATCCACTACAGAGGTCGACTGGGAGACAAACCACACCAAGGAGGCAAACAGCTTCTCTAAACGAGACATTTGAATATATATATATGCCTAATAACTGAATTTTGTGCAATAGAAACATACATCACTGTTGGGTTAAAAGGATTATCAGATAAATGGGTTAAAGCTGGATGCAACATGGATGTCTGTTGTGCAGAGACGTCAGAATGCATTCCACATTTAGTCACTGAAGATTAATGATGGGCCTCAGCCATTGCCATTTTACTCATACAATGGATGACTGACAGTTCTCATGCGGTATACTGCAAAGCTTTAAGTAGTCCCACATCATTCTGGTGCAGCAGCTCAGATCGTCAAACCCACAAAAGATTCCAACAAACAACATCAAGACGGGCGTCATCTAAAATTGGCAACTCCCTTTCAATTAACGAAATCCATCAAAACAAAAGTGACCTGGGATCAGCTCACCACCTGCTCCAGCCACGCTATAAATCACATCCCACCAAGACAAACGATTTCAAAAATTAGTTTTCCCTACTGCAATATGGACTCTGATCCTCAGGCAGGTATTACACCTGACTGCTTTGCTGTACAGTATATCTAACTTTTGTGCGGTGTGTATTTGTGATATGCTGTTGGATAACTGAATGTGAATCATGTCAAACACAACAGATTCTACCAACAAAGCTGAGTGGTAATTAAGGACCTGAGTTGTTCACTCAGATATCAACATGAATTCTTCCTTCACCTGATTAGACCAATTGGACTGGACTAACAACAAAGATGTATCACCCATCCTTTACTATTTTGGAGTGTTTTAGTGTCTTTCAGCTCTTTATTTTGTTTTTACAGTGACAACTAGACTCAGAAATAAATCGAATGGAGAGATATACTCTGCAGTATGTTCCAGAAACAGGCACAACATTTGCTTTATATTTGTATTACTAGCCCAAAGTTTTAGAGGTGGGAAGTCTCCATTTAAACAGTCCCCACTGTTCATTGATTGAGGATATACAGTATCTGGTTGTGTTGTATCGATTCTCAGCATGTGAGATAGTCTTTGGTTTTGAGAAGACTCAACAGCCCATAAAGATTTCACAATACAGTAGATTTAAATATTAATAATTCCCTTGGCTTTGTCTGCTCTCAATGTGAGAGCTTATTTTGTGCCTAGTTTTCCTAGGCAACAAATCTGTGCATTTTTTATGTCTCTGTTGTACACATGCACACACAGTACAATACACACAGTACCTGGAACTGTAGTGGTGTGTGTGTGTGTGGTGTGTGTCTTGCTATTTTTAACATTAGTGGTGGTGCGGGTTCAGTGTGTTTTAATTTTCTTGTTTTCTTTGTGTGACACAGGTGACTCGAAAACCAACAAGCCTCTCAAACTACAGTTTGCTTCACGCCTGGGGCCAAGCTGCTGACACTTTTTTGACAAATAAATGAGCATGATGAACGCAGCACGTCTTTGGCTGGATGCTCGGACATTTACTTCTGAAATTATCACACTGCATCTACAGTCAATCATTGATGCATCGATTTGCTCGTGACGGAGCTGAAAGAACGGCCCTCTTATCTCTGTAGTTATTTTTAGCCTGCTACATTTTCTTGCTTTTTGAGATGGAATTAAACTCCCCAAGTCCACCATCATTGTTGCTGATGATGGCAACTGGACATCACTTTGATTTAAAGACTCAGCTGTGTCAACCGTGGCATTGGCTGGGACCTTGAAGATAATCAGAATACAGAAGCACTCTTTGACTACTTGACAGTTTTGTCAAACATGTGCTCCTCTCACCCTCTGTTGCTTCTCATAATAACTGGGGAGCAGCCTATGATGAGGTGAGTTGAAGGTAAAAACATTATTATGCAGGAAGTATTAACAATCGCAGCTCTCTCCCATAATTACAGAGTGATTACACAGGAATCAAGTGTAATCAAATTTGCCATAGCAGATTCTATTGTTACCAAGTGAAGCCACGGATGAATATTCACTGTTCACATCTCTGAGGTCACAATTAATGATTACATAACAAATGATAATCACTAACTGCCTGAATGCATGATAGTTAAAAAGGTGACGCGGGTGAAATTCGAAGGGTCAGACAAAAAAAACATTTGTGCTCATTTGCAGAAATGTTGTGGGCAGTAACAATACACAAGATAATGAGAACAGCAGCTCGCGTGTGACATTTCCACACACATATGATACGGCAGCCTGTGCGTGGATGTTATATCAGGTGCATTGAACTAGAGTTTTTAAATTCCTCCATCTGGGCTTCACTGACATTAACTGACTTGAGTAAATATTGTGTATGTTGAATAATGTGCCACCATATGTCTCTATAAAGGCAGCAGGCTATGAGTAACTGGGTAGACAATGTACAGTCTATAAGAACAGGTGTTAATAAAGCTCCTCCTGAACACTTGTAGTAATTGAGGGAGGATAGAGCAGTGATACGAAGGGTCATGGGCCAGATAGAGTGCCAGGTGGAACTCCACTGTCACGATGAAAACAGATTCACATTTGGAGTCTTTGGTTTATTGATACCAATGAGTAAATCTTCAATAATGCCCCCTGGCTGTTACTTCCACAGGTGAATTTTAGCGATCTCTGCAGCGCACAAAGGTGGTGACACATTCTCATAAACCTGACCTGCACAGGGCCGATGCGATTGGATTTGCCTCTTGGCAGAGATGCATGATGACAGCAAATTCAATGAAGCAACGGATACCAACCGTAAACCACTGTGTTCCATTTGTTAAATAATAATTGCTGTAGGCAAGGTTCTTCATATCAGACATCATCAAAGGAGGTAGCACTGCAAAAACACAGACGATTACAACTTTGAAGTTCTTTTATTCTGCCACATCAGGAAAGCTAATGTTTATTCATTTTATCCAATTTTTATTATTAATGTTTGATCACTAACTGGCCCCTGGCCTAACTTTTTTAAAAGTGGCCCTGTAGCAAGTCGAATATCGCTGGTAGCATCAAATAACAGGACACCACTTACTGCGCTATATGCAAAATCACATCAGCAGCAGAAGTACTTCTCTTGCACCACATTTTTACAATTGATGGCGCAGAGAATCACATCAGAAGGAGAGCACACTGCATGAAAAAGACATTACGATGAACACGTGTATGGGCAGCACATTTATCTATAAAAGGATTTACATTGAATTAAAGAGGCCTGTTGATCGTCCCTATGTGGCAAATTCCACTTAAAGATCTCAAATGGCAGAAGCAAGCCCCGCAACGTAAGAAGAAGAGATAAGGACTTGTCTGCTATTTGCATATGCTGTTCAGGCTCAGCACCTTGACAGCTGTGAAATATTAGGCTTTGAGATTGGGGAGAAGGCAGGTACTGTAGACTGAGAGACAGTTTAGATGGAGGGATAGAAGAGGGAGGAGGAGGGAGGGTAGATAAACATTGGAGACAGGAAAGAGATGAGTGATGAGAGTGACAGAGAGCTCTGGCAATCATGATCAATGTCAGCCATGGCACACACATCTATACCATTCTAAATGTTCAGCTAGCTAAAAACAACCAGAAAAACATTTTTTGGAATAACTGGTGAGCCACCAAATGGTTGGAATTAACAGACTAAAAAACAAATGATGCATTGCTTACAGGGTTTCAAGTCTACATTGCACACGCCTCCTCACACTAGCATTCATTTCTTTGCATTCAATTGTAGCACATGCATCAACCTTTTCTTTCATAAGATGAAATTGATGACCTGAGTACATCTCAGTGACAGTGTTGATAAAGAGATGAGACAACGATGGATGTGTGAAAATACAAACTGAAGAGAAAACTATAGCTGGAAAAACAAGAAAAAAACATGAAAGTAGATACTTTGGTTCCAGTTTTTATCTTAACCTCTCAAATCAAGACTTTCTGATCATCATTTACGAGGGCTCTCTGCCGCTATCGCAAACAAATATCCAGCAACACGCTCCCTTGTTGAGATCTTACAGCCTGTCTATATGTAGCAATTCAAATTCCAGTTTGAGTCAACGAGCCAGTACAAACCAGAGTGGAGCAGAATTTAAAGTAAAATGAAAATGGTCATACTTCATTGACTAATGCTTGACTTAAAGAGGCGATATGTAAGGCTGGGTCAGAATTACAGTGGAGGAGTATTTTCCAATGCCGCTTTTTACATGAAATTTAGACCAGACGTTGCTATTAAGTCTGGAAAAGTGAAATGACTGGTAAAAGTAAAAAATACTGAACATGGTGAAAAAATGCACTAAACCAACTGATTCAGTAAGTAGTCATTCCACTTGTGCTAATCATGCATGATGGTTAGCAAAAGGATTACCCACCACTGAAGGCAAGTAAACAAATCCAAGCTGTCAGCCAAGAAACATCTCATGGTGGGTAGAGGCAAATATCTTCCCCAAGACATTCACGAACACTGGACTCCTCAACTCTTTAAATGTCCCTATAAGCACTGTTAAGGTTATTATCCATATGCAGAACATCACTCCATCATCAGACAATCATGCACAGGAACGCTGCACTAGATTTCCAACCAGGCCTTCAGCCAGAAGAGCAGCCCAAGTGCCAGAATGACCTGGAAGCAGCATGTATAGTCATCACAGGCACTGCATGGCCACGGTCTCTGTGTATGATCAACCTGGAAGACTCTGAAGAAAAGGCATATGAATCACTGTAACGTCTAGCCTGTCCTCAGACCAACAGTAGGATGAAGAAGAACAGATTTTAGGCCAAGCAAGCTCGGGGGAGCTCTGGAAGGAGACAGCAGGGGCAGAGGCGGAGCTTTTTGAGGCATAAACACCTGGAGTGACACCAGATTCTCTGTTTTGGAGCCATTTACCAGCAGGAGGGAGGAGAGCTTGGAGTTTATTTTCTAAACTTTTGGGATTAAAATGTGGATTTATCTTCACTATGGATGCCATCCTCCGCTGTCGCTGTTGCACTGTGGGGAATCCATTCAGGAAAAAAAGCATTTCAGAAGTTATTTGTTGTTGTCGGCGGACAAACTTGACAAAAGTAGCAATTGCTTTTTTTTTTTTTTTTAAACAAATCTAAATCGAATGCAGTTATTTGGCATCATTTTCATATTTTTTTTTCAAACACAGGAAAATGTGTGTTATCTGTTCATACCACTGTAAGAATAAAAGATAATAAGAGTAAGCAAATTATCTCGCAGCCATATTTGAACCATTTGGTATTACTGTGGTGAGAGTTTGAAAGAAATACATCAATTCATTATTCATCTCCAGCATTTTTTGTTTAAATCATTCACAATGCAAAAATGTCATTGATTTACCAGATCCAGTCTCTCCAACGGTTGGCTGCTTTTCTATATTTTTATGCTTTCAGCTCTGAAACAAGATGACTTTCCACATAACATTTCCATCATTTTATGACATTTTATCAGCTAAAAGATCAATAAATGAATTGCAATGATAAACAGAAAACTTGCTAATGAAAATAATTTCTAGTTACAGCCAAAGGCCAAAAATCAAACGGACATTTTCCTCGTCAGTGTAAAAGAACTGGCGTAACAAGCCAACAGCAGGAAGTGCCTGTCAGTGTCTAATCAGCAGCATCTGTGATACTAGACAGAGGAACAAATGAAGAAGCATATGGACGTGGAGCCATAGTCCTGCAACAATCTGGCCAACCTGCAGCACAAAACACACACACACACACACACACACACAGAGAAGGAAAACGGGAGCGTACCTCGTCATTACGATTACACGTGCCCATCAAAAGGAACACCTCTCTGATGAAGATGTACAACAACACCTGCCGATTGTGAAAGACAACTCGAGTGACAGATCCCCCTCTGCAGATGACAGATCATGACTACAATGGGTATTGGCTTTATTACACAGGCCCCCGTTGAAACACAGCCTGGAAATTAATTTTATGCCTGATTTAGTACATGTTGCCGCTTGAATGCACCTATGGCTGATATCATCAACATCAGAGCCACTTCATCTTGCTCCGAGTCTCACGACGTGAAAGAGGAAATAACAATTTTTTCTTAAGGTGACACAGAGTCAGATGCTTAGCCGAGTGTCGGGTTCAGCCTCATGAGTCTTTTCTCATATGGTAATTTGTCAAACCGGGACATGGGGCTTCTTGTTTGTGTCATCAGTCTTTGGAAGGTGTGTGTTGGGAATCCATCTCATTCGACGGGCACCGGACAACTCGGCCATTTATTTGTGTAATTTCCGCAGGATTTTTTGGCCTGTTAAAGGTCAATGACAAAGATATTTAATACTCTGCTGCTCTTTAATGCTTCTTTTATCCGGGACACTTATGTGTGTGTGTGCAGGCAGACAAGAAAAAAAAGAGTTTTGATGGCAGTTTGAAGGTTCCAATCTTTACAAGGAAGAGCTATTGTATGAACACGAGCCGTTTTTAGCTCTCTGTAGCATTTTTTCATTTGGACGTCAGATCCTTTGCAGGGCATAAGGATTTCTCTCCCACACATTAAAACTCTTTAATGGGAAAAAAAGGCACCTTTACAGTTTAAACTGTGCATAAAAAAGAGGTCTTAAGCTTTACGAGAGAAATGGAGCAATAGTCGTACACTTTACTCTTCTAATATTCTTGTCAGATGATGTTTGAATTTCTGGAGCACTGTTAGCTTTTTGTCACTATATTCTTCGAGTTTACGCATTGAAATTCAAATGAGAACATATCATTGCCTGAATTAGGGGATCTAAGCCATAAATAAAAAAAAATAGCTCAGTCTCAGGGGAATTCAAAGCAGTTCATAACAGAGTCGGGTTGAGTTTCACACACCATTTGCAGTCAGTCAAGCAAATCTCTAGATGAAAGGTTAAATGATGACAGGTATCTTTTCCTCTTGATTCCTTACAGCTACAGTCGGCAGAAGAAGCATAAAGGTATTCTGCGTGGATTCAGATTGGAAATTTGCTTTGAGCTTATCAGTTTCGGGGATATCTGACAGATTTTGGGGGCAAGATGATGAAAACAATGTAGTTTCAACTTGTAGAGCTTGACAAGTATAATCCAGGGTTATGTAAGGGGATGTTCACAATTAATCCTTCAGTTATCTTGAATTAAACTTAAACTGGATCATTTCCAAACCTGGAAAAAAAGGTAAGGCATCTGTCCGTGTGTGTCGAGGCTGTTATAAACTAACATGAGCAAATAAACTAGTGAAAATAAACCCTCTGATCCCAGAAGCATTCATCCAGCTGCAGCCGAGCAACGCAGCGAGCAGTCTTTCGGCCCATCACTTGTTCGGGAACGTAAGTGAACTACACACAAGAGTTTTTCCTCTGTTCTCCTCGCAGCCAAGGTTAAACTGAATGGAACATCCACTGCAGGTGATTAATGCATGGAATAAATGTCAAGCTAACTTATTAGCCAGTCGAGAAATAATATGAACCTTTAACATGAAGGATGAGTCCATTCAGCTAATGCTACATATTAATGACTAGCGCATGAGCCGCCGTAGCACAGACTGAGAGAGATTCATGATTCATGATTTCCTTCTTTATGTGTTCTGTATTTAAGTGATATGTTCTCATGTACCAAAAGTTATTTTATAGCTTGTTGTGAGTGGAATATAGAAGTATACAGTAACTCATGGCAGCAAAGACATTTCTCCTTCACCACCCAGGACCTTGTTGTTTATTCTTCTTCCACCTAGATGTCAGCTCATTTGATTTTATACATTTTCCCTCCAGAAACTTCAGCGCCATGAGACGATTTTTGACAATTAACTATGAAGCATTGAACCCGACTTTGTTCACGCTGAATAAGCCTCTCACATTTGAGTTATTTCCCTCATTAAGAGACGCACAAACACTGAGAAATACTAATGACAAGTCAAATTAGGCTAAGACACTACTGATGTACAAAGGTAGAACACGGCAGCATTGTCTGGGTGTATTGTGATGTACATAGAATATGAGAATGAGACACTGCACACACACACAGCTGGAGAATATCTTCCTTTTGCTGAGATGCATTTCCCTCTGCCTTCCTCTGGCTACATTTTATTCATGCTGGATCTAGTGTACTTCAATCAAGCAATTATGCCACTATTGTAATTTTCAGTGCATTCAATTAGCCTATACCCTAACAGTCTAAATTTGACCTCATGCTTGTTGTCTTAATTGTCTTAAGCTATCCTCTGTGGGTGTCGCAAAGTGAAGCCGCAGCCACCCGTAATCCTCTAAGTCGGACCCATCTCTCCACCACAGCAGCACATTATAACAAACAATTACAACTTTCAAGAATGTCTGATATCATCCTTCCAATCCCGTTCCTCCATAACATTTGATGCCGCTTAATATCGCGTCCCGAGGGGCGCAAAATTAACTTCCATTAGAGGTTATTAGTACTTTAATATGCGATTGCTCATTACGAATTAAAAGTCAATTTCACAAAGAGGGTAGCAACATGCCTGCAATCTGTGCCTCGATACATTAAGAGCTCTAACTGCTCAGAGTGCTGTTCTCCCATCGCAGTCAGGCAAATGAAGTTTTTGGGTTTTTTTCCAAGTCAGAGCCCGGCAGCTAAATCAATCTTTTGAATTTAACCGTTCCAACAAGGTCATACAGCACATTGAGATCTTTGTTTATCTTTGTAAATTAAGACCTCCACAAGCAACTTACTTTTTAATAAAAAAAACTCTATCCAAATTCTCAGAGGATGATTGGAGCAGGATAAATTGTTGCAGAGTCCATTTGAGGAGAGAATTAAGTCCTCGATTTATTTTTCTCCTTTCTCGGTTGATTTGGTTGAATGGACGGACTTTAACTGGGTACAAATACAGACAGATTGCAAAGCAGAGTCTAAGAATGCACTAATACAATTCAGCAGTAGGTACAGGTGGTGAATGGGCCAAGGTGTGAGGAGGGGATTTGTTGTCTCCCCAGTATAATGTGAACTTTTGAAAAATGGGGAACACTCTGTAAAAGCTGTAAAATCTACACATTGTCAGGTTACTGTGTGCTAATTTCATTGGTAATTACACAGTCTGCATGAGCAAATGTTTTTCTTATGATACTTAATAATTAGAAAATTACTTGAACATTGCACACTGAGCTGTATTAAATGTTGCACGATGTATGTAGACCAAAATCTGACTTATTAAACATTATTTGTTCCGTGACTGCAGTTTTTAAATGAATACTTTAGAACAGATGAATCAGTATTCTTTATTCTTTTAGATTTGAAGGTGAAGCTTGCACTAATGAAATATTTAAAGCCCCATTATGTAACTTTTCTACTTCAAATATTTCAAATATCAGCTTGCCTATCATTTTAATGCTACACTGACTTGCATTAGGGTGAACGGTGCCTCTGTCATTCCCACTCTGTGGCCCGTACGCCTGCTCTCGCACTATTTAACTGCGGTCTCCGGGTCGGGAGAGTGTAACACTTTACGGCATCGAGTCACACACCAACAACTCCGTGATGTCTCCAACCTGCCCCACCTCGTCTTTCTGCGAGTCTCTAAATGCACGAAGAAAACTTTACTTGTTGTGTGTTAACCGATGAACTGGTTAGATCTGCACGGGCTGGAAGCACAAAGCACCGTGCATGTACAGTAAGCAGGCCCAGCCGCCTCTGTGGACATGGTAGCCGCTAAGAGGACGTTTTTCTCTAAGAAGAGAAAAAGGCAGCGTGGCCGAGCATGAGGCCGCCGGACAAGAGTAAAACTGGGACTGACTTTGAAGTCGCTGGTGTGTGCTTTATAAAATAAATGGCCGAAAGACAGACACCAAGCTGGGCTTCTTGCTCAGATGGCTGCTATGTCTTGTGTTGTTGCACTCGTTTGATGTTTGGATGTGAGGAAAGTTTTAAACTTGCTTGTTTTTGATCGTGAGTAATGTTCTCACATAAATACATGTATGAAATCTTACACAAAGTCAAAAAACATTTATTCACACCAAAACTCTGACAAGACTACAGAATAACTCCAAAACCTTTTTGTGAGCGCTCAGTATGCTGCATTTCCTCAACCTAACATTTTGACAGGGGAAGGGGAGAAGCTACCTGAATTCTTGCCCTGTAATTACAGCACTCTATCGTTTGTTCCCGTCTTTTCACATATAATATGGATGAAAAGCAAATTTTCAATCATTTGATGCGATGACCTGGCATAATAAGTCAACAGAGACGATATTCTAAATCACTGCTCTTTGTCTGCTTGGACTGTCTCCCATTTATCCTGTTGACTCACACACACACACACACAGGGCTCTACAGTGGTAGAGTGGGTCATCCACAACCCGGAGGTTGGCGGATCCTTGCTCTCGCTGCTCGAAAAAATAGGAAGGTGAACTGACAGCTGGTGGATCGGCAGTCCACCTCCTCGCCACGGCTGAGGTGCCCTTGAGCAAGGCACCGTAAACATCTGCTCCCCGGGCGCTGTAAACTGATGCCCCCCGCTCCAGTATATATGTGCATATGGCATCTGTCTATGTGTGTGTTCCTGTGCATGTGCCGACAGGTGCCAGCTGGATGGGATAAATGTGGAGGAATAATTTCATGTATATAAACATAATTAATAAAGTTTCAACTTAACTTAACACACTCGCTGCATGATAAATTGGACTCCAGTCAACTTTGTGCCACTGAGAGCTGCACTCTGTAACTCATAATCACAGGCAGGGTTGCACTTACCTGCTCTGTATTTAGGTGTGATTACGTCCACATTCATATTTTTAATGCTCGAGCCCAAATTTCACTTTGCTGGCAGTAAAACAGAGCTGTGCAACTCGCTAACTTCATTGTCTTGTTTTGGCTACATCTTTTGGCTGCAGCATTTTCTATTTTGTGCGTTCGATTAGACATTCCCTCTGGTCAGAAGTAGTTACGCTTACTGCCAAGGGGTGATCAAGCAAACAGATTACTTTGTAGATGCTAGAATAAAAGAATCTGTCAGAGGCACCGACAGCGAGACGCAATCTATGCTGGCATGTAGCGACATGTCAACACGTGGTAAAATATTAACAGGTTTTCTGAATGAAACAACACCACAGAAAAACATGCGCCTCCAAACCAGCTCAGCATGCCAGTAATTAAATTTATATTGGATGATTCTGCACCTCACGAGTTGTTGTCATAGGCAACACAGTTGCTTTAAGTTTTTGCAGCCAACTTGACAGCAAACATACATTAGCATTCATTAATTTGGAGGTTTGTGTGTCCATTTGACAAACTGAAGTTCAACATTCACCCTTGTTTTAGCTGTTTTGCTCTCCACCAGCTCTGTCTAAATATCTAGCTTCATAGCTGCTAAATGCTAACTGTGTCTATCAGCTCTAAGCAGTGCACAGTGATGCTTCAGAGATTTATTGTTCAAACGCCCGCTGCAGAGTCGGGCGTGTTATTCTCTGCGGCTTTGTAGTCATCAAGTAGTCATTTAACCCACCGTTAATACATAAATATTCACGATAGCCCCTTTATCATCTTCTTAATGAAACAATAATATTCAATATTGCCACACAGGAACTCATTAGAAGGGTAATTAGCCATTCAGACTTCAACTTCTGATGAAGAAAATTGTTATTGCCTTTGTATTTAGAGGACAGAGGTAATTAATTGCTAAAATGAGCAAAGCAAAGCCCCTGGACTCACCGAAACGAGAGTTAAAAGAAGCATCAGTGAGTGTGTGTGTGGAAGGCTGCCCTGTGGCACAAAATGACTGCAGGGGTCGAGCGGATTGTTTGTCAATACTACTGATTCAACTCGCACGTACCCACCTGCTGAGATTCTCAAACTTCCGACTTTGAACGCTGACTTTCCAGCCTGCGCTTTGTTCCGGTGAAGAACAAAAAAATACACTTCACCCACCGACTGGCGTTTGCTCTGAAATGGTGGGCTGTGCACCAGAGACGCATCAGAGTTGCTGGACATTCTACCGCTCGCTGACAGAGGCCGATAGGAGCCTTTATGCATCTCGAAAGCAAACAAGAAGTGTTGCATGTCATTTCCTACCGTAGACAAAGACAGAGTCGGTGACCCTGTCATTATATCCAAGGACGGTGTGTCTCGTATGAGCTTTTTTCACTTCGCTGGAGAGACAGAACAGAGAATGGGTGTAGAGGAAGTGAGGCAATGACACCCTTGATGTTTTCACAATCATCCTGCGTGCCATCATCCTGCAGAAAACGCTGGAGCGGAACCGGCCACATTAGCACCGCTCTGAGCCCGTGTAGTAAGTCGCACAGCCGCATAATTTACTTCACATTTGCACTGGAAGTTTTGGGCGTTACTGTACATTACCTTTGTTTGCGTTTTGATGATGTGTATTTGGAGGTTTATCACAGGTTTAAGTGTTTTAGCTGTGGGGCGTTTCAAAAAGGTGAAAAGTAACATCAGTGGAGCTGAAGTGGAGCAGCTGAACAGATTTCTGTTGCTGGGATTCAGCATCACACAGAAACTGTCATCTTATATCTCCACCCTGCTAAAGAAAGCTCAGAAACGACTGAATTTCTTAAGGAAACTTAAGAAGGAAAAATTCCCATGCCAAGCTATTGTCGACTTTTACAAAGGAAGGAGTAATAGAAAGCATCCTGACTGGAAACATTACAAATTGGCACGGTTGGCTGTGCATCAGGTGATTAAAATGGCCCAGAACATCATCGGTGCCTATTTACTGAGCATCAGCGATATCGGTGAGGTGAGGTTACCGTGCACGGCCCAAAGGATATTAAAAGACAATACCCACTCCAGCCGCAGCCTGTTCATCCTGCTGCCAACTGGCAAGCGATACAGAAGTATCCACATCCGTACCACCAGACTACAGAGCAGTTTGTTTTTCAGAGGCTGTGAGTCTCCTCAGTTCATCCCCCACACTCCGCCACAAATAATAGTTTTATTTGTTTTTTGTGTAGCATAAAGGGTCGGCGTCTTTTGTTCATCCCTGTGTTGTAGATTGAGAAATGAACCTTGAACCTAAAAAGTCAGAGAGAGACAAACGAACCAGGACTCAGCGTGTTTCATAACACCAGCTCAAAGCTAATGCCATCAGATTAAGGCAGTTTGTCCAACGCTGCTCCACACTTCCCTCATTTGCATCTCTTCCTGTCTCAGCTGCCGCCACTGGAGATGTGTGTGAGAAAAATATATGGCATATAAATATATATGGGACATCCTCGCTAACGGCAATGTGATGTTCAGTCATGTGTAGAAATAAATACCAGTTTTATAAACACAATTCTGTTGCTCCAATACTAATTACAGATCTATAGTAAAACAATATAAAGGCATCACATGCTGATAAATACCACCTAAAGACAACATGAGCATGTTACTTAATGATGACCTGGGTTTGTTATAGCTGATTTCTTACCACATGCTCCACTGTTTAAGATTAAAATATTCTTATGATAATCAGCATCAGGCAACAGTGCCATTGTTCTCTCATCAAGGAAACATTTTGTAGCCACGTACGGGCGGAATAAAAGAGGATACCAAAAATATCACAAGAATAACAACACCTCAACGTAATAGCTCTGAAATGTATACCGCTGATTAAGACGTGTGAATTCAGCTCCATGTCAATGTTGGTCTGTTTGTAAATCAGTTTAGCTTGTTTCAGTTTCTGAGACGTCTGATAAAGCTGATGCTTCCTGAAAATTGGTAACTAATGCAGATTCTCCACAGACTGGGTTAAAGGTACAATCACATTATGTCTCTGTTCAACTAAATTCCTCAGCACTCTGCTCAAACGAGGACATGATATCACATTTTGATGTGGGTAATGCAGAAATATTGATTAGATTTTATTCATTTAGCTGATGCTTGTATCCAAATTGACTTAGAATAAGCTGGATATGTGTACAGTAACCTGCAGGTAGATTGCGCTCTCTCTCACAATAAATCACTGTCATCGGGGGATAAAATGACAGGCAGGCTTCACAGCCTCTAAAACCTGTGACGTGTTCACTGACAGCCTGGAAGTCTCAGTTACTACAACGAACAGTGATCTTTGTCTTGACGGCACACGCTGACACTTCTAAGAGTTAAAAACTCGTCAGCCAGTCAATGACAGCGCAGATTTAACACGCACGGGCTGAGTACCATGTGGTGTTTTATTCAACAAGTGTTTTAATGACGCATCATGTTTCAGAAAGTGTAAATGTCCATCCCGTCTGTCCTCACCAGCTCCAGTTAGTGCTTCCTCTTATGCACACTTGTTTTTATCGCCTTATGTCCACAAGATGACAGTGGGTTAGCTGCTGCTCTGTGTGCACTGTGGACACACAAGGCTCTGTCCTTTTTTTAACACTCTCAAATCTTTTCTGTGTCTACCACATCATGTTGCTCACCTATATTCTAAGCTGGTAAGTCACTGTTTCAGAATCTATCCTGATGGTTTTAACTGAGAGTTTTAAGTGATTCCTGGAAAACAAACTGTAGAATAATTTGTCAGGTTTTTGTGCACATATGCACAGAAGTTTCTGTGTTTTTTTCCTAAACCATCTGATGCTGGTAAAACAAAAATGTAACTGGAGGATCTGCCATGTGTAATTGTGGTTTGACAGCAACATCACTCCAGTTAGAGCTTACAGATGGAACAGATACCTACAGCCAGACGGCTGTAAAGAGTCACCAGTGTAAAGGAAAGGCCATCAGGAATAGACTACCAACTGTCTTAGATGACAGAGCTGGTGGGAATCAGCCATTAATCTTTATTCTGCTTCAGTGGCATTAATACCATAACCAGATTACAATGTTTGTTTTCTTTTGTCTTCGTGTGCCAGCTGGACGAACAACCCTCAAATAAAGGGCTTTGTGTGATTGCAGATAATTCACATGTCTGTGTTTTCACCAAACAAAGTGAACAAAGTATTATGGAACACAAGAGCGCTGACCTGCTCTGAACACGTAGGCAGCAGACCATACGAGATGTACTCAGTCCTGCACCAAGGCTGTAATCATGCATGCTTCAATGAAATAAGAAATTACAATATAAAATCTTGAAAGCAGCATTAAAAAACTGTCTAACTTATGCATGTTATGCCCTTGAGGATGTACAGATAACACACTACCCCCTTTTCTGCTTTTAATTGAGCATATTTCTTGTCGGTTTTGGATTATTAGCAGTCAATTTCTCTTTGCTGCAGCCTGTTATGTTGAGCAGCTCTCCTCAACTTTTAGCGGAGGTGAAGGCTGGGTGTCAGTTGAAAACCATATGTTTATCCTTCATACATATATGTTCATACTTGAACCAAAACACTACGGCACTAGAAAGCTGACATTCTCATAAAACTCGACCGTCTGTGTATAAACCGGAAAATATTGTTGAAATTGGTGAAAAAGCAAACAGACCAAATGGCTGTAGTATTACCCTTTGTTCAAAAAGTAGAAAATTTAGAACAACCAGAATGCACTGTGCATGCGGCCTTCCAAGGCCAGAGCCTTAGCTACTATATGTCTATAAATGTAGACGCCAGTGCAGGTTTCATACATCAGCTTGCTGGAGCAGGAAAAATCTTCTTCTCGACAATGTGTGTTCACAAAAACCTTTTAGTCGCAGAGGCATTTATTGTGAAGCAAGTTCAGGAAATGTAATGTGCTCACAGAACTAGCAGAACAGATTTAAAAGACCTTGTTAGTGTTGCAATTCAATAAAGGATAAAAAAAATAAGATTTGGTCATGAGTTTTAGATATTGCAGGCAGGAACAGCACAATAGAAAGCATTCATAGTGAGATGCTGCTGGATGATGAGCTGCAGATGAGAGGCTGTACTGTTCTTAGTGCCAAAAAGCACACCTCAACACAACATTAACACTTGCAGCGAGCCAGAACAGCTGAACTGTGAAGAGTTGCTCACACTTCAACTTCACAACAAAAGCAGATGATCAGAGTCCAGAGACGTTCTTCCAGCTTGTTGTGATTCACAAAAGAAACCAACATTTAATTCAACAGTCTCAATATTTGACTATTTGGATGTTTGCATATTTGAATATTAAGTTTGTCACGGTAGAATTATTTGCAGGGTTTCTGGTATTTTGTCCTTCCTTTGCACCAAATGATACAGATGTAGCAAAGGTGTTTCACATTTACTTTCTTTCAGACCAAACTTTTACAGAAAATGCTGCAGCAATTCTTCAGCTATAGGTCATCACCCAAAAATAGAGCTTCTGACCTGTTCACTGTTCAAGCACACATAAGGAAAGTATCAGTTGGTTTTAATGAGCCTGGGTCCCAGGGTGGTGCTAAATTAATGCTTTCTGGTGGCTGGGATTCAAAAAAAAAAAAAAAAAAGAAGAAGAAGTGCCTCTAATGCCCGATGGCAATTGTAGCCTGGCTGGCTCCTGGGTAACTACATTCATTCATAGCACCTTAACCACATACTCCAGAGGACGGTCACCTCTTGCCTTTCCCTAAATAAGCCTTGCTGTTCAGCCACCACGAGCATAATGGCAAAACAGAAAGGTGACATCGCCCGCAGGCAGAAAAAAATGACTGCTCTTTTTCAGAACCGGCCGCGGTAATCTGTCTTCCCAGCATTGCAAATCCAGACCCCAGGGGACAGAGAAGTGGTACAGCTATGTCTCCACACCTACAAGACTCATATCACTGACCAATCAACACTTAGTGTTTCTTTCCTGCGAGCAATGCTTGCACTGTCCCATTGATTGAGGCTTTGACACGCCTTGTAACCCAGTTCACATACTGTACCACACATATGACGCAGGAAGCCTCTCCAGGGCTTTATCTCGTCTGTATATTCCCCTTCACAGATTACGCTTTATCCCAGGTATATCTCTACCTTATAGCAATGGCAGTGACTGCAAAATGAATGAGCTTCCTCTTCCAGTTAAGATGCATAAATACTGCTATCCAATTTCCTGAATCCTCCATGCGCACAGATATTATTGCAAGGAGAGAATTGTGACAAAGTGGAAGTTAAAGAGCTTTCTGCCACAGTACGGAGGGGGAAGAGACGCGCCGGATGTAAAATGCATTGAAAACTCAACATTTTTTTGTACCCTGCAACCATCCAGCTACATTTACTGTTTGTAAAGTCACGTATAAAATATAATTTAGCAATCAACAGGGGGTGGGGAGGTCGATCTATTATTCGACATGATGGGTTGGAAAAACAACTTGACATTTATGTGTCCAAATTAGCTGAGTCCTCAGCTCTGTCGCATTAGCATTCAGGTGTTTTCTAAACAGCTAAACTTCCTCAAATGTGGCATTTCTGTGTCATAAAACTAGCAAGTCTACACTTATTTAAACTTATTACGGTGAAAAACAAAGAAGGGAAAAGTCATAAGAAGGGCTGTGCTGCAGAGCTGTTATTTGTGCCATGAGGATTTATTTTCAGGTTGTAAAGAATTACAGTATTTTACTGTGAAGAGTCGTCATTTCAAGAATTATGCAGAACACTAGAACAAGTCTTGTGTGTGATAATAAACTCGGTAATATAATGGAAATAGTTCAACATTATCAGACCACAGACACTGCAGATTGATGACATAATACTAACTAATACGCGTGGAGTTCAGCTGACGTGAGGCGTCCACATTTGTTTGATCTTCAGGCTCTCGCGTATTAATGCTTTAAGCTCTAAGTCAGATAGATCAGAGCTTTCCATAACGTGAATGTAAAGGTAAAGGTGAAACAGTCAATTCACCATTAATCTTAGCTTAGCTTAACATAAAGACTGGAAAAAAGTTTAGCTAGACTCGGTCCAAAGTTCAAAGATCTGTTGGGTCGGTATACATAAGTCTGGACTTGGTTTAGTACCATAAAGGCTGTAAAGATGGTTTGCACGGTCTTCCTGACTGTTGTACACCAAAACATAGTCTAAGCAACTCTCCCTAAATGCTCCTTCCATTTAACAAATATGTTAATTAGTCAGATTTATTGGTTTACTTGGTTTGTTTGGTGTGTTATTCCACTTTTCCACTGTCCCCACGTTCTAAGCTTAGCTAACCACAAAAAATATCTTGTTACATAGATAAGCTTATTTCCCAAAAATGTCCCACAACTATTTCTGTAACTGCAGCAATTTTAAGATTAAAGCAGAGCTGATTTTAAACCGATTGTTAGACTGAGAGAACGCTTGTAATTTTCAAGCCCACTGTTTACCATGACACGGTGAACTAATTGGCCTTGTGCAGAGTGAGGAACATGGTATTGTGGGCTGAAATGCTTTGAAAACACTCCTTTGAGACTCAATTCAAACCCCTCAATGGTGTACCATGTTTTCAGTTGAGTGCCTCGGCAGTGTGGGCTACCTCTGGTCTTGTCCCAGCTTTGTCTCCACATCATTAAAACTGATAGTGAGTGGCCATAACAGCTGGCCAGTGAAAAGCAATCAAAGTTAGTGGAGCAAGAAAGACCTTTAAAAAGGCTCACATTTTGCTCTTTACTTTAAAGAAATGCATAGAGTGGGAGTGCAATTAATTTCCAATCCTCAGGCTCTGTGCTTGGACGATAACAAAAGAGACTATATATAAACGACAGTTTGCGAGCTGTTTGCCTCCCGCCTGCCTGTAAAATATCACGCCTATTTCTCTATAACAAATGTAAAAGCAGCAGCACGATGAAAACCCTCCGCAAATTTAGAGCGGCGTGCGAGACGATTGCAGCTTTGACCCGTTCTTGTCTCCTGCATGGTGACAGCCACCTTATTCTTACTTCACTGTTACTGATCTTTACAAGGCCTCGGCTGAATATAACACCAATGATTCAATTAAAAAGAGGCTCAGAGAGGAGCACAAGCCTGACCGAATCAAATGAATTTTTAAGACCGAGCTCTGAGTGACGATGTTTGGTGAACAAAATTCCTTTCCTTTTTTTTTTTTTTTTCTTTTTGCCGTTTGGTACAAATCCAGACTCCGTGAAAAGATCAATACTTAAACAGATCTAAAATCCCTTACTAATTGCTTTTCATTGATCATATTCCAAACCTAGTAATTATCTTGTAAGATATTTGCCAGAAGACATCTTGATGAAAATGAAAAGCACAAATGAGTAATTGCACAGGCTTAATCACGACGCTTGTTAAGGAACTGCGTTTGGATTTATCATAACTTTGTTAGAAAAAAACAAGTGTATTCCGTGACAGAGACAACCAGCTGCAGACAGTCAGAGGAGTGCAAGAAGCAATTTTTGTTCCACCGTTTGTCCATTTTGTGTCTCAGTCTGGAGGTTTAAGCCTTTGAGGTGAGGGATCAGACTCAATAAAACCTGAGTTTAAAACAGCTGGATTCTGCTTCTAGCCTCCGTTTTACTATAGATTGAGGATCTAGGCGGCCTTACAAAGATATCTGAAATTATTGTTTCCTTCAACCTCAAAATTGCAAATCGTAAATCTGGACTCACTCCATACTGTTAAACAGTGTCTTCACCTGCAGAGGTCATGTCTGAGGCTGAATGGCTACATGCCTTTCCACTAAAACTCAGATTTACACCAAGGTCTCTGCGCTCTTGGAGTTCGCTGAGCACTGGTCCACCTTCAGTACCAGCCCAGTTACTGCCGACCAAGCAATCACTGCCCTTAGTGATAAGTGATCTTGGCTAAGCAATAAATGATAATTCAATTTCCCCTCTGAAGATGCACAAACATCACGACCGGGATGTGACCTTCAAGCCTCTGAGATAATGCTGAATTTTTCAAAAAAGCCTTGTCAATTATTCATGAGACTTTGCTCCCAAACATTTCCTTCACCAGCTTTCTGCTCCGTTAGTGCTAGGTAGCTATAAGCTCATTGGCAGCCCCTTTTGTGAACTTGTTGTATTATTCATCAGAGGATGTCCCCAACCACATTCTGATGCTGCTGAACGCAGCCCCATTGCAATTACATGACAAATATCTTAAAATGCACTTGGCACAGCTTCGGCTTGCATGCTCAGATGTGTGCACATGCACTCTTTCTGACACACATAATCGTATGCATGCCTGAATATTATGCACGTACGACACACCCGCGTGTTTTATGCCATCCATCGGGGGAAAATAAAGAGCTATTATGCTTTGACAAGGCTTGTGAAACCGAGAGAGCGTGGCTATGCAAAGAAACACATGCATACACTTTTTTTTTTTTTTTTTCATCTTGAATACACAAGTGCGAAACTGTCACAACGCAGGTGCCACTGCTGCTTTTCATTTTAAGCTTACCTTGAGCTTTGGGGAAATTTATTGTCATTCTCTAGCAGATAGCAAGCCATCACAGACAAGCAATATCCCGCGTCTCTTTTTTAAGCTGTCACCATATTTGATGGGAGGCTGCCATTGCTGTGCTGTTTCTGCATTGCACAAGAGCTTAGCCAGCATTCCAACCATGTGTCCACTGATGGAACATTATAGTTTTTGTACTGTTGATATTTATAACAAATCAGCAACATGAATCAAGTTAAGACCTAACATACATAAAAGCTTTTTTTTCTTTTTCTGCTCTGTGCATATTGTTACTGTAATTTATGGATATGGACAAACTGCTCTGCACAGAGGTGGGTGGAGTAGCACTGCTGATGTTTTGTTTATGCAGATCATGTGGCGTAGGGCAATTGTCGGTATTCAGCTTAGCGTATAACTGTGCATGTGTTTTCATCCCCTCTAACCACATCTAATTGCAAACATAAAGTAAGTGCAAATCTTTTTTTTTTTAGTTCTGCTTTTGTCTGTGAAGCGGCGCACGCTGACCTCCGCCAAATCACAAAGATCACATCGCTGTTGCTTTTTCTCCGATAAAATGAATTTCATCGAGTATGAACATTTAAATGCATCATTCGATTTTAAATGCGGAGGTTATTCACGGTTAAATCGATGGGTGACTCTTACAAATAATCATAAAAGTCATCCACAACTGCTTGAGAGATGTATAAACTTCCAACCATCCAATAGCTTCATTATTTCAGGCACTACTGCATAATGCTCCGTGCTGCATTTGGACCGTGTTCTGATCACCAAAATTTAAAACTTAGTCAAGCTCACCCTGGCACCAACTCAGAAACCAAAGTGTTCTGAGGAGAATATTTTACAGTGTCGGTGACCCGGCTTTGCTGTCAGTGAGCTGGCAAGACAGATTTTATATATATAAAACTATGTATATGTTAAAGTGCCATTAAATTTGTGCCACTAAAGTTATTGTGCTTTTTGCCAGTACAGTTTCCTTCAACTGATTAAAAAGCACCTAAACACAGGTTGAAAAGCAGTGTTTTGCTGCCTTTTTTTAGTTTTGCCTCTGACAACACAGAGTAAAACAGTCATAGTTCACTGCAAAACCGTTATTTATACAGAATGAAGTAATACTTTTAAATTAACTGAAATCAACAGCACTAATATCCTTTTACCATAATATTACAGTATTTATACTGCACTGCCAGGTCTTCACTGTTGTTTTTACAGTGTAACAACAACCTGTAACCACACCCATCAGTGATGTCACGGGGTCCAGCAGTACACTGGTCCACTGTAGCAAGATTCTGAGGGTTTGTTCAGTTTTCAGTCTTTAAGAAGATTCACTGAGCGGCGCATCATTTCATCTGTACTATGAAGGATGTCGCTGGCTGTGTGTGAAGGCAACAACAAATGTATGCAGTGTTTATAGGATCTGATCTATGGATTGCAGAGCGTCACACAGTGTTTGAGAATCAATCATTTCAACTATTGTGCAGAAGCGACTGAGAAAAACTGAAATGGGTGATTCTTACAAATAATGTCATCCGCAACTGCTTGAATGATGTATAAGATGTGTCTGTCGATACCCTCATGCTCTAGGACTATTTTATGAAGGATTTCATAGCCTGGGTGACCTGGCTATCCAACAGGAAAAAGTATTTTGTTACATCCACTGAATCAAGGTTAACAAAACAACATTTATATGACAAGAACCGTTTCAGTGTAAACACTACATCGATACATGAAACTGATCTCAGCCATTATTTACACTAAGTTCTTCTGCTTTTGCTTTCAGCAGAGAAGTCAGCCTTGCACGTGTGGAAAACCTATCAGGGGTAAGACTTATGATTCACATCTGCTCCTCACACAGCCACCCTGGCTTCCTCACTTAGACACATTAATTTCAGTCCACATGTTCCTCAGAGCAGAACAATGCCCTCTCTCTCTTCTTTCTGCGGCTGTTCTGAAGCAGTCTACATTTGCCACTGATTGACTGAACTGAGGAGATCCTTGTCTCAACACTCCCCATCAACTAGATCAAACGTGTGAATATTCTCATCCTGGCCTTCCTCCTCCATCAGTCAGGCCCGGGGTCCTTCGGCATCTAACGTTTGACATAATAAGCTTCATCGCTCGTGTGGTTCCTGTGATCATGACAATGGTAATACCGGTGGTAATATGGTTTTATGGGGCCTCTCATCCTCCCATCTGCTCTGTTCTCCTCCTGAGCTCTGGCTGCACGGGACTCCATCTGAACTCCCTCCCTCCACCATCTGGCCTCTTCTGCTAATCCTTCTCCGTGTTTTCATAGAAAGAAGCTATGAGTTGTGTTTTAATGGGCTGAGTATGTCGTTATTTTGCCATCTTTGGATTGATTACTTCATTGATATGTATTGGTATTTTGCATAACTACAAAGCTAGCTAGTAGCTGGATAAATAGCTAGATAGATAGACAGCTAGAGGACATGAGGACTGACTGAATCAATAAAATCAGAAATGCCTTTTTCATACCAAACTTAATGTGGTAGAACTGTTACTATTAGTCTCTCAGCACTCCACACAAATACTGTTTTGTTGTGCTTTTTGCTTGATGTTTTACATAGCCTGCCTTTGCTTGGAAATGTATTTACCGCAGCAATAACAGTTCAGCTGTGGCAGTGGATGTTTTAATGAGCAAGTTGCTTCGGGGGGGGAAGCCGCTGAAAGGACCGGGCTCCGCTATGGATGGCAAGCGATGTATAGACTGACTTCATTAAGCTCTGTGCAGTCGGCCAAGTTACAGCATGCAAAAAGTTCGTTAATGTCTTTAATGAGAGTGGAAATACACATCCAGCGGTATTGACATGCGGAGTGATTGGTGCTCCCATCGGCGAGCGAGTGGAGCATCGCAAAGATGTGACGACAGACACTTGCAGGGCACGCACACAGACATTTTCCTGCAGGGCGAGGTGAACTAGAGAGAGAAGTAAGTTTGAAATCTGTCCCTGTGGTCTGCATTAATGAAAACTTCATGTAAGTAGAGATGTTAAATGTCACTAATCTACATAATCAAGTCCTTCCTTTGCTGATTATGTCTACAAATTTCTTGTAACAGCCGTTTTTTTGTTGGAAAGGACTAAAAGCCTCCATAAAAATACACATTGGTAATTAAAGTGCATCGTGTTAATACACAGCTTCTCAGTCTAATGTCTGGAAAAAAGCCACATTTGCAAATGCAAAGGTTCCTTTTCATCTCCTGATTTTGAATATGAAAGGTATCCTGAAATAATCTTGTAGCAGTTTCTTTTTGTTGAAAGTCTGCGTCGACTGTTTGCTAGACAAGCCGCTGTCATAAACAGGCTCAGAGTATTAAGCTACACAAACAAATCCCATATGACTAAATATATTTCAAAGCAAATTAAGATGTTTGCCAAATACTGTAGATGCTCTTTTCCCACATTGCATATGACACACCAATAAATACTTTAAATCCTCGCTGGCTACGTGCACGTAGCCAACATGAGACTGATGAGCATGCGTCGCGTGCCCGTTCCATGCTGCATGAATCACTCATTAATATGTGTTCGAATCACAGTGAATGGCTTCAGTTTTATACAGAGGAGATCTGTTAAACACGGCAGACAGAGATGGATTAAAGAGCCAAATGACTGCAGTTTCTGTGTCATTATTTTCCATTTGTTTGGACTCATAATGACAGCTAATGGATTCGTCCTGTCCACCCTACAGTGTCAGAATGTAAGAAGAGAAAAGAAACATCTGTCTGTGGTGACTGAAAGGAAAAGTCAAAGGAGATCTTCTCATACACCTGTGTGCTGTCAGAGATCATTATTGGAAGAAATCACATCATTACGGAGCACTAATTAACTGTGAATTGTTACAATGGGACTGGACAGAATTTGTGACTCTCCCTTTGATTCTGATTCAAATAAATATATTACAGCTTTGGCGTCATCGCTTTAACTTTATTCATAAACCTCACATGAGTAGCAGGAGCAGGATTACTGCAGCATTTACATGATGTCTCAGTGTCACTCATGGTGTCAGTACAGTAAAACCCTTCCTATGAGATTAAACAGACAGGAACGTCAACTTTGTTAATCCTCTTCAAGAAAAAACATTAACCCAAACACGATAAAGTCTCTGAGCAGGCAGTGACATGCCGTCACATCAGTGCTCACTTCTAAAATCTGACAATGAACAGATGTAGGGGAACATAGTGGCTGTGTTCCTGCAAACAAAGACGTCCTCTGACATCTATATCGACGCTCGCGGAAAGCCTGAAAATACACAAATGTGCCATGAATAAAGAAATACACAACATAATGTTTGCTCAGCTACTTGATCAAAGCACCAGGCTGATGTTGTAGCCCTCGTTCACTCAGTAGTCTAATAATAGAGTAGTCACTGTAATGTCGGGTTGCTTAAGCCAATAAAATGCTTTTTTTTTTTTTTAACTCTGCCTCAAATGAGGGCCAATAAATACCATCATTTTCATCCTGAATTCACCAACAGTCACTTTTGATGAATTTTTTTTAAGTATGACTGAGGAGCGACCCGTAAAATGTTGGAAATTTGGGACTTTACAAGTTTTGACATCAAAACGACAGACTGAATTCTGTCGCTGTGCTTTGTGGCCACATGCTTTAGCTTACAATTCACCTTCATGGCACGAATGAATTAACAGTGGAAATAACACATTTTCTCTCACCACACGTAATTCAGCATGTTATTTTACTGTGAGAAAAGCACAGTACAATAATTTATTCTCTCACAAATTTCCTCATCTGTTTCCTGGTGTGAGTTGGTCGACCTCCGTCTCACTCTGTTCTCTTTTAAAATGTCTTCCTGTAAAATGTGTTCAGCACGTTCTACATCGTTGCCTGTCCTTTTTGTTTTTTTGTTTTTTATCAGCTTGCCAGTTGAGACAGTCGGACCTACAGTAGTCAAGCGAAAAGATTTCTTGATCAATCAAATCAATAAACACTAAACAATTAGTTGTATGTAGATGAACCTAATCTATTCATGGCTAAATTATTCTCTGCCGGACAGTAATGGCTGCAACCTTTGTGCAGATAAGATTAACAGATTATTGTAACAGAGTGGCCACTTTTAAATATATCTTTTCACTGAACAAACACTGTAAAAATCTTCTGCACTTCAGTGAAACTCATTCTTTTTAACGCCACGGGTTGAAATGTGATTCCACCTTTCGTGGCAAACCTGCAGCTCTTTGATATTAATATGAAGAGTCAGTAAACTGTGTAAACCCAAATCACATCTTCACCATTACATCTCAAGATCTCAAGTTACTGTAAAACGAATGATAAGAAATGAATGCCTTAGATCTGTAGCAACAGAGACAGCTGTGGGTGCAAGCCTCACAGCAGGGGTGGCAGCTGCCCCCAGTGCCTCCCCTCAAGAGCCCCTCGGTGAATGTCACGACAGAACTCAGTAAATGGCATCAAATATTTGTCGACACATTTGAGCCTCAACAAAATGGTGGTTTGACAAACTGCCATCCCTGGACTAAACCTTTATCTATGCAGTGTTACTTATGTAGGTGTCACCTTTGCAGGGTTAATGGGTTAACAGTATTCACTGACATCATTATAATAGGTGAAGGAAGCTCTGTGTTGTGTTAAGGTCATCAGAAACTCCTACTGATATTTATGAAGTATTCTTGGAGTCCACAGAGGATATAAGTTTAAAAAAAATAAGCTGTAGCTATTCAGGATTCAAGGAAACATCACTTAATTTTATTATCTATTCATTCCTCCTCATCAGGGACCCGACAGACAGACAGACAGACAGACAGACAGACAGACAGACAGATTTCACATCTATGAGCAATTTAAAGTCTGCATCCTCCTCACCTAAATGTCACTGCGGAAGGAAATTCCAGAAAAGCCAAACAAATGCACAAATATTACACAGACGTGGCCATCGCAGTGAAACGTGTGAAATAATGATAATAATTGGATATATAGTTTATGATTAGCCTCAGCCACTGTGTGACCCCGGTGCACATGTGTGAATCCCCTGTTTGCCTGAAATTGGCTTTTCATTGATTCTGGGGATACCACTTGCATTGGAGGTGACCAGCTGTGAGCTCGGTTTTAGGCTAACAAGCACAGAAAGTCACACCAGCAGCAGCAGGAAGCCTCATAATTTGACATTTCTCTGTCCCTGTTGTCTTCTCCTTCGATGCTGGACGGAGTGCAGGAGGAAGATGCCAGGGAAAAGAGCACTTGGGCTGCTCTGCTTGCCCTTTTGTCACTGCAACATTGACCAGACTAAGCAGCCTGAAAACGGAGGGATGGAACAAGCACAATGGATGTAGAAAGTCAGGGGATGCATTTGATTTGCAAGGTTGTGATAAAGGGATGTAAAAATAAACATTAAACTGAACTGACAAACTACGGACTTGCTGTCTCAAGAAGTTACAAAATGTGGCTTTCGTCTTTCTGATAAGTGTAGAAGTTCGAGTGAGTGGATTTTCTCTCTGGCTTGTGCCACTGCAGTGGAAGAGAAACACAAACACAGCAGCACACACACACACACACACACACACACACACACACAGGCTGTAGAGCTTAATTCCCCTGTCTTCCTGCTGCTGAGCTGCAAGGTGAATCTATATGACAGGACAAGTGATTTCCCTTTATTCAGCTGGCACTGGGGAGCCCATGGTGGCCTTCAAACCAAAGGTTTACAAAGGAAAGAACAATACAGAAAAGGTACGGGATTCCCAAGAGTACTTTGCACTTTGGAAGAGCTGTGCACGAGTGCTGCTTTGCTTTGTTCATGTATTTAATATTTATGTGTGGTGCAAGAGGAACGGGTGTATTATTTCATCTTGAGGCGTGGAAGTCAGTCTGGTCTGGTGCATGGCGTTACTGAGATATAGATACAAATATCCATCTAACATGCCTTTTTCTGTAATTCTCCTTCTAAACATCTCAGCCAACTGTGGGACATTACAGTCAGAGCTGATGCTTGCAAGGCAACATTAGCATTCAACTGTAAAGAGACCCTCCTCCTTGTTTTTGAGCCACCAGCATTGCACGCTACTAACGTGTGGATCTGCTCTGCCACCATAAAATAGATAATAATACATCTCCGTCTACTGAAGCATGACGCGAGTGCCGGTAGATTGCCCAAAGTGTCAACAAGTGGCAGCAATCAGCTAGTTCTTCTTCCCAATCAGCAACGCCCCGTCTATTCCCTGATAAACTCACTTTGAATATTGTAATATATGATTGTCTGTCATGTATGTCCAAGAGGATGGAAAAAAAAAAAAACTCTATGCAGAAACTAGTTAGAAAACAAACCTGAAACTCTGTCATGAGACATCTCTAACACCATATCGCATTAATCTATACTTAGACAGTCATCAGTGAATCATGTAAGATTTCAAGTGGATTTATATGGATTGGAAGTGTGGGTGGTTCTGAACTTTGATTCTCCTGTTTATGTCCACCTCCCTTAGTAAACTATCAATAGCAAAACTGTCCTACATGTTGCTTCGTAGCACATTGGACTAATCAAAGCTGTTTAACAATTTTAGATTGAAATCATCATAATCCAGGTTGATGGCCATTATACACTGACGTGTGCATCGACTCAGAAGACATCTTTCCATAGGTTGACAATAATATTCCATGAATACGCAAAAGCCATCAGAATCAGAAGTGGACATACGTGGCTTTCATTGAACAGTGACAATATATTGAGTATATATCATTGGATTATTTCCATAAAATTATAACTTCATGATTTGACTTTCATTGACAAAAAAATTGACATTGTCACTTTAATAACTAATGTATTCATTGGATTTTAGGGGGGTTTAAATGATGTGACATACTTATCTAAAAAGCATGTCATAGCCCCAAAGATGTCTGCATAATTACAGTCAGAGACCATATTATACACACGAGAGTCACAGTAAAGAGAAGATACTGTAAAAGCAGAGCATAACACCATTTTCTAACCTCTCATTTAACTGTTCTTGGATTCTGAAATGCTGTCGGTGTACAGTAGTCTGAGGTTAAATCAAAATCAAACACATAATATAACATAACATAATAACAGGCTTTCTGCCTCAGTACCACAATGCTGCTTAGAAAAAAGGGCTAAAGTGGTCTAACAATGTCAAGTCCTGATGGAAACAAGTAACCAAGGTGTCTAGTAAACTGAACATTCTTTCATATATGTGTGCAGAAATTGCCCTGTGCGTTACGTCCACATCTTTCTACTTCACAATCCAAAAAACTGCTGTAAAATCCCACGTTGCATGGAAGATCCCAAAGGGGTCGCACACATTAAACATAAGATTTAAGGAGCCAACACAGCACAGTCTGAGACACCTTGAGACTGCCTTCACTGCGTGGGCAACTAAAACATTCGGTTAAAGCCAGGTAAAGGTTGTGCTGTAGTTTAATGAAAAGGTAAGTGTGGAATTTATGTGTGTGACATGATGTGAACCTCAGACTCTTGTGTGACAGTCAGATGTGCTACAACCCCACCCACAATGTTTTAAACTTTAAGGGCGAAGGTTGGAGGACACGAGGAGGTAATAATGTAAACCTGAGGTAAGAAACACAAACCTACGTGTTGCTTTTAACTTGCTGAACTTTACAAAATTCCTTTCATATTCCTCCTGTTCATCTTGTTTTATTCCACTCTGAACCAGTACCCTATAATCTCTTTCCCTTCAATAGAAGCCACGCGATTGTACATTCCCCCTGACCCAGTTTCCTGACAATTTCTAAAGAAGCCTTCACAGCATGAGCTCTGTCTCCCATGAATTTTTCCTCAAATGCAATTTCTATCATATACACTCAGGGTAGCATGGTTGGTTACATTTGAAAACCAGCCTGCAGCTACTGAACCCTTTTGACAGAGATCCCTTTAAGAACTGCTTTGGCCCAAATGTGGAGGCCAGTGTACCCCAGAGGAAATGGATGAGACAGATGCATTGTTCATCACAGAATGCTTTTCAATGTGCTGTCAATTCTACATGTGGAGCTGACAGTGGTGTACCAGTGTACGACACATGCACTTTGCCAGGGAACCTTGGCACACTTGGACTTAAGCTGCTATCCAAAGCACTTCAATACGTTTACGCAATTCAAAGTGTAAGGAAACTTCTGACTAAAGCCTCTGAAAAACTCCTCTGTAATAGTTGCCACTAAAAGATTGGCAGAAGATGAGATGAATAAATTGAAGTACTTAAATGCAGATCGTTGATGCCTGAGGGCCTATTAAATCACAGAGTTGAGTACAAAACTGAATCAAAAGTGTCAGAAATCAACACTTTGAATATCATTTTTCTCCAAATAAAAGCAGAACATTGGTAATGAAGTCGGTAAACCCATGCAGCATCACAGATAAAGACAACCTTTTGCACTTGCAGTTTTGGGATTTGATGGATGAAATAATGAGGCTTGTGATTTTTGTGTTTGTGAACAACAAAGATTTTTGACACATTAAACACATCAGCGATTAGGTCACGTGTAGTCGGCAACAGGCGTGCAACAAATTGAGAATGATAATTAAGCTACCTTCAAACTGGAACACATGCTGAGCTGAATTTTGAGTATTTTAAAGAGCATGAATATTTAATGTTTATTATCTACGGTGAAGGCTTGTGTATACATTTTTTATTCCAACATCTTTCACTCAGAGAGTTTGGTACTATGAGAGTGTGAAGAAATGCATTGTTACAGTTTATTTGTGTTCGGTGCCTCCGGCTTCACCGAGCGGTGTACTGGCAGAGAGCTTACTGTTGATAAGCACCTTTGCATTTCCTTCAGTATATCACCTATCTGTGGTCGTGCACTGACTACAGCAGGATGCGTGGCTGCTCGCTTTGACTCTGCAAAAAGACAGCGATGGAGGATTTAAATACTAGAAATACTGGAATAGTAAATACTAGAATACATTTAATAATTTATGAAGATTTTTTCTGAATAATGTCAATATGGGGAACTCCTGTGGTGAATCAGTGTGTGCACTTGACTGTATTTTAAACACAAAGTGGTTTATGGTGGAGGAAATGAAAGTAATTCTTCCCCTTTTTTCCTGTTAAAGGGATTTCTGGGGAGTCTTTGTTATCCGAACGGGGCTCTAAGGATGGAGGACGCCCTTCCTGTACACACTGTAAAGCCTCTTAAGGCAAATGTGTAATTTCTGATATTATACAAATAAAACTGACTTGACTACAAAATGAAAAGAATAAAAATAAATAAGTCATAGAGTGCGTCTCTGCTGCCTTACGCTCTAAGACTGTGACAGTGGCTTGTCTGGCAAGTTCAAACCCAGTTCAGCTCGACTGTCACATACGATCATGCAGCTATAACTGAAAACAGGAATGCCTCTTAAAGGTTATTAGTTGAGGAGAAATGTCTGTCTAATCGCACGATGCTGCATGAATCACTTGCTAGGATGCTTTCAGATGCGCGAGGAATACAGTTGCCTTGTTTTGGCTTCATTGTCAACTAATTTGGATGCAAAACCAGGCTGACTGTGGAGGTAAAGTGCCTTAACCCGAATGTTGTTTGGCTAATATCAAAGCTGTAGAAGTGAAAGGTTATGTGAAACAAAACAGTCAAGGACTTCTCGACTTTTAGACAAGATACAGAGTTTGTCATGGAAAGCTAATGTGCAATTTCGCACCACTGACTACTAACTGTTAAAATAAAGCTGTTCATATTCTTGTCATGGACATATAGCAAGAAAACATAACCAGCAGATGATGAATTAATAGCCTGCTCAATGTAACACCCAGGAGTCTAGTTTTGGACGGTTCCATAGAAACGTGGCAGCTCTGTGTTGCTGTGTTGCTTTATCTGAGTTGGTGGCAGTTAATCAGGCGTACATTTGCCAAATCAACTAGTTAGTCTTCATCCTTTAAGCCTGTTCTCCTGTAAAAACTGGAAAAAATACTGTTTGTACAAAGCACAAATCTCACCTTTGTGTTTTTAAGTGCGGAACAGGCTCAGCGTTGCCCTCCAGCCTCAGATGGCAGTCACGAGCCCCAGTGCGGCTTAGTGCAACACAATGAGGCAGCAGCTGGAAAACTTACTTGGACACAAGCGACACAAATTAGAGATCTGAGCTTTATCTGAAGTGATTTCAAACATTATTTTGCATTTCTGTAAGAGAAAAGAACCCCCACCTCTGATGAAGAGAAGCACACAGCTGCTTCTATAAACCTTCCAGTGGGAACAATGTCACACAACTGCTGTCTGTCTGAGGCAAATTACACTTTTTTCAAGATGGAGCTGATCAATATGCAGTGACATAACTTATCAAAATAAAAGCCCACATCTAGTCAGCGGTGAACATTATAGTCACTCAGGCTTGTCTATATCCGTCTAGTGTGTAATGATCCCTCATGCTATCAATTCAGTCTGTACATCTGAAATAACTTAAGCCAGGGATACTGGAGCATAGCCCATACAAAGTACCACTCTATGCCACTTGCTCTGAGTACAGCTGATTGGAAGGATTTGCTACTAAAAACTTGGCCACTACAGCGAACCTACTCCAACTCCAACGCTTTGTTAGCGAGATCGGAAAGCGACAGACGGAGGCAAAAAAACGCAGGGGCCCTCGATGGTGTTCAGGGCTGCACTTAAAGAGATCCAGAGAAAGTAGCTGGCAAGCCACTTAGGAAATTTGGATGCAAAACAATTCGCAGACAGCACCAAATATAAATCTATAGAGCTGAAGAGCTTTGATAGTGGGAGGTGAGAGACACAAACAGAGACAGGGGAAGATATTATAGCTGGATGGACGGATAGATAGATGGATAGACGGACTGGATAAGGAAGAGGGGGGTTGAAAGAACGTATTTCCGGAGGGCTGCAAAGCTTTTTAAATCCGGCTTTTCTGTGAGAAGGCCTTCCGCTTCTTGGTCATCACTTAAAGCCATCTTTCAGTAGAGATTTGGACAGCGATGCCTCTTGGCAGGACCAGCAAACCTTCACTAAACTGCAACCAGCATTGAGCTTGGGAATGCATTTCACTTGACCCTGGACACACGAGGTGAGTTTTGACTTTGGTCATATTTAAGCATTTTGCAACACATGCTACGACACAGCAAACAGTACTGGCTTCCCTTAGACACAGAGCAATACAATACAGTACAGTCAATGTTGAATTAATTTAATCTATCCACAGAATGTAATCATGACATGGCATGGTATTAGTCACGGCAGGACTCCAACTCCAACTTGAAGTAAACACAACATGCCTTTCACTTGTACTTTCATTTAGTTGGACGATGGTGGAGGATGTGAAAATTCCTAATATATCTGTGACATTTAATACTTTAACTCTCATCCTACCAACAGATTTAATATACGAGGTCTAGCCAAAGAGTAAAGAAACATCACAGCAGAGTGCAAACTTATTTCTTCTCCAAACATCATTAGTTATGTAATTAATGCCATCTGACTTTGTCAAATAGTTTGTTACCCATAACCATCTACAAAGCTGTCATTGGAAACTCTTTGGAAAAGGGCAGACACTTAAAAAACTTGACAGGTGATTGGATGAACCATCTGTCTATCACCATGTGTCAAGGGCAAACATAGTTATACTCTTCAGCTGGGAGAAGAACCATCCAGAAAAATGTTCAGTCTTGTTCTTCGCTCTCCTTTCAGGGAAATACTCTCCAGTTCTGATGTAACTGATGACTGCAGCATCTGCACCAACTTCTGATTGATTACTGATTTAGTAGCAAAGCTGTTTCAAGTCAAACTTTACATCTGCAATGTCACTGACTGTTCAACACACTCCAAAAACCAAAAGATGCACGGTGACCCCCGGAACAGCACCGATTTGGTGATTTGTGGGTCAGAAGAATCACTGGAAGGATGTGAAGATTACATGTAACCATTGTTTCAACTTCATTTACATATGCATATTTTAGCACGCAGCAGGTCCGGACTGCACATTGAAATTCAGACCTCGAAACGTTGTGGAAACAGCAGTTTCAGTCACTGCGTGTCATTCTAGAGGACAAACAACATATTTTGTTGATTGGAGGAAATGTTCCGTCACAGACTTGTAATTGGATTTTGTCGTATGTAACTATGGTACTTCCCTCCCCTAACCATGCCATAGTCATTATTTAAAAGCATTTCCACTGAACATACTTCAAGGCTCAGCACAATGAATGAACCAGTATCAATGTTCTTGTCTTGTGGATGGTCTGTACATGCTGACCTGCAAATAACGCCCCCAAAAAAGATTACTGCGTCCACAATGTGATGACACACAGTCTGCAGAAAAAAAGTGATAAAGGTTTTTTCCTATTGAAAAAGAATCAGCAGACAATTACTCCAACTTAATGACATAAAACGTTAAACATTAGAATATTGTGGGCTACATAATTACCTTCTTTAGTGAAGTTGATAAACAGAAAGACAGGAGGTGAAGTACAGTGCATTTTAAAAGCTACAGACACTACTGTTTCAGCTCCAATGCGAGATCTGATGATGACCATGTTGCATCAGCATCACGCATGCATACAGTATAAGCACTGAACAGAAAATAACTGTAACTGGCCTAAAACAAACACAAAGCATCCCCCACAGGAGACGAGTTTAGAGAGGTGCTCCCTTTGCTGTTTTTTTTTTTCTAGTAAATCAATTGCTCCACCACCTCGTGTCTCCTCCAGCTTGTAGGAGGACACTACTTGTTTGTTTGCAAAATGTAAAAAAAAAAAAAAAAAACTGACAAGCACGGCGCAGCCTGTGCCGGCGAATATTTCCATTTTAATTTTAACAAGTTGTGAGAAGTGCGTTTGCTCAAGCTATGCCCAGCTACACATGGGGCACAGTAATGTGTCACACCATCTGCTCTCTGCTCAGCTGAAATCCATGCCGCGGATGAAAGAATCCTGCGCCTGTAAACTTCTGACTTTATTATTTATTTTTGTCTTCCTTTTGTTAAACTTTCACCGTAGCTTTATTCCCACTGTTTAACCTGCGGATTCAAACTTAATTTCAACTTTGAAAAGTTTGGAAACCACCCTATGGAATTCACTTCACAGGATTAGTATTGGATATGCTCAAGTGGGTCCAAAAGAATCAGAATCGGTATCAGGTTTAAGGTTTAAGGTTGAGAAAGTGCTGGATTAAAATGAATTAGAGGAATAAAGGAAATGTTCTCTAATTCCACATACTGATAAACATTCTGTGAAATCCATACAACCAAATAAAAGTCCAGATCCGTCTCGCTCCATCAAATGTCTCATCAAATATGGGCTCGCATACAACTCGCTGTACATTATTTAACAGACTTGATAATAGAAATCATATCAACATTATCAACATTCATTCAAGGAATAACTCACAGGGCTGTGAACTGTGAAGACGGTAAATGAAGTATTAATGCGTCTCTTAATCACAGGTATTTACAGAGATGTAACAAACCTGGGATGTTTTTTTGTTCCTCCAGATGATACATTGTTGGCAGTGTTTACAAATGTTGTGTTAATTAATAATACGCTGCATGAAAAGTCACACAAAGTCAAGCTCATTTTTATTGCAATTATGATGGTGATGTTCCTTAATTTCCCATAACTGCGGGGGGCAGTTTAGAGTCGTGTGTGGGAGGAGCCCACGCAGAGGAGGGGAGACGCAACGCACAACGATCTAAATGTGAGGCAACTGTGTGAACCGCTGCTCCACCGTGCCATCCCATGATGTTCATGAGTTTTACTTACTGGTTTGCTGAAAAAAATAAATAACAAAGACAGCGATGGACAGTGTGTATGTGGGAGCTGGATCAATACCAGTGCAGATGCTGTTATTTGTTGTGACTGCCTGAGAGATAGCAATAAAGAAATGAATACATAAATAACAACTCAATGAAAAATAATCTCCATACAGCACATAGAGTCAGGATGTGTGAACTTTAAAGATTTTGCAGCCACCACACTCTGATAGAAACCAAGGAACAAGAAAGTGGAGCCTAAAGCTGAAGATCGTGCGCTTCCCTAAGGCAATTAGAAAAATAACACAAATGGAAAACTGTGTTCTCAAACTACTGACAAGAAAATATATAACTCATACTTTGCTGGAATCCAAAGCAGCTCCGATCCTCTCAGGCTTTTTTTAATCAATATAATGAAATACTAAACTCCACAATGACCACAAATTATTATTGTGGGGCTGAAATGTGTTTTAAACTCAAACAGATGCAAAAATAAAAATCAAGAAAGGACAGACTTTTTTTATGGTTTGGCAAAATGTGGACTTCGAGAAGAACACGAGACAAAGCGAGGACAAACACAAAAAGAAAAAGTGGGCTTTGCATTTGACCTGACCTTGAAATAATATTCTGGAAGCTGGACTATTGAAAAGTTATTCAACCAAACATTCAGATCCTTCTCTTAGCTCATAATCCATCCCAGATTTCCAAACGTTTGAGTGGAAATGTTTGAAATATAGGCCAAATATTCAGTTTCAAGATTATATATGCTGATTTAATTGAGACACGAAGACACAGGACACGAAGAGAGCACAAAGTAGTTGGGAGGTCTGGGAGTGGGAGTGGGTGTGGGAGGCATTTTTTCAGGAGCAAAAGTAATGTGTGAGAATAAACTGAGATGCAGAATGTGAGCTTGAATTGTGAGAAAGCCAATGGTAGAAAAGAGCAGCTTCGAGACCAAGAGAGAGTCAAACTGAAAGCAGGCTGAAAGAGAAGCTTAAAATAAATAAAAAATACAAATAAAAAAAGAGCTGCTAACTTTTATGTAACACGTTTTTGCTCTAGTGGCTGCAGAAGATGTGATTTGTGAATCCACAAAAACCAGAGAATTAAAAGACTTGTGGGGAAGAAGGCATGTTCTCATGGAACAAGTGCTTCACCTATAACCATCCCTGACTCTGCTCTTACTTCAGTGCTGGTAGAATCAAGGCCCAATGGGAAATGAAGGTGTGTGTGTGTGTGTGTGTGTGTGTGTGTGTGAGCTGTACATCTGACTACTCACATGGCAAAGTGAGACTAAATATGTTCAAGCTTGGAGGTGGCAAGGGACAGAGGGGAAGCAAAGATGACTTATCAGCACTGCAGAAGGCTTGGTGGCAGGGTTGCGAACAAATTGTGTGGAGAATCCAGACGAAGAGGTGTAGGAAAGTGTGTTTTACCCTCGCAGCATCACTTGAAACATTCCGAATCAGCCCAAATTCACCTCGCTGTAACAAAACTTACAGGGGGATTGACAGAAAACTCAAGTTGGAGATCACAGGAGATCTCCACCTTCACACACAGCTCTATGTATAGCATTTTAAAGCCTGAGAAAATGTATTTTCCCTGAGACTTTGAGGATGTACACTCCCGCCTGTCAATCAATAGACAGTAAAGATAATAATTTGACCAGGTGGGTTTTGTTTTCAGGCTCCCAGCAAAGCAAACAAAAACCAGGAGAAAGAGTAAACATCACAAACGCAGGCTTATGAAATTCTGCTGAAATCTAATATTCAACGTCACTGAGGCAAGCGAGCTCGCCCCGGTTCAGATGAGTTAATTCGTCATTGGGAAAATTTTGACAGCTATGCGCTAAAAGATTCCCTCTGACAATCTCAGACTAAAAATAAATATGAATCTGAGACCCTGCGAGACAGAGACGGGTTCATTTGAAAGAATTAAAAACAGATTTGAGACAGGTTGGAGGCTGCTCAGTCCCATAATGAGATACTCCGCTGCCTCCTGTACCGTGTTTGATCAGCACACGTGTAACATCACGTTTCCCGTGTTAAAGAAACGTGCCGCGTTTGCCGTCATCCAGTGACCTACACCTCCGAACGGGTTACGCTGGAAAGTCACAGACTAATTAGGTAATAAATTGAACAAATAAACAGCCAACATGCCTGGCAGCGTGTGTGTTTATGCTCGCCATATGGGTAATAATCTGCATGTATTAATGCCACAGTAGGACTGTAAAGTTTTTTATTAGATCTTTGTTGACTTGCCATCCCCGATAACCAATTAAATTCTATTTCCACAGTGAGACAACAATGTGATCATGTGACCAGTTTTATTGTCTCAACCACAATTTTGGCAATTGTCATGTTTTACCTGAGGTGAGAGCTGCCGACGTTTTAGTGTGGATGTCACAGATAAAGGCTCTGGAAACATTTACTGCAAATATTCTTAGTATTCTTCAATATAGTCTAGTATTTGAAACACATGGCCTCCAATTAACACCTATGGCCTACTGCAAACATCTAAAATTAAGCTAATTACTTTGTATTTCTCTAATTGGTAAAGTTAACTTGTATGTTGGAATACAGAACGTTCAAGAGCAGCACAGCTGACAGCGTTCAGGCAACTGAGGTTTATTGTTGCAGCAACAGCTGCTGGCATACCAGTGCTGCAGGCTGCAAACTATACTGTAAATATAGTCAAGTCAAATTTATTTCTATAGCACATTTAAAACAATACGAGCTGACCAAAGTGCTTTACAGGCACAGGCAGGAGAAAGCAAGTCAACAGAGCAGACAATAAAATCACGCCCAGGCAGGGAGACTAATAAACTAATAAAAGAACCATTAGACCAGGCCGATTAGCAGTACAAATTTGTGTACCGTAAAATAGGCTAAGGAAATAGGTGAAATTATAAGCTTGAATTTTTATTTATTTACTTTTCGTTGTTGAAAATCAGGTTTATGTCTTTAAAGGACAAAAAAAACATCAGTCCTCATACGAAATACTGATTCTGAGTACGAAGTAAAGAAGTGAGTAAAAAGTGGATGTTTGGGCGTGTCGTTTAGCTCAGTCGGTAGAGCAGCCGCCCGTGTGCAAAGACTGCAGGCGGCCCACGATTCGAATCCGACCTGTGGCTCTATCCCGCATGTCTCTCTCCTCCCACATTTTCCTGTCACTCTTCAGCTTAAAAAGGCCAAAAAAAATATCTTTAAAAAAAAGCAGATGTTTGGAGACCATAAATCTGAAAATGATCTCACACTGTGTGAGCTGTGAATCTTTTGGAACAGCTCTGGTGTGAAGAGCACACACAGGTAGGTAAAGGGTAAAGTGCACAGGATGTTGGACAGGTGTGTGTGCGATCCTCTGCCAGAGATCGGATCTTAAATTAAAATGCAAGTCAACCAAATCAGGATGAGTCTGCCTGCACAACATGCTATTTCAATTAATTCATTATTTTTTTTTTTTAGGTTCACTGCTGTAGTTTGTGCTGCCCAGCAGCCAGCTCACAGCATATTTAATTATGAGTCAGATTACATTGTGAGCCTTAACAGATTGGATCACAACGTTTTCAGATTCCAGGTTCAGAATTGAACTGTATCAGATTTAAAGACTTTCACAGGTACCGCGTCCATTCCAGTGCCGAGCTTTGCCAGTGCCAACAGGAACAGGCTTACAAAACTGGAACCATGCAGGACTCTATACCCAAACATCCATGACAGAGTTCAGTCTAGACATGAAACTGTCCATGACTGGAGACTTTGATCCGTACTCAAAGGAGTACATGACAAACACAACTAATGACTACTACTTACTTGGCAGAACTGTATTTTGTTAGTTTTGGTCAAATTAAGCTCTCGTGTTCAACTTGTGTCTGCAGTCTACGGACAATACCGACTACAGTCTGAAACCAAAGAGACATATTTATCATAATTCCATAGGAACAAGTCAACAGCTGGCCTCAAACCGCCTCCACAAACAGTCAGAAGCTGAGCCAATCACCCAGAGATAGACAGATGGCTGGAAGGTGGAAGATTTTTTCAAAAATCTGTCTAAAATATAAAAGACTGGGGGTGTCGATTAGCTCAGTTGGTAGAGCGTCCGCCCCGTGTACGAAGGCTCAGCAGCGGCCCAGGGTTTGAATCCGTCCTGCGGCCCTTTGCTGCGTGTCGTTCCCAATCTCTCTCTCTGTCTCTCCACATTCCAGTCACTCTTCAGCTGTCGCTGTCCAAAATAAAGCTTGAAAAAGGCCTAAAAACACACATATCTTTAAAATATAAAAGAATGACTTTACCCAAGTGGATTGAGTAATACACAGTTGTACAATGGGGTCTGGTTTGAAACACACAAAACTGAGTCATTCAATGAAGAGGTGTTTAACATTTTGGAAAATAACTACGGTTTCATGTTAATGCACAATAAATTAGTCATCAAATGCAGCCGTTGTCATCAATTACAATGAGAGTCTGAAGTGTTTGAAGTGGTTAGTCGTCAATTTGAAAATGGCAAAAGTTCCTGTAGCATTCACAGTGACCCTTAGCACCCAGCCTGATTTGTAATTTTATATCAATATTAACGTTTGGACGTCGAACATTTACAGCTGATAAATCAGGAAAATGACAGCCGTGTCATTTAATGACACCATTAACCATCGCGTGTTAGCTGAGGTGTCCGCGAGGCCTGTGGTGGTCTTTTATATATTCCAGCTGATGGTCCATAAGTTACTGTTCCTGCAGCAGCTATCAGTGCCATCCCACTGGAAGATTGATTTTTCTTTCCATTTCACATTTGTGCACCGTCCACACTGCTGTGGAAATGTTTGCTTAACAGAAATCTCCCTGTTTGCTGATGAAGCAGGTTTCGTCTCTTTGCATGTTTTATTTCACTCGGCGAGCTCCTCGTACCTGGCCTTAGTCCTTCTTCTGAGGCTGGAAAGCTAATGCTTGCTGTGTGTGTGTGTGTGTGTGTGTGTTTACTACAATTATTATTCATATTATTTCTTTTGAAAAACTTGGAAGTTGTAAATGTGGCATCGTTTCCTGTGTGCGTGTGTTTGCCAGCATACAGTCACCAGCTTTTGTAGCTGGTCCCCATGTTTGCTGTTCAGCTTTTTATTAAAATGTTTACAGACGGAGAACGTCACAAAAACTGAGCCAGTTCTGTTTGCCTTCAAAACAACCAAAAGAAACAGATGACAATAACTTCACATCAGCACACTCCACCTATTCATTACATTTATTTCACCTGCTCTATAAGTGTTCCCATTGAGCATCAACAAAGCTTTTCTAAATGCATCACATCCAACTAAAGTGAGTCAAGCTCGATAAAATATTCTCTTAAGCTCCCTTTAGGGTCAAGCCTGCGGTTAAAGAACAACCACTACTGCATTGACAAACTCATAAGAGAGTTCTGCGCTGCACCTCACACAACTGCTTCCAAGATAAGATTCTGCAATCTAATCAGTGCTGGCAGTGTATTCCATTGTTATTTTGGGAGCCAATCTCTACATTTAAGCAGGTTAGAACAATCCACACGCTTCTTCAAGTGTTCTTCACCGAGGAGCAGAGCCGTGTTATACGGGGTCGTGTGTTACAAGACAACTGACAAGTCATTTGTAATATACGGCTGGAATTGAATCCGTTTCCAGGTGAAGACCATGCATTGACCTCATTTAGTTGGAGGGTTCTCAAGATGGCAAATACTCATTCCACATGAAATAGGGAATGTTAGACGTCCAGCATAATAATAAGGACAGAGGCCGCGTTGACAAAAGTAATAAGGTCCTTGCTATCAGCTAGTAAATGACTAACGATTAGCTTATAATTGCCTAGTACCTGAAAAAAGAAAGTTTCAAAGAGCAAAAACTTAATTTCGCTAAGATCCTTGAAATATATTCAACGTCTTTGCATTAGCTGTGCACAGACAGAGCAGTCTGCTCAAGTTTGGCTTACTAAGCTTGAAATCTTGCCAGTGTGAGTTTCCCTGTGGCAACACGGGAAGGATTTATTAAAAATGATAATCCTTGGCATTACCCAAGTGACCTGCTCATTCTGATAACTTAATACAGAGAATATGTGATATGCTTTGAGATACTTTACAAAGTCGTATTATTTGCTGATTGGCCACGGTAGAGATTTTCACCTGAGCCTATAACATTCAGGCACAGTACATCTGACAGAAGTCAGAACTTTCTTTATTTAAAAGATGTACTTTCATATTCTTGCCAAAAGTCTGTTCTAACTTTTACCATTTGTTTATTTTCTCATTTTATTTATTAAGGGAATTTCACTGAGAGCGATCTCCTCTTCCACAGTCCGGATCTCATTCACACAGTTTCACATTCACACCTAGAAGCTGCCCAGTACAGGCGCAGTCCGGCCACTGAGCAGCTCTACCGAAGCAGCTGGGGCTTTGGGCCTTGCTCAAGGGTCGGCCTGGCGGACTGAGCTGACAACCTTTCCCGTCACAAGCATGCTCCTCTAACCTTGAGGCCACCACCACCCTATACCGTGACAATAAAGGCTGTCAAACATCAGATGTAAAGTTCTCACAAAGGAGCCTCTTCAGGTCTTTTTTTTTTCGCATCATCAGCAGGACCTGAAAACTTAGAGTTCGTTCTTTGAAACACTTTGCCGCAGTGTTACTGTAGTTCATCGATGTGCTCACCTAATTCCTTCTAGCAGGTCAATTCTCAGTGAGATCATTAAGATGGAAAGGCAAAGTAATCTGCACAACACTAATGGCAATTCAATCATGGAGATGAAGACAGGGAGTGATCTATATGCAACAATATGTTTCTCAATGCTTTGGTAGAAGGATTTAATGATGCAGAGGAAACCCTATTGAGAAATGAGGCCAGTCTGACTGTAAAAGCAGTAGATCATTATGGAAAAAAAAGGAAAACATCTGCCCTTCACATGCCGTGTGGTGAAGATGTGAGAGCGAGTCTCCTTGTACTCTTCACAATAGCTGCTCGTCAGGAAGGTTTCTGTGCGCACGCCTGCGTGAACATGAGCATTGTCCTTACACGTAAAAAGGTCAAGCTAATTTTACAAACAATGTCCTGATAGATCCATCGCTGGTCATGCTTCAACTATTCCTTTTCCTCTGTCTTCCTACACGAGCCGCGAACAATAGAAAATGAGAGGGATTGTGATTGTCATTGTGTTGTTGGTCATTGTGCTTTTCGGTCGTTTTCTTTTCTGCGTCACAGGAACTGTGTGAAGTAACGTGTTTCCAGACTACTACCAGACTTTAATATGTCCACTGCTTCAGTGGTTTATTTACACACTGAAACACACTGCTACTTTCATACTATGGACACCAAATGCAACGGTAAGTACACAGGTAAGTTCTACAATCAAGATTTCACTTTAGTGAAAGTACATCAATAATTAGGGTTAGAGTTAGTGTGTTTACATGCAGACTAACATCTTGGTTATCAGGTTTTGGAGCATCCAAGAGATTTGTTTGTGTCTGTAATCATAGTTTCAGAAATCTGGAAGATCATTTAACCTTGTAAAAATGAAAATATTCTCATCCTGGTTTCAGATCACCGTGTGCCATCTGAGCAGATGCCTCCTCAAATTTAATGAGCAGTTTGCGTGAAAACTGAGTTCCTCATCTCCATGTAGAACAAGCATGATCAAAACCAGGATACCATCATGCATGTAAATATATTCATTGTTACTGATGTATTAATATGTAAGCTTAAAGTGGAGCTAATTTTAACTTCTTTGTACAATGTTGCAGCAAGAGTTCATTTCTATTTTACACATTTATATTTGTATATTACTTTTTTTCACAAAAAAAAAAATATCCAGCTGGAATAAATAAAAAAAAATAGTCAACTAAATCAGTGTATTAAGAGCCTGGTTAAATATGCAGCATGGCTCACATTGAAATAATTTATGTCACATATTTTGCATCGGTTTGCCAAAATACATTCCTACATTCCGAGCTGACATTCAGGGTGTCATTTTTAGCTGCAAATTGTGCACATATACTCTATGTGTGTTGTGTGGGAGGAGATGGAGGTGCCAAAAATTCATAATGAAGAAAAATATAAATAAGTACATACCATCAGAAAACTGATTTTACCTCTTTAAAGACATTTGAGTAACGACAGATTACTGTTGTGTAAACTCACTATTGACACAAAGTAACCACAGCAGACTGATGTTTTTCCACTGTTTTCCTAAAGACAGCTATAGGTTCACATTTTGAGACCAGCATGTGCACCTCCCCCCAAAACGTGCAATAAAACAGTCAGGGTTTAATCCACTTAGTGACTCCAAACCCAACCTGACATCCATTAAAGGGTGTGATCACACACCACAGGTATCACCTCTGTCAATATGTGAGCATATGTACCACATGCAGGGAGTGATATCTACCGTGTGGATTAAGACAAATTAGCCAGCACTGTGTCATCTCTCAAATGCTTATGTCTGGAGGAGAGATAATTCCTCTGAAAAGTGCTTCATCCCCTGCCGTTCAGAAAACATCGGCTGCGTATTTTTCGACTGCAGAAAATCCCCATATGCAGACGGGGCTTCATGTGAAACTTCAACTCTCACTTTGTGTTTTCTTATTGCATGCAAATGATTTCAGGCAGCAGGCATCCTTTCATCCAGACACTGTTTACTCGTAAAATAAGCGTGCCGCTGCATGCTCTATTGTGTCTCCATGCATCCTCTTGCCACTAAAGCTCATTGATTGAGACTGAGGTCTCAGAAATTCTTCGTAAGGGACAAGGCACTCGAGAGATGCAGTGGTGTAACAATGAATAACGAGCAGGTGGTTCACAGAGCAGCTTGCTCGACGCCAGTCAAATTATTGCTGGTGCTTGAGAGGAAGAGGGAAGGGAGTGAGGACAGAAAAGGAGTGTAATAGGAACAGTGGTATTACAGTAGTTATTTGAAATCCCCCCATGAGTTCCATTCCGTGCACATGAAAAAATCCTGAGGGGAAGTCACATTGTTTGTTATGCCCTGCAATACCCCAGTAGGCCCCACACAATGCATATTAACATCCCTTTCAAACAGAATGGCAGACGAGAAAATAGGAGGAGTCTTTCATCTGTTGGAAGCTGAGCCAGGCTGTGTACATAAGCTATGAGCTACACTATCTATACCACTGTCCTGGTGAAGGAGGCACCGGCTTACGTTGGATTGTTCTTATTTTTTTTTGCCTTACAGCTTTGAGCTCAGAAGTCAAGAGCACGTTAATTAAATGCAAAAAAAAAATCACTTGACGTTTAATATATGGCAAGGCTTAAAAAAAAAAATCCCATTCCTTTTACCGGCACTTACAGAACTTGTCGGAGCTCTTTCTGCAGCACTATCACCGCTTCAGCTGTAAAACTAGCACAGCTACATTTGGAGCATGCTCTATATCCCTGCATGAAAGGCCAGTGGTGTTACATTTATGGGTCAGGATGCAAAAGAGGGTGTAGCGAAGAACAAAATGGGTCCCCTAATTTTCCTGGAAATGTGTTATATTATCAGGAAGCTTAAGCAACACTGCATGATATCAGATTTAAAAAGGGGGTCCTAAAAATTAAGATTAATTAAAAATTGAAATTCTGAGTAAGGCTGGATTAATTTGCTGATGAGCCCCTAGAGCACTAGAACCTAATCAACCAACCAGACTACTGTCATGCCACAGGTTTACAATATTAGATAGTTTGTGGTGAAAACAGATTATGTATCTAAGGTGTGTTAACAGCATCAACTGAACCACTACGTATTTGGCTTGTCTACAAGATCAAATGAAAATAAAGGAAGTACCTCAAGGCCTTTTCCATGTCACTGTCAGCTTATCTTTGGATGCAGTGGTTCATATTACCAAACAAATCTGCGATTCTTCAAATTACTGTAAATTAATTGCGTGAATGTCTTGGTGCCCTGGGGCAGTTGGCTGCTCTGCTCAGATGATAATCCATCTTTTTAACTGTCTTAGTGTGTCTATGTTTTATACATGCAGCACAGTGTTAGTACAACAATGCATATTTACAAATGTGTTATTTAAACTGATAAGAAATATTCTTCTGATTTTATTTTTCTCCTCTTCTCCCAGAAGATCGCATCAAAGACAAAACTTGGAACGCCTTAACAGGTGATTACACTAATTGGCACCCAGTGTTTGCTTTCATTATTACATCCAATTGATTGCAAACTTGGAGCTGCTGTATAGGAAATTAATAGAAAGAGAAATTTTATGGACTCCCAGTATCTGTTTATTCATCCTACATCCGATGGGCACTGAACCAGATAATACTCCATCAGACTGGGCTGGGCATGCAGTTGCTGTCCAGGATGGAGCTGCAGTATACGTGTGGCACTGTAGATTATGGCGTATATTTCAAAAACAGCTATGTTTTTTTTTTCTTTATGGCTCTCTTGGACGAATGCATTTAGATTTTAATGTCATGTGTTTTTTTATTGTATTGCTTAATTACAGACCTTTGAAATTAACTTCTCACATAACTGCAAATCACTTCATTTAGCCACGATAGATTATGCCGGGCAAAATCGACTTCCTGTGTTATCGAGCACCTGTTAAAATATCAATTTGAGACACATCAATAAATGTAAATCATCCATGTGTTGCGTTTGTTTTGATTTGATCTGTTTATCGTCCTCATTCTCTCTCTTCCAGATGTTTTGGCTGTTTATGACAATGAGGTTTTTGGCTGGCTGCTGAAAGAGAATTCGATTTTGTATGGAACTCCAACACTGACGCTCTTTTTGAAAAAAAATAACAAACGGGGATTAAATGCATTGTCATAAATAACCTCATGCTCTCTATCCCACTCTGTGTCGTCATCTCTGTGCGGTTTTACATATTGAGCTGTTGTGTACAAGAAGTGCACATCTGTTGCTTATTGAACATCTGGGGTCATTTGCATATTAATGAATAATTATGTTAATTTGATTGTCATTGGCCCCTGCAATGTGAAAGATTAAAGATCTACCCGAGTGAGAAAAACTCAGTTTCTCCTTCTACTGCTAAGAGTGCTCTCTTATTTAAGATAATAAGTAAAAACCAGTAAACAGTCAGAGGTCCAATCATGTCAGCCGCTTTACGAGCATCATCACAATAAGAATAATGAAGGACAATTAAAATCACACTGTTTATCCAGTGATGAAACAGGTTTTTAGAATATAGACTCAGTTAAGGGACACACATCAGTTCCTCAGTGTCTTCTTAAGTGTGTTAAGTATGAAGAGTTCTCTACATGACTTGGATACCTAACAGAGGACGTTCCATGTGCTACTACCAGCCTAGTCGTTTGTCATTTGAGGCACATAGTGCACCATATGCACAATGCAGACATAATCATGAGACTGTAACTGTAACATGCCAAGCGAGGGGTTAAATGAGATAATATTGCTATGAATGCATCACGCGTGCATGCACACAAACAGTTCATATCAGATCAGATCCTGCTGCAGAGATCACAGATACACTGCTGCTGCATGCAGCGATCCAAAAAACTAAACTTCAGCAGACACAGCAGATCACTTACTGTAATACTGTCAAGATGAATTCACTTGCTATGCTCAAAGAACTATGCTCATATTGAAGTGTTCTGTAATGTGCCAATTACATACCAACAATTTCATGAATTTAACTACAACTACAATCTTTCTTTAACCCTTAAACGAGTCTGTTATGGACTCGTAGTGTTTTGGAAATGATTTGGTTTCGCTCAGTAACGTTCACTTAGATATCTGTCTCTGATCTATCAAGTAATAAAGTTTGAAGCAGCGGGTGTATGATGTATAAACTTGACCTTGGTTCACGCGGTCGAGCAGAGCTTGTTAGCGAGGTTTGATAGCGATGAATACATTTGTCTGTAGCCACCTGTGACAGTTAGACAAGTAAATCATGATAATGAGGAATACTCCTATAAGAACCAGCGTGGGACTGCCTGAGCTGTTCCTCCTGCAAAGTTAAAATGACAAAACCTTCAAGGACTGACTCATGATCTTTATTCTGTTTATTGGTGGGCGTTTTACAGAAAATTTCGGGCCACACTTCTCTCTCATTGGAGCTGAAGTCATCTAGTTTGCTTGTTATTTAGCTGATTGTCTAAGTTGAAGCTTTTTACCACTCAAGCTTTGTCCGTTAACTTGTGCCTCCCTCATTCTGTGTCCTCCATCTCACTGCTAACACACTATCCAAGACAAACACATGCAAAGACAGAGAATCGATGAGAATGTCAGGTGTTTACTGGAAGGAATTCCTGCAGATACATCAAATGTTGATCAGCCAGCGTGAATACATAGGAATGCTCATGGCAAGCCCTGGCATTCATTTCAGGAAAACTACATTACAGCCAAATAGGGTTACAGCCGAGCACGGAGCTATCCAAAACAGATGGGAATACAACCAGCTGCGAGTCTTAATTGATCACATGTTGCTGCGAGCACACAGCTCCTCTTAAAAAGGCAATCTTGGAATTCATGTGTCCTGTATTTCTCTGGCTCTGCCAATTAATGTCTAACTCGACCAATACAATTATTCATGCCACAAGGGAAGCTTCGCCCAGGATAAATCATTTTATGAGTGAAACACCAAGTCTCCAATCAAATCTTTGCCTAACTTTGACTCCCTTGATTGGATTTGCATTAAATTTGGTTTGATAATGTTCGGCAAATTTGCCTAAAGTTATAAGCAATTATGTGATTCACGACACTGGTCATGAATCAGAGGTTATGTTGTGCTGGGATAAATACATAGCTGAAAAGGCGGTTTGATATTTCTCTAAACCATTTCTGGTAGGAGTAAGATGAATGAGAAGTGAAGTCATAATCAGGTGAAGACAGAGCATTCCAACCTCTAATCATGGACACTAATCTACCAGCTGTTAGGGAATGGATATTCCCTTCACTTGATCACAGTGAAAAGCTGTAAAAAATTCAAGGCAATGTACCCTCTGGGTAGACTATTGCTTCCAGCAGACGAGGACCAATGCTGTATATCATATATAAAGAGTAATAACTGTATTTTTAGTCTTGGCCTCACAACCTGCACAGTGTTATTGGCTGGGGGCTACATAGCCACTGCCCAAAGGTTGATGCCAAAGAAACATCCTGAACACAGCAAAATAAGAACATGCAGGCAGAGGACAGGATCTGTGCAGACACAGACACATTTCTCGTCAGTCATAAGTCAGGATTGAAAAGGATTATTTGAGTTCATGCGCTGTTTTCTTAGGAAAGTCCTACACTCTGCTTCAAGGTTTTATCTTATCTTATCGTCATTTAACATACTACTGCTCCTACCAATAATACCAACTAGCCTTACAAACTGCAAGCCCAATAGCTTTATTACTGAGAAAATACAGAGCATTCATTGAGAGTTATGCCTTTTTAGCTGATCTCTGTCTGGAGGCTGAGTTCACAGGATGTCAGTTTCTTTTTCAAACAGCACAAAGTTACTTCCTGTATTATATGTTTTGCCAAAATGTTGCAAATTCATTAAAGTTGAGCTGCTAAATAAATTCATGCTTTCACTAATTTCCAGTCCATGCAGACAAATGGAAGATTGACAGGGGTGAAGAGGTCACTCGTTATTTTTAGCTAATTTGTGGAGAAAATTCAAAGATTTTAGAATATTATAATGAGCTTTGTGTTCCTGTGTCAGCGTTCAAGAGTAAAAGCACTCCTACTTGTGTAGTGCTGTGGTAACGTGTGCATACATTATTAATTTGTTAGTATTGATTTGCTAAAGTATAAGAAATGTAATGCTGTATCTGGTCCAGTTAGAGCAAACTCTGACTAGTTCTTATATTAAATTATTATACGATAATAACCCATCAAATCTTACACAGTGTTCATATGTTTTGCATGTAAAATAAAGTCCAGGATACTCATTGTGTTACTTAATTTGACCTCCTCTTGGGGCAGTTTGTGCCTAATTATGCTGACTGACATCTTTCTCCACCTTCTGTTGGTTTTGTCGTACCTGTTTAGGCTCAACTGTCACTCCTATGAGTGCGAATACTTTGGTAACATCATGTTAAACTCAGACTACAGTAGGAAACGTTGTGGGCATGCAGAGCTTTTCATTTGCAAACTAGTAACTATGGCTGTCAAAAAATGTATATTTTCAAAACATGGAAATGTCTAATTAAAGTATGAGTACCTCAAAATTATACATTTAAAACACTTTAATGCTGATTTTCACAAATTTGCGGCCACTTACAGCCACGCAGCAATCTGCTGAGAGTCTGTGTATTTTGGTCTCTTGAAAACTCTCATTATTTCAAGTAAATCACATTTATACGCACATACATTTATTCATTGGAAGCTTCTAAGAAGAAAAAATTGATTTCAGTATTTAAGTTTTCATGATATGAAATCTAAACTTGAATCTTGACCTCACAAAAAAAAAAAAAAGAATCCAGAAATAAACAGACTCGCATCGCTGCTGGCCGCTGGGAGCTGCCCCCTATATCCACATCCTTTTAGTCACTGCTCAGCTCCACTAGAGAATTGGAGGGTTAAACGCTTAAAGGCATTTAACTCACTCATTTTTTTCCCCACCTACATTTTCCTGACTGTTGCGGTGGGCAAAAGTTACATCATAATGTAAAGCTTCAATTATTAATGTGCTATGAATGTTGTATGACGAATAAAACTGCCTCTGCTGAGCTCCTCTGTGCCGAGAGAAGAAGCCTATAGTACTGAGCAACTCCCAGAAGTGTATGAGTTTAACTGGGGGTACACATGGTGGTAATGACTACCCATCCCTCCGGACAAGTTTCCTCAAATATGTGATATTAAAAAATCATATTTCTTATTTTGCAGTGCTCCTGTTTTTTTGTGCAGGGTTTGGTAGAAAAATATAAACATGCAAACAATGCTTTTCATTTCAAATAACGCAGCAGCTGTTGTGATGTCTGCGAAATGAGAACACATTAAAACGAAATTTATTGGTTTCATTTACTTCTGTGTAAATGAAAAGAAACTGTGAAGGAGGGATGTGAAGGAGCGATCGGAACATCTGGTTAGCACTGTGTTAGCTCATTAGTAAGCAAATATCTTGAAGTGCATTTAATGTGCGTCTGTGTTGATACTTTTTCATAGCTGGGGAAATGGTAGCAGAGAGCGGAGTTTGATGGTGGAGGGTCTGGCCTCTCCTCCTGGGTAAAAGGTCTTTAATTTCTTGCTGCAGCTCTGCATAGAAGTCTGAAGCAAAGCAAAGACTAGCCTAGTCTAAAATCTCCACACAGTGTTCCCTGGATAAATAAAGACTGAAAAAGAAATTGCTGTATGCATTTATTTGCTGCTCTCTTGGGTCGAATGTAATGGGAAGCAATAAAGATCTCATTCATTCATTTATCACTGGTGGGAAGGTTGACCTCGTTGCTTTGCTCTGAGGGCTCGGGGGTGTGGACCTAGTCGAATGAAACCACTGATGTAGATTTCACTTAGTGTTTTTTCTGCTTTTGCCTTCACCTAAAATTCACTCAAATTCCAAGTCCGTTCCAAGAGCTCTTCTGATTTCTGCACTTTTATAAAAAAAAAAAAAGCACCTGTGAAATACAAGACTTCAAATCTCTACCAAAAGAGAATTATTGTTTAGACAGAGAAGTTTTGTTCAAGGTAGTTCGAGCTTGTTTGTTCAGCATGATGCAACTCGCACCGCTTATTGAAGTCAGCTACTGCCGCTACTCCTCAAACTCTCGCAGACAGCGCTTTAATAGGGCTGCACGTTGTGGGATGACATAAGAATGTGGCAAGAATAAAAAAATATAAATGACATCTTTTTTCTCTACGCTGGGATCTGGACAGTGGATTAAGATAATGTCACATCTATGAGACAAATCCCTTCCCCCTCAGTGCTATGGCGTGGCAATGCAATTTGAACTTTCCTTCATGGTGGAAGAATTGAAAGAACATTTTCTCTCCCTCCAGCACTGTTCTGGGAAGGGAGCAGCTGTCGATGCACAGATGAAAGTTGAAGGTTTCACTTTCCGAATGCTACAAATTCGACTTTTTAAAGACATTTTAAAAAAGCATTTTTAAAGACAAACATTTAAATAAAAAAACTATATTTACAGCTATCTGCTCCCGAAATATTACCTTTTATATGATCACCTTTAATTAGTGTTCCATAACCGGGTGTTTGATAAAACTTCTTGAAGACATAAAACTTTGCATTCTTTGTGTGTGTGCTTATTTGTTTGAGTACATATTTGTGTGCCTGCGAGTGTGTTGTCATCGTTGCACTAAGCATATTCTCTTTGATCATGAATACTAAGAACTTCCAAATTTCCATTGTTTGCAGGAAGGATATCAAAGCTTTCTGAGTGCGATACAAAGCACGTTTTTTTAAGAGCAGTCACTGTGGAATACAGAAATAACTGAGTAACAGAGATTCAGTGTAAACTATGAAAATAAGCAGACAAAAAGACAAAATCTCATTTCTTTATAAGACATTAAAAACGTATATCTGTTCTCTTTTTTGGTCTTGACTTTGAAAGGTTAAGCTCGCGGTAAATTGAATAATCCTGCTTTATTTCCAGCACAGACTGATACCATAAATTTAGCTGCCCTGAATTTCCATCGTGTCCCGCAGATCTCACGCTGCGTTTGTCAACAGCCCAGACGAGACAGAAATGTTTTTTGTGATTCATTCTGTGATGCTGAGAGACCTCTGGGTCATTCCGCAAAAATGAGCAAAAGAAATGAACCTGAAGGGGACCTGAAGTACTGGAAAGCCTCTAAGGGGGAACATCATTTGTCAGAACAGGAACCTTCCTGCTCCTCATTTCTGTTGTCTTCCATTTAGCCGGGGAACCTTTCAAACTTCAGTGTCAGAGAGAGAGCAAGAAAACATGGACTTCCAACATGTGCTCCCTCATCCCTCCTTCAGGCTCTCCATACTCACCCACGCCATTTGATTGGGGTGCGAGTTCAACAAAAGCAGGGAGCGTGTGCGTGCGTGCGTATGACATTGTAGCATGTGCATCAGCCGGTGCCCGATCTCATTTGGCATGATGTGCAGCAGCCTAATCTCCTTCTTAACACCCTTGCAGTGTGATGGCAACCCCTCCCGCCGCCAGTGCCGCAGACACTTTAAACCTAGATAAGTGTATCAGCGCAGCCAGGAGGATGAATTCCCAGCCTGCCAAGAACACAAGCTTGCCTTTCTCATCAATCAATTTGACAAGGCCAGCCACAGAGCAGAGCCTTCCGGCAACCTGCCCCTCCCTTCACGCTCCACCCCGTCAGCCCCCCACATCCACCCCACTACGATCCATTTCTGAAAATACTGCACCACCATACTGTAGCAGAACAAACGTGATGAAGGAGAAGGGAAACGGGAAGGGTGGATAGAGAAAGATACATAAGGTCCACGAGTTGGAGTTTGCACTGCTTTCATAAAGTGGATGTCAGTGACCTCGCAGGAAGGGAAGGCAAGAGAAGGTTAAAGACTCGAGAAACCATGAAAAATGGCCCGTGAACAAAAAGGAAACGCTGTTGACACTCTTGCATGCTGGGTAGGGATGAACGCCGAGTGTGCCTCTCAGCTTGTGAAGCGTTCTGTTGCAGAGCGTGATAACAAGACATGCTGACTAGAACGACACACAGGCAGACTGTATCTGATCCTCTGCTTCACCCTTTGTGAGGGAGCGAGGATTTTTTTCTGGACCTGCGCTGGGATTCTATCAGCAATAGATATCCTGCAATATTTGCTCAAGTAGAGACATCACAGATACATGCACCTATGGATAGATATGAATCCAGGATGAAAGTGGTATCAGATTGTAATAGATCCGGTGTATTTATTTTGACTGCTCCAGAGTTTTACCAGCCTTACAGCAGGTACAGCTCTAGAGCTGTGTGAGATGAGTACACCTTTGTAGCAAGCAGAAACTGCATCACTCAGAGGAGACTGCTGGCAAGACTGTGTGCCCTGGAGCCCACAGATAATTCGGAGCATGTTGCTGTCACAGCCATATAGCAGAGAAGTTATCTAACAATCAGCAAGAGAATAAGCATTGTCCTCAGAGACATAGCTGAAAAGACCTGCAAGCAACATGTGTAATCTTCACGAGAGCAACCACGATCCGATTCTCCTCACGCACAAAGAGTGAGCAAACTACAGACGGATTACATAAGTTGAAAGTGAAATTCACACGCAGATGAGCATAAAAAAAAAACCCAAATGTAAACATAGCATAGCATATCTGCACGTCTGCCAAGTGCAAAGCAACTCACTGCCTGGCAGCCCAGCTAATATCATAATCCCTACACAGGCAAATGGGCACTAATCTGCCAATCACAGCTGCAGCCGGTTGACAACACAATGCACAGCTAATAATCCTCCGCTAATGTGTTTGTGTATTAATAATTCACATTCATTCCTGGGGGCTGCAGAGTAATCTTTATTGCAGCCACTGTCTTAACTCCAAATTTCGCAGATGTACCGTAAAACAGCAGCATTATCAGGACGCACACGCACCGGGGGGATAGGGACGGGTCATAAAATACAAATATTGTTTCATGGAGACTAGTGCTGTGTGAGTAATTTCCAAGAGTAGTGCATGCGGACCTTCAGTGGCTTAGAGGTATGTCATCTAACATTCCTGCATTTAAATGTCTAAAAGCGACTACAGCTGCAGCGTTTTGTTGAGCTGTGCACTTACAAATGTTAACAGAGATCTTCGTTTTATAGCTAACACACATTTCATTTGTTCACACGTCAATGGCGTCATGTCACCTTTACCACCTGTAGTTTCTAGAACTTCCAGGGAATCATGGGATACGTCAGAGGGTGATGAATTACAATTACCGCTTCACGGTTGAATGCAATTTACATCCATGTCTGTCTTGACTCATATATCGTATGCAGTGAAGACTTTGAAGGAATTTAATTTTAAAAAATGGAAACGGTGAAATGGAACTCATCACTATGCTAATATTCAAGGTTTTATGATAATGGTCAGGTATTACGAATGCTCAGATTCACGAGCAAAGTGATGTTACAGTAGTTCATCAGATATTTAATAGAAATTCACTCATCAGTGAATGTCTAACTGTACTGGGCAGTAGGAGCAGCTTAAGCTCATCTAACTCTCCTACTGTACCCTCAAACACACAAAACTGGTGTGATATAGCAAATGTGTAAATCTTTTATTTTTAGATTTTTTTGTAGTGACTCCAAGTCAGTGTCAAGAATTGTTCCTCCACTGGCCAAACACTTACAGGTTATGGCCGGGACCATGTGCCATGACAGCTGCTACAGTTCACTGTGTAATTTTGCAGATGAACCGGAAAGACAGCAGCTGAACGCATTTAATTCACACTTGAGATGAAGAATGGCTGCCTGACTCCTCTCCAAAGTTTCCTGCCACAGCAGATCCACACTGACTCTCCTCTACAACATCACTCCATAATATAGGAAATGTGAATTTTCTTATATCATTCAATTGAAGCAGGGCTGCTATCACACTGAATTATACAATAAAATTCTATATTGTCAGTATGTGCAGTTGTAACACGAAGAAAATATACAAAAACATCAGATTTTATTTGGTTGCATATACTCTGGAAGTGGTAATGACCTTTAACATATAAAGCACCATAGAATATCTCTATCAGACTGAATGAGTCACTCTACATTGTATTGTTGCACATCGTACATGAAATACAGTATCTGATGCAGTTAAAGACTCGGCAGACCGCTGACCTTAGAACAAACAGCCGGTCACACTGTGTTTATACTGTTAGAATAAATCGTGTGGTGAAAAAGAAATTCTTCAGTTCCAAGCAGTGAATATTCATTTCTAAGTCAAACAGGATAACAGAGCACTGATTAATCCAACAGCGCGGCCATTGTTGTAAGTATAAACAAACGATAGAAATCTATTTGGACAGTCCTTGGTGTATTTTATGATTTAAAATATTAAAATTCCCTTGAAGTATGGTTCCCTTTTTTGAAAACATTTTCTCAGAGGATGATGGAAATTCTCTGATGATGAAGCAGCAGATGTCTTAGAAAAGCAGATTTGTATGGAAAAAATATTGATTTTGTTTTTTAAGGTATAATCTTTGAAAATGTTCCAAGTCAACACCTCGTCTGGAAATCTTACTGTATGACTCATCTCAAACATTTCCTTATTCTCCTCTCAAGTTCTCCGTCTTGTGATGAGTTGGAGTATCGGCTTTATATAGTACAACCTGCCACAACAAACTTTGAGCACTTTCTTTGGAGAGACACCTCCTGAGCTCTGCTCACCCAAAATCCCAAAGCAGTTTGCATTTGGATGTAATATTTACATAATTACATTGTGAGACACTAAGCTAGAGCTAAAAAGTTTCATGAATTATTGATAACGTGAATTGTGATGTCATTTTTTTTGTCTGTTTGAAAAGCAGCAACTTTTTCCCCCCAGTTTCATTCTAATTACCAACTATGTATGCCTTCACATGCTTAGAGCTTAGTCTCAAAGTAAAAGTCACTTCCCATGCTTAAGTGTGTATTTGTCACACAGCAGTGGTTGCAAATGCAAGAGCAATATCACCGGGACCTCAGCAGAGGCATGTCTGACATTACAGCCGACAGTCAAACAAGTTCCCTCAGTGGCATGCTGGGAAAAACGCAATGATCATCCATTCTGGCCTGAGAAAGGAAATAACCTCGCCATGTCTTGCAATGCATCAAGGCGGTGGTATTTGTGAAAAGCAGCAGGAAAATATAATATGTGTTTGAGAGAGTCCCAGCTGAGCAAATAACAGTGTATTGTGTTAAACGAGTACTCTGGTGGTGGCTGAAACCCCCCAGTGGATGTGTTGACATTGATTTGGTGCGCTGCCTTCGGGGAGCACCCTTAGCTAGGCATTTGTGACTATTCAGCACACCGCTCTCAAACTGCGGCACAACTCACAGCAAGGTGAGGCAACTGGATGACAATACGCACTTCTGCTTTTCCATTACAGAGTTTTCATATAGAAGAGAAACGACTGTGTTGTGTTGACTGACCCTAGCAGGAAAAAAATAGACAAAAGCCGAAAAAAAATAAATTCCCAAGGACACAAGGACAAGTTGAGTTGTCTTTTTGGTAATAATCAGATGGATGTATTTTTTTGTGCAGTTTTGTGGCCTCTGAATGTGGTAGACAGTCTCCACACGCCAACGTTTCACAAAGACTGAATTGTCTAGTTTGTTTGTTGTGATCTGGCAAGGGGGGAAAAAAATGGACACAAGGCTGCAGAAATGTAACACTTGTAAAACTTCAACAAACAAAAGTGCCGGTTCATCTTTTCATATGTTCTCTACATCAAAATCATGACATAAGTGTAGAATCGCTGTGACTTCAATCAAGCATTATAAGAAAATAGTTAGAAAAGGAGAAGTAAAGAGAGACTGCCAAGAGAGCCATGACTCTGAATATCCATTAAATGGATATACTTTGTATCACCGCACTTGGCTACAACCTCTGATGTGCATCCCAATTCAGCAGACAATAAATACGTGATGCCGCACTAGATTTCTGTCAAAAGAAGAAAACAACAACAAATAAATAAACGCAGGACTGTTGATGTCTGAGTCAGTTCTAACAGGCGGGGTCGCAAATGGTGCATTACACAGGCACTTAGACCAATTTTAAAGCTGAGCTATTGCGAGTGAATGCAGACAAATGTAACCAATGTGCTTTTGGTTAGAACAAGTGACGGCTGAGGAGGAGAGGGCGCAAAAGTGATGGAGACAAAGCTGAGGACGAAGCAGCCGAAGAAAGAAAGAAAGAAAGAAAGAAAGAAAGAAAGAAAGAAAGAAAGAAAGAAAGAAAGAAAGAAAGAAAGAAATTGGGAGAAACTGGCTGATTGATGACGGCCTATGAGCGCTGTTAGAATTTCCATCAGTGCGGCTGTGACTTGCTGCAGCCCTGATGTATCTTTGCCCTCTGGTACCCGATGCATCGTACCCACACCAACAGCCAACAGATGAATGCAACCTGTCCGCAACTTATCAGTCCTCCTTAAAAGGACACCGTAAAGCAGAAAGATGAAGGTCTTTGTTTTGTAATGTGTGGACAGACGTCGTAACAGATGAGTCAGCATATGGCGATGGCAGATAGGAAATGGGGGGCTTTTGTAGGTTGGCGGGCGGGTTTAGAGTGCATTGGTGTTGGTGGGCGATGGCTTTTTGGCTCACCTTCCAAGGGCTCATGACTAAAAATAACCCGACCCAGAAATAGATTTATGGCTGAAACGTTTAATGACAGGAGACGGGAGCAGATTAGGTTTTCATTTTAAACTTCTTCAATCAATTTGCCACTGGATTCAGTAATTTATTATGAAGTCACTTCACATCAGAGGATTTTGAGGCACATCCACACACACGCACACACTTTCAAGGTAATATGTTCACATTTTGATGTGTTAATGTTAGGTCAGTAACCATCTAGGGGGTGCACATACAATATCACACGGTCGGTAGCCCATTGAGAGCCTTTTTCATACAGAGTTATAATTCTGCTTCGCTTTGAATGGCTTACAATCTGAGGCTGCAGCAGTGGTCAGAAACAAAATGTTTAAGAATAAGACCTGGAGCCTTAAGGTCAAAAAGTCCAAATCACTGAGGCCTTGCAAAGAGATCTAAAACTTTGAAAAACCAGTGGAAAAACTTACCAGCCAGTGTGGCAGGTGACACTATTGATTTATCTGCCAAAGACAAATTTTGTCGACATTTGGGGAGTGTTGATTTCATTCCCTGGTGGAGGCTGTGTGGCAGGACACTTTTAGAAAGTTGTGGCTGCACTGTAGAAGTCCTGACAACACCACAAGGGGAAAGCAGCAAAGCAAAGCCACAGCCTGATGCGGAAAGCAAGAGAAGGAAGGCCACAGTCCGATGCCCTCTCTCTGCCTTTGGGTTTCCCACATCCCCACGTCCCCTCTCATCCTCCAGCCCTGTGTAACCCTTCCACCTCTACTGTTATTTCGCCCAGCAGGGCTCTTAATACTTAATGCTGATGCACCAGCAAGACTCCTGGGAACATTGCAGGCCCAGGATAGGGTGCACACCCACACACACACAGAGAGACACACACAGGCTACATCGCTTGCTGAGCAAATAAAGGTGTTCTGGGGCCTTTCTCTCAAATGACAGGTGACAGTGCTATCCAGGGGAGGGGGGGCGAAGCCTGTGACATTGTCCCTTTTGTCCCCAAGCCAAGTGAATGGAATGAAAGGGAAGAGAAGAGAGAGAGAGGCAGAGAGTGGGGGAGTGAGTTACATCTACAAGCGATCCATCCCGAGGCTGCTCTGACCAACGGGCCAATGATAGCTACACAGAGGACAAGCCTGACATGGGCGGGGACATGCACAAGGTTTGCATTTTAATCTGGCAATTTAATCTGAGCAAAAGATTGAAAGCAGATGTCCTCAGAGTGTTCTCAATGCTCTTTCCTTTATTTTGGTAGAGTATTAGTAGAGGTGCTCCGATGGCACATTTTCTGTAGTAAGCAACCTCCATATAATTGCTCGCTACAGATTTTGTGTTTTGATCCCAATTCGATTGATATACTATTAGAATACTGAGTGACCAAAACAGTCAAATAAAAGATGCTATCATTCTTTACTAGCTGATTTATCAGTGAATGAAATATGGATTGGCAAGCATTTTGATAATCTGTAAAAGATTTCACTTGTTTTTCACACAAAATACTAAATATCCTTCAGTGAAATCAGCCATCACTGTACAGTACAGTTCCCGACACTGAAAATTACAAACCTTTCCCACGTGACCCCTCAGTGAGCAGAGAGACCACCTGCAGCAGTGACCTCCCAGGAGCGCGGCAACAAGAAAGTGTTTCACTGCCTCACCTCCTGGTGAGACCCAGTGATAGTTGCTTCAGGTTATGAGTATGGTACTTGAATTTTTCTCCCCCTTCTGCTTGATCAACCAGTCAGACTGCTCGCTTTGATCTACAGCAACTAACCAGCCGCCCCAAACACCTGCATTCTTCCCCCCCCCCGCTGGGCTGGCTGGCTTGAACTGGTTCAAACCGTGTTTTGATTTGGTCGCACAATTCCTTTCAGAGGCATTTACTGACCAAATGTTACAACACCCCTGCCCCCAGCCTCAAATCTCAATTTGATATAAATAGTTATGGCTGTTTGCTTGAAACTGGCACATTACAACCTCAGCATGGACAAAGCAGGTGGTCAGACAGCATGTAACGGACTTAAGTGCCACTACGAGCAAGAAACAAAGAAACTACATACAGGCTTACTTTACAATGAAGTACATGTCCAAGTGTCCGTATGCATGCTCAGTGACAAGTTAGAATTTAGAGAGACAGTAGCTGATGAGTGTCCTTTCTGGGATCAATATCTCTGTCTCTCCCTCTCATTGTGAAAAATGGAATGAGGGCCAAAAGTTCACAATCACAAAAAAAACAAGCAGACTAAGAAGCTGATCTAAGTGACGTGTTTTCTCTGTCTGCTGTCTCTCTCTCTCAGTTTGAGTACAATGGAAAGCACAGCTTTCCTGCATCACTGCAGATCGAGTTAAATTATACTGGCAAAGTAATATCTGATGCACCGAGCAATTATTAAGAAACAAAACCACCAAAATTCTTTGTTGGCTTTCCTCAGTCGAGTCGCATCCTCCTTGATCGCTTGTTGAGTGAGCCATCCTTCAACTCTTCTTCCCGACATTGTTTTGTAAGATCTCCTGGAGCAAGCAAGCTTCCCTCGGATGCGGCATGCTTCATCTGTGCTGACTGAAGACGTGTTCTCAGTGTTCTGTTGCTGAGGATGCCCCAAAAGTCACTCCATGATTAAGTGCACTAAGCACAGTTGGCAGGTTGGTAAGAGGCTCAGAGTAGCAATGCAGGATGTAGGTCCACTTATCCCTGGTAGAGAGAGGGCTGTTTTCAGAATGTTAAAAGGTATTGACCTACAGAAAACTACACCAGAAGCTGTAGTGGTGAGCCCCAGCAGCCATTTCACCTTCTGCACATCCAAAAAGTCAGGACTGTCTGGGTCAATGACATGCAACACCTCAACCAGCCGGCTGTTCCATTCACTAAATCTCTTGCTCATCTCCCCGGTGACACTGTCCAGTGGGCTTAAGCAGGGCTGCTTGCTGTCTCACTTCCTCTGTCCTGTTGACTTACAGTGCTCTCCATCACGTACCGCCTCAGGTGTAGGAACTTGGCACAATCTGTTATTTGGTGGAAGAGTCGCTGTTTCTGACTCATCATGTGGGTCGCCCGTGGCGAACTGTGCCTAAATGGCTTGGAACTCCAAGTCACTCCTGAGCTTCTCCATGTAACATAATGTACTTTTCACAACCTCACCCTCAGTGTAGAGGTCTATTTTGTCCTCTAACACCTGCAACACCTCCTTGCAGTGATAGTCGTTCTATAGATACAAAAAGCAATCTTGCAACCTAATCCTCGATCCAATCTGCCTCCAACACCATTTCTTTAACTATTTTACTGGACACTATTCCACTCATCATTCTTTCTTGTATGATGTGAATGTGGCATCAATGGGATGCTAAAAACCTTGGCTAGGGCATCGTGCCCAGTTGGTACCTTGTCATAAGTGTAAACAGTCCACTACCCCCGCCCCTCCTCTCGACTCAAAAGTACCCTCTCTTTCCCCTCAGCGCTTGCAGCTGTTGCACAAGAGACCCAAGTCCATGATAATGCTCAGATAAGCAATCTGTTGCCAGTTGCCTCTCATTAAGTGTGGAGACCTCAGCTCCTGTAGCACTACCACATCAGAATTCCATCCAGAGAGCATAACATTTCACATTTCTTGCAACACCTTATCCGTTGCACATTTCCAATTAGATAAGCCAGCTTGTGTGAAGGCTTGTCAGTGTTAGCACTACACCCAATACTAAACTCCTGACGGGGCAGCATCAGCTACTCCTCAATATTCTAGCCACTCCCTTCCATTAAACCAACTCCTGCTAAACAAGCATTTTAGGCCATTAACTATTCAATTAGGGTGCAATTGTCCGTTGACCTGAGCTGGCTACTCTTGTCCCATGATCATCAGCCATTGATCAGTGCTGGAGGTAGCAGCTTGTTGTGGAGGGGGTCAGTGTTGAAGTAAAGTCTTCTCTGGCGGGTAGAGCTGCTCAGTGAAGGCAACATGATTGCTGCTGTTGGGGTCAGCCATTGGCTTTGGCTGGAGTCCAACTATGTTTTGATTTTTTTTCTTACAAAACCATGTTTTAACATTCATCCTTATTCCTAAATTGCATTTTTTAGATAACCAAACAAGCTGAGTAATGCAGAGGTGATGCATTAATATGAGCATCAGTTGAACTATAAAAAATACAGCCAGCTTGAGTTGATTTGAAACAGTGAAGCGATAGTCTTGTGTCTTGTATTTCTCTATAGATACATAAAAGCTTAAACAGAGAGAGTAAAAAATACCAGCTCTTATTAACTTATCGACGTACTCACATCGATTTCAATCAATCAGTTCATGAATAAACCATATCATGCTTTATTTTTTAATTATTGTGTGGCATTCACTTGAGCCTAGACCCGGCCAACAGCTTGTTGAACACGCTCCTCTTTGGGTTTTTGTATTATACTTTCTTGTAAATCACTATCTAAATACAGCAGAAAAATCCTGCATAAATGGAGCAATAAATGGGAACATTCCTCTGTGATATATGTATCACACCGATGTGTCCCTATGTCTTTCAAGGCATAAAGTAGGTTAAGAGATAAAAACACCTCATTCAGAATAGGTCAACAGATAAAGGGAGCTGATTTATAATAGGTTAAAAGATAAAATCAGCTGATTGAGAAAAGGTGAACAGATAAAGAACAGTGCAGCAGCTTGGGCTTAATAAAACAGAATGGCAATTAGTGTGCAGAGCCAAGTCTCCTCTTTTAAACCAAAGCTGTTCTGTCTATAAAACTTAGCTAATAGCAACATTTCACATCAGGACACTTCTCTCTTTCTGCCAGCACAGTTTCATGTTGTGCCAAGATGTACGTCGTTAAAGCATCAATATGGGGCAGCTTCATATTCCACCCTAAAACAAGTACTGAATGTTCAATCCAGATTCAACAGATATTATTGGTGCACTCCTTAGTTGCCTCACAGTCAGTCAAAATGGGACGAATACATCGTCTCTCCAAATGAAATGTTACATCAATGTTCCTCTTAGTTTCTATCTGGAGTCAATTTATGTTCCCCTTTGGGCTTTCACACCACATCAAGCTGTGTTCTGGGGGCTGCTCTGACACTATGAAAATGTCCTAATCTGGTGCTAAAAGTTCAAGCAATCTTGTCCTTGCTCACAAAATTATATAACCATGTTTCATTTGAGGCAGAAAATCAGACACATGCCTCCCTAGAGGGTCTGGGCCCCAGACATTGTTTAGATAATGAACAGCCTTGAAAGTGTCTCAATGGAAGAAGGACCTTTGAAGAGGTAATAGAATATGGAGCGAATGGCCAAGCAATTCCACTGAGCTCTTAAACAATGTACAAGAAGAGATAACAGGCTTTACACACGAGGCTGTGCAAGTGGAATCACCAGTATAATATATAAAAAAATGAGGGCATGAAGAAAATAATAATTTAAAAAAAATAAATGTCATTTTATTATTCTGTTTATTTTTTGTTTGCTCGCAAGAAGTGGTCCTACTGAGATTTAGTTCCAAACCTGATCATCGTTTACAGTATGTCTCAGCCGAAAGTTTGAGCGCATGAGAGGAAAAATATAAATAAATAAAACATGGCCGTCACAGTCACACACACAAACACAAGCGCACACAAGACCACAAGCGGCATCTCCCGTGGTTAACTTGATTGAATTTCATCTTTTATTTATTATTTGTGTCTCAGTCAAAGTCCTGTCATTTTGCATTGAGGATGATTGGTTTTAATCATTTTATCAATGAAAAAACTCCAAAGAATGTTGAAATATTGAATAAATAAATGTAAAAAGCATAAATAAGTTCACATACACATTGCGTCCTGAAACTCCAGCTGTATCTGCAAACCCATTCACCCTCAAACTAGTGTCGTGGTTTTTCACAATCCTCTTTTAGGCTTTGACGATGAAGCGGGCGGCCACAAAGATCACTTATTTAAAGAAAAAAATGAAAACCAGGATGTACACCGTGAGGAGTGCAGAATCAAAATATTTATTCCATTGTCTTGCAGATGACGATGAAAGATTGACTTGCCGAGCAGGTTTCCATTCGGTTCATTCAAGCTGTGAGGCCACTACACTGACAGGTGAAGAGGATTTACAGCCACAGTATTGTCACGAAATGTCAACTCTGTTTTGCATTTCATAGTCACAGTACAGAAACAAGGCTGATGTCACTATGCAAAACCAAGGCAGAATGCGCTTGTTGAAATCTTCAAGTTTTTTTGGCTCATGAATGTTCAATGCAAGTCTAAGAAAAATAACACAAAAGAAAGAAAGTACACAGTCTCCCTGGCAGAAAACAATGTTAGGAGCAGTAAATAGTCTCTACAAGCAGCCCATCAGCCTGTTTGAGGGGGAGAGATGAAAAAACAATGTAATCAAAGCTCAATTCCAATCAGAAAATTCAAGGCCTCAGTGTATGAAAGCCGTGTGCTCGTTTATACCCAACAATGAACCACTGACGATAGCTTTTAAAGGCTCAGTAAACCCAAACAACTTCTATCTATCGATACATACAGTTTGGTTTTATTTTCCCATATTTTGATAGTATATCTGTCTGTACACTCATTGTGACTGAAATCACATCTGTTGTACTCAAGTCAAATGAGATATTGTTTGTTGAGAGATATTTCATTTCTCATTTCTCTTCCCCTTTACAGCAGGGTGGCACAAATTTCAGAGAGAAATGTCTGAGCATAGAAAACTAAAACTACCTGCATTTATATTTGCTAAGCTCAGGCTGGCAGGCCACGAGTCCAGTCGCGGGCACTGACATTATCGTCCAGTTATTACAGAGTGAATTACGCATAAGGTCTCAAAAGCCTCCGCTGATAAGACACATCATTTATCCAGGTTTTGTCAAAGTTGGATCAATACTTTCAGAAACCTGTGTAACTAGCCTGTAGACGAACACTAATCTGTATTCCCTGCCCAAACACACCCATCAAAACAACAGAAAATATCTGAAATACAATGATGCCATTGTACCTGAGCCAAACCAACAAGAAGGCGGCAGAAAACATTACAAAAAAAATAAAAAATCACCTTTAGAAGGAGGAAAGGCACTTATTCATTTACTTTATGAGAAGAGTAGGGATGTGATGATGGATTGTTCAATCTGTGTAATATACTTTGTTAAAGAAGACTGATGGTATTGGCTTGAGAAGGTAACTGTTTTTCCTTCCCACTTCCCCTAGTCCAATAAATGTTGCGAATACCTGGAGGGCTGTTCCTCATAATGACACATTACCTGGTGCAATATTGGCACCCACATGGATGCCATTTCAATTTCTCTCTGTGATCACATGACAAAGTGTTTTGGGGGTAATCATGAGTTTCCCATTTTCTCTCTGGTCAAAATGTTTCTAACGTGACCCTGGTGGAGCTACAAAGGTGACAGCATTCACAGCTGGTTGGAAGGTTGATGGAGAGGTCCAGCTAGAGCAAGAGACTCATGAAGGGTGCTACATATAAATGTTTTATTTAGAATTTCAACATCAAAAAGTCATTATGTTATTAATTCTGAGACTTCATTACAATGCAAAATTGAGACCATTAGGACTCACAGCTCTACAAGCCTCTACACAGCTTCGTCAAATATGCACCACAGGGTCTAGTTTGGGAATCAGATTGATAGCTTTAGTTTCAGCATACATTTTGAAGGTAAATGGTGGAACAAGAGAAAAAGTAATGTTAAAACTGCTTCCAACATGTTTATCTTCTTTAAAGGACTACTCAGTGCTGGCTTTTAATGCAGAGGGTGTGACCGGATGAAGGGAGTGTAACTGGAGAGAGAAACCCTAAGAGGTGAATGATTTAGGACCTCACTATGATCACAGTGAACAAGAGAAGAAGAATGGGAAAACATGGGATGCATGACATGTAGCGTCTGCAACAAAGTGCCAAGCTTGACTCGCGGTACAGCAGACAACGCTGAATCCGGCTTAGCCTGCTGAGCCGCCATGACATCTCAGAAATCAGTGAAGAGACGTAGAAGTAGGAGTCTCCAAGAATACAGCATCACAATCTGAACTAATGAGTACAGTAAAGGCCTTTCAGATCAATAAACTTCCTTCAGGAGGTTTTGAAATCTTAGCCCGAAGTCTGAATTTATATGCTGTAATACCCCAAGGTAGTTATTAATCACAATTTAGGCTGCTTTGAATCATTTAAGGCAGCCTTGCATTTTGGTCCACTGTTAGCAGATATGAAAGGTTGCTTTATTCTAGTTGGCCTGTGCTGAATTGTAACCATTATTAGTCCTATGAATGTCATTTTCAAGGACATACTGGATGTAGCCTGCTTGAACATGGTGGGCACATGAAAAGCATGTGGGTGGAGGGTACAGGATTCTTAATGAGGTCCAGGGACAGATTTCTTTGGAGGATAAAGATTTGCTTTGTTGCTTTGTTCCAGACTGTTTTCAGAAATGATCTGAGCAATTTACAGGGTTAGAGCAATGTCTGCAAAGTATCTAAAGCAGATCATGTAACGTATCATAAGGCCACGCTTTAATTCACACACCTCAATAGAGCTGAACTGAGGCGTGCAGCACTCGGTCGCAAGGACAGAACCGGGTTGATGGTGCCTTGACACCGGGAGCACTTTCAAATCAGCCTTTGTTGTGTTGTCTATTTACTATCAATGACATTTTCGATCTTCTCGTAAACTAGAAGCAGCCTTAATACTGACTCTATGGCTTTCTCTGTTTCTCATCATATCACGAGTCTAAAACTTGATGGAAAGCTGGCAATTACACCAAAAAAAAAAAAAAGATATAGCATATTTCTTCTTGAGTCTCAACTCCTGCCTACTCTACTCTTTTATCTGATTTTCTTTTCATCACTGAGTACTGAAGTAGCCAAAGGAGCCTGGCGTTGCAAGTTCTGTTTTCACTTGTTAAAAAAGTTGTCAGGTCAACTGTAGAACATATCCCACAAATCCTTGGTTGTGCATTGATTTTATAATGAAACATAACAGACACGACGGGAAATTATACTCATGAAACATTTCATTCATTTGAAAGGATGTTTTTACCGTGCTTTCAGCTACAACTTTTTTGTGTGCATAATTCAGTCCTTGTGAGTCAGAATACAGAAAATATTCTCAAACTCCTGTGAGGAGAAATACAAATTGCAATAGCCTGAACAGGTCATACATTGTGAGGGACTTTCACATACATAAATTACTGCTTTTTGAACCCATTCAAACTGTGTTTTCGAAGGATTTCTGTAGTCCTGCCAGTGTTTTCTTGTAAGAAGATAATGGGTGTTTTGACACACCTCTTCCTCTGGCAAAGCTGGAGTTGGTCTCCATTAGCAGAGGAGCAGAGCCCCTGGGAGAGCTGACAGCTGGGGGTTGCTGGGTTGTTTGACAGGGTTATCAGTAGGAGGCCTGCAGCAGTCCCTACTCTCTCATAGACACATTGGGTTATTACAAATGAAAAGCAGCACAAGGGAAGTATGAGAGAGAAAACATTCAAGAAGGATGAGAAAAAGACAATGCAATTGAAATAATAAAAACAAAAAATGACAGCTGGGTTGTCAGAGTGCCAAGACTTACAGGAAGAACTAAACAAATGGTTACATACACACAGTGGTGTGTGGGAAGATCTATAGCAATGTCCATGGGAAAAAGAGAGGAACGTAATTATAATATTGCTATTGGCTACATTTAAACGACACTTTATGCAAGGTCACAATTACACGGGATACAACAAACCTGAATGTTCGTTGTTGCAAATCAAACACCAGCAGCACAACCTGCAGGTGTTTTGCGTCATCGCTGTGGTTCATTTTATGGAATGCTGCTTTTCCTGTACAAAGTCTAAACAAGAAACCAATGATCGGTCAAATTTGTGGAAGGTCATAATGTGATTAGTGTCTCCATAAGCAACACGTTTAGGAATCCCATTGCAAAATAAAAGTAGTGAGAGATCTTAATAATAAGAGAGCAAGAAGTCACTTGTGAAGGATTACATTTTCTGAGTAACTTCCCGAACACTGCCTCACAATCACTCTACGGGTATTTAAGAACCAACAGCAGAAAATTAAAAGATTTGAATTCAGGATAATCAAGCTAACTAGGAATGGGATTTGAAACCAGTGCAGAGTTTACTCCCCCCGTGCTTTTGTTCAGCATACCTGGATGATTGGTGTCCTCATTAGATACAGACAGACTACCTGCAGTCTCGTGGTGACGCACAAGCGCTGACCACTGCTGTGTCCGCTCATCTCTCGTCCCGCTCAGCCTCCCTCCAACTTTTTGTTTTATATTCCGTGGGCAACATGCTGGGAAATACGGGCAGCCCAAAGGTGTCTGCGCGATCAGTGCTGACTTCTGTTTGAGGATCAAACCTTGAGATTATATCCCCGGAGGACAAAACAGGGAAGGGAAATAGAGGGGAAGGTGTATTGACAGCAAAAAGTTTTGGGCTTTGGATTATGAAACTTGGATAAAATGTTATCAGGAAATATAGGTATGATAAAGCAGAGTGTATGTGTGTGTTATTTAAGTGTGTGCTCAAGGGGAGATGTGCTGAGAGCTATTTGATTATTGCCATTGTTATTTTATGCCCGCCCTCCTCTGTGTGGGGTAATTTTTCATCTTTCACATGTCGATTATATTGCAATCAATCTTGACAGTGACAGGCAGGGCACACCTTTGCAGAATACAGTGTGGCAGTGCCCCCCCCGCACAGGCACATACACACATATACTCGGCTGTCAGTTTATATCAAGCCATGTGACACTTAAGCCTATCTTGTCCATGACACAGCATTGATTGATAGGTAGCCTCCTGGCCCTCTGTTTGTTTTGCTGTTGTGTCTGCATCACTCGGCAGATTCTCATCTCCCGGTCGCTGCTATCTCGAGCTCCCCCCTTGCTCTCTCATTTGTGTGATGCTAGCTTTGGCACGGGAGAAAAGCCTCTGACGGCACGGTGCTAACCGATGCCAGGCTAATCGCCAGACGCGATGCCAGCCTTCACAACTTATCATTCCTGCTCTACTCCTCGCCACTTGAACTGCAGTTGACTGATCTGCTAGCTGTCTGCAGCCGTGTGTGGGCCTGTGTGTGTGTGTGTGTGGTACATCGGCTTTTTGACACTTTGTCAATCATGATACAACAAAAAGCAAACTGTAGCTGGAACAATATACTGTGCATTGACTGTACCCCATTTATTATCTTTTCTGGAGCTATACTGGCAATAAAGGGAGTGTCGGTGATGCTATGGTCCCTCTCTCATTGTGCTTTGAGAAACATCTGCAAATATTACACCAGACAAAAGAACTACACAAATCACAGATAGTGTTTGAGTTTGTGATCTCAAAAAACGTGACATTTTTATTTATTAACTTGAAACCTCTTTGCCACTTCCATATGTAGGCAGCTGGCAGGATGTTCTCGTTCTTCTCCTAGCAACTGTGACAGATGAAATGATGTATTCCAAGATACAGTGTAACTGATAGGAAATGGCACACACCACCAGGATGGTAAGTGTGTGTGGCAGCAGGGAAAATGGACATGTGTGGACTGCCAGTCAGAAACTCAGAATATTGAGTTTGTGATCCAGGCTGAGCAACTGCCTAAAGGTCTTGAAAGAAGACTGCTAACACCGGTGACATGACCAGTTGATCATATCAACCATCCCCACCAGCAGGAACCTCTTCCCAGCCCGACTAGGAAGCATACTGCTATCTCAAGAGCAGCCCAAACAACAGGGTGTCAGCAGGCCTCCTCACTGCAGAGACTTGACTGACAGCTACTTGAAGACGTGGGCAGGCAGCTCAAGTTCCCCCCCGACACCATTACGGCAATATTACTGAGGCCTGATGTTGTGCTATTGTCAGAAGACTAAAAGTAGGTGATCATGGTTGAGCTGGCTGTGACCTGAGTGGATCAGATCAAGAAGGCCCATAAGAGATAGAAGTAAATGTATGAGGCTTTGCTGGGCGCTCACTCTGCAGAGCATTCACAAGGCTGGGCATCAAAGGGGCTACTGAAAGAGCCTCCAAATAGCTATGGATCAGAACGAGTGAGCCGTGGGGCAATGCTGCATGGGACACGAGCTGGGTTCTGGTCAAACCTGGCTGGGTCTCTTGGATAAAAGTGTCTGATGTTAAAAGACTGCCAGTACTCCATGATTTGGGTCTTGTTCTTGCCACTATATTATTTTGGGAAAGTCCTTGATGTGCCAGGACAATTTTCATCTTTTGTTAAATGAACAAAAAACTTTAATGGTGCATGGCAGGTCAACAACCCAACGAAGCCTTTCAGCCAAAAGGTGATGCAATATTAAAAGTTTTTATTATACACATAAGTCGGCCAGTCCTTGGGAGTTTTTGTGGTTTGTAGTTGTCCTGGCGCTTTGCTCATTGTGTGTTTGATTATAATGCAAAGGAGCATTCATGTTTTTGTTTTTGTTTTTCCTTTTTATGCATGAACAAAAAATGGATTTAAGAAAAAAAATCCTTTGGTTCAGAACCAAAACTCATTGATATAATCAAATGAAAATTTAAATTGGCACCCGGCCCTACTCTTTGAATGTGGCATAGCCAGACTTACTAATATACTAACTTAAATATGGACATGTATATGACAGATGAACATTCAGAATTCAGGTTATTGCCCTCCTATTTAACCGCTGCAGTAATTTAGTAGTACTAGTATTGAGCTGCATATCAGAGGTGATTTAATGACTGTTTGAAATGTGTTTTTAATATTGGAGTCATACACAATCAATCCAATATCAAACTAAACCCAATGACTAGAGTGTAGTAATATTTAGAGGGCTTCAAAATACATGATGGCTCCTCACCACTGGGCTTAAAACATCAAGCATACTCTCAAAGAGCCTAATTTACAATCATAGTGTGGATACACTCACAAACAGTGTATTGTGAAAAATCCCTGTCCAGTATGAAAAAGCACAGGCGAGGGGAGCATCAGCCTATTGATGCAGAGAAATAGCTGAGACAACTTGAATTCCAATGTCCAAAATCTAATACTCCTCGAGGAACAGAGATGGAGCAGAGGCATTTCTGAACGACTACGTCGGTTTTCAGTGAGCGTCTGGGTGAAGCACATCTAAACAGGACAGACATAAACAGACACAAACCTTTACTAATGAGCCTTCTAATCAAAGCAAATAGTAATTCGGCTCATAATGCTCACATGCTTAATTGCAGCAGTCTTTCATACGACAAGGTCGATTTATAAAAGGTATTTTTTTTTTTTAGAGGCCTTAATTTAACTTAACCAGATTAATATAATACCAGCGTCAGTAAATGGATGCCATAAATTGCCACTCTCATTTAGAGTGTTCTGTACAGTCAGTCTAGCTGAGAGAGATTCATTCTTTCAGAAGAAGCCATTTTCCACTTTTCATTCTTATTGAACGAGTAAATCTGTCTTCACAGACCTGCAGATTATCAGTCAATAGCCTAACAGTACACAGTTCACAGCAAATACGAAGCCTTACTTGAGATGGGAGGTTCAACTTCTTTTACTGACTTGAGTTTGCATGAGTCACTCGATGAAGAGTTTCACTCATACGGCAAGTGCACCAAATGCCTCGGTCAGAACGAGCATCCATGGCAACGCAGTCTGCTAATCAGAAATTACAGACCGTCGGAGTTCATGATTGATCAATCAGAATCGAGTAGCAATAAACTGCGAGTGAGTGAGTGAGTGAGTAATTTGTGCAACCTGAGACCTTCAGCTCAGGGCATGGAGCGATTACTGAGTTGAAACAAAGCGCCTGCTTTCTCACAGGGCTGGATTAATATTGTAATTGATACATTTCCACAAATAAAGTTAATACAAGAAATGGTGTGAGAGGTGTGGTCATGCCTTGTCTTCACAGCTCATAGGTAGGAGGCAGGATAAGGTGACCATTTTCTGGAGGTCTCCCATCTCCACTTCAACTCTGGAGTCCATTTTGTCACTCTGGGCCTAAAAAAAACCTTGTACCTCACAGAGGAGCCCAGCTAACAAACGGGGCTAACAGCAGCTATAGTTTACTTCACTCTCTATCAGAATACTCGGTAAATCACAGAGAGGCGGAGCTGCCAGAGGACATTAGAGGGAAAAACCAGAAAACATTTTCTCCATAAAATATGATCCAGGTTCAGAGACAGAGACTCCATTCACCTGATTACAAGTCAGTGTAGCATCAAAATGATTTACGTCTGCTATTTCACGGCAGAAACGTTACAGAACCTCTTGTTTCTGTCAGCATCATCCAACAACAAAGAGCAGAAGTCCCTCCACCCAACCACGCCTCCATAGGGCATTATGTCTATCATAATAATATTACAGACAATACCACAATACAGACAATATGCTTTTTTTTTCCTTTGAAGGACTATAATAGCAAAAATTCAGAGCTATGACGATGCTGTGTTATTGAACTTGTTAAAAATGTATTACACCAAGACTTCACATGCAGTAGAACTAAGGGTGTTAATTAATGCTCTCTGTTCTACATCCCAAAAGGTCACACATACTGTCCAAGTTAATACAGTGAAATGCCATACTGAGCTCCATCAGAGCTGTCAAACAAAAACATTTCAGAAGTTTTTTGTTTTGCTGCTGAAATATTAACAATATTTGCTACAGTGAGAGCGGCCTCATACATCAAGACATCAAGACAACACACAATGAAGAAAGCAAGTGATGAGCTCACACAGTTAAGTCTACAGAGAGCAGTAAGAGGTGGAGAGAAATGTCCATCGTTATTGTCCATATTGTGTTTTTTTTTTTCTGGTAGAAATGCTCTGGAGGGGTGCTGGGATTGTGCCGTAAGACAGAAAAACACTGTATTAACACGCAAACCCTAAGACTACTGACTCAAAGGCAATGAATATGTTTATTAATTGGATCTCAGGCAGAGTGCAGAATATATATTATTTTAAATTTCTAAATGACTCTGAGTCAAAATCAGCAGGCAGATAATGCAAATAAGTTTGCTCCAATACTAGTAGGGATATGACATGACCTTGGGTAGTATAATAGATATGTTATGCAAATAGGCACAGCTATGTGGGTGTGACTGTGATTAATAAACATGCATGTCAAAGAGCGGGGCATGGCATGTAAACTTCCACCTTCCAGTCAATAGCATCAGCAGTCGTTCCTGCCTTGTCTTTTGTTGGTTTATTTCTACTTGTAAAATGTTTGTGACTCTTTCCCCTGCACGAAACCACCCGTCGGATTATTCCCTTCAGATTTTTTAACATAATCCTTCTCCTGTGATCTCGTGTGTGAGCGTAGCCGAGAATAACTGGTGAGTCAAGACGTTGATGATGTCATAGAAACACAATTTAGAGAGAGAGCTCCATTATGACAATAATCCTTGAGAGGTTTAAATTAGCCCGTAATGTAATGATTATGGAGCACTTGCAGTGATACATGATGATTCAGCTGTCGGTGTCATGCATCGCAGTGCTGAAGCCGCTCGCAGTACAGTATTTGCCCCAGAAACCTGTGGAACATCTTCTTAGGTGTGAGTGCCTGCAGGGAAGGTTCATGGTGAAAGATTTACAGCCCAGGGTTCATGAAACAGAGCCTTCGTTGTCCATCTCACTGGCAGTTGGTTGTCATGACTGCACGCTGCTGGACAGATTCATGACTTTCTGCGGAGGGAGGACGGGAAATGTGGCTCGGTTTCAGCTAGCACTTTCAACAAGTTGTCTTAACGTCGTGCCTCGTAGTGCTACAGTAGATACTGCACTGCTTGCATGAATCCCAAATGGGCAGAGAATCCTTGTGGTGCAAATTACTGTCTTCAACCAGCGGTCCACTACCCCTAGGGGGCCCGCATAGGTACTGCAGGGGGTCTGTGAATTTTTGTCATAATAATTGACAATTTTCACCAAAATAATGGTGACAGTGAGAGTGCAGATAATGAGAAACTACAAACAGCGGAGGCATTTGCACTCCAATCGGATGAATCAGTGGGCATGTCCAAAGACGCAAAGCTCCTGGAATTTAATAACTAATAGTAATTATGCATGAACTTTTTTTAAATCAGGGGTCTCTGTTCTGTATGTCTCTCGTTCAAGGTGTTCCTGTGCTGAACAAGGCATAGGTTTTAATACCACCAATAGTTTTTATTGTATTGTCATAGTTAGTCTTCAGTAGAAAGAACTGACCTTTTAGATCATAATTTTAAAGTGTAATTCCTGTTTATTACATTTCTGGTATTAATTTTGTACTTCTGACAAATCTCACAGGTTGTAAACAGACCAAAAGTTTATCCTGATTATCTAAACCAGTGGTTCGAAACTGTAATATAACAGAAAAGCTACCAAACCACTAACACACACATTGCAATGCAATAATTGCACTTTTGCAGTCATATTCTCATATTATAAAGTAGACTGGGCTTGTTAACATGTATAAAAACAGCCTATAATGCAGCGTTCTTGTCGCATGTATTGAATGTCATTATTAAAGGGTTGACATTGCTGAGAGCAGCACCATGTCTCTCTCATTGCTTTTCCTGCCACGATAAGTTATATTCAGTTGCATTCTCCACGATCATTTGGCAACCTCCAGAAATATTCTCGCAACCCACAGGTTGAGATCTAAACCACCAGTTTATGTGGAGGTCAAACTGAAAGCGAGCTCACCTCACTAACAGTCCCCAACTGAACGGGAAAACACTGCAACAATGGCAAGTACAGCATAGGTCAGAGCTGAATCAGGTTGGGTGTGATGGCTGTTAAAAACAGACATTTTTTTAATAGCTTTGACGAACCCGGGGTTCAGTTCATTACCCGACTGTCTGTCTGATCTCAGGAATTAACTCGACAGTTGAATAACTTACTATAAATTATGATACCAAATCTCCAAAAATAAGACTCAGGTTCACAATTTCCTTCCAACCTTCAAAAATGAAACAAAAATGTTTCTCATCATTAAACATCTTTGATCAAATCTTCGGGGCCCTTTTAAGGACGCTGTGTACACAGCTGATCTTCTGATCACTGTTCTCAGAAACATAGTGTTGCTTCTCACCACAGAACATTATGATTCACACTATATGTTCTCTGAGCTTAATATTTCAACAGCTAATGTAAGTTTAATGTGAGAGGTGGGGAAAGATTTAAAAGTAATTCAGCCTCGTCATCTCATCATACAATTAGTCCACATGGCAAACAGAGCTGGTGGTGGAGACACTTCTGTCTCCTCTATGCTGATGAATTTGGTGCAGCTCCTTTCTCCTCCTGCTTTTGCTTCCTTAGGTTTAAAAAAAAGCATCTTAGGATATTTTTACGGTGATAATCCCATTAGAATGAGGTGAGCGCTTAATTACTGCATATTTTTAGAGGCCTCCTGGGATATCCCACTGCGGTGGCAGAGGCTACTTGAGACAGTGCAATACCACTGCTGATAACTCTGCTGAAAAACTGTTCAGTCTTTAATCTCCTCATTAAGTATAAAACTAACTACTCTCACTGCTGCCTTCAATACAGGCTGGAATATTAAGCGAGTTCTGCTTTGAGATGATTAATAAAAGCTGGAACGCGGATACACTGATGTGATTTAGTTCTTACTTTGGATAATTTTTGATAAATCGAATGCTTTGAAACATTTAAAGTGAACTGCCTCTCTAGTTAAGGCTCGGTGAACTCGAGTCTTTTCTCTGCTTGACAGCGTGGAGGGTGCGAGGAGGGGGGGGGGGGGCGCAGCGACAAAGAACAAAACAGACCAGAGGCTCACAGGGGTTTCATTTTCTTGCAAAGCGCACAGCAGACAAACACACCGATGGCTTTAATCATGATTAAGCTCACTCACTGCTAAATATGGCGGTAAGAACTGAGTCAGAAAATCATATTATGGCAGATGTGGGTCGGGGGTGGTGGGGGGAAGGGGTGGGGTTAGTCACAGTGCTGGGGTTTTTGAGCTAGAGGTCAATTAGGTATGCTAAATAGTCTGGGCATCAGTTCTTCCTGCTGCTGATCTGTATTCTGTGCCCGGCTCCTGCACTGATCTTGAAGTCTCCCTGCATTCCCCGCTCTGAGGATAACATGGAGTGAGTGGGGGAGGTAGAGGGGTGGAAAGGAGGAGAGTGTTCTTTTATCCTCTGTGGCTTAATGGGGAAAAAGAGACAATATTCCCCTCCCATGTTAGCTCTTCTCAATGAAGCGCACATTAAGTCAGTGTTGGATGTTCACGGGAAATAAATGTCTGGCAGCTGGAATGGGATGGAGAAAGGTCAACAACGTGTCGTGCAGTCAATCTATCAGGCAAAGCCGAGCTACTTGTTCAGTCCCACATTGCAACAACCGCTGAATTTGTGAAGAGACAGAGGGAATGTGACTATAAACATTGGCCATGATTCCCCATTACTTCGTTGAGGCAGTTTGATAGGGCACTGTTTTCCACAGGAGAGGAAGCGACATTGACGAGATCCCGTAAACGCTTTTTCTGTTGCTGTTCACTCAGACAAAAGTCAACACCAGCCCCTGTGCTGGCAAACAGCAAATGGACATCGCTTCTCCCATTACAACAACCAGAGAAACAATTCAAATTTGTATGTATGATCTGTAATCATACATCAGAAGCAGCGCCTTTCGTTTATTTCCCCAGGCCATGATAACTGGAGGAGGCAAAAAATTAGCTATTACCTTGTTTCCCATATTCTGCTTTTTCATAAACCAGTGGGCCAATATGCTCAGGTTTGGGGACTCGTCTTCAATTTAGAGCTATTTAGCCAAGTGATGGGTGTAATTTGTTTCCCCCGTCAAGTTGCCATTTGCATTTAAATTCATCATTACCAGCCATGTTTTGCGGAGATTTCCCCAGATCGTATGTGTCAGGATACTCCAGTGACTTGATGCGAACGGCCCATTATGAGTCCAGCAGAACAATTCTCATTGTTTTGCCAAAGAACACAGGGTCCTCTTTTTTTATTTTATTTTTTCCTGAAGAAGGGGTTGTCAGTGAATTCCCCTGAGGCGAGGGTAGAAGACATTACAGTAAAATGACTGCCTAAAGAGGCAAACCTGCAACATGTCCTGAATCACCGGGCAGAGTCGGGCTGACATTGCCCCTTTTTTGTGTGAAGTGTAATTCTGCAATCTTGCAGCTTGGTCAATCATCAAATGAGGAGAGGCTCCCTGTGAGGAAAAGTGCCACCCCTGACATTTTGAAACCTGCAATACAACTCGTATTCGAAGGCACTTCTCTCAAGTGTAGGCATTATATTAGAATAACGTCAGCACAGAAATGAGAGATAAAATCTACAGCACATGAATTCATAAAACCAGGATTTTATAAGCAGAGGGACCTAAAGCCATTTCAGTAAGAGAACCGGCTTTCATGAATAGCACTAAAACATTCTGCAGGCGTCACATAACATGATTGTAAAAGGTTGACGCGAGCACGTAATGTGTAAATACAAACATACTAACATATTCCATTATGTGAAAGAAAAAAGGACATTATAGATAAGCAATTCCCTTGTAGAGACCTTGAGCTACGTTGTGTTAATGCTGGTCCTGGATATTGAATTAGGAGCACGTGCGGCACGGTGGCACAGAGGTGCATGCTGGTCCCACAACTCTCGGGTCGATGGATCCAAACATCCCCCGTAATGCCCATCCTGCTTCCTCTCGCGGTCATTAAAATTTCATGTAATCTTGCTTAGTTTTGCCTTATTGTTATCATAAAATTGGCACAAGTAACAGAAAGGCATTTTAACAGTTTCACTTTTGCGATACAACTTCTTTGTGTTTCCGTACTTTTTCCCCTCGAGTCAAATTGTGTGCGGTGCTACAACGGGGAGCAGCAGTCTCTGTGCTGCAAAGCCATTCCTGCAAACACTAACTTTTCAAAAGCACATAGCAGTTCTCATGCAGAATAAGCTTCACCTCCACAAACCCTGGATAAGGAAATGCTGCTGGCTTATGAAGAAATGCTGCATTTCACATTCTGTAAGCCGGCTGTTGCTTAAGTCCTTGCCACTCATTTAATGCTCGTAATCTGAGCTCAGCTATATGCATTTATCTCCATTATGAGTTTGGAAAGATTTTAATCAATGCCACTGCACAAAAACCTTTGGGATGGGGGGGGATATGAGGCTGTAGTTGAGAATGTGGTACACAGACCATTAGTAGAAGTAGGAAGAAGGCAGTTTAGAAGAGAGCAGAGATTAGAGTTTTATACTTCTGTTGGCACACAGGTGAGTCCAACCTGAGCACAGTTTTTTGCTGCAAAAGCACCGATCCTGTGCATAGATTGCAATGACCCTCACAGGGTTTAGTGATCTTGTTTTGGTATTGGACTGAGTTTTTGTCTGCCATCAAACTCTGCTGCTCAGCCCCTGTTGGACTTGAATGACTTGTCAACTAAAGTGGTTTTGACAAAACTTTGATGGATTGTCAGTGAGAATCCAGCGCACAAAGTGTGACTTTATGTCAGGTAGAACTGTAAATGTCAGGAGGAGGAAACAACTTCCCCTCCTTCTATGACTGTGCTCCCCTAAAAGGGCATTCATCCAAAATGAAGACACAGCATCAGACGGTGGAAAAGATTCCCAGAAAACTCTGACGAGACGGTAAAAAATGTGTGAGAAAGATTAAATACACTTCCAGTTATTTCATGGTCATACCTATGTATGACCATGAAAGTATGCCAAGAGAGTGTGTTCAAGAAAAATACCGACACTGTAATGAGTAGTATTTACCTAATATAAGACATCAAAGGTTCTGAGATATGTAGTGGAAAATGGTTTGATTTAACTTTTTAAGGAGCCTTATTGTTTATTGTTAACACATTGTACCGCTATGTTTCTCCAGTAGCCCAGAAGGGACAAACCAAACACAGGGTGTTTTGTGTTGTCTCGTACATTTCATGGCCAGTGGGGGAGTGAAAGGGTTTGCAATTTGCAACTACATCTCTAGATGAAGTGTCGCAGTTCATGAAGAAATTGCAAAAAGTTCTGTACAAAACAAATCCTTGATAACTTTTTGAGAGAGATGTTCTGCTAACTACAAAACCTACCAACAGACAGGAGTAAAACTATAACCTTCTTGGTAGAGGTAATGAAAAGACCCGGTGTGGCCTTTATTGTTGTCTTGAATTGTCACTTTCACAGCCCACAAAGTGGGCAGCACACACCACAGTCACATTCAAAACGTGCAATATACAGCCACATAATTATACTATAATTACTGTGAAAGCAGAGAAACATGGATTCTCACACACATTGTGAAAATAAACACCATAATGGATGATGAAGACCCTGTCCTTACAAGACATGTACCATACGCAAACTCAAGTAAAATCAGCATGCAAAAGACTCAATCGTGCATTTGAAAGACTCGAGTTTCTCCTTCATTTCTACATGTCTGGAGTTCAGTGGTACGTATTTATATATGTATTTGGAATACCAGTATGAAGTGTGAATGTTGCAGCCATCTTTGCACCAGAAGTTGGAATTAAAAATGTAAAAGTATAAAAATGTTTGTTGGAAGGATTTCATTGTGTCTCTCATCTTAAAATCCTGTAAGTCTTCCATCTGGTGAAGTAATTAAATGGAAAGACTAATCCATTCGTTTGAGCTTAGATTCCACAATAATGGAGGCATGAATGGATTCTGGCCTGATAGTGGCAAATAAGTGGAAACATGTCTTTGATATATTGGCCATAAAACATGAATGGATGTCATACAATACTGTTAAATGTGCTACATAACAGTCAATGAACATGGGATCCGTTCAGAGAAAAATGGCACTTTCTTACTAGAGTCTTACTGATTTATGCCTCGCTAGGGCAGTGACATTCAATGATCACCCACCTACAGCACCATATGGTTAATAGTAATAAGGACAGCTGCACACATGATGGAATAATTACGGGCTTTTGGCATTTCTTAGTAGCACATTATAATATCAAATATCCATCTAATGCCCAATTTAAATGTCTGTTTGAATAAGCACTGCACAGTGTGAAATAAAACAGAACTCAATGGATGGATATATTCCAAAATTATTATCTGTATGTCTTTGGGATGAATCATTTGTCATTTGTGAACTTAGTCTACCTTCAAACAGAGATCTGAATGAGACATGTAAGCCTCTGTTCTTTGAGTTGACTCATTGATAGTCAAATGACACTGTGAAGACCAAGAAATTGTTTATTTAAGATTTTACATTTAATTTCATAGAAGGGGAAGTAAAACCTTGAAACTATCAGGACATTTTTTCTGTTTGTTTCTCCTTGAACAACCAAATGCACTGGTAATACCTTTATTTCTCTGTCCATAGAATTTATTTCTGAATGCATATTAAACACAGAATTTGCATAGAGATAGGGTACTGATGTTTCAATTTAATAAAAACTGATTAGTTTGCCTTCCTTGCAGGCACCTTATATTTCCAATCAGTTTCCCTGAAGTAAAGGAGGAACACTTCAGCAAATGCAAATGTTGGGCCTACACCACTTCAGTTTCTAAAGTAAGCATTAGGATAATCTCTATAAACAAATATCTGCATATGAATACAGAATCTGTAGGCAGGGGACAAGATTGTGGTATCAGAAGCACTCTGGTTTCTGTTTGTATCACATTTAGCAGGCATCGGCTGCATGCAGGTAGACGGCGCAGAGAGCAAAAGATATGGAACAAATTGGTCGAAATGCATCTCACAGCCCAGCGGCTACCGTGCCATGATGATTTAGCTTTTCTTCAAAATGTATCTCATGAAACAATCTGGTTGTAGATGTCGACTCTCAACTCCAACTCTGTTGTCGCTAATCGGATTTTAATCAATAATAGGTGCACAGAGGGGGGGGTCTTGGCCCGGATGTCAGTTATCCGTTAATGGATAACCGCTGGAAGTCGTCAAACATTGGCTGTAGTCCCGAGAAGCCAAGTCATCATCGCAGACCTGTCCACCAAATATTCCCTAACGAAAGCTTAAATGAGTACCACGACTCAACCAGGTGTGTTTCAGATGTGATCATCTCAGCTCACTGAGAAGAGATAATCCCCCATGAAGCACTGTTCAGCTCTCCATCCACCAGCAGACACTGACATAATATAACAGTATGAATGCATAATAAGACACTGCAGTACAGCGTCTGGAAATAAGGCTTTCATGACCACATGAGCTGTCTATGAGTACATACGCTTTCTGACATTCCTTCCTTCATTTATCTTGTTTGTACTTCTCTCAGACTCATTTTTCATTCTTTTTCTCACATTTCTTTTTTTTTTTTTTACTCCAACCCTCCTTTGACAAGATGTTGGAAACTCATCAAAACGCCTGACTCCTGTCGAGCCACATCCATCACGGATCCCTGTTGGTCCGGCTTAGTGCCTCCGCAAAGCTGCTAGGTAAGAGTGCTGGATGTGGAGGCGGTGAGGTGGGTCAAAGGGTCACGAGATTTAACAAGAAGTATCTGAGAGCTCGGGGGTAGAGATGGCTGCGGCAAAGAAAGACCACCAGCGGTATTTTTTCTGTTTTATTTGTGTCCGTGTGTGGTCACTCAGTGTGCAATGTCAAGAGTCATCGAGCATATGTTATTATTGCACTGAAGAACTGTGTTAAAAGCAGGTCAGATGGTGTCTATTAAATGGCGGTAAAAGACTTTCCAATCTGTGTGTGTGTGGTTGCTGCTTTATGTGTATTTGAACGGAGGGGATGTGCAATGCAAAAACACCAGCAGCAGCCTCTCAAAGCACCAACAACACCTGATTTTTTTCATTGATTAAATATTTTCAGATGAAACGTTAAATTGCTTCCACGTGCGATCTTGATAAATTAATAAAAAATGAATGTACAAATTGGGAACAGCAGAAAAGGATGGGAATAATAATTGATGACAACAGCTGCTCAAAGGTCGTCTCACTTTTTGTGAATTTCATAACATGAAGTAAACAAGTACAACAAATAATGTTATTAACAGAGAGCATTGATTATTACTGTAGCTTTATCTAATTAGTGCTGCTGTGCGGCTGCAGCGTGCAGCTCAGTAACAGTTCAGTGTTTGTGTGTCACAGAAAATGCCGTCATTGCAGAAATAATACTTCACGATCACACCAAAGCCCTCTTTTCTGCTGTGCACTAATCTATACTTACTGTTGACACTGAATCACTGAGCCCTTGTGGCAGGGTCGGAAGCACAATATTTGTATCTACAATTTCCTCTAATCATTGGTTTTTGAGAGCAAAGCTACAGATCTGCCACTCACGCTGCCATCCCCTTCTAAGAGCCTCCCATCTCCTCTCCTGAGACTTGGCAATCTACTGAAATGTCCCTTGGGTGTTGCAAATGAACCCTGCTGTTACCCCAAATGCAAAAAATAAAAAATAAAAAAAATCCGCCTGCGGCTATAGAAGTGAATCACTCTTTGAATTCAGGATCTCATCTGTTTTGCTTTGTGCCGTCTTCTATTTTTGGGTCCTAATTAAGCTCAAGAGCTACAGGAGTTACTATATTCAGGAAAAATATATTACATCACAGTTCTTCCAAACGGTAACCAGGAAGCGAGAGGAAAAGTGAAAAACATACTTCTAAATCTTATTTGAAAATATTTTGACGTTTCGGAATTCCCCAGGAATCGAGACTTACTTTGGTAAGATGTCCCAAAAAAAGTGACTTTGAACATAAGGCGCGAGATGTACAACTTTCAAATCATCTGTCACAAACTTTAGTTCAAAAAATTCAAAAAGAAAGTCTCAAAGTTCAATTTGACAGCCTAAATTCAAGGCGAGACAAGTCAGAAATCACAAGCTTTGAGCTGCAGTGCTTATTTAAATTATAGCAAGGAAGCCATGTCAACTAATAACAGACTGTGTGTGATCATACAGCCATATATACCATACTTAATAGGGGTGGCTATGCACTCACAGCGGGAGGACACTTGCTTTGAAATCAGAGTACATCTGCAGCCCGATGTTGCTGCCACACTTCAAACCTCCTACTCCTTCTATCTTCCCATAAATACAACCTTTTATCCCATATGCTGCTGTATTTAATTCACATTCTTTACGGTTCGGTTTTTGGCTGCTGCTCAGTGATTCTCTTGACTAAACATTTGAGATATAAGTGAAAATCTGTTTCCTCTATAGAGTCGATGTGACATGCCAAGATGCAGTACTGTACCTCCATCCTGCCGACTTATTACAAAGCAAAATATTTCCAGGGAAGTGATGATTGACTCCCAGCATGAATTTTGAGTGAATAAGATAGAGCTGAAAAGGTTTATTTTTTTCTGAAGCCCATTTCTTTTAGATGCCCCCAACATGTAAATGTACCTCCACGCAACACTCCATTCCTGCTGTTAATTTATCTGAATAATTTTCTTTGGGCGCTTGCGATGAGTAATGCATGTTAGAAGAATTATCAGCGGTGCATGCAAACCCTGTGAGTAGGTGTATTACATACAAAAAAGCCGATCAGTGAAAGATACTGCAGAATAATCTACATCACAGCTGAGCGGTTGCATAATTTGAGAAATCTTCAAGAGAATCGCAAAAGTCAAGACCGACCGACCAGATATGTATGATTTATTTTAAGCACATCGCAAAACCCAATTATAATGATACCTTTGTTTAAGATGAGGACATACAGAAAGTCCTCTCATTCCTTATTCCAGTAACATATGAACGAATCTTTAACAAGAACAGGAGCAGCTTCTATCAGTATCTTTGCCATTTTGTCTGCTGGACTGCTTTACACTACAAAACAGGAACTATCCTAAAGTTTGAATCTCACAATACTCACTCTTTAGTTGCCGAGTTGTTGCTATGCACACACAGGAATCTGGCATAATCCGATATAGTATAACAACTTCAGAATGTGTAAACAGGATGGAGATTCATGACTCCATGAATAAAAGTTTGTGTGGCTGGAGTCTGTCTGGAGTCTGGAGATTCAACAGTGGAGGCTTCAACGTTCGTTACATCTCACTATACAAAGCTGCCCTGAAGGATGATATACTGCCAGTTATACGATTCTTAACCCCTGACAAATACAAAAATAGTCAAGGTCTCATCCTCTTGGGACCATGACTACAGTATGTATCTGCCAAAATATATGACAAAGATTCGTTCAGCATAGTGAGACTACAGCACAGCCATCCTGTCTTGACCTTGACTCTAAGTTTGTGTTTTACTCAGAGATGTTGTGTCTCTGATTCCGTTTGTTCTACATCACTGAAGACCCGAGCTCGTCTCACCATATTGGCATTGTGGTCAGGAAAACGACACACCAGCTCTTCCTTCCCTACAGGTAGAGGGTGTTCGTGAATGGACTCCATGATAACTCTAGCTATCATAAACAAGAAACCAAGCAGTGTAGTAGCACATCACCAGGACTCGTCCAACCTCTATGCCCAGAGGATCAGGGTAAAGAGCCCAGGGTATCATTGAGAATGCCCCCCACCCCAAGCCATGCACAATTTACTCTTTACTCTGGCAAAAAGTGCTGGAGCAGAGCAGCACAGCACACTGTAAGTCTCTATCCTTTGCCATCAGGGTCTTTGATACTGAACACTTAATCAACTGTACCAATCCTGGAAAACCATTACTTTCTACCATAGCCACAGCTTGCCACTTTCCACAGTGGAGTGCACTGCTGCAAATGCTATTGGCAACAAGTGTGGACACTAACAGATCCTATTACCTCATCTGAAACAACTTTGTACAGCTTGCAGAGAGTCTTGATATTTGATGTTTTTATCTAACTAACTCTCGAAAATGTTACCCTCATTCATAACCTTGTACAGAAATCACCTGAGCTTTCATTCATTGATATATTCTATCCTTCACGGCAAATGTCTATCTTTAGGCCTTACTGCAGAGTCTAACAAACAGGTTACAACTACAGGAATTGGTACAAAAATACAGTAATAAAGTGGTCTGTGCTTGCTGGCTGTTAACAAGACATTTGATCAATCATCTGAATGCGGGCGCCAGTTCAGCTAACTTTGCTTGTTTTCCGACAGCCTTCTGAAAAAAGTCCCTTGATGGTTTTTGAGCGTGCTGTAAATTCTCTTGACTTGTTTTGGTCTTGAGTTGGGCCAAAAATAATCGACACCCAAGTAGAAAAAGACAGCTGGGTCAATACAATTAAGCAACTCAGACTACAGGAGTAATTTGCTGAGAGATGGTGTATAGGCTATGACCCACACACTCCTGTTTGTGTTCAGTGGACACATTTTCTACCGAGGTGTTTTAAATCTAGTGACATTATTTGTCCTCCTGTTTCCGTTTCTTCTCATCTTAGTTTGGAAGTGACCTCCGGAAAAAGTTTGAAGCCTAAAACCTGTTCTGAAATACTAATAATGCCCACCGTAAATGCACGACGCACATACATAACACTCAGGTGATAATGTGGCAAAATGAGCACGGTGTTCCAGTGAATTAAAACGCTACCTCATACAACCCTGGCACAGTATAATGCATTTCGCACATTATGATAAATAGTTATCTTCCATTAGTCATCACACTGTCTTTGCCATGCATGGTCAGTGTTGTTTTTAACACCGAGCTGTTAAGTCTCTTTGCTATTTAAGCGGGACACAAAACAGAATCTTTATTTCGAGAAGTTTTATATGACTCACTTCCTCACATGTCGCAAAATGGGTCCAGTTCAAATTATCATTATCGCACAGATTGTACTGTAATCAAAATGTTTTTGTATATCACCTTTCATACAGACAAGTGCAGCAATGATAAGACATAAGAACATAAAAACTCCAATATAATAATGTTAATATAATATTTATTTACAAAAAAGTCATCAATCCATTCATTCATTATTATATTTATATTAATCATGAAGTCACAAAATAAAAATGTTGTATTATTTATAATTAAACAACAATAACAAACTGTTGATCTGTTCCAGTGGCTCGCAGCTCGAGCTAAAGGTTTCAGTCTGAACGGCACTGATTTCAGCGTAACCATGTGAGACGTGCAGTATACGCTGGTTTAAGGACGCGAAGTGCTTAAAAAGAGTTTTAAAATCGATACACAAACTGACAGGTAACAGGAAACAGGAGGACTGAGTACGTTCTCTCTGTCTGGTCCTGGTCAGCACTCGGGCGCAGAGTTCTGATTCAACTGTAACCGATTTATAACTAGTTTGGGGGAGAAACCAGATCGGTGAGCTTTTCAATAGTCCTGACGGACAACGGGAGGTAACTCTGTTGAATCACTAAGCTTGTCTATTAGACACAAGAGGCATCATTTGTTTCTGTTCTTATTGGTGAGTCATTTTGTTTGATTCCTGAGATCCCAAAGGATTTTTTTTTTTTGATAAGGACTCATTCATTGTTAGTTGAACTGTGAGTTTTATATTGTACACTCACTGGATGGATAATACACCATGGAGTTGTGTTTCTTGTTGTCTGCTCCTGACTTCTGAAATACCTAGTTGTTAGTGATTTTTAAAGGGATCATGTACTAACAGACTGACTGGTACATAACTAAAACGCTGTCTAGGAGTGTCTAGGGACAGAGACTGAAACAAAGTTTGACTGTAGTGGAAACAATATTGCTTATATCTGCTTTTTTCTGCTCCAAACTATTGTTATTGTATTGTCCTTTAAAAAGGGAAAATCGGTCAACCTCTGGTTAAGGGTGCATGTGGAGGACTCGTGTTGTTACCACTTCCCTGAGCATTTCAGTGTCAACCAAGCTGAAACTGCCCAGGAGGGCTTCACTCCATATGCTGGATGTTTCGTTGCTATGGTCTGCAACAGAGTTAATGAGGTGGTGTTAAAAACCACTCTGGGGTTGGTTATGTTAAGCGTTTACCAGGTAAGAAAAGTACTTACCTAGCAATTATAACTTTGCATGTTTTTGATTAAAATCTCTGCACCTGTACCTCAGTTTTGCCCCATCTGTCAGCCCCTTTTTAATTCAGTGGTTCCAGAATTTTTCATGTATCGCAAGTTTTGTTGCTATGGGATGATCGTCCAAAAGGTTGGGGGATTTTTTTTTCAGCCAAATCACTCACACAGTAGCCCCAGGAAAGCAAAAGCGTTTTTTGTTAATTTTGCCTGACATCTCTGATGATGGAATCACGGCCCAGGGAAGTCTACTCAGCTGCCAGGCCCGCGGTGCGGCGGTGCTCATCACCGCACGTGTGGAAGAGAGCAACCATCCAGGGAGAGTGATTGCTGGGCCACCCGGCACTCCAAACGCCAGGACACCTGCCGATCGGAGCCGGTAGGGACAAGCAATGAGTGGGCACAGCACCATACCTTTCCTGGTTGCACTGAAGTTGGTCGAGCTGAACCTGAGAGGCTGATTTGCCCAATTCTTCTGAAGCAGTGAAGCGGTTAGCTTGGTGCAGTGGGGAGTGGGAATGTTTACCCTGCTGGTGTTTGCTCTTCACTGAGACTCATCACTCCTGTGTTTGCAAAGTGGAGCAGGCCTTGGCAGGGGCAGGTCATCTGACAGAACCAGAGGCTCATGGGATCGAAGACGGTCGCCCCCAGAGGTTATGGAGCTGGACCGCGGCAGTGTGACATCAAATTCTTGTGCCACAGAGGGAAACAGCAGGTTGCAGTTCTGTACAGCTGCATGCACCAAAAGCTGAATTACGCTTCACCTGGGCAGATACGTTCTGGTTTTGTAAGTGCTGAATGTTCTGATGCAGCTGTGTGTTTATGATGCACACATAATGCCACTGACAGGCAGATATCTGTTTGATTCACTGTTGATTTGGGTTTTTTTTTTATCTTGAAGATGAAGGGGGTGAAACAGACAGAAGACAAGTTGAGGCAAGAGCAGGTGACTTTGATGACTGCAGTCGGGACTGATGATAGGGGTGCTGGCGGGTATGATGCGGCCTCAAAAGTGCCGTATTACAAAAGAGACCTCTCTTCTTCTTACTTTACCTCACCTCATATCATGTTCTACCATTTGCTTTTTGCACTAATTATGCAGAGTCTGCTGGATTATAATTGTGAACTTTATCTGGTGCAATGTCCTTTTTTCTCAAAGCATATGTTCCAGGTCAAACGGTTCAAATCTCATATGCGGCAGGGGAGCAAAAACAGAGTTGGACGGTGAAGAATGCCTGACACCTCCCAACTGACAGCCCTCCAATAACACAATGGGAGTGAGGCACTAATTACTAATATTTACTTCTGGGACAAATTTGAAATTCATGCACATCTGGATCTGTGGCCTGTGTCAACACGTATCCATATGCTGCGCGCAGAGCGACCTCAGCACAGTAAGTGACAAGCAGCAAGGTCAAAATGAAGAGATACATGCTGCGGCAGAGAGTTAGTGCAGTAGGTTGGCTAATTAATTGGTTAAGCTTAAAATTTCTTGTTAGAGCAAATGAGGACATGATGAATAATATATGCAACCGCGAAACACAATAAAAGACCTCGTGAAATCACAGCGCCGAAATGCCACGTCCACACAGTGGACACATGATACCAGCGAATGAAACCCTAGAATTTCCTAAAACATCCAACACTTTTCAGAAATGACAAGGTCATTTTTATGCTTGTGATATGAAGTGAGTTTGTAATCATCATGAAGTACACGACAGCTAATAAACCAACAGGAACTGAAGTGAAGTTTGTGAAGGGTGGTGAAACAAGCATGTAAGCAGCAGTGAAGTGGCTGCCTGGAGAAGTTGGGTATGTTCCTGTTCTTTTTTTTTTTTTAGTGCATGAAGGAAGTATAAAAGGCCTGTCTTATAGTGACATGGAAGACTGCTCTTGCATATTTAGCTCACTCGAAAAATGGGCCAGTAGTATTTGCACTTTGTCAATTAACTTCTGCTGCTTGACTTCAGGGAGTGAGGGTCGTTATGAAATCAACATTAGCCACAGAAGGGGAGCAGATTTTGCCATAAATACTGACCCACATACAGATGGGACAACGACATAATTATGCATTTTCGAGTGAAATATTCCTCACTCCATCCACTTGTGAAAATTGGACAACTATTTCATGCCCTTGCCATCCTACGGGGGGAAAACTCTGCTGAACACTGAATGATGTGCATCAGAGGGGAATTAGAAAAATTCAAATGTGTGGGTGTGTACCTGAGCTTTAATTTCATAGATAAGAACAACAAACAGAATAATCATGGCTAAATCTTTGTCTGGATGAAAATGTGTTGGTAGAAATATGCATGTGTCTGTCTTTGCGGCTGTTCCTGCCGGCTCTATTCTACGCTCAACACTAGTTTGCTCATAATTGCTGTAATAGCATTTCAAATTCAAGTTAGGCTGTGGAAGTTACAGTAAGGGCACAGTGTAAAAAATTGGCCCCCTGCAGCAAGTTTTGTTCTCTAAAGCTTATAATTCCTTTCATTATTGTAACTGTGGATACTTAAAAGCACTTCTCTCTCCTCAATGGCCTCAACTGCGCTCTTCCAGAAGTTCCCATTATTATTAAGAAACTTTGTGGAGTTCAGCATGCATGACTGTTACGTCCAAACCAGCTCATATTATGTTATTGACCAAAAAAAAAAAAATCATTGAAACAACCACAATTGTCTCTTTTCCTCAAGTTCCTTCCATGAATTTCATTAATTAATGACTAGAGAACAGTGGAGGCAAACGGCGGCGGAAGGCTTTCAACTAAGCTGACTTTGAAGTTTATCATTATGTGTGAAATCTGTTGACGTGTGATTTACAGCAAGTCACTACAGGGAAGGAAAAAATGCAATATAATGACAGATGTGTCAGTGTTTCGTGTGAATGGAATGGAAAAGTGAAGTGAGAGTAAAAACTCTTATCATCCTCTAATGACAACCCTTCAGATTCAAAGTTGATGTGTTTGGCGCTGCCATCCGTGCAAATGTGTTATCAATAGCCGTTGCCGTTAAGTGTTTTTGGAAGAGCAAATGTGTCTGACAAAATGATCTATCTTGCAGTTAAATTAAAATGCAGGGCTCCGCTTGTTTAATATGAAATAGAAAGTTCTGGTACAAAGACTCACTCAAAGCAGAAAGTCATGAAAGAATGAGGAAGTGACATTCTTGTTATTTGATGTAATTGTTCATATTTAATATTTGTACCACTTTCAAATCCTTTCAAAACTTTCTCCCAAAACATTTCCCAGTGCTACAGCGCCGTTCAATCAGACATTTCCCTGTAGCTTCCGTTACACCCCAGGTCACTACCATGTAATCAAAGATCAGAGAGCTTTATTCTAATACCCACTTGGATATTCTTCTAGGCTTCGATCCAGTCGTAGTAATCTGATATTTCTGTCCTGACACTGAGGACGCAGAGCTAGAGATAGCCCTGTGTCCTGTGTAAAGCTTCAGCGTGGCAGGACTTGACCTATATCTTTAGGTTTTGATGTGTTTTTTAATTATTGATTATCATAATAATTTAAAATAGGAATCAGTAAAGGGTGGGAGTCAACATGTGAATGATTGATTATGTGGATGTCCTAATTCCTTATAAATCATGTTGTTCACAGTAAGATGTTGAACTGGAGCATGCAGTTCTTCTAGGTCTCTGTGAAACTGCGATGAACTGAACTACTTCATGGCAATTAGAATATTGATGTGTTTGGGTGACTTAACATGAACAGACTGAGAGTTTTCCGGCACCAGATGCTGGGTTTCAGTCACCATGGCAAAAACTTTTATTGTCTTTATTTATGACTCTTCGGGGGCAGAGTTTATCCTCAACTAAACTTTTCAGTCTTGAAGATTTTCTGAATCAGGACTGGAAAAGGGAAAGAAACGGAAAAGGGCAAAGGACAGAATGTAGATTTCTAAAACAGCGTTCCTTAGCTTCATAAGTAGAAAAGCGAACGCGCTTACAGCTTGGCCTGAAAAACATTTCAAAGAAAGATAATGAAGTGATTCCTGCAACCTTTTAACACACAAAAACTGCCAGTTCATTTGCACTTTTTTAAAAAACATTCCATCTGTTAATTGAAGGTGAAATATTACAGGGTTGGTTAAGTATTTCAGAAGCATTTCATGTTATATTTGTTGAATATCCTGACAGCAATCAATAAATCTATGAAAGAGAAAGAAATATTTGGTGTCCATGTCTGTCGTAGGTTTGTAGTAAGCCCAGCCAAGAATTTAATTTGGGTTGAATGTTTGAACAAGCTTTTAAAACTTGTTGGCAAAAATGTTTAAAAGAAGTTCAAATCCGTAATGATATTTATTGGAGTACATGCAAAGGTCAGTCCTGTTACCCGCAATTATCTCTAAATCAGCTCAAGACGTGACTCGACCTGGTAAAATAAGACCTGACCTGTAATCAGATGCAGGCTCGGAGCTGCTGCAGAGCAGAGAAAGCGCACGCTCGGGGCAGTGGGATATCGCTGGGGGGTGCACAACTGGCAGGGGGAATGAATAAATTATGAAAATAAATGAAAATGCACGGATACATGCAGGCTGCAGAGGTAGAAACACCCTCTGTGTTTCTTGGTGGATTATGTCCATTTGTTTGTTCCTGCTCAGACAAACTCAAACACTCAAACCTCTCAAAAATCCACACGCACTTCACACGCAGCTGGATGCCTTCATTTCAGTCATCCAGCACAATACCAGGTTCTAACAGTGCATGTCCCTGTGTGCAAGCAAACGGCCATTCATTTGTTTAGAAATTTAAAGGATATTATTGGATATTTCAGAACCATTATGAAGACTGAGAGTTTGCATATAGACATGTTTATATGACTTCAGAGATAAATGGGACTCTTCACATATGCAAATGAGCAGAACTGCAGTTTAAATGAATTAATCAGTCTATATTTACCTTCTATGAGCTGCTTCTTTGTAGCATTCCATAGGTTCTTTGTGCAGGTTGTTCTTCTGCGGAGGTCAGTGGATGTACAGTATGTGCAATATGAAATGTCATAAAAAGGCACACAAGAGTGTATTCCAAGTATTCTGAGTGAGGACACATTCCATTTTCAATCGTCTAAGCGAAGTGGCCTTAGTGAAAGAATATCTGAGTATACAACAGCAGCATCACAAAGGAATGGGCATGTAAGCTGCCACTTGACTTAATCCAACGTCTCGCAACAAAATACCACAGATGATGAGAATAAGGCAGCCATCACGAGCACACTGAAAGATGGAAGCTTGTTGCTTGGAGAAATGTCTTTCTCTCTCCCTTTGACAGATTAATAGGGAAAAAAAGCAAAGCCAGAAAGTGTGATGAAAGTGAACCACCACCACCACCTCCACCGATCCTCCTCAGCTCCGCCCCTCCCTTCCCAAATTTAAGAGCCTTAGCATTCACATCCAAGGGTTGAGCTCACATCTATGTTAATGGAATTTCAAAGTGAATCAGAAGTGTCATGGAGCGTCTGAAGATTAAGAAAGAGGAAAAGCCATCCTTGACATGGACTGAATCAAAGCTAGGCGTGATCCTCAGCAAAATAGGTGAAGATGCACTTTATGGGATGAAAACTGACATTTCAATTGGATCCACACCTATCATGTCACATTTCCACTTCTAAGCACTTTTTTTTGTGGATTAGGGATATGTTAGAATTTATTTTGCAGAGTTGTGGTCCGACTTATTAAACTGTACATTGGTTCAGTGTTCCAATTCAATAGTTGAACATTAGTTTTTAGGGTTTTTTGTTGATGTCTAGTCTGTATGTTTTGTACAGTTTTTGATAAATGATGAGATTAAATGGTCGATAATAAGCACTGATTACACCTTGCAGCTACATTAGATTCAAAGAAGGTGCATTATTTTCTAATAACTGCACAGCTGGGTATGATGCGGTTATATAATAATAGTAATAATGCACGACGCAGACAGGTCAGGGTGTTCTCAAAAGCCAGAATTAAACAATTAAATATCGATCTCGTCTTTCCGTCTGCCGGCCTCAGCTTTCATATTCATGACTCTTCCCATGCAAGAGACTGGAGCTAACTTAGAACGCACAAAAGTTTCATTTGTGATTTACAAATGTGTCAGTTATTATTCTCAAAGCGATTACAGTGAGTTGCAACAGCCCACTAATAAAACAAATAAAATGCAAACGTTATTGCACAACACTATAGAGACAGGTTGCTAGCTGGTTTTCATCATGTTGATTCTAGACGTGACTCCAGGTTCTAGTGCACAGTGGGATACTGGGTTTGGACTCGACTAGTCTCAGTCTCGTTTTTTTAATGACAGTTCGAGGCTGTCATTATGAAGCAAGACTTGAATACCACAAAGAAGTATAAAAAGGAATATAAAATTTCCAACAGGCTCTTCTTCTTTTTTTTCATCCCAGCTATTCATTTTGAAAGGAAAAATTCTAACAATACTTTCATTTCATTCACGTCTGTCATATCTCTTTGAAGGGATTATTTTTACACCCTTTTTTAACAACCATTTCATCCATCCTAACTTCAAATCTTATATAACTCCTGTAATTCTCTTAAATGAGGATGAAGTCTACAAAGCAAATACAGGCTCTAATGTTCCTGAAATATATTGGTATTAATTAAGCCAACTGTTAGTGCTCTAATGTCTAACAAGCAGCCAGATGTGTTCTTGCATGGCGGCACAGCAGTAAATTTGTATTATCAACCTTGCAACTGCACATATTTACAAAGCTAGCATTAAAAACACAAGAGGAGAAAATAATATTCACAAAAACAGTTTAAATAAAATAAAAATTGGAGTAACAGGAAAGTCCTGTCTGCGTAAACCTGACAAACCTCACTGCCACTGCCACTGATCCTTCAATAGATCTTTCCTACTGAGTCGACCTGACTTCTGCATCAAGACAAAACAGCCTTTGGACAACCTTGATCACTGCACTGATTACATAACAGTCAGCACAAAGCATCAGCTTTGGAAATAACTGCATTTCAATGAGTTACATAGTTACCAGACAAAAGACATCATTGTTTGCTTGTTTCTATTCCGTGGCATGTTTCAAAGTCAGCGCACAAAAAAAGTTATTTAAAATCTCCAGCAGAGTCGCTTTTCAACCTGGGAACAACACTGTAATAACAGAGGAGGGATGAGAGAAGTAGTTCACACATCTCCAGAATCAGAATATTAATGATACTTTGAAGCCCCCAGCTAGCAACAATGATCTATGAATTCAATATGCTCAGATAATTCCCTCAGCCAAAGCCCAATGGATAAAGCAGAAAGCATATGCAGTTACATTTATTTGTTCAATGAAGTGCCACCATGAAACAGGGCGGTAGAAAGCAAACAGCCAGAAAGACAAAAAGTCATTAGCTAGTTAATAATGCCACGATAACCATCTGTATTGTGGGAATATTTCTCTAATCCATATCACATGTTAGTGGTGGCTCCCTCTAGAGAATAAAACTGTCTCTTTGCTCATTCTTTGCTGCTTTTGCTCTCAGCCTGATATATATCTTATTTAACACTTCATGATTATTTCTGTGAGCACATGGAGGATTTTTATTAATATCTTCTCCTAGTTTAGAGACAGTTCTTACGAGGGAAATGTCCAATTTCAATAAGCTCACTGCAACATAAAACTGGAACAAAAAAAAGAAAGTTGTGGAAATATAATCTCTTACAGCAGCATTGTCATTCCCCAAAGCAGAAGAGATTGCATCAAGCCTGCTTTAAAATAACACAATATTGAAAGTGAGGACAGCCATGTCTTTTATATAATACATAAATGCCAGTTCAAATGTTGTGCTATTTTTCCACTGACAAACTAAATAAAGAAAATGAAGAACAAACTGTGCAGAATTTACAACGGCTGCCTCAAAACAACCATCTGGCCCTTAAATGTCAGAAACGATCAGATTCAACCTGTCATAGCCAACAAGACATGCAGGCCCTTTGACTTTACTAAAAAGGACAGACTGTAACAGCCCGACACACAAACACTGAATCAAACTTCACCGGGCAAATGAAAAATATAATTCTTGCAACACTGCCAAGCTTCAGCGAGCCTGAAGTGGGTGATTTTAATGTTGCTGAAGTGTGTTGCCTTCCATATTGAGGACTGTTACACTATCTCCATAATGGGGAAAGGGCCTAAAGGTGGCATTTGATATGCAGGGGAAGGTGAACAAGACCGAAATTACCTGACACAGCTTGTCCTCCAGACCTGGGAGGAGAACAACGTTCAAGCTAATTATTTTCAGGCTAATCGCCAGTCGCAGTGATTTATTCCCCAAAATACAACGAAAAGGTGACACAGCCAGACCTTAAAATTGTTGCAAAATGTGCAGAGGAGAGAGCATGTTAGGTTAAAGCTTGTCATTACTCATAACACCTTACATTATGACAACAAACAGACTCGCTGGTTTGGATTGAGGCTCCTCAAATATTCAGCATTGAGGACATAAAGCTCGACAGCTTTTTGAAGATGCAGCGGTGTCTGTCAGACTACAAGGCAGACACTTCAGTACCCTACATCAGCATGGATTAATGGAAAAAATTGGAGAGATGTACCACAGCGCCATCACCGCATGGCAACGTGTCTTTGATCAGCAAATTAATAAAAAAGTGGGCTCTAAATCTCTGTTCATAGGAGGCCGGGCGTTTTTCAAATCCTTGCATCTGTGATATACAGTTGGGAGTTGTTAAGAACGTCTCTGGAATATCAACACTTTACAACGGAGGCATTCGGCTCCTTTTTTTTTTTATCTGCCATACTTGTATTAATCTTGTTCTAATCCTTAGCTAAATTTTAAAGTCCAATGTCCTCCGCTGCAGGATTCCACCAAGGAAGACCATTATAGTCCTCTTTGTTCACTTAAGCTCTGCTTAAAGCGAACCGATGGCCAATCTTAGATGGAAGAAAAGTTTCAGGATCCTCTTTTTTGAAAAATTCTCATATCCTAAGAGATCCTTCAAAGTGATTTCATATACAGGCTTGGCTTTGAAGGCGGTTATGAGTTAGATTTCTATGATTGCCTGTGTATACATACAGAAAGTTGCAGTGCCATAGGGTCTTGAATACGAGAGCGACACCAGGTTTCAACAAACATTAAATAATAAAAAATTCATAGCCGCGCTGTGCGTACAAACAGATGCTTTTGAAAACTTTGAATAAAAAAAACAGCATTCAGAAGTCACATGCGCTGTGTGTTTTTGTGTTGCAGCCATAAATGAACGTCAGATTACAATGTTTTCCCCATGTGGCACCTGGTCTTCACTGTCCCAATTTGGCAGGCTTTTGAAAGGGAGAGGCATATTTCACAGGAGGTCTGCTATCCTGCTGAAATGAGATTTCTTTTTTCCCTCACTGGGATTCTCCACCCACTGAAATAATTACAATTTTTCTAGGCCACTGATGTATTTTTTTTTCTTTGCATAGGAAAGGCAGAGACTTCCTCCGTGGAAAAGGGAGCAGAGTGGTAACCTGAGTCCAAGGGTCACTGTGGCATTCATTTATCTTGCTAGCACTGCTGGGTATGACGAGTCCGGCTATGGCTGTTACTCTGTGGCATCCCAGATTCTCTCTGCTGAAGTCCTTTCAAGCTGCAGTAGGTAGATATTTATGTAAAACGTTTTATCACCCAGAATTACAATGTATGGCTGCGTGAAGAACGTCTGCACACGTGTCACTTCCAGAGGTCAAAAATTAAAGCTGCTTTAGTTTTGGTATCATAGTTATCAGTGTGATATTGACTTTTATAAGTTTGGCTACATTTAAATTGTTTTAAATAGAGGTGGTACTTTAATGCGCAGGAATATTTCATACCTGTTAATGTGCAATGTATGAAATGATTCATAATTTTTGCTGGTGGTTGCATTCATGTCCTGTCTGCAAGGATTGTTTTTAAAGCAACATTGTGTACATTTTTTATGCAATTCTATGCACTTTTCTTCTTGTACTACGTAACTTTGTCCCTCACGTACGACCGTGAGCCCCGAGGAGCGAGAATGCTGACAGCAGAGCAAGTGTCGTGCCAGAACAGGAGCTGGGCAAGCAGGCATTTAACTTAAACTAATTTCAAGGTTGCTTGATTGCACCTTCTAAATACAAATTATTCTTCGAGACATATATGACATATCCTGTATGTCACTGTTGGGATCAGTGTTGTACTGTAATGTAAGCAGCTGGCTCTCACATCAGGAATTTGAACATTTTCCTTCCACACATGAGCTGACAATGAAGCTAACAGCAGTCTTTTTACTTTTATCTGCACTTAATTTCAATAGCAGGCACCACTAATGAAACCTTGACATCAATAAAAGCATGGCGTCTCAAAAAGTTGATTTAATATGCCGAAGAACGGCTATAGCTGAAATTTGGTGAAAAGGCTTTTCTAAATCTAAAACCCACGGTACACTAATGGTAACTAATGTTGGTTGTTCACCGCCTAAATGTCACTGTGATTGACAGTGTATGCCATTTGTTGCGGTTTAGTGTTGGACAATGAGCCACCTGTAAAGCCTTACCTTTTATTTTCTAACAGCAAAAGTCTGAGAGGAATTTGCTAAATTATGCATCAGAGGTCATTTCATGATCCACCTTTGGTGCACCAAAGATCAATATATCATTTTCTTGTGAGATTAATGTCTGTAATATGCCACAGTGCTGCTAACCTCGTGGTCTGTACGGTGGGTGTGTGGTGAATGCTTATGAGCAGAGAGCACACAACTGTGACAATGAAAACACATAAATACAAACATAAAATACACAGAAATACAAGTCATTTCAGATTATAAATATGCATCTACTTCCAGTTCAGCAGAAACTATAAAAATGATGTAAACAAGAGTTCAAATAGGTCAACTGTACCTAATAAACTATCAAATCACTGCATGGACAACAGTTTGTTCAAAGTATGACAGAAAAAGAAAATCGGACTCAAACTTTTTCAAACTGTATCTTGAACTTAGAGGTAAGCACACAGTCCCACGGCGTGTCTCAATTTCCCTGATCAATTTTTTCAATTTTCTAAACTAATGGAATTCTCAAACTATATCTGTTGGGATAGTCCAGAAATATTTCTGTCTCAACGAGGAAGAGAACTTCTAAATTAGGAATACATGGAATAAAATTGACTCTTGGGGGCTTAACAACATTCGTAATTTGTTGGGTGTTGGGTTTAGTTGATGGGCTTGGTATTATGGAGCACATGGGGGCTCAGAGCCAGTGAGCACTTATGACGTTCTGTTATTCCTTTAGAGAATTGGTTTTATATATTCATATTCAGTTACTACGCACAGAGAAAGCATGCAAGGTGCTATCAACACTTCAATGTTTCCCCACTGTTGGTGGGAGATGAAATTACTTCAGGGGAACAGTCAGGTCCAAATACAAAAACCATTTGAGTTCCCCCGCGGAGAAAAAGACAACTGACAAAGAAGCTGTGGTCTTAAGGCGAGCTACATCTGCCTTCCGTTACCGTCTGGTGATCAAGGCAGCCAAAGCATTTAGCAATTATCTGTTGAAGATAACCTAGCATCAAGAAATTCATTTCATTTCATCAAGCAATTTGTGTTCTCCCCAGTAAGTCACTGCTGGAGTCTGTTCAAAACCAGCCCAGGATTAGATTAAGAAATTGACTGCTGCGGGAATTTTTCAACGCCTCTGTTTTGGTTAAGTTTCAAGGGCTGTGCGCTCCACGCATCGGTTCACTGATAAAACAGGACAAACTTTATCCTAATCCGTTTAGAAACCCACGCAAGTATTACACCACAGATCGAGGTACTGCTCCTGTTTTTCTAATACTGCATATCATATAAGAATCTTTGTGCTGGTTTTTAATATGAGTACATAGAAAACTCATCTGTATGCTAGAGGAGAGTGGGTTAGTGAAGGCACCACCAGGGTGCATGACAAATTCCAGCTTCACTCACAATGATCAGACCAATTTACATCCAAAAGCATAAACTGTAGATACGACCACTGCCTAAGAAAGACGATGGAAGTCACATGAGAGGGAAGAAGTCCAAAACAAATCATACTTAACACATATATTCTAATGATGTCCACCATTATTTGTCCAGTGTAAACAGGTCTCTGCATCTCTGCTTTGAGTCGTACACTAAACATCGTACCAGTTCGTTTGACTGAAAATTATGCGGCTCGTTCACGGCGCTCCCCCCTGAGAGTGAGCACTGTGAACTTTATGAGATATCAATGATCCTTGTAGGACCGGTATATCACTGGCACTCTGTGATGCAATTGCATGAATTATTCAGAATGGATTTCAAGTACTCAGTGCATTGTTTCAATATGTATCAAAGGCAGCCATTAGCAATAAAGATGAGCTGAAATAAAGAGATGAGCTTCTATCTGCAGCAACCTTTTCCTATCTGCTCCGCTCTAATTATGACAGCGACAATAAGAAGCCGGGGGCCGATTGCCTCTGACGTAAATGTATTTCTCTGCTTGCCTCGTCTGCGGATCGCCTTTCCTCTGTCATCTCGGAGGCTCCCCTCACAGATGAGCCTATTCATAATCCAGACGATCACAATCTCGCTTTTTTTGTATAGTTTCCTCCCCTCTTATGACATCAATTCATCTCCGCCTCTAGACCTTTCTCTCAGGGGTTACAGTCAGAAACAAGCGGCGGCTGGTTTGTGGAGATGAGATGTGGGGGAAAAAAAAAACTTTAAGAGTCAGTTTGAATGCTACTCCATCAAATGGGAACAAACGCTTAAGTAGATGTAAAAGCTGACAAAATACCAAACAGATTTTTGACAGCCTCTCCATTGCAAAGTGTGGTGGAAATACTGGCGGTGGTAGAGAGCTATTCCTCTAACTCTAACTCTTTTCTGTCTTTCAGTGTCAGAACATAAACTGCTGCGGCTTACTCATGCTCGACTGCTTCATTTCCTAGTCTGATGCATATAAGCACAGACCTTCGGAACACTCGCTGATCTTGGGTCCCTGTAGTGAGTGGTCTGTGAAGTACCGGCAGCACTTAATGTAGTGCCCATTGAGAACCAGGCTTTCAGCGGATGAGATGCAGTCTGCTGTGACCCGGACCACTGAGGCCCCGGGGAGCAACCAGCAATTTCCACAAGGTCAACAGTTAAAGAAATAACTATGACGAGCAACACGGAGCAAAAAGCAGAACGAGTGCTCAACATTCACCCGGCTGTCTTCCCAAAAGCCACTTTCCCACTGGCATGTCAGTCACTAGTGTGTCCATCATTGAGTTTTCGATCGAGAACGACAGGAGGGGGGAAGCAAAAGGACAAAATATGACCTCTAGAGAGTGCAGTGTTTGAAACGGGCTTGTGATGGAACAGGTAGATGTTCAGAGAATTGAAAACCGCAGTGACTTTCACACCAAGGTGGAGAACACAGCTTGTGTTGCAGCTTTACTCTCATACTGATACTGTTACCGGGCCTATGGATGGAGGTACTGTACTCAGGAAGCTCAGGAAACTCAGCAGAAAATAATGGCTGTTTGCTCAAACGACTTGAAATGACACATTACAGTTTTATGACACGCAGCCTCTCTGGCTCGTTTAAATAAAGACTGTACTCTCCAGAAAAACAACAGCATTAGTCATCTGTTCAAAAGGGGTTCAGATGACCTGTGTTCAGTCGCAGAGAAGGAAGTATTGTGCTGTCGTTATTCTGATGTAAAAAAAAAAAAAGTCTGACAAAGGAGGAAGGAGTGGATGGATGGGTGTACAAAGCATCGGCTGCAGACCAGATTAGTTTAGGAACAAGGACTTGCTATGTCTGTATGTATCACTAGTACAGTTTTCAGTCCAAACACAACAACCACAACAATCTATTTCATTTGGTTTCTACAATATTTGCTCACAGGAGTCCACACTTCCCTCCTGCTCATTACATTATTTCAGCTCGTAGTTTTGGTTTTCCAGCCCCCCGAATTCACTGTTTTGTTTCCAGTGTCAGACTCTTGCAATTTGTATGACCATCACCGGCCGGGCTTTGTCCCACACCCGTTTATTTTTGGATTTCTTTCCTTGCCACTGAAAGTGATCCAGGCGGCAATTACAACCGCCTGAACATTTGCTAAACAAATTAGAAGCATATAGATGTAATTTCAAGGAGGGTAGGGCAGGGTAGTTCACGGATATATCAGGGTCTTAATGCTGACGCTGCTGAGCTGGGTAGGGAAATTAAACGTAGGCACACTGTTCGGTGTTAAGTGCTTCTTTTTATATCCCACAGCACCGTCCATTGTCCAAGGTGCTATTTGTGGACGACAGTCCAAGTAGCTATTATCCGATTGCTACCACTGCTACTTTTAAGTACTGCAACTACCGCCAGTACACATCTGCCTACTGCTTTAACACTACTACTTCTGTTACTGCTAGTCCAACTGTTTAATCTTTCTGCTGCACTTATTCAGCTGTGGTGTCAAATTTATGGAATAATATTCATTCTCGTAAACAGACTGCAAAAAATGATTTCTCATCAGACGTGCAGCGCTGTGAATACAGATCTCATGAAAATCTGAATCAAATCTGAATTTGCGAACGACAAAGTTTCAGTTTTTATATTCATGTTCATTTTCATTCAGGGTATCATCTCATGTGCTGAATAACAATACAATTAGTTCTGTAATCAGCTGCCATTTTGTGTCTGCTGTAGCTCAGTTTAACTGCCAGTTTTCCACTTTTTGTGCTGCTGCCACATTTCCGTTATCTTTACTCACATAAGAGCGACTGCTTCACAGTACTGCTTTTGTTTCTGCCGTGTTTATTTTAACAGTAATGGCTGTGAATGGTAATAAATGTGCTCGTGTGCTGTGAGGGGAAAACACTGCTACAAAACATACTGATATTACTGTTATTACTTCAACAATTAATAGCAGTACTCGTGACACCACCTGCTACTATTAGTTAAACAGAGCATAAATCATAAAAGGATGTAAAAGAAGGTTTAAAACTGCTCCATAATACACAACACCACAGTGAAAGCAGGTGTAAACGCATTAATGATTAACCAGCGCTGCAGATATCAACAGGCTCGTCATATGATGCCTCCGAGGCATCTTCCTCCACTATCTTAGGCTTCAAGCGAGCCCTTCTACCTTTCTCCATCTCCCAGTAGCTTTGGAGCTGACATGGACCACCCTTTTCCTCTGACAAATATCAATTACAGGCTTGGCTGAGGCGAATTGCTGAGAGTTCAGGCTCCAGTGGGATCTCATTGTGCATTGGATTGCTTGACTCTCACCACTGGTAAGGATCTGTAGAAGCATGGCCCTGCCAGTCTTCATGCTAAGCTCTGACACATCCTTTATAGCAGTTTGACCCTGACTGACACAGCTGTGAACCTCAGGAGAGATCAATCGCTCGTGCTCTGCCTACATTTGTTACATAACACGGTGATGTTCTCGGGTTTCTTTTTAAGAGGGTCATTTAGAGGAAATAACTACCTTACATATATTTCAATAGCAGATATGTCCTATCTTTTACAGCTGTCAGTGCATCACTCTGTCTACCTGAGTGTCAGCTCTGAGCTCTGGTGATAAAATAAATCAAGTTTTGGCACTTACTTACAGCCAGTGAGCGGATGAACAGAAAAACAAAACTACTTGTACACTAATAATGTATTACCCACCTGTTCATGTGAATGGTTTTTCTGCATCATATTTTAGGCTCATTCATTATGCAGCAGAGCCTGACACACACTGTACATCGTTTTCACTCTACTCCATTTAAATCCACTTCCTGTGACACCGTAACAGCTTAATACCCCACGTTATTATGTAATTTGAAAAATTCTAAAGAATTTTCACGTCCATGAATATTAAGAAGCTTGTGTAACAGGGGAGTCACACAGTGACAGTCTGCGTGTATGAATAGATGAGTGCACAATTCAGACTTACCTGAAAAGGTTAATACATGCAGAATAAACGTTTCCATTTCTGCTTTATAATACAGAACTAAAACTGAATATCTATGAAAGCTGAAGGCCCCAAATCTTATCGATACCATCGTGAATGTATCCATAACTGCTAAACAGGTAGCAGCAGGTTAGAACAACAGGAATCGAAGGATAGATAGTGCAGAGATGATCAACTGATGAGATGGATGATGATGCCAACAGGCTGACGTTATCTGAACAGAGATTTAATATACCAGTTCCTGCTCACAAACAGAGTAGAGATGAAGCATATAACCACAAAAATAATAACAATCGGTTATTATCAGCTACCTTAAGAGAGGGCAAGCTATCGTACATCACCTGCAAACACTTTGTTGTGTTCCGCAAGGAAGTAATGCATCTCTCCAGGCCATGACAATGCAAGCAAATCGGGACCCTGTGCTGCTCTTGAAGGGCATCTGTTTTGTGCTGAGTGTGCAGCAACCATTACTGAAAGGTCAACACAGCCTCTTAGCGGGAGAGCCGTCGAGATATCTCTATCAGTCAGTTGTCCTTCTAGCGATTATCTCGCTCGAATATCACGAGTCGTAAAGTGCTTCACGTACGATCTTATGAGAGATGTCCTTCTCTGTATAGTCGCGACCCCCCCGCCTGCATAAAATGTTCACCAACTTTTGAAAGGTTACACCTATAAAGGTGTCCTGGGTCTTACTTTGTTGTGGTAAGGTACAGCAAACTTCAGCTAAAATCCAGGCCAGGTCCATTAGCTCTCAAACACACTCTTTGAAGAAAAAAAGGGAGAAAAGAGCGATGCAGCGAAGACTTTCTGCATGATGAATGGATGCGGTACTCTGCCGCCAGGCACAGCGGCCTGAACCTACAATAAGAAGATATTACCATAGCTGCTTATTTTGACCTTTTTATGTAACTCCTGAGTTACTGTAGTAGTGTACAGTAGATATACGCCTCATTTCTACGACTGAGGTCACGGCAAACCTGTGCACGCCGGCTAGCTTTGAAATATTTTGTTAACGTTCTGACTAAAAGTTGGCTCAAACTGGATTAAAAAAAGGATCAAAATTACTCTTACTGTTACAAACTAATAAGCTTTTTGTCTCAACACTAAAGGTATAACTGAATCTGAAATAGCTGCCAAAATAAACACTGTTTAGACAACTTCAGACGCGCGCTGGCAGCTGGGTATTCACTCGGCCGAATATATTTTCCTTTCCCTGCAGTCATAGCTGTAATACAGAAGGGATATTCTGTCAGGCACTTTAGATTAACGAGCAGTGTTCATTTGTTTAAGTTCGTTATCGATGCAAATTTAGATAACAGCTCAATTAAGGTGCTACCGCAGTGAGCCGTTTGTATGTACGATGAGGCTCAAGAGGGATCTGACGGTTTTGTTACTGACGGTGTGATTTCTCTTCAGCAGCTGGTAGACACAGCAACACATGAAGACCTGATACAAGACATAAAACAGATAGCAATTATAGTTTTAATAGTCTATAATGTATATACATGGTTCACGTCACATGTTGCTCTGATGAGATGAGAATAATTTACACCATGTTTTCTAGCTTTGGTGTTTTTGGAAACATTTACAGTATCTTCACATCCTTCAGCTTGAAACAACAGAATAACATAATTATCTCTATCATAATTTCTCTAATAACAATCTATGGTATCTAATAATGATCTGCTTGACATGGAAACCAACATGGTGGCCATTCCAAGATTTTAGTGGATGCACTGGCAGATAGAAGGCCGGACTTGTTGGCCTTGATGGAGGTCTGCGCTCTCTAAGTGCCCTTCAAGTTTCCCTTTTAATCTACATCATGAATAATATATTCAGAGAGAGGAAGAGAGTCTGATGTCTCTACTGTATTTACTCCGAGTAAATGTTACAGCGTGAGGCTTTGCGAAGGAGGTGGGAGGTGGTTTATGATGACGATGTTATACGGTAGATTAAAGGATTATATTAAATAACACCTTTAGGGCTGCGCAGTAAAGTGGATCAACACGTCAACTCGTGCACTAGTCGAACATCACCTCACCATTTCTGAGTGTGAACTGCACCACAGAGCCCGACTGACCAAAACCAACAAAACATTTATTTTCTATAGACGGGCTTTGTGTGCATACTGTACAGCTGATTACCCGTTATGAATATATAACTGCTTTGCTCAGTGCAGTCGTGCTGGAATTAACTGCAGAAGAGGAAAGAAAACAGGCAATTACACAAAAATGATTAACAATAAATAAAAAGTGCTATGGACACCGAGGCGATTGGGTGGGTAGGCAACAAAATGAAATCACTTTTCACTGTATCAGCAGAATAAAGCATTACCAAGGCAGACAACAGAGATACGATCTAAACTCAACAGCAGCTACAGCCCACAAACACACACATTAAAGCAAAAACAAAAGAGAGCCTGCACAGTTTCAACATGCAACACACACACACGCTACGTTTCTAGGCAACACAGTGGTTGTTGACATTGTGAATGTAGAAGTCACCACGAGAGTATCAGCATTTAGTATTTTAGCAACACATCGTGGGCGTGTTTGATGTGACTCACTTTGCATGGCCGACAGGTGTTTTTTTAAGATACAATAATGCTAATCTTAACCATCGACGTCATCACCTTCATTTTTTTATTGCACCGACGTGCAGCCTTTGTTCAGTTCTGGCCCGGGTCCAGGTTTCATCTCGGTGCGGTTTCAGGGTTACCATGTGTGCAGGTGTGTGCACGATGACACAACCCTCTGCTCTGATCACTAAAATGCTTATCAAAGACATACAGTGCACAACAGCTGATGATAATATGATCTAAAAATAAAGAGCACTCTCCTGTATAGCTTCGGCTCTGCTGCTTAGTAATTAGTCAGACCTTACAGGATTATACATTCTCAAATACTGTTTCTACACACCGCAGTGACTGATTGGTGTTTTGTTGGATACAGTATGTTCAGTATAAATCCTGTAGCACACTAATTAAATAAAAACTTAGGAAGCACATACACAGAAATAACAGATGGTTTTGTTATTAGAATCTGACCACTTAAAGCCAACACCGCATGCAGATATTCACTTGATTAGAAGTATAGCAACAGCATTTATACATTAAATGAAGGCAGTGAACTTGCAAAGGGATTGTCTTATGTGCATGTCAGCCCAGGGCTCGAGGACTGTAATTGGAAACAGATAGATAAAGCCTGCTAAGACTAACAAAAGAAGCTTTGTTTTTTTTCCTGTAGCGCCACCAAATTACAATTGACTGTGCCGGGCTTTACATCCCAGCGGGGATTAGAGGTCATCTGTTACCAAAGATTTCAATAGTTGAAGTTGGGAGCATTTGTAAATCAGGATATTGAACTTAGTAACCACATCCTAATGGAATATACAGGGATCTAGCTTTGCCACCAGCATAATGTGTTTGTAATTTATTTGTAACCTTTTTTTGTCTCCAACTTTCAGGATCAAAACTAAAATAAGACTACCCACAACAAGACACTGCATTATCGTGAGATTTCCATTCCATTTCCATAGTTCATAAAATGTTTTGTAATTGATTTTGTTCTCTGAACTTCCATTAGTTAATATGAGATTAATCGTGTTCAAGAACATCTGGAAGTGGAGACTAAAAAGTACTATTTTTGATAGGGGTGTCAGTAAAGGACCAATTTCAGCTGTGATGCTTTAACCAGAGATAGTCCAAAACTTTTTTTTTGTTAAAACAAATACTCATAACAACTTTAGCCACAGAGACAAAACCTGTGTTTACAGAGCGGGAAATCTGAACGCATGCCGTAGCAATCATTCAAAACGAAGCTTAAACGAAGATTTAGTCTTCTTGGAACACTTCGTCAAGCACGTCAGTTTCCAATGAGTTCATGGCTCACACAATATCCAGAGTGCTACTAGGGAGTAAAATAATTGGAAGACACTCATCAGGTGAGTCTCTAAATGGGATCCGTCTCTTGTAATTGTGTTTATTCGATTTAGTCTTTTAATGTCTATTACCCTTTCTGCTGTCTTTGGCGTTTTCCTTTGTTTTCTCTCTTCCTATCAATAACGCTCTGGTTTAAATTGCTGGAGTCACATTTTCATTTAAGTGGACATTAATGCGCATGCACAAGAACACAGAGGTTGTTTGTCTCCTTGTTAATCAACTCACACTTCACCCCGGTAGGTCATCATAACTGATTGACACTCAACTCTGATGATCTTCTTAAAACTAGAGCTGCCGTGCTCAGACAAAGCCTGCAGGTAGATGGTTTATGTGTTTCTTTAAAACGTGTGTGTTGGACTTAGTGGCAGCAGTGTAGTGATGGAGGAGCGTTTAGTGGTAGCAGCATTATGAGCTGCAGCTATTTTGTCTCTCTTTCTTAATTTCAGATATGTGAAATGATTCCCCGCGGTGATCTCCCGCTATTCAAACAATGGGCTGAATTTAAAGAATAATGCTGACCTCCAGAGTTCTGAAGCACTGACTTTTTTTTTAAGACAGCGAGCTCGAATAGTCATTTTGTTTTTTGTCTAGACTTTTATTTAAATGACTGTTGGGCCATTTTCAGCACCAAGGACGGTGCCAAAGTTATATTTACTGTTGCACAGGCTGCTAACGGATCTTTAAATGTACACTAACCACTGAAATATCTCTTAAATGCAATAAGTAGAGTTTGGAGAAGGTTTAGTTTGTGCTTCATGTGCAATGTCTAAAATCACAAGTCACGATGAGTCAGTGAGGTAACATAAGTCAGATAAGGGTTTTTAAAATCACACGAGGAATGCTTGAACATGAAACGCGCATGTCTATGAATTCAGCTTTATTTTTTAAAATCACCTTCACATGAAGGATGCACGGTCAGGATCTTGGCAGTAACTGGCAGCTGATGGTTTATCCCAAAACTCCTGCTGATTTGTCCCATTTTGTCATCTGATGATGTTTTGTGTTTTTTTTTTGTGTAACAGCAGCTACAAGGTTGAATCCAAGGTGATGCCTCTTGAAGTGCTGCATCTGTATTCCCGGTGCTGTGGTCATTCTCCCTCAAAGTGGCTTGACGGTGAAGCAATTCACAGCGTGAGAGGGCCAGAGGGAGGCTGGAGGCTCAGTGTGCCAAAAAGGCTGCTGTGCTAGCCATCGCAAGCAACTTGATTGTGCTTATCTGCCCAGTTATGCTGTGCCTCAGGCCAGATTTGTAATATTTATATGTATGTGTACATATATATATATTTTAATGTATGTACCAAAGTAAAATAAAACCAAAAGTATTTCTAACCCGGCTGGAACTGTTAATTAGAAAGGAAATCTGGAGGCTGCAGGCCATTCCTAATCACCTTCAACAAGCCACGGCACTGCAGCAAATGAAGATGCAGGGTTATGCTCGCATGTAGATATGACTGCAGACGTGCCAAACGTTTCACTCCACGAGCACATTACAAATATTCAAGCACGAACATGAAACCATGAGGGCAGTTCATGCAGTTTATTTTCCTCTCTGTGAAAACACTTTTGACCAAACCAAACAATAGTTTCCTTCAAATCGTGCACCATATATTACAAATGTCATGGATAATTTATGCGGAGACGTAATCTGCATCTCTAACGTGATTAATGCACCACCAAAGTGGGAACCTATTCATATCCATTTATCCATTTACCGGTGACAGAAAGACACAGTTGAGGGCGATTTACTTCAATTGAACATATTTGTATAATCCACTTCTTCCCTCAAGCTTAGAGGGTGAATAGCACAAACATATTGACAGAACACTTCATACTTCATGCACTTCATGCATATCCACCTGCTAAATAGATTTTTGTGAAGACAGCATATGTGGAGCTGCTGCTCAATCACTGTAATGTTTGCCAACAACTACGGGGGCAAAACAGTTGTTCCCATGATGCACTGTGACTCAAACACCTTGACAGAAACAGCTCTGAGTGGAGCAGAGTACTGCCATCCCTCGTGTCATGCCTTCAGCATCCAGTTAACTGAACTAGCGAGATCAAAGCAGGGGGGACCCTTCTGCACAAGTCAGTGCCAAACAAAACTGAAACCTCCTCCAGTGAAGAAATCTCGCCCATGGGATTTCTCAGACACAGACATTTATGAGACCATTAACCTTGTCAAGACAGTTAAAATAGATGGCGCTACATAAAATGAGGAGGATCCCTGAAATGCCTGAAAGGAGCGAGGCAGTAAGGAAAGATGCTCGACAAACAAAGATAAATGTCTGCTGGCAGCCGGATGTTTACAAAGGGAAGAGATAACTTTGGAAAGTTGTGATGACATTCATAAAAGTGTTCAGGTCATATCCACTGATGATGGAGGTGCTGTTTGCAAAAGAGTATTGACACTCTGCTCCCTGGTACCTGACAACACACGGCAGACACCTGACGCTGTTGGACAAATAAGATACACAGCGACGGGATGCAGCTGCTGCGGCTCTACAGTTTTCCCCTTTACCTATAAAAATACCGATGCAATAATATCAGCTGGCATATACGAGGCAGCTTATTGTTTTGAGCAATTATACCTCCCAGTTTCCATGGCTGCAGTGTTTCCCAAAACAACCATTATCTCATACACTCATTTCCTGTGTATGTCAATATGCCTTCTTGGTGAAGCAATCAGTGAATCATTCAAGTACCTCTTCGAATTTGAATAGAACAAAATGAATTACAGAGAAATCATTACACTTATGTTTTCTTTTTTTAGAGAGAGAGAGAGTGGGGGGACTTTCTTATCTCGCTTTTATACTGAATAACTGCTGAAATCTGTAGTTTAATTATTGGAACAAGTAATGAGCAATGATAAAAGGTACAGAGGCAGACCACAGGGAACCATTTATTCTTATTAACACCAGTAGGAGCAGTACTCTTATATTCAAACTGAGGAAGTAATTATTAGTTTCAAAGGTAGCTTAATACTGATAGACAACATCTGAGCGCACTGTTGAAAACAAAAATGCTCTTTGTTGTTGTTGAAGACAGCGAGCGGCGTTCAAAATACGGGCACTATCAATTTGCTGGTGAGTGCATGCCATCACAATGAGTGGCAGCTGAGGAGTTTTTAAACAGCCGGGCATGTATGGAAATTCATTCCCCCTTGAAACACACTAACGTTGAACACAGTTAAGGGTACAGTCTGCTATAACACCCCTATGAGCTTCCTTTATTCTTTACTTCCCTCGGCCTCAGACAGTGAAGAGGAGAGAACTGACAGTATCTCCTTGCTGCTATCTAACCACCCACCCTGCTTTGACCTTTCCATTAATAATACGCTTTCAGCAAGGGCTTGCACTGCGCAATCTGGAAGACTCCTCCAAATGGTGTACAGCAAAGGTCTTTGGCCAATGCTTCAGAGAGATTGGCTGGAGTGGGAAAATGAGCTTCTGCTTCCACTATCCCCCAAAGCCCAGCAATCCTCAACACAGACATTAAAGTTACAGGTGACTGAGGAGCCCGAGAACATGAAATAGGACGGGCGATGCAGCAGGAATGGAGGTCATAGCATCTCTGAATGGATTATATTCACTTTATGGATGAAGCTGACACTTTAGGGCTTAGTTTAGACAGTTTGGAGTTTGATTGTTTGCCATCTGCATGATTGAGAGTTAGACATTACCACAAGCACATTTGCACATGTACAGTGGTTGAAATTGCTGTCTCTGTGCTTCTATTCAGACGCATTGATTTGAGAAGTGGCTTGCTGTCTTTTCAGGCTGGGAATGCCTGTGGAGTCTATACAAATCAACGCTGGTGCACAGAAAGGGACATATCTGCAGGATTTTGTACACAGTGGAATATAAGGACACTGGAAAAGGTGTGTAATAAAAAGTTGAAAAATGTATTTGCAAAGTCTGATTAGAATAAATGGTAGTTTCCAACACAACCCTGACCTGCCACTGGGCAGAACACTACTTCCTGCATTAGCACTGAACATTATTGGATATAAATCATAAGGTGCCAGATTGTCCAGTACGGACTTAATTTCAAGGATACTGGACTGTATAGTCATAGTATGTATATAGGCCTTCTAATCTGTTCTGTACTTTGTGTGAAAGGGTAAAGTAATTTATAACGCAAGTCAAAACTGCTCGTTTGTAGAGACTCTTGATGCTCGATGACGAAGTTGTAGCAAAACTTCACTGAACTTTGGCAGCTGGATACGGCGACAGCTAACATGAAGTTATGGATTTCACTGGAGCTGAACGAGAATTTATCAGGAACTGTCATTTTTTAACATATTTAGTCCATTTAGTCCAAAAAAAGACAAAGACAGACATGGCAAACAGTCATCGGCATTTACTATAGATCAAACGATCAATTAATTGAGAATACAATCATCAGATGAATCCACAATAAAAAATATTCAGCAAATATGCAAATTAGCTTCAGCTCGCTGTAGCATTACACGTATTTGATTAAGTAAATATCCAGTAAACTTATTTTGCACGTGAAAACAACACTGGTGCCAAGCAAAGCTCCTGTTGTCATCCCATGTTTTCACAAATCATTGAAAAAACATTGGTACGCCATCTTTTCCCAACTTACTGTTGTTTCTTTGCTAATAAACTTTTTTGTTTGTCACATCACGAGTGGAGCTTCAGAGACCTCAGGTCACAGTACCAAACATCAACCAGGCTGTGATAAAACAATGCTGCAGAGCAACCGCAATCATGCTTGTTTATCTTATAGGGCACTCCTTTTGAGCGATGGAACTTTAATATCTAACCTACTCCTGATGGCCAAATGTAATCCAATTTTATGCGTGACATGACATTCAGCACATGCTGCATCCCCAAACATCCTGACAGCAGCATCAAGGTGCTGCCAAAATTGAAAAATGATGGAGGTAGAAAGCATAAATGTCACAGCATGTAAAACCTTGTTCCCTGACTCCTCACAATAGAAAGCTATTTTGTGTATGAAATGTAAATTTCCACCTGCGCTATGCATGATATTAACCTCCAAATGCTCACATATGCACACTGACAAAGCACCTTGCTTTGTTTGCGTTTCCACTGATTCCAGTTATGTCTCCACTGCGTCAGTGCAGTTTTTCTGTGGTAATTAGGCGCGAGGTGCCTTCGGTTTTCTAGAACTAAGTAATATCTCACATGGATGCTTACTTTTTAAATGATCTAATTAGTAAACAGATCATAAAACATGATTATCATCTCAATACGGACACAGTTTGGTGGACTTTATCTTTTGAGTTCCCCTTTCCATAATTCAATTTTAAGACCATTCGCAGTCTCAAACATCCATTTTCCATAACCACGTGTCCTTATCTGGGTTGCAGGGGGGTTGGAGCCAATCCCAGCTGGCAATAGGAGAGACGCAGGGTATGCCGTGGACAAGTCGCCAGACAGGGGCGACACATGGAGACAAACAACCGCTCATGTTTGCATTGACAATGACAATTTAGAGCCGCCAATTAAGTTGCATCACAGGGAGAATATGCAAACTCCACACAGCCAGGGTTCAAACCAGAAAACTCCCTCCAGCCTTAAACACAGAGTGTTTTCTTTCACCCTATACGTTTACTTCCAATCAAAGCTGAGAACGAACATTAAATGCTGTTTTCAACGTGGTCGTCCATCACTGGCTTCTTTAAAAAAAAAAAAAAAAAGGTGCTTGAGCTTTTTGTGGCTGGGTTTTGTGTTCATGGGGAAAGTGTTTGCCACACTCGTCACCAGAAGCAACGGCTTGTTAATTCAGGTTCATTATTGAAGGGCTAAATAGGGAGAAGGAGAAGACATTAATCACCCAGCGTCTGCAAGAGTGGGTCTGCGGATGGCTTAATGGCACATTGTCAAACCAGAGTGCCTCCCTCTACCCGGCATTTATCAGAAGAACAAGCAGAGTGGCTGATGACTAGAATATGCACTATAAGTGGGAGCCTCTTTTGCCTTTATGAATCCTCTGAGTGATCATTGAGCAAAATATTAAATTATGTCACGGAAGGCTGGAGTGACAGTAGGTAATCATGCTGCCTGAATGATATGTAATTGTTTTCTGAATTGTAATTATAGGGTGAGAGAAAACATTGGCCTGCTGTAATTAACGGTGAAGAACAAAGTTTTTCAGTGGAAAATTGGAATTCTCTGGGGATGTGAGCCCGTAATATGAGCACAGAGACAGAGCGGTGTGCAGGGGAAGCGTACGAGCGCTGTGATTTTATGAGGCAGAACAACACAGACCATTATGTGTGTTTATCCAAACTATATGTGCATGATGAATACGTGCAATTCCTCACAAAAAGGTAGAGAGCTCATTCTCACAGTGCCAGCCAGGGCCACGATGTTAGCTGCGTGTTTGCACGATCGTATTATTGCACCTTCAAGTCGACATCCACTATACGCCGCTTCCTGCCTACACTCAAACACCTCGGCTGACTTTTCGTGTACTTCCACTTCCTTTAAAAGCCTTAAAGTATTATGTTTTGTTTTTCAATCAGTATATTCCATCTGTGCAGCTAGTGCTGGATAATAAAAGGCTCAGTGTCTAACATAAAAATGTCAATAAATGATTACCATATTCATTTTCAGAATTATCAAAACAATACCATTACCGAGGAGACAGACACATCTCCTCTTTACTTAGATAAATGGAGGCTGAAGCCTCCACAGTTGTTGGCAAGGACAAAAACTGGAAAGAGTAAGAGACGGGTGTAAATCACCTGCGACGTGCAAGTAAAGCTTCAGGTAAAGAATTGCAGAGGGAGCGACACCTTTCAAGAGGGAAGGGGTCAGATAGCAGCAACACTGAAGAACAAACATTTTTTAAGATGAAGATAAGTTGTCTGTTTATGCAGCTCACTGCACACCGCACAAGATGCAGCACTTTGATAAGAGACATCGAGGTTTGCATCTTGGGTAAATATTCCTAAGATGAAACAAAGTGTACAGCATGACTGGATGGATGGTAAATGTTCATCTGTAATTTTCTGCTGTAGTCACAGAAATATTTCCACTCATATCTCCAGACGTTAAACGCTGCACGTGTATTATAAGAATACATCATATTATGGTTGTTTAACAATATGTGCGCACAATAGAAAGATTAATAACACTGCAGGTAATGACAGAGATTAAAGATGATGTATGCGGAGACGTGTGGTGCCCGTTCTTCCCTCATGTCTTGTCAGAGGGGGGCAGAACTACGTCACATATCCTGCATGATGTGGCGCGTGGAGCGGCTCAATCTTACACGCAATCCTCAATTTTCATATATTTATATACTTCACTCATTTATAATCATCCAGTGATACTTCTTCAGTACTCTGTGTGCACTTTTACAGACAATCTTTTCACATTTATACAGTGTATACTACACTCACACATACTTGGATAGTAACACTTTATATATTGTATTTATATCCCAATGTTATTTTACTGTATTCTATTTCTTTAGCATATTTTTATCTCACGGTGCGGTTAATGCATCTTAATGCCGAGCTGACCTGTTTTTCTCTAATCCAACACATTTCATTGTGCTGTCGGCCCTGTGTTAACCTACATATGACAAATAAAACTGAAAGCTGAACTGAAACTGAAGGCAGAGAGCGCTCAGCTCTGATTCTCAGCATAGCCAGACAGCTTGTGCGCTGGGTTCACACACCAACAGAGCGCTGAAAATTCCCAGCAAACTGAACACAGAAGCCTCTCTCAGCATGAAGAGCTGTTTCCTCTTCCTGCTCTGATCTATGCTGGACTGTTACAGTATGTAACCATCATCTGTTTCTTACAGTAAGAGGCTTTAGGTTTTTCCCTGGTGTCATTTAATCCTAGTGAATAACACATGTTGTGTTTCTGTACCTCCTGAGCATGTCGATGGAATATGGACTGGCTATTGTTTCGTGTGAAGTGGCTGTGTGGGGAATTGATCACATCCTGCTTTCCAACAGGGATGTACCTGTGCCCATAATGTTCACGCCAAGACCAATGACCAATTGGGAAAGTCCGGCACTCAACAGACCAATGGTGGAACTTTAACTTCCGTGTTGAAGTGGACATATTGTGTCTCAAGTCAATTGTTTTATAATTCACCACAGCACAACATAAAGTGCTGCGATCGCCCAAACAGAACTTTTTAAAACGTGAATAATGTCTAATAACTTTCTACGAGTGGATCGTTTGTCAGTTCATGTTTTGTATGAACATTTTACGGTGCAATGTCTTTCTGAAAACATATCTGCTGTTACAGTAGCATATAGATTCAGTTTCTAGGAGACAGGCTTGATTTATGAACCATTTTCCGCTACTCGCAATCGAATTAGGATTAGGAAGGGAATCTGATATGTTGATTTATGGAGCAAAGGGAGATTGATCTGCCTGGTTTTTTACTCATTTAAATGGAAGTCCAAGCTTCAGTCTGCTTCATAAAACATAAAAGGTGAAACCAGAGCAGCACATGGAAGGTTAAATAGCAGCATTCACACTGTAGACTGTGAAATGAAGGGTGCACTGAATTATGTTATTTGAGAAAAACTAACAACAATGTTGTGTTGCGAGATAAACGCTGGCACTTCTTATTTGGCATTTCAACAAATGAGTAAATTATAATATTTTAATTTGGCAGCTTTAACTGAGCCAAATTCTAAATAAGCCATTTAAAAAACTTTCATATTCATACAGTGCATGCCCAGTTGCAGGTGGTTTGTGATGGCCGTATGCTAATCAACTGAATTGGCTTTGTAGGACCTCGTTCAAACTAACAATTAATACCACTGCCATAACCTGCAAACAGGAATTTAAAACTGCATGAAAGCGTCACATAACAAACACTTAAAAGACCAGCGCATACGGACTGAGTTGATAGAAGCAGCGTGTGTGAAGTCTGGTTAGGAGGAGGGGGAAGGAGGCAGGAAGGCTCAAAGGAATGCTGATATCCAACTTTTGGTTGGCAGCCCAAATCTGAGCCCCTGGTCGCTTCAGGCTATTGGGAAGAGGAGCCATGCGAAACAGCATGGAGCATAGTAATCATAACTCTCCCGCTCACTCCTGCTTTGCCCCATCCCATTTTCCCTTTTCATTTTCTCATCACTCTCCTACTTCTTTCCTCCTTTCCTCTCCTCTCCAACATCCTTTATCTCCCCCAATCTTGTCCTTTCTCTCCTTTTTCTTCTTCTCCACTGCCTCCGTCTCTCCTCTAGAGTGGTCCTATAAGCATCTAGCGAGTTGCTCTTTCCCTCTTCTCTCTGATGGCAGCCATAATATGGAAAAAAAAAGCAGCTTTATTTTTCTTAGAAATAAATAGGTTGGGTCCCCCGTGTGAGACAAACAAATCAGCGCGAAACGCAGATGGGCCCCGTTATCATGCGAAAGAATATGATGTTTGTGGGCTCGTGAAAAGAATGCTTCCTTTTTACCTCTTTTACCACCACTTCCTCCTCCACCTCCTCCTCCACCTCCTCCTCCACCTCCTCCTCCTCCTTCTCACTTCTATAGCTGTGATAAATAAATTGCTCCTGTCATTGATACGGCCCATCCTTTCTCTATGCAAACAACTGGCATGCCGTATCGACTACCTTGTATTTCTTCAGGGGTGGAGAGAGGGTGTTATATTGTAGTAATAAAGTTATCCCTTGGGGAGGGAAATCTCATCATATATAACCTAGTAATTACTTTTCAAAGTCATGTGGTGCGGGAGATCAATAATGTTAGAGTTTCTCTGGGTATTAAGAAACAAATGGCACCTCCACCAGGACTTCTGTGTCTGACCTTTGAGTCATTACCATTCTGTATTTTATGGGTAGTGAGTTATATCACAGCCCAAATAAATGACTGTGGGGCATGCAGGCAATGTCTGGGTCCTCCGTGACACAGTGTAATATCTATTTATGCCTTTAATCAAAGGTGTATAGGCATTTTTGATTTGATATCGGTTATCATATGTGACAAGGCGTACGCAAGCACTGAGGTGAGACAGAAGCCATGCAGTGCTTCATGCTGTTAAACTATCAAGGTGGTTTCATTTTGTGTTCTCGGGTTTGATCACACACAAAAGAGAACTCTGGTGACGATAATTATGAGTCAGTTTTCGATAAAGCGTAGCCACTTTCCTCTCAGCCGGTCACCTGCTTTTCTATCGACAACCTTTTCTCACCTGCTCCCTTGAGGACGAGGAGATCAGCGAGCTCGCCAAGAGCAGGGCGAAGACTGTTTACCACTCCATCAAGTGTTAAATGCGTTCCAATGTATCGCTCGGCCCACTCACGGCGCGTGGAAGCCTCAGCTGAATGACAGGAGCCGTGGGATGCTGTTTTACTCGTTCAATAATACATACACACGTATAACACACTTGCCTGACCAAATGCAATGCACACATGGCGAGGCAGAAGATTAAAAAGACACATGAGCACAGCACAATGATGTGCACGGACATAAAAATATACATTAGTGTGCACAGGAACTGCATGTCAAACGACTCCTGTGTTGGTGTAGTGCAGTATGTCTGTGTACTTGGCATGTTTTAGAAAAAATCTGAATTTCAAATGACTTGAAATCGCTTTCTTCCCCCCACTGGAGTTGTACGTTTTATAACTTTTATCTTTAAAGTCATCTGTTTGACCTTTGAGTTTTATAAAAATCTTGTTTTTCTGAGCTTCTATTGGCATAAATCCTATTTTAGAAGAAGCTCTTTTTTCCTGTATCTCTCACTGCTGGTTTCTGTGTCTGTTTTTGTCTCATTTACTCAAACGACGTGAATTAAAATGCAGGGAAAATATCACCTGGCAGAGAACTATCTGAACAACTGGATCGTGCACTGCTCTGAGCAAAACGGTGAGGTAAATCCTGCCGTATAAATTGCTGGCTTCAAGTAGAATGAGCAAACACAACCCTCTCCACTTAACTACACCAGATCCACCCCGAGTCCCATGATAACACGAACACATACTGTAGAAACAATTTAATATGCCGCAGACGTCGGAGCTCCTCTCTCATTTCTTCTAGCACGTCGATATCAACCCCCTGCAAACATGCACTGAACTCTGATTCAGGTGCAAAATGTTGATTTTTATTGCAGTAAGACTACCTGTGCTACGCACACCATTATACAACCACGCAAACGAGATCTGCGTGGCGATGTGTCATTGCTGAGAGGCTGAGGGTCCCCTGCCACCCGGATCCAGTCGAGCAGTATCTGAAAAAAGTCTCAACAAAGAAGCGGTGGGAGGTAGCAGGTAGCGCTGGGCGAGAGGACGTTATCGGCATGATGCAGCGAGCACCTCTCTGCAGCTTTCTCTGAATGGCTTTAATTTTTCTTTAGTCTGACAGGCACCAGGAGAGCACACAGAGATCCATGACCTTAACTCGCCTGCCGAACTATGTGGATATGTGTTTGTTGTGTGTATGTGTGTGTGTGTGTCTTTGTGGCAGTGGGGATAATTTAAGGACACGCTGGAAGAGCTACTGTTGCTATGTGCACTGTGTCTGCTTGTTGCATACAGATGCCCTCACACTGATGCCAGTAATCCTGTTCCTTTAGTCTGAGAAGGGGGAAATGACAAACACTGTATTCATCAGGCTTGAATCGCGCTTACGACAACACGGTAAACATCCAAAGATCACGATGATCATATCTAAACATGCCAATAATCTTCTTCTTCTATTTTACTTCTTTCTCTCTGTCTTTCAAGTATAAAATTACACAGCCCCCGTTTTCAATTTGTCCAGCTAATCCTGCTTTATTCTACTGTGCAGCGAGCCGCCAGCCAACCTTCTGAGCAAGAACTGTATTTCAAGGGCTTTCCAAGATAATGACAAGAGATTGTACTTTTGATGGAGGGGATTTCACTCTATATTCTTCTTCACATTGGTAAACAAACCCAGGTCATGTCACGCTGTGCACAACAGCTCATCATTTTTAAACCGGCCTTTTGAAATGTGAAGGAAAGAGTGCAAGGCTCAGCTTGGACGGAAGGGCGAAGACAAAGAGATGAAGGAGATAGACACGATGTACGCAGATTATTTCAATAGCAAATCAAAGGCATGCAGACATATTCTGGTTCAATAACTACAGATTTACATAATCATGTCATTTTATATTAAATCTTAAGCGCCGGAGCTCAAGTTACTGACCAAAAACAGGTGTGCTTCATTACTGTTAACGTTACATAGAAAAGATCCACTGTGCATACTAACACGGTCAGCAGGAATGTACTATCTGCTTGTCTGGCTGTATCGAGACACAGAGAGGGTGGGGCATGGGAGAGTATTCATTCGGTTGCAATCTGCAACTTGACTGGTAGGTGGCACTAAAATCCTACACACTGGACCTTTAAGGGCTACCATCCCACCAGGCAAGGCTTGTTACGCTTTGCGGCTGCCAGAGCCGATCGTGACTCCACAGAAGTGTCGCGTCGCCTTTCAGAGAGGAGAATACACAGCTGGTCTGTTTTGCATCAAGCAGCACAGTCAGACACAGAATCTGGTCAATTTCCACCCAAAAAACTATTTAACTACGCAGCCTACTTACGGTAGAAGCTTATAAAACAAGGAAAGTCTTACGGGCAAAACACTTTTGCAACACTCCTCGTACGGCATGAAAGCAGTCAAGGCTGCGACATCACAGAGCCATGCTCCGTGGGATCAAGGGGTAAGAATCACCTGTGGATGTCCTGGGATGTCGTAACAACTGCCAACAAGATGTCATGAAATAATAATCCTAACCTGAACAAATCAGCTAATCCCCCAACCCTAAAATAATATCTACTGGAACAGACAGAAATCTGGAAGATTAGAGGGTAAATAATATGGTAATTTGAGGCTTTTGCCTCTTCATAGATGATGATGTTGATAGGGGGAAAAGAACATAAAATGACAAAAGAGTACCCGTATGCTAATACTTTGCTACTTGCCAGCAGTTTCATCAGACTGCTGGAAGGACATAATTGAGGAAAATGTAAAAGCTGTTGACAGAAGCTGGGGCAGACAAAGCTTTTTATGGATTCATATTTTACATTCTGGCTACTTGGCAGCTATTGTATGTGGCGTAAGTGGATCTATCCCACTTAAAAGAACAGTGAGAGTGAGGTGCATTGTGTAATTTCTTTTTTTTCCAGCATGAGTTGGGGCAGTGAGGGGAAAATGTTGTCAACCGGCGAGCGCAGTGGTTCTTGGACATAGGTGAGAAAAATGTGCTTACTCTCCAAACACAGTGTCCTGTATTAGATTTGCTGGATGAAGTCGGCTCATCTACAGTTTGTGTCTTGTAATAGGATTACAAAATTTGCTGCTCCCCGCCGTTGCAGGCAGATGCTCTCCTGGTTTGCACACTGCCAATTTCAATATTATCATTCAGGTTTTTCTCACAGGGGTTAAGCTGGTCTCTCTTATTTAATGAACACATGTTAAAAAAAGGAGTGATGAGGATCTGCAAACAGCAACCCACCTCGTTTTAAAAGGACGATATGATTGATCACTAAAATATCACAGACTCAGTCCTCTCATGTTTAATCAAACCAGTCGTAGAGTTTGCAAAGTGAGGCAGTTACCTCAAATCATCGGGTTTTGATGTTCTGCAGATTAGCGTTTACAGCACTAAGCACTTCTTTACTGTCAAAAACAAGTTCCCTTACGGCCAAAACACACAGGGGCAGGGATGCAGCTTAACTCGGCAGCCATACCACGCCTGCAGCACAGCATATGATCAACTGAAGCTGCCGAACAGACCGCAGCATTGCGCAACTTTCCAACAAGTTAAAAAAAAACTACATAAGTGTGTAAAAAGTGTGTTTAAAACTGATAAAACAAAAACCTCGTCGTTCCACATGGCAGTATGACACAGCTGAGAAACCTCAAAATCACAATTCAGTGTGTACCCACAGTTAAAATTATCCAGTTCATTCATTCAGTAGCAGTTAATATAGCCTACACTCCCAAAATCTGCATTATCGCTCGGCACACAGTGAAACTGGCACGTGATAAAAGGCGACAGAGATTCTGTGTAGCAGGTAGAAAAACCCGCTCCATCACGCCTACGTCCCATGTGTCCTAACGTATCTCATCTGTTCGATTTGACGCTGCGGTCATCAATATTTTTATATTAACAATTACCATAAAACTGGTTTCCAGCAGCAACAGGTGAACGAGCCCAGTGCACACTTCATGCTGAGCACCAGACAACGGTTAGCCGATGAACATAGCGACACATTTAGCAGCTAACGTGTCAGATATTTCCCTGAGGAACAGGTGGAGACCAAAAACAGAGCTTAAAGAGAGAGAGAGGGAGAATATTGGACCACACCAAAGGCAAACAAAAAGATAATGTTGCTCTGCATCTGCTGGACGTGTAGAAAAGATACTGCTTTGTAACACGTTCACGTTCATAACTGAGGTGCTGATATATCATTGTTGGTTTTAAAGCTTGTTTTTCTGCCTCCAACTGACCAAAGAAGATTAATTGTGGCTGTTGCTGCTTTCAGTATTTTTCAGTATTCGACTATGCAGCGGCTCTGAAACACAGCTTTGGTATTATGGGCTGGATCACAGTACTACAGAGTACTACATGCAAATTATCTGTGATCTGAATGACGTTCAAATTTACCGAATGTGCAAAATCATTGAATTTTCTCTCAAAGTTCTGAACCTTTAATGTTCTTCTAAGTCCTTTCTGTGTACAAGGTGTTTGTGTACAGCAGAGAACTGCTGTATGTTTGTGTCAAGATTATGTGCAGTGGTCACAATAACTAAAATTTAATGAGAATTCCTCTCCGCCAACCTTGTTATTTTTTGCTGTCCTGCAATATTTTGGAATGCTTTTTTTTTTGCTTTCGCACTTCAGAAGACTCACATAATTACCTAAGTGCAGTTTCTCCTTGAGCCCAGGCAGATAATTCCATTTCTACAATATAAGACAAGTGTTTCTGTTATCGCATAAACCAAACACGGCCAAGCTCCTTTTTAAAATAAATGTTTTGGAAAATATTTAAAGACATTTTGGAGAAATGGCTTTTTGCGTCGATATTTGTGATCTCGTTTTTCTGAATGGAGGTGCTAACCTCGGCAGAGGAGGTTTCATCTGTTAAACTGACCACTTAACAGCATTAAAAGAAAAATCCTTTGCGCTGGTTTCAAAATGGTTCAATTGTAGCAGCTTTCAAGGTGTTTGCAAAGTGCCACAATCATTGCAAGTGACTTCAGGAGAGAATGATAAGCTCTTGTTCGTGATTTCAACATTGCCTGCACATAGAGGTAAAACTCTGCAGTCTGGAGTCTACTCCAGGGCTAAATGACAAAATCCTCTCCTGAAGAGCGAGTGTTTACCGAGTTACTCTGAGCTGGTGTTGGAAATGGAGAAACTCTGGGATGTTGTTGGCATCATTTACCTCAACATGTTCTGATAATTGGTGATATCGATCTGGTACCCTCTGCAACAAAAAAAAGCACCACCCTTCAGCATCCTGCCCTGATGAGGACTGTGTTTACCATCCTGCACGTCTGACAGTTTTCTGTGGAGTGCTGCACACTTTGTGAAGCTCTCTTGTGTCGGCTCAGAGTGGGAAAACGCTGGAGTGGCATGAGTGCACGAAAACCTCCATCCTTTATGTGACATGTCTGACTGACACACTCGTGAATAAACTGTGCAATTAAAAAAAAAAAAAACAGCTGATTAGGAGGCACGCTGCTCGGCTCTCATCTGACCTGAATAGAGCTGCATATGTGTGTGTGTGTGTGTGTGTGTGTGTGTGTGTGTGGTCAGTGTGGAGGGCCAGAACATCAGTTGGGAAAAAACGAAGCCAAGCTCCTCAATCCCAAAAACAGGAAAAAAGGGAAGAGCAGATTTCTATTCAAGCTTTGACAAAGACAGAGCGGCCGTGTGAGAACAGAACGACGGAACAGTGATCACATTATGTACTGTTCTTTTTATGGAAAAAACAGAATAATAACTTATTTCAAAGATGTGATGTTATTCTAGTTTTTTTTTTTTTTTTCCCAGTCTGGGAATTCAACAAGCGGACAAACCTTCTGCTTATCACGGTTTATTATCATTATTTAAAACATGTGGCATTTGCTAAACAAAATATTAACACCAAAGGAAAACTCCAGCGTCTCGTTTCCAGTGCTGGGAGACTTTTCAGCAGAATGTGGGAGATAGCGGATTGATCTGCTGCTGAGATTGTAATTACCAACAGAAAAACAAGCTCGCCTCCTCTCCCTCGCGCTCTCCTCGTCTGTATCTAAACAAGAAAATCTTTTGTTTCAAACATGACATTACCGCGGTCTGTGCGGATCCTTCACTGACCTCCCACATCGCTTCAGGACTTCAAATACAGCTCAAGATGGCTCCTGAGAATGACCCCTGCTGGCTTCACCTGCCGCTTTCTCCTCCATCTTTTCCTCCTCTCCATCTCCTCCTTATGTATATGTTGTTTTGTTGTATTGTGACATTTACTTTAATATCTCCAGAATTCTCAAGACGCTCCACGTTTTCACTGTCTGACCTTAAAATTAGTCACAGCTCATTCAAGCACTTTACAGGCTTCTTAAAGATCCTTTCTTTTCACGTTCACAAAATAAAAGTCAAAAGTCGACCATCAGGAGGGAAAAGGTTGTGAAATTAATGAGCAGCATGAAATAAAAAGATACTAATTAGTTTTATTTTGCCAAATTTCTTTGGGCAAAATGTGATACAGAATTCATTTGATCAGTTCCACAGTTAAAAATAAATAATAATAAGAAGGAAATCATTCTGCGATTGGGAAATCAGAATCGTTCGATGACGCACGTGGGATTTTTTTAATAGCATGTTCTTGAGCAGAGCAGCGACATACAGCAGGTTCTCTTTCAGTCACGTTCAGGGATTTATGTACTGTGTCTGACTTTAGCAGATCCTACAAGTTAATACGACAAAGACAGAAAACAAGGTAACCCCCAAATTCCACCAGGCACGGTCGCTGCGCTGCGTGTGCACCGCAGTACACTCCCCTGGCATGTTTAGATTTCAGTAATGAGCAATAAAGGTGACGAAGAAAGAAGAGCTGGCGATGAGTCAGAGACGGTGACACCAGAAATTGATTAAAACGAACAAAACTTTGTTGAGACAGTGTTATGCGGTACATTTGAATCTCAAGGACTTTTCTATTTTCAAGGTATTCCAGGACTTGATTTATCTAAAGCAGAAACGATTGGTACTGACGCAAAAGTCATCAGGGCGTCCATGATCTGGTCATTAGTACAGTGTTTCATCGGGCTGCTGTAACAGATTAGTGTTTATTGATTCCATTGGGATTTTTTAAATGAGTTATATTTTCAAATGCGCTCACCACGTTAGCACTAGCACCAATGCTAATTGGTGGAAACAATCAATGGTGCTAATCAGCAGTAATGACAGGACTCTAATTCAGGAAAGATTTCTAGAGCCGGTGGAGTTCTGCTGTACGTGGTCCGCTCTGCCCTGCTCCATAAATATTTTTATATTCTTGTCATCTCACTATTTTTTAGCATTTTACAGCGAGTGCAGACCATTTTAAGTCGTTTTTATGAAAATATTCAGACTAAAATTTCAGTTTAGGCTGTAAAGATTACAAGCAGCCATGTTCATATGTATCCAGAGCTTAATGGCCTGAATTGCAGAGGTGGGAATATGCAATTCCCCCACTTTGAACAAGGCGTAGCATTAGATCTGGTGGGTCCACTGCTCCTTATCTAATAAAGCAATTGTCTGTCTGGGACAAGACTGAAGGGGGGAGGGAGAGCACAGAAGGAGAGAGAGAATATTGATGGCCAAGCTTCCACCTCTGGCTTGAGCCGGGGAACAGACAGAGGAGTGATTGCAAAGCACTACACTAAAGCCACTTCTACTTTATCCCCCTTGATGGAAGCCGGTGACATGACTTTACAAATTCACTGCGAACGGGTTTCAGCATCGCCAATAAACACGCAGTGGCAGTGCTGGAAGATCTCATCATATCTGAGAGAAAGATATGACTTTACAGAGCTTAAAATGTGATTTCAGTAATGCAGATTTACCCCTGCACAGTTTTTCCTGTGTAGGATTTGATGTGAAAGCCAAAATGATGCAGTGATTCATGTGAGCACGTAGGCGGGAGAGCCACTTAAGAGAAATCCTAATCACAAGCCTCCCCTCCGGCTTGCTGCAGGGGGTTTGAGGGGGATTTAAAATCACAACCACTTAGGAGTTACTGTTAATTAACTTTACAACTAACTTGCTTGGCTTAGTTAAGCACATGCAAACACCCCAAGCCCACAAGTATCCCGCATTAAAACTGCACAAAACCAAAGGAGCGCAATTTTAGCCAAGTGGCCTCTTTTTTTTTCTAACAATAAAAACAGGAATGTGACACAGACTCATTGAGGTAAAGCCTGTAGCAACCAGACGGGAGCTGAAGGCTGATTTTTGCAAGCCAAGAGCAGAATAAGAGGCTGTTTCTGAGTTACAGAAATTTGAATTTGTCATGCTGATGCCGTCAACATTTTTCTGTGTGTGTGTGTTAGTTGGCGAATCACTGAAATCGAAGTGGAAATTTGGCAAAACAAATTCAATGTGATGCCTTAACTGCTGTTATTATTGCTGAATGTATTATTAATTGTTTTTTCCAATTCAAATAAATTGATTTTTTTCGTTCCCCAGCGCACAATGTTCCAATCAAAGACTGTGAAAAAGTATATTTAAAGACAACAGACGTGCGGGTCGGGCCATGTAACGGGTGTTCATATATCGGAATTCTGCTTTTTATATTAAGCCATCACAAAGTACAAGTGAAATCGACAGTAGGAGCAGAACTCATTTGACTTCTGCTTAATAGACTGAACATTAAGGCCTATAGCACAGAAGCAGCTGTCTGAACAATGAGGGACAGTGAAATTGCCCGGCGCGGAGAAAAGTATTCTCAATAAATAGAGCTACGTTAAACACTTTTCAAGACCAACTCCTCAGAAGCCGAGCATTAGGGCCTCCCTATCATTACCTGATTGCAGTCTATCTGTTCCGACCTTGAGTTCTTAATGACGTCCTCTTTTTTTGCTCGGGTTGGAGAGTCGAAAAGGTCAAACATGTCTGAGTCTGGGCCTAATAATAAGCCTGTCTGAGGAATCTTCAAGCGCTGGTCGTGTCTCCTCTGCCCAAGGGCAATGGAAGGGGGGCAGGGGGGGGTGATTATTTTCATCAATTTAGTGGGCCAAGCTAGGTGAGCTTCCAACAGTCTACGTGTGAACTAAAAACTAGATACCGGGAGATGCACAGGATAATTAAATGACTTTCAGATGGCATTGGGACTTAATGGAGAAGATCTTGTAAAAGTGAAGACGAGTGAGATTTTACTTGATTAAAGGGTGAAGGGGCAGATCTGATCAGAGATGGAGTTTGCATTTACAACAGAAGGTACAACACAGCACAGCATATACAGTATATGCCAAGACGGACCCTGAAGGAGCGTTCATTCGTTGTCACTTGTCGAGGTGCGCCGCAGCATCTCATTGTTCTGTCACTTCCTGCCACACAAAGAAAGCCTGTGATGCATTTGTAACATTTTTTTGTGTCAATTTTAGTTTCATTTGATGGCTATGACAGCTGACAGTGACAGGAAACAGGAAGGAAAAATAGTCCAATGAGGACAGCGAGGATACAGCGTGTGCTTCAGTGGACCACTGGTCCACTTTGATGTCTAAACAACTTGTAATCAAACTGGAATGACGAAATTTTGGATCATACAACACAGACGAACAGTTTCAAAAAAAAAATCACTGCTGAAATTGCCTCTGCAAAGTTTCTGTGCAGGTTTGTGCTGCCAAAACTGGTTCAACTTCCAGAAACTTAGCCTAAGGTACAGTATATGTAAGGCTGTGATCTTGCACAGGCATGCGGTTCATTTTCATGCTCATTACAACATTTGCATGCAAACTCTTTTCCCCCGTGCAGATGCGAGTTTATTGCGGGATAGAAACGTCTCACCTTAAGATAAAGGCATTAACTCAGGGAAGGTGTAACAGCGTTTATTGGTGTTTACTCGCCTTCTGAGGGATAGAGATGACCTAAGCCATAACAATATAATACAGACCTCCACATAAACGTTTGTTGACCATGATATTGGTTTTCTTGGTGTAATCCTCTGCTTTGCTTTTGTCCCTGTCCTCCTCTCTTCTTGTGTAACCTTGTTTCTGCAGGCTTTGACAGAGGTGTGCTATTACACAAATAAGCTAACAGTCGTGAGATTAAAAAGTTTTTTTCTTCTCAATTTCTTGCACAAAACATTTCCATATACAAATGGCTATACAACACAGCTCCCTGCCTTCTAATTACAGTAATTTTGCACAGATCACACGTTCATATACTGTATATTTCGTATTGGATATAGTTGTCTCCTGGGATGCTGGATACAACAACACAAACACTGGGTCCACAATAACCGCAGATATTATACAGTATTGATTTTAATACTGCAGTTTTTTTGCAATTTGAATGAACCCACTTTGATCAGGCAGAAATATGACAATGAGTCAGAGCAAACAAGTCCAAGGTTTATGAACAACAAGGCCTTAGCATCTCTTTGCATGCTAATGGCTATATTACTTCCCAGTGCTTGTGGTACCTGGTTGTAGAGCAAGAAGAACCCCTGTGAAAACAACTTCCAAGAGGCCCACCATCTGGCAGGAGAGATACAGCGTGTCAGGATTTTCAAAGAGGTTGCTGTAGCAAATGCTATGAGACAGGAATGATTCATTTCAGTCTCCAACTTCCCAGAATTTCCTGATTTAGATATTATTTTGACTTCTCAGCTCCACCAACAGCACAACACTGTGTCAGCCTATTGATGATCCCAGTGTGGGTTCGCCTTATTTTAGAACACCGTGTACATACCAATGAACTTGTCCACCGTATCTGCTTTGCGTGGGTATGCGGGGAAAAAGCAGGCACAAAAAGCGTGCACGGCGAGGATGCATTACACCATTTATGATAAGACTGTGTGCCTCTCTGAATGCGTTTCAGCTGACAGCTGCTGATAGGGAGACATAGGAGTGCGGGAGGAAATCAGACACGCTTAAACCTTTAGCCAATCAGCCTTAATACAGCAAGCAACCACAGCTATTACCATTAGAGCAAATAGGCCTCTGTCAATCTCCAATATTGAGCAAGATGAACACACAAAAGGCGAGTGCCTCAGCCATTTTTTTTTTTTTTTTTTTTATCCATGCTGTCTGGGACACTCAAGCAGAAAGAAATTATGGATGGCACCGGCTGGTGTCCACCTTCCCAGAGGGCATTACCAATGCATGGCCTTCCAAATAGCCTCGGGCTAGCCTCAAGGATATGACTGTCCCAATCTGAGATGGTTTAAGTCAGATTCTGCATCAGCCATTTTTCTAAGTTGCTTTAAATATCCTTGTGAATAAATCGCTGGATCAGCCTCATCAATTTATTCCCACTTTCAGAGAGAAATCCTGGGATTCCTCAAGAGAGACAGATGAGAGCTTTCGCTGTGCGTGTGCCGAGTCCCTCGAACCCAACACGCTAGGCCGTAAATCCTTTATTGTACATCTCTAATCCCAGAATGTTCTACTGCACAGTCACATGGAGTCTGAGCACTCGTACATGTGTGCCCACAATGGTTCTATTAAAATTTATTACAGGGTCAGAAAATTGATAACATAGTACTTTTCGCAGGTTCTGCAGTCGTCGGTGTTTGTAATTCACAGTAGAAGTGGGAAATTGCACTGCTGCTGTTTGGTCCAAAAAAAAACCTCTGTTTAGATGTGTCTCCTCTGAAACATTCCAGTCAGAACACAGACGGATGATGCAGAAAGCAGACTCCACCAGAGTCAACCAGCACTCAGATTGGGGTTAATGACAAAATTGTTGCAAAAGGAAAAAAAAAAAAAGTTGTTTCCACCCCCGAGCTATTTCAAGTGTACCACATCACATGCAGCCAGCAGCAAAGAGATGGAGTCAGGATGGAATGAAAGTGAATGTATGGTTTACAAAATCCCATCAAATACAGTGTAAAGAAGCTCAAAATGAACAAAGTATATGCAAGAGATCTGACGCTAGACACGACTGTAAAATTAATGACAGAACTTCCACATGCTGCAGTCGGCCGTCCTGCTGTGGAAGATCAAGATAATAAAGCTGTCCCATGTCAGAGCAGACGCACTGAACATGAATTATAAAACAACTCAGTTCAGCGGGTGACCTTGAAACCGAAACGTGACAGAGCGGCACGTTTAACTTCATCAAATGTGTGCAGGTGAACGGACGTGCTACGGACAGCTAATTACAGGACTACAGCAACATTTAGAGAGCTTCGACCGCGTGCCTTCGTACGCTCACTCAATTATTTCAACTTGTTAAATTTTGGTGTCGCTCGACTCCGAGTAGTTTAAAATGCAGCAGACAGAGTTTTAACTTTACTCCACTTTATTTCTGCTCTTACTCCCTCCCTTCACAGCAGGATTGATTTTAAAATCCTGTTGTTTGGTCTCAGCCCCTCTTACATTAAAGCACAGCCCTTATATACTGTGGGAGGGAATTAAGCTCATCTGACCGAATACTGCTGTCGAACCCGAGATCCAGGACTAAGTGTTGTGGTGACAGGGTCTTCTCCATCACTGCCCTTAAACTCTGTTCGTTCAACTGTATCAGCCAGTTTTCGAGCGAGTTGTTCAAGAAAACAAAGCGAAACACAAACATCCAATTTCTGAAAATGAGAGTGTTTCTCAGCGAAGAATGTTGAGCGCCGAGGCAGACTTACATCAGTCAGGCTTTCAATGACCAGCCAACCAGCACAGCTCCACAATTAATTCTTCCCCTTTTCTCCCCTCTTCACAGTGTTTGTTTCAGAGTACGATCACAACATGCTCCTAATATTTCATACCTGCTTCCCATGATTGCCCGTGATTATACCTCCCACCATCCAATAATTCTCCTCACTATTGAGATTTTCATCTTAAAACATACTTTACTCACTAACTAGGCCTGCGCTGTCATTATGGACTCTGCCTTTACTATAATTATTGTTATTTTCTCTCGTATTTCTTCCTTTCGTGTCTCAGAGCACTTTGTCTCGACTGTGTTAGGTATAAATTGCGATATAGATAAAGTTTAGTAATATGGGTGAAGAAATGGCATCTTCAAAGTTACTGCTGAGCACTTACTCCAGCTCTTACATGGTGCGTAGCATTAGTATGCAAGACAGACAGACTGCCGCTGCTGGGAACACACGTGGTGTTGGTGCCAGTCGGGCACACAATGGGCCAAAACAGGTAATGGCTTGCTTATGTTGCTGTTTCACATTTGTTGCATCCTCCTCTCTGCTGATCCTCACCCTGATCACATTATATAGAACATTTGTCCACACATCTTTCACATGCATATATGAACTTAGAAGAATGGAATCAAATTAAAAAACTAAAAAGTTGTTTACATCATTTTCATAAAACTGCACTTCGTTTACAGAATAATGTGGACATATAACCTCATATTATCATTTTACACTCATTAAAACTTACTTGTTACTTTAACAGGATACAAAACAAGAAAACTGTCTCCTATATTTCAGTCCATTGTCGTCCAGCTGCGTCTTTGAAACTGGCTCTGTGAGACTTCCTCCCTCTGCTCGTCTCTGCTGGCACTGTAAACAATGTGCAGCACGCAATATGAAGCTTCATTTGTAAAGCCACATTAACCTTGGACTAACCACACTCAACAATTAGCCTATTACATCGTTAAGCAACTTTGAGCGTGATATCTATTATGCAATGTTGACAAAATCAGTGACAAACAGTCTCAACGTGGCCATGAATGCACCACTTATTAACTGATTGATAGTAACCAATTAAGAACATGGCAGTCACAGAGCGCTACCTTTGTCTCAGACAAACATGCTAACCAAGCCTGCCGTCTATGCAAATTACATTTATTATGTTAACAAACAAAAAAGAAAGGCAGTGAAAATGAATGCAGACACTGAATACATAATCAGCCCATGAACAGGAGCTTGACAAGGCTTGGAACAATTATCATTGTAAGAAAAACAGCAACAACAGTAATAGTGATGATTCCAAATGTTAAAGGAACGGTTCGATATTTAGAGAAAACAGCTGTGACCCGAACCCCGCCCAAAGGTCATGACATTCAGCTCATTAATTAGCACGATGCACCTCGTTTGATGAAGCTGTACAAAAAGTTGTGGTTCTACAGCGAGTTAGGTGGAACTAGTCTGGGAGCCAGTGACTTTCCTGGCGACCTTAAGGTGACAAGAAGACTCCAGGAAGTCAGTCTGCCCGCTCAAGAAGAAGTGTGTTAATCAGTCAGCTGGACAGAACCAGGCTTGATATTCTCTCCTGCTTCCACTCTTTATGCTAAGATAAGCTAATAGCCTGCTGTCTATAGCTCCATATTTATTATTATATTCTCATCCAACTCTTTCCAAGAAGGTATATTAGCATATTTCTAAATAGGTTGTTGTAAAATATTCCTTTGCGTTTATTAAGTGAAGCTGACAATTTATTGACTGAACAATAAATCACACAAATAACCAACAGATTAATTAATAATCTGGATAAACAGTAGGAAATGGATAGATGGATGGATGGATGGATGGGTAATTACTAATTAAAATTAGCAACCCTTTCATCCAAGACAGGCTCTTCAAACTGAAGGAGCACTCTGAATGTCACTGCTGAAAGAGATTTCCAGATCGTCCTCGCAAAAAGAGAGAGAGAGAGAGAGAGAGAGAGAGAGAGAGAGAGAGAGAGACCCCTTTAAGGTCAGTTGTGAGGATGCTGTCATTGCTGATGGCAGTATTTCACCTACAGATACGCCGACATCAAACATGATGCCATGAGCAGAATACACATTCAGCTCTCTCAGCACTAATCTGTCCAAAAGCCGTTCTCCTGTGCTCATTGTTAGCATGCGGGGAAAAAAAATCTTAATTAAGTTGTTAAGAAACAGAGAAGAGATTGGAGATTTGGGAAAAGCACTGCGAGCACGCGGTGTGCAATTAATATACCCGAAAAACAAAAAAGATGAAAGAGAAGACAGTCTGCAAGAGCAAGAGGCTCTTATTGGTCTTTTGCTGCCTCTCAACAGATGGCTGCAGGTAAGCCAGAGGAGGAGGCGGAGCGGTTGGAGGCCAATATTTGAGGCTGGATTTTAGATTGCATCTGTTAACTGGCCAAATAAACTAAGTCACCCATTTAGAGCAGACGACCCGGCTCTTAATCTTGGGTGTGTCTCGAGGAAGCGTGTCCTTCACGTGTCTTTGAGAGGAACTTCATGTGCAGAATGCTTCTGATTAATATCTTTATGCACAAAGAAAACAACCTTTAAAGGGAGATGTTTTTCAGCACTGAGGCAAGCGTGAGAAGCAGGTATGAAATATTAAAAGCATGTTGTGATCTCAGAGTGAAACAAACACTGTGAAGGAAAGAATTAATTGTGGAGTTGTGCTGGTTGGCTGGTCATTGAAAGTCCGACTGATGTAAGTCTGCCTGTGCTCTTAACGTTCTTCACTGCAAAGCACTCTCATTTTCAGAAATTGGATGTTTGTGTTTCACTTTGTTTTTTCTTTGTTTTTTTTGAACAACACACTTGAAACCTGGCTGATACAGTTGAACGAACAAAGCACAATACGCGACTGAGAAGAACACGTCATGGGTCAACAACAGCTTATGTTTGTTCAAGTCCAGAGCCGTACTATACTTAGTTTTCTTCTGAGACTGAGACAGTCGTATTTACTCAGTGCGATAAGAAATGAAGAAAATGAAAGCAAATACACACAAAGCAGCAATAACAGCATCTTCTAAAATGTGTAGGATTTAGTGGCATCTCACATATACTGACAGACTGCAGCCCCTTCGCCTCACCCTCTCCTTCCTAGCATGACGACGAAACTATGGCGGCTGCAAAATGTGTAACATGTAAAAGCCCCAATCTAGAGCCAGTGTTTAGTTTGTCCGTTCTGGGCTACCGTACACAGTCAAACATGGAAGAGAACATGCAACGTCTGTAGATACAAAAAGCTCATTCTGTGGTAACAAAAACACAATTCTTATTTTTATGTGATTACAAACTGATAAAAATGTAGTTATGCATGTTATGTTCCGTTTCTTTCATATTCTTCACTGGACCTTTAAAAACACATTTCATATCTCTCCAGCACACCATGGTTTATTTGCCAAACCACTATCTTGCTTTCACCAGGCCGGAGTATATAGCTGTTCTCTCCCAGTATTTCATGTTGAGATATAAAATACTGAGTGAACAGCTATTTCCAACCTGTAGCAAGCTGTGGGTCAAGCTAGTACCTGAAAGTTTTGACATCCCAGGATTTATTTTTCAGGACCCACAGGAACACAATGGCAGAAAGGAATATACCGCAAGTTAGTACTGCAGTTATTTTTCAGACTATAGATGGAGTGTCTCACGGCCGTGGCTCTGTGTAGTATAACAGCTCCTAAGTCTAATAACTTGTGCTTGGTTGTATGCTATTTGTCATGATTCAGTCTGAGGGCGTACGCGGCTCAGCGTTGCATCCCGATACGATTCCATGCGGGGCTCTTCAGTCAGCTGCAGACATGCTAACAAAAGCAGGTCCGTAATTCTGTACCATTATCCAACCCCCCGGCGGGTAAATCAAGAATCATTTGGCTTCATCCAACTGATGTGCTGTTGATGTGAAATTAAAATGGATTTTTCATATTTCAGAGCTGTGTGATTCTGTTCCCATCTAGATGTCTTCACTGTAAAATAACCGCAATGACTCATTCTTAGAAAGCTATTACAAGTCTATTTTACAGATCTAAATGTGACTTTGTGTGTAATAGGAAAATGTAAAGTCAGATGTAAGGACCTATCTATCTATAACGTACCATAAATTACCGTATCTACAGTTGATTTCCTCTGAAAATGTGTTTTTTATCTCAGTAATTTCCAGAAAAAGATGGAAACAATCGATGGAAATTATTATTCCATCATTTTCCAGTGAGACTCACCAATGCTTCAAACATCCACGGTGATGATGGGTTAGGTTTGCATTGAGGTCACTTGGAGACGCTCCATGCTGTTTCCTTGTGTTGCTCTGTGTACAATGACGCAGCAGGAAAAAAACGGCTGATGCGTCGACTGACGACATGAGGTCTAAGCGACCTGCGGTGAGTTTGTTCTAATGGTTCAGAAAAGTACAACAGAATAGAATAATAACTAGACCATGACAATCATGCCTCGGTTATAATAGGCTCCTAAATAGCTGCTAATGCATTGTTGGTGAGTGAGCAGGGAGAGTGTCATTAGTTTGCTGTTATTGTAACAAAGCTGCTTTAGTATTTTTTTGTATTTTTGGTTTTTTGTCTCAAAGTGTTGCTCCAGATGCAAGGTTGTCAATCACACACCCTAACACCGAAAGCCCACCGGTCCCGTCCACGGCACGTTGCGTGAGCGTCACGCATTTGGTCCATCCTCCACGCGACGTCAAACCCCACCGGGAGCTTTTCAGAAGCTAACGTTTAGCCACTAGACTTTGTTTACTCGCTCAGATTTGACCATTTTCCCGGTGCATGCTCTTCTAAACGTGCTTCTACATGTGTAAATATTCTGCGTAGTTAATTAGTTTTGCTTTTGTCTGTTTTTACGACCTGCAGTTTGTGCGGGGTATTTTATTTTGAAAATCCACTGGCTTCTCTTTACATTTTCTGTGGCTTCAGCCCGCTCGAGGTGCTCTGTGTAGATTGCTCACGTCAAGCATCAAAAATATTCTGGGACGCGTCTGAAACGGACCACGGCGGAGCCGGTGGGGTTTGATATATTGACTAGAATGGGCGTGTATTACTCGCGATGATACAACATGCCGGTGCGGTTTGGGTGTAAAGCAACATTTTGATTATTAACTGTAATTGATTACAATTACATTCCTTTTGTAGTTCAATTATGTAATTCCATTACATAACTAGTTACTCCCCAACACTGCATATCTTTTTCAGTTAGCGAGGACAGTGACGTGTAGGGAAAAGCTCTCACTTGTTCTTTTTTACTGGTGGGATTGTTTTTTTCCTCATACCAGGTGGAACAGTGAGCAGCGTGTACATACACACATATACACACACACACACATACCAGTCTAAAATTTATTGAGCTGTTGGCCTTGGTTCAGGGCAGAATCACACTGATTTTATGACTATTTTAATTGCACTGCCATTTGGAAATGTAGGATTCCTGCAGACTTGGAAAATGTCCAGAAAGCCTTTTTTGAAAATACTGATAACAAAAATACTGTTTCTAACCCCCAAAAGATTTCCACATTAACAGAAGGGAAGACAAAGTTATTCTTCAATTTGGGACAATGGCTTTTTGGCCTAAATGAGTAGTGTGTTATAGCAACGCTATGGAAATGGCTTAGCAGAAATCACAGCAACTGGATTTTGATTAATGAGAAACATTCATTTTTGTATTGACCATTTAAAAGACTATTAAGATTGCCACTCAAGCGTTGAGCATTAATTATAAAGCAGGCCTACATAAGCTTCCATGAAATTTAATGAGCATTGTAAAGTCTGAAGTAATGCAAGTAGCTTTGAAGAGAATTAGGTTGTAAATGAAGTCCTGAAACAACAGTCATATTAAACTTTTCCTGCCAAGTTTGTTTTCAGTTCACACACTAATGAAATATTATATTATTTTTTCTGAGAAAACGTGATTGTTATTTACACTCAGTGCTCCCAGAATACAAAGAAAACACCGGATAAGAAACCAAATTAAGATATTACACTTGTTCTGGGGATGGAGGATAAATCACACGTCTGGTCTTTGAAACAAATAAAACTCTTTTTGGCAATTACGCTTTCTTCAAGAAAATAGCTTCATGCAGAAGTTTGTGGCACTTTGGACCTGCAGAAAAAACAAAACCCAGATTTAAAAAAATAGTAACCTGATCATTTTTGTAAATCCACGTTAAAGTAATTAAAAGAACTCGACTCGAGGTGCATGAAAGCTGCTGTTTGTCAGCTTTACCACCAGGAAGCTCGGACAAACATTCACATTCACTGATTCATGCATTCATTCTAATCAGCCTGTTAAATGGGGTCATCTCAGACAGCTGCTGCTAATGTGATTGCAATTAGAAATCGACTTTAGAGCAGGTCCATAGCACACCAGGCCACATGCAAAGAAGCAACATTTCCCAGATACTTGTTGGTGATGTAACATTGTCCACTGTCATCATTTTGACGTTCTTGTCTCGGATCGCGGCCGACAGTTACGTAGGCACTAACAGTGATTACTGTATAATGCACACACGCCAGCTCGGGGAAAAATCTATCATGGTGCATCTCCTCACCAGTCACAGAGACCCGGTCCATCCTGAGAATGATTGTTGATTAACTTGCCAAACCCTTGCAGTGAGCAGAGACTCTGTAATTCATAGTAATCAAGCTGACAGCGGTGGGAGGTAACTGTGGAAATCTCAAGAGGATCACTAAACCTGCCTAATAGACACAAGAGGCGCCACTTGGGTTCATTTTCATTGCTGATTGGTTGTATTGAGTCTTAAGCATAGAACATGGAGGTCGCCTAGAGACTGTTCTAAAATGGGCAAAGATCGAAGTTGAATGACACCTGAAAGCCACCTGTAACGGCACCCACCTGCCAATCAGAGCGGCCACATTGTGAATTCTGCACAACTTTAATAACTTTAGTAATATGATTTGAACCAGCGAGGTAAATAATTCAGCACAGTTTTTACGAATGAAATTAGCTATAGAGACCAAAACAGTTTTTGTACCAGACTGAAAACATGTTTATTTCTGCTGTGAACGTGGGGGCTTATGGAGACTGACTTCAAGTGGCCGTTGGAGGAACTGCAGTTTGACACATCGGCTTTACTTCACAACCACGGAGGCTGTCGCTTGGTCCCAAGCTGAGGATGTTTATTTGCTTCCTGAGATCCTGAACATAAGAGATAAACACTCATTAACTGTTGGTTGAACTGAGCACTGTGGTGGAATGTGTGCTTCCTGCTTCGTGTTGTCCTGCTGGTGCCTTTTTGAAATACCGGGTTGTTAGTGATTGTAAAGCAGCCATGTACTGACAGAGATGAGCACATAACTAAAATATTATCTTTGTCAGACTTACATTCTGAACAGCACCCAGTCAAACCGCGGCTGTACATCAATGTTTTCCATCCCGTCCTCATATTAAGCTTCAGGATTAATCAGCTATTGGATTCTTCTTGCTCCAAACTATTGTTATACATCAGCCTTAAAAAAAAATCCTCCCTCGTCTTCAGTATAATACAGTACGTCTGCTTGGATAAGCAATGTTTCATAAATATTCACGAGCACAGGGTGGGTCTATGGATGTCATGTTCTTTGTTTACTCAGCTGAATCACTCAAGACTAGAACATGATTGTCATAACATCCATAATGTGGAAAATCCTGGTTAAATTTTCATGAGTATCCTGAACGTGGACCTGCAAATTCATGCACTCGTGAACAACAAACAGAAAATACTAAGCTTCTTAATGCTCATAACTCCTCTCCGCTGTCTTTCTTATCAGCCCTTCGAGACGCCGCAGGAGCCTGTAGGTCCTTTCAGGGGGGGGCGCTTCAACAGCTGTATCGATCTGTTAACTTTGCATTCATCAATCACAAGGCTGCAGGAATGATTCAGATAACTTCAGCATGGCCTGTCCTCCCCCCCACTGGGAAATTTAAAATTAATACCTCCATGTTCCTGATCCATTCTCCCCCTGTTGGGAAGACTCACCTTTGTTTGCAGGTGGTATCAGCTCGACAGAAACAAAGGAGATACAGGAATGATGGAATTTCTTGGAGACTTTGCAGCTCATCTACAAGGTTTTTAACAGGAGAGAAAAAAATATGACAACTATATCTTTAATGAAGACTCCTTCTCTCAGGAGGCCCCACTGTTTCCTATAACACTCTCTCAGATTTCACCACAAAGGCTTTTGCCAAGGGGCTTCCAGCACAATCAATGATAGCGCTAATTGAAATATTATCTCTAATGCTTCCCACAAATGCCCAGGCAAAGCCCCCAATAATTGCACACAGATTATTCCACAGGCCATGTGCTTTCTAACCACTAACTGTACCATCTGCTTCAGAATTACCACCATCCCGCTGCACTAGTTAAGCGCCCCCCTCTGCATAAAGCCAACTCCCCCAACTGCGAGACTCCTTCCCTGCTATTAGTACACGAGGGCGGGCCGAGTCTCGAGTGGCCATCTCATCAGTGTCGATGTCAAGGATCCGGGCAGGTGATGGTAGAAGATTGATGTTGGTATCTGCTGCCTGCCCACCTAAATTATATATCTGCTTCCCCCCCTTGAGATTTCAAATCAGATAAAAAGAACATATGGAAGATTTAGTTTGCTCCTCCAAGGCCGGGAAGTCTCCACGATCAAGTGTGTAAAGAATAGTGCCACAAACTGGATGATTGTATCAGTGCGGACAGCAGAGGGATATTAGGTGCACAATAAGATGAAGCTATTTCCCACTCAAGATGCAAGAACTACAGGTAAGCTGATTAGAATACAGACAAAGGAACTCCCATACGACGGCAAGGTCACTCCAAGCAGGAAACCCCGTAAAAAGGAAACAAAAGACTTAATTAGAGTCAGACAGCAAGACGGAGGGTTATGTTTGTTATCACAGGGTTCATGCTGCAGATATCATTCATTATTTATACTCTGCTCCTTTTTGTTTCTTGCTAAATAAACTGTTGCTTCAACTTATGTCATTATCTGGCTTTGGACGCTCCTTCCTTCTCTCTTGATTTTGGCCTTCATGCATGAGAATGAAAGTTTTTAATGTGCAGCTCGGTAACGCTGCAGCTCCCACAGTGCAAGCACCAGCTACGGCTTCAATCAGCACATGACTTCACTGGTTCCATTGTCCAGCGGCCAACACGCTACAACGCTGTGGCTTGATCTTTCTGAGCTTCTCCCAACATGTGTGTGCTCTGATTTGTGAATTGTGGCCGTGCTGAAACGGACATGCATTGTCAAACAGACGTCCCCGGTCGTGTTTGCACCATCAGACAAACGCTGACATTCACTGTGATTCCTCTGTGACTCCTTGTCTGGCTTCTTATGTCACTTCTCTCTGCTGCATTCTGTACCATCCCTTGCGTTTGTCTTTATAGCTTCTTTCACTGCAGGTCACGTGTTAAGCCTCTTTGACATTTCACTCACGGCGAGATATTTGTTAGAAAACTGAAAAAAAACACACTTTGATTTTCAGAAGAACAAAAAATGAAACTAATTCTCTGATTTAAACTCTGGAGATCTCAGTCAGATACGATACTTCACATTGGACATGGTGTAACACAAAAACAGCATCATTTTACCATCATGAACAGAATGTTGCTGTATGAGAAAGTTAAATCCAGCTTTGGTACCAAATGTTTATATAAATGATATAAAATGGTGATTCCTTCTAAAATAGCTGACAATAATTCAGTGTGTTATTTGATTTGAGGTCACAGCTTGAGTCTGACTTACACTTTAATTTAAAAACGCCAAAAAATAAATAATTTAAAGTAACAGATGTTAGATTATGTAAATAAGATGCAAAAAGTAGCTATAAAATCCATATCTTGCAGCTGCATACTGGCATTGTTTAATAAATAACGCTCCTAACAAGAATCATTTCTGAACCGCCTGACAAACTTGGAGTCTTTGCCTTTCAGCGATTTCCTCTTTACTTTAGCTCATCTCAACTCTTCAGAAATGTTGTTCCTTTGAGTCAAAAGTCAGAAAAACATCGGAGGAGTTTCAGATTCTGAGTGCTTCATGAAACTCTTCTCAACAGCCTTTGGCATCCCCTCACCCAGAGGACACATATTCTATATATACATGCAGCAGCACTTCGATTATAGAAACTAACTTACATAGAAACAAACGAGCTGTGAGCTTCTCAAGGAGGCAGCATTCCACAGACACGACAACCTGGTGAATGGACGCAGTCTGAAGTCACTATCCCTGCTGCTTATTAATCAGCCCTCTCTGGCAAAAGGCCGTTGTGGCCACCAAGTCACATGACCACTTCACTGGGACTTGGCAAAGTAAGTGTGTGGAGGAGGAAATGCTTCTCAAAAAGCTTAGCCTTTACTTTTGTGCAACTGTAGGTTTTGCTACTGCGTGATGACGGTGCATTATGTGATATCCAGGAAGTGAAAGTGAAGCCATGTGCAAACTAAGGACTTTATTCAGCACATTCCCATCACCTACAATATGAAAAATAAACAAAAAGCTGACTTCCATTGCATTTTTCTGCCCGTGACAGATTTACCTGGCAGTTTATCTGCATTTCAAATATCAACATTTCAGAAGTTTCCTCGAGGAGAGTCAGTGGATCTGTCTGCTTCCTCCACCCATGGGCCTCTTGTCATGTTATACGTTAAGGCATCACAAACAGCATGTACAGTAATAATCTAATTATATTCAAAAAGAAAAAAAAAAAAGATGTTTTTCTCAGCTCGTCTCTGGAGAATTGTTGTTTTCCTTCTTTGTTTCCTGCTGGATTGTCGATGCCGCACACAGTGCAGCCTCACTATTGAAAGCCTTCAGTGAAATTCCAGAAAATTGATTGTTGACCCGCGCTGAGTAAACCAGTCAGGCTCCCATTAAACTCTCGCAACAAACTTTTTTAACAATACAGAAATGATTCATTTGTAATATGAACCTGTGGAAACACCAAACACACGCACGCACAAACAAAAAACAGCATTACTAAACACCGGAATAGAATGCAACATGAAAATTGCTTCCCGCCACAGGAATGAAAAAGACAACTGGATAAAATTTACCTCCAATTTGCAATTTGCCTTTTTAGAAAACAAACACGGCCTCTTGTTGTTTCCCTCAAACAGACAAAGTGGCAATTTCACATCTGTGGAGGAACAATTCTCACTTACAGGCACTCATCATCTCATAATATGTCTAATTTCCTTAATATTATATTGCACAGTGAAGTGTAATGAAGAAAAAGTTTCATATCCAAGGCAAGCTCTTGATTAAAGCTACAACAAAACACACACACACACACACACACACACACACACACACAGAAATATAAAAATAGCTCTTGGTGATCAATCTTTCATTTCTGACTCTATATTGTTGCTCGGCCTCGTATCTTTCTTATTTCATGGATGTCACGTCCAGATATTTTCAACTCATATAGAAGCAGCAGAAATACCAATTTGACTTGGAACAGCAGACTCTATAGACCACGATGCGACGCAGACATGAGACAGGTCGCATTTTGGGTACAGCACCGGTAACAGAGGCAGGATTTGACGCCAGCGATGGCGTCCATCGCCAAGCCAACATTGTGAAAGAAGTGGCAGCTGTGAAGCATCGCCCTGTGAAACGACGTGTCCGATGACATGTGGAAGGTAGAGAAGAGCCGCGTGATTAAATGATTTATTCCGAGTTAGTCTATCCTTAATGCGCCTGCTCTGTGGGGTGCACAGATTGAAAGCATATGCAGAGGATCTGGGTAATTTTATGCCCGGAAATCAAATTTTCTGGCCTTCATGCACCTCTGAATTTATTCCATGAGAATAAACAAAGCCCTGTCTCCAACTCTGTATCCAGTTCTCCTTCGTATGTCTGTGGGAACGTCACAAACAAACTCTCCTGCTCGATGGAACCAATATTTCTCTTGCTACCAAAGATTTTATTCAAAAGTCGACGTGAAATGTGCAGTCTGTAGTTCAAAATAACAACAACAGGCTGTACCTTCTGTCTAGCAAAGAGGGCACATGTATAATGGGGGTGCAGCAATTAACCAATTTAACAATTAAGCGTTAGAGCATAACACCTGCAAAGAGAAAGAAAGACGTTCTCAATTTTATTTTCACTTTTACTAAAACCACAAAACATAAACCAACAAAAAAATACTCGTATATATCCGAAGTGTTGTGAAAGAAATGAATAGTTTATAAGCCGCTGCATCCTGTTCCGTCCTTTCGCTCGCCCTGTAACGTTTTTTTTTTTCCTGACTTTGTAAAATAAAACTGCCTTGTTCAAGATTCCCAGCAGAAGAACCATCAGCAGTCTGAAGCGCAGATCAGCTGCCGGCTGAGACCTGCAATCAGCCGCCGCTGACCTCAGAACAGTTCGTCTGGGGTCACGCCTGGAACATCACCTGGGTAAAGCAGGCGATTGCCCCGGACCTTAAGACCCCGAGGGGCCCCCAATAAAGGCTCTGGGTTCACTTCATACCAACTGACTGGACGTACTGTAATTTGATTTACTGCATATTTGTACATGAATTTGCAATGGCACGCTGTGTTAAGTGTGCTGATATGCATGAGTGGAGGTGTGAAGGAGAATATGAGAGCTGAGCACTGTAAAAAAAATGTTACATAGATTAAAGTCAAAAATATGCAAGTAAACTTCCTGGTTGGCTCCTCTGAGAAGCCTGTACAAGCCAGAAGAGCTGTGAGGAGATCCTGACCTCACCGTGCTCGTATGCAACAAGCTCATCGCAGTCTTACTGAGGCGTTTTGGAAAGGAGAGCGTAACGCTACCTGGAGTACAGGTAGATGGTGCAGAACACAGAAGCTGCATCAAAATGCGTTCCAGTGCTTCATGTTCATGCACACAGGTCAATGCTTCTTAATGCAGGAGTAGGTGGAGTGTGTGTGTGTGTGTGTGTGTAGGAGTGTATGAATGTCTGAGGGTGAATTCTTGCTTTCCAGCTGAGAAGCCACCTGGCTTTAATAGCACCTCATAGCCATTTTACATGACATTAATTCATCATGTTTTGATATCACGCCACTGTACACAGGTGGCAAAATCTACCTGCCACTGTCGGCCATCTGCACGCTCTCCCCGCGTGTTCTGCTCGCAGCCTGTGTGGACCGTGCACCGGGAGACGGACAAAGACATTTTTCTTTACAGCAGCATGCTCTGCCTCTTTTGCCTTGAGATCCCCACTGAGTAGCTGTAGCCCTGCGATAAGACGAGAACACACTCTACCCATCAACAATGATCTCAATGTCTTTAACAAAAGGCTGCATACAACGAGCACACCACAGCTTCCCATAACACCACCACCACCCCTATCCATCTCTGCTCTCTTAGCTGGTCATCCAATAACAGCTGTTGCTCCAAATTTCGATCTAACCGGCTATAATTCTCGCCTTTGGCTGACACGGGCTGACGGAGGAAGGACAAGGGCACAATACACAGGCCTGCGAGGGTCTCGGCCAAAAAAAAAAAAAAAACACAAGAGTTTGTGCTGCATCCTGGCAACACAGCCAGCACTGTCTTCTCCCAGCCACATACAGAGAGAGAGAGGAGGGAGGCAGCCCGCTCAGACAATGAGGCTGCCTCATTACCAGCGTTTATCTTAAGCTGGATTAATACTCCAAAAAGAAACGCTCTTCTTTTATTTGTTAAGAAAAAAAAAGTCAACATGTGCTGCTGCTTCTAGGACATTCTGGAAGGTTTCACTCTGATCTTCACTGTTGTTGTTTTTTTGTTTTCCTGTAACTTCCTTTTTCCTTCTCACCCACTGATGTCAGCAGTGGATCGTTTCCCACCGACCCTTCACATGTTGGAGTCTGTGCATTTAGTTCTGGAGGATGATGACCCACTGTGGGGGTTCAGCTGCACCCAAAAAGCTACACTGTAAAACCGTTACTGTGAAACAGGCAGCTGTTTGCTCATTGGTTACTGTAATTTTCACAATAACGCTACAATTACTGTAGTTTTTGACTGAACTTGACGCCGTACACTACTGTGAAACGGTTTACAGTAATTTACTGGACACAAACACGGTAAATTACTCTGGATTTCACAGCTGAAAATTGCAGTCTACTTACATATTCAACCCACTGACAGAAACAGTACGGGCAGCTCCGGTATTCTTTGTGTGAGCTGCATCACTTTACAGAAAACATGAAAAGATCTGAGCGGCTGATTCCAGGCACACACTCTTTGTGCCTTTCTGCCTCACTCTGCTGCTGAACGTGAAGACACACCAACGTCCGTGCCAAATATTTGAGATGGTGGAAAATAATATAAGACAGCAATTAGTGAGAGGCGCCATGAAGTTGACCTTGACATATTCAAACAGATTAGACGCAGAGGCGAAACCAGGAGCTCCAAAATGTGACAACTAATAACGAAGAAGGAAATGTTGTTACATTATTATAGCAGCTGAATCCATTAAAAAAGGCCAACATGTTGCACATTTAAGATCCATGATTGATTATACAGAGCAACACATCAGCGCCTTTCTCCAGATATTCACACATTGTCTCACTGCACATGGCACCCTGATGTACCCTCCATGATGTCTGTTTGTTTCCTGCCACACAACAAAAGAAAGAAAAAGAAAGTGCGCCGCAAAATACATCAACAGACAAACTGATACTTCATTTTGGACGAACCCCCCCACCCCCACCCCCGCCCTCTCTCCAGTGAGCTGACGCAGCCCCACAGCAATTTCAGCCCTGGGCTCATCCTCCCCCCTCGAGGTGCACCGAGGAGCGTTTCAACCACTTATTTGTGTCGACTGCCATCCAGATGTACAGTGCTCCCTGCCACGTTGGCTGCAGCCTCCGCCAGCCAACTAGTAGAGCACTTCAGCCCAGGTGCCTCCTTCTGTCTCTATCAATCGCTCCGGATCGTTCCTCTCTGCTCCTGTGATCCGCCCTCTGCATCTGAACATCCACCCCAGCCCGACGCCAGCTCGGACCTGCGGGGGTCCTTCCTGCACATCTCCCTCGCACATCTGTACGCGAGCCAAAATATTATTATTTCGCTCGTGAGCAGTCACGATGTGCAGAAGCTGCTTCCACGCGTGATTCTAATCAGATCAGACCATAAGAAGAGCTCCTGAAACAGCTACTCCATTTTAAAAATAGACCCACAGTCCTGCATGTTTAAACAATGATGACAGCAGTCTTGGCAGCTAAACCCATATTGATACAAACTGAGTAATGAACTGAGTAATGGAAAGGAAGTCACATATTTACTTAGAGTATAGAAACAGTGACTGAGGTTAGATCCAGATTAGCTGGTTCTCTTCTGGATCAGATATCTGGTTTGAAAATGACCCAGAATGTCTCGACAAACCTTCTGCCTCGTTTCATCGTTAAAATGACAAACACTGCGAGCGCTAATCAACATTAATTCTGCAGGTAACATTCGTAAAAGGTCAGGCGGGTGTCTGCACTTGGCCACAGATGTCTCCGAGATGTCTCGACTGAATCAGTCCAACGCTACAAACAAAAAGGTGTTTGCAGATCAAAATTAAACCTTGAACAGGTTCAAACAGGTTCAATGAGAGATTTCTGATCTACCCTCCAAACCTCCGCTCACTGTAAGTCTTCACTCATTTATTATCCTCCACATGTTTTTGTATATCTTTTCAAATATGATCTATATTGGCCTCGTCCTATCATCTGAGCTCTGTTCTGTTGACCCAGTTTCCCCGTTGGGACCATTTCAGTTTGATCTGATGTCTGATTCTGCAAAAGATCTGCTGATATGCAAATGCACAATTCTGATGTCGCCTGCAGAATGGATTGGACCTGAAATGGAGGAGGGGTTGGTGTTGGTGGGTGTTTTTGCAGGTGTATTAAAAGCAGACATTTTTTTTTAATAGCACGGCAGCGTGGCACGAAACAAAGCGTTATCTCCCGGACGCCTGTCCCAGCAGTAATTTGTGTATTTTTTAAAGCTCTGTCACGCATACGGAGGTTTTCTTCCACTTGGCACCGTTTCACGCCTGCAGAATAATGACTGTGTTTCTTTTGCAACATAAGTACTGATGTGCAGCATTAACAGTGACAGTTTGTGCCGAATTCCAAAGTATGAGTAAAAACAAGTTCTCTGTGGTCTGAAGCACACGCAGGAGGAGTCACTCCATTAATTCCATCTTTTTCTTAACGCTGATGTATCTCACATGCGTAATTAGGTTGAAAAGTGCAAAGACTCTGCGCTCTCAGAGCTTTGTGTGATTAAACTGTGCGCCTCAGTTTAGCTGCACAACCTTCGTTCAGATCTGACAGGAATGAAAAATGTTATTTCAGATGAAAGGCAGAATTATGAAGTCGGCGTACTCTAACTGGGAAACAACAAATCATCAAGGTGCTTTAACCTGCAACTTTTATTAAATATTCATCTCAACTCTGCAGCTCATTTCTTCTGTGCAGGAGTCTTGGCTCTTCACATGCACAGCAGGACTTTTGATTGTGGAGTTCTGGCGTTTTGTGCAGCCGAAGACATCTATAAAGATCAAAAGGGGCTGCTGGCCAAACAGAACAGCGAGGTGTGGAGAGCTGATGAGTAAAAATGCCCCTCCATCCTTCCAACCTCCACCGACTGCACTGATTTATCCGCTTCATTCCTTTTCTCTCGTGTCCTCGGCTCACTTACTTATTTATCTGTTCACTTCTGACCACAGGGGTCATTATCAGAGGACAGGGCTGATTTAATGGCATTAATCTTTCTCTCAGTCTCTGTCTTATTACAGGCTGCTTGAAGCTTTGAGAAAAAATAAAAAGGTAAACACACAATAGGTTGATTAAAGATTACAGAGGTGAAGTTTTCATTTTGTTTAGGCGCCCTCTGTTTGCGTGCTGTTTAAAGACACAATGTAGTTATTGGATTGAATTTTTAATGTCAGGTGTAAACAAGGTCAGAAAGACTGAGACTCTCTCTCTCTCTCTCTCTCTCTCTCTCTCTCTCTCTGCAAAGCCAACTTGCCTGCCGGGAGAATACACGGCTTAACTTGGATGACCTGACCACGCAGTCAATGTGGATTAAGAACTAATACTTAATCAACTTTGCGGCAAAGACCTCCGCCGTCCGTGCGTCAGGCTGATCCGCGGCCACAAAAGCGCAAAAAAAAAAAAAAAAAAAAGCCAGCAGGGCTCAGATTTAATTGCAGGTGCGTGAGAATAAAAAGCAGTGTGAGTGAAGGCTCTGCAGCCTGCATAGACAATCATGACTTCTTCTTTTAAAGGTGCAAAAAGTGCAAAAGCTGCTGATGAGAATCACCTCAGCAGGATTAAACTTTGAGAGGAAAGGCTGCAGCCTGACAGAACCGGGGTAAAAATACACCCAAAAGCAACCAGTCGGATACTCAGAGAGTCAAGCCACTGGCACCAGGACAGCAGCTCAGCCGCACTTCACTAATCGCTTAATTTAAGCTGCAGCTTATGGATGACAAGCATCCTCATGTCTGATGTGTGAGGCGCGAGGACTGACCGACCAGCGACACCCGTTCAAGGCGAGTGATGAATGGACAAAACGGGCAAACAGGAGTCAGAGATGGCGATAACAAGTGCTCCAAGAATGACAGAAATCCATCACTTACCTTGCTCCATTAGCAGGACGGTCATCCCGACCAGCACAGCCCAGTACAGAGGGTTCTTCATGCTTCTCGGTGTGATGTCTGACTGCTGTGTGTGGAAAAGGAAGAAAATAGCCTGCGAGTCTGAGAAAATCCCGAAAAGTGCTTTTTCTTCAAGTCCCCGGTCCTCCTGTCTGACTGTACAGCATCCACCAACGCAGCGCGCAACAAAGTCCCTCCTTCAGCTGTGAGGTTATTGGCAGCGGCGCACGAGGCAAGCACGCGCCAGTGAAGAGCACCGCATCCGGTTTGGTTGTGCTTTCGAGTAAAACACACACATCGGCTTTAATCCGCGTGCTTTTAATCTGAAGGGGGGCGAAAACGAGCCACTTCCTGTCCTGAGCCGGTTGCGTGCAGCGAGCTTGGAGCGGCTGTTAGAGGAGAGTTCATGTGGAGGCGCTGCCGTCCAGCAGCCAGGCTGCCTCATGAGGAGAGCAGCGTGTTCACTCATCATGGGCGAGCTTTATCTTCATGAAACAACAAAAGTGAGTCAAAGACAGCAGTCCTGTCTGACAACCTGAGCCTGGTAATGAGCTCATTAACAGCCACCAATCAGAGTGTGCATGAGCTCACCTGTCTGCAGGTGTCTGCTGGCTCATTGAGGTGCTGAACTCTCCTCTGTTGTTCTTTAAAGCAGCACACGATCTGATCTGAGGAAAGCAAATAAGAGTTAAAAATGAAGTCCTGCTCCTGGAGTTGACTGACAGCTGATCCCTGAACACAGTATTTAAAAAGTGAGAACAGAACCCGACCCGCTGGTGTCAAGACATCCACCTCCACCTGGACGACAGCGAGACTGAAGGAGGAGATGATAGTGGGCTTGGGAAGGAGCAGAGGAGGAATTACGCCCCCTTCATATCGACGGGTCCTCGGTGGAGAGAGCTGACAGCTCAGAGAGCCTTGGTGGGCCTGACCTGGACGCTGCATACACACTGCATGACTCTGTGGTGAGGAACACGAGAGCATTTCACCTCAGACGCTCTGATGAAATTCAAAGTTTCACACCTTCATCACTGACAGCATACTGATGGGGAACAACACAGTGTGGTACAGGAAACAGGGTCACAAACCAAGGTGTGGATACACATGATACAATACACGATATAACACGTGAAGAAGTCAGCTGAGTTCTGGATCGTTTTCCACCGTCACCATCATGTGACGGAGAGCATCAAGTCAGTAATGGATCAGGTCAAGATTAACAATCATCTTTTGGTAATATTAGTCAAAATAAGATCGACTCTACAGGCTGAGTGGCCGAGGACATTTGGAGCTCGTGTTAAACGGCCAGTATATTAATTATTGAGTTTAATTAAGAGCTCACAGGAATAGATTTCACTATAATTATTTCTTTATGATTAAATGTGACGAATAAACTGAATTGAAAAGCGCGCTGCAGACCACAACAGCATGGGGGAAACTCTGATATCTTCTTCAGTCTTCTAGTTTCCAACAGGATATTAATAATGAGTAACTACTTATGACACTTTAACAAAGAGAGCAGAGGGAAATAAAGAACAACAAGATTTCTTTCTGCTGCCATCAATGCTTATAAAATAAAAGTTTTAAACTCGTCCACAGATCCACGAGTTTACCTCATCAGAAAGTATTTCTGTCTGTAGAAACACTTCACAGAGCTAATCCATCATTTACAGTGTATTGAATTAGCATTGTGTTTTCTTCACAGCATGATTGTCGAGTGACTGGAAGTACCTGCAGAACACAGAGGTGTTCATTCTGTCTCATTTCTAGCTCTGCATATCATTGCATATGAGTGACGTGCAGTCAGAGCATGGTCAGGACTTGATGTGGCACAAACATCTTGCTTATAGTTGTTTCTGTCCTCAGGGACTTCAGTCGATCGTCCTTCTGCGTTGAATATGTTGGTTGGTTGCAGGTGAAAGCGTCAGCCTCATATTAGGACCCTCAGAGTCACCTGTCACCTGTCGTGGTGATCTGTTTGAGTGTGTGCAGCGTTACAGACGTCCTCTTTACTGATTCTCCTCTGAGCTCTTTATTTCTCACTTAATTTCCATCACAGAGATTATTTGCAGCGCTCCCTGAGTGTTATTGTGTTGATAGGTGTGCCACGCTGCTCATCTGAATTGCCACAGCGGCAGTGATCCCAAAGAAAGAGTCGTGCCGTAACATCTATTTTCATTTTTCAACAAACGTGCATGTGAGTGAGCGCGGCCTCCATTTTCAATGTAGATACATTTCTGTTGAAAAAAAACAATGCTGAATTGATGTGACGCTGCTCGAAATGATTTATTTAGGTTAGATCTGTCCATGATTATTGATCGTTAATAATGATCTAAAATATATTTTGTAACAACGTAGCAGAAGATGGCAGTTAAACTGTAACTGTAGGTCTGGTGTGATACGCGTTGAGATGGTGCCTGTCTGCTTAATGAGATGGAGCTACAGGTGTGTGTTCCCCACAGACTGTGTAACCTGTGCAGCACATATTATACAGTCTGTGGTGCGTCCCTCTTCCTCTGCCTTCCAAAGATAAAAAATAAATCACGCCTCATTGCTCTCACAGTGGTCGTCATGAGAGCTGGCTCGCTCCCCTGACCAAGGAACCGATTTATCTACGTTGGTGCATCCTGCAACATAAAGTACGACTGTTAAAGGACAAGCAAGAATTTTCAGCAACATGAAAACATGAACATCTGAAGCGACATTCTTTGGGTTTAAATCCACTTCATCACTGGAGGGTGAAATGTTAACGTGAGTTACAGGCCTCCAGGTATCCACGTATGCAGCATGTGTCGTATGAACAGGTAGCTGAGAGCGCTCAGTGCCACGCAACTGAAGAAACTGCAGATTAAAAATGTACAAAACTATGAAGTGTTTCCTGAAGATGCTAAAAAAATACTGAACCCAGCCTGGAGACGTTTTGGTTTGTGAAGATGAAGAAACTTCATTTGGGGTAGAAATAAATAAATAAATCGTCTTTAGAACAATGCATACTTTGTGTTTAGCTTGTTGCAGTGCATAAACCACCATGATGTTACCAATTGGTTTGGTCAACAACCATTTTGAAGCCTTGGGTTCTGCACCATGGCTGTTGCCATCTCGACTTGACAGATTTGGATGAAAGCATGGAGCAGGTCTGCAGCCAATGGAGTCGCCCCCTGCTGGCCATTAGAAAGAATGCAGGTTTTAGACACTGAAAGGTCTGTCCACTAATTACACACCATCACTGGTTGTTATAGGCTAATTACAGGGCAACGATTAAAAGAATGAATAAATACCAGGCTCCTTTGTACCTCATGTAAATAGGTCATTTAATGGTCCACCATCATATATATAACCTGACATTACTTCTGTTATGTATGTTTTTCAGTCTTGGATGACGATGCGAGCCTTTTATAGCCATGCACTTGAGAAAGTTTGTTTTCCGCTCCAGCCTGCCAATGATGAGCTGCTGCTGCTGCTGGAAACGAACAGACCCATTTTATCAACTTGTTCTCATTCCAAATCATACAATGAAGAAAACATGCATAATAAAAGCCCAGAGTGTGGGCGGAACTGGCCTGCTGGAGGCTCACCTGACGTAGCGGGAGAAAAGGGCAGAAGCATTTGTTGCTAATGCACTGTGTCGAATGTTGCATTTACAGTAGGTAGCAAATCACAACTGAGAAAAACGGCATAATTACTACACGGGTACTGCAGCCTGCTGTCGTTTGTTGTTCTCTGTAGGAACCCAGATTTTTTAGTTTCAGTCATACAAAGAAAATTTCAAACCAAAATGAGGATTTGCTGTTAGAGCACGACTGATTTTTATACAGTTTCTCTTGACTGTGACTATTCGTGGTTGTGTAGCGATGGTGACAGTGTTTGTGCATCCCTGAGACATCTGTTCCACGTGAGCAGCTGAACGGTGTAAGAAAGAACACTTGATTCAACCCGATCATGTAGTTAAGGTTTGCTTACGTAACAGCAGACTCTCTCATTGTATTCACTGCAGGTCGATAGCGGATGAACATGAAGTGCACAGAGATAACAGCTAACGCCGCAGCCTTACATCGGCTGAGGGCACGTTCAGTCCTACGTCTAATGCACGTCCTCTAATGGAGCTCGGAAGTTATACAGCTTCATTATGCTACATTTAATATATTGAATTTAAATATATATATATTATTCATTTATTTATTTATTTATTTTTGACCTTGTCTCGTCATTAGCAACAACACACAGTCGGAGCACCACACATTATAAGCGAAGGCAATATTTTATTATAATTGAAATTAGGTTTATTTAATTTATTACTCATATACATAATTTACATGGAATTAACTGTAATTATGGGCTGAACAAAAATGAATATGTTTGACGAATCTCCACATTGCCGTAGTTTTCAATAATTCGTACACATCGCCGAGGACAAAGTGTCATTTATTATTCAGGAAAAGTTATTCAGTCAGGTGAAAGAAGAGTTCACGTGTTATTTCCTCGTATTTATGCCTCACGGACTTGATTTTTTCTTCCTCTCCTAACTGTGGTAATGACTGGTCAGGAGCTGCACACAGAGGTTGACTCACTTTCTCTTTAGTGGGAGCAGCACACCAGGAGAGCTCAATGGGAGCCAGCAGGTGAAGGTTTCTAATATTAAAACATATTTATTGTAACATGTTTCAAAGTCAATAAGGATTTAATAGAAGCAGTGGAGGGAAACTAAATTTGCTTTAAATCAAGGCAACATTTCAAACTAATTCTACTTCGTCTTCATCGCATCCTGGTACAATATTAAAGTGTTGATTATATTCCATATTTATGCCACCGTTCACATATACAATAAAATAAATGAACGGCACTTAACTCTGAGTAAAATTAGAGTAAATAGATGGATACGTATGTAGAGGTGGCACCTGTGGGGATTTAATTGCAGCTCTGTGGAGCGAGTGCATCGACTTTCATCCTTTCTCTGCTGAACATGATGATTTTCTGCCTTCCACCGTGTTTCATATTTCTTTGTGTTCGTCTTTGATTTATTTATTTTATTGAGAAAAAAAATGCAGATTGTAAATATGCACGGCTGTGAGACGGTGTGGTGACCTTTATCATACTGTACGCCTGCTATATCATTTTATATAATTGCATATTATTGGTCATGTGATCGTTATGTGGCACAAAATTGGACGCCAAAGATTCCTTCCATGTTTTTTATTTCCATTCATGTTTGGTGCTGCTCTGTAGTTATGAATGATGTTTACAAGCAACCTTATTGTTTCTTCATATTTTGTGTCTTGTGCCTCATTTTTCTCCCTCCGTGTCTCGATCACGTGTTCGCAGTATCACACGTGCTGCACAAAGTGGAACAGGGTTCTTTCTAGTTTTACTCGGAGCCAGTTCAAGTTTAGCGTTTTACATCTTCTACAGCATCGTGTTCTCTAACAACACAGAGACTCAGAATCTGAAGCTGTGACCTGTATTGATATATAGAACTGAGACTTGCAGCTCATTCAAATTAAATATTTTATTGTATTAATGAATGCTATTTGTGCCGAACTGTCACCCAATTTTCAGTGATTACAGTAATTAACCACAACATCTCCGGGTCACACTGCAGGAGTTCAGTCTCATGATTACGCAGGACTGTGGAGCTTTGAGAAGGACGACAGCGTGGAACATTTATTCTGTAATATTTTGGGAAAACTGAGAAGTTTCTTGGGATGTTTTAATGCCGTTGTCTGCTTTGACAGCTGTCTGTCGCCATTAAATCCTTTCAAACTGTTATGAATCCATTGTGACCACAGACGCTGCTGGGAAGGAGCCCACTACAGACTTCTTTCATTCATTCTTCAGCAACAAAGGCTGTAAACGTTTGTTACTGCTGAGAAAAAAATTATGCTAAAACATATTTTAGCTGTATTCACCCAGAATTTCAGATATCCTCGTCTGATATTGCACATCCACCACGATGCCACAAAGGATCTTACATTTCAGTTGTATTTGAAAAAGATTTTCTAATGTAACTTTTCACTGATTAAATGTCTCAAAGCATGGATAAATCTAACCTTTAAAAGTGAAACAATTAGAATTTTCTCACTGCGCTCAGCCACAATTCTGAATTCAGAACTTGGACCATCGAGGAAAATGAGAAAATTCCCATTGCAATGAGGTTAAACTGATATTAGTCCCAGTAGGAATATTACAGGAGTGCTATATTGATGCCACAGGAGATGGAAAAATAACTAGAGAAGCATTGATGCTGATGCTTGCTGATAAGATTTTAGGGATGAATTTGTAATCATATGAAAATCCATTGACCTTAATGTACTGGCTGAGCTAATGGAGCATTTAGAACACTACAGCATTAGTCTTTAAAATGTCGAGTTTGTCAGATTTAGGAGCTTCTATTTAGTGAATATAGCAGTAATGTAATATAATATGCATAGCTATATTTCCATTAGTGTATAATCACCTAAAAATAAGAAGAATGGTGTTTTTGTTACCTTAGAATGAGACTTTTATCTACAGACGCTGCAGGTCCTCTTTGCTCGCCGTTGGAGCCACCGTCTTTCTAAAGTAGTCCAGAACGAGCAAACCAAACACTGCATCTCGTCACGAGTTTCTCTGCTTCTATGCCCTTGGAAGGAAGGATGAGGTTAGGGGTTGCTCCAGTTCCATCACTTGATGCCACTAAATCCTACATACATAGAGTCTGAAAGGAGATCGTACTCAATAGAGTCTGGGTTATAAATACATTGGGACTGAAGGCGCTTCCAAAAACATGAATGCACTGTATAACTCATAAGAAAACTTTGAAAGCCTGCAGTGTTATGTAACCTCTAATGATGATAAACTGCCCATGCCACCACAACAAGCTCATTCAAGGTAATCTGGGTATTTTGTAATGTAACGGCATTGAATCTGGACTTCAGAATGAATCTCGTGACTCTCATGAATGCATTATAAGTCATAGTAATAATCTATGAATTGCATGTCATCATTGTGAGCTTGTGTAGAGCATTTGCTATGTGAATGGAACTGGTACACAATAGTTGATACTGTGGGATCATTTCAAACAGTTAGTGTCAATGACTGTCAATTGTCTCAGTAGCAAACCTGCAGAAGGAGATACAAAAAAAATCATGTCTTCTTCAGGAGTAGCTCATTAAATATGCAGTATTGCTGCTGCACAGCAGTTATCCTAACTGCACGATCACTATATTCCCATGATTGAGCACCACAGACTCTCTACAGAATTTCCTCTGTAACAATAGTGATTGAATCACAATCACAAGCAGCTTTTCCATCAATGCAGCTCGTAGAAGTGTGCAGAGCAGGAATGCAATGGAGGGACGTGCCGCTGAAGAGTTTCCATCTACAATTCTATGACTTGATTTACTAGATTCTGCAGTGGGTTAGTGATACTCAGGGAGCATTCAACTGATTAATGACGTGAGAATTTATTCTCAGCGTTAAATTATTACTTTTGCTGCCTTGTTTTTGTTCCTTTATAGCATCCGTCTGCAGCTAGCCAGGGTCGAGCTAAGCCTAAAAGATGTCCTCAAGCCTCACATTCATACAGCCTGATGAAACACTGGATGCTTCGAGGTCGAGGTCATTCACTGAGTGTCTCATCAGTAAAGGCATTCATTTTTTTTTTTTTTTTTTGCAATACTTATATTCAAGTTCATGTTCAAAACTAAATTCAAAACATCACATTTACAAGCATGTCCTTGCTGAGAAATAGGTTTCTATTTAATAACTAGTTTTTTTTAAACCTTTAATTTTCCCATAATTCACAATATTTTAACCTTTCTTTCCACAAACCCACATGGGCACGTGAAATTAGATTTGAAGCTCAGTTATAATGGATCCATTTTAATAACATATTGAGGAGCTTGTTTCAATGGAATGAATGGGCATAATTAATTAAAGCTTCCAGGCTCTTCTGCCTGTGTTTTCAGATGGACTCCGCAGCGCTGTGCAATCAGCTTGGTCTGCATCACATAAATATAGGTTCAAGTGTTAGGCGTGGGGCTGTTTTGACATTACTTTTGATGTTAACAATATAGCTTTAGACATCATGTGAACTCTAAATTATTATCTCGCCAGACACAGACTGGAAGAAACATTCCGCCTTCGGATTACTTTTAGAAGTGTACTATTTGATTTGTCGCAGCGTAAATATCCAAACATCCATTCAGATCTTCTGCGAGGAGGCAGAGGTTTTTGAAGTGATTTGAAATGTCAGTTTTCTATCAAATATCGTGAAATGAAAACATGAAACATGTATGTAATGATGTATGTGAAACAAATAAAGAAATAATTAAAATAAAATAAAATAAAAATCATCCAATCTTACTTTTGCATTCTAAAACAGCCTTTATATTAAGGTTTGGTTAAGGTTGTTTCAGGTTAGGAGGAGGTTATGGTCATGGATAAAAGAAAACAATGATGACTGTTGGTAAGAAACAAGATGAAAGCAGATAAAAATCGCTGTCGCTGTGATAACTTTACGTTCCATAAATTCCTGTCTCATTGTTTCATAAATCGCTGTGCAGTGTTTTGGCAGGTGATAAGCCCGGATCATGTTTCATCGTCTCACCGCGGCCTGAAACAACCGACGCAGCCTCTTTTCAGTCTCAGCACCTCATCCTCGTTCTGTCATCTGACCTGTGAGGATGTGCCGGGCAGGTAAAAGTGTAAAATGCCACAATGTGATGCAGCATCTCACAGAGTAACTGTTGACTCGCTGATAAACAATCTTAATAACATCCACCAGATAAATTATGGTCATGCTCGAGGCAGTAAAATCCCAACTTATTGCTTCCTGGATAATTACTGCACCCATAACTTTGCTCAACCAAAAAATGCTGCTGAAACTTCACTCCACTTTCTGGCAGTACTTTCCACATCTGGACCTGATGTGTGCTAATATGACGGGGTGAATGAATGCTGCCACTTTCCTCCACACGCTGTACAAACATGTACTAAGAAGGAAGATAGTTGCATGGACTGCACTCAACTGATAAAACTAGGACATGGAGTAAATCCAGAGCATTTTGAGGGGGATTAAGGGCCTGGCATACCACTGTTCAAACAAATTAGCTCTGAACTAGAGCAAACACCCCCATAATGTTAACTTGGCCCTACAGGACATTCAGGAATGAAAGTATTACATTTCCACAGATTCACAATGATCAAATAAATATTAAAGCTTTCTCCCGTGGGGAGTGTAAACTTATAATAATGAACCAAATATCTCTGTTAATAATGACTTCAATACAAACAGATGTATACATGTAGGAGCAGGGAGCATGTGTGCAGCTGAACATGCAATGAATGATCATACACAGCAGCCTGTAAAGCAGATATAGGCTACTGCAGGGTTGCGTGATAATTACACTTGATATGTACAGCTAAGGGACAACATGGGACATTTTTACTGCCCCTGAAATTACCACTATTAATCTGAGTGGCCAAAAGCTGACAACTCTGGCCTTGGAAAATACTTTTTTTTTTGTTAATATGCGTTGACCTACTCAGATATTCAATGACTCAAAGATGGAGAAAGTGCTACAATTACAGTAAGTGACCCAGATCACATTCTTTTTCCAGCCATAAAAGCAGGTGATGAAGCAGTAACACTGCAGCAGATGTTGTTTTGTAGCATATAGCATGGTACAGGATGTGTGGGTACTTGCACTCTACATCTTTTCTATTTTATATGGATACATGGCTTTTTAAAATAAATATGTAACAATGAATAAATAAATACAGAGTATGTTTTGTAAGGATAGTGGTCAGAGCCATTTATTATCAAAAAACTGTTATAATTATTACCATAATTGAACTTTATGGTCACAACCACAAATGCTGTGTTTGGAGAGGAGTCAACAAGGCCGATTATGAAAAGTACACCGTAACACACTTCTGAAACATGGACGTGGATGTTTTGGGTGTGTGTGAGCTTCAGCAGTCAGGACATTTATTTAAGATTGATGGAAAGATGAATGCAGCATGTTATCAGAAAATACTGGAGCACAATTTGAATTCATCAGCCCGCCAAGTCAACCCACCAGTGGCTCCAGCAGAAGGAAGAGAAGCTTCTGGAGTGACCATCACAGTCTCCTGACCTCAGTATCATTACTGAGACGCTTTGGGGAGATTTCAAACGTGCCGTTCATGCAAGACAACCCAAAAACTTACTGTACCTGGACATGACAGGGTGTGTTTTACATGTATCATGGCTGGTTTGTGTTCTTATTGTGGGTTTGGATGTTGGTATGCTGTAACAGAGAGCTGCAAAGGAAACAAGTGTGTTTTTTTATCTCCATCTTTCTTCATTTGTTGAGCTTTTGTCATGTGTCACTGTGATTGAGGCTCGGCTGTTTCAGAGCACTGAAACGACGATACCGATGTACAGTACATTCTTTTGCAATGTGTGCGGCCACGACATGAACCAAAATAGACGTGAAAGATGTGCTTGGAGACGCCCACAGTCCGTGTGTCCAAAACCTACCACTTTGTCTCTGTCTGTGTGCTATTAAAATAGGATCCGAAGTGTTATATTCTTATATCACTGATATTATTACTGTCACATTGATTATACATTCACAGCAGGTTTTAAAAATATATACATCTCCCCTGGAATCTGTTGTTAGACCACTGAATTGCAGCCTCCAAAGCGTGACGTTAAACCCCAATACAGCCCTATCATATGATACATCAATCAAAAAGCTCACCATCAGGATCGCTTAAGGCAGCCAGCAATACCTGCTTCAACCCTGAATAAACCAAACGTGCAAAATGTTGGCAGGGACGATGCAGCTGACACTGGAAGGGCGCTGTAATCTAGAGAGCACCAATGATGGTGTAATTCCTCCATCTCCAGCAGCAGTCAGGACACAAATTATCACACGTAACAGATGCGAGGCTAAAAACATGGATAAATATTTTGAATCTCAATCAGCTTGTAATCAGAAATCAAGCCAAGGGCTGTCTCACTCTCTTCTCTGATGTGTTGGGCAATCACAGCTATCGAGTTTTCTATGCAGGAGTTAACAGGAATCTTATTCAGCTTTACAAAAAGGAAACAAAACAAAGAGGGAAGAATAGATGCCTGGATGTGCTGCATGCGTCCTTATTTTGGTTCAGCTCCAGCCCTTCATTTGTCAAATCAACATTAAAACTATCCATCAGAGTGACGAATGCTTTTCTGCGAGCTGCCCTGCACAGAATGTTCCAACACCTGCCTGTTAAATTAAACGGAGGCCGAGCCAATTTCTGCAAGATTAAATCAAGACAGAAGCTGACGATGCTTTTATTAATTCATTGTGTAGTAATTGGCTACTATGCACTGACATTTACACGCTCATTTCTGTTGAGTATTGTTGATTATCCAGTTCATTACTACGAGATTCCCATCTGTGCTTTAAACACGCGATCATTGTTTTTAGTACGGCTGGCCGTCTTTCTTTCTGCATCCCGAGCTGGAAATCCATAAAGGACAGAGACTGAAATAAAGTTTGGATTTTGACATGAGCGCTTAATACTGCAGCTTAAAGCTGGGCTGGGCAGTATTTTTTGGAATTATTGGGCAAAAATTCCATATTAATCTTTCAGCATATTGTAATTCAAATGGTGTGAGAAGAAATAGACTCCTGCACCTTCTCTTGGCTCTGCTTTCAGCTTTATAAAATCTACATGACGAGAGCCTTTGGCCAATCACAGATAAGATTCAGGGAGATGGCTTTCCCTATTGGCTATTCTCCGAATGCAGATACGACTGCATGTCCCTGCATTTTGGTGAACCGGGTAGATCCGTTATTAACACCGACGTGAGCTTTGTTAACTCTTACGAGAGGAAACAATGCTCAAGTGCTGTTGAGTTCTAAGTCAATTAAAAGAGAAAAAAAGGAGCACACACAAAGAAACAGTGCCAGGATGAATTCTTTGTTTCACTTTGATTTTCCTGTTACCTTGACGCGCCACTACAGAGAGAAGAAAACAAGACAGTGAAAAGACGACAAAAGGGAAAGATCACGAGCAAAAAGCTGCAAAGTTCAGCCCAAGTCACATTCAGAACAACATTTTATAAAGCAGCTCATCTAAAAGATGATTTCATTTTAATGCGACTGTGAACTTTGTTATAATTCGAAAAGCCGTGGAGAGCAGCCCTACGAGGCAGGACAACTCAGTCCTTCGGCAACCATTTGAATTAGTTTGCTTGGTGGAAGAGGCTTAGTAGAGTTATGTGAGGCAGCAGAGACAGAAGCAGAAGGTTTAATGTACTACTACTGTATAACTACAGGTTATGATATGCTTTGTGCAACCAACAAAACCAGCTGGGTATCATCTGACGACGGTTTAGCCTCTGGGGTCATGGGCCAATGTTCCTTCCAGTGTAGCCGGTGGTTATCTGGAAAGCGGAGGACAGATATCTGTGGCCAAGACTTCCTCTGCAGTGCGGCTTGCAATCATATGTAACTATAAACAGACATAAACAGATCTATAACTTAAACGAAAAATCCAAATCAATCCTAGACAATAACTGATGGTTTCTGAGACTGCATCTGGGACAATGCGGTCCGCCTCTTCTGCTTCTCCACATGGACTGCTGCAACCAAAGCCCACTGAAACATGACTGGTCAATACTACTCAGACTGCAATCGAAAACCAGAATGCTTCCAGTGCATTCTTGGTCCTTTGCCTATAAATTCTACATTCATATGCAGATATTGGTTTATAGAGATAATATATTATGCTGCCTTTCAGCTGTTGAACACATTACTCTAGTGCTCCACAAACTGCTATCACAATCACACTTTTGTAACATGCTGCGCCTTAAAACAGTCCTTCAAAGACTTTCCAGCTCTTTAGTCAGCTCCGTCACAAACAGCTTTCTTTTGTATTCTCACTTGCTTTGGTCCCTGAGCTCTTAGAAAAGCATAAGAAAAAGCTCCGTCATGAGCACTGGCTACATTCCCAGATGAACCAATCCTTCAATCGATTTCTCAATCTAGGAAAATTTAAGAACTTTCATGTTTTCATAAGAACCGCTGACCTGAACCTGTGTGAGGATTCAGCTCTATGAAGATATAGAGCCAGCAGGAAGTGGAGTCTTTAAACTGCAAAGAATTATGACGCTCGGATGTATGCAAGAAATCAAATCTATTGCATCTCTGGCCTCATACAGGGGATGAATTGTGCCTGCCCTTGAATTGACGAAGCGCCCACCCCAAAAAGGAGGCTGTTGCTGTATAATAACTCCCTCTCAAACATTTTTAGCCCTGTTGGATGGTAGATTTGTCATGGTTCTCAGCGGCCATGGAGGCTGTACACACTGAATGGTGAAAGAACATTAATTTGTTCACAAGCCAGTGCATCCTGCAAAGAAGGCTCAGACCAATAAAAGAATTCATTTTGTTCGATCTTTTCCCTCTGTTTGCCTTGGATGTCTGCTACTCTCCGTTCCTCAAGGTGAAGCACCTCCTCAGTGATGCTGCCGTTGATAAATAGCTTCAAAGCGTCTTTTGATGAGACGGTAAAATGCCTTGCCACAGAAACCGAAGGGCTCCTCAATATGTTATGGATGGCAAGCTCCCCAGCTATCACTTGCTTCAATTACTGGAGCCGCAGGAAAGGAGTCAATAAAATGCTCACTTTCCCGAATCTAGCAGAAGTTATGAATGTGTCCTTCAGAGTCAGGTGCCTCGTCACACTCACTGCTTTTACTGCACTTTTCCACAGACACCATAGATCTGATTTGGTTTAATATGTAGATGGAGGGTCAAGAGAGTAAACAGCAGAGATTCTAATAACACATAGCAGGAGACCAACTCGGCCAAACATTTGCTTTTAATGAGTGACAGAAAGCTTTATGGTCAATATCAGTCAAACATATTCAGTTACAAAAGTCAGCAATCAAAAGAAAGTGGGCCGTGGCTTTGTTCAGTCTCCTACTGACCGGCAAATATTTACTGCTGCACTCTGTGCAACAGTGAGGGATACTAATTAAGTTTTAAAATGTCAGGCCTGCTGCAATATTTGATGGTTTAATCGCCTTCAAACTTGCACAAGAGAATTCGGTAAGAAAATGAGCGCAGAGAAGATTCAGTACCTAAAAGTACTAAAGAGCCAATAGTAAATCATTAAAGATGCACACACAACTTCCCACATTCCTACAGTAGAAAAAGAAACATTTATTTTTCTGACTTTTAAACTGGTTCTCATGCTCCAATTTGTTCTGCACCCGCCATTTTTACCTCCGTAATCTGCTGCGTTAATTTGAATAACAGTGAGCATCACTGTCAGCCCTGAAAGCTTCGAGCAGTCCTGTAATTTACATGTATAAGCGTTCCTCTACTCTCAACGGAAGGCAGTGGGGTTCCTGAACAGTCTGTTAGTCATCCCGTCTTTTGTGTTAACACCACATCCATCAAGCTAGAACACGTCTGCAGCCGGACTTTTTACTTTTTATTTCACTGTGATTCTGCACGCTCTACATGCACATTTTGTGACAGGCTGCTTTTATTTTGTATTTTAACATTTGTTTTATCTGCTGTGACGTTTGTGCACTGTCAGTCATGGTGTGACTACCAAATTTACCAATATATATTAAATATTTAGCCGTATTTAATGCTTAAATATGTTGCCCCCCAACAACAGAACCAAAAAAGTCATAATTAAACAATTTCATTGCATAACCTCAGCAATTAGTCATTATTCATACAATGCAAATTAAATCCCTGCAAAGCAATGCATCTGGCAGCAGGCGTGAAGGAATAGCATTACTAATTTTCGCTCTAAAGATCCATCCATGACCGTGCATGACTCAAAACTATGTCCTGACACCAAATAAGAAAATAAATACTGCTGCACTTAATGAAGAACACGCTTAGTGAGAGGAATATATTGCTCATTTAAACAAAAGAAACTTGTTTTGCTTAACGGATGAACACTCTGTCACACACTCATCACACGCTCAGGGACCATATACTGACGGGGAAAATAAAAAAACGCTGCAGCTTTCAGTCTGAACACTGACAGCGCCTTTAGATTTTGTCCTTGCACAAAGTAAAACTTAGTTGGTCAATTTTACCCAGGTTGTGCTCTTTTATTCTAAGATCACAAGGCCACCGGGAGGTTGGTGTGTGACTGCTGTATGTTGTGCGTTGTACATCAACTGGACTGTGGGAGGCGGGAATTGAACCACAACCCTCCAACATTTGGTCTACCCACACTACCACCTGAAGCACAGCCACCCTGCAACACAATGTACTGTGTTTCTGACTTATATTGTTGCTTAAAACATGTTTTAAATGTGTTTCTAAAAACACTTCCTACCTTCCATGTGGTCTCTGGTGTCGTCAGAAAAGTCTGGTTAAAAATCCATCACAGTGAACATTTGTTTGGCATTTGGCATTTGCTCTGTCAGGCCTTAGGCCTTGCTGTCACATGGTGATGCAGCTGCAAGCAGGTACTCATCTGAAAGCTCTTCCTGCTGGTGCTTTCAGGGACAATTGGACACCTGAAACTGCAGAGAGACAGCTGCTGAATGGCAGGCCTGAAAACGCAAGAAACAGTCAAAACAACATAATCCTTTTTTGGAACATTCACATTCACTGCGTGTTTTCCAGACGTGATTTTTCAGCGACATACTATATCTTATGATTGTATCAATTTGTGGTTGTGAGTTTCTGGATGTCAGATTGTCCTAGAATGCACCATCAAGAAATACAAAGTAAAAGGCTTAAAGGAGTAGTGTTTAAGATTTAATGAATACGAGATCATCACATTATAGAATGACATCTAATCATGCGTTAAATGTGATAAAGGAATATGGCAGACTGCATTAAAAGCTTTCATGGAGTGACGACAGACTAAATTACTATTGTGTCATCGGAGCTGATAAGACTACCAAAACAGATGTTTCTTGAAGAATATTCTGAATTATTAGTTTTAATTGGGCCCTTGAATTCCCTTCACACTCTCCCAGTCACTCTGCTGGTGTCTATCAAACAGTTCATTTGTGAGGCCACCAGATACATTATTGATGCACTATTAGTACCACTCTGCTTTGAAAAACACAGCCATCTCGGTAGATAAATATGCAACGAAAAGAAATCATTAAGCAGTGCCGGCCAAGCTCGACTGCCACGAAGTTCAGCAAAGTGCAACAGCAGTCAAGCCCATGTGTCTATAAAATCCTGCAGATCAATTGAAGAAATCAGAGACAAATCCCAAAAGGAACAGCACGGCTGTTTGGCCAAAAGTAAGTCGCCGGGGTGAGATTGATTATTTGACAGTCCTGCTTAACTCCACACGTCAAACCAAGCCTTATGGATTATCATTACGCTTGTGGACAATCACTCACACAAATAGTGTGCTGACCAGTATGACGATCAGTAACAGTTATGTTTAGCACAGCAGATAAAGTGCGATTGTTTGCCAGCGATCTGATCTCTACATGTCGAATTAATCACAAACAACCAGCTTAATCCACAAAATCAGCCTCTCCGATGCACAGAGCACACACGGCTTTTTGAGCAATTAACCTGCGATCGCTCATTTGAGCCTACATCGACGGTTGTTACAAGCCTCCCCAGCTTTGCCTCGCCTACTCTCACAGAATATATATTGCTACTGAGACTGTCAGAAATGTGAACACTTGGCTTAGGCAGCAGAATGCTGAACATTTTAAAGATGCATTCATCCAAACGTGTCGTCCAAATTGTAATGGAGGTCAATGTCAAGTACTGAAGGAAATGAAACAGATGCATAGCGAAGGTCAGCTGGCAGACCCTGATGAGGAAACTTGAAACTATAGTCTCTCTACAGGCATTCCAAAAATTCATTTATGGGAGGAACAAACTCGATGGATTGAAGGTTTTATGAACGAGATTTTAAACAGAAGTGTTGTTGTGATATTAAAGCCTCAGCAGTTCAATTGAAGGGCAGGAAGAAGTCTTCTACTTTGTCTTCAGACTGTCCTCTCAACTGAAACTGCATTAAACATCTGTCGACGTCCGTGTGGCTTACATCGTGACGCGAAGTAGGAAACAGGTTGACATTGTTGTTGAGCAATGTTGGATGGATGGAACAACAAAACCTCCTTTGAATCAGTAGAAAATAGTCTGCTTCCCATTTCCTGCCAAGTCAGTGTTGATGTTGTCAGAAGTCTGGATCTTCAGTCAGAGACTAACCTCCAAATTCCACCGGGTGTGGACACGCCACGTCGCATGTTGTGTGTGTTATTTCAACTTCTGCGTGTCCTTGACCACCCTCCACAGCCCGGGCGAGGACGGTCTGTTTCCTGTCTCATCCGTCCTCCCTTTTCCACACAATTCATTTTCAAAGTTACAAGAATTTAAGAGTTCTAACATTTATACATTTTCACGCGTTGATTCACATTATGGCTTTGATTGTCTTACTTATATTTTCACTCCTGTTACATTACAAACAATCCATCTGCTAGAAAAAAGGATGTCACAGATTAAAACGCAACAACAAACTATGTAAATATAGCATACTATGACAAAACCTCTAAAGTTTTACACTACACTGTCTTGTAATTTTGATGAGAATTGTTCCCCGACCTTAACCAAGATAATTGTAGCCAACAAAATAATATTTATAAGGATACTTTTTGTGTCTAAAGCCTTGCCAAATCTCAAAGATAGCCAAGTTTGGAAAGTAACTGTCCAGATCAGGAAATGTTTATACTGCATGTGTCATAGTGGAGGAATGGAGTGTACACTATTTTAATCTGAGGACTTGTAGTTTTCTGTTACTTGACAGCTACTTGTTCTGTCTGATAGCTATAGAATCATACATATAGGATCATACCCACAGGGCTAAAGCAGTAATGTGCCGTATTCAGGTCTGGCAGACGGGCACCAAGCAGAATTTATAACCCCTCCGTAAGAACTCCAGCAGTTTTTTGCTTTTGTTTTACGACCTCAACGCTCTTCTTCCCCGTGCTCCAGCATCAAAAGGTAACAGCAGAGGTGCAGACATGCAGCGGCTTGAATGTGTTCGTTAGCTCTGGAAGTGAAGTGAAAGGTGTCAGGTTGGGGACTCGAGAATCAACCGCTGCGCTCAGTGAACCATCGATTTCATTTCTAACTCCACTCATTTGCCCCTCTGTGTGAACATCCACTTGGCTATGTATGCCTCCATGCATATTTCAGCCGTCTCCACTGATGCCGTATTCCTTACAGTAACTCAGCCTCACCCGTCATGACACTTACAGAGCAGACAGAGACAGATATTTCATGCAGCAGCATTGAAAACTGAAAAATAAAATACCCCCTGCACTTCATATGATTCATGCCTGTGGGCCTCCCAGAGAGTAAATTGCACTGTGTCAAATTATTTGCTTGTACATGCCAGAAAATAGCAAACAGCTATCTATTCCAGCTATTCTTGCAGCAACGTTGCTATAGAAAGAATCATTGTTCGAATATTTCAGCATTCTGGTAAACTGTGCTAAAAATTTAGCTGGAGAAAGAGGATTCAAGATGATTTTGAACAGACTAGTTTTGTTGGAAGCAGAGAGATAGAGAGCGAAAAGATGAATATGCCAGAGGCTCCAACTCCAGGGACCTAGGGGGAAGAGGATGGCATATTTAATGCCAGCATTTTCATGCATTTTTATTCACCACCAGCTTCTCTTGTATTGCATACAAAAGCGACCCCCCAGTCATATTAATCCACATAAATTTCAGTGTCAGTTTTCTTTCATAGGGACTGCAGTGAGATTTGCAATGACTCCAAGAGGAGAATGGCAGATGTGAGTGTAGGGAACTGTAAAAATATGTCTGTGCATGTGTGTGCGTGTGTGTGTGTGTGTTGGGGCTTAAAATAAAAGGAAATCCCAAAACGCTATCCAGTAGAAATGTTTAACTTGTACAGTTTTGGCTAAACGATGCACCTGAGATGGAAGGTGGCGATGGAGAGATGTGATGGCATTGAGGAGGATTGAGTGCTGCAGAGCAGAGAGCTCGCCGCCTGCTAATGAAAACCTGAATTGCGTTTGAAGAGTTGACAGCTGCCGCGTCCGCGCGCTTGAACGTTCTCCAGTCACGGTTAATCTTTTTCATGGTAAATGACGCTTCCACCCGAGAGAGAGAGAGAGAGAGAGAGAGAGAGAGAGAGAGAGGGATGAACAGCCTGACTTTTTCTGACATTTATTTGTGTTGCTGGTGTGCATGCTAATCACAGCTTGACCGTCTGATAGGCTAGCTGTCAAATCGGGACCTCACAAACAGCGAGGTCAAGGATTTCATGTGATTGCGCTCAGAGCTTCAGCTTCACATCTGATCAGCTGATAAATAATGTGATCGGAAAAGACACGGCAGCAACAATGTTCCAGTTTTAGAGACGGGCCGACACTGCAGGCTTTGTTCGTATGAGCACAGCAGATCACAACAGAGGCTGAAGGATTTCAGTAGAACTCGTCCCATCGACTCACTGAGGGTGTAAGTTATTGTTGAAGTGAGGACGGCTCAAGCTCATTAATGAAAGGTAATAATAATGTGTTTAAAAGAGGATATAAATTCTGCCTTTCTTATGTCCTCGGGCAGGAGGCTGCCTGTGAGGCTCGGCACCTAATGGCTCATAGACATTTAAATGTATCTTCAGACTAGCTTTGATTGTAGAGCCCAAGGCAAGAAACCTACACTTTCCTCTTTTCAGAAGAGAAGTATTACACAGCAGAGTCAGGCCTGTCCACACCCCGCTTTAAAATATTAATTTAAATGAGATACATTATGCTCATTTTCAGGTTTTTAGTACTAGAATAGGTTTACATGATTTAATGTTATTTAAAAGATGTTATTTTTCTCATGTTGGCTGTAGCTGCAGCACCTTTTATGATTTGACGTGCTTCTGCTCGGTGGCCATATTGGGGAGGTCGTGACACTGGTTACTTGCTGGAATTAAATTCAGTTTCTGGAGGCGGATCTAATCAGCTCTGTGCCAAAACATGAACCTTCTAAATAGCCACGATTTCCACCGGGACACGCAGGCTCGCAACGTCAAGTGTCAGTTATTTGGAACTTTTCTGAGCTTCTGCAAAAATGTACTTTTCTATATCTGTGATGTAACATTCAAAGACGGCTGTTTGCTGTATTAATTAACCAACTCATTAAGAAAATACAATAAAAAGACATTTTACTGCTGTAGATGTTTCAGTAGAGTTCACTTTAACTACTTTATATACTGTTGGCTACTTTAATCTACAGCCGTGCATCACGCCTGTGAGATATATGTTGAAAGAGTCTTTCCTCGGGTGTTCTAGGGTGAAATTTACTTGTCTTTTTCCCGTCTGTTTCCAGTGTGTTTAATTAGTTAATTAGTTCTTGTGTTTTTTTTTCCTCTCTCTCTTGTCAGGTCATTTGTTCTCCAGTCCTGTGTTTGTCCGGTCTTTCTCCCCTCTGTTTTCCTGCTTCCTAGTGGATCTCGGTTCTTTATTTTTGGTTGTCGGACTTCTGCTGATGGGATTTTTTCTTGGGGTAAGTTTGTTTTTTACCTGGACTCCTCAGCTGCCCTGTGTTATGTTGTATTATCCTGCATGTCCTGTTGCTTTTAGTTCAAATGGAACCGAAAGGCAGACAGGAAGAGAACTAAGACTTAGTTGCTGTTTTAATATCTAATGTTGAGCACATTTTAGTTCTTCATCTTCCTCCATTTGTACTTTTTCTTTCTTCTTTTTCTACCTTAAGATGATTTACACTTCAGATACTGCTTAAGTTTGAACCTAATTAAATTCCAGTGACAAGTTTTAAACGACTGCCATCACTAATGCGTTTAAATTGTTTACAGCAGCATCACATTGTCCGTGTTATTTATTCAGCTTCAGATCACTTCATATACACGATATGACATCAGCTATCTTTAGACTCTCAGTTCAGACTCACATGAAAACAAAGAACATTTTCGTTTTGTTGGAAGATGGCGTCCTCAGTCGTGCGCTCTCTGGTACTTTTTCTGCCTCTGTCTGTTCCTTCTGTGTTCAACTCTCTCCCTCTCTGAACTTTAATCATCAGACAATCCAGCGGTCAAACTTTTCCCTCACTTCTCACTGAACCTGTGTGTTTCCGAGCTTCTCCTCAGAGGAGAGGCAGCTCTCTGTGGGATTTGCAGGAGACGCCGACGTGGGAAGCGAGCCGCGGCTCTCATTGAGCTGAGACAGCGGGGATTCCGAGCCGCACTCCTGTCAATCCATCTGGCGAATGTCCGCCCTCCAGCCAATAAGATGGATGAACCGCTGCTCCTCAGTGGAGCAAACACTGACTTCTGCCCTGCGCTTCACTGAAACCTGGCTTGGAGAGCGCATCTGGGACGCCACGATACATCTGTGGGATTCCAACTCCTCCAAGCAGAATGTGTAACAGAGCTTTGGGGGGAGAGCGAGGGGAGGTGGAATGTGTTTAACAAAGGTCGGTGTACAGATGTAACCGTTTTAGGGAAATCGTGCAATCCTCGCTGCGCACCGAGGTGTTCCTCATTTATTCTGATGGGTGTTTACATCCCACCTCAGGCCTGTGTTAGTGAGATGTTACAGCATCTGGCTGTCCAGATAACAAGCACAGAGAAAAAACATCCAGACTCTCAGCTTATTGTTCTTGGGGATTTTAACAGAGCACACCTCAGCCCAAAATACAGACAGCATATTATTATCCCACTAGGGATAAAAACACACTGGACCATTTCTACACCATATTAAATAACTCCTATCACTCTCTCCTCTGTGCAGCTTTGGGACTCTCTGGTCACTGTCTGGTTTATCTTCTCCTGACTTACAGGCAGAAAGTAAAATCTGCTAAGCCTGTGGTCAACACTGTGAGGAGATGGACCAACGAGGCAAAGCTTGAATTACAGGCCTGCTTTGTGTGCACTGATTGGAGAGTTTTTGGGGGCAGCTGAGACCTCGCCGAACTCACTGAAATTGACATCTCTCCAAGTTTTTGTGTGCAGACTAAAACCTTCTGCACATATAACAACAATAAATCTGGGTGTACAAAAATACTCAATTTTTATCAGGCCAAGGAGGATCCTTAGAGGCATCAAACAACCATCTGCACTCCCTGCTCCCTGCCCGTGGTCATTAAATCCTCCAAAAGACTGGTGTTGACCCACCTGAAGGACATCACGGGCCCCGCTGCGCCCTCGACATGCATTCCATTCTGCAACGCCTCAACCTCCCAAGGACATGCACAAGGATCCTGTCTGAGGACTTCAGCTCAACGCAGTCATCCCAGAAGCCCCCATCATCTCCAAACTCAGACAGCTCCCTGTGCCAGCCTCCACCTGTCAGCGGATCACAAACTTCCTGACAGGCCGGAGGCACAAAAATATTTATTATTGTAGGCGTATATAGAATGTATATAGAACAAACATATATATATATATATGTGTGTGTGTGTGTGTGTGTGTGTGTGCATTTAAAATAATAGTCAGCTAACAAATAAGTTATAAAATTCTGATCAGCAAGCTTGGATCATTAGCTGGGTAGCTCATGTATTCAAACATATTTAACCCTTACAGACTGTTCTGACATTTGATAGCAGTAAAAATACCCAACATGTCATTTTATTAACCTGAAATGTGATGATCTATCCTAAAGTCACCCAAAATACACATAAATGAAAATATTTTAAAATGTGCTACAACTTTTTGCACACTGAGGCTGTCCCGGGTCAAATTTGACCCAGATCTATTGAGATGGATTTTAGAGCCACCGGTGCTGTGGGTCAAATCAAGGAAAATGTTTGTTCTGGGGAACCTTGAAACAGTCAGACTGTATTTTCTATGTTTTTATGGGACAGTGGTGACAGAGTTCGAGGGGGGGGGGCTTGAAACAGTCTGTGTTCCCAACACAGGTGGCCAGGTTCCCGCCGGGACACACACCTGCTGCTCTTTGAAGGGTCAAGGGGGGAACCTCGAAACAGTGACATAGTTAAACAACATAGACCATATATGGTAAACAAAGGTCATACAGAGGTACACCTGTAATGTAATAACATAATCTAAAAATAGACACATTAGAATCAATTTGTGTGTGTGTGTGTGTATATATACACGCACTACAGTGCAGACATCAATCAAAGTCCAAAGGTCAAAGATCAAAGAAGCTCTCACTGTTTTGGTTTTCAGTGCAGCGTGTTTACTCAGGTGCTGCTGCTGCAAGCCTGTACACGCACGCAGCTCGCTTGGCTGCTCATTTCTTCAGCACAAATTAAGAGACGGCTTCCTCTGGAGGAGACTCTGTCTGCTGTCCTGCAGTCCTCTGAGGGCGCGGAGGAGGAGACATCAGGAGAGGCTTCACCTGAAGTTGAAGATGGGTCTTCCAGCTTCAGCTCAAGTGAGGACATGGAGGAGGAGGAGGAGCTACGGAAGAAGAAAATGACCATGGTGAGCAAAAAAAACAAGCCAGAGCCCCCCACATAACTATTAAATATTTTATTTATTAATCAGGACGGAAGTTGCTCAAAAGATTTAATGCAGTGAAAGGGAAAAAATAAATAAATAAAATATTTCTATAGCACTTTTTAGGAACAGAGCATGAAGGGTAATCCATCATGACATAGTGACTGAATAATGATTCACGTATGCTCCTTCTCTAATTTTTAATCAGAAAATGTTTCAGTCTCGCACCGTTAATGTGAAAGGGTGTCACTGCTATTTCATTAGCTCAGCTTTCCATGCAAATATACCTATGTGTGATCAGTTGATGAAATGAAAACAATGGCTCATCTGAAAAATTTGCAGTTCGGAAGCCGAGAACAAACTGTGGAGTCTTTGCATCAGTCACGGTAAACTCGTGCTGAGGGAGATTAAAAATAGTGCGGTTACTGTCAGAGTACCGATGGTAAGAAGAAAAAAATCTGAAGAGTGAACGGAGGGTCTGAAAATTGGATGGAAATGAGAAGCATAGATATGATTCATTATAGACCATGAATAAGATTAAATGCTGGCTAAGGAAGTGGTTTGACTGAGAAGAATAAATTGTGGACAGTTGGAGGTCAAATGAAACACTGATGGATCTGATGCATATGTGATGGCTGAGTGGACCCATTCCAGGACCGTTTCACTAACCTTGGTGAGTTCACAGCCACTTTGGAGCATCAGTTGAAATAAAAGTTGTCCACAAATTTTGGCACTATTCATACTTATTAAATTGTGCCCCCCACTTATACTGTTCATCTTTGTGATCAATAATTAAGTTGTCCCTGCTAGCCATATAGTGCACCACTCAATGCCATTAACAAAGGCTCCTTCATTCAGAGTATTACGTTGTGCATAATGGTCTGCTGAATCCTAATGCAGGGACAGCTCAGATCTTCATGCATCAAATGAAAGATGAGCACAGTATTCGAAAAGCCTCCACCAACAGGGGAGATAATGGAAAAAGTGATTGGTGCTTCAAATTGAACATGCAGCAGTACGAGGAACCTTACAGAGAGTTTTTACTTTGTCCTTCTGTAGCCGCGTTTCCCGTCTGCAGCTTTTTCTCTAAAATGTCTAGAAAAATAAAAAGCATATATAAAATCATCCACTGTAAAATAAAAAAAATAATAAATAAAAGTTATTTCTTCAGGTCATAATGGCACGATTCCCTCAAATGAAATGTTCTTTATTTTTCACTCAAAGGTAAATCTGTAGCGGTGCCAGGCTGTGACCAAAACTTGAACCAATATTTCCACAAATGAACCACTGAAATAACAGAACCTTTCCTCTCTGCAGCATACAGTATATATCCGAGTTATTCCAAATCAGCAACCTCTGTCTAAAGCGGAAGTGCCAAAAACTGCAGATCCTCAAACGTCCACTTGAGGTTGGCTCCAGAAGTGAGTCAGTCTCCATAAGTCCCCATGTTCAAATGTCCAACTTCACAGCAGAAATAAACATGTTTACAGCCTGGTACAAAAAACAGTTTTGGTCTCTATAGCTAATTTCCCCGTTCATGACAACTGTACTGAGAGTGAATTTATATACAACTCACCTGTTCACATTATATTAAGGCTTAAAGTTATGCAGGATTAAGAGGGGGGATGCTTCGATTGACAGGTGGGTGTCGTTACAGGTGGCTTGTTTGAGCAACCAGGCTTCATTCTGCCGTCCATGTTTTCTACAGTCTGTGGTTGTTCCTGTTGAATTCACTGGTTAACAAACCCATACAAATCACTACCACAATATCGTAACACTTGAATATGTCTGTAGCATTAAACCGCCTCAACCAACTGCCATAACTTTACAATTACATATAACTGTTTTTATTATTTTCATCTTGTCAGTTCTAATGTCATGCAAGACGGACACCCCACTTGATAAATAGATTTTATTCCTTAGCAAACACACTAAACAGATCTGTATACGGTATCTGTTGTGAAAATAAATCCACTTCAGAGCCAGTTTTATTAAATTACCGGCGTTACCACTGAGAGAAAGTCCAATCCAATGCTGTTTTGCTCATCTGCTCCCACTATAACACTAAACAGTGCTCGCTGCCCTACGCCCACAAGAGCAGTCGGTGGAGCTGATTAGAAAACTGTCTGATGATGGTGAAGGATGAGCCTCTAGACCTCCGTCATGTGGATAGAGCCTGCAGACGAATCCACTGAACTTCATAAACAAACTAAATCAATTGCAATGATAAGCTGCTGCTGGCTGTTTTCAAGGCCTTGAATATTGGAATATTGTGGCTATCAGTAGCTTCAATTTCTGACCAAGTGCTATTGTAATGAGTGAGGGCAGTTTCTGAGAAATCAAGAAGAGAAAGTTTTTTAGGTTCAAGAACATTTCTCAGAGGAAGAGCTGCTCAGAAAAAAAGAAATAATTTTAGTGTGTGAGATGAACTTCAGACAGCTGATCTAAAGAAGCAAAAACGTTCTGACTGAGGAGCTTTAGAGAAGAGGGCAGGTGGGATCAAGAGGGACCGCCACACTGCATAGAAATTGGTATTTTTGGTATTTAGCACGCCGAGTTTCGAGTGCAATACCATCATGCTATGTGTATTTGTTATGATTACACTACTGCTGACACCCAAACATCAAACAAGTGCAACAACACAAGACATACTCTGTCATTATGTCCATAGAGGCTGCTGAGCTTGGTTACATTGCCCAGCTCCTGTTCTGGCATGACACTGGCTCCACTTCCTGCTCATCGTCCTCCTCTTCGTCCAAAACATGCAGTAACTTTAACGGTGCTGTAATCAACTTCCAACTGAGGAATATTTATGTGTGTGCAGTGGGTTGACTGGTTGAATGCGTGTGTTTGACATGCATTCATGTAGGTGTGTGAAGTTATGCGTGTGGGATAATGAAGCAGCTTTGTGCAGCAGGCCAGAGGGAAGTGGGTGAATAGAGTTCTGTTTTCCAACAGCAGATAGCCTCCAATTTCTCCACTGTTGAGTGAAGAGAGCTCTTTTTTCACTGTTTGCTTTCCATGTAGTATACATGAACTGAGGCGTCCCTCGTCTTCCTCGGGAAAATGGTCTGAACCAGTGCTCAGACTTATTAAATGATATAAAGTCCTTTTTATTGAATCCTGTTCTCCTGTCGTAAAACTAAAATGGCTGCCATTTTTATTTATCTGTAACATAACTTCTATAAAGTAGAGTAGTGTTTCATGTCTTGAATGATGCTTCCGAGCGAGAATAGACTACAATAGCCGGCAGTGTTTAGTATAACAGTGGCGACTTGGCCATCGGGAGGAGCGAGATTTCCAGTTCAGCCTCCCTGAAAGAGACAACGCAGAGACGGTGTCGTGGTAATCTGTCTTTCCTGTGCCAAGCCATTTGTGAAAATAATTTAAGAGAAGGACCTGCGGTGATAATCATTCCTTATTTGCCTACTGATGAGCCACACCACATTCGGGCCATGCGAGGGGGTATTTATTTATCTCTATAAACCAAGGTGTCAAGTAGGATTTAACAAAAGGAGGCTGCCCTGCATGAGCTCATGAGGAGTCCGTTTTTTTCCAAGGCTGCTTTTTCAGTCCTGTACTTCTTTAGAATCACGTTATTCAGCAAGGACAATACAGAGTGCCGGACAAGCAGATGACCTTACATGAAAGCATGAGTGATGGAAGACTGCAAAAACAGAAAGAGACAGAAACAGCGAAGGGTATTCCAGATTTCAGTTTCTTCAGCAGTCGGTGTAAGAAGTCAAATCATGTAAAGTAGGCCAAACCTCAGGTGTTTCTTAACAAGATTAAGTCTAGTGTCACACTGGCAGCCTTGAGGCTGTACTTAGGAACCATTGACTTATATAAAAAGGGACAACATGACAGCTTCCCAAAAATGAGGAAGGAAAAACGCTTCGGTCGCCACCTGGTGGCTGCCTGCAGTACACGTCATAAAGATGCAGATGTTAGCGGGTTAAAGTGATGTATTTCCAGAAGCAGAGATAGGCAGAGTTTCCACAAGCAAACCAACAAGACTAACAACGCTGGTCATACCTTAGATCTGACTGAGGCGACCCAACAATCTGGCAGCGTCTGGGAGGAAGAGCCAGTCCTTTGTACTGCAGTGGTTGATTGGCGAATGAAGGGAACAGGTGGTGAGGCGATCAGGCAGGCCACGCCCAGCGACACAGAGACAGACAAGACAGGCAGAAACACAAGAGGCGGGAAAACAAAAGTGAAAACACCAGGAAGGGAGGAGGCGAACAGCCGCCACATGACACCCCATGAGCGACTGATTCCCTGGGACCTCAATATCACAGCAACAACCCTGATCACTAATGCACAGACTCTGGCTACAGACGTTTTTATGGTTAATCCATGATGATCCATTGAACAGTTTTTCACCAAGATTACCGCAGTCAGTAGGATTCATCCTCTGGGGATCATGAATGTCAGTCCATTCAATAGTTATTAAGAAAACAACAACAGTACCCAGTGTTCACTGAACCTTCCCAGTTGCATCCGGAGGCTGTCAACAGGCAATTATGCATTTATTTTATTTTCTGATTTATTTCTATTTCTTAAGAATCTTTGTGGAAATGTTCACTTCAGTCTTCCAGACACAGGTTGTAGGGCACCGTCTTGTCTTGTGTGTTTTTGTGGTTCAGCCTTACGAGTGCAGATCATGTTTCTCAGCCCCTCTCTTCTCTCTTCTCTCTTCTCAATGAAACTTTCAGTGACCCTCTCACCAGTGCAGAAAAAGAAGATGAAGTTCCACCTTGGGGTGGGAGGAGTTAGAAAGGTCCTATACTTAAAGATAGATGATTCGAGGGGCGCACTTTCGAGTGCTGAGCAGCAGAATTGGACCTGGATCAGTCGTGAGTCATTGAGCTTGCTCAACTGCCGCGGGAAGAAATCCTTTATTGGGTTTTCTTGATTAAACAGATGATGTTCTCATTTACGGTCGCTGGTGATGTTGAACACTTAAAAAACTGTATGACTCTGCTGAAGTCACAATTGAGCAATTTTAGCTGTACCAAGCACCTTTTCACTTCAGGTTTCAAAACTCAAAAATTACAAGTTCTCCTCACTTAAAATTGGCTCCTCAGCGGCAGACCAGCTCTGTGACCGGTGATGAAGGTGATAAAGGTGATCATTTTTGGTTCTTAAGTTTCATTTCTTGTTTTTGTGACTTGGGATTTCTGCTATAACTCATCATTTGGTCTGACAAGACAAGTGTATTCAAGTTTTTTTTTTTAAATTCACCTTTATTGGAGGGTGAGCAAATGGGTTTGTGCAGAAGTCAACCCCACGCGGCACACTTTGGATATATATTGATCCCCAGCTTCAGTCTGTCTTCTACATGAGCTTTTCATCACTGGCTGTGAGAGACCTCCAGGGCGCCATTATCGCCCCAAACCTTTAGTTTGATGGACAGCTGGCAGAAGGTTCGGTCATTGATGTATAAGGTAACAGAGGCGGGGAGGGAGAGCGCACAGCTATGATGTACGTACGTGAGCTCACAGTTGTGTGAAGCAGCTTGAAGCTGAACCGCTTCGTTTGATCTCTGATCTGGCTTCAGACGGCGGAGTGTGTGTGCTCATACATGGTGCTCATGTGCACTTTGTCCCACTTTGTCAGCAGACGAACAGCTCGAGACCGGACTGCAAATACAGTCCACGTATGTATGCATGTGTCTCTCTGCAGTGGACGGTCCAGAGTGTTCTGTACATCAGAGAGCATGAAGCAGGTGAATGAACCCTCAGGTCGAGAACTCTTCATAATTGCCGTCCCTGTGTTGCTCATTTCATCTCACGCTGGCTGGCTGGTGTGTTTTTTGTTTTTTCTCTCTCTTTGTTAACAAGAGGAACATTTTCCTTCACTCATTTCTCTCACACATTTTTTTTTTCGTCGTGTTGTGCAGAAGTGCTGCCAGGGTTGTTGTCTTGTAATGTTTGAGACACGTTTAAAAAGCCTAATGAGATGCCTCATTTGACTCTGTCTGTGTCTGGAAGGAGTGGAATATGATCTCTCTGACTGCAATAACAAAGTCTAGCCTCCTCTCTATTGTATTAGCATAACAAGGTCTCTGTTTATGTATTTATTTATTTATATCTGGCACGTCTGAGTATGTGAGGCTCTGTGCAGTCGTTTCATTACCGACAGCGGCACATGTGAAGTCTGTATCACTAATTTAAAGTATATTTGCATGAAATGACAAAGTCTGTGTGAGCTCTGATGATGCAGTGCTGCTCGCTTTGTGTTATATCTGAAATACATTTATTAATCTCAGTCACACTCGTGAGTCGTTTCACCTCTGAAGACAGACTTCACCATATAGTTTCATGTCTTCAGATTTGATAACTTATTCTTTTACTGACGATGTTGTCACCCATTTTATTCACAGGAGGGAGATAACACGCTGCCATGTTCAAAGATTTGCACTGTGCGCCCTCTGCTGTCTCTCCATGAAACGACGCCCTCTGAGGAGCCTTTGTGTTTTTTTTCCTCAATAAATATGATCATCCTCATCCATCAGGAGCCAAATCGCAACAAACGCCTCCGTGTAGCTCGGGGGGATTATGAGAGAGGAAACACACCTGTGTCTGCTTCAACTGGCAGGGATCAGTTGTTTCTCCCCATTTCTTTTGCATAATGTGCCACAGATTTGCTTGTAATGTGAACGCCGTGCATGTTGGTAAATTGTCAAATGTGCTGCTGAGATCACAGAAGGAGGCTTTGCTGTGTCAATATTTGCACTTTAAATGGAGTTTTTCTTTTGTCGCCTCGCATGATCCACGCCTCGCTGCTGCTAACCTTTCCCCCGTACCGTCCTGTGACATCGCCTCTCCACGTTCAAACTGTGATGTGAAAGTTATTTAACAGCAGCAGCAAGTGACTGCGAAGGTGGAAGAGCTGTGCATACATTTAGCTGATACCTCTCGAGGGTATTTTTCATGCACTTTAGGAGCGGCTCGGAGTTAATGGGAGCTGTGAGGCGCGCATTACCTAGAATAATGACTCGCAAATGGGTTGAAATAGTAAACAGTATATCAAATGAAAGGAGGCCGAGAGACATGATGAGATGAGGTAAAAGCTTTGTAACAACAGAATGATGCTGTCTGATTCCTCGGGGGAAATTATGGGTGAAATGCCCTCTAAAGTGAGGCTGAAGTTATGTGGGTGCTTTTCAGCCTGTGATTGGCACCATGCAGTAGTTTGAGGAGAAAATAAATATGAACCGAAAAAAAAAAAGAATCTATCAAGAAGAATACTTCTCATGTGTTTTCCCTTTTCCCCGAGCATACAGCTCTGCATATGCAATCCTGCCGTTCTCCAGAGAAATGCACCGCTTCCAGTTTTTTCAGATTTTAAAATCTTATTTTCTTCACCATCTGTCCTCATTTCCAAACCGCTAAAAATCAAAACAAACTATAGGAAATGAAGATGAAATGATTAGATGTAACTTCAGTGACCACCTGGAGGAAACAAACCTGCTGAAGCAACAGAGAAAAGAACATCACGGAAAGCAAGAGGAGCTGCTCCGAGGAGGATTAAATGCAATAATTACATTAAACAAGAAGATATTAAGAGAATGCATCATTCAGAGGCGATTTTATAGGCCTTAAAGGACGCAGCCGTAAACAGTGAGCATGCAGATAAGCATTCAACAACCTGTGTACACTCAGTAGCCACTTTATTAGGCACACCTGCACAATCCAACACGTGTTTCACCATGAAGTTTCCTTTCATGGTGCCTGTAACCTTCAGGATTTTCTGTAGGCTGTCAGGTTTGTTTAGTTAATGATGTGTCAGACTGAGCTGCATTATATATTTACAGGTGTTCCGTACCTAATAAAGTGTCTGAGTGTACAGCAGAGCATTCGTGTGAATGCAAAGCAGGACGGCGCTTGCAGAGGGAGGTCAAGCTGAAGAGGAAGAGGAAGGCTGCAGCAGTGATCAGCAGCCATGCAGTCGTCTCACCGTGCGTGGTCCACGCAAACCAGTCGCACTGATCTGCAGCCAGCAGATAAAAAAAAAAACACTTTTCTGATCTTTTATAGATGAAAAAAATTAATAAATTATGAGAGACACAAAGTTATTTTAGTCAGACTGTAAATGCAGTTTTAGCCTTTGGCTTATTTCTACTTCCTACCTTCCTCATAAAGTGGCTGAGTGGAGTATTCATGTGAACGTAAAGCAGAGCAGGAGAAGAAGAAGGCAACAAAACACCAGGCTGTGGCACTGATCAGCAGCCGCGCAGTCACTTCACCGTATGTGGGCTACACAAACACGTCACAGTGATCTGCAGCCAGCTTTGAGAGCTTTGTGAGCGTTTTCATCCGCACCATAAAAACACCTTTAGATTTGAGATACAAAGCTTTTTTAACCAGTCTGTAAATGCAGTTTTAGCCCTTGGCTTCACTTGCTTCATTTTTTACAGAATAAACAGTGGAGCTACATGAATGAAGACCGCACTATGAACATTTCAACACAAAGACTTCTTTGGACGAACCAAAAATATATATATATATTTAGATACTAGACACACTGTTGGACTCTTTTAGGCTAAATCAACAACTGAACATGTATCTTGACACTTTTCATTTAGAGTCACATTGCACTTGTAGAACGTTTTACTTCGGGTCGGTCGGGGTCAGAAATCCAAGGATATTGCATTCTTCTCTCCCATGAGATGAAGCGTGTGAAGTGTAAGTGAAAGAAAAAACATTTCTTAAAAATAATTTCAAAACTTCTCCCAAATGAATCATAATCCTCCCGACCCTCCACCACTTACATTTCTGGAGTGCGGAAGAAGAACTGCCCTTTAAAAGATCATTCTTGTGGCCTTTTCTCTTTTATTAACGCTTCATACAGAGAAAGAAAATACAGAGCAGGTGGACTACAGAGGGATGTGACAACCCACAAAGGTTCCAGACCAATTTTAAAACATTTAGAAAATTTTGGCCCCGTGCCCTTTTCAGAGTCTGTGCAAGCCACCGCGTCAGAACATGAAGACCCGTGGTGAACAAAGTATAAACTGTACAGACGGCGTGGAACTAAAGTGGTGGATAAAATATAGAGAAATAAACAGTGAATGCAAAGAGCGGAGGATCTGGTGCATTGCAGTGCCTCTGCTGTAGTTTGCAGTAAAGATTCGAAATGATCTTTAAAAGTGTTCGTCTGAGTAAAATCGATTTGTGCGACGCCGGTTTGATCAAAAGGACTTTTAGTGCAAAATGATTGCAATGAAAGTGCATCTGCCATCGCGCTCCAGCCTCTCAAAGAGAAATGTTTGAAGGATGCCGACATGTGAATGCCATGAGCGGAGCAGGCTTTTTTTGTATTCTGGCCCAGCAGCCAGGTTGAACGCGCTGATTCAATAGGCAGCGATTTTCAAGGTGCTTAACGGCTTTTCTTATGATGCCCTGCTGTGTCCATCTATTTATACAGTGAACCGACGCTTCAACGCGCAAGTGAAAATGCTGAAAGGCTTCATGAATGGCAACCAGAACTTTTTGTTGAAGAAAAAAAAACCGATAAGAACGTTGTTGTTTGTGAGCTTTTTCATGCCGTATAGCACAAAATGGCGGCAGTGTTCCACCAGGAGACGCTGGGAGATACCAGGAAACTGCATGTGTTATTTGTTTTTGCAAATCATTTATCATATAGCAGCTTTTCATGATCAGCTGAGAGCTCACAGAGCTGCTGATGTTGTTGCTGTTCCCACCTGTCACCAACAGAGGTCAATAAAACTCAGTGAGAAATGTTTCACCTCTTTGGAAGACTGAGCTTCGACTCTGACTCGAGTTTCTTTGACTTCAAACATCACGTTGATCAGTAACATGAAGTGAAGCAAAGATCACCAATAACAACGATAATAGGAAAGAGAAAAAGATCATGAAGAAGAAGCAGACAGCATAACACACAGTGAAAAGCATGAAGCACAGGAAAAGCAGAAAAGATGAACAGTGACGTGGAATAAAACAATAAAAACTCACACTCACTGCAGACGTCACTAAAATCACAAGTTTATCTTTTTAACGTTTCTATTTGTGCACACGGTGAACCAGGGGTGTCAAACAGCCGGCCCGCTGGACAAAAAAATAAGTAAATATTGCTGTTCTGTTCTTAAATACACGTGACAAATGTGAAGCACATTTTATGAGCTATGGGGCAATTTGGCTGTCCGCTGCAAATTATAATCCTTGCTGTCAAAACTGTCAGTCAGACATGTAACTCTGTAAAATCGCTGTGTGTGTTTGTTTGCTTCGTTTTGCTGTGACGTCTGGAGGCAGCTGCTGGAGCTGGTCAGTAACATGGGGACGATCGTACAATGGATTTTCATTTGTTCGTATGCACTTGTGCTCATTTAAGAGAGAAAGAAAGGAGATGATGTTATTTATAGGATGTTATGCAACGGTTTGGACTGCATGTGGCCCGTGAACTAAAACGGGTATGACACGTCTGAAAATAGTCAGATTTAGAGGCTCTGCTGAGCAGATTTTCTTAACTGTGGACAGAGTTAGCCTGTTTACAGTCTCTGTGCTAAGCTGAGCTAGCCTGTTAGTGCACAAATATTAAAGTGGTACTGATCTTATGTAAGAAGAACAGGGAATAAACATATTACCCAAAAGGTTTAATAATAAATATGAGACAAAGTTTCAGAGCTGAGGGGCCCAAAACAAACAAAAATCTGTTTTTATTTTGTTTTCTTGTTGAGTCCTGCTGTCGCTCAAGTCGAAGCAGTCGTGCTTCTTTCATTTGTTTTTAAATGAATCAGACTTTTGGCGTCAGCACAGGTGGGAAACACCTGACATAAACTGGGAGTTTACTAAACTGAAGGTTGGCCCTTCAACAGGGAACTTAAACAGGTTGGAGAAATATACATTTTAGCATAATCTTGATTAAAACAACCAGATTTTATTCAAGTACACTTGACACATTGCTTACTGCAGAGCTATAGAGGCCACGCCCCCTACCTGCACAGGTGATTTCTGTACCTGGACCACACTGTAGAGCCCAGAGCACACAGAGACTGTTGAAGACACACATCTGAGCTCATGGACTACATAATATTGTTCAATAAAATAATTCAAACTTGATAAACTTTTGTATTATTTTGCATGTCAGCTTATGAAAAAAAAACAAAATGAATATGATAGTTTGTTTAAATTACTCCCAATTTACAGTTAATTCCCATACATTTCCAATTTGGAACATTTCCCAAATTCCCCCGCTGAATTTTCCAGAAACTCCTTTGCATAGTCCTGCGTGTGTGTGTGTGTGTGTGTGCAGTGTCTGTTTAACGTCTTCTTTTGCTTTTTCGTCGTACCACAGCAGCTCTATGGGAAGTTTTCAGTTTATTTCTGCACCGTGCCCTTTTCCTCCACCCGCTCCTGATTTATACTATCCTCCATCTCTCATCTCTCCAGCCTGACTCAGCCATGCTGTTCTCTCCGGCCCACTTTCCACACAGCCTCTGTGCGTAATCTCATTATCGACTTGCCAGTGGAAAAGGGATTTATTTAATGTATTTGAAGAACAAACCAGCAGAAGCTTTAAAAAACACAGTCTCCAGGGCGCTGCCTGTATTGTCTTTTTTTTTTTTTTTTTTAATACTGTTTGCCTAAACCATTTGGAGCTAAAAGCTAAGTCTGTTTGACTCCCATCACTTTCAGATGTGATGCCTCTGTGGCTGCCAGCAGTAAGTCATCACAGAGAGACGGGTGAAACCTGGAGGAAGAAATATGAAGTGATTAACTCGTAGTCACATTATCCTCAGACATTCAGTCGGATCGGAGAACCTGCCAAGACTCCCATAATGCCGCTGTCTGCTCTCCTCAGAGCTTTTTAGCAGTCATTTCAAATTAGGCGAATAAAACACACATTCTCCTGTGCGAGGCCGTCCTCTGCGGGGACAGTAGAGAACACAGGATGAACTGAAAGTTTCATTAGTGTGTGTGTGCGTGTGTGTGTGTGTGTGTATGTGTTCATAGCTAGGGGTTAATGGGTGAAAGGTCTGCTTGTTTCCAGACATGAGCGTTAGACTCCAGTCTCAGCCGGATCTGCAGCAAAGCAGATCACTGCAGAGAAGCCTTGACTAAGGGGATTTGAAGGCAGGCGCTGCACAGATATCTTATCCCTCTGCTCTTAAACTGGAACCCTAATTGGCCCTTCTGTGTTTCCAAACATGCGGATTGACCGCGTTGTTGCGCTCCGCTCGGTGGGAATGTGAACTTTTGCTTTGTAAAGTCACATTTTTTATGAAATCGATTGACGGTAATCGAGACGTCGTCGGGCGATAAACTCGTTGGGTGGATCGTAGCACTTCCCCCCCGGAAAAGAAACTCCAGGAAGTGATATGCTTTATGCAGCAGTGAAAAGAAGCGGAGCATGAGCGGCGGTTAAAGAAAACAAGACAGAAAATCAGTAGGAGAACCCAGAATGCTTTGCAGGACAGATAATCTCTGCTCTGTGCTTTGTGCTGAAGATAAAATTACAAAAGAACCTTTAAGTTTATGAATGAATGCACATTAAGAGTGTTATCACAGTAATAAAAACAAGTATTCTTCTTTTGTGCATGGCCTATAATCCACGAGGATTGTCTAAACTGTAACGTCTAACAACACTTTCTTAACTAAAACATGATTTTCTACAGTAATAAGAAACCAACTGCAATTATTGAAACTACACATCAACACGCCGCTGCATGCCGTACATCTAAGCAAAGTCTTGGTCATGATCCAGTGGTTCTGAATGTGTCACCAAAGATTCACCAGAGACAAATTAATAAAGAGTTACATCGTCCTACAATGAAGCGGCTCCTCTGCGATGCCTTAATGAAGCTTTTAAAGATTCCGTGTTCATTCTCTCTCGTCTGCAGTAAAAAGGCATTTTAACGACGCGGCGTCTGTAGAAATGGCTTCACTGCTGCACCGCGGTCACAAAACTTCTGCATGAAGTGTTGAGAACTTTAAAATAGAAAAAATAAACCCTGCGTGTGCACAACAAAACGGCACGTGCACATTAATCTTGGGTCACCTAGAACAGTGTTTAGAAAGTGTTACATAAGGTGACATTACGTCACGACATCCAGAAGCATTCCCGTGTTCATGCTGGTCTTTTTTCTACGATTGTGCAACAGATTATAATAATTATTTATCTTAGAAAAGTATCATTTTAATATTCATCGTTTTGTTCTTTATGAAATGTTTGCTTCATCTGATGATCCTGAAATACAAACATTCTTAGAAGTAATGAAAGCTCAGCATGTCTCCAGTAGTTACCCATAACGTTAGATGAATAATGAAATTAATAATCCATATTGACAGATGATTACTACCTTACCGTGCTTCGGTTTGTTTTCATTCTGGTCTTTACACGTGGAAATATGTAGAGCAGGTGTTAAATATTTGTCTGCTTTAATATTGAATGTGTGAAGTCTCTCATAGATTCTCTCATTAGGGATGTTTGAACTTGTTCCAGTGTCAGCGCTCGGACAGCAGAGGGCGCTCTTGTTAAAGCTTTGAAGATGGATGAAGCAGGTTTACACCTGATAGTAAACAGCACGTCTTGATTTCATCACATTGAACTAACTCTGCTATTGATCAATCTGTGTGTTCGTGGTTATTCTTTTATATGATCAGACACACGGTCAACGCCCTGAATCTACAGCTCCACTCACAGATGGAGAAACCTTCTGTGGCTTGGAGGTAGAGCGGGTCGTCCACTAATCAGAAGATCGGTGGTTCTATCCCCGGTTCGATCCCCTCCAGTCTGCATGTCGAAGTGTCCTTGGGCAAGATACTGAACCCCAAATTGCTCCCGAGGCTGCGCCATCGGTGTGTGAATGTGTATGAATGGTTAGCTCCTCAAACTGATGAGCACTTGGCACCTTGCATGGCAGCCAATGCCATCAGTGTATGAATGTGTGTGTGAATGGGTGAATGAGATATGTCCTGTAAAAGCGCTTTGAGTGGTCGGAAGACTAGAAAGGCGCTATATAAGTACAGTCCATTTACCATTTACCATTTAAAAGACGTCACACATTTGAGTTTTTTAAGGTAACACAGGATGAAATGTTGATTCTTATTTCACTTCAGTTTTTACAGTGAACATTAAAGCTCACAGTGATCTATTTGAAATCCTAAATAAGATTAAAGATTTATCTTTACCTTGAAGACTTTTGCATACCCATGCATGCATGTGCCGCGACAGAGAGGAAAGATAATTCTGTTGTTGTGTAATCCAGGTTACATTGTCCAACGAACACACCCACACAGTGTCTGGAATATAGTGCACAACTTCTTCATTCTTTCATTACAATGACGAAACAAGCAAGTTAGATGAGATGAGAAACTAATCATTTCATCTGGACTGGAAGGTGCAAAACCTGATTTCCCAAAAGATCTCAGACTACAGGCACCCACACTGTAATCGACAGTCTGAGGTGAGAAACAGGTGTGTACATTAAATTCTACAAATTTAACAGAAGCATTTATTACATTACTTTGAATAAAAAACACCTGAAAAGACATCTGTCATGTTTGCATTGTGATGTTTGAGAAGCCTCACTGAGTCCAAACTCACAGGTTGGTGAAACTAATTTGATCAAGACGATCAAGAAATTCAATTATCTGAAGTTCCTCTGGTGCGACTCAACAGGTTGATCGTGACTTTGTGGTACTATCATGCTAAAGAAATGCAGAACGTTTGTGTTTAACGAGTACTGAAATATTCATCATTGATAAAACCTTTTCACTGAGCTGTTTAATAAAGAAAATAATCCTCCCAAACAGACTGCAGCTCTTCAGTCGGTGCTTTAGACACAAAGTAAAGGATGTCATCAGCGAAGAAATTTGAAATACAGCCAGTTGTTACTGCATATTATGTTTAATTCATTCTGCATGTTCGACAGACCTTGAGGTTGCTACAGACTCGAGCTCAGCACTGACTGTTCTTCCCTTTACTTCAACGCTTAACTTAAAATGCCTCCAGAAGTCAGCACAAACACTTTTTAAGCAACTTTATCGCCGACGACTGGCGCTCAGCGTGTGCAAACATGCAGACGATACCTCTTTCGTTGGCTCCATTATTGCCATTGTTCATAATAAATGCTGCGAGCTGATGTATTTGTGGTAAAACTGTATTTCCACTCAAATAGTTAGCACATATTCCAGGAGGGAGTGAATGTGAACGGCTTTAACTGCTTTTTGTGCGGCTGGTTATCAAAGGAGCGTAGCAACCCTTTCTGCAGCATCCTTAAGAGCGAGAACCAATTCATGCAAAAAGAGGTCGTAATGTGAAGCACAGACAGACCGGACTGTGATGTTGGAAGGGGGTCGTCTACAGTTTCGGTGGCGGGGTAGAGGTGCATTAGGGCATACTAAGAGAGCTCTTAACAATGCTGAGGGGCGCCGGTCTGAATGAGGGCACAAAACTGTCTTGGAATAAGAGCACAAAAGCAAAAGAAGTGGCATTTCAGTACTATTCCTACCCGACACGGTAAGATTTATAGTGCTTTTTCTGTGAGATTTATGACATAAAATGGTCAGTACCCAACAGGACCCATATGGTCGTAGACATTTAGAGTGGAGGCAGGCTGAGACAGCCACAGTTAGCAGCACAGGTTTTAATCCCCGGCTTATAACCCCGGCCCCCGCTCAAGGTGAGTGTGCTGCTGGCCGAGGCTCCTCGGCCGAGCCACTCCAGTCTGGCCCATGATAGACAGCTCTGTTCATCCCCATGTGAGTGTCTGCTGCCTGTATCGACTCCCCTCCAACGCATAATTCCATTAATCAGTTCAATTTCCCTGTGGGCAGTGGTTTATTTCCGTCATCAAATGCCTGATGAAATCTTTAGACGCTGCGTATTAGGGAACAATCCCTACAAATAGCTGATAGTGTTAACCAGTCACAAGCTGCGCCGAGGCATCGCTCAGCTCTAATTTGAAGGGGAGTGAGGTGATAATGCGATGTGTCATCCTTTTGTGGGCGTGCATTAATGGCGCCAGCCAAGATGGCAATTGATGGCAAATCAACTTCTTCCAGCGGGAAGGGAAGGCAGGAGGGGAGGGGGGGCTCGGGTCGGAGGAGAGCGAAAGAACATTGACTGGCAAACTGCAGAGCCACAGCGGCCTTTAATCCATTACTTCTCCTGATGGGGAAGGTTTACTGCATCTCAGCCGTAGATGGCATGTGCATTTCACTCTCTCTCTTTTCTCTCTCTCTCTCTGGCTGAGCTGCTTGTTACTATGAGAGGCTGATGTGTGGTATCCAGGATAAATGAGCTTAATTCATTCCTGTCTTGTTCATTTGTTTCTCTTAGTGGGGAAGTCTGGAACTCTCTAATAGTCGCTGGATGAACCTGTTAAGGATGTGCGGGGGAAAAAATTCTTAGATGAATCTGTAATGATCATGAAATGTCTCCAAAAACTAAAAGGAAATCTAATTTTCTTTCCTCAATATTCAGTGTTAAAACACACTGGATGCTCACTGGACTTTAATATACGGCATGTCATCAAGGCTCTGGTGCCATCTTGTGTTTTCTATGTTTAAAATTATTCATATTGCAATGTGAGTCAGCAGGAAATCAAGCAGCAGCAATCGCAAGTAAGGAAGAGATAATTATCACCCTGGTGAATGTATGTAAAGGCCAAATTAATACAGCTAATCATATTTAATATGGATTTATTTCAACTAACATATCCTGAGTGAACTTCTTCAAGAATGATTACAGACAGTATAAAACATGGACATTGTTGGCTAATCTAAAAATGGGCCAGCTGAGTGCTCAAACAAGCCACCCGTAACAGCACCCACCTGTCAATCAAAGCGTCACCTGTTCAATATAATGTGAACAGGTGAGCTGTATATAAATTCATGAACGGGGAAATTAGCTGTAGAGACCAAAACTGTTTTTTGTACCAGGCTGTAAACATGTTTATTTCTGCTGTGAAGTTTTGAACATGGGGACTTATGGAGACTGACTCACTTCTGGAGCCAGCCTCAAGTGGACGTTTGAGGAACTGCAGTTTTTAGCACTGGAGGCTGCCACTTAAGAATGATGCATAATGTTCATCAACAGTTTGAGCATGATTATCCATAAGCACAGACTCCAAACTGTTACGGTCATTCAGAGTGTGACCACATGTTGCAAAAGATTCACCAACATGCAGAAGTCATTTTGTAAAGCCACAGAGTTTACAAAATGACACGTAATGCAATCTCTGCTGTCACAATTACACAAGCAAGATGACATTCAGGGGAAACCATCACACATTTGTCTCACACAACTAAATCTCTTCCTGCTCTTGGCCCAAATTGCATCAACATCACCAGTCAGTCAATCAATACCAGTGACAACAGCTAGAGTGATAACTAGCCGGCTCTCAGCAGTCTACAGGAACCTAATTGTAACAAACCAAGGGCCTCATCTTACCAATCACTGGTAATTGCGGAGTTATCCCTGGGTTTCTGAGAGGAGCCTTTTAAAGTCTAAATTTAGGCTTGTTATTGAGCTGGCATCTTTTATGCTGGAACCAGAAAAAAAAATATTTGAGCAACGGCAGTGTGAACCTCAATGGAGCTGAGGTGGAACTATGATGGCTAACCAAGATCGAAATATCCCCCAATAACATGTCTCTAACATACCATAAAATAACAGATTTTATTTTATTATAATTTTATTATAAAGATTTTAAAATGTTTATGCTACATTGATTTGTAATCAGGTCGGCTCTTTCATTCCGACTCAGCGTCAGTAAGTCACACACACCAACTATTTCACTGGTTTTGGTGAAACTGGATCATATTTTATGGAGAAAATGTTTTCTGGTTTTCCCTCTGATGTCCTCCGGCTGCTCCGCCTCAACACTCTGTGATTTACAGAGTTTATGATGGACAGTGAAGTAAACTGCTGACAGCTGTAGCTGCTGTTAGCTCATGTTAGCTCAGTTTGTTAGCTGCTGTTAGCTCAGTTTGTTAGCCGGGTTGTCGACTCGCTAGTTTTTGATCATAAGTAATGTAATCAGAACAAATACTCGAGTACAGCTGTCCATATTTACCACAGTGGGATTACACTCTGAAACTGGAGGCGCCAAATTACAAAAATACCGATCTCTATGCAATGCTGCTAAAAGTATTTCCACCCAAACACAGATTAGGAAAAATGACTAGCGTCTGTATACGTTTCCTAGCGTTCATTAAGTGTTTACCACTCGTGCAGCGTTCTGATGAGGCACCGTTGTCCCTTTTAGTCTACAACAACCCACTCAGTCGCTGAGTTTCTCCTGATTCTGTGGAAATAATTACCAGCTAGTGATTTATGAAAGAAGATTTCTGTCTTGCTGAGACTGAACGAGATCTTTTCAGCTCCAGGGTACACTATGCATTTGGTGGCTGTGTTCTGTAGTGTGGGCAGCATATCGTTTTAAGTGATTCATACCTCTCCAAAGGCTCCTTATCTAGCAGCCACCCAAACACACTCAATGGCGTTTTCATCATAACTGCTGGAGCAGCTGCCATCTGTTTGCTTCGCTGCATCCACCTCCCAGCTGGGTCATCACACAGTGGATTCACAGTGGTGACAGTGCATAGATATGAAATATGTATACTTGTACACATTTTTCCACAGTGAGACACACAAGCTATCATCCAAGTCTCAAGTGAATGTTTGAGGATTTTTACTTTATCCGATTCTTTGAATTTCTCCTGTTTCACCACATTTATTTAACAGCTAGTTACTTTACAGATAGAGATGTTACATATAAATATATAATCCTGTCATAAAATATGATCGTTATAGATCAAACTACCCCATAAACACCTTCATACTGACCAACTAGCATGTTAATATGTTCAATAACAGACTAATCCATCGATATACTGATTAAAAATTAGTATTTTTCTGCCTTATTGTGGTACTTGCAGGAGTTTTCAAATCTCAAAGAACATAAATAATGCACTGGTTCTACTAAATACTGGTGCATCTAAATCCTGAAATAGTCATCAGAACACTAAATGTGGATTAATCCACCACTGAACATAGTCCCCAAATAATACACGATGTCCCCCTGGTTGAGAAATGTTTGATATATAAACAATAATTAAAAAATAAAAGACAGACAGGAAAGTCAGGAAGGTATTTCATGGGACTCGTTGACAAGAAGAATATAGAATAACACCAAACTTTATAGTAAGAACAGACAAATTAACACTCACAGTGTAGATGTGGCTGGTGAGCATCCGTCATCGTCATCCGTGAGTATCCAAAGAAATACAAGTGAAGTCCAGCAGAACAACAGGACGGCAGACAGGAGCACAGACCAACAGACCCAATACGGACACGGGAACTAGTAACACAACTAGACACAGGTGAAACTGACAAGGGACAGGTGAAACAAATCAACAAAGACAGGAAGTAGAAAAATACAACAGAGAGATAAGAATTACAAAATAAAACAGGAAACACAAAAACATTAAACCTTCCACCACCAGGCCACATGAAAATCAAACTGATTATTGCAGTGTATTTATTATCTGAAGAATAATTCCTTCATTTTACTGGTATAGTGATGTCACTACTTGATCATTTATTATGCGTACAGCATTTATTTTATCACCTATTTTAATTTTAAAGTGCATTTAACTGTGAGTCTTAATCTATTTAATCCACAGCTGTAAAGCTTATACTCCAAATATATAATTAAATGACACACCATGTCTTTGCTGTAGAGAATTTTATTAAGTTTCAGCCTACCTGTAACTCGTCAGGTGATCTGAGGATCAAATGAGTTGGCAGTATCTCCAGTTTTGAGGATTTGAACATAGTTTGAGTGTTTTTTCATGGCCTGAATCTTGGCATGTTGCATCACAGCGTTGTCCTGTGCAGAACATCTTCCCATAAGAAACAAATAAGTTAGTCCGATACTTGAATTCATTATGAAATCACACCAACTCAAGCAAGCAACAACAAAAGTAATTCACTGAAGAACTTTGCCTATAGAAAAAAGGAGATTATTAATAAATGACGGCACACAGAGTCGACCGTGTATATTATATGACAGAATATGTACAGAGTTTACGGAGTGCTTAGGTCCATATTTTTCAGCTCACGTGGTTGAAAATACTTTACATAGACGCCAGCATCCTGATGAAATGAAGTGTCATACATCTGTTCTTTGTGATTAGAATTGGACCAGTCCAATCACAGAGAAATGGGACAACAAACTCTCAGAGCTTCCAGCAATTGGACCTTAATATCTGCATTAATACATAGACGGCGTCTTATCACAAAGACCCACACTTCATACGGCTACATCCAGCCTTTTAAATATACACACTATTTCCCTACGAGAGGCGTCTTTATAATAGCCAATTGTTTCTCCATCACAACCGACGTGCAAACCTCAGCCAATAAAGGAATCTATGAGTAACCCTATGCACATTTCATCACTGCACTGAGTGTTTCCCGCAGCATGCCATCGCTGACAGGCAGGCTTCAGAGATGAAGAATGAAAGTAATATGCGCAGGTCCTGCCCTTAATTTGTACATACATTCTTTTGCATTTACACAAAAAGCAGTTGGGGGGTTGTGTAGCGGGCTGGGCTCTGCTAAGATTCTCCTCTTTGGCAGCTCTGCAATGAGAAAGGCAACAGCTGTTCATTTGATGCCGCCTGCACCTTTGTTGACCCCATTTCCGTCTGTGCGGTCGCCGAGACAGTGGAGAAATTAGTTGTATTACCCGCTCCCTACCGCGGCAGGTCTAGCTGTGATTCTGCCCAGATTCTGTCCATTACAGTGGCCCCTCTGTCTGATTAGCCCCAACACACTCACTAACATGCCAAATCACTGCCTCGCTCAGCCGACGCGGACCTCCACTCGCTGACAAACAGACGGAGAAAAACAGCAACTCCAAGGCGAGATAGGCAGGAGTGAGGATGACAAACGCGCTTACTTCAATGCAGACGGCAAAATGAAGTTGTTTTGTTCCAGAGCAAACGTCTGGAATGCGGCAGATATAATTGGCAGCGAGTTTATCGAAGATCATTTGAAAGTGAAACAACATATTAAAGCATCGTCGTTTATGGAATCTCACAGCTGCAGGCCTGTGTTACATCTTTCAGGGAAATGTTTCGTTTCTGCTGGATGAGAATTTGGCGTGCACGGCTGTTGAAAACCTGCGATAGATCTCTTTGAACACGTCACACCAGCAAGTATCAAGATAAATCTGTAAGTGTCATGGCGGCCGTCCAGTCTGCAGGATTCTGGGGATGTCAGCAGGAGTGTTAACATCTTTTCATAGTTTCAGAGCTGCCGTAAACTTGCTGTAGAGGTGGGTGACCCTTTGGTTGCAGATTATGGTCACAGATTATAACCAGAACAGAAACAGACACGGCAATGCAGCATTAACAGGAACTTGATAGTAGCAATATAATAATTCCAAATTATGTGATGAAGTCAGGATGTGTGGCACAAACTGTTCCACTGTGTTCTCTACATCTGTACAGTAACCTTCGTTTGCTGTGTGCAGATCACTGAGCCATGTTTCATAAATATACAGACCTGATATGCTATTTATGAGATGACTACTGATTACTTATTTTTATTTAGATACAATATATGATCAGTTATTATAGATTAGTCAGATAACTTTTAGTGTAAATACTCTGCATAATATTTGAAATATAAACGTGTACTCATAATAACAATGTAAATATTATTTATGTTTCATTTATTGAGACTGTGCAGTGACCTCCTGCTGTATTCAAAGTGAAATCTCCACCATCTTTTCAGTCATATAAGCATCTTAACATAACACTAACACCATGTGTGCATTCAGTAACCGATCGATCATATCCGTATACGTGACAGACACACGCAGCGTCTTTAACTCTTATTTTATCTTTATTTTTCAAGTATATCTATAATAGATTTTTTCTATTTTATTTTTTATTAATAAACATTTTTCTACCTTGTGTGTTATTGTATCTTATCTTATACAGTGACTACGGTAACGCAGTGAAAGGTTGCAGAGCTTTCACTAAATACTGCAGCAACAGTTTATAGCGATAAATGCCTATTAGCATTTAGTTACTGAAATAATCCACTAACAAGTACACTGATTACTTTACCACTTTACCCACCCACACCCCGCTCACTCTCCCACCCCTCTAAAGGATGAGTGGGTATAGCTAATGGATGGATGGATGGATGGATGGAAAATAACGCACCGGGGTGGAATCAAAGTGAAACACTCTTTTTTTTCTGTGCGGCGAGCTGGAAACTGAAAGAAAAGACCTGCTAGAAAAGGTTATGGGGGGTCGAGGGGGGTCAAGTCTCAGCATGTTGACAGAATATTATGGAAACAGTTTTTCATTTTGTTCCACGGCTGACATTATTCATACTACATTATCATGATTATTACGACTATTTTCAAGGAAACCCATGCGGATTCTGAAAATTACATGTACGAGCGTATGGTCTCCACCTCGGTCTACCCCCCATCCATTTTTATTGACTTTATGCACAAGAGACATTTTAACTGAAATACCCTTTTTTAATATTCACTCCCAACACAACAGCAGCCTAAGTCATATCGATTGTGGCTGAATTAAAAGTACCTGATGCAGGGCGTCTCTAATCCGCAGGGTCTTTTAAGAGTCACCTGGTCTGACAAATGGGCCCTTTTAAAGGAGTATAATGTGTTCTTAAATTATTTTATTGATGGGAGTGGGACAGCCGCTCCAGGTACCCATACAAACGGACTTAACATGCTGTGAAAGGGTCAATTTGGCCTCCATTTTCCATTTCTTCGTTATCTGCATTTAGAGTCATGCTGAGGGGCTCCACGTGAGCTGGGATGGGCTTTGAGGAGGTTTGGAAAATTTCAGCATTTGAGAGGTTCTTCCACTGCAAAAGAAATTTGCTAATAGTTGGTGTTTGCTCTGCGTCGTGGGCTTACTTGACTGTCCTGTACATGATGTATAGATATCTGTACTTATCAGGACAACCAGCAGCGTTTGGCCTAAACCTTTTACATGAACATTTGTTCCTTCCTCTCTATGAAGAAAGGCTCAATTATCCCTCGTCATCCATCTAAAATGACACCAGTAACTTTTAGCGCCTTGCTTGACCCCCTCAGTTCTCCACAGCACAGAAAATCAAAAGTCTGCCCTCTCCTATAGGAGGTTAACAAACGACACAAAGCTTCTCAGCCCTCCCTGTGTACGTCTAACAAATCCACTCCAAGAAGGAGCCTCATGCAGCGGCCAGCCAGAGTGACGTTTTGTCTTTCATAAGCCTGGCAATTTCCCCCCTGAAAACGAATGATTAATGCTGAATGGAGGAGAAAAAGGTGTGTAACGCTTTTCAAATCAGCAGACTCTGTAAAAGGGAGACCGCTAATTACATTGCTGTTTGTATGACCTCTGCTTAAGTGCATGAAAGCCTCCTGCAAACGACAGGTGGAATTGCATTTTCAAGTAACATTTTAAAGGTCCATGTGGGCACTCTGCCTAATAAAGCCATTTGTAAATGACTCCTCTTTTAGACTGCATTAGGAAGTGGAACAAGGAACATTTCGTCATAGGATTCAGAGTCAATAAGCATGTAATCAGGACATCCAGAGAATGTAGCAACCAGTGAAGGGGATAATTAATGAGATTGCCTTATGAACTGCTTAATTACTGACTGTTGGCCTCCTCAATTGTCTCTCCAAGTGCTGCATTTGTTCCCCAGTTGCCATTATGCCCTGATTGACAGAGGTGGGAGAGAATGAAGACATCTGAGGGCGTATTAATTGGCTATTAACACACGGAAACCAGGCGGAGAATTACTGTGACCAGTAATTAATATGTTTGAAGGCAGCAGTGAAGAAGCTTTGCAGAGTAAACACGACGCACAGGTGGCCAAACGATGACGCAGATGTTTGGATCAAAAATCTATTTTTGCATCGAATAAATGGTGCAACAGAAGTCCAGTAGTGCAGTTGGACACAAAGTATAGACATATAGAATTATGAATAAGTACAATATACATCCTAATATAATGAAATATATATGTGCTTTATATAATATACACTGTTGTTTCATAAATACAGTATTTTATTTTTTTTGTACTGTTGGCGCTTTATTACATATTTTAAAATGTCTGTAGTTTTCACGGGGCCGTAAAATATTTCACAACCTTTATTTATACGGCATTTTTACAGTAAATATAATAGCATTTTATATTAGAGACTGTTAATTATTGTTAATTGACTGCTAATATTTAATGGCATATTTTACGGCCTTTTGCTGTCATGGTTTGGCAGTTTTTTATAGTGAAATCTACAGACATTTTTTTTACAGTGTACAGAAATAAAAGAGAATACTATAATACAGCACAAAATATAACATTATAAAAGCTCAATAATTACCACATATATAGTGATATAAGTAATATAATGCAATGTAAATTAAAATAGTGTCTTAATAATAATATATAAAGCAGATGTCTGTGTAATGCTCTACAGGTGTTTTCATTACTGTCACCACAGGAAGAGACTTCACATACAAACCTGAAATTAAAATACAAAATACAATTGAATGGAACAACACACACACACACACACACACACACACACACACACACACACACTCACACACACTTGCCTCCTTGTTTGAACATTTGCTTAATACCCAGGAAGGACGGAGAACAAGTAGGTCGACTTATGAGAGGGGTTAAAGGGGGTTAAAGCACGTGAGAGTCAGGGAGGAGAACCAATCCCAGGTTTTAAAGTGTGTGTAGGTGTGTGTGTGTGTGTGTGTGAGTGTTTGGGGAAGGGGGGTGTCGGTGTTATTCAGAACCGCATGAGTCCCTGCACCTCCAGGGTCCAGGTCTGGACTTTCTACATCCTGTCCAAAAAAAAGAGAGAAAACACCGTGCGTGCACTCAACAGGGGTGGAACTCAGAAAACAGCCAACCTCGCCCCTCCACCTCCCACCAACCTCCATCCAGCGACACACACGCAGCCTGTTAACGCATGTGTGTGTCCACTGACCCGTTATGACCTGTCCTTTCTGAAGGAAACAAAGGTGGGAGTGAAAGAGGCGTGAGATCACACACATTTAAATCAACTGGATGAGTGCTCTTATTCATGTGATACCCACCGGGGGCGAGCGCTGACAATGTCCTGCTTGTTCGCTGCCTCCATATTAGTCCGGGACGGGGCTGACGCGGCTGCAGTGACTGTAACACGCAGCTCATCAGATTCAATCATTGTTTTTAGAATGTGGCCATTCTCAGTGGGGACTGCCATCAGGTCAATACCTGCCTCCACTTCCCTCTACCTGTTAGCATGTGAAGGAAGAGGCACGATGATCTGTACCATCAAATGTTGAGTGTTCACCAGGGAATATTAAATAAATAAAAAGCATTTAATTAAATGAATAATCGTGAATAATGTGTAAAATATATACGTGAGCCAACAAATTGTGAAATAATTACAGAGGTGATTGAATTCAGGTTGGATGGATGGATGGATGATGGATGATGGATGATGGATGATGGATGGATGGATGGATGATGGATGATGGATGGATGGATGGATGGATGGGCCAACAGATACAACAGAAAACAAACATCATGTGATATTAATCAGCTGTTTATGTATCACACTTTGCTTTGCAAGTTGCACAAGAGTGGACTGATCAGCAGTCAGTGCCCACTCACCTTTCAGCCAATCACATGCTCCCCACCCGACGAGAAGGTCCAACCGTGAGCCTCGCATGAGATGCATCACTTCCTTTGCATACAGGTAAAGTACGGTAATTTAACGTCTTTCACCTATGAGAGGAATAACAACGCCTGTGTTTAGAACGTGAGTGAAATAATGATCCGAGAAAGAAACGTTCAGTGTTCAGACGTCTGAATTTAACGTAGCATCCATGGATACATACGTTAGACGAGACTTCTGGATTTGTGAGGTTCGTCTCTGTTGCCGCCATCTTGCAGCTTCCTGTTTAGATCTATGAAAGAAATGAGGAATCCAGAATATTTCACATTATTATATTTAACAATATTCTGCTGTTTTGAATTTGATGTATCCCACTAGCACGCACAAAAGTTCTTTTAAGCTAACGTGAAGTAAACGATGATTCACCATCTTTTTATACGTTTATTGGTGCCTTTATAATTAAGAATATAAAGTTATGCAACAATAATACAAACTAAATATTATACTGGACAATAATAATAAATATGCATGCAAAGTAGGATGAAGAAGTGAAGTGTGATTGTCGCGACGCCTCACTACAAGCAGCTTTTCATATTGATTCAAATGCTACACTTTCCCTCAGTAACAGCTGCTCAGTGAGGCACAGACCATGAGATGCATTTTCAGATTTATCCATGTGAGCGTGAACATTGCATTAGTTCTCTCCTGATTTCAGGGCCAACCCTCCCAGAGACAGGAAGTATCAGACTCAGGGGGTGGCGTGCAGCTTGAATGGGAGCGTTTGCTCTTGGAGTCGGAGTCTCTCGCCGCTGCGTGGATCCCCGCTTGGAGCAGCCGAACAGGGCCTAAGCCCCTCTTTTCTCGCTGCCCTCCCCGCGGATTAAATGGCTTTTCGCTCGCCTCTTTTTCCTTCGCTTGTTGTCGACATGAGTGGCATTTCACTTCTTCTTCTTCTTCCCATGGCCCCAGCAGATGAGGTAGCAGTTTTCTGTTTTTCTTCTTGCTCACTTGGAAGGAGCAAATGACCAGCAAGAACTCAATTAACAACATGTCCCTCCCTGCAGGGGGTCCGAGTCGCTGCTTGTGCAGCCACATCCGAGATCAAGCCGGCCTAAGTGAAGTGACAGCAAGCGAGAGAAAAGGGTAAACGAAGTGTGTGTGTGTTGGGGAGGGGCGGGGAGGTGGGCGGCATCTGCCCCATACAGATTTGCTTAATTGGGTTTGACTCCCACAATTACAGGGTAATAATGGCCTTTTCAACCCGGCCATGTCGAAGTGAAAGGCAGTTGCTCCGCGCACCCGCATGCTGTCAGATGGTTTATAGCAGAGAGCGAGCGACGGGGAGAGGAGGGAGAGAGAGAGAGACGGGGGAATTGGCAATGGACTTTGGTTAAGCAGTGGTTATTGAGTCTTTGATAGGACTCCAGGAGGCCAGGGCAGCAACAATGACAGAATTAATGGGCAAGGCACGATGAGAATGTCAGCTCAGCGGGGGGCTGCTGTGGCCTTTGAGCTGCCTTCTGACGCCTCTGTGATTGTGTGCTCTCCACAACACTGTGAAAAGGCTTGACCTGTTTGTTGGTGGATCTGGTCTTGAATGTTGTTGTTATTGCGATTGTGTTCATCACAGCGCAGTAACCCGGAGTTTATCTCCGAATGAATGAGCGAGCGACGCGACGAGGCCATGATCAAGTGGACGTAATGTTGCTAATGCGCGCACAGATAATGACAGAGAAGGTGAAATACACTCAAGTAAATCGGAGCGATGGTTAACTTGAGTCACATATTTTCATCTAAGCGGCTGTAAAGACTCCTGAGAAAACTGGAAATGGCTGCAGCGAAAAACAAACAGGCGGGTGGAGAAGTTGGAGAATGCTAAGCTAACAACTAAACACTGATTGTTGTGCACAGCGAGACTGAGGTGATGCGGTGCAAGAAGAAGTGGAGATACTCCACCACAAAGAGAAATGACCGACCATGACACATTTTGCAGAAACTGTATGTGGTATGTGTGCATATGAAGCAATAATCGTCCATCTTAAAGGTGCAGTGTGTCAGATTTGGGCCCTTTCATTTTCAGAATAAGGCAGACATGGAATATAATATTCACAACTATGTTTTCATGCATGTGTAATCACTTTAAAGTATTTTTTTGTTTCTACAGTGGGAGTGGGTCCCTTTTCATTGAGGCCGCCATGTTGAAACACCGTGTTTCTACGGTAGCCCAGAACAGACAAACTAAACTCTGACACTAAACAGAGACTTTCAAGTGTTGTGTGTCATGTGTTTCTCCTTTACACTAAGAAGGTGAGGGTGATGTGAGGAAACAAGTATTAAAAAATATAAACAATATAAATATATATACAATATCTTCTTAAACAAAGAGCTGTTGTTCAGAAATGTGCAAGCATATGGCCGGTAATAAAGTTCACAGTATATTCATATAATATTAGAAATGTGCAGATGTACAAAAGGCTGAGAAATTAAGGTCTGCAGACCGATGTTACAATTCAATTACCGGCTTTGCTATTAATTATTTCAGTGGATTAGATTACATTATTCGCTCACACGTGCACCGACTGTTACCAGGAATCTACAAGTTTTTTCTCCCATTTGTCTTTCTTTACATTTTTTTAAATCTTCTCTAAAGTCACTTTTTTTTTTTAGGCATAAAGGCAAAATTTGATTTAAGAAAGTTGAACTGTGCTTCAGAAAATCCAGATACAAAGAAATCTTCTCTGTCAGTATTTGTGCACAGGAATAAAAACAAAACACACACACACACACAAAAAGTTTCCAATGTGGGCCAACTTGTATGGACTTGTAAGGACCCTGCTGTCAGTCATGATTAGCCATAACGATGGGCCCATTTTGACACTTCAGAATCAAGTCTTGCCAAATAGCCCTGGGAAGAGGAACCACATGCTACGAGATGGCTTTTCCCTGATATAATTTGTGGCTGCAAATTACAAAACAGAGGCAGAAATAATGTGTAAAGTCAAGTTTGGTGAGGGAGAAAATGGAAAAATTTAGGGCTGTGTGCCACTCTAATGGATATCCTTGTGGCTGGGAGAAAATGGGACTCAATAATATGTCCTTAATGTCTGCCAGCGCTGTTTCAGGGAACGTATCAGAAGAAACGTCCCCTGCCATTTCTGCAAGCAATCACTTAATGGGACGGGCAAATCTCAACAAAATGGATGTACTGATCTATTTCTGGGCTTGACAGATGGAATGAATCTTTGGCTCCTGAAAGACAAAAAAGAAAAAAGGTTGAAGGCAAAGAAAAGAACAGGCGACAAGCAAGAAAAAGATAAAAACAAGCCTTTCACGATTCATTCAGCCACGCGGCTTGCCGGCGATGTTTGTGTGTGGCTTAAGTGCAGACACTGACAGGAATTTCAATTATTTAATTAGGGAGGGAAAATGAAAAGACTTAAGTGTTGTGATTTCTGCAGTCTTTCATAGATCAATCTAATGTGCGCTCACATTGGAAATCAACCAAGATGGAAGAGGGGCAAGTGAAGTAGCGTCTTCCTAAATCACGCAATTAAAATGGCAAATTAGTTTCTTGATATATTCATTTAAGTGGTTAAGTGGAAATGTTTCTCTCCCCGTCCACGCCGCTGTCTCATGGGCGGGTGTGGAGAGGCAGCGCCATCCACATGCTCTTATGATTAGAGCCCACCCGTTCATTTGCTTAGAAAACGCTGAAAGCACTTGCTGCACAAATTAGCCATTTGAAGGCTTGAAAATTCAATTCCGAGGAGTTGATTTAAGCATTTAGGCAAAGCGTGGCTGGGACGTAAAGATTTAGAAGCATTTTGCCCGCTAATGTCGATAACTTTCAGAGGCCATTATAGGTTTTTGTGGCCTTGTGTCTTGCAAGCGGCACAGCTGGAAAATAGCAGCATCGCAAGCTTTTTAGGTTGTTTCCGTCACCTTCACACCTTCTGTTACGTGATCCACAGGATGTTCTTTGTTGGACTCTTTGGTCCATAACAAAAGGTCACCTGATGCTCAGCCGCTTTTCCAATTAGCGCAAAGACGAATCGAAGCTTCTGACTGAGCAACTATAAATTAATTAGAAATATACGGACATTTGAGGATTGTGGATTTGGACATTATGTTCAAATAAAAAATGATGAATGAAAGAGAAAATGTTTGTTATGTGTTTATATTACCATGAATCTTAATTATATTGTTTTTGATCTGTTAATTATGTAATTATTTAAAAACTTAATTAATAAAAGGAACATGCTGTACTTGTGATTACTATAACCTAAGAGTCCTGGCAATGTTGGAGCATGACTGCATGAACAAATATCTTCTTTTATTAGAAGGTATTGTGATTTTTATAATAATCTTCTCCTGTAAAATCTACAACAGCTTTAAAGCAATAAAAGAATATTCATCATGTTAAAATTGCATTTATTTCTATGCACATATCACCTCACTGTGTTTTTTCTTGTGAAATTCACACTAACAGCAGCTGTTGACAAGTAACTCCACAGTACATTATTTGGTCACGTGCTGTACATCACTGGTGAACTGGTCGAAGATAAATTCAACTCTTTTAGTAAAATAAATATAGAGGGGCCGCACATCTGTATTATAGATATTATAGATGTGTTTTGAGCATATTAAAATATAAAAATATCCCTCTAATACACTGAAAGAGAAAATATAAAACAAAATTTACCACGCTACGACAGGCAACCACGCACCGCTGTCCGAAATCATTATTTAGCAAGTGTAACCAGGGCTAAACTTAACAAACGAGTCTGTTATTATAGTGTACTGCAGTTCATTATAATAGAGCGCTGTTGCAGAAATCATTTTATGAATTTAAAGTCTGCAGGAGCGCCAGAACGTTAGCTAGCATACATTTGGTGCATAGCTAGCAAACAGTCCATTTATTCTGAGCGTGTTCTTCTCGTGAGCTTTGCGTAAAGTTCAGATCTGTAAATGTTCTTCAGACGTTAGAACCTGCAAACCTGGAACTATAAAATCAAGTGATGAGTCTTTAAAAGAGCGAGCAGCGTGTGTGGATCATCGAGCTCGCCGCAGGACGCTCATGAACAGGCCTGACGCGTGCAGGAGGATTTCAGACGCGCCTAAGCTTAGCAACTTCACCACGACAACGCGGGCGAGCCAGCCACACACACTCTTTGTAATTACTCTTGTCACATTACCTTCCTGAGTGCTGCGTGAACTCCTTACCCACCGATGATGCTACGTAAATTGTAGACTTTCCATAACAAAATTAATCTCTCAAAAGCTGGATGGATTCAAGAAAACATGGATTTGCTCTTCTGTCACAGAGGCATATTGTCCACTTTGATGGTGCATGGGAGGATATCAAATGCCCTCCTGGCTGCCACACTCCAGATGGAAGGAAATAGGCTGTGGTCTATAAAAATGAAGTTAGATGTAAGTACAGCACTCAAATCTCGGGGAGAAAAAATGCTTTTTCTGGGGCATTTTGTTGTTGTCAATTGGTCTGAGCAACTTGCTGTAATGCAGGTAATGGAGCTACTCTTCTCCTTTCATCTTCCAGGTTTGTGCGTTTCGTGTGTGTCAAAGCAAAGGGAGGCCCGGCTGGGGTTTGAGAAAGAGACACAACAGGAGGAAATACAGCCGGATGATGGGCAGAATGAAGGAAACATCAAGTCACAGAGCACATGGAGGGATCTGTGCCGGTGTGAGCTGCTTCACCAAACATCTGCTCCATTTTCTGAAGCTGGAATTTGTATAAATCTGAAATATTTCAGCGGGAGAATGTTGTTCCATCATACAGCAATGTAACGGATGAGATCTGAGGCAGTAACACACATCTCGTGTCCACATTCTGCCTACTTACTACCACAAACACTACTTCCTACGACGCAGAGTAAATGATCATTAACCGAGGAAAATAAAAACGCACCTTCAGAACTTTAAGACTTGATGTTTAATGATGTACTGACGTGAGATTTATAAAGATAGACGTGTTCTATATAGCTAAAACTGAATTCACAAAAGTGACCGCAGTTGGATCAATGCAGGTTATTTAGATGGTCATCTGGATGGGGAGGTGGAGTGGGTCGTCCACTGAGAAGATCAGCGGTTCGATCCCCGGCTCCCCCCTGAATGTGACGTGGTTGAGTGGTTGTAAGAAAAGAAAGGCACTATATGAGTACATTTACTATTTATTGATTCAACGAGAATCAGGAGGAAAAGAGGTGAAATGGTGTTTAAAGAATTTATCAATTTAAAAAAATCAAAATGTTCTTTGATAGACGTTTCCTGCGTACAGAGCTACAGCAGGAACAGTGAATAGGTGCATTTACACTGCAGATAAAACAGCAGTGACGTTGTCCTGATGTTTAATCTAATTTTATATTTATTATGATTAGAATGCACAAATAATAGCTTTTATTTCTATGTGTGAAAATATACGTATTAACTAGGGCAGATCGTGCACATGAGGGAATATTGCTGCATGTTTAAATATATTTAGTGAAACAGCTTCAGACTTATCAGGCATGTTAAAACTTTTCAAACAGTGTTTGCATTTAAAAAATAAAATCAAATTAGCGGCAGAGCTGCCAAAGTGTCTGATTTAATGCCTGGCTTGCCCTCAACTAAAGCCAGTTCAGCCCTCTACTTTCAATCAAAACCATGCAGTCATCAGTATTGCTTCAGCTTGCCAAGCTTTGGCCATTTCTGTTTTTTCAGCAGATTCCCAAACCACAAAACTGGTGGGTGCTGATTGGCCGGCGGTCAGCCTGGCCTATTGTCTGGACGCCGTGTTTGTTGTAGCCCCAGTTTCTCCCTATTCACCCCGTCAAACGCTAGCGCTATTAGCCCGCTGGAAATCTGCCTGTCTTGGCATTATAGGATCTTGTTGTATTTTGTCAGGTAACCCTGGCTTCATAAACATCTTCATAACAGGGGTTGATTAAGGTAAGATAATATTGAATTGTTCATTGAGTTATTTGTGGGTTTGTTTTTATTTGTCTGTGTTATTTTTACCCCCCATGTGGAGGCACAGCTCCGGCTCGAAGAGCTCCACTGGGAATGTTGCAAATATTAGTCTTTATTTTCTTTATATATAACAGTCTCATAAGTTCTGCGGCGACAATGAATGAAAATACATTAAATCCATGTATCCTTTAAAGGCTTCCTGCTAAAAAAGACTTAAAAACAAACATTTGCAGCTTTATTCTAAACGGATTACTCTTGTAGAAGAGAACACAGACATGCACAGTGTTTCTGTTCTTTGGATCAGTTTTCTCAGGTGTTTTTCAGGAATATGGGAGCTGAAGACTTTCTGGGGGGAAAAGTCTGAGTGATGTGATTGTGTGATTTAGAGGAAACAGTCAAGCTCAAGGTCAGCGGTGGCCACAACAGAGAGGTCCGTCCAAATAAAAATAAAATTAACAATAAAAGCTTGTTTCTGGGAGTTTTGTCCCGGATTTGAAGAAAAAATGTTACATCCTTCTGGTTGACTGATTATTAAATGAAATTATTAGAGTTTTCTGTACGGGCCCTAACATTCAGAGACGAGCTGGGGGGATGAAATGGATTTAAAAAGTGCTCAGGTTTAGATTGAGACAGCTGCTGGAACTTGGCGGAGAGGATGCTCAGAGGGAAATGTGATCCAGCGGAAATACAGAGCTCTTCAATGAATACACAGAGCTCTTCAACGAGCATGCTGTTCAGGTTTCAGACGTAACAAGATATATCTATCTGTCTATCTATCTATAACCTCCCCCCACCCCAAAAAAAATAAAAAATAAAAAATCCATGACAGCTCTCCATGAGAAAGAGAGGATGGCTGCAGGATATTGCATCCAGGTGGAACAATGAGCAATAGATGTATCAAGTATCAAAGCATCGCTGGACTCGATAGAGGCGAGATGTGTGTGTGTGTGTGTGTGTGTGTGTGTGTGTGTGTGTGTGTGTGTGTGTGTTCGGCAGGGGTGGGGGGCTGTATGTAAAGCCCATCTTCAGGGACTGATCTCCTGGAGAACAAAGTGGAGCATACACACACGGGCGACCCCGCAGCTCAATCCAGTGGAAATAATATGTTCATTACAATGCAATTACTGACACTTAGACCCTCTCTCCCTGAAGTGTGTGTGTGTGTGAGGTGCAAAGAGAAGTGGAGGGGTGGGGAGGAGGGGCTGCCACTGACCACTGATGCTAAGTGACCTTATGTTCCTCTGTGTGTGTGTCTGCAGGTGCAGGATGTACAGCTTCATGGGCGGAGGGTTGTTTTGTGCAGGCGTGGGGAACATCCTCCTGATTGTTTCCACAGCAACCGATTACTGGATGCAGTATCGGCAGTCCAGCAACTACATGCACCAGGGCCTGTGGCGCTACTGCACGCCGGGGAAATGCTTCCCGCACAACATCAGCATTGGTAAGTGTTAAACTGAGGCGGGAAACTGCTAACCGCTAACAGGAGGCTGAGATCACTGAGATTCAACTTTGCTCAAGCTCGTTAGAAAAGTTATCTGCAGTGAAATGTTCATGATGTGAAGTAACGTCTCTTATCGCTCAACTTTTCCACTGGATCTCACAGAAACGTGTGAATTACACCATGAACTGCTGTCAGCTTGCAGGATTTTCTTAAACACATCTTTACTCTGACTCTCATTTCCACCTTTCTTCATCATATTGGCTTGTTAACGCACCCTGAACCGGGGTCAGTCAGATCATTCACCTCTGTTTACGTGCCCTGACCCCCCACCGCTGACTCCTATTGACCTTGTGACCTTGTCCACAGCCCACTTAGACGCCACCCGCGCCCTCATGATCCTCTCTCTTTTGGCCTGTTTCATTGGCATCATCATCGGCATCATGGCCTTCATCCATTACTCCTCCTTTGACAGGTTTGACAAAACCTTTGCAGCAGGCATATTGTTCTTCATCTCGTGTAAGTTCAACTCTTTGGTTTTCTTTGTAATTTTCATTTGATTTGACTGACTGTAAGCACCAAAGATTGAGACTCAAGGGAGGGTTTAAAAATAATAATGATGTACTAATTATGACCTCATGACTTCATAATGATATCAGAGTAATTTCACTACTACTGCTGTTATATTTATATGTTTATTAAAGTCTTAGAGAGGCTGTGTTTTGCATAATTTGTGGCCTTGATTCAGTAAACTTTCAATCTATGATCTATCAAATCAATGAAATATCTAAAAAAATTCATAGCTTGAGTGTTTCTCTGACTAAAAATGTCACCATCTTTCAGAATCATCTCCACATGTTCATGTTTTTTTCTCCTCCTCAGGCTTTTTCGTGTTTCTAGCAATGGCCGTGTACACCGGCGTGACTATTAACTACTACGGGAAACGCTACGGAAACTGGAGGTTCTCCTGGTCGTACATCATCGGCTGGGTGTCAGTGGTGCTCACCTTCTTTTCAGGTAAACGAACCAAACTAATTTCCTGCCAGTTTAAAAAAAAAAATATGGAAACAAATTTTTACAGTAGTTTTCTGTTTTTTTTTAATGGTTTACAAAAAAAATACTGACATTATCTGTAAATTAACAAGCAAACTGTTATTTGTATTAGTACTATGCCAATAATGACAAATTACAGTTACTTCTTATTTTTTAACAGAGAATTTACAGTAAAATTACAGCGTTTCTCTGTAGAACTGTCAGTACCATCACTTCATCATTTTATTGAAGGCGTTTGATCGTAATAACTCAGGAAACGTGTAAAACAGCAGCGTTTCTCATTAAATTTATAGTTTTGGCATTCATTTCAAATTACGATATTATACTGTAATTTATTTAGTTTGTTTTGTTTTACTTTTTATTTTACTTTGTTTAACCTTTTTCTTTCTTTTTTTTTTTTTTTTACATATCTTTTTATTGGGTTTTTAAGTTTTACATGCAATAATTGACACGTTAAGTCTATTTAGGTGTTCTCAGTAGCAGGTAGTAGTACATACACTGGCATGTAGCAGTGTGTACATTAGCAGGTAGTGATGTAAGTAGTGATGCATGCATCTTACTGTCCACCATTGCACAGCAGGTAGTAATATGTCCGCACTGCACAAAGAGTGCTGACAATAACAACAACCTGAACATGAGCTCTTAAGCTCCTAAGAACACCTGTGGAACCAGAATCACCCGTTATCTCTTACAATTAAATAAATCCAAAAATTATAACCAATAATTCAATAAATAAATAAATATACTATCTTTGAGCGAGTTCCTGGATAAGCAACTCATGCACTCAGTGAAGTGTAGATAAAATATGTATTCAATGACACCGTGGCTAGCAACAGGTTCAAACGACTCTGATTCATTTTACACGACATCATGCAAAACCTTCTGATAATTCAAATATAGCACGGCAGATAAAATCTACATATTTTAAGGCCTCGACGTGCCGAGTTTCACGCTGAATGTACTGCGTGGAATAACTACGCAGAGTAAGTAACACTACACAACACGACGGCTCCTCAGCAGAGAACAGTCAAACCAGACGTGGGTTAAGCCATAGTCAAGCAGCTGGATCAATGACGTGACATTATCAGTAAGTGATGCTTATAGTAAGTGCTCATCTCTGAATCCTGCACCATGCTGTGCAGTGGTGTCTGCTGTTCAGCCGGCTTTTCACTGCACTGAATGTGAAAATGGAGGAAAACAGCAGCCGTATGGTGAAAACACCTGAGGCTGGAAACATCTGGAAAAACTGTGATAACTAATAAATGACTGTCAGAAAACACTGTGATGTTTTTCAAGCATCCACAGCAGGTTTAACATGAAGAAGCTCATTTAGATTTTATATGCACTGCAGAGGTTTTAAGGCTTCACAGAGGGCCTTCATGTGCTGCTCTACAGACTCATATATAAAGACTTCAGTTTGAGTTTCAGTGTTTCAGAGTGACATAATAACGTGACAGTTTACCAGTTTAATGAATCAATAGCTAGTCACCAATCAGGGCCCAGAAATAGCAGTTTTCGGGGACTGCTGTTGAATAAAACTGCTCTTGTTGAGTTTCCACTCCTTTCCTGTCAGGTATCTTCTATTTCTGTGCCTATCGGATGCACGAATGCCCGAGGAGCGCCACCTCTCATTAAACCATCAACATCATCATCCACAAAGAAGTCATGAATTGTGATCATGAGATTCTCACCATCACCTCTGGAACATGAATGATCTGAGCTTGAAATGATTTCAATAAAAGATTTGGTGAAAATATGACTCTTCATTTTTTTTGTTCCATCCACAGACGCTGTGAATATTTCACTCCACCTCTTTGCATGTTTCACAGCTCGCAGTTTGTCTGTGAGCGTTGTTTGGTCACATTTTTAAGAGGCTGCTCCAGCATCCATTAAAATATTGTATGGCCACAGCCATAAACAGAGTTATTAATCAGTGCTACAACATAAAGTGCAGACCAGACTAAACATTTATATCTATTAAATCATTTGTTATTATGTCTGATTTGATGTATCATAGAAAATATATTTTTCAGAAAGGTGGAGTCATTCAAACTGTGTTGATCCATAATTACACACCACTTAAACGTTTGTGTTCCCATTCTGGAGAGCAGGTTACACAGAGAGAGTGTTTACAGCTGACATGGATACATTTTAGATGAATATTATTGTAAAAAAATATATCTTCAACAATTTCTAGGGTTTGTTTATTTTAGAAATATCACAAAGTGCCATAAAGGACCTGAAGTGGACATATTGATCTGCATTATTATTAGTATTATTATTATTTGTGTAAATGTAGATATATTCATGTTGGTTATCAAAGAAATAAAGAGATGTGGAGCTGCTACATCTCTGTATCTCAAAGCCCGGCTGCTTTAGAAACTATAAGCCAAGTATTACCCAATCCACTGCTGCAAACCTCTCATCCAAACGTGCCACTTAACGCAGTGACGCACTGGCTGGTCGGCTCAGAATTTTTACTTAATGAAATGGCCACAAAAAGCCGCTTAAAGCGCGCCGAGAAGAACGGATCCTTAAGACGATTTCATCACGATTTGTTTCATTTACTTTCTAATTTCCCCCTAAAAGCAACTTGTTATCGTGGCGCGCTCCATGAAAGGATTGTGTGCAGCAGGATGTCAGGCTCCATCTGCTCCGACCACGTCTTTAAAAAGCTCTTTTCTTTTCCTGCTGCTGCTCTTTAACTTTAGTAACTTCAGTTTTTTATCTTTTTTCCTGCCGGAACTGTGGTTTTCTTTTAAAATCATTTTATTTATCTCCCGAATGACTAACATGCTACTTAATGGAATAAAGGACAGAAGACTGCGCGCACTGGTGCGCACTGGTGATGGACTTCATGCACAGACCTCTCCAGGCCAAAAGGTGTTTGATTTGCAGCCATCCAGTGCTGCTCATTTACATTCTGAGCGTCCATTTAAACAAACCTATCCACACTAATGCAGCAGAACAGCGCTTTTTCAGCGTAACTGATTCCCCAGTAATTAATTTGTTCGGCCTCCATCTGATCAAATGGAAATCCTGTCCTCCAGCCCAAGGATTACAACTTCCGCTCTGACATCTCCCTTAATTGCCTAATAGCATTGCAGCGTGAATTCTGCCTACATTAAAACACTTCCACATTAAGCGGCCTGATTGGAAATGTGATGACAACACCATATCAACAAATTACAGCGCACCGCTTTCTTTCGCAAATGGCCACAGAAGCGGCACTTGTACTCTCCCAGATTTTAATACCGACAATTACAGCCAATTTGTGCGGAATTACAAGACAGACCTGCAGCAGAACAATCCTCCTGTGACACGCACACACACACACACACACACACACACTACTAACATGAAGGAAGAGTGCAGAAGTTATTAATCTATTATAAACAGCGTGTGGTCGCATGTTTCAACAAGTTTTACATCAATCCAACATGGACAGAAAGTTATTATAGAACTATAGGAAGTTACTGAGAGGAAATGATACGAAGGTGAAATAAACAAACAAATCTGTGGGAACAAATGTGCAAAAAATGGAGGAAACACTGCAGCACTAACTGATCATCTGCACAGTGTCTAAATCTGAATTTCTCCAGGATGAAGCTTCTTTAACTCTCTGAAGGTTACAGGCCTGTAAAATCTCAGGCCTGTTTATGACACCAATAAAATTGCAAGTCAACAGACATTCACACCTTTATGGACAATTTAGAGTCACCAATTAACCGGCACGTCTTTGGACTGTGGCCTAGCCGGGATTCGAACCTGCAACCCTCTTGCTGTGCAGCACAACAACAAGAGAACCAACCACACCGAGTTCAGCTACACAGCATGTTGACGACTGAAGCTCCATCATCCGGTCCAGCGTTTATACTGTCCGGTTATTAATGGTAAATAAAGAAGAATTTTCCCATGAGGCCATGCGATGCTCGCAAACCTTGGCAGAAACAGCCGTGGTTGCTTGGCGACCACATAAGCACCTCCACGAGCGGCGATCCTCGGTCGGAGCTTGGGTTGATATTCAGATGAAGCCGTGATGCCGGTGTCACAGGTGCGACGCTGCTTTCATTCACCAGCCTCCGAGCTCGTCTCAGCCAATCAGAGCCGAGAGGCGCCCACCCTCCGCACGGCTCCCCTCCGCCCAGACACGGCTCTAATTGGCTGATGCGCAAATCAATTTCCCCCAATCCGCTACTCTCTCTGAATAAATACTTGTTGGAAATCTGCCCTCCCACTGATATCTATGTAATGCTCGGCGTAGTGTCATTCACTGATCACACACAGGGGCTGCATTTAAGCCTTGGAGAGCTTGGAGGGGGAAGAGGCAGAGGCTGAGGCTGATGCAGCTTTAAAGGCAGGAAAAATCAGAAAACACCCCAAAAACTGTCACCATGAGCATGAACTACGCGTCAGCGGCGCCCACGCAGAGGTCCACGTCTTTTTTCATTGAGGACATCTTATTGCACAAACCCAAGCCGCTCAGAGAGGTCATCCCCTCGCCGTTCTGCAGCACTCTGGCCTCCCGGATGCCCATCCTCGAGTACGGATACCCGCTGATGCCGACCCCGATACTGGCGCCGCATCCGCACCATCCTCTGCACAAGCCGGAGCATCACCAGTACTTCTTCACATCTGGTAAGCAGAGACGGTCTGCAGGCCTCCAGGAAACTTCTGACAGACAAACAGAGAGAAAAACTATGAAGTCTGAATTTGGAAAAGTCATAACCACTTATTTTTGATTATTTAAATTGGAAAACATTGTCAGTATTTAATAATCTCTGGATTAAAATAACTGAATGTATTACATGGATGATATAACAGATCACCTGCAGTGATGCAAACTGAAATAATAAAGTTAAATGAAGGGCATCACAAGAAATAACAATAATCACTCCTCCGTCTCTCTAAATCTATTATATTTTATTATTTTTACTTCATGCATGTCCAACTTAAAAAAAAAAAAAAAACATTTATTGCTGCTCAAATTATTCTGTAAAAACTAAAAATCAAACTAGGACTCACCAACCGCCTGTTGATTCGTTAATAGTGAACTTATTTCATATTTTAAGAGCTTCGATATGTTTAAATTTCACCCCCCTCTCTCGTCCTCACCTGCAGGGATGCAGATGCCGGCTCTCTTCCAGCATCACGCAGAGTTGCCGGGGAAGCACTGCAGACGCCGGAAGGCCCGGACGGTTTTCTCCGACTCGCAGCTGTCCGGCCTGGAGAAGAGGTTTGAAATCCAGCGGTACCTGTCCACACCGGAGAGAGTGGAGCTGGCCACGGCGCTCAGTCTGTCCGAGACACAGGTGAGTACACACCTATGCACCTACACAAACACACACCACATTGTGCAGGTGTGTGCTCCTGGATGTGGTTCTTTACTTTTTATTTGCAGCCCAAAGAAGAGTGGAAAAAAAAAATAGTAAATCGATATTAAAAATGATATTTAAATCTGGCTATTCAGTAATAGATAAAATATATACAGAATAATAAAGTATAATCTTATAATGCACAAGTTAAAAAAAAATACATTAATTTTAGAAGTAAATATGAAGCAAATTTAATATTTTTTAAATTAAAATAACCCATAAAAAAATCAAATAAAAATGGCTTCATATTGATTTTTTATTTCTTCAGATTACACGTCAATAAGAGATCTTTTGTGACTCACCTTTCTCCGCCTCCTGCAGGTAAAAACGTGGTTTCAGAACCGGCGGATGAAGCACAAGAAGCAGCTGAGGAAAGCGCAGGACGAGCGGAAGACGCCCGGAGGAGGCGAGCTGGAGCGATCCGCGGACAACTCGAGTGAGAGCGAACTGAACGAGAAGAGCGGCGAGGAGCTGAAGCTGGACCGGCTGGAGCCGGACTCGTACATGCTGGAGGAAAACGACGACGACGACGACGACGATGATGATGTGGATATCGAGGATGACATTTGCTCCCCGGATCATCTACTATAGTAGGCTGCAAGAGTTGTTTTCTAAAGCAGCGGCGCTGTAAATATTCTGTACAGACTCTTTGCCTCACATTACAAATATATAAGTTACTGTTAAAAATAATGAGGGTGGTTTAATATTTATTCAAACATGCAAAATGGGCCCATTGATTTTTTTACACTTGCCTCTATGTATATGACAATATATCACGCTATTATTATTACTACTACTATCATTATAATTATTGTTATTACCCTGATATTATGACTTAAAGTCATTTGTTTAATTAAAAATGTCATATTTCTTTAATTTCAGACGTAAATCTGTAAATATGATAAATAACCAATGGAACAGCTCTTTGCTCTGTAACATGGACGCGTCATGCTACCCCATCCTTTTGCACTTTTATCCTACATTTCCCATAATTCTCTTTTTTTATCGTTATAATATTTTGTTTTTCATTTTGTCCACTTCTTATAATATTTGATTTGCAGTTTGTGCATAATTGTTGCATGTTTTTTTGTTTTTTTTTTGTAAATCAAGTTGCGCTTCAGTGACTTGCATTTCTATTTTTTGTCTGTAAATATATATATAGTATATAAATAATGGATCGGTTCTCGGCTCTGTTTGTTCCGTCCCATTTGTCTGTGTGGAAGATAAATCTTCATACCTCAGACGAGCGTTAATGATCTCAAACTGCACGCGGTGTTTCTACGTGCGTGTGATCCTGGTATGACGGTCAGGTGTTCAAGTGAGTTCAAACGGCTCTTTCCTCAGTTGTTGTAAGCGCTTTCATTAGGAAGCAGCCTCCACAGCGTGGAGCTCGGTGCATGAATGCGAGGCTGCTTGCTCTCTGCTGGGTTCCCTGCACGGTGGGGTCTGGAACCCGCGGTGCTTTAAGCCAACAAACAGGAGAGCAAAAGACAGACAGCAAGACGTTACAAATAGCCAGCAGCTGCTAAACGTTTGCAGCAGCCTGTGAAAAAAGACGATTTAACCGAGTCCCTCTATCAGGATGTTTCTAGTGAAATTCTGCTTGGTTGAGAATGGAGAATTTTTTTATGATCTGATATGAAAAAATGTGACCACAACAATCTGATTTTTCTAATATTTCTGTGTTTGCACGCTGTGGATCATGCATGCAGGTCTTTCACAGAGGTAAAGGCTTGATGGATGCAATTTGATGTTTCAAATTTCAATTTCAAACAAACGTTCTCGCTGCAGAGCTGTCGGACGTCTCCACTTCTGTTTCTGCAAATGTGAAAAACATTTAAAATTCTAAGTGAGATCAGCAGCTTCTTATTTTTTATTAAAATGTTTCTTTGTTATTTATTTTGAGTCACTGCGGCAAACACCACTGTTACTAAATTAATATGAACTATGAGTATTTAATATGCCATGAAATAAAAAATATGCTGAAAATGTATTTTTTGAATCACCTATTTGTGGCAACAGAAATCTTTAAAATATTGCAGAGACGAGCACATCTTTATTAAACATTTAAATCTTTATGAGCAGTGTTCGTGGAAATAAAACAAAACAACAACAACAAAAAAATCATAATTTTCAGCAGATTATTGTTTTATGATCAGACAACATCGTGAAGAAACAGGCTTATTATTTCTCCTGGTGTGTTCAGCATTTGGAGCTCGGCGGTGGATGTGATTAAAATGTCTGTGCTACGATCTCTGATTGAAACAATCTTTAAATAATTTTGATCAACAGATGTCCGCTTATTGACGAACATAAAATCCACTTTGCTCCACCTGAGTGTGTGTGTTGTGTGTGTGTGTGTGTGTGTGTTCTCTGGTCCGTGGATAAAACAAAGCAGGTGTACGAGAAAAGAGCTGTCCTCCTGTCAGGGTTAGAGCTAACTATTTATTGTCCATTTATTATAAACATCGCAGGCTTGGAGGGTAATTATTAATTTGATAACTCTTTCTGAGACGTGTAAGAGCCACACACATTTTTTAGCTCTTACTACATGTATTAAAGTGTTTTTGTGCTTCATTCTGAGTGTGCCATCCTTTCCTGCCTTTTGAAAAGCAATTTATGTCATCATCAAAATGTGATTCTGATTAACAGGCAGCCGGGGAGGAAAAAAAAACCCTATGTGGAGAACAGGCCATGCAGAAGGTGATCAATTAAAAGATTAAGCGTTTTGCAACACATGGACGCATCTGCATTTGGGCCTAATAGCAGGGCCATCAGCTCATTTTCAGGAAGCCTGCCGCCTACTGAAAGCGTGCTTCTCACATCAAAGCGTCCACGTCTGCCATAGCTTCCCAATGGGCAGAAAGGGATGCTAATTTGGCCCCCTTCATGTATGGCGGTGAAAGACTCCTTCAATTAACTGGATTTCAATGGCAAAAAACGAGTAGGTGGGACCTAAAAAAGATGCAAAGAGACTCGGCCTGGATAGGCAGGGATTCTCATTAAATTAAAAAGGCCTCTGTCATTTGTTTCCAACCGCGCATCTGAGGACTTAACACTAAAAACACAGAGCTTCAAAGAGCCCACGATGGGTTAAATAGAGACTATAATCTAATTAAAATATTGCACAGAGGTAAATCGTGCTTTGATAATGATCTGAGGGTTCAATTAGTAAAATGAGCTGCTTGAGAGTGTTTTGCGTTGAGGGGAGGGGGTTCTACTGAGAACATGGCTGCAAAACGTGGGACTACGACTCAAATCAAAGATACAGAGACAGACCTGACACAGAGTGTGTGGATCAGTTTAACCAGGTCTGTCATGATGATGAAATGAGCTGATCGCGTGGCTTAAATATCAATAACTCGTCTGTTCCATAATAAAATAGCCTGTGGGAATTAAGCAGTGGTCGTATTGGTTGTATTGTAGATGACTGCTCAGTATTCACTTCACAGTATCGCTGTTGACGTATCAGGACCACTTAAATTTATTAAGGCTTCGGTGACGTTCATCTCTTCTTTAGCAATAACACACAGAGACCCTGTTTAATGTCTACTGAGCAGGCATGTGCATACAGTGATGTGTGATCATAGCAAACAATAATATCAGGTGTAAGTGCAACTGCTAAAAAATGCAATGCACCAATTCTACATTTCTAACGGTTCAGGATAAAAATAATGGTAATGTGTGTGTGTGAGTGTGTGTACATGTATCATAACAGGGAAGGTCTGACTTCATATTAGCACATTGAACTGAATAGACGAGGCGTGTTTGTGCCACAGGCTGTACATGTAGAAGCATGCTGCTCATCTTTATCCACCTGTTGCCTCTGCATACTCTTCGTTTTCACTGACATGCAGCATTTAACTACCTGTTCAGCCCACCTTGGATATGCAGAGACTTCAGTTATGGTCAATTTTGTGATTTGTTCAGACTGTCTTATATGTTTCGACTGGTTTCCTCCAGTAATGTATATGGAGAATATTCAAAAACTGCTGTTTCCTTTATAAAGTACACCTCAGGATCTCATTTTTTCTAACGTGTTGCGATGGCGTTAATGAGCCTTCACTCATCCTTCATCCACTCAGATTTGTTTTTCTAATCTGCCAAAATGTGTCAGATTGGAAATAAGAAGAAGTGTGTTTTTTGAACTGCCATGTTTCTACATTAGCACAGAACGGACAAACCAAATACTGGCTCTAGACAGGCGACAGGTGAGGCGAGGGGTATTGAGCTGGTTGCACTCTGCAGCTTCACCACAAGATGCCACTAAATCCTCTTAAGACATAAAGAGGAACAAGAAACCACTGTACAGTGCATAAACTGTGCAAGTGCAACATTAGCTACCGTGCTATAATCATACTAGTTCACTGAGCAGCCAGCATGAGGAAATCAAACTGTAAAAGTGCTCACAGACAAATATCTCTACAAGACGTAACACAGTGTCATCATGACATAAACTGTGACAAAAACTACTGAAGATAACATCAATATAAGGGAACAATGTAAGCTATTATATCCATACATATCATATTAATTGATACAGTTACCTTGGACAAACTGTAAAACCATGTTTACTTCTTGCAGAATACATGTACATTTATTGTGAGGAGGGGAATGTTCTATCATCGCTCTTTCAGTCTGTTCATTGTCTACAATAACCAGAAACTTTGAAAGCTTCGGGTCTGCATGTGCTGAGAGAACAGCAGCCTCTGTCTTTGCAGTATAGCCATCCAGCTAATTTCATGTCCGATCTAACCCAGAGACACACGCTGTTTAAAGTCTCTTAGAGTCTCTTCTCAGACTCTCTTATCTTTGGTTATCTTTTGGTGATTCTTTCCAAAATAACGTGTTAAGTGCACGTGTGAGTGATTTCTTAATTTCTTGAAGGCCTGGTAAATGTAATGAAGCAGCATGTGTTCTGTTCAGATGAGCGATACCTTCCCTCAGACAGCATGCACTTTTCGGAGGACAGCCACTGCCTTCTTTTCTTCTTCATGCCGTCTCCTGAGGACTTCCAGTGAGACCGGCTCGGACATGTCCAGCTCCTCCAAGTATGGAGCGTGCTCAGTGAAGCCTTCGGACTGGTGTTTCTGTCTCTGTTTTGACTGAGGCTGTACAGGAGGTTTGACTATCGTCTTGGCGTATTCCAAGGCCTAAGATTGAAAGAAAGAGAATATTAAATATACATACAGTAAATGTTGTGTATAATTCTCCATCGCTCACTACAAGAACATTTCAAAATATTATAAAATTCACATTACGCCTTAGCAGCTGATTCACTAAATAAGCAGTACGTTTCTCAAGTTGGAAAACCAGAACAGGGCACAACAAGATTACGTAATTTAAAAAAGAGGCGGTCAAACCGGTGAATTCATGTGAGGAATCATATCTGCGTGGAGCGATCATGGATGTATGATGCAGGCGTGGCAGCGATGAGGAGACTGTTAATGCGATACTTCAAATAAACATCAACAAGTAAGAGGGGAACTGACTGAATCATCGTGTCCACTCAATAAGCCAATGAAAAATTTGCACGCTGTGCCTTATGAGATTTTGTAGATTTTTATTGTTCTGCACGCTCTCTGCCTTTGCAGCACACCTTTCTGCAGCAGTATAACAGCTCACTTATTCTCAATTATTGTAATCTGTGTGCTATTATCCAGTATTCATAAACAGTATTTTACCGTAATCAATCACCATGTTTGCTTGTGAGACCACTTACTGAGGATAAAACAATGTTTAGTGAACAGCTGTAAAGGACAGGTCCCAGGTTGGTACCATATAGTCTCCCTAAAGTCATACACTCTTTCTTTATCATCTGATTTAATGTATTTATTTATATATATATGTGAAAAAAGCAACATGTGGTAGAGTTCACACACACATACAAACACACACACACACCTTCATCCTGGGAACTTTCTTGTCATTGCCTTCCGGGTCCTTGGCCAGTAGAAAGGGTATCCTACTTATCTTTTTGTTCTGCTCGCGGATCACATTTGAATACAGCCTCTGTCGTTTCATTTTCTCAGCATGATGACGGTGAAAGAGCGAGAGAGAGAGAGAAACAGATTATAAAAGGGGGTTTAATTAACTGAGCCATTTCTCCCTTAAGGCCCTTCTCTTTGTGTATCCCATTGGCAGAGCCTCTCCACGCAGCCCAAAAAAACTCAAACACAGCGAGCCATTCAGCGGGCCTATCAACATTTACACATATCATTCACTAATAGGCTTGGCCCTGGAGATGCACGGGGGCTCAATCAAGTGTAAATTGGCCAAACATGCTCACTTTTTACAACTGGGGATTAACAAAAGATATATCAAAGCACAAAGAGCACTTAACTTATTAGGGGTACTCTCTTTGCTTTGTAAATGGAATTTTATCTGTGGAACAGCATATGAGCATTTAAATGATGAACTCAGACAATCGGGAGACGGTCAGTGGACACACAATGACACTAGTGGACATCAGTGTTTAGAGACAACAGACAGACTGGAAGACAGCTAATCATGTTTGTCCACGTTTTGTCTCGGTGTGAGTCACATCTTATAGCTGTTATCACCAAACAGCAAATGAATATAACAGTCTGATATGCTGGACAGTCTTTGTGCTTCTGTATCATCTTCTGTTTCTTGGATAGAAATAGAGGCTCTCAAACATAGAAAGCAGAGACATGTGGACACTACATATTGTAGTCTACAGTTTAGTATTTCTGTCTCATATTCATGAAAAGCTCTCATAAGACGGATAAATGCGTGTAAATAAATATACCAGACTCTCTGCCCAATAGGAACTAAGAGAGACTCCACGTCTGGTATTCTCTCTCAGTCAATACTGCAGTTTGTTTTAGCTTTCTGTTCTTTCTGTTTGAGTTTTTACTGGATGTTTAGGATCCCAGTGTGGAGTAACAAAAAGAAAAATATGATACCACCTGCCAAAAAACAGAATAACCTTAACTGTATTCACAAATTAGTCCACAAAACATCCACAGTTCAGAGCCATGTGGCTGAAAATCACAGGTGTCATACAACATCTCCATCTATCAGAGCAGCTTCTGGATAAATGAACACACCTGACACAAACTGGTGAGTCGGACGTTGCAGGTCAGTACTTACTGTCTTTTCAATGGCTTTGTAGTCAGGGCCCAGGCCTCGCAGGTTTATATCTGACCTCAGCTGCTTGTAGTCTTTAAGACTGTATGCCTGAGAGAAACAGAGACGCGTACACACATTTGAATGGTTTGGATATTAATTATACTGTTGCTGTTCTTCTGTGTTGTATTTCACGCCAATCAAACCTTTGAATTGAAGTGAAAGAGAGACCGAAGTTTTGAAAGTTGACAATCGATGGCCATCAGACATCAAGTGACACTTTTAATTTGCAGACTTTTGTTGAACTCGGCTCCATTTCTTTTGATGGCTGTCAAAGTGACATCGAGTGCAATTTTGATCCATTTCAATGTCTCTCATCGGGTTCAAATGGTGCATTGAAAAAAAGCTAATAATGCATCAAATGACAGACGAATGCCTGACGGACGACATGGCGAGACAGAGCCTCAATGTGAGTGACACTGTCTTCATCCTTCCTGTTCAGTAACTCACAAAAACAAACACTGATAATTCAAACGTTATAGTGGAGTGGACTCCGCTGCACTACAAGTGTTGGAAAGTGCTCCATAATTTAATGAAGATTTTCAGACTCCCAGCAGCTCGTCGAGCAAAGGATAAACGCTCTGTGTTATAAACAGTGACTTGTCTACTCTTCCATATTTAGCTCATGAAATTTGACAATAAATACTGACCCACATACAGATGAGACTACTACATAATTACGCATTTTGGGTGAAGTATTCCTTTTTCTTTTCTCCATCTGCTCCTGAAAATTGACAACCATGTCATGCCTTCGCCATCAGAGGAAAAACAAATTACAGTTTGCAGAATGTTACTGAACGACGGACGTCAGAGAGGATTTAGAAGTGGACACACCCGATGTCAACTGAAAAACATACCGTGTATACCTGCACTACACTGGATGGATGAGGCACGTTACTGTATCCACAACTGCTGTATGGACATACTGCGTATGGAGAGGACATTCCTTGGGACAAAATCTGATCAAACGGGGCAGGCTGACCTTACATGCATCGGACATGATGAACCCTGATTCCATTTCATGCTCAGCTGCACACATGACACACAACCAGTGACTATTTTCATGTCTTTAGCCACACGAGTGACGTGGCTCCAGAGATGGTAATGCTGGTGTGTCAGTGGTGCAGTGGTCCCCAGATAATGTACGCACTGACACAGATGATCACCTGAGATTATGTATTTAGTGATCTTATTTCTTCTATATTCAAATGACAAATGAATTTTGTGTTTCCTATTTAGGCTCTGATGCAATATAGAAATACTTTTCTCAGCTACACTGTTGTTGAATAATACGGGTAAAGGCACAAAGAGATGTATTGTATACCCGTTTCTTTGCAGGTGCCGGTGATGGTGTGTGTGTGTGTGTGTGTGTGTGTGTGTGTGTGTGTGTGTGTGACCATGGCTGCTTGCAATCCACATGCTGCCCCAGACAAAAGGGAGCTAATCATTCCAGATTGTGCTGGCTGCTTTTCAGAAGGAGGATTTCAGTTTGCTTTAGCCGCTGGCCACGGACACAACGGGGTACCTTTCTTTCCAAGCCCTCTCCCCTCTCTCTCCCACTCCTAAGTCATGCTCATCTGCTTTCATGCCCAGGCACTGCAGCCAGACTGCTTTACAAATTGAGCCTGTAATCTTGTCAGACATGATGGCTAACATGGTGGGAGAGATGGGAGGTCAAAGGGTGGGGAGTGGTGAGCACCACAGGAGGACGATGCGAGGGCTCCGGCGTGGATACAACTCATAGCACTTAATCATACTTTCTAACCTTTCTCATGTCCGTTAGTTGTTAACTGATGATAATTATACAGTACTGTTGCCAACAAAATAACTGTAACAATAAATGATACACGCTGACCTCACCTCACCTTAAGAGGACCTGCGGCATCTGAGACATTAGAGATGTGAAAATGTTTGAAGTATCTAAGATTCATGAATACATTGACATGTTTATGTTTATGCAGTGTCGCTCGATCTTTGGCTAATCAACATGACTTTAATATGTTGGGAGACACAGCACAGGGAGGCAGAGATCAGCAGCGAGTGAAAAGATGCACCCATCATTTTGAATGCAAACATGTGGATATATTTCTGATTTTATAAAGTACAAGATGGAACAGGCAAGTCTGACTTTGAGGAGCCACGTTGGCTCTGCAGTATCTGAGGTCCTCAGATACTGGTGATGAAAAGATGCAACTTATAGAGTGTAGTCTGTTTTTTGAAATTCAGATTTATCTGACTGCTTGAATTAACTGATGAAAGAGGAGCCATGTGGAAGGTTGTTGTCAGGGTAGGAAAGTACATTTTTAAAACATCTACCAGCCGCTCAGAAAAACGTTCTAATTCACCAGCCTCTCAAAGTGTGAATCATTATTTTGTGTCCAGAATCTTCCAGCCACTTTGTGACTGACTCGTGAGGCTAGTGAATATCCACACCTGTAATGTCCACGCAGCTACCTTGGTAAAGGCAGGATGGCTGTCAGTTTCTACTCAGGCGCCACCTGCAGAACTCAGCCTGACAAACCAAAGGAGGGAGGAAAAAAAACAACAACAGCCAAATCATTAAATGCAAATGGGCATCTTTAGTGGCCCTGCGCCTCGCAGACTCTCTCCCTTTTAATCACCTTATCCTCTAACACATCTTCAAATGGCTTTTCAGAGCCAGTGGTTTATATAGTCATCATCTTATAGCAATTAAGTGTATCTTAGTGGAGCTAGACAATTAACCTGATGTTTTGTGCCCTTAGTCACCAGAACACTCCTGCTGGATTAAGCAGTCCCTGCATGGAGACAGCTGAGGGGATTATTTGGGACTTCAAAGGGGCATTTATTTGTGTAACCTCTCGTGTACGTGGGGATTAAAGGGGAATGCCACTCAATTGAAGAATTCATGTGTCACTTTTGTTAGCTGAAACTGCATAATGAGCTTTTCTTCCTTTATTTTTCTAACTTGAATGCCGTGATTCAGTAAGTGCTGAGTGGGTTTTGTGGCGCGTGAGCTGTGTTAAAAACACAGTTTAAAAATGCATGACACAACGACAACAACAAATACTCAGATTAGATGGCAGACACACGGACATACAATGATAAACTGATACATTCAGTGTCCCTCCACTAACCTTGTAGGTGACTCTCGTCCTCAGCTGCTTCTGTTTCTCCATCTGAACCAGGTAACCGTCGGAGCTGCTTCTGTGGATGGAGGCAGCGTTCACGGTCTGACCGGGGCTTAGCTCGTCCTCTGTGCCCGTCATTGGCTTTCCTATTGGGGGCAGAACTGTGTAGGAGCCTGAAGCCAGTGAGGACGTGGTGGTGGGCGTCCTGAGGAAGTTTTCTTGAAATTGAACCTCATTGGAGGGATCCCATGATGACAGATCACTGGACAAAACAATCATTATTATTCATATTATGTTATTCATATTAGTGCTTGTGCTGTCATTTGTCATCATTTCACTGTGTTATTGTTGCTGTAGTGCAGTGATACTCAACCTAAGGCCTGTGGGCCAAATCTGGCCCAAACAAAGTCCCTAATTCACGATGAAAATAAACTGATTCACCTTTGCCACTGTTCAGGGCTGCTCTCCAGGTTTTGCTGGTGAAGTTGTGCATTTAGCACTTTCTGAGGCATCTGGGAGTATTTTCCTGGATTTGTTTGTATATACCCAGGAGACAATGCAAGATCAACATCAGAGGCAGGGGTCCAATGAGGATGACCATGAAGAGTCGCTACGTTGATGAGCGCATCCTGCGTCTTCTGCTGGAGCAGTGGAAGGAGGGAGGCGTCGAGGTTGATGTTGAGGTGGAAGGTGGGGGCCAAAGGCTGCGATGGAGTCGTCTTCTGAGGTTTTGGTGGAATTACGCCGGCTGGTCTTGCTAATGGAGAGCTCAGACAGTCTACCCGCTCAGCTCCTATCCCCGGGATGGGGGGCTTCTGCTGTTGAGGGGGGGTGGGGTATTTCCGCTGGGCTTTCTTTCCTTTGCTGATTTGGGCAACCTGGGGTTAGAGTAGGATTAACAGTTTGGGGATAAAATTATTTTTTAATTGATGTAGCATGTCAAAGCATAGAAATTGTTTGTTATATAACTCAAACTCATTTTGCCGTTGTCAGATCAAAGACTTCTGCATGAACATTTACATCCGTAACTCCTCTGCATTTCTGTGATATATGCTAACTTTTAAAGTATAGCTTGGCCTATTTCTGAAGGTGCTGTGGAGCACCAAGCATCAACTCTAAATCTGTCCATTTACACCACAAAAACAACAACACGCAAACATGAACTCTTAAAAAAAGAGGCACAATTCTTCCCCGAGTGTAAGAAGGGCTGGCGCTCTTCTTTGCATGATCTCACCAAATTATTTAGCAGGAGGTCTATGAGCCGGTGTCTCATGCATCCAATGCCGCTGATTTAGCAAACACCAGCTTTGCCTGTTCCAGTGGGAAAATATTCATGCTCCTCTGCTTGGCAGCGTTAAGGTGGCTGCTCAAGTGCTCAAAATAATAATGCTCCTCCAATCCTCCCGTCTTTTTTCACTCCGACTCCTCTTTTTATTTTATTTTTTAAAAAATCATCCTGGCGCGACAATGGCATCAGTGATTGTGTCCACGTTCCCTGAAGGAAATTTAAATTCAGGGCGGTGGTGTCCTTTTTGGAGCAGCAGCTAGGTGACTGTGGAAGTTCAGCTAGATTTTTTACTAGATTTTCAGGCTGTTGCAGTGCAAAAAGAACAGGAGGGTCCTACCTTCCTGTTCAACTGCTGTGTTTTCTGGAGCCACCTCAGCTTGGGGTCTGAACTGTCCTCTTGACTCTCTGTGCTCGCCGTCTCCTTCAGAGTTTCATGCACCTTTAGACAGACAGAAGAAAAAGCAACACGCTGATACAGAACAATGTTTTTCTCTCCATACACTTGAAGTGTCACCTTTACTAAATCCCATTAAACCCTACAAAGCTGCACCTACTCAGCTGTATAAAATACTGCATCAGTTTCTATCAACGCCTGTCTCCTTCGACCTACATCGTATTCATATCAATTCACTGTTTCAGTTGTTCCTAATGTACCAGTTTGTGGCATGGAAATATGTTCTGTTAATGCTGTAATGAAAATCATTTAGTCAACTTCAGGACTCCCCTCAGCGGCAGAGGACCGTCTGAGTGGATCGATGATATTGACAGGCTGAAGACTTTTTCACTGAATGCCACTAATTCTGTGAGCTTGAATAGGTGAAGGTCAAAAGGAGTGAGTGGATCCAGTTGTAACACATCCGTCAATAAGTGTGTTTGTGATTGCATCTAATAGGCTGGGGGGGGAATGAAATTTCAGAGCACTGTTGGACAGACTGCTGTTTCAGTATGTAAGCTGTATGTATGGTTCTTTGTGTAAATGTAATTAACTGAACTGAAAATCTGTCGAAATGATAAAGACACTTCCAGACATTTGGGTTTCAGATGATCAATCAGGTGTCAGTGACTACTGTATGTCCAGCAGTGTACACACTCACACACTCACGCAAACACTTTGTGCCTCTCACCTTTACCCATTCCCCCTGCCATCGCCTTTTGTCACCCATTATAAACATCCCAATCAGTTGGAGAAAATGATCATGGCTGTATTGCATTTTGAGCACGGTAAGCTGCGTAATATCTTTTCTGCTAAATTGGGAGGCCCGTAATTGCTTCTCTGCGAGACGATGTAACAACAAAGTCTGGCAATTGCAGCTAGCTGTATTACCTCCTGTACCCGGGAAACATCTGCTTTTCCCAATGAAGACTTCAAAGGATCTGTGGATCTTGAATTGCATTTAGCTGCTATTGTGGCCGGCCCAGGTAATCTTGATTAGGTGTTTAGACTGAGGCAGGGTATACAGTGGCAGAGAGCTCCCCAGAGCTTTGGACTAAAGCTATTAAAAGATTGTACATTATGTTCCCCGGGCTTTGAAGTGAGGGCCTGCAAGAGGAGAAGGGACTCTAAGGGGTGAGTGCAATAGCAGAAGATTGATCTGCTACTTCTGTCTTTATCAAAGGAGGCCCAAGCCTCGATGAAGCCAATCATTGCTACCGCCACTCTGCCACTTGGCTGGGCTAAACATTTGCTGCATTAGGAAATTGTGTACATTTAATAACATTTCTAATTATCACAAGTTGCCTTCAGATGGCAGTTCTCTTCAAAAGACCAAATGGGGGATTTTAAAAAAGGGCCCAGTAACAACTGGCTTGTCTGAACTCATATTGATTTGTGAAACTGATGCCGTTTGTACATGGAGTGTTGCTATCTTTCGCGAGACGAGAAGGCTGGGAGGAAGCAGAACAAGTGGTTTGATAAAAGATGTGTGCTTATCCTGATTCTGAAAAGTTGTTTTTGTTTTTTTAAACGTCTCTCTCGCTTAACTTTAATATTACATTTTCCATAAGTCGCATCCTAAAGGTGGAAGATAACAAAATTCTCCTATGTTACTTCTTTGATCTTCAATGTTTCATTTAGAGTAGGACAGAGAAGAAAACTCCAGTCTGACAGAGAAACATCAGCAGATGACGTCTGTCTTAATAACGTAGACTCAATAGAAGTTAGTAGTTGTGTTTTTAATTTAAGTCTGCTCATGTTCACACGTCAGCAAATCAAGAACGAGCTGCCCAAATTCAGATAAATCTCATTAATTAATTCTGTTCTGGGGTGTCCCTGTCAGCACTGCAGTTTTTACATTATTTTTATGAGCCTGTTTATTAAATTATAGTTTAAAATTTAAGTTGCTTTAATCTTTATTGACACGTTTTACAGTTTTCGTAACACACCCGGTTCACAGATTAATCCTACGGTGAAACAAGAAATAGACGACATGCAAATTGGTGCCCCCTTCTTTTATGCCCTATATCCCCCATTAAGTGAGACACGTCTTTGGGGAGACGGGGCAATTGAAAACTAATAAGCGAATTCAGAGGGAAAATGACAAAACACAAGGGTTCAGGAGAGGGAAAGGCTCTGGCTCTGTTTACCATTGCACAAAGCTAACGGCTCTTGACTATGTAAATGGTGATGATATGAGACATTGTAGAGGGCTGGGGCTCAGATGGGTGAACAAGGTTGGGGGTATTATAGCCAGCAAACAGTCTTGTGGCCCGACAAATGGGGAATGCGGGCCATCCCGACCAATTATGCCACTGTGCCAGGTGCAGGGATGTCTAAGAGCCTATTGGTAACCGTGCGTCTCTGATGTTCTTGTTGTACACATCAACTCATAATAAGCACTGCATAGCCAGACATGGCTCTTTTCATATGGTGGAGGAGGAGAGGGCAGATGAAAACAGCTATGCTCCTCTGCCAAATTAATTTTCCAGACTGGGTCAGAGCATACATCATATTCTCTTAGTTGTTGTCTGAGATGACAATAAAGGGCATATGGATAGCAATAATGTTACTAACTGAGCGTAAGCTCGCCCGGTGCATAAGAAAAAAAAATGGAATGAAGAAGCGAACAATCTTGGCCTATATTGTGCTCACGAGGAAAAACATATTCATGCAACTGATCATTAACAATGTGTCCAAGATTATAATAAGCGTTCAAGGGAACACTTTTACTTTTATGATCACCTGAGAGCACGGCTGCTTCACATTTTTTAAACATCTAAATACCAGATTCAACAGACGGAATTAATCTGTCCATCACTAAACAATGACCTGTAAGGCCATGTCACCAAGCAGACCAGAAAGTGTCAAAACTAATATTATCTCCAGTATTTCCTGCAGTCTGCCCCCAGTCAAACCTCATCTTAAAGTCATGTCAGTGCAACAATAGCTCACTGTCCAGAAAACATTATCAGTGCTAGTGCAGCTCCTGGTGTCTGTTTCTGTAACTGCAACCTGCTTCAAGAGAGAGCTGTCTGAGAGTGTGTTGTTAGAGATTATATTCTCGTTCTGTGATTGTAACCATTAACGGATGCTATTTCTTCATTTTATACACACCTTGTTCACATTATGAGGCACGTCCTGCTTCAGTGCATGCACCGCCGCATAGGAGCCACATTTGGACGTGTTGCGCCCCAGGGTTATTTTGTTGCGTTCCACAATGTCCTCTGTGAGTCTTTCTGTCTTATTGTTGGATAAAACCTTTGGACTCGACAATGTGGATGTGCTCATGTGCTGTGTCTCACTGGGTCCTCCTCGTGGGTGTCTCAGTTCTTGCTGATAGGAGGTCTTATATTCTTCTTCCTCTGTCAGCTCAGGAGATCTGCTGATATATTTTTCACACTTCTTCTTCACTCCCCTCTGTGAAATGTTGTCGGTCTCTCTGGATGGCCTTGAAAGGTCGACCTCTGGTGATCGAAGTTTTAAAACCTGGTTGTGACAGTGGGGAGATGTTATGGAGCTATCCTGACCGTCTTGTGGGTGAAGGTGGTATGGCTGGTCAGAGTGATCGTCAGCCGTGTGAGGAGTCACCACAGCAGCTGGACCCGTGTCGACAATGTATCTGTATCCTCCTTTCATTACCAGTGCCAGCCTGTCACCGCAGGCCTGACTGGACGTCTCTTTAGGGACTTGGTAATATTCCTTGACAGAAATCTGCGGACTCTCATTGAAGCGGCCAGCTCCCTTCAGGTTGGTCCTCCAGTTTGGGTCATAGCGCAGGTCAGAATAAGCGTCATCAGAGAGCAGCTGGCTGATAAAAGTTAAAGAAAGACAATAAAGTTCAATACAACAAGCCCGAGATTAATATTTACAAAAGCAAGTTATAACTGGAGATAAGAACAAACTAAATCATCAAAGAATACATCCATACATGCAGAGCCTTCATCAAATTATTAGTAATTGATTTAATTGTTAGTACGCGGTGTTATTAATGAGATTTCCATATTCAAAGGAGGTTTTACAAACATGTGAATGCCATCTATGCCTGTAGTGAGAGGTCAAAGGAACAAGAGGCATTACACCATTATTAGAATGATGATGTCCTCAAACAAAGAGAGCGAGGCCTTATCAGAGACTTCTGAAATTGAAACAGATGAGGGGGATTATGAGCCTGTATTTACAGATAATTTTCGTATTTTCACCTCCAGGCTCACTAATGAGAGCGTATTTGAGAGCTACTAGCGGGGGAATGGTTCACAAACGGCAATTTTCAGCTTATGAAATGGCTTGAAAATTGCAGGCTAAAATGCTCTTTCTGATGGTGATGAAAAGATCTCATTAAAATAAATAGCAGAGAGCCTCTTTGTTGTGCTTACTGGGAGGACGAGGGGAGCCTAATTCTCCTGCCGTGATGCTGTGTGTCAGGAGGGGGGGAGGGTTGCCTAGGTGTAGGGCCCTTCACTTCGATGAGGCCAAAAGGGTAAGGGATGTCTCTCTAATGACTCAGACTCAAACAAGTTGGAGAATGCATTATAGACAACATGCAGCTGGGCATGATGCTTCCAACACTGGCAAAACACCACAGCCTATTATTTCTTGGCCAAGATACAGACACCTAAATACAAAAGCCAGCGGAATATTGTGACAAACACTGAATAGGAAAACAGAAAAAAGCTGGTCACACAAGACGATGCTCAAATATCCTTTTTGCAATATTTGGAGACAGATAGGTGTAAAATATAGTGAGGAGGGATGAATGGAGTTGCTTAAATAGGAATCTTTTGCTTGAATGAGGAATGCCCATTGGGTTTGTAAACTATGCAATGGTGGTGTGTGAAAAGGATTACCCGCTTTGAGGAGGCAGCAGAGAGGACTATGAGAACATGATGATGGGAATGGGCCCGCGCACGCTGGCTTGGCTCTGTGAAATGGAGCCTTTTGTGAGAATATGTCATGGTCATTTTCCTCTGAAACAATGTACTTTAGAAGCGGACCCACACTTGGTGGGCATCGATCTGTGCAGGTTAATGGCAGGAAAACTGAGAATGGACAATGGCCCTTTTTCTATTTTGGGGGGAAAATGACTATCTCTCAGTGTCTGAAGGAAAGAGAGATGGAAACAACAGTACGAGTCGACAAGAGTGCAAAAACAGATGCGGTGTTGTTCCCCGCCTTAGATGCCTACCTCTGCTCCATCAAAAGAGAGAAAGACGGATCTCCTTTACAGCAACAATGATCCCTGTTAATGGACCACGAGTGACCACTTATTGTGATCCACCCAAACTAAACAAAAATCTAATTTCCCTCAAATGAAAGCCATTATTCTGGAAGCACATGAATTAGGCTGTTCTCACTACAATGTACCATCAGTGCCTGCATCTCATTAAATAACTGACACCATTGCATTGTTGAGTGATGAATGAAGGCTATTTATCTTTTATCATCCGTGTGCTGTTTAAAAGTAAAAGCTTTGATTGCTGCTGTGATTCTCCTCGTTGTATTTCATCTAAGCACCACTATTATCGGCTTAATTTTAATTAATTTGCCACAGTGAAAGTGACAGTTCAGTTCAATGGGCAAACTGAACAAGGTCGGACACGTTCTCATCCTGGTGAATTGCTTATATAATGCCACATGTTTATGGAATTACTGCGGTGCACAAGGCTACGATGGTTTTCACATCATCTATACTCCACTCGGCTCATTTTTCTTTTTTTTTCCACCAAGAAATAATGACTGCATGTTTTTAACAGTTGGAGATGAAAATCAGTTACTGCCATCTAATGGCCAAACTGCGTCACTCCATATCAGAATGAATCATGGGTGTCCTCGGGTCACTTAAAGGAGAGTTAGGTGATTTTCTTTATTTTAAGTAATCTGACATATCTAATAAAAATGTAGAACATCACCATCCTGTCTGTTTTATAAGCCTGAATTCGTGTTTGCTGACCTGGTTGAAGTTCTCACGTTTCCACGGTGATACAAAACTAGTTCAACAGGAAACACTACTGACCACATCCTGGGTGTGTGTGCCCTGATGTTATTTTGAACACCAGAATTCGACACACAAACAGAACTTGCGCACATTACCTCGTTCCTTCTCTTTCATCTGTTTGTGTGTCCACATATTCAGTCAGCGACACGGTGGGGTTCCTCTCAGCACGGAGGTGTGCTCCTACTTCTAGGCTGTCATAAACCTGAAGAGCTTCACTTTCATCATCATCATCTTCATCCTCTTCATCCCCGTGCTGTAAGCTGTCAGCTGTCATCTCCTTTTGGGGCAGTGTGTATTTGATTTGATCAATACACATTTGTAGCTGCTGTCTGTACGCTCTCTCCTGGGCCAAGCTCTCTGTGTCAGACTCCACTGAGTCCCACTGGTTGGCCAGAACCGCTTGTCTCGAGGAAGAATGGTTGTCATGCTCAGTCTTCAACACTTGACACATCTTTTCATGTTTGAGTCCTTTATCCATTTGTATGTTGTAGGTGAACCGTCTGTTTCATGAAGATGATCATCAAAGCGAGAACTTACAAACACTGCAACCGACAAACAAACAGGAGACACATGTTTTTGTCTGGATAGAGTGCAGGTTTAAGATATGAAGCATCAAAAAACTCCAGGAGAGAAAGAATATGTGCTTTCTCATCTTTAAATCAACCAGAAACAACCTAAGATCACAAATTTCAATTCAATAAGAAAGTGAACGCCTATAAGCACGAGAACACTGACAGTCTTTTATACAGTGTAATATTCAGGCACTGGTTGTACCTGTACTAACTTTGAGGCCGGACCACCATTAGGGGTCGCCAAAGCATCACAGAGGGATGAGGTGTAAGACAACTTCTCAACATTTGACATACATCTCAGCATTTCATTCATTTCTAAGAAGGAAAACTAAATCAAACTGCTGAATTATTATTGATATAAACATTTTAATCTCACAGGATGAGGGCACGGTGAAGACCTGAACACAAGCTATACTTACAGAGCCTTAACTCTCTGCTGAACAGCCTCGACCTGCATATGAAATATGTGTATACTGCATTGACAAACTTCCTGCATTCACTGTTTTGAATTCACTGTATAAAACCACGACTTGTGAGCGAGCTTGCGCGATACGAAGAACCTGAAACTTTTAAAAAGGAATTCAGCCATCATCCATTTTTATTATTTACATCTCAAAGCATCCTCACACACTTATTATTCCACTCAGACTGCCTGGTGTCTGAACAATCCAAACACTTGCTTTGGTCTGTAAACAGATTATATAGATCTTTTTCACAGCAGCCATTTTGACTTGAAATAGTTTGGGGTCAACTCTACTGAGGTCTCATTCCATTTATTGTAGCAGAGCCTTTCCAGTGAGCTAACATGCACCACAGCAGCCCCCCTGACCCTGTTTGACCTGAATGGAACTATTCCATGTGAAAATGGCTGCTGTGAAAAAGGTCTATAGTATGTTTAGATAGATAGCAATGTGTAAAACTCCATGTGTAGAAGTCTAATACTTTCGTTTCTTGTCGGCTCTGGTCACTGACCTGACAAGTGAAGTAACTTTTAACGTTTCAAACCAGAGAAGAAGACTGTCTGCTCTCTAGCTGCTCTTTTATGCTGTTAATAAAGAGGTTGCCATCGCTTAGCTTAATGCTATCGCTTACAGCAAGCTACCTGTGAAGTTAGCTTTTTTTTAGTTACCGTTTTTTTGCCAAACGACGCCAGCCTGAGGATAAAACTGAAGAAAACTAAGTTCAAACCACGTCAAAGCATCTGTTTCATTTACTGTATGTACGCAGACAATTAGAAATAACAGTTAACTGCTAATTAAACATTCAGCGGAGCGTGAACTCACCTGTTTGCCTCTGCCAGCGCTCGACAGCAACCATGGCAACGCCGACGCAAACATGCCGCGTTCAAGTGCTCCTCATAAAAGCTCCGACTTTTAACCACTGCTTATTTACAACATGGATGTATATCCGCGGCAGACATTTTATGACAGGCAGAAAGATGACTAAGGGATCTAAGAGTATAGCAGTGCCTCCGCTCCACTTGACTCAAGTAGGCCTTTACCCATCACTATTACAGGGGTGCTTTTCTTCATGTAAGGTTTGCCCCGCATTTCTTACCATAGTCTGTATGTAACACCTAAACGGAACACGCCCCATCTTTGCCATACTAATAGATCTGTACAGCGAATGCTGCAAACATTTTAGTAGGTTTAATAGTTTTACTAATGCAAGCAATATTCTGCCACCTCCTCATACAACTGCAACTGAGAATACTTCGCACATATTTAAACCTGTTAATTTTATGATTTAATAGGTCAATTTTAATCTTCATTGTGTCTAATGCTGCTACTGGATGCGTTTTCCCCTCAGGATCAATACAGCATCCAATCTAAATGCTTTGACTAGAAAGCTAACACTTTCTCCCCAACCCTAACTCATCTAGGTGTTAGAGTTGTAATTAAGCATAACCTTAATTCAATTATGGGCTCTTAGATTACACCTTAAAATCTGCAGTGCAGAAAATTAACTTCATTACTGTTCATTGAAGAAGATCAGCTCTAAGTATCTACAGACCAGAGAGACCAACAGAGGGTTACAAGTTTTATTGTCAAGGCAGACATCAGTATACAAAACACATTACCAGACATGTGAACTGACAGCTCAACTGTGCAAACTACAAGTTGTTCCCAGGTGTCGCAAACAATGCAATAAACGTGTTCCCTGAACCCTTTATTTCTTTAAATTACACTCTTTAAGCTTGTGCCAGAAGAGGGTTACTTTCTTAGAAAACATCTTTCAGAGTAGCAGCTGAAGTGATGGAGTGTTTAGTCAACCTCCTCAATGGTTGGGCCAGAGGATCCACCACTAGGAGCTGCACCACCGGCTCCAGGGAAGCCGCCGGGCATGCCCTCTGGCATGCCACCAGGCATGCCACCGGCACTCTGGTACAGCTTAGTGATGATGGGGTTGCACACCTTCTCCAGCTCCTTCTGTTGATGCTCATACTCATCCCTTTCGGCAGTCTGTAGAAGAGGAGAAGACGTTAGTGTTCGGCCAATTCATGTCATCATGTTAAAGAAATAAAAAAAAGGAAGACATCTTACCTGGTTCTTGTCCAGCCAGCTGATGACCTCGTTGCACTTTTCCAAGATCTTCTGCTTGTCGTCGTCACTGATCTTGCCAGCAAGCTTTTCATCCTCCACAGTTGACTTCATGTTGAAAGCATACGACTCCAGGCCGTTCTTAGCAGACACCTTGTCACGCTGGACGTCATCTTCAGCCTTGTATTTCTCAGCTTCCTGGACCATGCGTTCAATGTCCTCCTTGCTGAGACGACCTGAGGAAAAGAGGCCAAGTCAGAAACTGGGACACTACATTTGAGACTGCTTGAACACTGCTTCGAAGCGAACACTCACCCTTGTCGTTGGTGATGGTGATCTTGTTCTCCTTGCCAGTGCTCTTGTCGACAGCGGAGACATTCATGATACCGTTGGCATCAATATCGAATGTCACCTCGATCTGGGGAACACCACGAGGAGCAGGAGGGATGCCTGTCAGCTCAAACTTGCCCAGCAGGTTGTTGTCTCTGGTCATAGCACGCTCACCCTCGTAGACCTGTTTGGAAGCGTACAGTGTTAGCCGACAGTTTTGACACTTGTCTACAGTTCTGTGAAATCTACTTCGCTCAGACATCCAAGGAAGGTCATGGCCATCTTTGGTCTTGCGACCTCTGGTGGAAACTACGAATGGCAGGAATAAAATTCATCACTGCGAAACTGAAAGACCGTTATAACATGATGATGTTCTTACCTGGATGAGCACACCAGGCTGGTTGTCGGAGTAGGTGGTGAAGGTCTGGGTCTGCTTGGTGGGAATGGTGGTGTTACGTTTGATCAGGACGGTCATGACACCTCCAGCGGTCTCGATACCCAGGGACAGAGGGGTGACGTCGAGAAGCAGCAGGTCCTGCACATTCTCAGACTTGTCACCTGACAGGATGGCTGCCTGGACAGCTGTAAAAATAAGCAAACATTGTTAGGCCATAAGCTTAAGTCATGAAACTTGTGCTGCTCTCACTATGAGAGCTACACAGAGCTGCATCCATCTGCCTTAAGACACTTACCAGCTCCATAGGCCACGGCTTCATCTGGATTGATGCTCTTGTTGAGCTCCTTTCCATTGAAGAAATCTTGAAGCAGCTTCTGGATCTTGGGGATACGGGTGGAGCCACCGACCAACACGATGTCATGGATCAGCCCTTTGTCCATCTTGGCGTCACGGAGAGACTTCTCCACGGGGTCCAGTGTGCCACGGAAGAGGTCAGCGTTGAGCTCTTCGAAGCGAGCCCTGGTGATTGAGGTGTAGAAGTCAACTCCCTCATACAGAGAGTCGATTTCAATGCTGGCCTGGGTGCTGGAAGACAGGGTACGCTTTGCCCTCTCACAGGCTGTGCGCAGACGACGGACAGCTCTCTTGTTGTCGCTGATGTCCTTCTTGTATTTACGCTTGAACTCTGCAATGAAGTGGTTGACCATGCGGTTGTCGAAGTCCTCGCCACCAAGATGAGTATCTCCAGCTGTGGACTTTACCTCAAAGATACCATCCTCGATGGTCAAGATGGACACATCGAAGGTGCCTCCACCAAGATCGAAGATGAGAACGTTTCTTTCAGACCCAACCTGGAATTAAATCATTTCTTGTTAAAACTACCCCAGTATGTCTACCATGTTAATTCTCTTGTGTATGTTGGACATTACAGGATTTAAATAATTATTCACCTTCTTGTCCAACCCATAAGCGATAGCAGCAGCAGTTGGCTCATTGATGATACGCAGGACGTTAAGGCCAGAGATTGTTCCAGCATCCTTAGTGGCCTGACGCTGGGAGTCGTTGAAGTAGGCGGGTACTGTAATTACAGCATTGTTGACAGTCTAAAGAGAAACAAGCCCAAAATTAGCACACTTTCTATCAGAAGGTGAATTTTAAAGAAATTTTGAGTTAACAAAATACTTACTTTTCCGAGGTAGGCTTCAGCAATCTCCTTCATCTTTGTCAGCACCATAGATGAGACTTCCTCTGGGTAGAAGGACTTTGACTCACCCTTGTACTCAACTTGGACCTTGGGGCGGGTGTTGTCGTTGATGACATTAAATGGCCAGTGCTTCATATCTGACTGCACAACTGTGTCGTCAAACCTGCGGCCAATCAGTCGTTTGGCATCTGCAAAAGAAAAAAAAAAATCATATCTTAAGAGTGAAGAGAAATATGGTCTGCTGTCAGAGACATGGTTTCTATTTAAAATCACTCAGACATCCAAGGAAGGATTTGGGCCATCTTTGGTCTTTCGACCTCTGGTGGAAACTACGAATGGCAGGAAAAGCGTCATCACAGTGAAGTGCTCTAAAAAAGGTTCTCATTTAATATTTTCAGTCATGTCAGCCTTTCCTTTGATTCTTAAGAGCTGAAAATCTATGTTTTATTCAACAGACAGGTCGGGTTTCAGATCTTGTGATCAATAATTCACATGTTGCAGGTTTTCTTTACAAGTGTGACAAGATGACATGACTGAATATTCTCCACACTAAAAACTGAATTCTTACCGAAGACTGTGTTGGTGGGGTTCATGGCAACCTGGTTCTTGGCTGCATCTCCGATCAGCCTCTCGCTGTCTGTGAAGGCCACGTAGCTGGGTGTGGTCCTGTTGCCCTGGTCGTTGGCAATGATTTCAACTTTGCCATGCTGGAACACACCAACACAGGAGTAGGTGGTCCCGAGATCGATACCGACTGCTGGTCCCTTCGACATGATTCCTAAAGAAACAAGAAATTGATTTGTCAGTCTTGGATTCAGTGTGACAGTGATGTAGATATCAGTCCAGACTACAGCTTTAGTAACAGTCAGATTTAAAAACATGGCAGCTGAACTAATGTAATGTAACAGATCAAAACTGAAGGACATGATTTTTATTGTTTAAATGAGTATGTATTTAAATGGACATGATTTTAGTCAATATTATGAGAAATAAGTGTAATTTTCATGCCAGCGCTTTAACATGTAAATAAACAAAATGGCTAACCACGCTGCTTAAAGATCAATGGTGGCTGAAGCATGGCGCAGGTCCCAGTCACGTGACAATGAGTCAAGTTTCCAACGGACAGCTAGTTAAGACCGGAAGTTACCATAAAAGCAACACTATCTCACACGCGAACGCAGTAAAGTAATCAAAACGTCACTTGTAAAAATATATATATAAATATTAAAACTTTTAAAAACGCTTAAACTTAACTGCAAAACGTTCTCCGATTATTTCAATCAAGACTAACAGCGATAAGGCTTTTATGCTGAAAGGAGACAACCGGAAGTCTGCTCCTAACGGCTCGCCTCGCCGAACTGGTTGTTCGAGAACATTCTCGAAGGTCTCCCCCACCCCCACCCGTCCCAGTATACACCGGCTGCAGTTAGCTGATGCTCTCCGCTACATTACATGGTAATCCCCCCTTCCGCTGTTTTGTTAACATATATATCGTTTATACTCGGTACCGTTTAAACAAAAAAACATGAATACGCTTCGTACATCAGAAAATGCGACAGTTGAGTGAGCAAAAAAAAAAAAACTCAGTTTGACGTTTCGCGCCCCACAGAGAGATATATAAAGATTATTCATGATTTATTCAAGAGTAACTTACCGAATTGTTGAACCGAGGATGACTGTTGGGTTTTTGGAATGGACAACGGCGAGGCTGGCTTGTCCTTGCCGGTAAGAGAAGGGGAAAGGAGGACGGGCCGTTATCGGCGTCCCTTTTATATTACCGGCAAAGCAGCCAATCAGACGTCGAGTCTTTTGAGCCCTCTCCTCGGCGATCTACCAATCACACTTCGTACATTCGATGACGTCAATAGCTACCCAGGCTAGTTCCTGCTTTAGTATGTGGATTTCATAATCGACGCGAGGAACCGCATGGCGAGAGGCGAGGCTTTGTCCGCATGCGACCGTTTCACTCCAGATTTTACGTCTTTTTCAATTATTAATGCGCATAAATAGACGATTACACGACTTAATACTCTTATTCTGTTGGGGTTAAGTCTAATTAGAGCTCAGTCATGGTTAAATAGGGCGAACTGGGATGTAGCTCTTTGAAAATTCAGAGAAGTGCTCGACAGAATATGTATGTTTGCAACCACTGTGATGAATTAAGGACAGCCTTTTTATTCCCAGTGTTGATGAGCTGACATACGATCATGCCTAGCATTGCATTTACTTTCTGTTTCTGTGAACAGTGTGTGACAGTATTTGTAGCCTAAAGGCCTGTAATTAAGAATGCCAAAGATGCCACTGTACATAAAAGATATAGATAATATTCCCATAAACGCCAGTCATCCATGTTCAAGCAAAATAAGCCACTATGTTCTGGCAAAATATAATTTATTGACGCATGTAAACACAAAATATACACAGTCATAGTATTTGTACAGTACAGTACTACATTCTTCACATTCTCTTTTCAAGTGCAGGTACAAAATAAAAAAATAAAGGCTTATAAAAGCTTACGCAAAAAAGCTTATCAGCAGATGCTGATGATATTGCTTGACATTATTACAGTTTGTATTTGACAGATTGTTATAGCTCCGTCTCCTTTATGCTACATTTGGCTGCCGCGTCAGGCTGAGAGCTCTGCACTTCATTCACAGTCTCTGCTGTTGCTATCGCAGCCGTGTTTATCACTGATGTTATCACCGGGGTTTCTTCAGTGACGTACTGTGTAAACGCCGTGTTGAAGATGCCTGTAAAAAAAAGAGAGAGAGAAAGAGAAAGCTTGTGATAGTCTGATTTATTGCAGAAACCAGTTAGTCACAGTGTGACCAGCCCTGCTGATGTTGAAAGACAAGGGTGTCACCAGAGACTGTGTTTGAACAGCATAAAGTTGAATTAGTCATATTGAAACTCTGTGATAAAAGATGGAATTTATTCATAAGTGAGTTAAGTAAGACCGCTTTGAACTTAAATGTAGGGGTCTGAATGTGTGTGTGAATGTGTGTCCTGAAGCTTCCTCATACAAAAATCTGTTATTTCCTGATTGACAAGTTGGAAAACGTGTGTCCTTTCCCCCCCCAAGGCTGTCAACAGTGAGCAAACACACGCCATTTTGTACTGGACTTCCCTGAAACTAAAGAATCTCAAACCTTAGCACAACATTTCCTGTAAATGATCCATGTTTTAATTCACAAAGCATGTCACTGTAGCTGTGGATCATTACAGTTTCTGCTGGCACTAATGTTTTGTCAGTACATTTCCACCTTACTTCCGGTAAGAAGCCTTTAAAAAGGAGTGCTGAATCATCTGCCTTACCTCTCCGCCTTTGTCCTTGGGAGTTCTCCTGGCTTGATTTTGATTTACTGCTCTCCTCAGATGGATTTGAGTCTTCGTTCTCTGTAACAATAAAAACTGTCAGATGTTTTCTTTAGATACTTCAAAAACAAGAAAGTACTTGTGGCTTTGTGGTGTAACTACAACCCCCACAGTAACAAAGTCTATTTATTTTCACTGTACAGTGCAACATTTTCCAGCTATGGAAAGGATATTCCTGGGCACACATGACTCAGAAGCCAAAGTAAAACCAGCACAACAGATTAACTTTATGAATTTATGACCCTGACTGAAGTTCACCACAGCTTCAGTGTGATGTTGTTGGTCTGATTAGATAACCATGCAGAAAATGTGAATAAGGTCTGCTCACCTCTCTTCCAAGCAAGGTGCGCTCTCCTCAGCTTGATGGCAAAAAATATGACAACCACCAGAAGACAGAATATCAGGAATGTCACCAGGACGACCAGTAAAGAGGAACTTCCTTCCTTTTTTATCTGCTTGTTTGGGTCTTTAAAGTTTCCTGGAAGTTGACATCATGCTATTCGTTAGTACATATTTCACTATGTGTATAAGACAAGACAGTGTTATCTGGTAATTTTCATACCAGAGAAAGTGAATGTAGTGTAAACAGTGTGAATTTACCTGTTGTGTTTCCCTCTGTGTGGTTATAGGATGTGATCTCCTCTGTTGTCTCAGTGATGGATGTCCAGTCTTTAAGCAAACAGACGAACAAATACACAATAATGAGCACAGGCTGTTCTGAATGGAACAACTCAACTGTATTCAAAAGTGCCACTAGATGGCACCAGACATGGAGAATAACTGCATTCACTGTCCAGGTACAGTACACTGAGTGTCATACCGGTTGTGCTTGTTGCATTGCTGTTGGTGTCATTTATCCCCCTGGTTGAGCTGGTGCTGGATTTATCTGCAAAGAATAAAACATTCTGATGAATAAGCTAAACTAGAAAACAGATTTCTAAAGAAAGCTGTTCCTGTATTGCGTGAAGACGAGCAGATGAGTCTTGTTTTGAGGAAATGTTTGAGGAAACTTTTGATCTCTTTCGTGTTTAAAGTTTAAAAGTTTGCATGCTCAAATATTAAAGCCAGGATTTTTCAAATCTTCGACCATCCTCTCACATATCTCGGAAAGATCTTCACCTACACCAAGCCTCACGCTTCCCACCACAGAATTTATGAATACACTTGACAAAGCTGAGTTTCACACTATAGTCTGAGACATCCGTCACAGGAAACAGATCTGGTGGTATCATATGTGGTAAGAGTGGAACTAAATGCAGTGTGAAAGTTAATATAACTATGACTTACATACAGTTTACGGTTCATGCAATATATTATACTGTATACAGTGTGTGCAGCAACGTTTGAGCTGTAATTAAAAGAACTTTTATTGCTGCATAAAGACTTCTACTGTTGCTTTCATGCCCCTCATCTCATCTGATATAGATATACATAGATATTTTCTCACTCTAGGCTCATGTGTCATGAAAATCATGCACAAATTTAAATAGCTTTGCTCACCACTGGTGCTGAGATGTGAGCTCGCGGATGTGACATTGTTCAGAGGAAATCCAGTGGGTGCTGTGACCGTCTGCGGCTCACTGGAGGAAAGCGGCTGACTGGTGGGGGCACTTAAGAACACCGTCGTGCTCTCATGTTTAAACCAGCCGGTTGTCGTCACCTCTGTTGACCCTGGAGGTGGAGTGGTGGGTAAACGGGTCGTGGTTGTGTGTGCTGTGAGAAACAGAGGGGGTGGAATTTACATTAGGCCGACTAATACGAAGAAATTCATCGAAAATCAATGACAAAAACCAAGCTGACATTTGAAGACATGCAAATCACACATCTGTTTTTTTCAATAAGAATACAGGAAACCAGACAATTTACAAAACACAGAAAGAGGAAATGACATGCTGCTTCTTTTTTTTTTGGTTGGTCAAGTTTCGCAGATTGCTACTTTGGACAGTGTCATGGAGCAACTCATGAGAAAAACCCATCCAGTGCTTTCCCTGTTTTGTGACGACACGACTACCCGTATACTGTTCCTCAAATATCAGCCGGTTATGCAGAAGTACTTCAAGTAAACAAGTTTTGCTTGATACAAGAGTCATTTTTAGCTTTCTACTTAAATATTCGAGAAATGCTTTTCTAAAGACCACCCAGCCTAGTTCCTGCTGTGTGTGTGAAATGCATTGTACTCACTGTTTTGGCCAATTCTGACAAAGTCCATCAGAGTATCTGAGTGCAGAGCCGGATGGCGAACAAGGCACATCACAATGATTTTGCTCTTCACGGCCTGAATATGTATCAAAGCGCTTGAGACAAATTCCTTGTCTTCATGTGTGACTTGGTAATGAGCTGTGGAACAGGAGAGATGCCATTAGTATCAATTTCTGAGCATCAGAACAATCATAAAATGACACTGACAGAGAGTTCTGATAAAAATCCTGATATATATTTTCCAAAAACAGTTGAAATATGAATCTGTAGAAATTTTAAAGGTTACGGATGACGTCAGGACTTGACAAAACCTTTTTCACCCACCATATGTTAGTATTTATTGTAACTGTGGGAGGCAGCGTCAACAACAAAAGATGAGCCCACTCTGTGGTCCGTCAGCTTCAGCTTTTGGTTGCCGAAACTGAGAATACGGTTGCTTTTTTTTTTAGTCACGTCTGAATAATTATGTTTAACTGTATGTCAGCTTAATAATTTAAATGTGACGCTCTTTAAGTGTTTTTTTTGGACTAAATTCTTTGTCAGCGTTTCGCCATTGTCTCAACAAATATCAAGAATTGATCTGTTTCTGGGTGCATGTTTTGCTGTTTTGTGGGTTAGGGTTATAACTGATTTTCTCAGCTCTGTGTAAGTAAAAACATTTTTGCTCTGTGCCTCCGTTAGCCTCCCTGTCTCTCTTTGGTTTGGTTTTCAAGTTCATCAACTTACCAAGAATTTCAGGGCCATGGTCGAGTTTCCAGAAGATCTGCGGAGGATAGCCATTCCCCTCAGCAGTGCATTTGATGTCAAACCTTCCTTCATGCTTTGTTTTTCTTATTTTGGGAAGCCCTTTAAAATAATCAACACCAGAGCAAATGTTATTACAGCAACATCCAACAGTGAAGGTTAGAACTGATTTCTAACATTTATCTGCAACATTACACTCACCTAGCACTGTCACCTCCACTCTGTGGTCTATCACGGAATTGTCATATTCATTGCAGGTGTAGGCACCTCCATCTTTGAACATGACGCCGGAAACACTGACAGTGAATTCAAACTGAGTCAGTTTGACGATACTGTAACGCTTGTCTTGTACACCTTGGTCGACTCTGTCAGCTGTGGAGTGAGGGACAATGAAGATGTTTAAAAATCCTGATTCAAAAGATCATCGGACACTTTGCGCTGCTGCTCATTCATTTGTTGGTGTGATCTTCACCTCCATCATGCTTGATGAACATAACATATCCCTCAGGGTTCTTCCATTCAATGGTGTGTTGAGGATTTCTTCTTGGACACTTTAAGATGACGGTCTGACCTTTTTTCACAGTCACACGCTGCCACACTGCGAAGGAACCTGCAATCAAATAAAAAAGGAAGGTGGATTTCTTTGAAATTCACATGACAGCACAGTCTCATTTCATCATCATGCAGTGTGACATGTTACATTTCATAAAATCACACCAGTTCCAGGCAGATGCCCCGTGACTCTTCAAAAACACACGAGCAGCTGTCTTTGGACTGTCAAAAGGTCAAACAGGGACAAGTATATTTCCCTCCCTCGCACACAGAGGTGTCCGAAGTTGAAACTGTTTCTCACAGTTGACTCATCCACTCCTCTCTTTACCACTGGCCTGGTAGTGTGTGTGTGTGTGTGTGTGTGTGGAGGTGGAGGTAGGGGTGGTGTGTAAAAAGTGTTCTTCGCTTGCAGCTACAAAAGCAGCCCCCCCTTCACACATTTAATGCATTTCAGATGTTAACAGGAAGTAATGTGGTCAGTCCTTACATGGTGAAAGAGAAAGTACCACAGAGAAGAAAATATAAGTATGATGTGGGTTGTTCGAGGGGGCTTCAACTTTCCTATGAGGCGAGAATGACGAGCTGTTTGGAAAATACATTGTGGGGGCATAGTAACACCAGCGGTGAGGGCAGCGGGTATTTAGGTAGGTCATCAGCTTTCACATGTGTGGGCTGTGTGAAACATATAAACTAAACATTAAAATAAGTGCGTGGAAAGCAGAGAACATGACGCAGATGTGTAATTTTGTCCTGAACGGCAACATTTTAATTTAAAGTTCTCCTTCGACTCCAGTCACTGAACATTTTTTGGATTTTTAATGCCTGATTAATAAAGATAATTTCACTCCACGGGACGCAATGTAAAATACGTGCATCACACAAAGGCATATGGATGGAGACATGAAGTTTATATTCTTACAAACACTGCATGCATGCATACACATACGTACTGTGTTAGAGTGTCTGGATTAAATGTGTAAAATAATGATACATAGATTATAAAATTAAATAAAAATGGGGAAATTAAAAGAGGATGCAATTTGTCACAGGCGCTGATGACTAGAGCAAGAGCTATTTATATAAAAGCACAAATCTAATTTCTCAGAAACAGACAACGACGGTTTTTGACAACTGAAAACAACTGAAACAAGTTGTCAGAAGTATCAAACGTTTGTGATTTCACCTTAACTTTCCCCAATCAGATTCTCAGACATCACTTCGCTTCCAGCATCAGATTCAGTCTCATTCCAGCATGTTCTATTTTTCATAATAAAGTGCCACTCAACAAGTATTGAAAGTACAAAAGACTTACTTTGAATGAGCAACATGAAGACGATGAGCTGCAGCTTCGGTTCCATCTCTGTCGCTCTGTCACTCTGCAGTCACACTTGCACTCTGCAGCGTTTCCTCATTTCATTTCTTATTTGTTCTCCACTGAGGGACCTTCCATGACATCACAGCCCCGTGGTTTCCACTAGGTTTTTTAAGGGATTCTCATGTGATACTAACAGTAAAAGTACAGGGTTAATAGTTCAGGATTCTTACAGATTGTATTAGCTCATGTTTGTAAAACTGAAAGCAGCTACTTAATGAAAAAGATGACAGGTCTGTTTAGTTACAGCAGAGACACAGTTTCTTGGTTATAACGTTTCAGTGTGTATTAGAGTCTCCCGGCCTCGATTAACTCAACATTTCTTGAACTGCAGGTTGAGGCTCTGTCTTAAATTGTAACCCTCAGATGGCTGAGGTTTAGTCTGTGGTTACCAGAGCGGAGGTCTACTTTGCAAAACATCACCTGCGTGAGCTGAAAGGTGGTGAAAACAGAGTCCTGAAGGTGGAAATTGAAAGTAAAATAGAATTGTTCAAAAAGTGTAAAATGTATCTCGCACTGCTACATCCTCCCCCATCGTCACCAACACAGGAGCCCCACAAGGTCGTGTCCTGAGCCCGTTTCTGTTCACCCTTTACACCAATGACTGCACCAGCCCCTCACCTGTCACCACATGTATTAAATACTCTGATCACACTGCCATACATTGACAGTAACTCTGTTTTAAGCTATCAGGACTCCGTCAACCACTTCACACAACGGTGCAGTCTGAACAAACTGAACATCAAGACAACTGATTATCAACACTTCCAGCATTCACAGCTCAGTTCTCTCCATGATCAGTGATGAATCAGTGGAGACTGTGGAGTTCATCAACAATACAATAAACTGAACTTTGATCATCACACTACTGACATCCACAAACGCTGCCAACAAAGACTCTGCCATCCGTAAACTTAAAGCGCTTTCTGTTGCCCCCCAGCTTCTGTTATTACTGTACAAAAGCATAGTCCAGCCTGTCTCCACACTGTCCACCTCTCAGACCTCAAGAATAAAGCAACTGCATGCAGGAGTTTTGTACCTTCTGCCATAGCATCTCTCAACAAAGCACCCCAGTAACCGCTACAGGATAGAGAGAGATGAGATACTGAATGTCTGCTCTTGTGGTTGTGTTGTGGTGTTTCTATGTATCTTTGCATCTATGTTTGTTTGAAGCTTTGCACAGACTGCAGCAACAAATTTCCTTGTAAGGACAATAAAGCATCTACAATATCTATGAATCTAATTTTAGTTGTGCTGGTGGCTCTCAAAAAAGAAAGCAAACTCCACTCTGGGATTCCCCTGTAAAACCCTTCCTGGATGTACCAACTGCTGCCTATTTGGACATGGTCACTGAGAAAGTCATGAGTCATGACACTTCATCACATCAGGCTGGTAAAGTCTGCATAAATTAACATTTTAACAGTATATCATTAATCAGAAACCAGCCAAACATTCAGATAACTTCCAGTTTTAACAGTAAACTACTGTTAAAATGTCATTTTTGTTATGTACCTTTCATGAGGGGCATTTAATGAGCACGAAATCAACTTAATTCTTCTTCAACCCTTCACCCTGTGATGCCCTCTATTACCTTTCAGGTGGTGTGATGTAATAGGATAGCGTAGTATTGTCTGCCACAGATCAGATGTCAGCGGTTGGCAGCCATGTTAGACTGTGGAAACCGGACGCCCCTGTAAAAACACGATAAAGTGACTTCTAGAGTGACCCAGCGTGCAAGACGTGAGAAAAGTGACCCTTCTGAGGTGAGTGTTTACCTCCATGATGGGACAGAAACATGGACACTAGCTAGATTTATTGTCTGATTTGCTCTTAAACCAACCGAATCTACCTGTGCTGCAATATTTAACAAGTCTCTCTGACATTTAAAATCAGGTTTTAGGTCATTAAGTCAAATAATATGATTACACTGGTGAGTTCTGTGTTTGTAATAGATAAGCAGAACTGCATCATGTTATGTAATGTTGCTAATGCAGCAGCACTGCAGCCTGTGAGGTCAGAATAAATAATGATGTCTATTTGCTCTCTGCTCCTCTTGTTTTGTAGCAAAACATCCCACCAACACATCGAGGAAAGCCCTGGAACTTTCTTTGGATATTTCTGCCTCTAATCTCTCTTCATTCTCAGAGATTGTTTTACAGCTGTCTGGGAATCAGCCAATCAGAGAGAGGACGATGGCTCAAAAAAGAGAGCACGAAGGAGGACTGATCCAGAATGTGCTGGAAGCTCACTGCTGCTCTGAAAGCTGATTGGCTCACGGACCTGTGAGAAGCTTGCACAGAAGCAAGAGAGAGGCCAGCTTCCTCCGCCTGTGTTCATCTGTTGGGGGAGAGAGTCAGACTGCAGCCAGGTAAGACGAGGATATCTCTCAATAGGATTATGTCAGCCTGTGCATGTGCAGTCGTGCTGCCAGATAAACCTGACGACACATTTAAAATGTACTATCAGGTGCCTGTAGCACTAAACATGGAGTTTATGGTGACATTATTCATCTCTTGCTTCCTTTCTATAACAATAATGTAATGAATAATAATATTCTTTAGGATGCTCCAGCATGATTAAGTGAAGGGTGATTCATTTGCAAAAAAGTTGTTGTTTGTTTGTTTGTTTTTTGTGCACACCAGCGAGGACCAATCAAAACCGGTGTTTTATTGTTTGGCTACGATATCTATCCTGTTTTTATTGTGCACTAAAGGGACTGTCAATCAAACTGCTTTATTGATTTCTAAACTATAATCTGTGTCTGCAAATGAACTCTTTGCATGTTCACTTTGCTTACTTCATTCATTTTGGATTCAAGGCATTAATCAACGGCGGTGACGTTACTTTGAGAAGACTTGGCTCAGGTTGCCAGTCTCACCCGACCCGTGCACTCAGCGCACTCAGCACAGAGCTGTGGGGCAGGCTGTGGATACTGCAGCAGCAGGGCAACTTTTGCTCTGCAGTCACAGGCAGTGGGGTCCCGGGGGCAGCAGTTTTTAAAGCATGATGCTGCAGACTGCTCTCTGATGTCTGGGCACACACCGTCCTGCTGTGTCCGGCTGCACAAAAATATACTTTATCAAGTGTTGCATGAAACAGGTGTAGAATATATGATGGATGTGACAAAAGGCGATTACAAATGGTCTTTTAAAGACACATTCAGACACAGAAAATATTGTGTTTCTACCGTCTTAGATGGCTGCCATCCACTGACATCTGATCCTTGGCAGACACTACTACACTATTCGATTACATCACACCATGAGACGCCATTACAGTTAGGGGAAACTTAGGTAGATTTTGTTCCCTCATGACAAGTACAGAACAAAAATGACACTTTTGCTTCACGTGTTGAAACTGAAAGTGATACTTGAAATATTTGCCGGGATTCTCTCATTAATCATATGCCGTGCTTGTAAGATATGATTAAACCTGAAACACATTATTATATCCAAACATTACCACCCTGATCACTGAGTGTTATTGCCCCCTGCTGGAATAACATCAACTAATGTATTGTTTTACTTCCTCAGAGCAATCATGTCCAAAGGTGCAGCAGTCGGTATCGATCTCGGGACCACCTACTCCTGTGTTGGTGTGTTCCAGCATGGCAAAGTTGAAATCATTGCCAACGACCAGGGCAACAGGACCACACCCAGCTACGTGGCCTTCACAGACAGCGAGAGGCTGATCGGAGATGCAGCCAAGAACCAGGTTGCCATGAACCCCACCAACACAGTCTTCGGTAAGCTATGATGATATTTGTCCTGAAATAATAATTTATTCCAATGATTGTGTGCTGACAAATGAATTATTGTGTATTGCAGATGCTAAACGTTTGATTGGTAGACGATTTGAGGATTCTGTAGTTCAGTCTGACATGAAGCACTGGCCATTCAGTGTAATCAGTGATAGTGGACGGCCCAAAGTGGAGGTTGAATACAAAGGTGAAACCAAAACCTTCTACCCAGAAGAGATCTCCTCCATGGTGCTGACAAAGATGAAAGAGATTGCTGAAGCTTACCTCGGGAAGGTAAGTTTGCAAAATAATAACTACATGACGAGGCACTGTCTACACAGTATGCTTCAGACTACGCTTTTCTTTTTTTCAGTCTGTGTCGAATGCTGTTATCACTGTACCTGCATACTTTAATGATTCTCAACGTCAAGCAACCAAGGATGCTGGAACTATCTCTGGGCTAAATGTGTTGAGAATAATCAATGAGCCCACTGCTGCAGCTATTGCTTATGGCTTGGACAAAAAGGTGAGATTTAGGTCATACTAAATGTACCATGATTCATGTCCACCCACACCCATGAAACTGAGCTCAAACTTCTCTTACACAACAGGTTGGGTCTGAAAGAAACGTTCTCATCTTCGATCTTGGTGGAGGCACCTTCGATGTGTCCATCTTGACCATCGAGGATGGCATCTTTGAGGTCAAGTCCACAGCTGGAGATACTCATCTTGGTGGCGAGGACTTCGACAACCGCATGGTCAACCACTTCATTGCAGAGTTCAAGCGCAAATACAAGAAGGACATCAGCGACAACAAGAGAGCCGTCCGCCGTCTGCGCACAGCCTGTGAGAGGGCAAAGCGTACCCTGTCTTCCAGCACCCAGGCCAGCATTGAAATCGACTCTCTGTATGAGGGAGTTGACTTCTACACCTCAATCACCAGGGCTCGCTTCGAGGAGCTCAACGCTGACCTCTTCCGTGGCACACTGGACCCCGTGGAGAAGTCGCTCCGTGACGCCAAGATGGACAAGGCCCAGATCCATGACATCGTGTTGGTCGGTGGCTCCACCCGTATCCCCAAGATCCAGAAGCTGCTTCAAGATTTCTTCAATGGAAAGGAGCTCAACAAGAGCATCAATCCAGATGAAGCTGTGGCCTATGGAGCCGGTAAGTGTCTTAAGGCAGATGGATGCAGCTCTGTGTAGCTCTCATAGTAAGAGCAGCACAAGTTTCATGACTTAAGCTTATGATTTAACAATGTTTGCTCATTTTTACAGCTGTCCAGGCAGCCATCCTGTCAGGTGACAAGTCTGAGAATGTGCAGGACCTGCTGCTTCTCGACGTCACCCCTCTGTCCCTGGGTATCGAGACCGCTGGAGGTGTCATGACCGTCCTGATCAAACGTAACACCACCATTCCCACCAAGCAGACCCAGACCTTCACCACCTACTCCGACAACCAGCCTGGTGTGCTCATCCAGGTGAGGACGCTGGTGGATGGGATTCAGTTGTTTGCAAAAGTTTAGTTCTAGCAGATGTGGCATTGCATTCTATGTATAACCAACAGGTCTACGAGGGTGAGCGTGCTATGACGAAGGACAACAACCTGCTGGGCAAGTTTGAGCTGACAGGCATCCCTCCTGCTCCTCGTGGTGTTCCCCAGATCGAGGTGACATTCGATATTGATGCCAACGGCATCCTGAATGTCTCCGCTGTCGACAAGAGCACTGGCAAGGAGAACAAGATCACCATCACCAACGACAAGGGTACAAAACAAATATAACATGCTGCTTAGCTCAAGCACAGCTGCAGTGTTACCCCAACAACGGATGAATAAATGCTAATCTGTTTTATGGCAGGTCGTCTCAGCAAGGAGGACATTGAACGCATGGTCCAGGAAGCCGAGAAATACAAGGCTGAAGACGACGTCCAGCGTGACAAGGTGTCTGCTAAGAACAGCCTGGAGTCGTATGCTTTCAACATGAAGTCGACTGTGGAGGATGAAAAGCTTGCTGGAAAGATCAGTGACGACGACAAGCAGAAGATTTTGGAAAAGTGCAACGAGGTCATCAGCTGGCTGGACAAGAACCAGGTGAGAACTGCTGTTGATTAACTAAAGCAACAGTTTAGAGATATGGACAACATGGACGTCAATAATGATTTGATTTCTTCGTACTAGACGGCAGAGAGGGACGAATATGAACACCAGCAACAGGAACTGGAGAAGGTGTGCAACCCCATCATCACCAAGCTGTACCAGAGTGCCGGTGGCATGCCAGGCGGGATGCCCGGTGGGATGCCAGGCGGCTTCCCAGGAGCCGGTGGTGCTCCTTCCGGTGGAGGATCCTCCGGACCGACCATCGAGGAAGTTGATTAATCACAATGTCTAGCTTGTTGACAATGAGGACTCCTTTATGGCTGTGATAATAATAGAAAGAAAAGATTGGGTGCGTTCAAAAACGCAGATATTGGGCCTGACTTTGAGACATTTACATTTAGACCTTCACTTCACCTGTCTTTCCTCTGATTCACTTCATGTGTGGAGCATTATCTCTCTTTTTTCCTTCTCTGCCCCTGAGTGAATAGTGTCTGATGCCTCATAAATTACATAAAAAGAAGGCAATGGGAGTACAAAGTATCTGGTTATTTATAGTAAACATTAGCTGACATTGTTTGTCAGATCAGATTAGTGGCTAATGTTATTTTTGCCAGGTTCAGGTGAGAGTAAAGGCCCTTTCAGACACTCTACAGCCAAAACACACGGGCGTTGCACTGTGCTCTGCGCTACACAGCGTAAAAACCACGGTGGCTCAGCACAAGTGCTGCTGCTGTGTCTGAAAAGGCCACGAGGTCAAAGTAATTATCTGTTTAATTTATTATCAGATCATTTGGCATTATGTCATTTCCCAGCTGTGAGCGATACGTTTGTGTGTGACCGTCACACACAGAGAAAGAGGATATCTGTACTGTGTGGCGCTTGTCTTATTGTTGTGGTCTGTCCCTTTGTGGTTCAGAGACTAAAACAATGTTTGGCACGTCGCATTTCTCATGTGTTATGTCTCATATTATGACTGAGTCTTTGCCTCAGGTTTTATCCTCTCTAAAGCAGCTGTAATACACTGAAATCTGTGATTCTGGACAAGTATTATCATAAACTGCATTAGACATGTTGATTGTAACGGAGGTTTGCCAAAGCCTGTCACCAAAATATACGTTTGCAAACAGTATATTCCATTTCTGTTTTTATTCAAATATATTTTATGTTAAACACAAACATTGACATGTTAATTGTTTTCTAATTAAACGAGGTGATTCAGGAGAAAGGCACTATGCATGTCACATTCGTATCAGGGGCTGAGCCCCCCTTCACGTCTCATCCTGCTCGTTCACATCCCCGAATACTAAACAAGCATGAACATTCCCAGAGGCCTCAGTCAGACTCGTGATAATGTTTGCTGATAACGTACGTATGAAGATTGTGAATAAAACTCTGTCTCTGTATTCTGTGTCATGTTCGGGCTCAGTGTTATTGTAATATATGTAAAATAAAACGACACAAACCTAAAAAGATCAAAATATGACTGCGGTGTTACATTTTTGAGCTTCTTTGTTTGTATTCACTGTACAGCTAAATCCATGAGAGAGCATACACACAGTTCAGTATTTAAACAACTGATTTCTTGTAGTATCTATCTGTATTTCTTGATGTTTATAATTACTGAGGTGAAGATTAACTTTATCTGGATAAATTTGTGTTCTTTGTTGTCAAAGCAATAATGTTACAGGGAGGCAAATATGTCAAACCTCAGCTGTCCCTGCAGTCTGACCTCTCTAAAAAGGCCGTCAGGAGGTCATCACGTATCAAATTATATTAAATATCAGTCTGAATTTGAAAAGCGTCTGAATTTTCATCTGATCATCTGCGGATTTCAGTTTGAAGCAGAGCAGAAAGGCTGAAAGTCTGCGGCCAACACATTTAAATACAACAACAGGTCCAGCTAATGAATGAGAGAGATGAGGCCCGGGTTTAAATTCCAGGTCATGTTTGACCCGTTAGGGCTGAAAAAAATCACAAACGTTATGTAAATGTGTGTAAAAACTACAGAATCCACCAATTAGATAGTCAGAGGTAGCTCTGACACATCTCCACAGGTCTGTAGCTGTGGAGAGACAGATGAGTGTGTGAGGGAGCCACAAACAAACCATCATGAACCCAAACTGTAGGAATCCTGAGCAGAACATTGTTTCCCTGTGATGTGGTAAACCCTCTGAACCGCTTACATAAATAGGATATATGCTAAATCTGCATAAACTGCACCACTCTGCGTCCCAGAGAAAAGCTGCAGCTCATTCATGATCCATCACGCTCACAAAAGAGCCGAGCTGGAAGTCCCCGGATGAAAACAAACGTAAAGACTGGATGTATTTGCCCTGCGCCAAAAGACTACAGGACATTTATTGAAACAACATGACAGAAAACAATACAACAATTTTGCACGTTTTTTTGTAGCAGCATTGCGAAACTAAAAACAACCCCTCCCGTCACAATTGGTCCACATTAAGAAGAGATTTATTTTTTCCTTCCAGGCCTTCATCATCCTCATCCTGCCTTCAAAGCGCCTGCCTCCATTTTCCAGAGCCAACACCACAACAGTGGCGACTGAGCAGTTTATGAATTTGTTTTTTTCCCGATGAGAAGCGAGTGGATGTTTTTCACTGTAGAAACAGAAACACCAAACAAACACTGCCTCTTGTTTGAAAGGTCGTTTATCCAAAAAGAAAAACACTGATATGAAAAAGTGGCTGCAGGCTCCGAGGTGAGCCCTTTGTCCCGGCTGAGTCCGGGCCTGCGGGAGTCTTTTACTTGCTCTTGGCCGGTTTCTCCGTCTTCTTGGGGAGGAGGACAGCCTGGATGTTGGGTAGCACTCCTCCCTGAGCGATGGTCACACCTCCCAGCAGCTTGTTGAGCTCCTCGTCGTTGCGCACAGCCAGCTGGAGGTGCCGGGGGATGATCCTGGTCTTCTTGTTGTCCCTGGCAGCGTTGCCTGCCAGCTCCAGGATCTCAGCGGTCAGATACTCCAACACGGCCGCCAGATAGACCGGAGCCCCGGCGCCGACGCGCTCCGCATAATTTCCTTTGCGCAGTAGCCTGTGGACACGACCCACCGGGAACTGGAGCCCGGCTCGGGAGGAGCGGGACTTCGCCTTTGCTCGGGCTTTGCCTCCGGTTTTCCCTCTACCAGACATGATCGGTTAAAAATGTGGTTATTGATCGGGAGGAGACCCTGTGGTACGGAGGACAGACGCGTTTGGACCTTTACGTAATGGAGTTGTGAGAAAAGGAATATAAACTGCAGAGCCTTCTCCGATTGGTCCACCGGACCCGAGACGCACGGACCAATGGCGCAGCGCGTCCTGCGGTAATGACTGTCCTCTGGTGAAGGATGCTCCAATCACAGAGAAGTAACGGCACACTCGCATTTGCACAGCCATGTTATAAAGCAGGGGCCGGTGATGGGGCGGTATCCTGACCCAGTGTTCCCTCCTGCCGTTAAACTGACGACACACGAACGAGAAAATGCCTGATCCTGCAAAATCAGCCCCTGCGCCAAAGAAGGGCTCCAAAAAGGCCGTCACCAAAACCCAAAAGAAAGGAGACAAAAAGCGCCGCAAGACCAGGAAAGAAAGCTACGCCATCTATGTGTACAAGGTGCTGAAGCAGGTGCACCCAGACACGGGGATCTCCTCCAAGGCCATGGGCATTATGAACTCGTTTGTCAACGACATCTTCGAGCGCATCGCCGGGGAAGCGTCGCGCCTGGCGCACTACAACAAGAGATCCACCATCACCTCCAGGGAGATCCAGACCGCCGTGCGTCTGCTCCTGCCCGGCGAGCTGGCCAAGCACGCCGTGTCCGAGGGCACCAAGGCCGTGACCAAGTACACCAGCTCGAAATAGAGGCGTACAGACATGAAGGGGGGGAAGGCACAAGTCACCAAATCACCACCGAGACGATGCGTGAACCCCCTTCACCGTGTCGGCTGTTTACTTAACCAAAACTGCGTTTGTGATTTTTGCACCATTGTGAAGAGGAGGATGAATGCCAATTGAACCCAGGCCTTATGTTGACTGTTGTCTTGAGATTAATTGGAACTGAAGCCTGCCATTTTGTTTTAACTCTGGAGCTGTGTCACGTTTTTAACAAGTAATTTAAATAAACTCAGAACGAATGTAAGTCTGTGCTCTTCGGCCTGGAAGTCTCCTTTTGCTTTGCACCATTGTGATACTGATTTGTATACATATGCACCTTAACAGACTTTAACTGTATGTAATGGCACAGTCAGATATTGTGAGATTAAAGCTGTGACTTCCTACCTGAGTTTGGCTTCTACCTGTAGTCTGGGAAGACTGCGCGCACACACACACACACAAACTGGGGTTATTGTCAGGCATGTACTCCTAATTGGACTGCCAATTAAACTCCAAACAATGTGGTTCACAATCAGCAGGCATCTGATGAGTGGAGGATCTGTGCTGTAAATATCTTTAAATGAAATATTTCTGGAATTAAATGTCTCATTACTCCTACATTTTTATTAGAACTGTAAGAAGTATCCATTGTTAAAAATACTGCATTCAAAATGTTGCAGAAAAGTATAAAACCGTCTGAACAAGATTGTACCTGTCCAGTGTTCAATTCAGTTTGTTTTAGGCTGTACAGGCCACACATACACACATACAATGTCATATTTTACAAAGCTGCTCATTGTTTTGTAGCTTCTTTAAACTGTTGAGAAATTAAAGTGTATATATAGATAGATAGGATGTATTTTTGTAAAATGATACGTCTGCAACAGGTGTTTAAAAAGTTGGACAGTGTCAACAAAAGACTGTAAAAGTTGTGAAATATTTATATTTATATTTAAGCAAACAGCTGGTGGAGCATCTCACACTGAATGAGTCTGTCAACAGGTTAGTGACCTGACTGGATCTACAAAGATCATCCAGACAGGCTGAGTGTTTGTGGAGTAAAGACGAGGAGCGGTGAAAGACCTTCAGGCTCTCGCAGGGCACATTTCCAATTAAATGCACATCATCACAGTTTGTTTACATTTTAACAGCGTGAGAACTTTTTTTTTTACAAAAGAACACGTGTGTAATTCACTAATGACGTTACAATCGTGTGTGTGTGTGTGTGTGATGAAGTACACTGGTGAACAAAGTGATAGATTCGACGTTAAACACAACACTCAGCTGCAAAGTGAAAAACATCCAGCATGCAAACAGAAAGTTCAGCACATTTCGATCAAAGTATTACACAGTAAAGTCAAGATTCTGGACAGTAGACCTGCACGAGGTGAAATATTGATGAGAATGTCAGAGCGTATAATGAAGTTCTGAAGGTCCAAATACCAAAGAAGCTCCACGAATCACAAATTTTAGAATAAATAAACAAACGAAACGATCAGCAGACTGATGAAAGGTGAACCAGAAGTGACAAGAAGAGAAAGAAACATAAAAACATAAAGTCATAAAGTCATAAAACACATCTGCACATATCAGGGAAATGATGTGAGAACAAAAGCTTTAAAGAGATTAGCAATACTCAGTGAGTCTGATGGAACCTTTAATAATTATTTTAACAGATTATAGATGACATTTGAAGTACTGCTAATAATAATCCGCTGAATTAGACCTCAGGTCACACACGGTGAACACCTTGATCACATTCACACCTGGAAGCAGCCCAATGCAACCACAGTGTGACCTGCTGGCACCTGAGCAGCTCTACAGGAGCAGCTGGTGTGTCAAGGGCACCTCAGTGCCAGATTCATCCTGCCTGTCCACGGGATTGAACCGACAATTCCTATAACTTTTGGGTCATGACTGCATTGACGTAGCTGCCACCTTTGTCACACAGCAGCACTGAGGTCATGGATGTTTGCTGGGAATCTGTTTTACCAACCAGGGAGAGTTTAAAATCTACAGTTAAGAACTTTTTCCAGCTGATTCCAGCAGCCTATCTTTAAATTTACTGCAGTAAATAAACACCAAACAGCAGAAAGCAGAAAGCTTCGAGCGTTGGAGTTCAGTGAAGTCTGCTGCAGATTAAACATCCAGCTGAATGAAACGTGTTGCCATCTCGTGTGTTTATGTGTGTGCCAATAAAGAAGCAGAATATGATGGGATTTCATGTCGAGCATTGTTATTTGCATTCAGAACATTCTTGCCGACGTGATTAACAATGTGGCTGACATTAATTAATGGCTAATATTTCAACAAAAGCAAACCAGAAGCTTTGTGATACCTCGCAGATCTCGTTACGGCGGCGGACAATGAACGGAGCGGCTCTAATCAGGCCTTAACTGGATGTGAAGGTTGTTGTGCCCTCGGGTGATGGAAACATAAACCTAAGAGAGTATATTGGGCATGGAACATAACCTTAACTTATTGCATTAATGCAGCTATTGTAAAGACACACCGAGGCAGGTTCAAGTTCAAAGTCGCTGTGGAAGAAAATGAGCATGTTATTGTTTAAAAATTACTCACAGGCCTGAAAAATGGATCAAATGTTGGGGAACAAACGTGGATTTCTTCACATATGTTTAGCTAGCAGATGCTCCAAACCTGAAGCATGATTCATGACAGAAGACGTGACACATAAACATCCACATGTGCAAACATCAAGTCCCCCCTCGAGCTTTAGCACCCAGGATTAAGAAAAAGTTGATCTCAGAGGTTACCAGTGACTAATAACCCATTCAGATACACTTATCGCTGTTAAATGGGAAAAAGGACAGAGAGACACCTACTTAAAGCTAAGCTCTGTGTAAGCTCATCCCTGCTCCATTGTTCGGATCAGGTCTCAGGGTTCCTGGAGGGGATCTGAGGGGGGATTCGTGGTTCAGGTGACGGTGGTAGGAGGTTTTGTTTGGCAGGGTGTGCCTTTCTCTCCAAGTGTGAGATGTTGTCCAGGAGACCTAATTTCTTAACAAAGAGTGGTAGCCCCTGGCAGAAGTTGGGATGTCATTAAGAGCAGAACTTTAGTGGAGCTGAGCTCATAACGTGGCCTTCTTTGGGTGCTCTTGCGTAAAATATGGCTGAAATAACAGCAGATACTATATTTTGGTTATGTAACATCTTCATGATTGTCTTCAGTTCTTGCAGATATGTTCTGTAGTAGTTTCTATTTTATTTTGTCTTCAAATAAATATTTTATTTTTTGGTCAATATAAAAGAAGAAATAAAGAATAAAAACAACATTTTTGTCTGAACCCAACAAGCGATTGTTTTCCTGAAGACTTCCTGATGTTTTTCTTTAAGAGCCTTGACATGATGAACCATAACATAGAAACAGTGATACCTGAGTCAAATTTATAGCACCTATGGTTATTTCACATAATGTTCCTCCAGACCGAGGACTCGAGCATATACCTATTGTTCCAGGTGTGTCAGATGATCCGGTTGTTGCATCCAACCAGCTTGTGTTGCTCTCTTACGTTTCCCTTTTCTTCTCAGCAGGCTTCCTGTGAACTCGCTGCGAAAGGAGGCCAGTATAAATCATGAAGTCATGAAGGTGAGAGCAGACAAAGGAAAGACACGCTGAGGTGGGGCAGCACACTCTGTGGCCATCCACACAAGGTAAGGCGCTCTCTGCAGCTTTTGGCTCTAAGATAAATCATATTGTGTGATATTATTTGTTTTATTGGTTAGAAGATAAATGACTTACATTGTTCTATCTGACTTGAGTCTGATAAATTACGCAGTCATGCCACAAAGGTCTGGACTGCTGCTGCCTGCCATTATCAATAAATCTGAGTTCTTATTTCAGCTTCCATCTAAAAAAAAAAAAACGTTTGATTCAGCATCAGGTTCTCCTGCAGGACGGTTTAACCTCGCTTTACAGAACATGTTCCACACAGTGATGCTACAAACTGCACATAACTGCACCTGCTACCGGTTAACATCATTTATTCATCTGACTGATGCTTTCTGCAGACATATAACTGTTTAATACTCAAGTGTTTCTACATTCATTTGCATCACTCACATCTGTAATATTAATAATGTTTCTATATTTGTGTGGTGGTAGAAAGTTGGTCAAAACAGTGCTGTAGTTTAGAGGTTAGAAATGATCAGATTAACGCTGCAGATGTCTGTTCCATCAAAGATTTAAATTTCTCACATGGTTTCATTTAATTAACAGTTTGATGTCCAACAATATTTAACTAATTTGCAAACAGAAGAACTGAATTGGGGACTAAACTAGCTCCACTTCAAACTATTCTAACATCATAACATAAGTTATCTCTTCTAATATTATTTAGAGAGACTCAACAACTTTGTTCCTTCACATCACTGACAGACATTTAATGCAGAATGAGTACTTTTACCTGATCATATACCTCTGTATATATATATATTTATGTAGGATTTTAATGCTGGATACTTGTAATGGAGTATTTAAGTGTGGTCAAAGAATCTGAATACAGCTTCCATCACGACGTTTGTGCACATTGTCTCTTTCAAATATGTTTTTAAAGTTATTAAATCTGCTTCTTTCTCTCTGGTTCATAAACCTTACTGGAGTAGGATTACTTAAATACAAGCAACAGCAACAACATATATAGTACTAAGACATATATATAATATTTGTGTATCAGAGTACATTTGAGTACTTGTTAAATCACTCAGTAATGGAGCTCTTAAACATGATCCAGCAGAGAGGAGATCACATGTACTTCTGAATTCTGTCATCTGTTTTTTTACAGTAGCTCGAAGACAATGTGGCTGACCCTGCTTACGTATCAGCTTGCAACACTCCTTCTCGCCCAAGGTCAAAATGCATGCATAGGACACCCCACATCCAGGAGTCCAGGTCAGTGAAACAATCACTGCTCGCTCTCTCATCCTTTTCATCCACCTGCTCCTCCCTACTACTCTTCTTCCTTTCACATCTCTTGCAACCTGGTAAGCATCAGCACATCTGCATGCCTGGCTATGTGAGGAGTGTGTCTTTACCTCTCACATGACAGAGTTTGGAAATGGAGCTTGTTGTTGAGTTGGATTTGACAGCAGAATATAAAAGAAGCTGAATAAAGGTGTTGTTTCCTTTGCAGGTTCGTTCCTCGAGGGACAATGTTACTATACCTTAATGTTTTCTGTTTTGCATTGATAGCGTATAACTGATGTCATAAGGCTAACTGGTAAGAGTTGCAAAATGGGACAAACAAACAAAATTTGAGCACATACACACAGATATATAACTTACAAACAGTACAAACGTCACTACTTGAATTTCTGCTTGGAAATCATGGACGCCATATCTAAAGAGAGGAGAGTCCATCTGGCTTGTTATCTGCACACTGAACACGTCTGTCTGTAGCTCGGTTTACTTGTCGCCTATTAAAAAAGTTTGGCACATTATGAAATGTAAAATGCGACAAAGGAGACACCGAGCTGTCGAGCAGCTGAAAACCTACATCACGCAACAAAGGGAAAACGTGTTGCTCGCATCAAATTCAAAACGTTCGTATCATTTTTCAAAAACAATCAAATTTCTCAGATTCAACACTTGATAAGTCGTCTTTGTGCAATTTTCTATTAAATATGTTCTATGTTTTGCACATCATCATATTTTGTGCACTTGTGCACATTTTACACAGCAGGACATCTCCTTTAAGGGTTGTAGGACACCTCATGAGTCATGTGGTTAACTCTAGTCTCATCCTTGCTCTGTTCAGATAACTCGGACATTGCGGTCGTCTGCGGCTCTCAGTCGGTGGCCCTTCAGATCCTGCTGTGTCCCATCTATTTCAATGGATACAATGAGTCACTGCTGTCCCTCAACTCCCAGCATTCAAATCCGCAGTGTAAAGGGACCGCCGACTGGACGGTGGACCCGCCTGTTGTCAGATTCAACTTCTCCATCACAGAGGAGGCGATCGCTGCCTGCTCCAGTGATCTGACAGTAGGTTATCTAAACCTGAGGATGCCCCACCACACACACACACACACCCAACAGATTCTTACTCAACAAACACTTTTTCCTCAAAGGTCACTCAGGAGGCGGGAACTGGAGTCTTTGCAGACTTCTCCAGCGTCCAGTACATCACCATATCAGGCATGGTTTGCTCTAAGGACCCCACAACAGGAGCCATCACCTACCACCAAGAGGTGATGTACAGGTTCTCCTGCCGCTACCCACTGCAGTACCTGGTCAACAATACTCATATGAGTGTGTAAGTGGCATTAGAGTTTATCTTAAAGTTTGAGTCTCATTCAGTCATATGGGAAGTCATGTTCTATTTCAAAGGCATGAGTCATTTTAGGGTCCTTCATCCTCTTTATGGAGAGTTTCAGCTTCCTCAGCCACCATTTTCACAATGCCAGTGTTCCCTCCCCTTCTGCTATAAAGCCAAAATGGCTACCACTGAGGATGAGAAGTGTCACACTCAACTTTCTGACCATCTGGGTCCTCACAGTACATTGCATTTTGACATAACTGGCAGCGCGAACACATTAATTTACTCAAAATAGCAAGTCTAAGTATGGAAGTACGAGATTTGAGACACAGCTCAGCTCTTACATAGTGAGAAATGGTTTCACTCTTCTTCTTCTTCTTCTTATTCTTGTTCTTGTTCTTCTTCTTCTTCTGGATGGTTGTGATATCACAGACCTCAGTAGGTTACCTGTGGAACATAACGTTCTTGCTTGAGCTCCACAGAGAAGCTTAAGAGAAAAGAAGTAAAACTATAAGAGACGGTACCACAAATATATCTTGTTATAGGTATCAAAACTTCAAATTAACAAATGTAATGATGTAAAACAGAGGTCTTCAACCAGTGGTCTACAACCCCAAGGGGGTCCGTAGAGGTACTGCAGGGGGGCCGCCAATTTCTGTCATAATAATTGACAGTTTTCACCAAAATAATGGTGATGAATCAGTAGACCAAAGACGATGGGAAATATACTCATCTCTGGACAGTAAGGGTTGTGTCACAATTTCAGAGTCTTATATTAAAACATGCTCGTGTGAAGAGAAGTTGACTGTATATGAATGAACCACAGCATGCCCAGTTGTCCATATCAATAACTCCATAAATTTCTTCGAACATCACAACAACCTGTTCTCTCTTGATTTATAGCTTTGTCTTTTTCTCAGTTTCCTCCTTTGATCTTTGCCATTTTCTTGGATATCTTACCTTTTATGTCACACTCATACACATCATGTCACACTTAGAAAAAAAAAGAATTATCATGTTACCATATTAATTTATGCCTCATGGAACAGCCAGTGTCTTAAAAGGTGTCTATTACTCTTGTGTCTAGTTTCAGTACATCTAGAATCTCACCTTGGTGTGTTGTTCCCTCATGTATCAGGTGAATGATGACCTGGTTGTTGACAACTTGGGTTTTCCCCTTAATGATTTCCAGCTGCTAAGACATGTATTTTTTGTGTGTGTCTAACAGATCTGGGGTCAGCCTGGCAGTTAAAGACAATAATGGGAGTTTCATCAGCACACTGAGCATGGGACTCTATTCGGTAAGAAGAGCCAGGTGTTGTCAGCAAACTGCTTTAAGTTAACGGTCGGGGAGAAAGAGTTTCAATATATTTGTGTGTTAATATTTGTGTTACAAAAGATAGAGTGACACAAGACAACTGTACATCCCATTTATCTAAAGTGTTTAGTTGACTTCGCTTATCAAATCACAAAGAACTACAAAAAAGTCAGAGAATTACGTCCACGATTGATTTCCATCCTCGTCCTCAATTGCAAAAAAAATCAGTGAATTGATTATTTACATCAGAACATTTCCATCGGAACGACATGGCACAGCCGTAAATGGCCTTTTTCATCTCACAGCGGGAAATTCATGCCCATCAATACCAACTTTAACAACACCAGTGATAGCGGTTTCGGTTTTAAGGTCCCGGTATCATGTGAACTGTCTCACTGGATCAATGTAACAGTCATGGATTACTGGGACAGTAATTGAGCCAGTGTTGCTGTTTTTTGTGAATAAAACCTGTGCTTTTCCTACTCTGACATATCAAACTACAGTATCTTGTGATCTGAAGACGTCAGCAATTACTTTATTAAAGAAATGGATCCACATATTCAATCCTTGAAAATGAAAACAACAATGGTAACCCAACAGTAATATGAAAATACCACCAACACATGGTCAGAACACCTCAATGGTACTGGGTCAATATAAACCACACAGTGGGTCAATGTTTAACTCAGTGTTACACACTTTCTGTGTTTTGGCTTCAAGTATAGTCAAATACTGAAATTTACAGTCATTTTGAACTAACACCGAGTTGTTTCAGTTTCGACTTGATCACTGGGGGAGGTTTCGATATGAATGATGAATTTCTGGATTAAACCTGGCACTGCTTGTTATAATCCATCTCCTCCTCTGTCTCTTTTTGAACTGGCTAATGATGACAATGCTATTATATAGAAATGCTAATCTAATAATACTATGACTCTGTATCATGTAGCCCAGACAACAACATGACCTGGTGTGGAGGGATGGGAAGATTTAAACTGACAGTGGAACTCGAAGCACTCCATTAAAACGACCAACGTGTGTCAGTCTAAACAACATTGTTCCTTTTCTTCTGTTACTGTTACTGTACCTGAAGGACGATACCTACTCCATCATGCTGCGGATCCCACCAGGAGGCCTGGAGCTAAAGACAAGGATCTTTGTAGAAGTGAAAGCGTCCAATCTCACTAACAGGTACTTCACAGCAGTTAGTAAGTATTTGCTCACTAAAGAATAAACTGGTCTCTCTTTATGTTAGCAGTTAACAATAGATATATTCTCACCAGAAAATTTGACTATCAGTCTGTGCTGATACAAAAACTCCACCTTGCAGATTCAACGTGCTCCTGGACCGATGTTACGCCACAACCTCGCCTTTCCCCATCAACACCTCATCTCACGATCTCTTTGTTGGGTAGGTGACGTGGAACAACTTGACTCAACAACAACACTTTGACAGAGGCGCAAGTCTCTGGAGCTCTAATGGAGGGAGAGAACATCAATTTTCTACAAGTTTTAATGGTGGTGGTGGACAGCACCGAATCAGTTTACACCCTATAGATGGGGGCGTTGTCACCCTGGATGGGAAAGGTGTTCACTCAGAACAACTTTGCATTGACCTTTCCTTCTAAGGGGACCAAACCACGCCAGCAAAATTCCCTCACAGCATTACCAGAGCACTTAGGCCTGAGCTGTTGTCTCGGTGTACACCCCACATTCACTTTCCCACTCATGGAGAACGATAATATCTGACCAGATCACCCTTTTTCATGTCTCTGTGGTCCAGTATCTTTGGTTTTTGCACCACTGATCTCTTCAATGTGCTTTAATATGAGGGTTTATCCACTGCAGCCTGCTATAACATCCTCTCTACATAACTGTTAACTGACAGAGAGTCTGATCATATCCTGCACTGAGTTGCTCTTATATTTTTCCATATATATGGTGCTGTCAACCACAACATTTACTGATGTGTTTCAGGTTTAGTCATTGCCCCTGTGTAAGCATCTGCATTTGTATGGAGGTTTTTCCTGAAGTTTCTTCAAGTAAATTAGATTATGCATGGTTAGAATAGTTTTAGTGGTAAAAGAACATGTGAAGCAGGCTTATGCTAGTATGGAAGGTTGTTCGTCACAATGTCTGAATATTTGTTAGACTGAAACCTGGTAGAAAACCCCAAAGAACAGGACAAAAAGAATCATCATCTGTTCTGTTAAAGATGCAACCGGGATGGCCAGACAGTAGTGGATATCAACGGAGAGCAGCAGGAAGCACGCTTCTCCTTTGAGGCTTTCCGCTTTATCCAGCACACAGATACAACTTTCTCCACGTACTACGTGCACTGCGCCACCAGACTCTGTGTGAACTCCTTCTGCCCCGACCTCGTTCAGGTAAGGTTCTTGGTTCATTTGGGTGCACCATGATTCACAAGAACTTTGATACTCAACGATTCGGCAGAATCCTTTAGAGATTACATTATAGATAGATGGTTATGGTTTCAACACAACGCAAACTCCAGGTCTCCTGCTTGACAGTTCTGACCTCTAGCGGATGAATTCAATGTAAATTTGGGCTACACAAATGATACAATGCAACTGATCTAGAAGTTTTAATGTATAGTATAGAAGGTTCTTCATTTTTACAGCTACTTCTCAAACACTATATTACACTCCAGCAGCCTAGATTAGTATTTTTTTGTCCCGTCCTGTCCTGATCACTCAATTCACCTGCAGAACTGCAGCTCCAGCACCAGTTCCAGAAGGCGCCGAAACGCCAAGAACCATGACACCACAGTGAGTGACATGGCCACCATCAGCTCAGGACCAATCACTACCCGCCTAGGCAAAGGTGAGAAAGTAGATGAATTTCATAGGTGAACACCTCAGAATAAAGATACTCAAGCAAAGGACACACAGATATACATCTGATCAATCATGACGAAGGGTTTCTTTTGGTCATTTTGGTTTTCTTTTGTTCTTTTGCAGTGCATCCGATGGAATATGGAGGTATGCATACACTGTCATCATCTATGAAACAAAACACAAGTTATTAAGGCTCCCAATGAATAATGGGTACAGTATAAACAAAGTCCTAACCTACCAATAGGAAACTTGGGCCTTTTCCCAAAGCCTGTCCTTGGAGGGGAGCTTGTAGGCGAGCACCTCGTTGGTAGGCTCTAAACTAATGATCATTTACTGTCAATATCTTTGGGGGCCATCTTTGAGATTGCTGGATGGTAGAACAGTGTTTTAAACCGCCTGCCCAACACACCTTTACAATGTCAGAATCGGCATCCAACAACCCAACAAGCACAACCCCTTCACACGACGATAAGCCAGACTTTTGAACCATCCAGCTTTTAGATGTGTTTCATTTCAAGCGCTGGCTTCAAAGTGTGTCGGATTGTCTGTTTCGGAAAGACGACAAACCTCCTTTGTGGGCGAAGGGGGTTCCCGGCATTGTTCATTGATGCAGCAAGCACTTTGACTGAAGTATACTGAAACCCTTTGAAGGAACCAGTTGAGTCAATTCATCTGATGATAATATCAACCGGATGGATTGCAGTCAACGTTGGAGAACAAACCTAAAATTAATGGATAGAAGTATCTTTCTTTGACATCAGTCAGCAAACATCCTGCTTGGGTTCGAGTGTGCACGATCATGGAAACCTGATGAAGCGTTTCCATCATCGTCGGTATCTAAACTGTAGATTGCTCGACGTGGTCTAACCCGCAGTGTCTCTCTTCGTCCTAGGTGCTTATCAGACTCATATGAACAGCAGCATGGTGGCTGTTTCAGTCGTGGCAGGCATCGTCGGGATCATCTGCCTGACTCTGGTGGCTTTCATTGTTTACCATATGTACAACTCCAAAATGGGCTTCAACAAGAGAACTCTGTCCTGATTTTCCATTAGAGCAGTGTGATAAATGACGTTTAAATTAAATATTGGTTACTATTACTTTATACATTAGAGGTTTCTTTAAGACAGTTGTATCAATTCAACCTTAGTGCTTTCTTTTAGTTTGGAAGAACGTGAGGAAGAGTCATATTTACAGCCGGGACGCTTCAGTTATATCAAGTTAATCCAAACAAAAGCACGGTACACGCACTTATAACTATATATATTGTAGCTTTGCACAGTGCTTTCAGCGTTTATATTCATTTTATAATCTGATGTTGGGTCATAGAATTAATGTACTTGTTTATATGTTACTAAAGCAGGGTGATAGGTACTGTAACTCACATTCAGGCTCTGAAGACAAATTCTTTTATATCTATTAAAGGTTATTATTCACAGTGTTTCTCTACAGTTCTTTTAGATGATGCCAGAAAAGCTGTAATATTGGTATTTTTAATGGAGGTAAGCTGATGAATCTGTAACACACAGGTAGATAACCAGCTTCATGCACAGCATGTCAGGCCTCATTCTCTGACAGATTTACTAAGTAAATGTGTCATTTTGAGGTACTTTGAGTTGAACTCAGTCGACAGCTAAACCTTGTGATCCCTGACGAAGACAGACGTCAAAGAGTTGTTAGTAGATTCTTCATTTAAATAACTGTGGCACAAACAACGAGGACTTTTATGTAAATTAGTTGAAACTAGCTCCACCTCAAACAGCTACAACACGCTGTACATCCTGACCTTCAGAAGAAATGTACGTTTCACTTCTGGTTATAAATGTTACCGGACAAACATGTAAACAACTAAAGCAGTGTCTCTTCTTCTTCTTTTGTCAGGTCAGATCTTTTAGCAGCAGTTAATTCATCTTTTAATCGTCTTAATTCAGCAGCTAATTTTGACATACATAACATAATATACATTTCTTGACAGAGGGAATAAAATCTATGAATTGCTTTGATCAATTACAATTACAGAACTAAAACTCAGTCCAGGAAACTGAATTTTAGTTGTATATAATAATGGATAAAGGGATTCCCTAAACTTTACTACTTCCCCATGTTTTAGGCATGAAGGTACGGATATGAAAGTGTATTTTTTTTCATTGACGATGAAGCACAAAGTTATCCACCACTAAAAGTTGAGGATAATGTATGTAATGGATTACTCTAAAACCACAAATAAAAACCTCAGATATTAGCTGAAAGATGAAGTTATGATTTGTCTTTGTTTATGTCATGTTGGGTCAGGTATTTCAGTGTGTGCCTTATACACACACACACTTCATATATGTCATTCGAAGTGAACCACAAATTACAAACAGCTTAAAGGTCATTTTTATGTGTAAACTCCACTGAAAGCCAGCTCAGGGATCGGTACATCTAAAGAACAGCAGCACGTCGGGTACGTTGTCTTGGCACAAATGCTCGATCCTGGGTTCACTTGTGTTGCTGCACAAACCCAAAATTAGAAACACGGTAACCACGGTAACAAAACAACAAATTAAAAACAAAAAGATTTTTCTTTATTAACAGTTTAGAAACACAACATCATTTTGTCCCGTCCCTGTCTTTTTGTTTTCTTCAGTTCCCCTTTCAAATAATCCAGAGTGCCGAAAACACACAAAACACACAGCTGACCCAAAGTCCGGTTCCCTCCCCGTCCCCCGACCTTTAAATCCAACCCCAACCCACCCAGCTTGAAACGAAAAAAAAAAAAGGGGGAGCCAACATCCGAGCAAGCATCACAGGGCATGTTGAGGTAAAGAGCAGTGATAGCACTAATACACCACCTCTTCTACGACATTTAGCAGCTTATGAGACGTTTGAAAACATGGAGTTTGACCGCTTTCACTGAAACACATTCAAGGTTGTATTGGCAGAAAAAAACAAAACACAAAAAAACGTGTCATTTTAGTTCATCCGATTGAATCAGAGGGACGACGGGAAGCTGGAGACACGATGTTAAATCATCTGTCAGCACGTACAGCAGCACCAACGCTAACCGCTACACGATGGACCCAAACGTGCTTCTTCTTCGAGGTCATCATGATTCTATACAGCCGATAATTCACAAAAATTAACTCCAGGGGTTGTGTAATGATTCTACAAATTATGTGTCCAAATAAATTGTGGTTAGAGCTAAAAAGAAAACGTTCTATCCATCCAAAAGGACTCTAAATGACCCCCTCACCCTCCGCTATAGCCAACACCATGAAGCAGTGCACTTACTCAGTAGCCTTGGAAAGTCAGTAAAGGTGTTAGAGGACAAATAATAACCTCATGACGACATACTGTGGCCGAGGATGCAGCCCAGAGGACAAAGCAAGAAATGAAAGGTTCAAACTTCAACACACACCTCCCGCTGTATCGGCGTCGACGTCGCGTGTTTGGTTGGTTTGTTTTTGTCGTTGCTCGCACTGCGTCTGCGCGTCACACACTTTATTTTTTGCTGAAATGCTTCTTCTTCTTCTTCTTCTTCTTCTTCTTCTCTGTGTTTCAAGCGTCCGTTGAAAGACAGAAGAGATGAACAGCGCACAAAAAGGAATGAGATGAGATGAGTGGTCTTCGATCATTATCCAATCAGCTCCCAGCAGGTCAAGAAACAGGGACACAAAGCCAAAAAAAAAAAAAAAAGAAAAGAAGAAAGAAAGAAACGAAAGAAAACCCAAACAGAAACAGAGAGTGAGAGAGAGGGAACTTGAATATTTATACACTGTCAATAAATAGTGATTTTCTTCCCCGTTCCAGCTGTTATAATTCGTTGTGGTTTTCAGACGGCTTCTCTGTTGGTCCTGGAAAAATGAGGGCAGAGAGGAGGGAAAGATGAATACTGCGCGTACGCCGAGAGGTTACGTCAGTTCATTAGTGCAGAAAAACACACGAGCTCTGTAGCAAAAAAACAACAACAGTCCAAGTTCTGAGTAATTTGAGCCCATATGTACTGATTTAATAAGACAGACACACACACACACACACACACACACACACACACACACACACACACACACAGAGTTTATGTGGGTCTTTAGGTCATTATGTTGATTATCTGCTGACCTGCTGCTTTCACTTAATTCACGAGAGGAAATTATGACAAACCCTCTCACTACCACACACACAAAGATGTTGCTATGGCGACGCCTGTTAGCAGAGACTGAATGACATTTGTTTGAGGGCCTTGGCTGGGAGCAGAGAGAAGAATGCAGAGCTGCCTCGTCATTTCACTGACTTTAAAAACACTCACATCACGCCGGGCATTAAATATCATTCAAACTCTGGAAATGTAAGACATCAGATCATCTGCACGTTCTGTCGCGAAGCCTTCAGTCAGTCAGACCGCTGCCTTCTTCTGAAGGTGACGCAGCCTTGTAATGTCAGAAACTACAACAGGCGACATTTCAACTCTGAGAGACTCACTGTGATCAAATATCAACGACTGTGACTTAAACTGATCAACTTTTCACTTTTACTTGAACGTGCCAAGTTTAAAATGTGTTTGAACGATGATATTTTCTTACGAATAAATAACGAAGGTTTGGACATCTTAGAAAACATTAACACGCCTTTTAACTAATAAATAGCTAATTATAAAAAATGTCTTTAATACACGCTGAACGTATTAAAGCAACAAAATTAAAGAGCTTTTATCCTCATGAACTATCGTCATAATTAAAATATTCCATAATAAAAACAGTCCTGTAGCTGACAGTGACGTACATGAGAATAAACGTGTTTTTATTGTTTTATTGTTGTAATTTTGAGTGCCACACATGACACATAAGAAGCCAATTAACCTGCAGGACATGCAGAGCTTAACGGATTTATTAGATCACCTTTTTATACCCAAATCTGAGCCGACTCACTGAAACGATCGCCGACAGTCGTTTCATTTTATTCAGCTCTGAAATTATTTTGCATTTTTGCTTTAAGCGGCTCATTTATTTATTTATTTATTTATATATATAGCTCATTCATTTCTTGATTTCTGGCCCATTTTAGAAGCCAGAAAAAAAACCCGATATGAATCCTTACAAATCATTTTCTATGACGGGGGAAGGAACTTGTATAAATTAAAAAAAAAAAAAAAGGTTGAATTTTAATGAAATAAAGATCAGCAGGAACATTTTAAAAAAGTCTTGATTGTTTATTTCCCCTACACAAATCTATCTATCAAATCTATCTATATTTTCCCAGCTGTAGGTGTTTTATGCTCCACCACTGAGGAAAATGTCTCCATAAATAAAGGATGGGTGAGTAAAAGATGTGAACGTATTGCAGCAGCTGGAGTCCATGTGCAGATCATGTGACACGTGTTCTATGAGCTGGCCCCCTGCAGGACGAACGAGCTAACAGCTGTGAGACAGCGTCTCATTCGCCTGGACTTAGTAACAGAATGATTGACGAGCTACAGTGATCCAGCGTTAATATAACGTTCTGTTAGTGTTAGAGAGGCTGCGTGTGTCAGCGGGCAGTTCGTTCAGCTCAGCTCAGCTGTTGTTATTATTTTGTCCACCCCCTTTAAAGTTCTCCATCATCAACGCCAACAGGTTTGGCAGACCGACCTGTTGTTGTTGTTTCTTCTGAGGGCTGTGATTGGCTGTCTGAGTCGCTCTGTGGCGTGCTCCCGTCAGTGGGCGGGGCTTCACCCGGCTGCGCCTCCTCTGGAGTTTCTGCATTTTAATGAAAAAAACACACACGACGAGTTAATTAAGACTCATTACAGGTCAGGATGAAAACAGTCACACGTGAGTCTGACCCACCGCTCTTGGCGTCCACGCTCTCCTCTGTGGGAGGGATGACTTTCTCCTCCGCCGTGCTGTTGGCCTTGCTGTTCTTATCGGAGCTGGTGCTGTTCTTGGCTTTGGCTTTCGCCTTCGGCTTGGCGAACTTGGCTTTGTTGAGTAAGTAGTTGACCTCCCGATCCAGCAGAGCCAGCTTGGACTCGATGTCTTTGGACAGTAAAATAGGCCTCTCCTTCGGAGAGCGCTTCTCCTGCTCGGCGACGGTCTCGTTCTTCCACGTCTGGAAGAACAAGACGATTTGAAACATGAAAGTTTAGAAAATGTTTGTCAGCTGCTTTACTTTTAACTTCAGCACTTTAAACGGCGCTTCTACGTTCACCACGCACCGTTGTTTCGTTGATCACTTTCTCCAACATGTTCAGCTCAACTTCAGTGAAGATTTGGTCGTCCTCTGGAATCAGTTTGGCGCTCCTGTAAAGGAAATAAACAAAAAAAAATGAGCCACCACAAACAGACAAAAAGAAAAACACGTCACCTCTCCAGCGTCTACACGACTTCCTTTGGACTCACTTGAGGAAGAAGCTGGAGGTGTTGAGCATGCTCTCCAGGGCGGCCAGGCGCTCCGGCCACTTGCGTCTCTCCTCCACCCTGAAGAACATGTCCTTGCACAGGCTCTTCAGCTGAGACAGCTTCTCTCTCAGCTGCTTGGTGGTCGCCGAGTAACCGTCTTCGTCCATCCACTCCGACACCTCCTTCAGCTTGGTGGACATCTGCTCCTTCTCCTCCTCCGACACCACCAGCTGGTAATCGTCCTGGTACAGCTTGTCCTGGAGAACGGATTGTTTATTTTATGTTACAAAGATTTTTTTGTATTCTCTCTCTCAGATGGACTTTAAGGACGCTCTTTTGTTTACCTGCGTCTCGAAGATAAAAGCTTCCAGACTGTTGAGCGTCTTCTCCCTTTCCTGTTTGGCGAGGTCTCTGTCTGTCAAATCCTGCAGCCTGAAAAGATCCAACATTGTTTTAGACAAAAAACAAACTCAGAATAAAACAAAAGTGAACTGAAGTTGTCTGCTTTACTTCTTCTTAGAGGAAGCGACATCGTCTGCGGTCGGGTCGAGGATGTCGTTGATGATGAGTTCTGCCTTGACGTCTTCAGAGATTTTGCTCTTTTTCTGAGATTTGGCCTTCTTCTCCGCCTCCTTCTCTGCCTCGGCGTTTGCAGATTTCTCCGTGTTACTTTCCTCCTTTAACAGCAGAAATATGGTTCCTTTCAGTAACGTGTCCGCAGAGGCCAGCCTCTCCTGAATAGAGATTTTCACATTCAGAATCTTACCTTGGCCTCGGCCTTGCTGCCTGCCTCCTCCTCCGTCTTCTCCTGACTTTTCTCTTCTCCTGCACTCTTCTCTGAATCGTCCTGCTTCTCCTTGGCAGCCTCGTCCTTCTGGGCCTCTTCCTTACCCTCCTCGTCCTTGCCGTCCTTGCCAGACTCTGGAGGCACTTCCTCCTCGTCCTGAAATGTAAAAATCGAGGAGCATCGTTAGCTACGATCTCAGGGCAGACATGAAGATGAAGCAGTTCATTAAGTGCTAGAAATGTATGGAGCTGCACGTACCTGGACAGGTTCAGTTACGTTGGGGGTGGGTTCAGACGATCCTCCTCCAAACAGGGTGGAAATTGTGTTTCCCAGCACTGGAAGGCAGCAAAGATTTGACTCACAGTGTGGACGCATCATCGTAAATCAAAGAGCTAAAAATGACGTTTTAACAACCGCTGATCATTTATCCAAGTATTTAGTTTCCTCATGTGACTTTAACCTTTGTGCTGCTTTATTTAAATGAGCCTCCCATCTGTCTCCTCCACCTGTGCAACGCGCACCGGACACCAAAACACCACACGCAGACGGACGGAGCTAAAGTTCGAGGTCCATAAGAGAAACAGAGCTTGAAGCGCACGCTTCACTGATCAACGAGAGCACAGAAAAACCTACGAGTTAACGTCGACTCCTCTTCTTTCTCCTCCACGATAGTTTCAAAGACGGACTCCACCTGTGGATTAAAATGACAACAAACGTTAATTTGAGACACACATGGACGCTTCAACGTGCTGCAGAAATTTAACGTTTGAGTTGATTCATCCCCAAAATAAAAAAGCAGCTCTGTGAACGTGTTTTAAAATGTGAGAATTTGTGCATGTTCTTATGTGATTGGGTTTGTTTTGCACTTTGGTTAATCTTCTTAGTGTTAAGCACATTTTCTTGGAGTCAATTGTTGCTGGCTTTGATTTTAATAAGCCTCATGGCTGCCATGGCAACCGGGAGTAATGGCAGAGCAGTCCAAGTGTGACTGAGCAAGACCGACATGACAAACATGGAACCGACCCGATCGAGCAGCAGCACTCCGCTGTCGTCCATGTTGAAATGTGCTTTGATGCCTTTGGACTCGGCGTCTGCGTGTTTCTGGAAGCTGCTGCCGACTCCGGACAGTTTGACCGTGGTCAGGTTCAGAGAGCCGAACACGCTGCAGAACACGAGCAGGGAGAGAGGAGGAGGAGGAGGAGGAGGAGGACAGGGTTTATACTCAAATACATTCAAATCACAAGAGAACAGAGCAAAGCAGAAGGGAGTCACACAGTCGAGCTTCTTTGGAAGCATCAAACTTAAATCAGACGCCATGAGCTCTCTGTAAACTCGGGTTTCTCTTGTTGGAGTTCAGACACGTCAGTCACTCGGCTGGAATGGTTAAATTTATGTGCAGAGCTCCAGGACATCCAGAGTAAAGCAGTAAAATATCCAACCTGATGTCTTCCTGACTCAGGAAGCTGAGGTCGCCGTAGTTGATGTCGAAAGAGAAGTCGGAGTTGTAGCGGTTGAACGTGATGACCTTGCGCTGAGGGTACGGCGCCATCCTCTGGAAGAGGACGCGTTTGTTGTGTTTCAGGGCTTTGACGCCGTCTTCCTCCGTCTCACGGGTGAACTCCACCTGATGGAAACGAAAAACATGGCCGGTGTTCATGAGTTGTCACATTTAAGTTTGTATCTGTGAAGTGAGTGAACGCTGCACTTTAAATGTGTCTCCTGCAGCATGAGGCGGTGAACGAGCTGCACCGACCTGAATGGGGAAGATGGCTGCGTCTCGGACGATGAAAGGTTTGACCTTGAAGGCCTTGCTGAGGGCAGCAGCCTGGTACACGGCGCCCATCGCTGCCGCCTCATCTGCATTGATGTTCTTCCCCAGCTCCTCTCTGCACAGAGAAAAATACACAATTACAGCAAAAGTTGTGGAGGAATGTCGTTCTTCAGCATCTCTGTGGTTGACACTTACTTGCCAACAGCTTTGAGCAGCACTTCCTGGACCTTGGGGACACGAGTGGCGCCACCGACTAAAATCACCTGCTCAATTTCATCCTGTTGGCAGAAATACAAACTTTAATGACAGAGGTCATTAAGGTTTAATCTTATCCCGTCGTGTGGTCCAACGAGAAGACTGACCAGCTTCATTTCTGCGGCGGTGAGAGCTTCCTGCACCGGGTGAGGAACTCGTTCGAAAAGATCAGCGCACAGCTCTTCAAACTCGGCCCTCGTCACCTTTGATTTGAAGTCGATGTCGTCCATCAGACCTTCCACCTGAAGACAGAGAAACACATTTCACGCAAGTGCTATAACACGTCGAGTCAACACTTCTTCAACTCAACAACTCTCAAAACTGTGAGAGTTTCTAAGGTGGCAGTCTGTACAGGTGTTGGAACAGTGTATTCAAACACTTCTCTGCCTAATGTTGGAGGTAAGATGCACTAAGATGCTACTTAATTTATTTAATGCTGAATTTACCAGAAGGCACAAACGATTAAGAATCTGTGTAGCAGTTTCACAAAGTTTATGAAGCTTCTCATCATTCAACAGCCCTCAGAACTGAGACAAACTGATGTGAGACTGAAGGTTCTGGGTTCACGTCCCCCGGACTCACCTGTGCCATGAACTCCATGTTTGCACTGAGCACTGTCTTCAGCCGCTGAGCCTCTTTGAGGAGCTTCGCCATGGCCCGGTGGTTCTCCCTCACGTCTTTCTTGCTCTTCTTCTGCTCGTTGAACAGTTTGGCCAGGTGGTCCCGCAGCCTCAGGTCCATCTCGAAGCCCCCCAAGCCACGGTCGAACCTACAGCCCGCAGAGAGAAGCACGCCGGTCAGAGGACGGAAATACACATTTAAAATGAAGCTGCTGGGTTTTAAGAGTCGAATGAAGCATCTTTAATCTTTCCTGTCTCACCTACTGACCGTGTATGAACATCCCACAGGTATCACTGTTTAATTACACATTAAAGTACTGACTCCTTCATATTTACATAATCAGAGCTGAATATAAAAACAGATCCACCAGTTATCAGGAGGAAGGAAGCTACACACAATGTTACGCTGCTTAACTGAGGTTTATCAGTGGAACAGATATCTTTAATCTCCTCTCTAATCCTCTTATACTTTTAGGTGTTTCCCTGTTTTACATACATAATCTGTAACGGTCGCAGGGGGGCTGGAGCTGACATTGGGCGAGAGGCGGATGGTGAGGTACGCCAGCTCATCACAGAGCACATGGAGACAAACAACCATTCACACTCACATTCAGACCTACAGACAGTTTTTAGAGTCGTCAGTTAACCTGTTATGGTTCATGTCTCATGCAGAACATGCAAACTCCCCAGCCGAGGTTCAAACCCGGAACCACTGCACCACCGTGTCGCAATATTGAAAATGATACGTTCCTGTTTAAGTCCATGTTAGCCCGTCTACTTCTTCTGATGTCAGCCAACCATCCACCAGCTGGAGATCACTTGGCATGAAGTGTGTGTGTGTGTGTGTGTGTGTTGTGCGTCTTCCTGTTTTGAGTTTCAGACAGGATGAGGAGGGCGCAGAGAGAGAAAAGAAAACATCGCAGTTGTGAAGTCCTAAAAATACGTTCACGTCTCAAACTAAAATCTGAAGACTCGAGTTTATTTTAAAAGTGTCCATGAAACAGAATTTAACAGCTGCAGTAGAAACTTGTTGACGGCTCAGTTTCTCATGCACGGTGGGATCGGGGTCACGTTACACATTAATGTTCAATAGAGGAACTGCCGTTCATGCTCAGAGTTTCCTGTGTCAGTGGAGGAAACATTCATTGTACGCCTGAACTGTGCAGCCTCACTCTGGATAATAACCGGTGTGATGTAGCTGGTTATTAACCTCGTCTGTTCACTCCGAGGTTCCACACCTCTCTGAGCGGCCTGACGGTGCACCATCAGAGAACCAAGACTCTGCTGAGAGAAGCACTCTCCGTGGCGATGCCACTTCACGGATCGGTGGACTCACCCAACACCTCTGATCTGCAGCTGGGGCTGGGTGCCAGACTCTTTGCTTTTGACTGTCTGATAAGAGACGATGGTGGCGGTGGTGCTGCCTGCGCCCATGTCATAAAACATGATGTTCTGAAAGGGAACAAGATCAGAGTTTAAGGAATTTGTAGTCGCTACAGAAACATTAAATATTAATCAGCCGTCAGTAGTTTCTAAATATAAAGCTGCTGTGAGTGTTAAACTCAAACAGGAGGGACTATTTTCAGCGGGGGATTAATCCACATGTGGTGCTCTTGTGAGTATTTAGGGCAGCAGTGTGGTGCATATGGGAATTTGTGATGCACATATAATATTTAGAAGGATTAGTCTCTCCTGCATGTGTTAACAATAAAGTAAATATAGAATCTACTCCGACAGGTTTATTTAATGTGAATTCAGGAGTCACGCTGGATGTGCACCTTAGCCGTGCTGTCGATATCTTTCCTCCTGAAGACGCCGTAGTTCAAGGCCACGGCGGTGTTGTCGTTAATGAGCTGAAGGACCTTCAGGCCCACCATCTGTGCGGCCTGTAGGACCGCCCTGCGCTCCGCCTGGTTGAAAAAGGCCGGGACGGTGATCACCGCGTCTTTGATCGGTTGTTCTGAGAGATGAAGAAGAGGAAGCGTAAAATAAAAGTTCACATATTGGAACATACGTTAGAGCGATGCACTGAATTCTCCTGCAGGCGGACTGACCTGCAAAGTCCTGAGCCAGTCCACAAGAGTAATTGAGCGCCATGCCGAGCAGCTCCTCAGGTGTGTACTGCACTTCACTGGTGGAAGAAAAGAAGGCAGAAAAACAGGTTAGCTGCTCCTATTTATAACAGTGCTGCGTTCCCTTCTATAAAACATTACTGTTGTTTTTCCAGACGGTGCACTTATGAATGATTATTATGATAACAATAACTGTTTGTAGAGCACCTTTCATGGCCAGAGGGCGTAACATTAAGCTATAAGAAGTAACAATAAGTGAGAGGAGAAAGAAAATAAAACATTAACAATGAGAGCAGCTGAGTTCAATCTAAACTAAAAAGATACGTCTTTAATTTCTTTGTGCCGTGATTCAAACAGAGGAGCGTGCTCTGCAGTTTGGAGCCATAAAAACAGAGCACGGCACGAGCACGGACAATTTAGGAATACTAATATACGAAGGTGCTCGATCATGCAAGGCTTTGTAGATGAGTTAAGGGGCTTTCTAAAAAAGACGCAGTGACGCAGGATGGAGGTGAAGAAGGCGGCTGCAGCTGAATTATCAGACCAGCGAACAGAGAGAATAATGTAAGAAGAAAAGCACGTATCAACAGTTCATGTTTTGTTTTTGTTTTTTAAATTCCTCTTGATCGTGACGTTTCCATGACAACGGCCTTCCTCAGGATAGCTACAGCACCTCGGCGATGACCAACAGTAAATGAATGTACTGTGTTATTATGTGTTTGATGATGATGATGTACGATGGCAACGACTCACTCTGAGTATTTAAAGTAAACCGTCTCTCTGACCGGGTCCTCCTCCAGCTGGTGCTCGGGAAAACGTTTCTGGTAGAGCGCCACCTGGGGGTTTTTGTGCTTCTTGCCCAGGAGGCTTTGGAGGTGTCTATAAACAGTTTTGGGATTCTTCACAGACTGAAAGATAAAAAAATATATATCACACCATTAAAAACATTCACTGTGCAGATGATTCATCGGATTAAGTTGAAGAGAAGTCGTCGTACCACTCCGAGTGCACTGTCTCCGAAGAGTCTTTCATTCTCCTTCAGACACACCGCAATGGGCGTTTTCCTCCTTGACTCCCTGAAGGAAAAACAGACACGGCGTTCAGCTCTCAAATATAATTTCCTGATGTATTCATTTCCCCTGCTTTTGTCCCATTCATTCAGTGAACGGGTGTGCGCGTGCTCACTTGTTGAGTACAATCTCCATCGGCACACCGGGCTTCACGATCGCCATCTTCATCCACTCGCTGCCCAGGTCGACGGACATGACAGCTACAGTCACTGCAGACACAAAGACGCGTTACATAAAAGGCAGAAAGACAAACACCAAAAGATCCCGAGTACAGTTCCACTATTGATCGACCTTATCTGTATCCAAACACTGATAAATTATGGGTGTGTGTATTCGTCAGCGTGGCAGAGTTTTAAGCAGGTGAACAGCGTCTGATGATAAAAATCTGGTCAGACAATGTCTGTGTGAGTGTGTGTGTGTGTGTTTGGATCATGTTACCTGTGTGAGAAGGCAACATCGCCGCAACAAGGCAGAAGAGAGCAACCAGCGCCAGCTTCCTGCCCCCCATGATGAGCTGCGGAGATCAACAAATTAAAACACTGGTGTTAAAACAATCATCATCAGATCTTGCACACACCTTTGTCCGTCCGCCTTCAGCGTGAACACACTTCCTGTCCGCTGATGCTGATTTCATGAGCCAGTAAACGACACGACCTTTGTCCTGGGATATGCAAATCATCTAACACACCTGATCCCTCCCACATAGGTGTGTGTGGACACTTTGCAAACACGTGGCATTAATGCCACTGTCAAGCTTTAATACCTACATATGAACACACTGCTGTGTGTGTGTGTGTCAGAATGAGGGATGTTACATCTAAATCCCAACACATTGTTTGTGTGTGTGTGTGTGTGTGTGTCTGCACAGAAACTTCTAGCCCCCCCAGTGAGGCAGTGACGCATGAATGCAAGATGGATGCACAAAGAAACACAGCCTGAAGCTTTTAGCATCTTAAAACCTGGATCCTTGAGACAGCTCCAGGATGAGCTGCTGGTGTTTGTTAGCCCACCAAGCTAACTCACACACACAGCTATTGTTGTTTAGCACTGAGCATTAGCCGTTCACTTCAAACCGAGCCCGGAGCTTCACAAAGAGAACAGCCAGAACCTGTTAAAGCTGTGAGGGGAAGAGTTGACAGCTACAGTCAGCTATCATCAGTGTAAGAGCGTGATTGACACACCGTGTGTGTGTGTGTGTGTGCGCGTGAACTCACCTTTCCTCAGCCCGGCACGAAGGCAACAACAGTGAACCGGACACACTGCGCTTTTTCCCGGGCTTCCAGCGCTAGTTTCGCCGTTACTCGGAGCCTCTTTTGTGGTCACACTCGGTAGTTTTTTAGTTCCCTCTTTATCACCGGCTTGCTCTCATCAGTCGGGCCCGGAACGCGGCGTCACCTCATTGGATCCACGGAAGAGCCGCTGCTGGCTGGCTGGAGAGGAGGCGGGAGGCAAGCTAACGGCTAACGGACGTACTGTTTCCGGTTAGCATTTCAGCGTAAAACGACACTGATTTTTGACCTGATATCACATCGAAAATATATATTTTTTAAAACGTGAAAAGGGATTTTTACAAGTATGGAAAACACTGAATTAGAGTAAATTTCATCTCCAAATTTTATTTTTTGTATTGGCTTATTGCTGGGATGTCCAAAGTACGGCCCGTGGTCAGATTTCATGCTTCATTTTTATAATATAATATTATTTATGGCCTGCTGGTATTGTCACATACTGTTTTTTTGGATGACATAACGAAGCATTTAAACTTTTACGACATTACCGCCTGTAGATGTGACACAAAATATTACCTACCAACTGTTTATAATACTGTTTACACTGTACTCATATTTTATTATTAACAGATCTCAGTGTTTACACTGTTCATTCTGTTTATACTGCTGAATCCTTCTATATTTATCATATTTATACTGTTTATATCTTTTAGATTTGGCATATTTTTCTTAGATACCTTTTTAACTTGTATATATTTTTTATATTTTATATTTCATACATATTGTTGTTTGCATTTGTTTGGCTTAGATTTGGTTACATTGTCATATGAAAATGAAAATTAAAAAAAATAAATTAAAATATTAAAAGATTTTTAATTAAAAATTAATTGAAAAATAATGAAACTGTCGCAGAACGCTTAAGTTTTTGTATATGCTCTTATTTTAAAGGGCAGACCCCCTGACATCCGGTAACTCTCCCCGTTTGTCTTGACGCCCCCGGTGCATCAACCAGCATTGACCCCTCCATTCGCAGGCCCCGCCCACGCTCGCTCCACGCACTGCTCCGTGATTGGTCCACGTGAGGTGAGTGACGTCGCCGAAACAACTTCTGGCTTCCAATTGGTCCACGTGCAGATTAGTGGGCGTGTATCGACATGTGACGACATTTCCAGGTACGGCCTGAGCAAACCACGTGCTTCCTTTAGTGTTACTCACTTTATCTGGTTTTAAACTGAATGTGCTGTTATTTTAAAGTTATTTTAATTATATAGATAAAAGATCTGAGCTACTATAAATGAAACATAAACATGAATGAAACAGACAATACTACAACAACACAATGCACTTTAAATATTTACTTTATTCACAATTTCAATCAGGTTTGAGTGACAGACATCAAATTATTTCATTAATGACAGACGGTTTTTGTAGATTACACATCGAGTACGAGTACATTTCTCCCAGGTGTAATTCAGCGAGCTTTGAGGACACAGTATTACATGTTTTAAACTCAAGTACTTGTAGACAGTCTGCGGTGAATCACGTTCATGCAGGTAGGTCCATCACAGGTACTGAAAGCAGGAGCCGCATTCGCTGCTAAAATAAAGTGCCATCCGATGGCAGCGGAGCGATGTGGTCCAGAGCCAGCGCCAGTGTGAAGCTGGACACAAAGTGGCTGCTCGGGTTTCTAGCAGTTTCTCTTGGTGTGGATGAGAAGGTCTCTCTGCAGGTTGACCTCCAGACTGCCGACAGTTTTGCTGCCAGGCGGGTCGGTGACCAGAGTCAGTTTGTTAAACACTCCTCGACCGAAGTAGTCAGCCACGACGGAGAAGCCGTCATTAGAGGTGCGCAACTGAAAACCAAGAAAAGACACGAGAAGCTGCTTTAACAAACATCCCTGTGGTGTAACTTCCTTCAAGTCACAAAGCTCAGGTGTGGTTTACCTGTCTGTTGAAGTGGTCATGCAGGTCTCGTTTCTGGTCCTGCGCGCGCAGCATGTCCATGACTTTGCGGTTCTCCGGAGTGCACGTCGGGCACTCGGCCTCGCTCTCGGCGTAGCTTTCGAAGCAGTGCTGGTGGAAGGAGTGGCTGCACAGGAAATGAACGGACGGCAGCTCCAGGGGGCTGTTGCACATGTTACACTTTGTCTTCTGGAATATCTTGGCACTGTGTGGAAACATTGGGGTAAGAGGTTATTTAGGACTGCCTGACTTAGAGTGGTAGTACGAAATCGCAGGAAGAAAGATCTTCTTTCGGGTGACCCACCTCGTTTTGAGCTCCTGGATCTCCGAGCGGAGGTGAGCAGTTTCCTCACGGTACTGGCGGATTTTGCGTTCGTCGTCCTCGATCTGCTGGCTTTCCCTCTGCAGCTTGTTGATGAGGTAGTCCTTTATGACAGAGAGAGTGGCCGTCGAGTTGTGCGCAAGAGTCTGCACCACTACGGCAAAAAAACATGGATGTAAACGTCGGACAGATCTCAACATCAAACATCTGCATGAAACAAAATGGCCAGCAGCTCACCGAGTAACGGCGGCATTAGGTTGTTTTGGTCGATGTGGTGTAGGACCTCGCTGATGTAGGCCTTGCAGTCTTCTTCTTTTCTGGCAAAGTATCCTAACGCCTGCTCCCAGAGACAACCCTCTTGGTCCCCGTAGCGCTTGCAGGCCTCTATCACTTTTCCGTACTCCTCGTTCTGCATGTGGTAGTGCATTATCTGCTGGTACCTGCACACAATCGTGTCCAATTCAACAACAACAGTTATGACATTTCAATTGTTTCACATGTTGGATCAAATTTCTCAACAGGGAGAGAAACTGAACTGAAAACACTCTAAACTGGCTTTTGGTGTTGCTGGTTTGCCACGTGGAAGCAGCGAGTAATCTCACGATGTGCTTCTTTGTCACGTTAACTGTCTTTCATATATATTCAGGCGTCGTTCTGTCCCCCACACTTACAGTTTGCCCTTCTCATAGAGGTAGAGGACGCCTTCTTTAAAGTTGTGCATCTGGCAGAGGACCAGCGCCTTATCAAACACAGTGTTGTCACTCCTCAACAGCGAAACAGCTTCTCCCTGCAGGACTCTTTTTCTCTGCCAACATATGCATAAAAAAATTCTATTGGAGCGGACTGCAAACTGTATTACACATTTATTATGCAGGGATTCATGGCTGTGTGTTTTGGACTGACCTCAGGGTCCTGTTCGTGTGCCCAGTCTTGCAGTCGGAGCTCCAGCAGTGTGTCATACACACCCTGGGGAGAACGGGGCTCCACCTCAATCATGTGCTCCAGGAAGGCTTTCAGCTCCCGCGGATTGTTGGCAAAGATCGGGATGAATTCCTCGGAATTCGCCTGAAATCAAAAACAAACACGGACACTCACTTCCAAGTAATCTCCATCTTCCGGACCACTGAGCTCTTCCAGCATCACATGAAACTGACGGCAGACGCTGTGAAGACTCACCTTGTTGATCCGACCTCTATCCAGGCTGTCTTTTTCAGCGCTGTCTCTGCTCGGTTGGTAGTTGGTGCACAAGCCCTTCAGGAGTAGCGTGGTACCTTCGGGGACGTGGTGCATCAGCGTCTTGCCGTAACGCTTCATGTTGCTCTCGGCTTGTTCGAACGGCAGACGTCCGATGTAACGCAGACCTTCCTGGTAGTTCTGGAGGGAAACACATACAAACTCTCTTCAGACATGGACAGACATCCATGTATGTGCATATGAAGCTTTTTAATTGCTTTTACGGTTTAAATCACGTTTGTGTGTGTTTGTATTGTCTTTTTATGACCACGTATTATCTTCTAGGTCTGTCTTAATGCTCTGATTTGAACTGACTCCTTGTTGAAAGGTGATATTCAAATAAATTTGCCTCGCCTCGTTTCTGCACCTCTTCTACTGAAGGCTGCTTAAACTTATACGATTATCTGCATCACAGAAAGTTCTGCTGCTTTTGGCTACGAGCAGTTCTTGATCACAACGATCACCTGACGATGACGAGACAAGAAGAGCTCGATCAGAGGAAGTGGGGTGACATTTGTGGCGGACTGTGACAGGAAATAGACGTTACAGCACAAGTATGGATGCTATCTGTATCTATTCAAAGTGCGTTATCTGTTTATATCAAAATAATCTATTTGTTTACATCTCTAGTAGGTGCAAGCCCACAAGACTGCTGATTATGCTCAGCACGGCAGGCAGAGAGACTTTGCAGTCCTGCGACCCGTGCAGGAAAAAAGTTACACGAGATCCAAATTCAGCACCCGACAGCGTCGCTTAACATGATGACGTCACGCAACCAGCAGGCTGACCTCTACGTGTTGGAGGATCTTCATCCAAGAATCATTGCTGAGGGCTTCGAGGCAGTGAAAGAGAAGGACGAGGTGAAGGTGACTGAACTTAGCACGCACCTCCTTTAGGACCAAAGTCCAAAAAGAGCTGGCAGACCCGCTCACCGAGGCTCGCATCGCATCAATCTAACTGTTGTTTGTTTGGTTTTTACCTTGAGGTCTTCCAGCTGGATCTTCAGGTACCATTCATGGTGCATGTGTTTCTCAGCCAAGAAAACGGCGTGGCTGTGGTAGCCGGCCTGCCGAAGAACCTTGATGGCGATCTCAACGTCAAAGTGGACCTCGCTTTCACTGCTCTGTTGAAATAGAGTGCGGGAGGACAGTGGAGTTATAACATGTCAGCCATCAGTCTGTTCTCTGATGTCATTCTACCAGCCGTCAGTCACCTTAATGAACTCCTCCAGCTTGGAGCTGTCCTTCAGCTTGGTGTAACAGTTGAGCAGCAGTGTGGTGTGGTCGGCGTTGGCCAGAGACTGTCTGTGCAGCGCCTGCAGATACGCCGTCAGGTTGTGGATCCTCTGTGCGTCCAAGAATTTCCTGATGACGTACGACGGCTCCAGTTTCCCGATCGTGCTGTGTGAAAACACGGTGACTGATCAAAATCACTGTGACAGCCTCTAACATCTTTATCAACACTTCCACATGGTGCAGCTATAAAACACGGAGAAAACAAGAAGGACGTTCAGTGATGTAATTACCGAATGTACTGCTGGATGGCGCCGTCATGGTCTCCCTTCAGGTAAAGGTGATCGCCGTATTGCCTGAAGATCTCAGATAGCCCGTCACTGTCCAGGTGCTGGCTCTTGGCCAGGTTTATAGCCATGACAAACAGGTTCTTCTTAAACAGCATCTTAAAAAACAAACACGGAGGTGACAACTCTTCACACTGCTCCTTAAACACATCATGAATCATCAGTCACAGGTGGCGACCTTGCTGCTCACCTCCAGTTTGGTCTGCGTGTCCTTCTCCTGAAGGACGAACATCTTTCCATCTCTGGTCAGGATGTAGAAAGAACCCCACTCTGCCACCACGTCAACGACGTCATCGAAAGAGGCGCTGTAGGCGATGAACTTGTTGTCCAGATCATAGATGGTCAACAGCTGTTTGTCTGACGGAGAAGTCTCCCTGCTGCCGAACTCTGTCCTGAGGACAAAGAACAGCCAACAGTCAGGCTTGATCACAGCTTACTCATCAGTTACTATGATGAAGTGATGAAAACAGAAGGAGAACAAACGTGTTATTAAACCTGACAGACGTTGAACTTCATTAATCAGGGTATTAATAATTAATTAAGTGTCACTTAGAGCTTAAACCTAATGGCTCTAACGGGTTTGACATGAATTAAAAATGTTTAGAAAGTAATGCAGCGCTAAAGAAAGGCTGCAGTCACGCTCTGTGCTCAGCAGTAAGAAGTCAGGTGAAGCTGCTATTTCTAACAGTGTCCATTTCCTCCTCAGAACAGGAACACCCAAAAAAAACAGATACAGCAGGTGTGTGAACGTCTCCTCGTGATCTCTGGGACGTGTTTCTGAACATGTGAGCATCTAAAGCGGCACAGAAACTCATTCCATTCTCTTCCTCTTATCCGGGGTCGCTCCATCCACCCCGAGGTACTTCAACTCTCTCACTTGGGGCAGTAACTCGCTCCCAACCCACACAACCTCACTGCTGCACCATTATTTTGTCCCCACAATGATCAATGATCAGTACGCCTTCATTCATTTATCTATTCAGTGCTGTCCTTACTTGTTGGGTGACTTTGCATCCCTGATGAGTAAGAACAGATATCCGCGGTGCCAGTGGGCCAGCAGCTTGTGTCCGTCGAAGGCGAAGCAGGGCCCTCGTTCGTCAGGCTGGTACAGGTACACGCATTCATCTCCGGCTACGATGAACTGAGAGTCCTGGGAGGGATCTGCCAGGGAGGAGCAGCGCAGCGCGCATCCATGTGTGTCCAGCTCTATTTTAGGATACTCCTTGATGGAGAGGGTGTAGCACTGAGCAAGAGGAGACGAGAAGGAAGCGGACAAGAGTTCAGAATGCTGTACAAATATTCTTTCCTTCCCTTTTACCGTGCACCCAGATGTTTCGGGGAACCATCAGACTTACATGAACTCTCTCCAGAGTGGCGACAAACAGATGTGTGACCTTTGCCACTTGACGGAAAGCGAGGCCCGTGACCGGGCTGGTTCCCTCGTGCAGGGTCAGAGTCTTACTGTGACGATCTCTGGTGATGTCACCTTTAGTCAGAACCACACTGCCGTCTGTGAAACCTGTCGAGAAACACAACATCCACCATCAACTGGAAAGAGTCAACTCTGATAGCCAAGCAGTGATTATTGGGTGATTTCTTTGCTTCTTACCGATGGCCATGAAGTTGAGATTTTCATGCACACTGAGGCAAGACACTTCAGTCGGTTTGTTGCCAGGAATCGCAGGGAAAATCCTCGTGCACAGCGGATTCCCGCTGTCTCTTTTGTCGAGGTTCCACACCTTTACCTGAAAGATAAGTTCAGCGGTCATCCGTTAAAATCCCTGACGCAGCTGTTCTGTGTTTTGAGCGTCTCTGCAGAGCTTCACACTTACTAGAGGGTTTATTCCGTGTTCGTCCTGCCCCACCGACACCAGGATGCTGTGCTGCTTCAGCTGGTAGAGGTGCGTCACACGCAGCTTGTAGGCCTGAAAAGATGACAGCTGCAGGGAGCGCGTCAAGAGCCAGATCTTTCCATCCATATGTAACATCACGGAGGTTAAGGACAGTTGTGTTTTGTTGTTGGAAGACGGGAGATGAACGTTCTGTACTCCTGCACTGAATTTAAATTTCGTTATGCATTGCACAATGACAATAAACATTTTCTATTGTATTCTATTTAAAACAACTAACCAATCATATCACAGTATTTCTGCTGCAGGTTGTATAAAGGCCCTTGTGTGTTGTTATTAGTTAACAGGTAGCTTGCTTGTCAGGTGATCACAGCACCACAACATGACTGTTATCATCGCACACAGACCACCGAACCGGCCGAATATTCACCTTTAACCCGTCACACAGTCTGCTGCTGTCACCTGTCTGAAGTTAGCAGGTTAGTCAAGTTAACATCACCATGAAGGTAGTTAGTGAAGTTTAGCTTGTCAGCCGTCTTTCAGCTCATTTCTGTTCAGACTGCAGGCTGCACACTAATGCGAAGTATCTCCCAACAACACACGGAGTCAAACTTTCACTCACTTCAGCGAGTTTAATCTTATTTATGCGATTTTTAAACAGCATCAGCTGTCATTAGCCTAGCATAACATTAGCTTAGCCGAGCGAGCTAACTAGCCTAGCCTCCGTTAAAGGATATCTCCCAGCACGATGTGACCTCGGCCGGAGTCACAGGCCGATATCCCGCATGGCAGAGCGAAGTTCTTCCCGCCGTCCACCGGATCCTTCACCGTGTCTTTGTCGAAGAAGACAAACTTCCTCCACTGCAAGAACGCTGCCATCTTGTTAGCGTTAGCACGGTTCCTTTAGCTTTGACGGAGGGGCGTTGTCATGTGACACAGAAGTCACGTGAACAGACCGAGCTCGATTCATTCGGTTTAACGTCTGTTAGCACGCGTTTTTTTAATCATTTAAGTGTAATTATAATATTTAATAGTAAAGTCAGACAGTCTAATGACTCTGATTATTTATATTCTCACAGTTTAAAATGAGTGTTTCCTCTTTAAACGTGTAAATATCATCACTCATACACAATCTACACTGTCACATGCTTCATGCACATAAAGCCTCCTGTGGAGGCTGGCTGTGTGCTGGGCAGAGATCTGGAGCTGCTTGTTGAGGGAAGGATGCTCCATAAACTTAGTTAGAATAGATCACATCTCCTCTTCATGATGATGAAGCAGATTCAGTCAGAGTCCTGCAGCTCCACTGTAAAAAAAAAACTGCTATCACTTCATACTGACTCCGCTCTGTGCAGAGAGAGGCTGGATGTGGACATTTAACAGATAACTCGCACTGAATACAGCTGCACAATGCACATTTTGTTTACTGCACAGTTCATTTTTATTTCTCCTTTTTATACAGTTTTCTATCTGTATAGATGTTCGCACAGGTTCACTTCTTAATACAGATATATAAATAAATAAATTCGATGCAAAAGTCAAACTTCTCTTCAAATTTTAGCACAGGTTTTAATTTAAATTTATCTCAGGTTAATTTCAACATATGCTGCTACTTCCATCAGGATCGATAAATCTGTACTGTATTATTTTCACATGGATGGAACAACATGTTCTTTCTTCCCTTAGCCATTTAAATTATATACAACATGTCTGTTTATGTGTGTGTGTGCTTGTTTTTGTAATAGGTGTAACTGCAACACAAGAATTATCAATGAATCAATAAAGGAGATCAATAAAATAATCTACCACACACACCCTGACTCTGAATGGAGCTGAGCCTTAAATAGTGTCACCTGTGTTTACCTAAAATGTCATGTCAAAATGGCTGCATGAGCATGTGCACTGTCTAATTCTTAGCAGCCAGCCTTGGGCCATCATGGCACTCCACTTCAAGGTGATGTTAGCAGCAGGTCCTCGAAGTCCTGGTGAAGCTGTGAGCTGTGGCCTGCATGGACATCTCACCGATGCTCGACCGGGTTGAGATCTGGGAAACTTGGAGGCCAAGTCAGCACCTTGAACTGGCTGTCGTGTTCCTCAGACCTTTCAAGGCAGGACGCATCGTGCTATACATCATGAATGATGATGAACACCTCACAAGACCTGTTAGTTTTGGAGATCATCATCTAGTGATCCCTCAAATCCTCACGCTTACTCATTTTTCTGCGTCTAACATCAACTTTGAGGACAAAATGTGTGACCTGCTGCCACCATGATAACAAATCAACATTAGAGTTTCTTGTTCTACCATCCATGAAAACATAAATAACCCAGCTGCAGGCGAACATCACTGATCAATGAGCAAATACAAATACACATAAACAACAAAATCTTTTCACACAGATGTAATAGATGTTATTTTAATAGGTGTTCAAGAAGTAATAGTCGCGTCAGCAGAAAGTGTAAAAGGAATAATAGTTGCATCAGCAAACAGTGTTATGACATAAGAGTTGTGGGTGGGTGGGGGTGCGGAGGGCTTGGGTGGTTGGCTAAGGGATCCCTCACTAAGCAGGGGTTCCAGTAAGGCAAGGCTGCATTTAACAACTGGGCTGTAACAATCAAAGAAAACAACATTTCCGTCATTATGATTACCAATAACATAAATTAGATAAAGCACATGTTGTACAAACTATCAGAGGAGAGAGACTCAGAAGATCTCACAAACAAAAACAAGCCATGATCGACATTCCAGTAAAGGGAAGATAATCTTATACATGTTCATGTATAAATGGATGCATATTCAGTTGTATATTTCATTGTTTTTTATTCAGCTAAACCTATAAAAAAAGGAACAGTAATAAATAAGTTGAAACTCAAGCATTCAATTGTTCTATCTGATTGCAGGAGCGTCCCTGTTTTTTATAAACTGTCCTGAACAGACTTTCACTTTTACTGCAAAGGAAATAGAAGAAGTAGCAAACGAGGGAAAGCTTTCGTCTTTTCTACCTCTCAAAAAAAAAAAAATGCAAGAATCTCTTAGTTATCAGTCTCATGGATGGGTCACGAGGTTCACACAAAGTCCTTTGGACTTTAAAAACCTCCACACGTTTCGATCTGAGTTCGCGGCGCAGCAGCTATCCTGTCGTTGAGAACTGTTGGTTTGTAACGAACTAGTATGCACCTAAGGAACAGTATACCATCATAGCATACGTACAGTACAATCAAGACTGAATTAGAAAAATACAGGTACAAAATGATTACATTCAAGAAGACAGTACTAGCACAAAAGGGTATTATAGTCATTTAGGTAACTAATATAGGAATTTCAACTTTATAGAAGCATTTTCTAGATAGAAAAAGTGAAGTGGGTGGGAGATGACAGTATTATGGCTGTTTGATTGATGTGTGGATCTGTTATCGACTGGATTCTCGCATATATATAATAGTTTTAAAATGCATAATTTCCATAGAGTGGGTTAAAAATTATATATTTTCTTCAAAGACCATGATCATTTTGGTTTGGGTCGTTAAGGTGCAAATACTGTATATTAAAAGAGGCATTGAGCGGTGCCCTTTTGTTGCACTTTCATTCCAACTCTGGGCTCGAAAACACACACCGAGGAAATCCCATTTTAAAGATACACAGGATGAATTGTGCTGATATTGTTACCTGAAGATTTACACACCTAAAAAAAATGCAGTGCAACTGTTATACTAGCTTTCTTTAAAAAACAGAAGAAAAGAAAAGAAAAACAGGATTTCCATTTGAATATATCTTTCCCTTTTCTTTGGCAAAGGTCAATAAACTCACTTGCTATAAGCAAATATATCTCTATGTTGGGGGGAAGACAATGTCTTTGTCTTTGCAAAGAACTACACTTGATGTCCACCGGTGGAAGAACTATACAGTTTACTGCTCGGATGATTTCATCCTCCATGTAACATCTCTTTTTTTTTTTTTTGTTGAAAAAATATATATACCGTTTCTTATTAGGATTATCGTAAAGCATACTGTGCTTCCCTCGAGCTTAACTGGGAAACATTTGCAGTTAGTTGTTAGATTTTTAAGGACAAATTTAGAATTATAGATTTGTTGCATGCACTGCACTATTTTTATCACACAAGGCGGGTGGGCCTACGTTAGAAGCCGAACATTATTAACATGTAACAATGCCTTGATTTAGGAAAAAGAAAATACTATTTCAAGATGCACGAGTTCTCCAAGACCCATTCAAAAACTCTCTGAACACGTATCCAAGTAATGGTGATGCAGTCGCAGTCAAACACACACACACACACCTCCAGAGGTGAAAAAAAAAGAAGGCAAGCTCATTGTCTAGAGACAGACGGTGCATTGTTTCTCAGTGCCTGTTTGCTTAGCAGTTAAGCATAGATGCATCGTCCATGAGCTCCGTCTTTTTTTTTTTTTTTTTTAGACAATATTCTCGATCCAGTAAACTTGACCTCAGGAAAAAAAAAACACTGAAGTTCATAAAGAGGACCTAACATCATAAAAAGCACACACGTTAACAGAAGAATGATCAAATAGAAAAAACAAAGAGTTATTTTTCTAAAAGTTACAGATGTGATTGAGACTAAAAAGTGATAAATTAAAGTATTGGTCTACACAGAGGAACAAAAGGCTGCTGGGTAAGTAGGAGGTGGAGGAGGAGGAGGAGGAGGAGGAGGAGGAGGAGGAGGAGGAGGAGGGTATTGCTGGGGGGAGTCTGTGTAGCTCTGCGCTAACCTCCGTCAGCTTGTATAGCAGCTCTTCCAGGTTTCAGCCGACCTACCGGGAAGACAACAAACCTGCAGCTCGACTGCGTCCGACTACAGCTGATCAACCGTAAACAAAAGTAGGACCGGGACACGGAGGTGTGGAAATGGAATGATTCTGACCAAACGTTACAAAAACAAAGAAAAGATGCATCTAAATATAAATACTTCTAAAAATCAAAAACATGGGTTACACGCGACCCTCTGAGTAGACCAGTACTTGGCAATAAAATCTCAAAAAGGCCGAAAAAAATGGGGAAATTATGATCAAATGCCTTGTCTCCATTAGCTCAGAGAGGAACAACAGCATAGCTATTTCACATATTTATTTCATATTTTTTTATTTCTGCACGAAATCACAAAAACTAGATTGGATTATTTTTCCTCCAAATTGCTCATTTGATGAGAAATTTCATATAAAACTAATAATTCATTTACAAACTCCTGACCGGAGCTCGCGGCTTGGCCTTGAAGCCTGAAGACACTATTGGGAGGATAACGTGTTAAAAAACACTGTGACCGGTGGAGACAAGGCATTTCATTACTCTTACAAGAGTAACTCCAACTTCAGCTACAAATTAGTGCAGTCTTTACGTTATAAACAAACAACGACGACAAAAAAATGAAAATAAAAACGCCTATTCCGTGAAATAATTTGCACACAAGGAATTAACCTTTCTACCTGCTACGCAAACTGCAATAAGATCAAGTATAGACAAAAAAACAAAACTGCATTTCACTATTCATAAATGTTTACACTGACTTCGGGACTGTGATGATGGCGTTGAGCAAGAAGCTGGTCGAGGGCTTTGTGGTAGCAAAGCGGGTCTAGGTGGGAGGGTTAAGGCTATATTTGAATCACTTTCTCACACACACACACGCGCGCGCACACACACACACACCTCCCCATCGCAAGAAGCAGTTTTTAAGCCTGCCTACTGCCTCGTAAGCCGGAGGGGGAACTGTGAGCCTACTACTTAAAGATAAACAGGACAGACAGACACCCTCTGCTATAGTTAACTCTAGTTCAGATGCACAGGTCTACTCTTACACATTCAGTCTAACATGATTATTTGAAGCTACCACATACTGTTTTACAGTAGCATCATCTTAACATATCAAATACTCAGCCATGGTTTCTCCGTAGTTTGAGTACACCACGTCAGTGTACCGCAGGGAAACACTAAGCATTAAGAAGTATCGGTAAGTCTATCCATCATGATCATTTACCCTGGTGAAAGTCATTTTGGGTTGAAGCTGGAAGGAATGGAAGGGATAAGAACTATTCAAATACAGAGGTATTCTACCAGAGGTGGAGGGAACTCTTCAGTAGGCGTGTGTGAGGTAAAAAGGTAACAGAAAGCTGTGTTCGTCTAGAAAACCAATGCAGTGTTGGGTTCTTTCCCTACCTAAAATGCTAGTTTTAAATCGTAAGACCTTAAAAATGGCCTCTATTTGACAAAATGGTGTACGATAAACCCATGACAACCATCTCTATAAGGGAAGCCATGCACTGGGGGGACAGCTTGGTTCTTCCACAGGCCCTAACAGAGCATCTACAGGGAGGAGGGGAGGGTGAAAGGCATCCTCCCTTAAACCAAAGGGAGGCTTCAGGAGGGGGGGAACACTGAGATAGTGAGGAGCAGGGAGGAGGAGAGAGTCTCTCTTTCCTCCACCATGAACCCGAGCTCAAGCAAATTCACCACGAGGGGAAGGTGGAGTCCGTCCAAAGCTTCCTGATCAGGTCTCCCTTTAACGTGGGGTCACCACTGAGGAAGGTAAAGCTCCACTGCCAACGTCCATGTTGTGGCTTCTCATGACAGAAACAGAGTCTCACTGATCAGCGCAGGAGATGAGGACCGGAGTCTGGGCGAGCTCCTTCTTCTGACTCTCAGCCAAGCCTCTCTGGCCTCTGAAACAGATTAAACAAGACTTCAGTGTGTGTTGACACTGTGACGCTGAATAAATCTGCTTCCTACATTAGACTCCAGGTAAAGGATCTGAGATGTGATGTTACATATTGGGCTGATACGTCATAGTGTGTGTTTACCTGTGAACGTTTTCCATGGCTGCGACCTCAGCGAGGGCTGTCAGGCTGAAGAACGCAGGTAGCTCTTGTGATACGGTGCTCCTCTCGGCCTCCTCTGCTCTGGGATTACTGTAGCACCCTTTGTCATTGCATAAATTCTGTTGGGGTAATGGCTTCTTATCCTGTTCCTGGTTCAGGTCCCTAGTTTTGTCCTCTGGAAAACAAATTCACAATTCTCAGGAACATTTGACTTCAAACTGGCACTTAGAGGTCCAGTGTGTAGAGTTTAGGAGGGTGTATTGGCAAAGAAAAAGAATCATCATGATCTGGCTCCAGATCGGAGCTTTTGTGTGTTTTGTAGCCGTCACAGTTTCTCCTACACACTTGGAAGGCAACATAACACAACAATATTTGAAGACAACTTATTGTCTGCCAGGCTAGGAAAAGTTCTTATTCACTTCTTCATATGTTTTGCACTCCTTCTAAATTGTATTTATTTACTTTATTGTGTATTAAAAGTGACTTTTCAGACCTTTTCAGACCAAACAGATGCTTTATTTTGAAAATGTCACTCTGAAGCACTTCCTCTCTGGAAAGTTTGTTAGTTAGTGAGCTCTCACTTCCAGTTTCTTTATAAATAAACTCAAAGGATTTCTCTAAAAAATAGAGCTCATAAAGGAAGTGTGTCTCCAAATATTCCAATGAAAGCACTCATAAACCTCCAGACATGTCGTCAGATCTGTCTGATCCATCACTCGTCACTCACCCTCGACTGGAGACACACTGCCGTCGGCTGTGCGCACCAAGTGTGTGATCTTGGTCTTCCTCGCCTTCCTCTTCTGGCTACCGACCAGCATCTCCATGTTAGCGGTGCTCTGGACATCTGGGCACGTCGACGTGGAAACAGGGGCACACGATTTGGCTTTCGAAGCTGAATCCAGCATGCTGGAATCACTCTGTGCCACTGCGAGGGAGGAAAGGAAAGAATCGATTTGATCTCTGCACACAGGCACAGGCTTCGCATCAATGTGGTTTAACCAGATGAAAGTGTATGTTTGCACATAGGCCTCAACGGATGAGGAGTTCACATATTGAAGTATGTGAGTGTAGTTTATACACTACAGTACACAGTACACAGGAAGTGTGTTAGAAGAATACCTCTGATCATGTTCACAGCCCTACTTGATAAATTCTAGTTCACCTTTGTCCACTGCACCTGGTTTCTCCTTTTTGTGTTTGTGCTTCCTAACAATCTTGTGGAATAAAGTCTTTTTCTGAGATGGAGATGGACCTGATATAGCAAAAAAACAAAGAAAGAAAAAAGAGCATGGAAATGCTATGTTATGGAGTCCAAATGTTTTTGTTACAACAAACAGAGAACTGTGGAAAACATGAGCCTACAAAGAGGTGCAGAGTGGGCTATGGATGAGATGAGGGGATATTAAAGAACACTCATTGTGTTTATTGAGCAGAGACGTCTTTCTTTCTCACCTTTTCCAACTTTGGAGACTTCCTCCTGGACAGTTGGACTGTCTGTCTTCTTCTTCTTCGTGACGGCTGTCCCCTTCTTATCGAAAGTCAGCGGGCTGTACTGTGGCAGGCTGTTAAACTTCCTTTCAAACTCCTCCTCCAGCTTCCCGAGGCTGACGAGTAAAGTTGAGAGTTTACATCAGTGAAAATACGAGCTAAGGTAACTTTAACAGCAGATGTCAGGTTATGCGTTTCCCTGAAGACATCAGTTCAGTGTCTGGGTCTAATCCTGCAAGGGAAACAGTGAGAGCATCAAAACTAGCTTCCATCTCACCTCTCTAATTCTGAACGAGGACATCCCATCACCAGCGAGCTTGGTAGGATTAAAAGCAACATTTTATTTTTAAGGACTCTGATGTTGCACTGACGCTTAAAGATTTCTTTGGGCTTCAACCGAGCATAGTTTGAGACACAGATCGAGCTTAAATTACTGTTACAACACTGGAATCTTTTATAATTAGAACTAAGGGAATGTAGCCTATTTACTAATGAAAAGAAAATGAAAGAATAAAAAAAACTTTAATTTTTATTCTACTTTTGCACAAAATATATAAATTCAAGCACTTTCAATGACACTTGTCTATTTATGTCTATATTCAAAGACTTTCAAGGCCTTGAACAGGAGTCATGACTCACCCCTGTGAAGAGTCATCTTTGGACTTGGACTTTTTCAGCTTCTTGGGGTTATTAGGTCCAATCTGAGCAACTGTCCAGCTGTCATCGCTCCAGTTTGCATCGTGATCAGAAGCACGGAAAGCGCCTCTTTTACCTGCACCCGTACAGACCAACAGGAACATATTGATTAATACACAGACTGCATTATGTATCTATTAATCAGTTTGCCCTTGAATCAAAGTGATACCTCGGTCAATATTGGCTCTCAGTGAAGTCAGCATCCCCTCAGAAACGAGGGTTTTATACAAGGCGCCTTTGCAGCTCCGCTCTGATTTCCTCGAGCCGCGGCTCTCTGTGCTCGACTCGCAGGTCCCGTCGGTCGGCCTCTCCTTCACCTTGTCCTCCTCTTTGAGTTTAGCAGGTGAGGGGCTGTCGGGGGAGTGCTGGGGTTCTGCCATGCTTCCCTGAACGTCTGTGCTTCCAATACTCGCTTCGTCTGCTTCTGTCTTGGGACTAGCGTCACCCACATCTTCCTTCATCTCCACTTCACAGGAGCTGTACTGCCCACACTGCCCACTGCCCTCTTCCATCTCCTCCTCTTTCTCTTTGACAAAGGGTTTGACTTTGGGCTTACTCTTCTTTTTGGGAACACCAGAGTTTCCTGCAGTAGGGCTGATCTGGATCTTCTTCTTGGGCTTCTCCTCTGTGTCCTTCCAGGCTCCTTTGGCCACAGCCTCAATCGTACTGAAGACACTGTCCACGTTCGATTCTGCATGGTTCAACTTCTTGACGATCTTCTTTGTCGAGCAAGGGACGTCGTCGTCGTCGTTTGACTTGGCCGCTTCTTTTCTCTTGCTCTTGTTTTTGACACGTGCGTTTTGGCTGCTGAGTTGTGGGGGAATGGCATCAGTGGAGGTAGAAGTGACAGAGGAGAGCAAAGGTAGGAGGGCCGATGTGTGAGAGGAGGGAGGACAGTCGTCTGTGTCTGCTTTCTCCTCCTTGATCTCTGGCTTGACTAGAGTCTGCTCGAGAGACGCTGTAGACGAGCTGTCCTCAGGCTGAGATTCCACCGTGTCCATCTTTCCAGCTTCAGACGCTAAACACATCTGAGCAGACACAACAAAAAAAAAAAAAACTCAGATTCAGACTATGGGCTGTGGAGGTTTGCATAGATGCTACTGGCATCAGTTATATCAGAAATGGAGAATATGACTTTTTTGTGCTTGCTATTTTCCAAACAGTTTCCAATGATGACTTCCCAGGTGGTTCCATGTAACAAACTGTCTGCTGGGGTCAGGTTATCGGTCTGTCCCACTTAGGCCCATTAACTAAAACGACTTAACAAAGATATTTATATATTTAAACAGGCTCTTATATGCATCTACTGACTGATGTCACAGCCCGTCAGGTCAATCAGATAGTTTTCATAGTTTAATATTCTCCCCAGTTACCCTATGAAGATAAATAAGTTATGTCATATCAACAGTACGTTTGTATTCACTGATCAGTTTGACATGCACACATAAAGCCTGATCAGAGACACAATAAAGGGTTTGTCAAACATATATTAAGTCTGTATCTTTTTGTGTTGACTCAGCGTTGATATTAAACTGTCAACTGAAGATGAACTTGTTGTCTGCTGTGTGTGTGTTTAACTTCTCGTCTCGTGGTCCAGAAGATCCCTCATATCAGTGTCTTACCTCAGCGAGCTGGAAGAGAGCGGACTGTCTGCATGGTTTTCCTTCAGGTGCCGCAGAGAGAGACGACTGTGAACACACATGAACATTTATGAGTTTTTATGAGATCACTCTGCTGTTTTCTGCAATATTTACTTTCTACAACACGTCACCATATTTATTGTTGATGATTAAACTTCTGGGCTGTAGCATGAAGCAGCCTGCTTCTCTTTAGTTACCCGTCATCACTGTGTGTTTTGTGGTTGTTGTTGTTGTTGTATCTGCTGTGAGCTTTGTTTGTATGTCAGCGATGGTTTTAAAGTTGTCTTTGCGACTACGATCATGAATCAAAGTGACTGGAGAGGTTGTACATATCAGGTTGCATGTACAAAATAACTCAGTTATGATAATTGGCACATTGTTCATGAAATGACATTCAGCCGTACCTCTGCCAGTGGGGAAAGGGCAGACTTGACCCTGCTTTCAGTAATGTCAGGCACTCTGTTCGGCATTGTCCCAGACAACATCTGTAGATCAAAACAGGGTAGAAGTAAAACATGTCACCATGTGAGCATCACTTTAATGTCGCAGCTGGTAAATAACTCAAGCTGTCTTTTCATAAAATAGAAATACTCAAGTGAAGTACAAGTATCTCAAACTTCCACCACTGGCTACTGCAACACACCACATGCAGGATGAGGTACTCGGGTGTTTGTAAATAGAGATGTAGTATCCAGTCTAATATATACAGAGCATAAGGGGAGGAACACACCTCTTCCTCATCCCCTGGAAAGGAGCTCCCTTCGCTGGCTGTGTCGGGTAAACTAGGTTTAGTGCTGGAAGGGATCTAAGAAAAAAAAAAAAAACGCTGCTGTTAATCAAAAGCATCGTATAAAAATGTTTCCGGTGCTGCAGATAAAAGTAACATCAGTGTTAGTCTTGGAGGCCATCTGTTGGTGAGCTGGTGCATTACAACAGTGCACCCATTGGTGGCCTCCAGCAGTGACCTACCTCTCTGTTTGTGAGGGCATGTTCCCCAGCTAACAGCAGCATGCTAAGGCCTCCCATCTTTGTAGGATCTGACAAAGAATGACAGCGGTTACAAAAACAACTCTATATTTTCATCATGTTGTCCGTAAAGTAACTATATTTTAATCACACTCACCTGCCATGGCAAAGTTTAACTGTGGCATGCTGTCAGTTTTGGGCACTTTTTTGGCAGTGGTGGAGTCCTTGGTTGAATTGGAAGAGAAGGACCAAACCTTTTTGCGAGGGGTGTTGACTGGCTGACAGGAAGGGCTCTTTACTGGTTTGCTGGTGGTTGGACACCACTTGTAGCCTGGGTTTGCCTTCATAAAGGCGTCCTTGTACTGAAAGAAGATCCAGAATCACTTCAAGTCCTGATGTTTTCAAATCATCTACATTAAACACTCGTTATTCTTTTGGGATTAGCAGTAAAAATTCTGATCTGCTTCACCAGGAATGTGTTGGTGTGGTTTAATCAGATTAGACTGACAGTGTCTGGGCTACGTAAACAAACAACCCACCAATTGTCATTTAGCTGTGCATGAAATCACTCATTCACTCCATGTAACACATTCAATAGTGTCTTATTCATACATTTATTGTCATAGACTCTATATCTCTGTCAGAGAATATGAATGTATCGCTCAGTTTTAGTTTTATCTGGATCATAACGTGAATACATATAACTTTATGTTCATGATAACGGCAACTGTTCTTCTTCTTATTATTATTATTATGATACTAACTGTTAGCAGGCGTGCCATTTGTGTGATTAGAAGCAATACTGTGGTGTTGTTTCCAATGATTATCTGTGTCTGGTATGTCTAATATCCATGTTAGGACTATATTTGGAAACTAGACTGTAATGAGACTTGAATAACATGATTTATGGGTTATATATAAAATAAAGAAATAGTCAAATCATTGCAGTTATCCTTGTTTTTCACGCTCTGTGTCCTCCATTATAACCCCTCCTTTTACCGGTTTAGTATCTTTAAACTTGTTTTTTGTCTTCCCTCTCTGAATCCACACACCATTCTGTGGGATTTTCCATGAATGTTGATGCCAATTTTTCCAACACAGCTGACTGGTCAGTACGCGGTGCTTTTATAGCATTGATCTCCTGTCTTGAACATCCTGCTCAGGAGCAGGTTAGGTGGTCAGTTTCCATGGAGAGTTACCATAGCAATGTACCCCTGAAAGAAGTGAACTATTCTCGTAACAACCCTTCAGGTGAGACCAGAAGTTACCTAACGTTAACGGAAATGCCAAAGAATCAAACTGCAGATGAGTCCGAGATGGAGACATGAATCTCAACAAAATGAGACTTTTCTCTCTTATGTTGGCTTTTCTTTTGTTACTATATGATATCAAGCTGGAATCTTTAGACTTAGAATTAATGTTATTAAGTTGCAAAGGTGATTGTGGTCTCACCTCCTTGGCCATGTCAGTGTATTTCTGCTTCTCTTTAGGCTCCAGCACAGCCCACCAGTCAGCCAGGATCTTGGTGGCCCCACGGTTGTCCAGGCGAGGGTGTTCCTGTCGCACAAGCGACCGGTGGCGTTTGCAGAAGAGGAGGAAGGCGTTCATTGGCCGCCGTGCCCGCTGTTCGCTCGAGTCCTCCTCCACTTCCTCTGTTGTGCTTCCACACTGCACCTGCGACCCCTGCTCCTGGCCACACAGCACCGGCTGCTGATCACAAATCAGACACAACCAGTTAAGATGCTACGCCGTGTGATAAACTGAAACATCTGACCTGTCGAGTCATCATCGAGCACACTCACCTTTTCCAGCTCCTCTTCATCCTCTTCCTCTTCCTCCTCAGAGAAATCCAGAGTCTTTTTGGAGAGAAGGGGATGCCACTGCAGGCATTTGCGTTTAGGGCGCTTGCCAGTGACCTCCCCTGCGACAGGTGGCTCCTTACCCCTTCCTCCACCCTTCATGGTACTACCGCACCTGAAAGAAAACAAAACAAACACAAGATTGGACACGGCGTAAATCCGTGCAGCGGCACAACACGCATCCTGATGTGCATCAATAGTTTTATGTTAGCTAATGGAAACAAAATAGTGCTATGTTTGTAACTGTAACTGTGCTAATAACAACTGTTTGCAGAATACTGACAGCCATTTTAAAATATACACACAGATCTCATAGTGAGACACAGATCTGTAGTAAAAACAGCTTAATGTGATTTCTGTACTGACTGATTATTAAAAATAATTTGCAAAACGAGTCACTAGCCAGCTGTAGTAAAATAAATTATAAACTATCTCCGCCTGTCAGAGACAAATGAAGGCATTATTAAAGTGGGCTTCATTTCAAACTAAAAGTCTCTTTGAATGCCTGAATCGCAGCGTCCGTCTATATTTGGTTTAATTTAACGTGAGCAGGGGAGCAACTGAAGAAGCCAAATCATCCCTCTGCTGACCATCATTTCATTAGCCTTAATTTACTATGCTAATTTTTCTCATTTAACTCGCCTTAGAGGACCCCCCCCCATACTGTGGGACCCGTGAGTAACATGAAGCAAGAGCTGCAAAGGCTGGTCATTTATAGCTGGTGGACTTACATATTGAATTAGATACCACCCACTATCATATCACCGTCTACAAGGTTACAAAGCAGCACTGAAATAACAACGAGCAGAACTGAGAGCAGTGAATATGAAGTGGATGTAAATAAGTCAGGGTTCACACGGAGGTCCAGACGGCTCACTGGGACTGCAAAGAACGATGCCTTATTTTCTGACACACTCGAGTGCTTTTATTGTGAAGATACGGGACGAGCAGCTGCAGTCACACGATTTGGGACTTTTTTTTTTTTGCCACTTTATTGGAGGATCAGTGTGAAATATTTCCAAATCAAACAGTTACAGAATAGCTGGTAAGGTGTAGAGCTGCAGGCAACAGACGCTCAACAGTGCACGTGAGCAATACCACCCACTAATATCACAGAAAGAATAGAGTAACTACAATCATATTAACACATGCTGCACCACAATAAAAGTATGTAAGCAGATGCATCTTATTCATCAAGCTAGTGTCCCCAAAGTTAACGTACAAACACATTTTTTTATGTTTCTTTGACTTCACTTTGTCTCTTTGTGTCTGTAGATTTCTGCTAAACAGAAGTCAGCGTCATAATGCCTCATTTGCATATTTAAACATAACATTTCAGGAAAGTGTCTTAAAAAGGTTCAGTCTGTTAGATTTAGGTGGCTCTATTTAAAGAGTATAACATGTTTAACTATGTATTATATATTATATCTACAGACAGCTTCCACAGAGGGGGCCATGTTGAATCAACATGTTTCTACAGTAGCCCAGATTGGACAAACTAAACTAGGGAAGGAGAAATGAAGGCAGCTACACCTCTAACTCACACACACTGCTCCTTTAATTCAAGTAACGAACTGGGGAAGATTAACCAAGATATCTATCAGTTAAATTATGACTATTATCACCTGTAGTGTACGGAATATTACAATACATATCTTTAAAGGCCATTTTCTCAATTAATTAGTGACTCTGCAGCCACCAAGCCTTCCAGTTTGATTGATTCCTGTTTATATTCTGAATGTTTTTGCGTGTCATGTACATTTCTTTGTGATTTATAATAAAATGAGATATTTAAAATCCTAATATGTCAACAAAATGAAACAAGAATAAATCTGAACATGGTTTTATCCAGAGCTCAGAGTTCTGTTGGAGAAATGTATAAAGATTTATGCGTCTTTAATTGGATATTGCCTCATTCGCGTATTTCTAGAAAACTTCCAATGCCAAAAGTAATTGTCTTAATCTATGTTACGACAAGCGCATAAACATGAATACTTATTTGCACTATTTGCCATACTTGATAAAAAGTTTAAAATACTCGTCAGTGGATCTGAATCTGATCTGATATGATATGAAAGACATTCTGCACTTAGTCTGATAAGACGAATGAAAAATAACAAACCTAAATCTGTGACTTCTACATTTGAACATTGAGGTCGTCCCCTGATTGAACCATCGTCAAAATCTGTGACCTTTAACTACGACACAGTTGTATTTTTTAATCACCGTCATAAAGTAGTTCAACTTTACTGAGCAGCGTCGTGTTTGGAGCTGGAGGCTTTCGTATGACATCACTGAGCAGGAAGCAGTGACGCTCATACATCACCGACATGTTGCAGGTGAAGCGTCAAAGCAGAGTGTACCTGCCATCACACGTGCATTTTATGTTTCACGCTGAGGATTCAAACTCTGAAATAAAATGGCGGAGGAGGGAGGCAGCGACACTGTTCTTACTTTTATAAACACTGTATGATGGAGGCAACGTGCTGCTGGTTACCAATGGCCTCCTCTCTGTTACTGATCACTACGAGATCATTAATGGACTCTGAGCTTTCGTTTTGCAAGTTTTCATAGAGGAAAAAAAAGGATAACAGGAACAAAGTCACGGCAGAAAGTCAACAAAAACTGCAGCAAGCGATCAATCCGACAGTTAAATAACGTGTGAAGTGATTTAGCTGAGACGTATTTCCTTAGAGGAAATGATTACACACAGAACACGAAAATTAAGACTACATCATAATTACTATGGAACCACCAAATTACAGTAATTGGATTTACTGTATGGGCAGAGTATCTTTGACCCTTGCACTGTTAAGTGTCTTCTAACAGACTGACTGTCACTAGGTGGATATTAAAATGTAAATAAGTCATACATAAGTGCAGCTGCAGCTGACCTGTGTCACCTTTAATGTCTCTAATATCACAAACATGCAGCCTAGCACTCATTATCAGCACGGTACATTTAAATAGTCTATATTTATACACGGGAGATAAATTATTTAACAACATGTTTGCACTTCTGGGCCTCTAACTAAATTAGCAATCAGTCAATGAATGAATGATTGAATGACTCTATTTTTTTTTTTTTTAGATGTTTTGTGTGTTCATGGATGTCGAGTGGGAAAACTTAGAGGGATACTTACTGAGGCAAAAACTATGGAAATGCTGTTATGAGTGATGAAGATGAATCTGCCACAGAGCCTTTGTCATGCAATGACGATGACCTATAAAAATACAAGACACCGCTCTCAGTCATGCGTTTACAAACTGTCATCTCTGCAACAACATAGAGAGAGAGAGCTCTGCTGCAGGCTGCAGGAGCAACTTTAACAAGAAGCATTATTAAGAGTTTGACATTGCATAGATGATGAAGAAGAAGAAGGAGAAGTACGGTGGGACATTTTGTCTGATCTGATTACCGATCACTTCCAATTGTGCTGCCGATCCGCCCTTGTGGCCAAAAACTAAAACATGTAGGCCAAAAAACCGACCTGCGACCACTGGATGCATTTCACACACACGGCTACCGTGCAGCCTTACATTAAGCAGACACACCGTTGCAGGGGAGCATTTTTTGCTGCTGCGCAGAGCTTTATAGTTGTGCTCTCAGGTAAAAAAAAAAACTGCTGATGCCCGATCTGTCTGTCTTGTCCTGGTTGGAGTGAAGTCTTACTTGGACTTGTATCGAGCAATAACAAGCACAAAATTCACGAACGGAGCTACCTTAACGTGCTTCCTACCTCCTCTTACGCACACCACATTTTCATCCCCGTGCTAAAATGTCGATGTGAGCTGTGACAGAGACAGACAAGCCGATATGAGAGAGACAGAGAGTCCATCTTGCTTTGGTTTGGTTGGAGGAGGAAAAAAAACCGAAGTACAGTACAGTAGTGGAGGATATTTCACTCCTCCTGTCAAACTCTCCGATGACAATGTCGTCGAAATGTCTCCCACTCGGAGGAAAAAAACATCCACAATGATTAATTAAACTGGGTATTTTCTGTCCAGGCACACGCATCTGTGGGCAACGTTTTACCGGGCAGTAGCTCCATTTTCGAGCACTGTTACTAGGAATAAAAAGTAGCTAGTTAGCCGAGCTAGCTCCACACACACACACACACACACACACACATACACACACAGCCTGCCTGCCGCTGGCTGTCTGCTGCTAACTGGACGTGTCACGGCTTTATAAACATGGAACGGTCTCGCGCACAGCCGTTGACAAAACTCCCGGGCTTGAAAAATATCCTCGCGACTAGTTTGTTCGTTTGAGACACAACGGCTATTTGATGCGGATAGGAAGAGAGAGGAGGAGGAGGAGGAGGAGGTGGTGGTGGTGGAGGTGGAGGTGGTGGAGGGTAAGTCATACCACCTCAGTGAGAAACAGTTGCTTTTACACGACGAGTGAGGGGAAAATATTGAGGCGGACACCGGTGGACGGTCACCGTTGACGCTTGCCTATCAATGAAATGTCGACGGGAGACGGAGGGTGAAGAAGGCAGCAGGCGGACATCATGTCCAGAGCTGCAGCGATAATAACAATTTCTCAGAGAGTGACTGACTGAGAGAGAAAACAGCAACCGGGTTTTAGCGGAACGTCAATAAAAGCGAAGCTTCTCTGTCATGAACGTCTCCTCGGTGTCTCAACATACCTCTAATATCCCGCTCAGGTACCGGGGGGCCCCGCTCATCATCGGTGCCGTCCACCTTTTTTAACTTATTGACACATCATAACAATTCAGCACTGGCTGTACTGAAACACGGCGCGTCAAGCCCGCTGCAATGGCGGCGTGAGGGAACCGGAAGAGAAGCGGCGAGTCACCAAAATAAAAGAAGATACGTTGAGCAAACTAAAAGTAAAAGTAAAACTGAAGCCTAAGTGAGCTTATATAAGAATAATAAAACTAAAAATAAATAATAATAGTAATAATAATAATCACTTTATTTATATAGCATCTTTAAAAAACAGAGTTTTACTAGGTGTTTTGCAGAGCAGCAGACCCAACAGAAGACAACATACTGTAAGAACATGTGACACTGCATGTTGACAGGTTCAAAGAAAATAAAAGAAGTGATAAAAGGACAATTAATAAACACAGACAATTCACAGATGAAAAATATAAAATTTATATAAAAAATAGACAACATCACAAAAATGCGAGTCTGTAAAAATGAGTTTTAAGAAGTGATTTAAAAGAATTCAGTGAATCTCCTCAGGCAGGTCGTTCCCGAGTCTTTTAAATATGCATATAGTTATTTTTTATGATTTATGTTTTTAATGTTTTTATGTTCATGTCTGCACCTACCTGTCATGTCCCTTGTCTTTTAAACTGTACTTATGTCCGTACCTGTGTGTACAATTGAGGGCAAAGTGAAACGAATATTATATAGCATGTCTGCTTCATTCTGAAAATGAAGGCCCCAAATCGTACACACTGGACCTTTAAATAACAAATATTTGCATGTAGCATCTAGCTTCAGCACAAAAGCTTCAATAGGGGAAAATGTAGCACCTGTGACAAAATGATATTAATAATCATAATAATAACAATGTTATTACATCCTCTATAGACATTTTAAAAAATAAATCATAAGACATCTTTTCAGCCTGGCTTTTAATTAAAGTGGCTCACAGTTCACTCACTATCTTACAGCTTTAAATTTACATTTTATAAACATTTTATTGGTTTAATTGTTGCAGTTTTTACCTTAATATTTATGCCATTGTTCTTAAACGTCTTTTGCAATTTTTGTTTTTCTTTCCGGCTTTTTATTTATTATAACAATTTCTAGTTTACTTTACTTCTGTGTTATGTGTTATCTGTTCTGCTGGATTCTTGTGTATTTGTGGGCTGCATGTTTGCATGAAAGGTAGCTCAGATGATGTACACACTACAGAGAGAGTCTGATATGACCTGAAATTAGAAATACTGGAAACAAACTGTTTGCATGTAGCAGCTGAATCCAGCCTTCAGCTGGAGGCTTTTATTTTCACAGTGCAGAGCGGAATCGTCTCGGTCTCTCCGCGTTAACGTGACTCGGTACAGAAACGCAGCACTTCGCCTGATGATGAATGTTACTGTCGGGCGAAGGCGACACATCAAACGACCCCCAGCCCACCGAAACGACCCCGCGGCGCGCCGATTCCGGTGGAGACACACACTTGTTCAGTCATATGATGTGATAAAAATCACTTTCGTTTTCCTCGAGGTGGGAGAAAATTCTCCTCTCGGTTATATCCCTCCCCTCCCCCGGTCTGCAAAGTGCTCATAGACCCAGAATGGCCTGCACTCGGTAACAACATCCCTGACTTAACTTTATCTTGCAGCACTGTCCGACAGCCAAAGGTCACCTGAAAAGGTGTGCTATCCACCAGAGAGGAGCGATAACGACTCACCGAACACTGCTTAAATATCTATCTCAGTTCACTGACTACTTGTTATAAGCTTCCTGGGTGTTTGTGCGCGTGATAACTGATGCAAAAAAACGTTACAGTAACGTGTAACGGCGGTTCAACGGTACGTACCTGCCCCGTGACAACGTCCCACACGAGCAGCCGGTGGCTGAAATCTTCTTTAAAGGCTTTAACGGTGAAATTATCAACAGTTTTTGCAGTACACTGTATATACACATTGAAAATATCCAACACCCCCCAGTCATGTAATGCCGTACGTGAGTGGACAGTCCTTTTGATTGACAGCTTGATTCCGCCAATCGGAAGCGGCGTTATATTCTAGTGTTTTTTAGATTAATTTAACGTCCTCAGATTTAATGTTCGGGACCTGTGTGGTAGGCCGAAACGATACACAATAACGACTGTGCGAACTCAGTGTTTGTCTGTAGTTCTCAGTAGTAGAACTACATTTCCCTCGTGGCTACTACAAGCCTCTTTTGATCAGCACACGGTTACAGTAAAGAGACTTGTTAACTGATGACTGGTGTGTTGATTGATTGCATCAGTTGCACTGATGATAAATCACCCTGGTTGCTCAACTTTAATACAAAACCTGCTGTCTGCTGCTGCTGACCTGACATGATCGGCTAAGTTTATGAGATTAATCCCAATAGTAAACTTTATTTTTGCAGCAGAGCTAGCATGTGCTCCGTGCTTACAAATACAGCAGTCCTTCCAGATACATTTTTATTTCTAAACGCTTTTATGGGTACACTTGTTTTATGTTTATATAAAAACATAAAACAAACAAACACAGAGGTGTGTTTTTGTCAAGAGATTTGAATGTTGGAAGGTCGATACAGTCTATAGCTACAGAGAAGAAGGCTCTGTCGCCCCACCAGGTTCGGTGCTTCCTGGGTGGTGGTGGAGTCAGGATCAGATGAATAGAGGAGGCTTCAGGATGTGATTGTGAGAATGGAGATGGTCAGTGAGGTAGTAAGGGGGCCTGGTTATGGAGGGCTTTGTGGAACCAGGAGCCAGTGGAGGTTCTGGAGGTCATGCGTGCAGGTGTGGGTGAGCAGATAAGGCACAAACCTCCTCCATCACTGATGGACCCATTCTTAACTATCAGTATCAAGCGGAGAGGACACAAATACATTCATACACTGTCTGCAGACCAGGTTGAATTCTCTGAGAGCTGTTTAGGACCAGGAGCTTAGTCTGATGAACAGTTGGGAGGAGATGCTAAATAGTGTTCACTCATCTTCTATTTACAATGTCAAATTCTGCATAGAGTTTCTTTCACTAATGCCAAACTAGCCTAAATCTACCCTGACAGAAGACAATTGCAATAGATGTCACAGTCACCTGCTGACTGTGGCCACGTTTTTATCCTGGGCGGCAATTTTTGAAACAACTAGTAAAGTAACAGGCCAAACTGTGGTGCTGAAGCCCCTCACTGCCCTCTGACCTCATGCCCACACAAAAAATATTACATCTTCCACCTTAGACTCATCTTGTTTGAGTTTAGCATTGCATCACGCTGTTCTCCTTAAAAGCTTTGTTAAACACCTTCTACAATACAGCAACCCTTCCTAACATAAACTCACTCATTGGCTACAATTTAGTACATTAAAATCATGAAAAACTGGATTCAAACGCCACTAATTCACCTCCGAAAATTACTTTGTTAGTCTCCTTGCAGAGCTAAACTAAGAACCTCTATTTTATAGATTTTAAGCAGATCTCAACCACCTTTATCAAATTGTAGATTGAGTATAGTCTCAGGTTGTTTGCAAGCCCCTTTCATGACAGGTGTTCTTACATCTCACAGTAGGAAAAGCACAGGTGTGAATAATAACCTGAATGATGGCTGAATTCCATTTACTGCTTCAGTTTCAGGGTTCTGGTCCTACTCAAGGCTCAACTGTCATGGCTTACTGGAACACTTGAATAGAATAGAGCCATTGTTAATGTCATTACCAACACCTGTGCTTTTGGGAAAAGCTGGGATGCTGTTTGAACATAAATAAAAACAGAATGCAACGATTTGAAAATCCTTTTTTGACCTATATTCAAAGGAATACAGCACAAAGCCAAGATATTTAATGTTCAAATGGACTAACTTTATTGTTTTTTGTCATTCTGAATTTGATACCTGCAACATGTTCCAAAAAAAGTTAGTACAGGAACAACAAAAGACTGGAGAAGTTAGTAAATGTTTCAAGTTTTAGGTGGTAACAGGTGATAGTATCATGATTTTGTGTGAAAGAAGCGTCCTCGAAGGGCTCAGCTGGTTACAAGCAAGAATGAGGCAAAGTTCACCACTTCAAGATTTTTTTTTAATGGACAAGTGCGATGAATTTAGTGAATCCATTCTCATCTAATTCAGAGAACCCTCAGAAATCTGTGTAATAAGGGCAAGGCCAAAAACCAACATCGAATGCCCGTGACCTTTGATCCAACATGATGGTATGTCGGATATTACTACATGGGCTCAGGAACACTTCAGAAAACCATTGCACGGTTTGTTTTGCATCTACAAATGTGAGTTAAGACAAAGAGAAAAGTATATACGTATCAACTGCATCCAGAAACACTACGAGCTTCTCAGACAGAGACTGACAGAAACTGGTAACGAGTTCTGTTGTCTGATGAGTCGACATTCCATATTGTTTTTGATAATCATGGACATCATGTCCTCCAGGCTAAAGAGGGAAAGGATCATTCAGAAAGTTCAATAGTCAGCATCTGGTATGATACGTGAGTGATGGTAACTTGCACATCTGTTAAGGCACCATTAATGCTGAACAGTACAGACATATGTTGCCATCCAGATGATCTCTTTTTCAGGGACGTTCTTGGTTGTTTCAGTAAGACGATGCCAAGCCACATTCTGCATGTTGCAACAGTGCACCTCTTTCAAGTAAAGAGGTGCAGGTACTAGACTGGCCTTTTTTTTGGGAGTAAATATTTTGGCTATGGGTCTAAAAGGATTTGCAGATCATTGTGTTTTTATTTTTATCTCACACAGTGTCCCAACTTTCTGGGGGGGATTTACGGGGTTTGAAAAGTCAGCATGTCTGCTGGGCTTTCATCAGGGCCCAACACATGACTGAACATTGCACAAATTCACCAGCAGATGGCAACAAATGACACACGAAGAGGTGTAGCAAACGTTAATAATTGAGGAACTGTTAACAGTCAACCGCTTAGAGAGAAACATTGGCCTTGATGGCTTTTAGAAAAGAGGAAATTGGGTTAGTGGGGGTAGTGTAACAACACAATAGAGTCTGTAGGCTGTCCAACAACCTCTGTACCTTCCTGTAACTTCAAAATAGAGAGACGGCATAAAATGTCAAGACAACAGCAACATGGTGGCACCACAGTTCAGTAGTGTCCTTACCTTACAGCTGGGCTGTTGAAGCTCTTCAGCTGCTATGCACCTTCAGGTGATTTACTGTTGCTTGTTAAACCAACATCTCTGAGGTTAAAGGATTTCACAGAACACACGATCATGTCACAAAACTTCAGGTTTTCTTTTATTTGATTGAATTCAACATCAAAGCAGTCAGTGTGGAAAGTCTGAGAGAGCTTCAATATGTTCAGCAGATTGTTGTTATTGTGTGATGCTCGCTTTGTGTGCTTTCGTTGACGTCCACTCTCTGTGACTCCAAGATACTTGACACTATTAAAGCAATGAAACATTAGTAAAGAAGGTAGCCCGAAGAAATATCAATAGCACGCTCAGTTTATTTGAGAAGAGTTAAATCTGGGGCAACATGGACTTGTTCTGCCAGTTCTTCCAGAACTTGAGAAGCTTCTCTTCTCGGGTGAGAGGTGAAATGTCTTCATGGATCTACATCCTGGTCCAGTTGGTCCAGATTGAACTCCTCTTAAAGAAAGATGAGAACCTTCATCAACATGTTCATTTTAGCTTGTCACTGTGTTATGTCACTTTATAATCTTTAAGGAATAGTTCAACATTTCGGGAAGTACACTATATTTCTTTCTTGACAGGTGGTTGAGAAGATACTGTCGTCTGTACAGTAGGATATGAGATGTAACACGTATTAGTGAACTTCAGGGTGCTGGATTTTGTTTCTTTTCGACAGAGCTAGGCTAGCTGTTTCTCTGTTTCTAACCTTGATGTCAAGCTAAGCTAAATGGCTGTTAGTAGTAGTAGATATTTATTTCAGACACATTGACTTGCCAGGTTTACCTATAAAGCCCTTGTGCTCAAGTGGGATTGTTTGATTTCCACCTGACTCGGTGCAGTGTGTGACAGAGTTTATATTTAGTTACCTGTATTTGTTTGGGGGTCGGTTTACGTGCACTGTTGCTGGTGGCAAGAAAAGCTAAAAAGCATCATCTCTCCCAGCTATGGCAGCTGTGAGCCACATACAGTGTTGTCTAGGAAAGACCCCTGAGTCTTGCATGGACTGCTTCATAATACCTACATGTACCAGAGAGGTTTGTTGTTGCCTCTTCCTGAGGCGCCCAGTGGGAGACCTGGAGAGAATGGCTGACGCCACAAAGGAGAAAGTGTGTTCAGTGGACAAGAATGCCTTGACCACTACCGGAGGTCACCGTATGGGAGCCTGGGGACCTCAGACCTGAAGGCTTTCAGTAGGCGTAACTAAAGGCCTCAAGGAAGAGGAGGAAGACCAGCTACTGAGGCACAGGAGTCCTTAAAGTGACCTACCCATCCAACTAATCTCAAAACCTGGCAAGCCATCATGTTCTTGCAGACCTCATGTGACGGGGTAAGCCAGCAGGAGCAGGATGGAACGACGCGGGAATTCTTGTGATGGAGAGACTGAACTAGAACTTCAGTCTCTCAGACTTGGATATAGTCCTTGATGCACTTATGCAAGCCTCTTGGGATTGCTGATTTGAAAGACCTTCCCGTAAAACAGCATTTCTACTAGCCACAACGTCCATCAGGAGCTGCTGCTGCAGGTTTTCCACATACTCCAACATTCAGGATAGTCATTCCCGGTAAATATTAAACATGTACAACAAGTACAACAAGTACAACAAGTTACAATATAACCATATGATATTTGGGAATTTTGTAAAAGATGTTATTGATTTTAAAAAGCTATTTCTGCATATATTATTTATATTATGCATTTATTCCCAATTCCATGTATAGTTTATAGTAATTATGTTTTTCCTGTCTGTTCCTATTTTATCATGGGCCATCCACCTTTAGATCACCTTCTGTTTGGGTGGTGGTCACATGTGGCTGCATTTATGTGTTTGTTTTTAAAGAGACACATCCTGGGATTTGCAGTCATGTGACACACATCACAGGGGGTGTGGCCAACAGAGCACATGCTCTGTCTTTTCAAAATGGCAGATATTGCAGCAAACACATTTTATAGCAAAGATCAAATTTATTAAGGTATATTGCTTCTGTTTTTTTTTTTCATGAGGATGTTGTATAGTGTCATTTTAACATGTGGGGGACAGGTCAAGGTGTGTTTTGTGTGCTGCACTGCTGAAACACTGTATTTATATGCAATTTTATTCACATTTTATCAACTTTGACAACATGAAGTATTCAATCCAGATGGAGGAGCTGCAAAAAGCACTGTTAATAAGTGCATAACAATGATTTATTAGATGATTTGTAGCTCACCTTTCGCATGGCGTGCACTTGTACACCATGTACCCAGGTTTGGCCCCTTTGCTGCATGCCATCCGCTCTTACTCTCCCCCCCTTTTTCCTGTCTTCAGTGGTCTATGGGGTTTATAATGTTAACAACAGGAAACTGCTGAAAAGGAAATATGCTACATGTGTTAACCAACCAAGACATTGCCTGGACACCACCTCTTACAACAGTGTTTTTATTTAAGTTTAAAATAGACACAAGTCTGATTGAATGATTCAAATCTGCAGTTTGATCATGTCTTAAAACACAGCAAGTACCCCAATGCTTCAGTTGTGTTGAATATTGCACATCCACAGGAAACAGAAGACTGTTGCAACATGCATAGGTCAACATCCTTTACATTTCCACACAAAAATCCCCACTGGCCTGTATCATGTAATATCATGTGTTACAATGTTCACAATGACTTTGGAAGTACTGTATTAGGTTTAGCGTTAATATCAAGCCAGTATAAAGATATATTTTCTTTTACATCTCATCATATCGCTGGCCAGTAACACTTTCGGAAAGACAAGGGTCAAAATATTGAGGCGTCTCCTCATCATCCATTTTAAAATGTTTTTCTTGTCGCCACAGAAATGCTCTTTTTTTTTTAAAGATAAAATTACATAATATAAAATATCTCTTCGGCCTTTTGACTTTATCAGTACAAGGCGTCAACACCCTCGGTAGAATGACATTACCTTAGATTTGATTCAGCCTTCTTTCACTTAAGTTTAGATGTGAAGGAGGATTAAATAAAATGTTCTATTCTCAAAGGAAAAGTACATTTATAAGCTTTAATTTTCTGATATACAGTAAACCTTCTCTGTTAAGGCAAGTGGTGACCAATACGTTATGGAAAATCTGCAAAAGAATGACGGCAGGTGTCTTGAAACATATTGCAAAAAAATTAAAAGGAAACACTCGTGTTGATTCACACACATCAGTGCTGAAAAGACTTGTTTTTTTTTTCCCATCAGCAAATCTCAACCAATCTATGACGAGGGACGAGAGACACATGACCCTATCTGTACATAAAAACATTTTTCATCTTCAAAGTACACACCCGTCTCAGAAATGGCGTGGCATGTTTTTTTTTTTTTTTTTTTTTTTTAAATGCTTAATCAGCTACTACAGGTACAGTATGTGGTCCATTCAAACAGGTCAAACAGGGTTCAGTCTTCTCAGGGTTCACTGCGCCGTCGCACAACAATAATCAGTGGAAGCTGTTTTATATACTTGCTTTAAAAATTGTATTAATTTCTGGTATCATACGGTGCCTATTTGTCAAAAACAATGAATAAGTGCACTTTTGAAATGTCCCATTGATTAGAAACATACCTGCATTTAATGTCACTACTATATTTACTTGATAACAGGTTGGGTGAAACATGCTGTCTAAATCAAAGAGCAGGAATACTAGAATATATATATATATATATGTGTGTATCACTCACAAATCGTTGTCATGGGGATCTAACGACCAATGGCGTTGCAGTTAAACAGAACGGGAAGGTCATCGTCACACTGGTAGATGCATTAGTCATTCCAAGTGCTTAAAGTACATAATGGATATTTATTTTGGATATTTTTTCTAACAAAGCGAGGTACTATATTGTATGCCCTTTCAAACAAGGCAAGCCACCGGTGAGTAAACTATAAATAGTGGAAATATTTGTATCGTGCTGGATCGGTGAAGCGTCTGCTCAGGACAACAAATCTGAGATGGCGTTTTTACTCAGGCCTCCTCACTCTCTGGAGCTGATTCAGGACGTTATGTCTTTGTTATCTTATCAGGTGAATGATGAATATTTAAAAGGTGTTTTTACAGGTTTAAAACCAGATCTGGCTTTGGAGTGAGTTAAAAGAGTTATGGGTAAGCCATGATTGTATTTAAACATCTCCCTGTTTGAACCAGAGGCAGGAGAAATTTGATACTTTATTGATCCTTAAGGAAATTCAAGAATTAATAATTAATTAATAATTGTGTAATAATTACTCTTTGTTGAGCAAAACAATCCTCCTGATCTCTTCCTTGAGTTTCCAATAGACGTGACGGGGGGACAAAAATGAGAAAAGTTACACTTTTTAGTACAAAACTCTTTTTTTATGTTACTAACCGTCTGCTGCAGCTCAACAGGGAAATGTAAATAAGTTATATATAAACCAGAGCGCTGGCTCAGGTCTCTGGGTCAGGGTCCAACCTATGAAACCACAGATCCATCATTGTCAAACCTTTTTCAGTCCTTTCAAAGTAAAGTAAACTCACCTTTCAAACTCTTAATAACTCCGTAATGTTGGTACAAATATTAATATCTGATTTTCTACCAGATTATTTTTTATACTTTTAAAAAGTATTGGTCCTTTATTTTTATTCCTATTCCTCACTGTCCTGCTATTAGTTTGTAAAGACAAAAATATGTTTCAGCATTAAATTTAATATTCAATATTTTGACCACCCTCTCCAAGTCTACAAAATATCACGAACATCAATTGTCTCCTCCACCTTAATGTTTCCATCCGTCCTAACACAGTCACAACATACTACATCACTCAAATAAAATATGCTCTGTAAATGACCTTTTAATCAAAGTTATATTTTCAATAATAAATAATTCTGTGCTTTTGTGCCCTCTAGCAATTTAAGTAGCAAAATATAGTGTTACATCTCTGTTGCCGATAGCAGCTTTCTCCCTTAACTTATCATTGTCAATGCAACAGCTGGATGAGAAGTGTCTGCTTTTAAATAATAATAAAAATAAAAATAAAAAACAGTGAATAATTCACGTTCCTCGCACGTCCTCGGTGTCACGTCAGAGAAATAAATACAATAATTCAAGAAGGAGGAAATCACGATGTAAACAAACACAAAGCGAAGCCGTGTCGCACAGACGCAAAATCAGACAAAACATCAAACTTCATGTGATTATTTGCAGGCTGCTGCAGCGTGACGGGAGGGTGAGGGCGTCACAGGCGGAGTACCTACGCTCCTTCCTACGTTAGCGAAGCGAAAAGAAATCTGCGCGCTTTTTAACGCCGTCTCCGGGTTCCTGTTTTTGAAATTCCACACAGCGCCGATGTGGACACACACACACCCCAGATTTATTTTGTTTTCAGTACATTTCTTTTCCTTTTTGTTCAACTTAAAAAGAGAAAAAAAAATTAAAAATGAATGAACAAATGTACAAACGGTTCATGTTTCAAGACCTACATGTTCTAACACTTTGTGGTTTACATTCAGGAACATTCATGTTGAGTGAAAAATGAAGCAATAACCAAAAAAAAAATAAAGAGAGAAGAGAAAATAAAAAAATAAACAAAGAAACCCCAAAAACATATTCACAATAATTATTTATGAAGACTATTCATCGCCATACAGTTATCATATGTTACAACTTATTACTAGTTTCTAGCAGTCCAGACTCCCTTCCAGGGTGATGAGTTATTATAGTTTCTCCTTCGAGGGGATCCAGATATACGGTCCTGAATGTTCCTCTATGACCTGTTTGCAGTGGTTATAAATGTCCTCTAAGGTGTCTCCTTGAACCAGGGCTGCAAAGCAACAAATTCAACATGGTTACATACAGTCACACACGAAGCCTCAGAGCTGTCACATGTTTAAAGCCCCCATGTACAGGAGAGTAAAATAAGATCCTGTGGACCCGCTGCACCAAAGTTTGACATTAATTATTGCTAATTATGATCAGAAACAAAAGTAAATATGTTATTATAACACACAGGGGCTTTAACATGAGCTTAACTTACTATAAAATGTAAAAATGTCAATGAAAATTGAACTTTAACATGCTGGAATCTTCGATTAGAATCACTGGAAGTTAAAATAAATTGATTATCTTACAAAACTGATACATCACAACGATATTGTTCCTTTTATAATTGCACAAGACATCTTAAACATCAGCTGGCAGCCTGGAAGGACTCAAGAGGAAATCTCTCTACAATCATCCTGATAATTTGGCCACCTTCCTCGCTCCTGCTGCTCTGAAGGAGACCAGCAGTCGTTGTTCATTCAAAGACAGAGGCAGCCTCGCGTGTTCACACACTGTGTTTGAACAGCGAGACTCAAACTGAATCTGGAAGGATTCTTTTTATTAAAATATCAATACCTGTGAAGAATTCACCGAACTCCTGCTCCAGCTTCATCGCCCTGTCGAACGTCTTCCTGGCTTGTTCCTCTGTCAGTCTCTTATTCATGTCCCTGCACAGGCACCAAGGACAAATGATGATTAATAAATGATAAACAGGGGGACTTAATGTCCTTCAGTAATATCAAACAAAACGTATCGTGCACGTGCAGCCTTGTAATAAATGACAAAGTGAATACTCACATTAAAGAGTCAATAGATCTAGGTTTAATGAAGATGGCGATGGGATAGAGTTGTGCTACTTGTAGTCGTTTGATGGCATTTCCAGACACATCCAGAATGCAGTGTTTACCCTGTACAAGAGAAGAAACACTTAAAACCGCCGCTGCCTCCTGTGGTATGAATCTAACAGCGTTACGTAAAAGAGGAGACGTCATCTTCACGTCTTTTTATCTCAAACAGGTAAAAAAAGGTCTCACCCTTTCGGCCACGTATTTGACGGACTGGACGCTCGTCCCGTACAGATTATCATTGTACTGTCCCGCCTCGATGAACTTGTGCTCTTGGATGTCCTTCTCCATCTGCTCCCTGGACATCACAAAGTGGTAGTCTCGCCCGTCCACCTCGTAGTCCCTCTTCGGCCGAGTGGTATCTTTGGTTGCAAAGAGGACAAGAAGCTGAACAAATGAAGAGCTCACTCGAGTCTATAAAAACGTAGAGTGACTGCACATCACTGTGAGGTTAGTTGGGATCACAAACATCTCTGTGCTGTAAAGAAATCCTACCAATCACAGCCCGGGAGCAACCAGAGTTTGGTCAGTCGTACATTTACCTTCAAAGATATTTACTCAGGGAAAATTTGGACAGAAGTGGAGGTTTTTGAGCAAATTTCAAGATGTCTGAACATGAAAGCTTCTACAAAGGTTGGAAATGTCCTAATATGTGAACAATTTACAGACACAACACACAAACCAAAGGGACAAGTCACCTCAGAGTCACTTTCTAAATAAAGGGATGAAAGAATCAGCTCAGCTGCTCCGCTCACTCACCTGGTTGCCCTGAACTGTTGGCCGCTTTACATGGTTCAAAAAAAAGTATGTTGAAATAAAAAGAGATGGGTAAATCACAACATGCAAAATAAAAACTGAACTTTGGCTGACGAAGAACACGTTAACACACGAGTGGAGCGATCCTGTTAGGATGAGTCGATGCCATGATGTTAGGAAAGACGGCGTAACGAGACGGAGAAGTTTTGTTCATAGATGATCAGCAATCATTAAAAAAATCTTGACGGGTGAAATGATGGTGGAGGTGATGTTGTAACGAAACGCCGCACTGACTTCATGATTTAGCAGCTGAACACATCGGACAATCGCTCTGCTCTCATGAGCTACTTACGCGGCACGCACGACCCAAACTTGTCCGGGAACTCTGATATCAGATCATCGTTGATCCGGTCCTTCATTGGTCCGAGGATTATGACGGGTCTGGCATAATTAACTGGAAGCAACAAAGAAACAAAGACTGATTAGCAACGTTCATGGTTTGTTACGCACGAGAGTAAATCTTATGAAAGTCAGTGTTCATGTGTGGTGAAGTCACAGCTCGAGCTCTGCTACATTTCCTCGATTACACTGTTTGGAATAAATGAACAAACTGCGATTCGCTTCGATCGAGGTGACGACTTACTTTCTTGCCGCAGCACAGGTTCATACGAGAGAATCACGTCCTCTTGACTCCCTGATGAAGAACACGGTGAAGAATGTTATTATGCTATTTGGACAAATACAAACACTGACATGAACACATGCCACATGCCTTAAAACATCACAGAACATGTTTCCATCTCACTGATGTTTATATGTGCGCATGCTACATGAAAAACTGAATTAATCGAATAATTAACCACAATTTCATTCACGTTTAAACATTTCTTGATATTCTGACCTTCAGTTTAGTATCTCACACTTCTCTGAATGAAACTTCACATAATATGGCTCAAACTTAAGTGTTCCACACACATTACAACATAACGTAACTCTGACATGCTCCAGAAGTCTACTCCAAACTAACATGCTCACAAACAAAGACGTTAGAGTTGTTTACGTCATGCAGACATGCATTAAAATAATCAACGTCTGAAGAGAGGCGTCAGTCAGGGGGTGCAGTTATTAAAAAATGTGTTTATGTCTGTTCAGGTCACCAAAAGAAAGAAATCAAACCTGCACGTGAGTTTTAGTTTCAGTTTTTCGACCTCGTGTCCTGGTGGTTCGATTCATAATAAGCTACTTTGACTCCAAACAAAAACGCCCTGGTTGAGTTTAGTGAACCTGCTTCACCCCTCGTGACGAGGCAAACACACCGCGAAGCAAGACAAATCCGACAGATGCAACATGCAACAGTGCAGGAGGGGAGATAAGACGAGAGAGAGAGAGAGATGAGGAATCATTCCTGGACCAACTTACTGAACGTCTTTGTCCCATACCCATCATCACCTATCCCCAGGATGTCCTATGGGCCGTCCAAAGCGTGCCAGAGCAGAAGAAAGAGAGGAAGGAGGACAGCCGCAACATAAGCAAAAGGTTCGGGGGGGGGGGGGGGGGGGAGTGAGAGGACGGAGCTGTGGGCTCATAGATCTGTCTCTGTCCAGACCGTGAGCAGCCAGCAGGGGGGGTGGAGGTCAGAATACAACACGGTAACACGTAGGCTGGCTGAGACTGAGCCTAAATGATCTCTGAAGGGAAACTGGGTCGCACAATATCACACAGAAAAAGAACAACGTGGACTTGGCTTCTCGTCAGAGCCGGGAGGTATCCGACTGTGATCCAACAGAAAGACACAGAAAACAAAGACGACATGATGTGACCATGAGAGGAAGCAGGCCGGGCCTCCTGAAACACACCTGTGACCCCCCTGACAGCTCTACACGGGCCCTACGCTGACTCTGCATGGAAGTACATGTGTGTCTGCGAGCTTACTTACGGTCTGAATCACTGCCATCCTGCTCACCCTCTTTGTTCTTGTAGAATGGGAACTTTCGTGTAAAGATGAAATTCTTTTTACGTTTGTCATTGAATGACTGTGAAGGGAGAGAAAGCACGGGGCACACAGGTATATCTGTCACGTTCATGCAGACAAAAACAACCGCTCGCACAAAAGTGGGACATCAAGAAGTTCCTCCGGTGAGAGCTGAACGTTTCTCCCAGATTCTCGCTCAACAATGCGAACTTGTTTTCATTCTACTTTTAATCAAAGTGGGTCACAGTTATTTAATCCTGATTACGACGACGCTGCGTTCTATTTCCAGTTTGATAAACATTTTCAAAGATGAAGTGATTAGATCATCAGGGAAATAATCGCCAGCAATTTTAATAACTGATTAAACGTTTAAGTGACATGCTGGTTCCAGCTACTAAAATATGATTTGCCAGTTTTTCTCTGTTATACAACATTGTAAATATGATAACTTTGGGTCTTGGACTGTTGGAGACAATGTCGAGTGTAATGGGCGATGTTTTTTAACGTTTTCTGACACGTCATAGACTGAGCAGTTAATTAAAAATGAAGGATTATGATGAAACATTCATCAAAAATGATTAAAGTCAGATTTATCATATTTTATTGTCTGAATCTGTAAAACATTAGCAAAAGCTTAAGACGCTTTTTGTGGCTGTTTTTCTGAAGTTGAAATCAAAGTTTTGACCTTCTTCGATGCACAAACGGTCAATTTCTCTTTAAAAAGATTAAATTAATTAAAAAGATTCATGTCAGTGAGAATTTCTCCACCATGCTAAGAATAACGGCACGTTTCAGAGAGGCTTTTTATTGTAAACCTGATGTGAGTGAGTGTTATTGGCTGACGTAGTGGCTCACATTCATAGTTACGCACTTTTTAAATGATAAACCATAACTTTATTAATTTATCGCCAAGTCTTTCCGTGGACCTCCAACCTTTGGCTCACAGAGACCCCAGTTTGAGAATGATGGAGTTAATCAGCATCACCTGTCAGGTGAAGTGCTCACTAACATGGATTTGAACTTTTATGTCTTTCACTTCAACTCAAGAAAAAACAAGAAGTAGACAACAAAGTCTTGTGTTTGCCCGTCTGGGGAACAAAAGCGTTCACTTCACTTCTTGATGTGTCACAGTTGCATCAGAGGCATTTTAAAGAAAACGCAAGGTGAGAAAAGAGTTACAGAGATCATGCTATGAGAGAACGTGACGTAAATCATAGAAAAGATTGTAATAAGCACACACAGAAAAAAAAACACAACATGCAGTGATGGAAAAGAAAAAAGATGGAACTCGAGAGGATGAATATGACGTCTGTGTCACCATCTGAAGACGTGACGTCGTGCAACGGCCAGACACCATTTACTCCTCATTAAAAATGTATACGATCATTTTAGCTTAAATATTGGCAGAATACACAAATATAGAATATATAAAATGTAGTTATATGGACAAAATATGTGAATGGAAGTGAGACATGTAGATAAAAACTTAAAGTTAGAAATGGGCAAACTACAGTGAGAATGGTGACACGGGGAGGCGTACGGTCACGGGAAGTTCACAGTTACATCTGAGCTACGAATCACTTGAATGAATTCAATAACATAAATTGCCACTTTTGCAAAGTCACTTACCGCTTTGGAGTCAAACGAGCCCGGCTTGGCGTTGAACTTGACGGTCTTTAGACGCGCCCGCTCTTTCCTCTCCACCCTACCAGGAAAAAAAGAAGAAGTCGTGTCAGTCATGAAGCAAAGAGGAGAAATGACACTACAGCAACTCTGGGTGAGGACAAGTCTCTTCTTCTTATTCCTCTAGTTCTGTTCTCGCACATCGTCCTCACCGTCTCTTGCTCGGGATGACACCCATCTCCTCGCTGTCCCCGTGCGGGGTGACACGCCGGGCCTGCCACCACTCGTCGTCCGAGGCGTTGATGACGTGGAGGATGTCTCCGTACCTGAAGCTGAGACCTTGGCTGGGAAGACCGCTGTCCTTTGACCTCTCATAGTCAAACAGCGCCCTGTTGAGTGAAGAAGATATCAGGATTAGTAGATGCGCTGAATTCCTATTTTTCCCGACGTCATACGTTCATGTGAGCTCTCTTCTAATACGGCAGAGAGAAACTAGAAGTACAGCTTTACCAGGTCAGAGAGAATAGTGACTGTTGGTCCACGGGGATCTGCTATAATAAGAAACGTTCTTCTGTTTCAGTCACAGATCTCAAACCTGTGTGTTCAATCTTTACATCAGTGCATCATTTAGTTTTATTCAGCTTGACCCACCTCACGTAGAGCGATCTCTTCTGATTAGTTCGCAGGGATCCTGACCCAGAGCTCATGCTGTGGTTCATCATCTGTTCCCGCAGGTCATGGATTTTGGCCTCAAAACGCCCGTACTCTGTAAGACGACATTAAAATGAATCACGACTGACAGCCACGTCTGCATTCAGGCTCCAGTGCATCCTGGGAAAGACGAGGGTCAACCTGACGATGCTACAAAAACCCGAAGTGCCCCTTTTAAGGTGAAGGAAGGACCCAAAATGTGGTTTTGAATGTAATTTTCACTGACAGGTCAACATTTTAACAGAGTTTCTGCTATTTTTTTAACCTTGCACCTTGAAATATTCACTAAGTTGGTGAAATTTACGGGGACCTCGATTACATTTCCCCCAATTATCTTGCAAAACATGCCAAACTGTAAACTGTCATTCATTTCTTTTAATAATCTTTAGCCTGCTGTTGCAGATGGCTGCAACACCTAAACCTGATATTTATACAGCAATTATAATAAACACCTTGACGCGTTCAGGAAATTAAGACACTGTCACGCACATTTCATTTCTTCGTTCTTAGGATGACCCACCCTGATCTCCAGTCTGTCACGTCTGAAGCCGTGAACTGAGCTGCTCTCGGCAGATAAAAAAATAAAAAAGATGATGTCAGGATGTGAAAACCCGTCACTCTGTTGACGAGGACGCTTTTCCTGACAGTGCAGTTACTATGAGGATGAAAAAAACCTGATAACTCGAGGCATGGCCGGCTAAACTGTCACTTACAGAAGATCAACCGGTAAAGAGATGTGACACGTTCTGTCATCACACAACCGACCGCTGACTGCAAAAACCTGCAGTCTAGGAACCAAAGCAAGGAAATATTAGAGAGAGAGAGATCTACAGATACTAAATATGTATGTTTTAATAATCTCTGCAGTGTTTTCCAGAGAAACAAGCCTGAACTGAGCAGACTCTCATCCTGATATTCATACAGCACATTAACACTTTAAATTCTCTAAAGGGACAAACTGGAAAATCTTAAGTAACAAAATTTGAAATCACAATCTAATTTTAGAAGCAGAAATTTACTTCAAACTTAATTTTTCAAGCTGACGTTACTCTAAAATATCACGTACCTGTCTGCATGTTGATTCTTTCTGATTCCCCTCGTGCTCCCTCTCTGCTCTCTACAAACAGTCCGGCTCTGCGCCGAGTGCAGCGCTAAGTAGACAAAGGGAAACACCTCTCTCTCTCTCTCTCTCTCTCTCTCTTTGCTGTGGCTGCTCATAAATAAGCTGCGCATTGGGCGGAGACAAACGGACGCTCTTACGAACTTATTTTAGACCAGCGAACTCCTTCAAACATCAGAGATGATCCGAGCGACTGCTGTTCTTTTCATGTCTCTAAACTGTGGAGCTCACTGCCTCTGGATATTAAAGTCAGATCTTTTTAATATGATTTTAATTTTAATCATTGTTTTATTCCTGGTGTTTATTTTATCTATTTTAATTTATTTTAAAGCTTTTTATTGTTTCGCTTGTCTGTGTTTTGGCTGCATGTTTGTATCTGACATTAGCTGAATGTACATGCCTCTCTGCAGAGACAGTATCCTGGTTAAAAGCACTGAACATTGAACAAAGTGACAAAATAAATACTCGATGAAGCCATTAGACTGAGTGACTGCGTGTGCATGGAGCACGCATCTTAAAAGGGAAGAACAGAGGACGACCTGGAGACACAGAAACAGAAGGTGAAGTCAGGAGGGTCAAAGAGTGCACATGTGGTGGAGGTGGTGGAGGAGTGCGAGTCAAACAGGTCCGGGGGGGAGGAAAGCATGAGGTGTGCTTCGGTGGGTCAAACAGGCTGTCTGTGATCACATTCACCCAGCGACTCGCTTATAGCCGAGCCCTGGTGAATGACGCTAAAGCTCAGAGCAGCCACGGGGTGCCAGTGGCACAAACCTGGTGCAGGAGAGTGGGCCCGTCGTGGTGAGCATAGAGCAAGTTCTGATGGGTGAGAAGAGAAAGCAGTTGTTAGTCCCAGATCGGGTTAGTCAGCATTAAGACGTCACCTCTGACAGGAACAAGGCGACGCGTTGGATAAACGGGGGCCTGATGAAGACTCTTCTCCTGTGAGACGGAGCAAAGTCGGCCTGAGCTGGATCAGATTTGCTTTCGATCTTTAAAAAATTGGTCACGTTTGAGAAGCAGACACCGCTCTCTCGAGGCAGCTTCTGCCAACAATTTTGACTCTTGTCTGACTGTTTTTCACAACAAAACTAAGAAAACGTCTAAATACTCTTCAGTTAAAGCTCTTAGATAAAAGACAAAATAACCTTTATGTCGATACGTTTGAGGCTAACACCCTCCACAGCTCTCGGTGTATAAGGGTCTGGACACTTTGTGAGTTTGACACCTCTGACACATGGAGAAGTCTCTGACCATGAGTCACTGTCCTCGGGAAGATGCTGCTGACCTTAATCAGAGGAAGCATGTCACCAGTCAAAGCTGTCTGATCCACTACATGTTAACTTAACAGAAGGCTGGCAGACAGTCTTTGTCTTTGGTGGAATTAAATTAGCATGAGCATGCCGTGCACGGATTCTTACAAAACAAATGGAACGCTGACATTTTGTGGACACTCTTCACTGAAGCTCACGAAGCTCTTATTCTGAAGGTGAAATCTTACAGAGGATGTTCATCCGCCATCCTCAAAAGAGACGCACGCGTGTGAGAGTCCGTTCAGCGCTCACAGCCGCGTGTAATGAACAAAAGAAAGCATGAGGTCTGAAAATGAAATGAGAAGTTTCATTGTTTCACAGTTTTAGGACACGGAGGCAGAGCTGACTGAACTCTGCCTCCTATTTTACATCTTCTGTGTTCAAAGTGTGAATTTTAAACATAGATGTTCTCCTGCAGGATGTTCGACCGAGCGTTAATAAAGTTCGTGATGGAGCATAAGGCGAGCCGTCACTCGCTGGCCTGATTAGAAGTCACTCAGTGGGTGGAGAAGACCTACATAAGCAGGATGTTTCTACACTTAACTCACCTTCTGGTCTGTACTGGGCGATGATGGTGACCACCTGCCCGGCTCCTTTCAGCGCTGCTGCTGCTTGTTCGTGCGTCGCTCCTCGTAGGTCGATGCCGTTTACCTGTTTCAACAGCAGGGACAACACACAGGTTTATTTCTGTTTTATCGGACACGGTGCAACCTGCAGCGCAAATGAAGGACACCATGGCTGCATACTCTTTTTATTTTTTGAATTATATTTTACATTTATGCACCCTGAGAGTCGAGCTCCTCCGATTTAATGTTACCTCCTGCCTTCTGCTTGGAAATGTTGAATTTACAGCTCACACCAACTGACCACGACACAGTACGTAGGTTTAATTTGATATCTATGCTAATGTTTGCATCTGTCACTAGGAAAGTTGCAAGGACGCTCAGGATCTGTGGGTCTCCCGCCAGCACATCAGTCTCCATAACAGGTTTTCAGCCCACTCCCCCGGTGCCCGGACCTGTGGCCTGCCCCACTACCACCACATACTGTACTTGTAGGCTAGTAATTAGTTATTAATTGCTTAATCTATTTACATGTCCCCCCAATTACTCGGATTATTCATACACAGGACACACACACACAGACACACACACGTCCATCTGCACGAACAGAGGTTTTGGTTTTTCTCTGATCCTTTGTTTACCCATCGGCTTGACGGATTGTCCTCATCATGTCCTCATCATGTCCTCATCATGTCCTCATCATGTCCTCATCATGTCCTCTTTTTTCTGTTTGTTGTTTGTCTTTGGCCTGTCGTGTGTTATAACCAGCAAACATTTAAATAAAAGAAAATAAATGAGGCGAAGAATAAATGTGACGTCAGGTGAGCTCCGTCACCTCAAAGAGGGAAATCCAAGGACTGCTCTGTTTCTGTGTTGCGTTACTCAAGAGGATTAACACAGTGTTACACTTTTACACTTGTGTTAGGGCAACTGTGGCACTGGCAACAGACCAAAGAGCCTCAGGTGTGTGTAAGTGCAGAAACAGCCACAGTGTGTGTGTGTGTGTGTGTGTGTGTGTGTGTGTGGAGACAGAGGAATGTTCGGTCGATCGAGGAAGTTCTAGTTAGATTTGGAAAGGAGGCCACTGGTGCGATATTAACTGCCTGCTTTCATCAGGACAGACTGAGGAGCTGATTGGAAGCAAATTAACAGTCAGACATCGGCGCGCTGATTTAACAATCTGCAGGCTGTACAACAGCATAACATCACAATGAGATGAGACAGTGCAATCTGCGCTCAGCGTGGGAGGCAAACCGTTACAATTAACCATAACGAGGCGGAACAATCACTTCCTCTCAGCAACACGCGGCCTGTTCATCATCTCAGGAAGTCATCACACATACATTCATTTTTGTTGTTTGTTATACGGCACTCGAAACGTGATGAAACAATGACTGAGTGAAGTCGAGTGACTATTATTATTATTAATATTGATATTATTATTATTGCTCCACAGCGTGGAACAACAATGATGGCGGGCGCTGAGTTTCCTGTTCGTCGGACCATCGTATCAAAGTGATAAACTATTACTTTACTATTACATTACTTTAACTGAATCTGGATCAGGCTGATACAGATTTATAAATCCAGATTTTGCTATCCAGGATCAGATACATTTTTACTTTAGTGAACTGAAAGGCTTCGTGTGTGTGTCTACTTTATCACTGTGTTAGGGTGAAAAAATGTAAGTACTTCTTATTATTACTTTGAACAACACACACTGAAGATTTGATCCCAAACTGGATTATGTGATCAACAACTTCATCAATCAAGTAATCATTTAAATTTATTGGATTCATCAACATTTTAGTGACGTAGTGTGAGGAACCACTAACAGGCGGTGCAACTTAGTCTACAGAACCAAGTACAGACAGTCATTATTGAGGGACAGTCTACGCCTTACCCACCTTCACTTAATCATTTAAATATTTAATTAACCAAAACAAGAAAACAGCAGTGATTAAAACTGGAGACTCATTTAACCATTAAACACGAGCGTCACTGAACAAACGTCCTGATGGGACAGACCACACCTCTGTGTAGTAACACTGACGACATGCTGCAGGAATAAAAATAGAAAGACAGAGCAGTTTGTTCGTGTTTGGCCCCAGAAATAAATCTAGGCCAGTGGGACTATTACGGTCTCTATTAATACGCTGTGACCACACAGGGTTAATTTTAAAAGTCTTATTGAAACAAGCTGCACAGCCTTCGTTTAGTTAATTAGTCTGAGCCGTTTGTGATCACGTCTGATATAATTATACATTTTCATAATAAAACATGTAAGCAGGTTGTTTATGTTTGTAAATAAGAGTAATTAAAAGCTCTTATTCTAATTTCTGACACACGAGGTCACGCGTGATGTTTTCTAGCATGGGTGGAGCATGAAGAAGCACGCGGGCGTGTCTCTCTAAAGTCTCGACTCACCGATAAGATCTGGTCGCCTCGCCTCAGCTCTCCGCTCAGGTCAGCGGGCCCTCCTGCCAGGATGAAGGAGACGAAGATGCCCTCGCCGTCTTCGCCGCCCACGATGTTGAAGCCCAGGCCGGTGGAGCCTTTGTGGAGGACGACCTTCCTGGGTTCCCTGTACAGACAGTTCAGGTAGTACATCAGCTCGGGCGAGTCGGTGGGTTTCAGCATCTTGGCCGCGATGTGAGGGGGGGGGGCGGAGGACAGAGAGGTGGACGACAACAATCGCACGGTACGTGGACTAAAGCCTCAGTGATGCTTTGCTCGGGCTACGGAGCTCAAAGACTGCTGGAACTCCACAGGGGGACGGTGCTCTACTTAGGATCACTTGTCCCCAATTCAGTTCTGACGGAAAAGGAAGCTCGTCACATGCTAAAACACACATTGGCTTGCTTTCTCTCTCACTGTCTCTCTCTCACACACATGCACACACACACACACACACACACACACACACTAGGACACATGTATCCATACATGTGCAAACATACAAAGAAGCTTTCGTAGCATTTCAGGGTACAAACAGAGACTTGACTCTTATTTTGAGAAGATCTGATTCAAGGTATCCCGTGTGGAAATATTTCTATTGTTTTGCAGTAAATTATGACCTGCAGAGGAAGACGATGGTCTCGTGTCTTCTAAAATCAAACTAAACAACACTGAAGTCACGGTTTCTTGTTCGTCCACCATGTTTATTACCAAGTGACACCTGACACATCTAAAAGCAGCAACGCCTCGTCCTCACAGAGGACAACCGAGCCCGGGAATGTCACCATGACTGTCTGCAGCACACTGCCATCTGCTGCTGAGTGGAGCATACAGCGAGCACTTGAGGCCATTCTGCTCGAGCAAAGGTGCTTCACAGGTATCATTTTAACTTGATGTAACAGCATAAAAGAGGCGAGCGTTCTGCACAGACGTGACGTTTTAATGCTGTGACAACACATCTCGTATTCAGTGACGGCGCCCTCCCTCTGAATTCTAACCTTGAGAATCAGACTAAAGTCATCGCCGACGACAGGCTGCGGGCGTTTGTAATCTTCCTCCTGCCATTTCCAACCGTCTTCGCAAAACGCTGCAAGTTTCATGACAAAAACATCTAATCAATGCAGCGATGCCGTTTGGACGCCCCGCAGAATAAATTGACATTTTGTCCAAGTTATAAATAGATGAGAGTTTGCAGAGAAAGCTGCTGTGGGGCCAGATAAAAAGAATCAACCATGCAAAGAGCAGCAGAGACTTAATGTGGAGAGGAGTGTGTCTTCTCCTTATGTATTTCATATCCAACATAATAAAGCCTGTGATCATTCACTGTTATTACAACGGGCACTTAATCAGCCCCCTATGGAGAATGCACGATTAATCACGGGACATTAAAACATGAATGAAATGTAACAAGAAGTCAGCTAAAGTCTGAGAAATCAGCAGAGGAGTCTTGTGCGTGAAGGTCAACATGCAGCTCTGAGGCGCAGATCTACGATCAGGAACACAGGACGATGATTCTTTGTTGGATTTTAACTGACAGCTGATCACCTGGTGGTCAAACTGTGTCTAATGTCACTACGAATGATGGAAAAATGATGTACCACGTGACGGGAGCTAAAAATGACTATTCAAAACATGTTGATGGAGCTGCTGCTGCTCCTCAATGCTTCTTTGTCTGCACGTTCCTCCTGACACACACACACACACACACACACACACACACACACACACACACACACACACACACACACACAAATACTTTGTAAAACTACAGTAAGTCAAATATCAGCTACATGTTAGTTCATCTAATCGATGTTCAGGCGTGTGAATGTGCCACGTTGATGTAAATAAAAGGATGAATTATCCCGCATTACAAAAGAAGAACTTGCTCTGGCAGTTCGCCTCCCCTTGTGTGTGTGTGTGTGTGTGTGTGTCGCTGGGCGTGGCCTCTGGTTTCCCTCTTACCTGCCTCATCAACCTCCGCTGCATAAAAGATCGGCTCGACCTGTCCACATCTGCACCGTGACTGAAACCTCTTCACTGGATCTCCATCTACACTGCACCATGAACTATCCTCCTCTCTGACAACAGCTCATCTAATTTAACACTGCGGCTCAGGATCTCAAAGAAAAGTCAATACAGCCTCCCTTCTTTCATTTCACGCCCCCCTTCAGTGCACCTTTGGTTGCCCGCGGTCCCAGAGATGTGATTCGCTGTATATTGGATCAGTCACAGGAAAAATGCACTTATAACTCATTTTGACTTCGTTCGCTCGAGACTAAAAATTAATCTGTGAGGGAAGCGTGCTGCCATGGCGACGGCAAAAACCAGGAAACGCATCAGCTGAATAAAGTAGGGACACAAGAAAGTTTCACACACACACATGCAGAGGGATAAAATGTGTGTTTGGATGAGGCAGGCAGCGACATCCATGTTGGAAAACACATACAGCAGCCTTATTTGATTGTAAACAGTGTTTGTGAATGCACACACAGACACACACAGACACACACACAGACACACACACAGGTGGTTTAAAGGTCAAAGATCAAGCTTGAAAGAATTAGGTTAGTAAAAGCGTCTAAGTACACCGAGCATGCTCACTTGTCACCTCCCAGCATGCAGCAGCCTCTGCACCGTCACATCTACGACTACACCAACTCTCCATTTCCACCCGGGTGCAACGTCGCCTCAGCTCCACCCACAGAGGAGCCGTGTCCGTCAAACGTTCGGACGTCGTTGCTCACTCCAACATCATTTTTGAGGAGACGCTCGTGACTCATCTCGTCTGTCCTCTGATGTTTCAAAATGATGAACAGCTTTTATGAAAAAACGCCCGGAGTCTTACAACTGTTGCTGCGTCACAGATCTAACGGTGCGTTAGTGTGAGAAATTACACTGACAGACAATTAAAATATGTTAATTTTAAAGACACGAGGGGACAAATAAACCGTCTAATGATGAACAAAAGACTTCTCAGGCTCCGGCTGGTATCGATTGTTGGTCGAGGACAAATATTTAGTCTTGAACAAACTTTGGTTGCAAAAATGCTTCTCATCTGGTTTTTAACTGCTAACGCTACGTCGCTATCACACTGAACACAGTTCTGTTTTTAGTTCTGTCTTTTCCTTGAACTATTTAACGGATTCTTTTACAGTCTGACTATTGTATTCTTTGTTAATTGTATTTTTCCAAACTGTTAAAACTCAATAAATACACGTCTATAATAATAAATTAGCTTGTTAGCCTTGTGGCACTCATTTTAGATTGTATTAGCATGCAGAACAGCGCGGCTACTCGTTTGTCACTCGATGGCCACCGTAGCTTCTCCTGAGTGAGTGTTGAGTCCAGTGCAATCAGAAATCTAACACAATGCACCTTTAATGACTAAAGATGAATAATCTATCAATAGTTATAATAAAAATTAATATAATAAACATTATTCTGACTAATTAGCACTTTTGGTATGTCATACTGACGTTTAAATATTTCTCTGAGTTCTCTCCATGTGTTGGTGGCAGATAAGACGAGGACGCTCAGAGCTCTGAAGAGACAGAGAAGGAAATGGAGGAGGGAGGAACGGCATGCCAGCCTGATAAAACAAACATCGAGACGTGGTTGCAAGCAAGTGAGTACACAGAGACACAACACAGGTGGATGATGTGGTAACATGGCATGCCATTCACATGTTGGGGTGGGACACAGAGCGGTGGGTGGTGGTGGTGGTGGAAAGTACCTGGTGATGTCCGAGTCAGGGAACAGGCTTAAGTGATAGTTTGGGATGGGGGCGGAGTGGAGGAGGCTTTTGTCGCACTCCACTGGGGAATAGTGTCGGGGGGAGGGTGCTTTGTCACATAGTTTGTTCACAGTGCTGTAAACTGGCTCAGGAGGCCTACAAGTGGAGTGAGAGACAAGAGCAGAGAGGTTAGTGTCCAGAGACAGAGAGGTGGGTGGTGGTGGAGGTGGAGGTGGAGGTGGAGGCTGTGGGGTGAACAAAGGGTGACGGAGGCACACAGATGAAAGACAGGAGGGACAACAGACATAAAGCAGCGACAGACAGATCAGGACGTACAGGTATACATGGTGTTATGGCTGCTGCTGGTCAATGGACAGAAGTCAGAGAGTTGGCATGCTTTATATTCATCACAACTCATTTCCTGCCATCGTTAATTTATTCAACAGCAACTACAAACAAATATTTTCATTGTCGACTGATCTGTCAGAACTCAGAGTTTGACTGATTGTAAACAGTTAATAAAAAATGAGAAAAGCGGAAAACGTTTGAACATTTCAGAAGCTGGAATCAAAGAATATTTGAATCTTTGACTGAAAAATTAAAAGTTATTATTTCAGCTCTAGCTGACACAGATATCTGAAACCAGCTGAGAAAAATCATTCATATTAAAATGTGAGCAGCAAACTGAGCTCTTAAAATCACGTTGTGTCATGTTTGCTGAATCTTTCACTGCCTCCAATGACAGTATAAAGAATGGACAGATCCTGAGTCGCCCACAGGTTTCTGAAGCTGAACAGACGTCTATAACTAATCTAAATATCGGCAAAGACGAGGGACACCTCGGCGCCACCTGTAACAGCACGTACCTGTCAATCAAGTGGCTATTAATTATGCGCAGCTTAAAGCCTTAATATAATGTGAACAGGTGAGTTGTATATAAATTCACCCTCAGTACAGTTGTCATGAACGGGGAAATTAGCTACAGAGACCAAAACTGTTTTTTGTACCAGGCTGTAAACATGTTTATTTCTGCTGTGAAGTTTTGAACATGGGGACTTATGGAGACTGACTCACTTCTGCAGCCGCTGGAGGACTTACAGTTTTTAGCACTTTAATATTCAAAATTTCTGCTGTCAGGATTGACGTCTTTAATGAACAGTGACAATAAAAACACATCAGTGCTGCTGAAGCTGTCAAAAACACCCGGAGCTTCATTCAACGTTAAACATGTCAGATGAGTTATTTGTTGAAATAATTCTGCTGTCAGGCTGTAGTTAGTTAGTTAGTTAGTTTCAGTAAATATGAAAAAGGTTGTTTGTTTCATGAATTGAAGCCACTGAACAGAACATTGCCATAGTAACGGTACAGTCATCGATACAGGACTTTGGAGGTTTATCTTCATTTTATGGATATTGTTAATTATCTGTGATTACTTCCTGTTTATGTAGATTAAAGCCAGATTATTTAGTTTAAATGAGACAAATACACGATAATGTTGAATGCTATGATGTATTTTAATGGAAGCACGAGTTAACATGTTAGTCTGCGGTGAGCTAGTGGTCATACCAGATCAGAGTGTGTTGGACTGAGCAAGGGTGTGTGTGTTACTGCTCAACTGTGTGTGTGTGTGTGTGTGTGTGAGCAGAGCTGTGTTACCTCTTCTCTTCTACGTTTAATGAGTTAGCATGCTCAGCACAGATCAGTCTATGAGAGACACGTCGTCTATTCTGCACGACGTAAATATGCATGAAAACTTCTGAACACGTCATAATTGACTGAGGAGGAAACGTTCAGAACATTCAGGTGGGTCGTGCGTCTGTTACCAACGATTCATTCAAAACATGCAAAAACGTGCAGCAGGCGAGTAAAAGCAGACATCTCACCTCAACTGGAAGTGCTGGGAATCAAACCTGTGACCCTCCCCGTCATCTAGCGAGGGGTTTCTAATAGGAGGGAAAGCGTAAACGTTTTGATAACCAACCACGATAATTCATCAGAAAAATATGACACAGTTAAGACATCATTAAGACATCGATCGAAGAATGACTGGAAGGCGTGCGACATGTAACAGAAGAACACGACAACGACACGTGAAGAGGACGTCCGTCTCCACGAGACGCCGCGGTGTGTGAGCTCATGCATGCAGACACACTGTGAATTCACATTCAGTGTGTGTGTGTGGGGGGAATGTGCTGTGGTAAGGAGACAGTTATGAATGTGTTTGGTGTGTATATTTAGTCAGACAAGTTTATAGTAGATGAATATATTGGAGGTCTTGCCTACACACTGGCTCACATACTAGGCTGCACTGAGCGTACTCCCACCTACACACTCCTCTCATCCTCGTACATCGACTCTGAGCAACTGAAACATAAAAACATCACCGAGCAACTAAAGTATCGAGTGTCATCACAATAACAGCTACTGTACACTAAAGCACACATTACAGCTCATCCTGACAGTCAAACATCTCAAAATATATTTTAAAACCTAAACTAAAGACGTGAACAGAGATGGAGTCTGCTGCCATTATTTCAGACTTCCAGTAGGCAGGTGAGACTGAGAGCTCAAAGTTAAATTATGAGCGCAGAGCAGAGAGATGCAAATGCAAAGAAAAGAAGAACTAACTCAAGGCAACACGAACGTGGAGAAAAAGAACTCGGGAGCAGAATTAAAAGCCGACTTCACGAGATTCAAAGAGGAACTCGAGCTGGATTTAAAGACGAGTTGGGTGAGTTTATAAACAAGAAATTAACCAACAAATGTCGACGAACACGCAAGCTATACAAGACCAAGGAGCGCGTGCTCAAAGAGTCCAGATCCAGACGAAATCATCTGCGGATATATGGAGTACTGCAGGGAGCAGAAGGCAGCTCGGTGCTCCAGTTTATGTTAATTCCTGATGCAACGGACCTGCAGATCCAAAGAGCCCACAGAGCTCCGGTTGCAGAGGCCTAATTCACCTCTGAAGAAAGCATTAGTGTGAATGTCTGAGCAAAGTGTAGCAGAGAAGCAATGGCAAGAGAGTGAGGTGGCCGAAGGTCAGAGGTCAGGTCTAATATTTAAGTGCAGAGAAGAACCAAAGCTTTCACACCAGCTGCTCTTCTAGTTTGAGTCTCGATAACGACCCGGCGGTGAGGCGCAGAAGCCGAAGCACTCTGGACAGTCGGCTTCGTTTCTCTTGCTGAATCATTCATACTGCAGCGAGCTGAGCTCAGGCAGCCAGTCAGGCCCGATCACACCAAAACGCACTGACCTTGTGTTGAGCCCGTAGGAGCCATTTAAGAGTCTGTAAGGGACTGTACAGCTGTCCTGTGAGGGAGGCGCACCTTGTCTTTAATTCATCAGCCTCTAAGTCACGTTTGGACGCTTGAAAGTCCAGAAACTTTGTTCTGTTCTGAGCTTCTTTTCAAACGAGAAGGAAAACGTAACACCACGCAGCAGTTAGGAAACTTTCTGAATATTAGAGGAGATGATGTGACGTAGTTATTCAGCTAAAAGCTTCATAAGAATTCATTAATATTTGGACTTTCCAGAGAATTAAGGCTTTTTGTTGGTGGGTTTGAGTAAATAAATAAAGTCCTAATGTGGATACATCACCTGGTGTTCATTCAGGCAGCTGTTTTAGATTCAGTCTCAGTCTTTAGATTCATTTGTGTCCTTCACATTTTTATAAAAGTCAAAATTTATTCTCAAACTAATTCAGCGAGTCTACTTCAGGTTTGGGAGAAATTTAAATAAAAAGGTGACGTGTCAAGTGTTTAAATTCATAAAAGTAACATTTCACTCTCGACCCACGACCCCGGGTTCGTTAGAAAACATTACGGGGCTCAGGCAGAAGTTACAGAAACACCTTCCACCTTATTTTTCACACACAGAGGATCTGTGGACTCGACTCAGTGCAGTCAAACAGGTGAAATTCACTAAGGTGTGAAGGACGCATGCAAAAACAGAGAGACTTAGTTCATATCTTTATTAAAGAGCAGCTGTTTGGAACTGTTTATTTGTCTTCCACCCTCCCACGGCTAACACCACCCACCACTTCACAGATTAATATTTGCTCCCAGCAGCAGGATCAGCTCCTCAGAGAGCACTACAGCGCTCAGTCCTGACAACTGTGCTGCTATGAAGCAGAAACGTCTCGTACTAATTACGGAAAAATATATATAATGCACTTTCTGAGTGTGTGATGGCTCACCACTCACATTTCAGCGCCGTCTCGTAAAGATACATTTCATCATATCACGGTATCAGGATCTATTCTCAGCTCGTCGTCATCGTCGTCTCCATCGTGGACGTCAGAGTTTTCTCTAACGAAATGACTGACGCTCTCGCTCTCCTATCTCTGTTATTCTGGCTTCCTTTTAGTCCTCCATCAGAACTTTACTCAGCACATAAGCTGCTTGGCTCCAAATTATTACGAGCACAAAATATCTGGGGTGAGTTAAAAACAAGCGAGCAAACGCTGAGCTGCCACAAGAATCGCTCTGCTCTCGCTAATAAAGAAGAAAGGCTCGTCCTCGCCTCGTGACAGCGTAACAAAAAGGTCAAATTTAACTTATCAAATTTGGAACATTTAAACTAAACGAAGCTGCGAGGACCCTCTGGTCTGCAGCGTTCTCACAGTTTGTTCTGTACGCGTAGAACACAGTGAACAAGTGCTACACTTTAGGTCAGCAAGGTAATCTGAAAGGCTGTTAGGGACGGACCTTGGCCTAAGCAAACAGTAAACCTCTTAACTGCAAAGAGAATGGACGACTAATCCTTCACTCAACAAAGCTTAACACAGAGTCCCCTCAGTTATCCTCTGAAATGAGCTTTTGTTATCACTCTGCTGCAATATTCCTCCACCGCTCTGCAGCAACGACCTGATCTATGCACGCATTCATTTGTTCAGTGTGACATCCACCACTTTCCTTCAATCTTCAACATGACGTTTAACCAATAAACAGACCCGCCGAGCGTGCCGCTCAGACCTAACCTCGTGTTTGACGTGCAGCAGAGGGGAAAATCTGGAAACATTTGCTTCTTCTCTTTGATTCAACTCGATAGAAAAATTTGGCCCGTACGGCAGCTTGCTTTGGGATTACGTGTTTGGGCAGCTGAGGTGGGGAGCTGCTCATGTTTGGCTGTGACTCACTCCCTGTAAGACATCTTAAGCTTTCTTCTGTTTGGACTGGGAGCAGCCGGTACAGACGAGCGACTGAAGAGCAACAGGTAGAGAGAGGACGAACGCAGCAGACGAAGAGGAACTTTCAGTAGAACTCTGTCAGATTTCCTGAATCGCTAACATCGTTAAGATGCAACAAAGGTTATGTGCAATGACTCACATAAAACGATACGACTCTAAAAGACTGAATCCCGAGAACACAACAAAGCGCTGATGTAACAGCGAGACAACCTCAGTCTGACGCCACGTCAAGACAGACAGGCCGTCAACTGATCTGTACACACATTTCAACGTGTCATCCTGCAAACGGACATTACACAGTATGAGTACTATGAAGCAATGCTCCAGTGGTTTGCAGACATGCATCACAATGTCACAACACAACACACACACACACACAGGACTACAGCAGACCGGTGCTTTTCAAACAGCCGTTTTCCGTTTTTTTAGGCTGTCTTTGAAAAACACCGCCGGACACAGAGGACGTGTGATCCAAACACCGACACACATCAGTCAGGACAAAGTTGGAGATGGGTGGAGCGGGCTGGACAAACTACCTGTAGTTCTAGTAGTCTGGTAGGAAGGGAGGTAATTACCGTAAGAAGGAAAAACCATCCAACCTGTTTATATCCTCTTCCCCCAGTAAGTGCTTAGGGAGGGGGGAATAACTCCCGGGGGAGATGGGGGGGAGACCAGACTTGTACTCCAAAGTGCCACTGTTGACGGGGGAAGAGATATGATTTTCCATGGCCGGAGAAAAAGCTGCAGAGGAAGAGCGAGAGAGAGAATTAAAGAGGCAGCTGCATAAATGACGCAGGGAGAAGACTCCTGCACTCTGTGTTCATAATTTTCAATATTTTGTACTCCAGTGAGCGGAGCCAAATCAAAACGTTCAAATAAAAGTAGAATTCAACATGTGAACGTCGTGTGTGTGTGACCAAATTAAAGAGTTTGAGTGGACCTCGTTCTGCATCTTAATGTAACTTTGTGGCTCTTTTAGCACAAAGTGAAGACTTCAGCTGCTACACAGTCACATGTTTCTTGCAGCAGTTGACACTACTCAAGCATTAGCATTTGTATTTTAGATATGTGAAATTACAGATTGTACAAATGTGAAAATTAAATCGCTGCGTGTCGTCTCCACTTATTAAATGTTAAGAGGTCTCCTCGCTGTGCACCTACTTCTGATTACACATGAGACACGTGTGCGCTGAATCATACCTGAGAGCATGACTGTGAATCACTCATCACTTATTAGCAAAACAAGTTCCCACTAATGTGTGCAGCAGAAACAGAGCAACAACAACATTCGCCCTCACAGGTCACGGCTCTGCGCACCTGACGGACGTCAGTCTACAAATATAATTTTCACTGGTGACATTTGTATTTCACATATTTTAAATGTAATTAAATATCTAGAACTTCAAACTGTACACATCTTTTATTTTATTATACAGCTAGATCTACACTCTGAATATCTTTCTATATTTGCATGTTTTTCTTTGATCTCTTTAAACTTTTATATATTTTATATTTCATGTTTTTCGCTGTTTGCAGCAGGGATACGAGGCGACGACAATAAAGTTGACTTGACTTGATTTATATGATAATTCGAGTTGCAACAAGTGAAAATGACAACATAGAAACGTCAGTTTGGAATTATATAATGAATAACAGATATCTGTAAGTTTAAATAGAAGTCTTAGTCTTAGACTTTTAGCAGCTCTCTGCAGGCTGCTTCAACACGTCTGATAAGTTCAGGTACTCACAGTGTGTGATATCAGGAGGCCCATAGGGATCTGATAGGTAGACATTGGTGGGCTTCCCCACTTTTAGGTAGACGACGTCCGACGTGTTCTTCAGAATGGCCACGGCCTCTTCATGAGACACTTCCTCCAGACTGTAGTTGTTCACCTGTCCGGACACAGACACAGCCGCCCACGTTAGCTCGATCAGTCTCAGTTTAAGAGGCTGCCTCGTGTGTGTGTGTGTGTGTGTGTGTGTGTGTGTGTTTTCCGTCCTGCTCGGTTTAGATTAGTCCATCGTGCTCCGTGCCTCCAGGACACTGACTGGATTATGACAGATGGTGTTCGGGTGAGAACACAACAGTAGGAAGGTAATTAAATTAAGCGCTGGTTAAGCATGAGGGATGCCCTCTTCGAGGAGCGTGCTGTTACACTTCTGAACCGGTATCCTGTTTTCAAAAGACTCTTCTCATCACTTCATGATCATTTAGACAGCTGCAGAGATATCGACCAACAGACATGATAAAGATGCTGAAGAATTAATGCAAAGCTGTCATTGGATGAAACTAACTCACCATGAGCAACCTGTCTCCCACTTGTAGCCGTCCGTCCTTCTGTGCTGCCCCGCCATCGATGATCTTTGTGACGTAAATGCTGTTGTCACCAGGAATGTGCTGGTTTCCAACTCCACCTGCAATACTGAAGCCGAGCCCTGTGTGTGTGTGTGTGTGGAAGTAGTCGGTTAGTATGACAGTATGTCCTGCAGGGATTTAAATATATTTGTGTGTGTGTGTGTGTGTGTCACCTTTTGGTCCTTTGATGAGTTTGATCTCGATGATGGTTTCCAGCATCGGTCTGCGGCGCCGCACGTACAGCCGGACGATAGAGCCCGCGACCTTCAGGGCCTCGACTGCTTTACTGTGAGAAACTTCAGACACGTCTGCGTCGTTCACCCGCAGGATGCAGTCGTTCACTCTGGGAAGAGGAAGAGCGTGGATTAATGACGATAATTACCGATAATTGAGAGGAAGGCTGCGCTCACATCATTTAATACCTCACAAACGAGCTGGCATATCTGAGTGTTTGCAGGGCAGACGAACGGCAGATACTTCTGCTCTTTGTCTCAAGAAGACACGTCAGTGTCCCCAAGATTTAACACATGTCCCCACAGGGACCTCGGGACTTATGTTTGACCCCCATATGTAACATGCTGAAACAGAAAATCCCCTCACGTGTGGCCGTTAGCAGCAGTCAGTGTTTACGTGCAGCGGTGACACACGTGTTCGAATGTTGTGCTCATTATACACTTTAATACGTACACGTGTGTCTGTGATATAGTGTGTGTGTGTGTCTGTGTGTGTGCAGTATGAGTCGGTGTGTGTGTGTGCATGTGTGTAAAAATCAGAATCAGCTCAGCGACTCGGTTTGAATCCCCTTAAGGTGTCGACCAAAACGTCCATGCCCCGGCACTGAAGGACACGACTCTCCTGGGGGTGCTCACAGGGACCAGCTGGGACCCAGCACGCACACACAAACACACACAAACACACACAAACACACACAAACACACACACTAAATCTCATGCATACATACACATCCATCTTCATCAGTGGGAAGCAGAGTGAATAAATGTTTTCTGGCATAAAATATATATTACCATGAAATATTTAAAACTTTATTCACAGTGTGTTGTTATTCTGTATGTAATGCTCAGGTAGGTCAGGAAAACAATGAAAAGTCAGCCACTCTGCTTCCCAGGTAAGCAGAAAGGGGAGAGGGAGTGAGGCCTGGAGGTAACTGAGGATGACTGGAGAGATATTTGGGAGGGTCAGACCACCAACTCGAGAGCCTGGCAGCCTGATTTTTGATTTTTTGCGTCTCCAAAGTTGAAATTTAAGCAGCAGGAGTTTCCAGGGACAGGAGTCCAGTTAATGGCAGATTATCTTCATATATTCTGGGCCTGCAGCCCTTATCCAATCATATTGGCTGAATTTGCTGGAGAAACACAGACTAGAAGATTGTACCCAGTTGGACTTCTGGCTCAGGACAACTACTGTATCTTTATAAAGAACTTGGCTGCAAACCTTACGCGGAAAGGGCTGCAGACAAATCTACCATGAAGGAACGACGGATCACAACTGTTGATGACATACGTATGGAAAAACTGACCTTCTCCTTAAGACTACAGACTGAGCGATAGATGAAATGCTGGGAAAGGTGGTCTTCATATTGAGGGATGTAACTCAATGTCTGTTTAATGTTTGTTCTCTCTTCGTTATTGTTGAGAAAACATATTATATTATGTTTAAATGAGGTTATATATAAATTGTTGTGTGTCTTTCAGAGTTTTAATGGTCGGGTTATTTCAGGTTCAGTCCTTGCTGCATGCCTTCAGCTCTCCAAAACAACCACCTAAAACGCTGCGAGCGCTCCCTGAAGCCGAGCTGCTGCTGCATTAAGTATGTCCAGTGTCCCAGAGCAGCGACAGGAAGTGTGTGTTCTCTATAAGACCTCCGTCCTCCTTGCAGAGATTAGACTTCTCTGCTTCTCCTCCATCCGTAATGCATCGCTCGCTCTGCCCACCTTGGAGAGGGTGACCATCAATTAAGCTAAGTGTGATTTATGCCCGGCCCCGCTGCTTTTTGAGATCTGCTCGAGATCGACCGTGTGTGCATGCATTACGCTCCTGACCGGCATCTGTGATTTGACAGTAATGCTCCAGAATTGCAGCTTGGAAAAAGAACAGGGGCTGGCCTGCAACCAAAAACAGCATTATCCATCAGTGCTACTCTAAAAAGGCAGGATGGGGAGCTGAGATACAGGACGCCGACAATATGCAGCTGTTTTACTACAATCTGTTTCCTCTCGTCTCTGTTACAGCAGCATATACACATACATAATGTATGCATTACATCATATATCATCATATATATGGACGTCCATGTCCAGGGTCTGATGAAGATCAGGGTCTGTGTGTGTGTTAAATGAATGAATCTGATTTTTAAAGGTCCAGTGTGTAAGTTTTAGTGGCACCTAGTGGTGAAGTTGCAGATTGCAACCAAATGAATACTCTCCCATGTCTCACCTTCTGCTTCCAAGCATGTAGAATAAAAAGCAAACTATCTAGGGCTTAGTTTGTCTGCTCTGGGCTGCTGTAGAAAAATGGCGGTTCAACATGGCGTACTTCATGGAAAAGGACGCGGGGTGCGGTCAAATAGTCAAAAAAAAAAAAAAATCAGCTCTTAAGTCCTTTCCTAACCACTTTTCCTTGACCTTGACGGAAAACGTCACAAGGTCAAGGAAAGATGTGAAGGAGAGGTGATAAGGAGTTAGGAGAAGACGACTGCTCTTACTCTAGACTACGTCATGAAGCGACGGTGAATGTTATTGACGTGATCTGTGATAAAACTACAAAGTCCAGAAGATGGACTACAAAATGCTCATCTGAGATACTTCCTAGATACTCCCTGCGCACTCTGACCGTGCTGTTTCATGGCCTGTTCTGTCACACTCGAAGGTGTGCAGATGCAAAGGTGTATTTACATATATTCTCTATTTTCATACTTAAACCAGCCCTGATCTCCGGCGCCAAGTGAAGAGTAGGCTGTGTTTTTACCCCAGTGGAGTAATAAATGAGCTCAGGTCGTGTCCTTGCCTCCTTGATAGGCTGCACTGTAGCAAAAAGAAACTGTACGTACACCCTCCATCCCTCTCAGTGCATTTAATAAGGCTGATACAGATGGTGGGCCACACTTAAGTAATATAGAGAATTGCTTCAGCGTGGAGACCATCAGAGCTCCGGCAGCTCAGAGTACCTCTGAAGGTTAATTGTTTGGGTTTTAAATTGAAAGTGGTTTCTTTCTCTTCACGTTACGTGAACAGAAGTTTGATTTCTGTAATATCTGATGCTAGTTAATGTAGCGCGCGTTACGGGGCCAAAATAGTTCTGAAAGAAAGTTAACAGATAGATGAGGTGAGTGTTAGACTCCTCCACAGGGTGCACACCTTAATGCACAGATGCATGCAGGAGATAGCAACAGAAAAATGAGGCTGCGGTTTTATTATCTTAAATATTTTACTGCGAATATTTCTGAGGGTAGATTATGGAGGAGTGCGCAGTAATATATCCAGTCTCCCGTGAGTGTGATGAGATTATCTTTAAGATGTGCAAGTTTCAACACTTTCCTCGTTATCTCGTATTTAAAGTGTAACTGTGCGTACTAACCTCAGGCGTCCATCCTCTGCCGCAGCTCCTCCAGGAATGATCTTGGTGATGAAGATGCCGGGGTCATCACCGATGTGCGGGTTATCTGTCCCTCCGGCGATGCTAAAGCCCAACCCAGAGTTACCCTGTGGTAGAGACGAGAGGCAGAACTTATTCTCCGCGCGGCGTTCTGAAATGCCAACACATCAGCTGCATGTTTGAGGACAACTGCCCTCAGTGGGGCTGTGCTTAGCATCCCATTATAGAAACAGTCCAACTGCTGCTGCTGTTATCGTCTCCATGGAGGGAACAAGACCAACAATAAAATGCTGCATGCGTGCTCATCTTTTACTAATGTTAACCACATAAAATGATATTTTTATCTTGCCTTTTGTTCATTTGAAGGCTTGAGTTTGGACTAAACTGGATGTTTCAAACTGGATGTTTATCTGTTTAGTTTCTTTAGTTTGGCTTCACACACTCTCAGGTGTCACAGCTTGGAGGTGTGTCCAGTTGTTGCAAAGAGACCAATCTTACATGTGCGTATTTTCATCATAAACATGAATATGTGGGTGTTCGGCTTATCAGCTGAGCGCCTCTCTTTCCAAAGCAGCTGAAGATTCCTCCTCTGGGGTTCACTGATGCACAGGACAAGATAAATCTCGTGCAAACAACAAAAAAAGTCCTCGTAAGCGCTCTCATTGTCTTTTAAATGTGTGTTTCTTTTAATTCTGTTGTAACAATCTCTTCAGAAGTGAAATATTGATGCATCATTTAACAGTTTTATCGTCTCGCTGCTCTCAGTCTGATTACAAAGTGGTCGGAGGTGTTAAGTCCACAGTTTGCCATTACACAATGACTTTGGCATCCCCGCTGCAGCTCCGCGTCTCGCAGCTTCTCTCCCGGCTCTTTATTATTAGAAATTTACTATGAAATATTGTATTTATAAAGCCCCTGCCTCATAAACGGCGCGTCTTTCAGAGAGCAGGCTGCACTTTGTCGGCTCTGCAAATAAAATCCCCTGGATGCCCACTCACAAAATGAAAGTCAACCTTTGATTAAATTGTTAGCTTTTGGGAATAGCTGCTTCTCTTGATTACAAAACCCAACGAGTGCCCCCGCAGGGCCGCGAACGCTGAATCAAAAAAGTGTTGTTCAGCTCCCCGGGGTGACTTGAGAGGACCTGACACGGGCCTGTCTGTGCTCGGAGACTTACACAAGATGTTTTTCGGCCATCATTTGATGGCTGAGGATAATAATGGAAGTCTGGGAGAAGTGATGGAGGCCGACTGCTGCCTGTATTAAATCACATCTCTGTGATGGCCCAGTGCAGCCTCCTCTTGTTGGTGTTGTTCACCTCTGCTGTTCGTTCGGCTCTGTCTCTGCTCCTGATCGTATCAGAGCTGTCAAACTCCGTCCTCTCTGCCTAGTTAGTGTTCACATGGCTGATATTTCCATCTCACTGACTTCCAGATTCATTTATGGGCCGCATGTGCTCTAACACACAGATGAGGGATAAAGCTGCTGTTGAATCTCAACAAATAAGATGCTGTTACGCTCACACACACCTGATCTGTGGGTGGAATGCCAAAATAAAACATTACGAACGTCTCAGAGAAGCTCACTGCAGTTTACTGAGACACACACGGTGCAGAGATCCTCTCATGTGGCGGCAGAGTCGTTTCACCTTCCCCCTCATCGCCGCCTTGCATCTTGTTTTAAAGCCTTCAGGAGACCATTTCCCCGCGCCACAGTGCCGAGGCGTGTTCGCAGATACATAAATATATATTTCCGAGGTTAAACACAGCTGTGGGGATCTGAGATACTCACCCGCTCTAGAGTGATTTCCTCAAACTCATATTCAATTTCTGTGCCGTTGACCTGAGGAGACAAAGAACAGACTGAGCTGAGACATTCGCTCCATTTTTCAGTCAAACGCTGATTTAAAATGAAAATCCACATCAGCGCTGCTCGATAATGATATTGAGTTATATTCACAGGGGACGATGCTAAGCTCCGCACAGACTCTGCATACTTAAACTGAAGGTGACAGGTGTGTTCCAGGGCCACTTGCACTCTCTGCGCTAAATGGGCTCCGCCACAAGGGAAACAATTTAAGGTGATGGTTAATCAACATTCGCTATTTCTGCAACATGGAGGTTAGCTGCTGAGGAGCGAGGCTCATCCTGTATCTCACTGAGATGATTAATTAGCAGCGAGCGCTTCCGTCATTATGCATTCATACAGGAATAGCACACGAGCATCTGAGATGTTGCATATCGTATTCCCAGTTGGGTCGCATCAGATATTATTATCTGAACTTCATGTGATCGTACAGGCGAGAAAAACCTGAAGACAGAATCAGCAGTGAGAGAAGCGGGGTTCATCTTTATTGACTTCATGGTCAGAGCTGTTAAATACACGTAAGAAATGTCGTCAGGTGGAATAAAAAGAGAAAATCATCTTTAACTGTGAAAATTGAAGCAACAAAGCGACAGCAGCGACCCCCGTTTGAGCAGCACGTGTTATTCATCCAGCCTCCGCTCGGCAGAGCAGCTTCTTTTATTTGTTTTGATGTAAAACACTGAAAAGTGCTGGAGGTGAGGGTCTTTACAAACTCCTGTGCAGGTCTTTTATTCATGACAAGCATCAATAATTCAGCACTGCGACCTCATTTGTTTTACTAAGATAAGTTACACAATCAAACCACCACAAACTGTCTCACCTGGAGCTCAGGGAAAGACTCTTACTCGATCGTGCTTTCATCTGCTGCAGGAATTGATCTCCCTCTCAAAGAAAACAAACTAACAGATGCATTAAAAAGACATGAATCCAAACTCACGTAAGGAACCGACTCCAGAGTGTCTGTGTTGACAATTATCGGGGCAGGGCTGGCCTGTAAGAGACACACAGAGAGAGAAAAGGGGAAGAAAAGGTTGAGACTTAGTGATGGAGAGACACTGTCCTACTTTCCATAAAATGTATCCAGGGGACAGCCTCGTGGATCTCTGTATCATCAACAATTTAACAGACTTCCATTTGCTGGATGGCAGCAGAAACACTCTGCACTGCGCCCTGCTGCAGTTATTATAGCCGAGCAGGTTTAACATGAGAGAGAGACGAGGACACGAGTGGATGTGGAAAGTTTGTACCATGCAGATGTGAACATTCTGACACCGAAGCGTGGCGACTGCAGACTGTGTGATTCATGTTGAGTTACACCACCTTCCCTCTGCACCGCTCTCTCGTCTGTATTGGAAATTTGACCTCCAGTCAGGTAATAATATTGCACTCGTAAATTGTGGCGGCATGAAAATGAAACCAATGTCACACAGAGCACACAAAACATTTCCTCACGACGGCCTGTAGAAAATGAGCAGATGGTTAAAGGCAGCACAAGAGAGAGAGAGAGAGAGAGAGAGAGAGAGAGAGAGAGAGAGAGCGATGACCGAACATCGGATTAGCAGCAGTTCAGTTTACGGGACGTAAACAACGAGACAGACTTTGGAAGACGACGCTCAAGGATGCATTTGGAGATTTCTTTGAAATCCGTCCTTTGATTTTTGTCCCTGCAAGATGAATCGAACTCAAGGGCAAAAATAAAAGAACGGGCTAATCATTCTCCTGGTAATAATTAGAATAAAAAAAGAAGCTAATGCATAACAAGTAGTGCAAAAGATGAGAGACATGAACGTCTAATCACAAATCCAAAGAACATATTTCATACGTGGTATTATCACTCTGAGTGCAGCGGTGTTGTTTCAGGGCGTCTTAGACTGTGTGTGTGTGTGTGTGTGTGTCTGACTGACATGAAGCTGCTTGGTCATCAGTCCAGTGACAGCACACGTCGTCGACAAGAGACTCTCCAGCCTGTCCGCCCATCTCTCTGTCACACCATCACAGATAGCATACTGATACATGACCTGACTCCACCCTGACTCCACCCTACAGGACTGACTGCTTCTTCATGGACTGCTAGATGATCATCTATCTATTTTATTTATTTATAACACCTTAAAGGCAAAATTCAAACATGTTTTCTTTATTTATTTTTGCTCTCGTGCACAAGGTGTGTGTGTGTGTTAACAGTGTTTTTACTCAGGGAAGATGACGTACATTTCTCTGATATTTTACTTTCTGTGTTTTCACGTTGCATTCTTCTCCCCTGTTTGCATCTCTGACCACATTCAACAAATCACTGACCTCTTGACAGACAGCTGATCTGTGAGCACCGACTGACTGAAAATCACTGAATGAACGAGGAGAAATAAAACTGAACAAGCTGAATTTCACAACGATTCCTCAGAGTGAAGAGAAAACCTCACCAGCGTCTCCACCAAGAAATATTTACAAAGTTTAATTACCACAAATTATCATCATTTTCAAGTCGCCATCGCTAAAATACTTCCATCAACTTGTTTTCACGCTCGGTCTCATTCTGCTCTCCAAGTGAGCTCAAATCAATTAATCAGTAGTTTTTTTTTTGCAGATTAGTGAATGTAAATTAGACCCAAACTCGACTCTGGGATATTTTTTTATATGAATAATTATTTTTAGTGAAAGAGAACTTCTGGTTTGTTTAAGTTCTTCTGCTGCCGTAACTTCAGGCTCTTTTCTGCACTCCACGAAAACAAAAACTTCATCATGTTAAGATTAAAACAGAAAAATCCCATTAATCAATTGTGGCCGTCTTATCTTAAGTTGAATAATGACGCCGGTATTCCTCCCAGCTTGTACTTTATGCAGTAATTGTGCCCAACTTTGACATTTAATTATAGATTCTACATTTAAACGCTCACGTCGCCTCAGTTTGTCTGTTCAGGACATTAATATGCAGCATTTACATTCCTGTGAATTATTGAATTACTGTGGCTCATTCACATGAGCAAGTCTGAACATCACACACACACACACACACAGACTGACTGACTCAGTGAATTTAAAAAAGAAAGAGAGATTACAGTTGGCTGGCTGTGCGGGATTGCAACAGCAGAAACTGATTGAAGGAAAATGGCGTTTGTGAGTGGAATGATGAGACGGATTAAGACGCTTGTGCTCTCCGTGCACGGACACTAATAACATGAATGAATTCACAGCTGCGACGCCTGCAAGAGAGAAACATTGGAGCTACTGAAAATGTAGCACAGCACAAGCTCTGCCATCACGTACATTCACTGTTACATATAAACTACTCTGTAATGCATGTGGACAGAAACGGTGACTTGCAGCAATTACATAAGTACAGATCCCTGGAGTGGCCACAGGACGCAGTTTGTTCCCACATTTTCAATATTTCATGGGCACAAGATAAGTGTGTACACAGAGAGCCAGCACAAGGTTTCCATGGAAATGAGGCTGTCGAGCAAGTGGCAACCTCCGTGGCTGAAACGACGAGCTAAAAGCTGCAACACCACGAGCAGCCGCTTAAGGCGGGCTCCAGAAGTGAGTCAGTCTCCATAAGCAAGCTAACTACAAGCTAAAACAAGCTAACTACAAGCTAAGACAAGCTAGAACAAACTAACAACAAGCTAACTACAAGCTAAGTCAAGCTAGAACAAGATAACAAGCTAACTACAAGCTAAAACAAGCTAACAACAAGCTAAGACAAGCTAGAACGAGCTAACAACAAGCTAACTACAAGCAAAATCAAGCTAGAACAAGATAACAAGCTAACTACAAGCTAACAACAGGCTAGCTACAAGCTAAAATAAGCTAACAAGCTTACAACAAAGTATCAAACTGCAGTTCCTCTAACGTCAACTTGAGGCTGGCTCCAGAAGTGAGTCAGTCTCCATAAGTCCCCATGTTCAAATGTCCAACTTCACAGCAGAAATAAACATGTTTACAGCCTGGTACAAAAAACAGTTTCGGTCTCTATAGCTAATTTCCCCGTTCATGACAACTGTACTGAGGGTGAATTTATATACAACTCACCTGTTCACATTATATTAAGGCTTAAAGTTATGCAGGATTAAGAGCGTGGACGCTTTGATTAAAGGTAAATGTCGTTACAGCTGGCTTGTTTGGGCACTCAGGCATCATTCAGCCCGCCGATGATCCACGTCTTTGCTGATGTGTTGATTAGCCGGGAGTCGGAAGACGCTCAAACAAATCACACTTCCTTCCATTGCTTCATACATTTTAACTGTGTTGTACTTTTATACCCTACAGTACCCAATAACACACAACATGGACACCACTGCCACTACGAATCCACATGTATGCTCACACACAGGGCCCCAAGAGCTAATTGCCACTCAGCTGTGCACATAAATGACATGCTTAACTGCACTTAGGCTTATTTCTCTCCTTTTTCATGCATCCCAACATGCAGCCACGTGACCAACTGCCTCCAACAACACATTAAGCCTGCGCTTGATATGTTAAGAGGCTTCCAGAGAGCTATGAACTACAACCAGTGATAACATCGTAGTGTAGTAATATTGAATTTTCAATTACACTGCCAGCGCAGAAGAAACACATTCACAGTTTTTCAGTGTTGTAATTAATCAGGTCAGCTCTCTGGTGGTGTCAGGCCAGATGCCCTTCTACATGGTTAGAGTCTCGTGTATATCATTAAACAAACACACCATGTGAGCTGCTGCGAGTACAAATCACCACAATGTTGTGTATTTTGTCTTCTCTGATGAACATCTCCAACACGAAGCTCTAACTGCACAACGAGGAAGGTGTAAAACGCTCAGCTCCCACAGTGAGAACAGCCACCACGGCCGACTTCAGATGTTAAAGAGCGAGTCGCTTGTACTTCTTCGGTCGAGTCTTGTGCTCTTATCGAGTTTTCCTCAATAATTCAGCGCCAACTCTATGTATAGTGGCTCATGAAAACAGCCGAGCGTATCAATAATTCACTGGCATCTCATGTAAAAATAGTCAACAAGACAACGTGAGATGTGGGAAGCTTTGGAAAGTCTGGTCAGAGAGAGAGAGAGAGAGAGAGACGGGGGAAGAAAATGGAGGATGGAAATGGACGGGAAAGATCAGCGAGAGAAGGGAGGAAACGTGGCCGAACAGGAAGTCTGTGCACATTCCTGGAAAGTAATAATTAAGTACAGTTTGGTGTTGCAGTTTGGTGAGTTTGGATGTTAACGAGACAAACGAAAGTGAAAACTCTGAGACTTCAGGCTGTTTGAGATGTGTCTGCTGTAGTACGAGTGTGTTCCCCTCTCTCCCTCGTCCAGCTCTCCATCTTTCAAGGCAGAGAGAACAGGTAATGCCGGCTGCCCCCTCCATACATCCACCCCTCCAATCCCCTCAGCTCCGTGATGGATGGCCTCCCATTACTTCCCACTGGCCTCGCCTGAGGTAATTTCGCTCGTGCTATGGTTGCTAAAACGACCGCACATCACAACAATCATCATTTGCTTGTTCTCTGATACACATGCAGAAATATGTTTAATTCCTACAGGACAGCACTGATCAGTCGTAAAGCTGCTGTCAGCTCTCCAGTTTCATCTCATCTGACGATAAAAATCTCCATTTTTCTCTGCTAATAACCGTCCAGCCTAAAAGGAAACAGATGCTTTACTGCTTTTAGACATTTTTACTCATTTACAGCCGCCGACGCTCCTCCTGAAAGGTAATAAAAGGTAAAACAGTGTCCTCCGTATAGCCACATAAAACAGATACTGTGAGGTCAATAACGAGGTGAGACCGGCTTATTGAGATTGAGAATATATTCAGGCAGACCCAGACGTCCATAATGTTATTACAGAGAGGAGCACTAAGTCATCACAGCTGACGTTACAGCTGCGCAAAAACATACGGGCGAGGCCGACATCACGTTCAGGCCGCGTCCTTCATCATTTTAACGCATCTTTTTCAGGAGTTTTTCACAATGTTGCTCACTGCACGTCTGCTGTGACGCTCATGGTGCAAGGCGGCAACTTAACGTGACTTTTGAGCCACGGTAGACCAATAAAATCGCCAACATTAACTAAATGTGGCTATATCTGTAGCAACAAACAGCGTCTTCACTGCAGTACAAAAGTGACAATAAGTTTATTTTTAAACTGGAAAATGTCCCGCTCACCACATATCTTGGTCATGGTGGTTTATAAAAAGTTGTTTTGTTGTTGTGCTGACAGTCGGGCTATGACTGTCACATTTTTCCATTTATTCCCAACTACGACTACAAAAAAAGTGTCTGCAGACGGCTGGAAAAAGCTCTCATAGCAAGTTCAATCACTGCTGTCATTACTCGAAAGAACGTCACCAAATGCATCAAGCTCGTCGCTTTAATGACACACTTCAAGATGAATCATAGTCTCTTTTTTCCACGCTCATCATTTTTGAGAATCTTCTCCACAAATAAAATCTTCAGATGCAGATTAGCAGCTTTGCTTTGACGCTCCGATTTCTGATGAGATGAACTCATCGCAGACGTCGTTCACCCTTCAAATCAATTTCATCAGTACGATCACTGTTTTTTTTTTGTCCATATTTGGAAACTGCCGTGTGTGTGTGTGCGTGTGTGTGTGTGTGTGTGTGTGTGTGTGTGTGTGTGTGTGTGTGTACAAAAAAACAAAAACAACTAATACGTGAGTGCCAAGAACTGGCAGGGGAGTGAGTCCACCGTTTGTCCTTGGGCTTTGATTTGTAGATGTCTGTCCTCTTTAGTGGTGCCATTTCTCATGTTTGGCACGGCGGCGTATCGTCGGCTTTGCCAGGGCGGCTCACATTGGAAGGACCCAAAATTCAGTTCCTGACCTCTTCCTGAAGCTAACGTATGATGTTAATTGTAATTCATAACCACGTCTGACATAGCTGTTTCGCTTCCTTTGGAAACTTCAGCTCACTTCAGTCAAGTCGTGTCACGTTTCGACGTCTGAGCTAAATGACTCTGAGGTGAAAAACTTCAGTCAGTCACAGATTAAATGAAGCAATGTCGACTCCGACTGAGTGAGTAACAAGCCAGTAAAGTCAATGCCAGTGAACTAACACTGATATAGTCCTGTCAGTCAACAGCAAAAACATGCAAACGCTCTCAAAACTAATTCCTGGACATAAAATGACATGGATCAACTACGCAAGAGGAAAATGTGAGACAGTCACTGCGGTTATCAAGTTAAACGGATCTTAAACTGGAGGGGGAGATCCTCCCTTCACAGGAAACCAAACTATACCGACTCCACACCTCCTCTGTGGTCAGGCAATCAAACATTTCATCGTATGACAGGTTTGAAATGAAGTTTTACAGACGGACCTCCCTCAAGCTGTTGAGTAAGGAACAGTACAAAGTGACGAGCTTCCGTCATCAGAAAGTCCAGCAACAAACTCTCCTGCATCATAATTCACCTTAATTCCAGATTAACACGTTTACAAATCTGTCATCGCTGCTCCTCGTGGTCTCTGATAACAGCAGATTTTACCTGATAGGGCTCCTGCCAGGTCTGGACGCAGCCACACTCAGAGGGCCACAGGTCACAGCTGCCCCCCTTGGCTCTTACTGTCGCCATTCGGCCAGGGCTCCTGGACGCGCTGTCCGAGTGCCAGGCCGCCGCCGTACGGCCCCCCTTCCGGGGAAGGGTGGCACCGCCGGGGACGGATCCACCGTAATGATACCTCTGGCACGGGTGATGGTGTTGTTGTTGATGATGGTGGTGCTGACTGTTGGGGTGCTGCTGGTGCCAGCTGAAGGAACATGGCATCTCCTCGCACTCCCCCCTTCCGTCCAGGTCCGCGAAGCAGCTCTGCTGTTTGCTCAGGTAAGCGGTCATGCTGCTGCCGCTGCTGCCACGCAACGCTAACCTCTGCTCACTTCAACACTTTGTCCCTGGCTCCTCTTCTCCGGGTTACTCGCACGGTCATCAAACACAAGACGCGGTGCTGCCTGATGTATGAGTCGATCGCTCTGGCAAAACCAAAGATGAATGAACCGACTGGCTTGCTCGCTGCTGGAGCTGTACAGGCTACATAGGGTGTGTGTGTGTGTGTGAGTGTGTGTGTGAGTGTCAGAGCTTCTGGGGTGGAAGAACGATAAATGAGAGAGAGAGAGGGAGAAAGGGGAGGGAGGAAGAGGGAAGAGAGAGATAGAGACGAATAGAGCGAGATACTTGATGAGAGGGAAACTGAGTGAAAGGGAGGGAGGAGAGCTGAGTGAGAGGACGGGGGAGGAGGAGGAGGAGGAGGAGGAGGAGGAGGGAGACGAATAAGAGAGAATGATGGGAAGGAAAGAGGCAGATAAGAACAGCAGGAGATGGAAAAAGAGAGAGAGAGAGTTGTCTGCGTTGGCTGCCAGCCCTCTGTCAATAAATGACTCAACTGGCAGTGCTGCTTGACAGCATCCGCACCTCCAGGCAGAAACAATTGATAGTCGTGCTGCTGGGAATTGGAGGCAATGGGAGCTTGAACTACAAATCCCTGGACTCGCTCTGTGGGAGCGGCTGCACGTGACGGACGAGAAGATAAAGATCCTGTGGCACTGGCTCTGCACGAATAAATACATTAACAAACCCACAGACCAATCACCAGCTGCCTTCAGCTCCATGACCTATTTAGCCTCTTTTAGCTTCATTTTTGTTTTACAGCCTCTGAACGGCAGCACAAATCTGTAAAAGTTTCGAGTTAAATAAATAATAATAAATAAAATAAACTCAGTAAACACCAAAAAGCAGACATGACTGAGTGACGTCATCCACAGGTTTTTAAAAAGCACCGTTTCGTAGCCGTAAATATGCGACACGGCAAAGACGTGGATCATCTGCAGACCTGAGGCATCTGTAACAACATTTAACTCTTAATCCTGCATAACTTTAAGCCTTAATATAATGTGAACAGGTGAGTTGTATATAAATTCACCCTCAGTACAGTTGTCATGAACGGGAAAATTAGCTATAGAGACCAAAACTGTTTTTTGTACCAGGCTGTAAACATGTTTATTTCTGCTGTGAAGTTGGACATTTGAACATGGGGACTTATGGAGACTGACTCACTTCTGCAGCCAGCCTCAAGTGGACGTTTGAGGAACTGCAGTTTTTGTTGCTCTGTGTCTGCTGGATGCACAAACAGGCTACAATCTACTAGCAACATGAGAAGTCTTTTCCTCCAACAAAAAGACTATTTTACGCCACGTTGGAGTTCCTTCCTTTTCTTTCTGGATCTTCTATTTCTCCAAGGAAGAGGGTTAAAAGTGCAACCAAACCAATCCCACAAGCCACTGATCCTCGCATTGATCCACACATAAACTCTCAGCTGAAGAGCAGTGAAATGAAATCACGCGTCGTTGGAAGCATGCTAATTCAGTAAGTCTGATCAGAGAGTGCATTTCTTGACTTCCACGTCTTCGGTCGGATGGAATCAGGGTCGAGGAGGTTTTTAGATGCAAGCAAACGATGTTAAAACGCATCCGGCTGCTCCGGCGTCAACATCATCCGAGGTGTGAGAACAGGAAATGAGCTGTACGCTTCACGTCGTCGGAAACACACACACACACGCTGTTCTTGTGTGGAGATGATGTCACCATGACAGCCATCCACACTGGAGAGATACCTAAGCTTTTTTTCCACGGCACACACACTCAGCACTGCCATCACATGGTGTGTTATGTGATGCTTTAGTATGTGTGTGTGGGCGTTATCATTACCCATTCCATCTACCAGAGGCGAGCGACGACGGCCACAAAACAGCCAGTGATGGAGAATAATACCTCATCAGAGCTGACTGAGGCAGCAAACAGCATGCCCTCGTAGGAGAGAGAGCATCAGTGGGCAGCATGAGTGTGTGTGTGTGTGTGTGTGTGTATTGTAATAACAGATGAAGAGTGAGTGGGGGAGCAGGGGGCATGGTTGGATGGATGGTTGGTCAGTTAGCAGAAAGACCTCTCAGCTCAGCCTTCCACTCGTCCATTTGTTTACACGTGTGCCCACATGCCTGATTTCAATACGACCGGCTCGTCGTCGCTCTCCACCGCACGCCCATACGAAGACGGAGGACGGTCAGCATCGCAAGCTGAGTCACAACCAACTGTCGACATACGATATGACCTTTAGATTTCATATTTACGACGTTACCTGACGTTAAAAAGGGAACCTACAGCGTTTGAGGAGGTTCAGAGGCAGAGTGCGGATCCATGACCTTTATTGACATTTATCAGAAACATCCTGAAACAACATTCAAACCTGAAACCTCATCATCATGCTCCACGGCCCTCTGCTGCCTGCCTGCCTGCCTGCCTGCCTGCCTGTCTGTCTGTCTGTCTGTCTGCTACATTTGAGGGATTTCGGAGAGACACTGGAGAGTCTCCAGCGGAAGACGCAGATGGAAATGAAAGCTTGGCCAGAAATGTCATTTTAAAAATGAAGCAAAGTCCGAGTGCTCAACACAGTTCTGGTCGTTTTGTAACGGAGGGAGATTTATTTGAAATGTAAACATGCCAGTTTGATAAATTGATTCCCTGGAGAGAAATATGTGATTATATAATAATAATTTTAATCACAATCTGGGAGGAAAGACACTTTTTAAACTATTACACCACGGTACACGCACTAAACGTAGGAAGGCCGACACCGAAAACCGTTTAATCTGGAAGATTGCAGCCAAGTCAGAGCAGATGTTGATACAAGGACAATGCTGCTTCAATAGATAATTAATGCAACTTAAACACGATGATACTGTGGAACCTCAACGTGAGCGTTTTCCTCCTGACATCATAACTGACTGCGCCTGCTGTAGAAGGAATATTTCCTCCGAGCTGGAGGCCAACACTGAAATATAGCGCTCGTGGTGACACATTGGGATGATTAAAGGCTGAGGTTATTTCTAGGAAACACAAAGAAAGATCATTAGCCGTTGGCGAGGCTTCGTATCATCGAATCATCTCTTATATTAACTCCCATTAAAGTCCACAATATACACAAACACGCTGGTTTGGAGTCAGATGCGCTTTCAGTGACTCATGCAGAAATCTGTTATTGTTCTTTACACTTCTAATCCTCCCCTCTGCACGCATTGAAGCTATCAGGCGTGTCGTATTATGTTAGAGGGTAACTACACTAAGTGAGACATGCCGTGAATCTGAGCCACATTTTTAAAAGTTGCTCTCGTTGCTCGTGTCGTATAAAGTAACGTTACAACATGGATGCTGTGTCACTGTTTTCTGCTCTCTCTCTCTCTCTCTCCCTCGCTGTACTGTTTGGACCTGGCTAATCGCTCTCTCTCCCTCTGTGTGCGTCTGATAAAACAGTGCAGCAGATTTACCCCCGACATTATATTTCAGACTGCAGCGGTCAGTCGGCAGCGATAAATCAGAAGCGCCCGTTATTTGTATGCCTTAAAATGCGTCCTGTATCTTTAAACGGGGTTGTATTTTTACACAACACTACCCATCTTGCACCACAAGATGCTCCCCGGTCTATTCGGTCTGTGTGTTATGTGTGTGTGAGTTTCATTGTCACTCCGCTCAGATACCGTTTGACCTTTGACACAAAGCCCGGGATGAGCCAATCAAAATCTGACAGGTCATTTAGTGTGTCGGTGCCACTTGATTGAACAGCTCTCAGCCACTCAGGCCTCTGTCACTAAGGAACACAATCTCCTCTGCGCCCGCCGAGGACGAGGAGAAGAAGTCGTGGTCGGGAAAGTTGAATCGCTTTAATGGGCCCATTCTTCTTCTTCATTCGGTATGTGGCCTGTTTTTCATCCGTGGAGTGTGATTACAGGACGCAGTGGCGTGATTAAAACAGTTAGCGCCCCCCGCTCACGTCAAATGAATTTTATACATGATGTTTCAATCAGAATGCGTCACTGTGTAACTCAACACTGCAAGTGGAGGCAGAAACACTGATTTAATGGAGGTATGTTGATGTTTCTGGAGCATGATGTGGTGCATGGAGGCCCCGTTAGCAGTAAAATGTGATTATTCATTAATCATAACTGGAGCCTGAATCTGACGTAGAAACAAAGACAAGTTCAGCTGCCGCTGAATTTAAGCTGCTTTGAAGAGCTTACTGTCTATTAGCACAGTGATATGCTCTGCCCTTTAATGCAATACATCCAACCTGCCACATGGGGGCACTTACAGTTCAGCTTCAAGCTGCGGGCCTGACTAACTAGCAGCAGTTAAGGAGAGTATCCTTGAAGAAAGTCTGCAGCATCTCTTCACAAACATGTCACACACAGCGATGTCTTTCCCAGGAGGAGGGAGGAGGAGGGAGGAGGAGGAGAGGTGGTGTTGTTTTAGAAATGCAGCAGCCTAATGCAAACTTACAACACCTGTCGATGTTTTCACCTGTTTGTTTCACCGAGCAGACACCTCCAACTCAAACGATTCAAACAGACCACGCAGAGAGACGTAAGTCAAATCTGTCTCGACGGGCGAGCCAAGGAGTGGTCAACCTGTGTCTGACTCCATACAGGTGTGTGTGTGTGTGTGTGTGTGTGTGTGTGTGTGTGGCTGATTTGATTTGAGTGATTTCACTCCCTCTCCATCTCTCTACTTTGGCAGATCCTGCCTTTGTTTGGCATGCTGACAATGACAGACTGACTGTACTGGGCATTAACCGAGTGAGTGACTCAACTTAACAAACTGACATTATGCTGCATTCGGCGTGCTGCGACTCTTTCTCTGCATGGTTTGTATACTCTGTGTTGAGTGGTTATACTTATGCACGGACGGGCATTCATGCACCCATCTGTGGTGGTCATACTCGGTGATATATGTAATGTATACACAGGTGACAGGAGGAGTCTAGTAACTGTGTGACACTGTTGGTCTGCTGAAGTCTGTCATGAAGGCTCCATGAAGGCTCCATGAAGGCTCCGTGAAGGCTCCATGAAGGCTCCGTGAAGGCTCCATGAGGACATGCGATGCCTCCTGGTTTCATCTCTACATCTGACTCGCAGTAAAAACGTAAATAAAACTAACCTGCGTTCAGTTTTAGGCTGATTCACCGCTCACTCGCTCGCTCGTGCTCGTGTTTTTGCAAAACTGTGAAACGTATTTCAAAGTAACATAACTGCACACACACATCAGCTGAGTCATGCTGCATCATCTGATATACACATCCACTGTAACGCAGCCACACACACACACACACGCAGGGACTGATGCCACAGTGTCTCAGGAATCAAAACATGGAACAGGAGATCCCAAAGGCAAAAACAAGTGAGCAGCTTTGATCAGGCGGCTCTGAAATGCCTCCACGCTGTCGTTTCCTGACACACAACCCTTTAACTCCCATTTAACTGATCCAATAAGAGGAAGACAGCCACCGGTGCGGGACCGGTGACAGCTCACAGTCACTTCTGGAAGGTTCTGCATTTATGTTCCAGAAGTGACTTATTTTTCTCTTTACTGCCGGTGCACAGTTTAGCACTCGTACGTGGACTCTGATATCATCCATCTCTCCCCACCTACAGTTTACTAATAGAAAAAAACCCCTCCTGTATTAGAATTAGCAGCAGTACAGTCAATCAAGACGAGGCTGGAACACTGTAATAACTTTGCTCGATGGCCTAATAAATCCTGCTGCTACACAGTCTGCCTCAGTACATTTAATATCCAGCATTTAATAAAACTATTGACATACAGTGAATAACTAAGAATGGACGGAGATCTGAGACATTTACATGACATTTAAGAGCACGCTCTCCTGCTGCTGCTCCTTAATAAAAGCCTTCCAGGAAAGATAATTAAAGTCACTTTTACAGACGGTGATTGTAGCTCGTCTTAAGTCAATCACGGTTTGGAGCTGACCTAAATACAAATGAATTTTCTGCTGCTGAGGCATTTTTTAAATGTCATCTGTGAGGAAACAAAAAATATTTCAATGATAATGCTGGTAGTCACATATTTATGGACTCCCAGACTAACCAGTTCTCCTCGAGTGGGCATGAAACAGATTTTTGCCCGGTAACAGTGGTTTATGTATCCAGAGGAGCAGAGAGCTAATAGCTTAAAATATCCCAGCCAGGTTTAACATGTATGCACTCACAACTGCTAACATCCAGGCCGGGTTGCCCGTTAAGGTTCCTCCTTAAAGACGAACAACTTCCTGACAAAAAGAGGAAACACGAGTAGCCAGTAGTTTTATCACCACCTGTTTGACAATGATGCAGAGCAGTGTGTGAGTATTTGGACAGTGACACATGTTTTACTCTTTGGTCTGTGCTGCGGATCCGAAAAAGAAACGATGACTTGAACTGGTGAGCTTTAAGAGTGCAGTGTCGTAACTCATAACTCTGATCATAACTGCTCACTCTTTGGCTGTCCTGGAACAGAACACCTCCCCAGACGTTATCCTAACCTTAACCACTCTGGCTTCTCGTCTAAAGCTAACCCCTCTCTCCCTCTTTGTTTTTCAGCCTCCATCTCTTCTACTCGGTGTGTGAGGTTATCTGGTTGATCGCGATGCCCTGTGCACTGCATTTGGCTCTCAGGGAGAGTCAACGTGATAATCAATACGCCTAACTCTATGCTCCAGTTTAAGCTAAGTCATTCTTTCACTTCACATGTCTGCATCGTGGTTAAAATCCTGCACTGTATATCATGAGCCCAAAGAGCCTCAGGCTGTCCAACCACTCTCATCGCAGAGGTCCGTTACGCAATGCAACATTTTACTGTCAAATATGTGGAAGGCCGATCACAAACGTCGCCACTGCAACGGGTGGTAACATCGTCCATTGTCATGGTCTTAACGTCTGCGGCACAGATGAATGGACTGACTCACCCGGCTCAACGGTCTCACCAGCTAAAACATCTCCATCTATAATGAACTGTGCTCTAGCATGTGCTGCACCCTGGGGGACATTACAGTCAGTTAGAGAGTCTTATGAAACATATTTTCTTATTCTCCCTCTGCAGTGCTCACTCAAAGAGCTCCAGTTTAAACCCCGTGCTCCCAGTGCAAGATGGAAGGTAGTGAATAAGTATTTTTATTATGACATTAATGACACAGCCCAGAGAGCAGAGGATATAAAGTCAGTGAAACCTAAAAAACAGAAAAACACAATGGTTGTTCCATGTGACGGATCACCAGCCGGCTACTCCATTAACCGATGCGAGCAGAGTCTAATAGAAAATATCTTCTATCTAATGAATTCCATAAATTTAAGGAACCTACATTTCTAATTACGCTGCATATAAGAAATGCAACAGGCTGTGAAGTCAGAGGAGCAACGGGTGGGTTCATTATTGCTGCGTGTAGCTGGTCTGCAGCTCGTCGCTCAGCGTGTTTCAACCTAACAATTGTGGCACGGTCATTAACGAGCTATCTTCGTTTAGTCCTGACTTAAATAGCTTCGGCGTGTGAGCCTCCTGCCTCTTGCTCTTTACTTTGTGTGTGTCTGCATCGTGTTTGTGTTGATTATCTTTCTCTTGCCCTTGAAGTCTTTGAGCAGTAATACCTGGCTGCTCGTATCTTACAAGTACACTGTTACACAAGTCCTGGTCAATCAGTCACATTAATTAGCTACAGGGCTTGAAAGAAGGGTGCAATAAAAGCCTGAACAATCTTGTATATAATTAAGACTTTCCAACACAGGAATGCCAATCAGTCTCCGAGCTTCCTAACCTGTGATTCGTCCTCAGTGCTACAGTGTCTCTTCTTCAGCTTCCCTGTCAAGTTTTGTTTCCACTTGCAGACAGTAACTAGCGAGGGCCATTTCACTGGACTCAAATTAAGATTGAGCCCCATACTGAGGCTGCCCAGGTCTGGGGCCCAGCTCCGCAGGACGTCCATGGACAGTCTCTTCTTGAGCGTCCCGAGGCCTTCGGATCGTGGAGGGGACAGGAGGTTCGGGACACTCCCTCCATGAAGAGTGTAGCCCAGGGATGAGTTGTTGATCACGCTGTCCCACCGGCGCTTGACCATGAAGCTCATCGTGAACCGTTTGTACATCCAAACGCGCTGACGGAGGTTTACCGAGCAGGTCAGACAGCTTCTACAAACACCCAGGCATCCTGTTTTAGTGAAGAGATCCCAACGAAGAAAAGAAGTTCAGTAATTTCCCACAACATCTTCCAAAGTAAAATAATCCACGGATCAGCTGTACCTCTAGATACCAGCTTATCCTGTTTTCAAAACCAACTTCTCATCCATGAGCTGGAGTTTGTGTGGATTAGAGGCTCTGCAGTGGACACATCTGCCCTCTTTACAGCTGTGCTTTGGTGTGACACGGAGCATTCTTTACACAGGAGGACTTTAGAACAATGGATGTAGTGTAGCTGTCGAGGACAGATGGGTGATATCGCTCTAGGGGTGGTGTAAGCAAGGGGAAACACTTGCGACACATACTCAATATATCTGATTGGGTGAGAGCTGCAGTGGCTGGGCCACAGACGTGGATCCGATTGGATTAGGCAGGGGAAGAGTGCTGGGTGCTGGAGCCCACTGATATAAATCACATGGAGGCATAATTAATGCCTGAGGGAAGTCAGCTCTGTCAGGAAGCCAAAACTAGATTAGAGACAGATCAATGGAGCACGTCAGGAAAAAGAGGTGGAGCAACAGCGGCCCATGCCAAGCAAACATACACCCATTCAAACACAAACACACCATAATGAGCTAAAAACCAAATGGAAACAACAACACAGTCGCTGCAGTGGGAGGTAAATCAAATACAGTGCTGAACACTGGCTTGAGGCTAATTGAAATTTCTCAGAATAGAGTAGCTTTAATCTTTTGTCTCTCTCTTTTGTGATTGGAGCAATCAGACAGCAGAGATTGAGCCAGAAAAGAGAGCGAGATGAGCGGCTTCATCTGCGTGTCTGTCTCCTTTTCTGCCTTCTCTCAATTTGTTTTCTCTGTCTGTTTCATTTGTTCATTTGTCAATGACCTCTTCCCCCGCTCGCAGCCCACGAACATCTCCCTCCCACGCGCCGGCCTCTCATGCGTCTTCCTCGTTTGCTCTCTGCCTGTTCTTCGTGGATCAGGCTGCAGGAAGAAGACGTGTTGAAAGTGTTGGAACAACTCAGGCCTCGGGTCCGCCCGGGCTGCTGACAGTCTCTGCTTCAGTGCTGGGTGACTGCAGGATTAGCCTTGCCTGGTGTGACACTGATAACAACTTGCAGGTACACATAAAACAAGGTAGAGGGTAAGTGAAATGTGGAAACTATACTCCACTCTACTCACAGCGGACATGTTGACAGGCTAAAAAAATATATATGAAAGATTCAAAGAGAAAAGCCCATCAACACACTGCCATGTTTCTGTGTCACTCAGTTCTCCAGATGCTTGATAGCGGCCCTCTCAAAAAAAAAAAAAAAAAAAAGCCCTCCTGGTTATCATGGCACCGGAGTGCACATCCATTACCGAAAGAGCCGGTTCCCACGCAGCAAATGGCTGCTTTGCCACCAGCATATCATGAAAGTAACTACCACAGGGGAGTTAAAGAGACGAGAGAGAGAGAGAGAGAGAGAGAGAGAGTTAATCCATGAGAACAGAAGTGAAGCGAGAGGAGAGACAAGATGTAAAAAAATCAGTAACCAAAGCTGGAAGGTTTGAAAACTAAGCCAGCGAGAATTACATGTGAAGCAGCAGCAAACAAATCTTTGATATTTTTCACCAACTTATTTTAGGACTCAATCACCTGTTTGAAAATCTCTTAACACAGTTTGGTTGATCGATATTTAGAGTTCTCAAATGTTTCTGCTGAGAATCCAAATCAACAAAAACAGAAAGTGGCAATCATTTAAAAAACATTCGCAGCTTTTTAAACAGTTTGAGCAGAGCACTGAAACTGTGAACAGACAGTACGGCTACACGAGAAACAAAAAAAAAAAAGTCCAGTTTCGAAGTAAAAGTCTGTCCTCCCTCCTGACTTCTCCTGCCGGGCAGCGAGAACCGGGTGAGCTCCCGCTGTTTATCTACGGTGATTATGTGATGAAATATCAAGCAACCCCCAACAGTAATGTGGTGGCTGGTTGTGTCTTTGTCAACCTATAATCTTCGAATTTATGTGGAAAAGTCAGCGCGACCCGGTCAGCGCTCCCGGGAAAACAGCCTCCGTATCCAGCAGAGAGAGCCGGGTAAGTCCTGCAGTTTCCTGATGGTGAGCAAAACACTTCAACACACAACGTCTCCGTCTCCTTCAGTCTGCACGGTGGGTCAGGGTGGCCTCACAACACAAGTTTATTAAGATTGTGGGCACGCTTTGTCAGCAGACGTTTAAAAATCATATCAGCGTGATGATGTATATTTCTGGTTCTACAATACAAAGATTGATTTTAACATCACGGGTGTCTGGAGGGTTGAAAAGGCCGAGGCAACAACCACCTCACAACACTTGATGGTGATGACTGGGTGAGTTTGATTGAAGATGCTTGAGGAATCTCAGGTGGTGCTGACAGTGAATGACCATTACCATTCACAGCGAGCGTGCAGCCGCTTCAAATCAAACTCCCCACTGCCACAACAGTTAAACCCCCCGACTATACGAGCATTCCAATTTCTGTTCATCTATTAGATTTTGCCACAGCGTACAGGCGATGTCAGCAGTTTGTTTACACAAAGAGTCTTTCTCAGCAGATTACCGGCGCTGCCTGCTCAAAGAATAAGCATACTGTATGAGAGTTTGGAAACAGCAGCTCTCTGCTGTCTTTAACTTTCCTCTCAACACTCGGCCAATGATGCAGCAGATGCTGTCTTCAGGCGCTCGCATGCATACGTTAAGACTTGTACAAGAGAGAGAGAGAGAGAGAGAGAGAGAGAGAGACTTGTGATTGTGGAAGTCTCAGTGTTGGCTTGCTCTTGACCTTCAAGGACTCAACAAAAAGTAATTCATCTGTAAAATGTTGACAGTGTTGCATCCATCATCCTGTTACAGAGTCTTGAACATCGAATTGGCTTTAAAGGAACCCCAGTAAGCTGGTCTAGATGCTATTTATCAGATCAGTCTCAGTTTGTACATGTCAGTGCATGCCAAAGTTAGTCATGGAGTTCCACAAGGTTCTGTGCTTGGACCACATTCACATTCATACACTGATGTATAGGCTGTCATGCAAAGTGCCAACCGTTCATCAGAGAGGAGCTAACTGGAGCTAACCAATGGTTCAGTATCTTTCCCGAGGACACTTCGACATGCAGACTGGAGGAGCCGGGATCGAACCACTGATTTTCTGGACTACCCGCTCTACCTTCTGAGCCACAGCTGCCCCTCTTTTTCAGGCTCTGGAGGCAGACACACCCTCCACACACGGTTTGTTGGTCTCTGTAAATGAAGAGTACGGTCTAGACCTGCTCTATATTGAAAGTGTGACTTCTGTTATGATCTGTTATGAATAAAACTTGAATTGAACTGAATCTCTGAAACTCCGGTATTATACAAATCCCTCCTCTGTCATATTCATGTACTACTTTGCTGGCTTATTTATGTGGGCTCAATTTGTAATTACGATATCTCTAACAGCAGACAGCCATTCAACAGCTGTGGGGGTTGCTGTGATCCCGGCTAAGTCCTTTGAAATAAAGCAGAGTTTGCCGTGGACAGCTGTGGAGACAGATTAATTTGGGGTGTTTGGAGAGCAAGCTACCATTTGAAGTGGAGAGCCAGGTAGCCCTCGATGGCTCTAACTCGCCCTGTGACAGAATTACAGACTGTTCACACAGTATGAACAGATACGAGGATGCATACAGCACTCGAGGGAGTGTGGAATCATTCTCAGCGACAGTTTCTCTGCTTTTTTAAAGATGATTTTTGGGGACGTTTGTGCCTTTATCGGTCAGTTGATGCTGGTACAGAGACAGACAGTAGACATGGAGAGAGACTAGCATGCAACAAGGAGGATGATCACTGTAAAGAATGAACGAAGCAGGACATACACACCTGACTTCGAAACATCGGGAAAGCTTTGTTACGACATCAACTGCCTGACACCTGACTGTGAGCTCGTCGCAGGAAGCCCGTCATTTGGAGCTACAGAAATTAAAGTACATCATTTGGCTACTCTTTGCTTATTTACTTGTCACCTCAGCGATGGTCCTGAAACACACACACACACACACACACACACACACACACACACACACACACACGATGCTTGCACTGTGGTTTTAAGCTGCACACAAAATGATACTGCATTACCTGATCATGTCAGGCAAAAAAACCCCGATCCTTTGCTCCATGTCAGCCGGTGACTCATTCCCTACCTCACTAGCACTGCTTTGCTCATCTCACCGGCCATAATATAACCTGATATCTGTGGTCCAATTTTAGATACAAACCCTTCAATGCTCCTTTTTCTCCCCATTGCGTTTCCCTTTTGTTACCAAAATACTGGCACTATATAAATGTGTGCTGACTGCCAGTTTTCTGCTGGGTCTATGTGGGAGACTGCAGACTGATTACATGTGCAGAGATACTGTAAATAAGAAGAAGAACATCTAGATAACGACACAGCAAGACAGCATGCACTAACTCTACCCTTTTAAGAATCCTCTACAATTGAAGTGCTCGATTTATTTATTATATATCATTTCTGAGAGAAGCTTTAAATAACTCTGTGTGGATTGTGGATGCTCTTATTATAGAAAATCTGACACAAAGGTAATTATCTACAGTGGAAATAAGAATATTTAAACCATTTACAGAATAGTTTCTAGGATGGCAGCGTGGAAAAAAGTTCTTTTCAACTCTGATTTCAAAGCACCGCTGCACGGACTTGTTCTGCTACAGGTGAGGCTTTAATTGCGACGGGATGATAAGTGTGAGGGGGAAATCATTTGTCCTGGGAGAGTAAAAGGAAAATAGAGGAAATATTACTCTTACGGTGCAACAACATCTGATTTTACTGATACGGAAAGGAACCTGAACAGCAGCGTTCTTCAGTCTTATCTTCTGTTTTTTGAATAGTTTGAACTTGAGATTCGATAGCAGAGCTTTATATTGATAAGTTGTTGGAAAGACACTGCAAAGACAACAGCTGCGTGACTTTCAATTTAAAAGAAGTGAACTGAATTCTCAAATATTCTAAGCATAGTCAACTGAGGTCAGATATCCGACGTGCAGATCCTGGAGCGTGCACATGAAAATGTTGGTTTCAAATATCACACAGCTCCAATTAGTTGCTTCCCGACTGTGCTGAGGGAAGTCTACACTCATGCGCCACTGTCAGTGCTTTACACACCACGATACCCCGACATGCACATACACCCACAGGTCCACTGTCAGCGGGCAACCACAGTCCAACCAGCAGGTCATTTACTGAAGACTGACATCCTCAGTAAGAGTGCTGCACGTTCTGTAGATCCTTATTTCAACAAGTAGACTCAAAAATCACCACATCGTTGTCACCATATGAGGACGTCTCTGTTCTACAGCTCGTTATGTCACAAAGTTGGAGATGTTAAATTAAAAAGGCTGCTCTGGAAGAACAGCGTCAGCGAGGTTAAACATATACATTCCTGCCAGTCCTCTGTTGTTTTGCAAATTCATCACCTCATCATGCATTGTGTCCATTACCAGCCCCATTTAGGTAACACACAAACACTCTACGTCAGCACTCAACCTCCACCGCATCCCTTCCATACGCCACACACACAAACACGTACACAGGCAAACACAAACATTCGTTGCTAAGCAGCAATGCTGCTTGTTCTTCATGTGAATGCGGCCTTGGCACACGAGCATCGGGGGGTCACAGATTACTGTAGTGCTACTGTATAATCAGGAGGATTGATGCTGCAATTATTGGTAAGTTGGTAGATAATGTTTGTGATGACAAAGGCGGGGAGAGCGTGTCAAAAGAGATAAGGAGAGCAAGTATTCTTAAGGTGCCTTTGAGCAAGCAGGATCATCGTGCAGCCAAATCGAGTATCCTCCAGTGACCAGCAGTGTACACTTGTTAGCATCTCTCGCATGTAAATGAGCTCAAACTGAACATATGTGTAGGAGTGAAAGCTGCAGGAACGCTGATATCTTCTGCCATGCTTAAGATTTTCTTCTTTGCCATCATAACGTCTGCACCTTGTTAATACCTGGATGCCACTGGACGCACGTCCCGGCGGAGAACATCTGAGGATTTAGTTTGGTGACTAAACCTGGCAGAGCATCAAAGGAGAAAGCCCTGCACGCTTTGTAAAACTCCACCAGCAGCCCCCAGAGAGACTGTTGAACTCAACACACCCCACAAGACAAAAAAAGTGCTGCACTGAATAAGCTTACACACATCGACATCTTGGAGCCTGACCAGGAGCTGAGTTACAGCTTGTCCTGAGAGTGACACCAGAGGAGAGGGTTCATCCACTTGGGAGTGTGAATGCGCAAAGGAAATTTCATGGCAATTTGCCCTTTTGATTATGGGATGGCTTTTTTGCAAAGTTGATATTTTGCCCAGAGGGTAGTGCTCGAAGAGAACGTGGGGAGCGTCCAGAATGAAAAACAAAAAGTGTTACCCTCTAAGAAGCCTGAACGTGCTCAGGATGTTTCATTAAATCTGAATATTCCTGCAGACGAGTGGAAAACGAAGGAACGAATGAAATGTGTCAAGACCTGACAGTACTAAATGTAGATCAGCGAGTCAGCAAAATATCTACAGTAAAGTGAAGATTTCTCCAGCAGTTCTTGAAAACTCTGGACTGACGATCATCACCAGCCTCAGGCCCTCAAGTCTCATTAAGTGTTTACATTTTACAGTCCTATATTCAGACGCATCATGTTCACCGACCTCAGGCAACCCGTCTTACTCTCCTCAAAACGAGTGTAAACATGAAATACGAGTATCCATAGGCAACAGAGGAAAGCCCTGCTGCCGTTCTATAAATCTGCAGTCAGGTTCATCCGTCGGATGACTCCAGCGGGAGTATTTGCTTGTGAGAGCGGCGTCAAAAACTTGGCTGTGCTGAAGGCAGATGACTTAAAAGATGCCGGGTGAAGGGAAGTGGTGCTTGGGGACAGAATGACTCGGATAGGCGATCTGCTGTCGCTTAATGAGTTGAGATGGAGTGAGCTTCAGAGTTCCCCGTCTACGTAGGCAGGGTCAAAACACAAGATCTGTCTTTCCAGGCAGCGAGGTCTGCGCCCCTCGTTTCTCATCCTCTTTCGCAAATGAAGCAGAAAGGAAGCAATTGAGCAAAGTCAACTAATCTACCCCCAAAGTCAAACACTAAAACAGACGTCAACAACACTATTCATCATCAACAGGTGAACTGAAGTAGCACTACCTGGTGCAGCGCTCCCTTAATCATTCATCTTGACTATAAAAAGCAACACCGCTCACGAAAATGACTTCATCAAAGGATACGTGAGCGGAGCCGAGCTCACAAGAAGTGTCTTTCATTACAAATCTGCCATGAAATTGTGTTCTCTAGCTGTTTTGTCAACCCAAGTAAATCAGTAAAACACGCACGGCACCTACCTTGTCTTTCAGCATTTTAGCTTTCCGGCTGTTCTGTACGAGTCGTCTTCCTAGCTTCTTGGCATACCAAATAGATGCAAACATAACGACAGGTGAAATAATAATGTTCTGTGGACTGCAGTGACAGCTCGAACGGCTCTTAGCTGCTGCCCATCTGGACTGAGTGCTCCTTATCAGTGGACTGTAGCAGCACAGGCAAGAGCACAAAAAAAAAGAAAAAAAGAAAGAGTGTGGGAGGGAGGAAGGACGGGTTGATGCCGAGGGAGGGAGAGCAGCGTCTGCACAGCAAAGTCAGGTCTCTGTCAGCCACAAAAGCATGGGGAGGGAGGGAGAAAGAGAGAGAGGCAGAGGGAGAGAGGTTAAGGGAGAGAAGGGGAGGAGGGACCAGCGCTTTCCACGTGGAAACAGCATCTTAAGCACCAATTGAAACCTGCTAAGAGGTTGTCGGCAGCTCCCAGTTTCCAGAGGTGGGGGTGGAAGGGAGTGGGTGATGCTCTGCAGCCACTCATCACCCGAAACGTCACATCCAGTGTTATTTTTTGAAGTTATAATCTTTAAGATTTTACTCATGATAAACCCCCATTTTACTTATTACGGACACGTTTCTGCAGCACAGTTGTTACGGGTGTAATTTGCCTGTCAGATTGCATAATTTCTGCACAGGAGGCGACGCATTCACATCCCAGACGCGCTGACACGAGTAACAATGCACGCATTTAATGTGGAAGGCGACGTTTTGATCATGAGCTCAATAGAACGCCGTGAAAAGTCTGCTCACATCAAGATGTGAGGCGATGAACGCTCTCCGGCGACAGTTCGTTTGACTGCACGGTGAACTGTGGATTTTTTTTCTGTTCTGTTACAGCTGCTCACGGTGGTCGATACATCTGATCTGCACCACTAAAACACACCTGACAATGCCATCAGTAACCACAGGTGTTCCAGATCAACCAGAACATTTTAGAATGAAGTGACAGCTGTAAAAAATAAGAAGCAATACTTCCTTGATGTTATTTAAAGCACGATTTCTGCTCATTGCAACAACCAGAGGTGTTGTTTCAGGAAAAGCCAACAACAGCGGACATATAGCTCTGTGCAGTTCCTCTTGTTGTCCACTTGAGGCTGCCTCCAGAAGTGAGTCAGTCTCCATAAGTCTCCATGTTCAAATGTCTTCACAGCAGAAATAAACATGTTTACAGCCTGGTACAAAAACAGTTTTTGCAGAGGCAGGACTGCCAAGAAGGTGATGGCCAGAGCTACAACACTGAGCTTCAGAAACCTGCGGATGGCGTCCATGTTTATACTGTGTATTAATGCGACTTAAAGAAAGTGGTGAAAATGCCGTTCATCCTGTCTGTACGCTCATATTTCTGCACAAGTTCCACAAAGCGAAGGCCGATTTATCATTAGTGATTTATTTAATTACGTGTTTCTGGTAGGGAACCAAGTTGTGTTCCAAACACAGCAAAAGGAAAGAAAATCTGGCTTCCCAATAACCGATGAAATAAATTCAATAATCAATTTCTTTGTTACAGAAAAAAAAAACACACCCACACTCACAGATATTAAGCTGCTGGGCATTCATCTAAAGTACGATGCTTCCATAACACAAAATCACAGAGGAAGGAACAAATTCACATTTCACTGATGATCAAAGCTCTATTTTCTTCTCATGAACAAGTATCACGACACAGCGCGACACTTTGCTACCTGCAGCTTGAGTTCTCAATCTGATCTCTCCTTTCTACGGGTCACACAGTTCACAGGTCCAACCTGAACCTCGAACAGTCCAACATGTTGAGTCACATCGGATAACTGTGAAGGCTCAGCTGCGCTCCCAAAGAAGGGACAGTATGTGCGATACAACATTTTTTTTTCAGCTTAAAACAAGAGCGACTCCCTTGATTTGTGTTCAAGGGCGGCTACGTCGGCTTCAAGCTACATGAGCAAACAATGACCAGGAAGAAGAGAGTGGACTGAGAATATCAGGAGGTAAAGATGTGTTTAATTAATATGCCAGGCACTGACATCACACCTCATAATGAGCCATATTAACACTGCTGCCCCATGCATCACCGTCCTCTTTCTCTCCCTCATCTATCAACTCTGAAGCCAGACGTTCTGCATTTTAGTTCTGGGCTTTAATTCAAAGCTCTCTGATCAATTGGTTGACTCGCTTTGCATTGAAATAACCACGAGCAAGAAGAACAGAACGAGGCCCCGGTCCTCCCACATTAGAGCGTGTGTGTGTGTGTGTGTGTGTGTGTGTGTGTGTGTGTGTTGACAGCGTTTTCCGGACCAGCCTCCTATAATAACACGGCTGCCCCTCCATCACTAAAGAGATGGAGCACTGCGGGCTAATTACCAGGAAAGATGACACCACGCAGCTGAACAATGATAAAATACAGGATGGGGAGGATGACGTGGCCGTGTTTGTCTCTCCTCTCTGGCTCATCCTGTCCTGGTTTGTCCTATAACGCAGCTTTCTGTTTGCAATTACTGCAGATGGCCGCGATCAATAACATCTTATAGTACACGGGTCTTTTGCATATCTTTCATTCCTCTGAGCGAAAAGAGCAAGACAGACTGTTTTGGGAGATGAGTGGGCAGTCAGGTGGTCGGCGTTAGCAGCTCGGATCGACTCAGCTTCTTTCTACACACACAAACCGAGTCATTGTTTCTCCCTATAAACACAGGTGAGGTTTACTACAGAGCTCCTAGACAATGATAATACAAAACCAAGGCCGAGATTCAATTACAGAGCGTTCCTCACTCGCTGTGTTATTCTAAGAACAAATAGTATCAGATCTATAATTACACCTCCTGTGCTAATAGTGTGCCTTTGTGGAGATCAAAGCGTATATTTGAGTTTGTCAGTCCAACATTTACATTTTTTCCAAAGCGACTTACAAAAAAAGGGAAGAGAGGGGGACAGATGTGTCATGTCCAGGTGTTGGTAGTGTTGGAGAGGAGGTCCTCTCTGAAGAGCTGGAGGTCTTCAGGAGGTTTGTGAAGGTAGAGAGGGAGTAAGAACCAACGCTGAGCAGCAGACAAGAAGAGTCTGGATTGCTTTGAATGAAGGGGTGGCAGAGCCGGAGACTACTTTGTAGTCAGCATGAAAGATCTGAATCTAACGTGGGCTGCTACAGGTAGCCAGCGGAGCTCGATGAGCAGCGGGGTAACATGTTGAAGAACAGGTGAGCCGCCACGTTCTGGATCACCTGAAGGGGTTTCACGTTAGAGATGAACACAGCCTCTATCAGGAGCATGTTGTTGTAAAGTGCAAAGCGGCGTGACCGGGCAACTGAGGCGACGTGATTAAAGAAGGTTAGTTGGTCATCAATCATGACCTTTAAGTTTCTCGTTACCCTGGTGGGGGCGAGACAGAGGGAGCCAGTTTTGACGTTGCTGTCACGGTGTGTAGTAGGTTTGGCTGGGAGGAGCAGCAGTTCAGTTTTTGAGAGGTCTTAGACCGAGTCCTGGAGTCTTATACATCTCTAAAAGTCGGGTCGAGTTTTTGTTCCTCGCCATCATCTTCCAGACTTTCTGATGAGATTCAACATTTTCTCTAAAACGTGGCATTCAAGCAACACCTGGTGGTAAAGAAAATAAATAATGCAAATGATCCTTTGATTAATGCTAATCTCAGACTTCAGTGTATATCTTGGCTGACCTTAGATCGGCTTTCAATCAAGAAGATTGTGCTAATTATTAGAAATGTAAAACGGTGCTGATATCCTCAGAACCTGCTGTGGAAAGGTTGTTACATTTGACATTTACTCAAACGTTTTCGGGAGCATTAATGATTACGTTCCTTCTGCTTCATTGATTATTTATGATGTGTCTCAGACTTCAGTTTTCAGGGCTGGTTTCGCACTCGTACATGCTACTTATTGGTTATTCAAAACCGCACGCTTTGCCCTGTTTCACAGATGACTCAGTACATTTGGAAACATGCAGGGATCTCAGAATATCAAAAGGAACTTGTGTATCTATATACAGTCTGGTACAGTGCTGTATTTGTGTGTGTCTGCCACCGGGAGCTTGGCATGTCAAGGTTGGTTAGTCCAGGGTGGCTGGATCATCACTAACTGTGCAGGATTGTGATAGGCTGTCAGGCAGGGCTGGAGGAGCCTTGGCCATCTGGAGCGAAGGGTCCCGGTGTCCCCAGGGTCGCGCTCAATCCGCGTGCAGAAGGAAACACAACTTTCTGCCCTGGTGTGTGTGTGTGTTTGTGTGTAAATGAGTTTGTGTGCATGAGGGGGAAAAGTGTGTATGGCGGGGAGGAGAGCTCAGCAGGGATGAGGTCGGTCTCGTCAAGCCACCCTTGGCCTTGTAAAGGAGGTCAGAGCCGGCATTTGCATTCTGATTCTCCACAAACAAGAGGCAGATATTCACGGGAACGTTCTGTTTGTGGTTTATCTGATTTTAGATATCTGTGCATTAAATGCATCAAAGAGAAACGTGCACACAGAAATCTATAAACTACATTTGCACCAGTTCCTGTTGAGACCAACACAGATCAGATCATAAAAATATATTATATAATTTACTACTTTCTACTGTCACCTCTGGGAATGTTCAAGCTGAAATAAACAACCTCAGACATCAGTGGCTGGTTCTTATTGTGTCTCCCTCCTCGCTGGAATAATAGAGCCGTCTACCTGTGCGTCTGTGTAAAGGTGAAAACTTTAACATGAGTGCCGAAGGTTCTGTTCTTGATGCCAATAGTAATCCCACTTGAGAGTCAGAGGACTGAATGATTCATTCTGTCAAATGTACACCTCTACGCCTGTTAAACTGAGGTCTGCGGGCCACGTCGGGACCAGAAACAACCACTGAGTAAAAGAGAGTGAGTAAAATAAGGTTTGTTGCGCAGGGCTGGGCCGACTCGCCAAACGATTACTAAAATACGTTCTTTCTTACAAGCTGCAGTTAATAAAACTCACGATTATCTTGAAGTGTTTGAGAAAGAGACCCAACAATGCGCTTTGTAAGGACTGCTAATTGGAAATGGCTTATTAAAGCACTTCAACAGTTATGCATGAATGAAAGTGAAAGCACGGCAAGCTGGTTATGTTCCCACACAGGAATTAAATATATCTGGATTATCGAAAGGTCGAACATGTTCCTGTTAGACGTTAGAAAACTGCTTACAGTCTTCTTACAGATGTCGCTGTGTAAGTGTGTGTGTGTGTGCGTGTGTGTGACGGCTGTTGCAGTCTTTCGGTTATTTTTCTCGCCCCTCACTGAATTTGCCAGCGATTATCTGAAATCTGCACGATGACCGTTTTCAGTTTTATGTCGAGTGCTTGAACTTCTCCAGCTGAAGTGAAACTGGTCGACATACACGGATTAAATGAATCTGTGTCACAGCAATCATTTTGAATTTGAGGTCCAGAACTTTTCTGATCAGGCTTTGACAACTGAGGTCTATTATCATCATTAACACCACAACACAGACTCATTTTAAAACATTATTCTGATGTTCTTTATGTCTCTTTTTCAGGGTAACGATGAAAAGCAGCAGTTTAACGTTACCTCCATCTGCAAACACCAAACCGATGTTTAACTTCCTGCAGGATTACAGGAGAGGGACACTAAAGTACAGAGTCTGATTGCGTCTTACATTCGGAGCTCTACTATGCCGGTACAGTCATGCAAGAGAGAGCTACAGCAGCTTCCTGTCGTGTTTCCTGGATCTTGGCAAAGAGGAAAAGGCCCCTCGCAGACACAAACTGTGGATGAATGCACGCTGACGTCACGGTTGAGGTATCGGCTTAAAAATATACGCTTGTTTATAACAGTAAGGTGCACTGAGGTAATAAATCACTTAGTTTTCTCTTTTGTTTATTTCATTTTAGTATTTCTTCTCAGTTGAATGTTTTCCTGCTTTTAAAATCAGGCCGATCGCAACACCTCAGCCATGTTTGCATTAACAGAGAGAGAGAGCTCCTACACCAAACCAAGAGCTCCAAATTCTTCCCTCAGTTGCATCAACAGATGTCAAGACAGCATCATCCCACATGAAGAGCTGCACACGGAGGAGGAGGAGAAGACAAGACACGTTGATTCTGTGTGTGACAGAAGCAGACACGAGTGTAACAGAGAAAGAAAAAGCTTTGAGGAAACAAACAAAAAAAAGAACAGTACACAAAAGATGAATTAAAAGAGGACCTTAAAAAACATATTCTGGAAACAATGTTTGTCAGAGTTAGATGACGCAGCGCCACAAATTTATACAACCAACCTAAAAAGTAGAAAAATGCAATCAAGCTACCGAGGCCACACAAACAAACCAAGTCCAGTCCAACCTGAGTCTCTGTCTCTCTCTTAGCACTTAGAAACAAACAGATCCCGACAGAGAGCCGCTCCATACCTCACATGTTTAAGAATATTTCCCTTAAAGAGGCGATATTAACATCACACTTTGAGTTTCTTTCTTACAGTCCACGCCACCCGAGTTACTCTCACCCAAAGAAAATGTTGCTGCCTGACGCGGCCTGTTCGTATTCCAGCCTTTTCCTCTGTTACTTTATGCAACACAAAACCACCTCCAGCTAGACGACCGCCTCGACCACCAAACCTCAGCGAACCTCGCTGTCCACCATTTCCCTGCTAGTGCAGACTACAGTAGCACAAAGACGTGGTCGGAGCAAAGCACGCCGATTTCTCTGTTGTCGGCTGCAAGAAGCGACGGAAAAGTCTTCGTCTGCTTCAGTCATCTACGAGGACGACTCCAGGAAGTGGAACAAACAGAACTGCTGTGTGTTCGTGGGGTGTAGGACGATATTCAGGCCTTGAGGTGTCACAGTTTGACGCCAAGCTGATGCAGAAACACGGTGGCAGGCTGGACTTTTCAGGAGTACAAGAAAATAATGTATTTCATGAACATTAAAGCATGCAAACCTGTTTGATTAAACCCTCCAAATAAAAGCATGAACCTGACAATGAACTGAGAGAGGAGACCGTGCTCTCGATTCTTAGTTTATCCGAAATCCTGCAGCCCGAACAAAGGGCAGAATGAATTAGAATTTAATCACTGCGAGGAAGATTACACAGTGTACTGGAACAGGCATCATCACTGTGCAACAGGTTGTCCTTAATCTGATTTTACACCAACAATCTACCATTCAGACAGCCGCTGTCTGCTCATGAGCGTCACCAACATATCATAATAGTATAATCGTATTTCAATCCTAAAATAAATATATTATATTTCTCTAATCCAGACGAATTGATGAGTCAATTGCAAAACAAAGAAATGAGTAAGTGAAAGCTTTAGACCCGAAACACTGAGCACATTTACACACACACACACACACACACACACACAGAGCTAGCTGTTGACAGAGATTGACATATTGGACCGAACCATTGACCTTGACTTGTTGAGTGATGCGCAATAGGCCAACGCACATTAAAGCACACAGACACAGAAACAGACAGATGCACAGGTCAGTACATAGAAAATATACAACAAGGACTGAACTATCGCCTCAGTTACAGCCAGCACACTGTTTTACCAAAAAGCTAGCTAAACGTAGCCATGCATGAATCACAAACGAAGGAGCTGGACGGTGCTGATGCTTGTAGACAGACCTCCATTAAATCTTTGTGGTAGTCACATGTGTTGTGTGACCCTCTTGTAAAGTCATTTTCATGTTAACGAGGCCACTAATTGATCATAGATGCTGTTATTGGCTATGAATTTTGTCCTGAACATTCAGGGTGTATCACTGCAGTCAGTCATGTCTTGTTTGATGATGATGTAAAAGGTTTTAAGAGGGGCGGTAATCACGAGGCTAATGACCTGTTTTATCCGTAACACGGACACTCAATAACCAGGACAGATGTGGAAGAGCTGATCTGGATTCATCTCTCTCTCGCCGCTCACCTGGATTATTGTCAGCGCCGCCGGACGGATGGAGCAGATAACAGCGAAATATGAGTGACCCACGTCAGATATCTGTCCACACGTCGGCCTGCAGAGTGTGTGTAAACATGCAGATAACAGCTTTTACAGGAGTGATGTGTGGGAAGCGTGTGGGGAAACAGATCCGATCTCCCACGGCGTAAACTGTTAGCTGATATTATTTCACTAATAAAAAACAGCTTTTAAAGGCTGATAGAAAAACTTCATTAGCGCTCAGTTTCCTTAGTAACGAGCACGCCGGTGTCTCCCTCACCGCCTGTGTAAGACATCCTCTTCACTGTGAATGTCACAGTTTGAGACGGCTTTGTTTCTTTGTAATGATTTCTTGCTTTTTTGAGGCTGAACAAGTCGAGATGTTTCAGTCTGAGTGCCACATCGGCAGTCAATCACTCGGCTGTTCGGCGTTTCACTGGAAAATCCAGTTATCTGACGTTTGAATCACGAGAAAACAATTAAAACAATAACCAGAGCACCACGAGCGCTCTGGTTACTTGTTCATTTGTTCGTTTGATTTTTCTGTGAGCGCACAGAGTTCAAATCTGAACGGCCTTCAACACAAAAACTAACTAGAAGAGCACGCTCAGCAGAGCGAACATCTCTGCCAGGCAACAGATGGTGAAGCACCGACTGCAATGCCACCACAACTGCCAAAAGCGACCAGCGGAGAGCTGCTGTAGTTTCTTGTACAGTACACAGCACATAGTTTTTACATAGATGTATGAAAAGTCTCAGTTTTCTTTCAGATCCATAGAACAGACTTCAGAGAAGATAAAACATGAAGTCATTCATCTTGTATAATGTCTAATTTTAGTGCATCATTGTATATTTGCTGTGGAAACCAAACTCATCTGTGGACGTCACTTTCTGAGCCGTGACAGAAGCCGTGACAGTTTTTTCACTTGTGTCCGGTTAAGAGGAGTGAGGCGAAGTCAATAAAGAAATGTGACTTACTGCAACCGCAAGAGGTCCTCGAGCAAACAGTCAAAAAAAGACCTTTCGTGTCAGAGAGTCCGACTAACCATGAAAACTGCTTCACTTTGCACGAGCTGCTGCACGTCCAGAACCTGTTGGATACGTTTTAAAAAGAGCAGCAGAGGCCGAGATGCTGAGAGTCTTTCATGAGGTCTTTCTCTAATAAAACTGGAGTCTTCAAGACTGACCCAAGATCACTGAAGTGATGTCACTTGACTAACTGAGACAGAGAGGACATTATGTCACAGTTTTCACAGACTGCGTAGCGTCAAGTAAACTGACTTTGACATTTATGTAACATTTCCTAAAAACAACCAGATCTACGATAAATATTTTATGACATTATTCCAAATGTTTCTGAGAAATCTGATCATAGACAACATCTCCCATGATCCCACACTACTTCATGATGCCCTCAAACTACATCTTTTGTTATTGTTTTTATGTGAGAGACCCCTGCTGGCAGACACGTGGCCCGGCTCTCTGCACAGCTTTGACTGATAAAGAGTAAAATCATCAGCAAACTGAATCTTGGACAATTTCTATGCAAAAACTTTGATGAGCTGATCAAAGCGAACACCTGAACGTTCAGGACTTTTGGAACATGTTTGCTTTGACTCCATTAACGTTACTTATGCAGGTTTTAAAAACTGATTTGAAGACGTCTGATTCAACTTAACAACAATTTCACATTTTGTGCTTTTTTTGTTGAACTGATGGCCAATTTAGAATTCATCAGAGGCAAGCACTGCTCCAATCTAATGAGCGGCCTCCTCGTGATGATTTAACAAAATGTGTTCCTGCAAAAATTTGCATAAGATGTTTTAACCAGGCTGAATTTTGACAGTTCAACATTAAAATTAGAGAGGCCAAATATTCGAGCTGCTGCAGTCGGATCGAGCAGCTGTCATCTGACTGTTTTAAAGTGGAAATAAATACATCGACATCGTCATCTTCCCAATATAAATGTGGAAAAAATGCTACTTTTTAAGGATGTTAAATATTCATTTAGGTCATGCGGTGATTATTTTGAGGTCGTCCCTCACTGTCAGATGAATTCGAGTGCAGCTGTTCAGACAGCAACAACAACAACAAAAAAAATGTCTTGCTTGGAAGCCTGAATGAATAAAAAAGGTCAGCATGCATTCAGCACGTCCCACATGATGCTCAGCCGCAGCCTTTCGGCTACAGTCAGACTCCATCTCATGATTTGAGAAGCTACGACAACGCTCTGTAAGTACTAATGGCTGTTTCTGTTTAATGGCTTTCCATTTCCTGTTCCTCTGTTTAAGAGCTGACCTCTTTTAAATGCAGTCCCATTTTTTTTTTTATCTCTAAGATGTTCCCTCGAGATAATAATAAATAAATTAACTGTTCAATATTTCTTATTCTTTGAGTGTTGTCGCCGCCTTTAATTCATGTTCGCAGGCGGTTTTTCCATCAGCGAAGGAGAGAAAAAAAAACTATTTTAAGGGAAAATGGCTAAAGTGCACAAAATTGACCTCTTACAGAAACCCACTAAGAGCAAATCAATTTTGGAGGATCCCATAGTGTGTGAGTGTAGACAGCGAACACTGAATCTCTCACATATAGATGGCGAGATCGGTCTGCGGGGTTATTTGCAGTGCGTCATTATGTTCAATCTGGATTTGATGGGAACTACTCGTGAACAGACCATCAGCAGGAGAGGAGGTCAGTCGCACACGCCGTGGCTTTTTGACTCCTTGTGTTTCTTCGCTCACTCGCTCAGACGGTCTTAACGCCGACGTCGGGTCATGGACCAGATAATGCGCAAAAATACAATCTGTGAATGATACCACAACAACTCGTCCAGGCGCACCAACCAAAGATCACTCAAGATGAGCATCACCATCACCATCTGGAGCCAAAGAGGTTTGTTGTTGACGTTGCTTAAACTGTGTTCCTGCAGCGCTCTTCTGTCCGGACTTGAACGGTGAGGAGTTATGTCAGCATTTCTTGTGTTCAACTATAAATATATATTTGTCCTTTTACAATGTCAGCAGTTTAGGACTGACCACGACTCATCTGCAAGCGCCCGACCCACTTCAACAGGTGTGTCGGTGAGAAACAGTGAAGCTCACCCTCCACTCCTTCAATCGACCCGAAAACCTCAAAGTGTTCATCTCAGGCTACCACTCAGACGTAAATCTGATGTCCGAGACCGGACGACGAAAAGCTTCTTGAGACTTTTGACAGCGTTTGATAGCAACATTATCTTCTGAGAGTCAAGTTTCCTCTTCCCCTTTTCCAATAAAAAGCTGAGCCAGATTCTGGAGAACTGTCTAAATGTGACTGAGGCAGATGGGCACTTTGATAACGGACTATCTCCAGAAGACAGGGAGACATTTTAAAGAATCTCTTTGATGACTGGGAGTCTAGACAGTTCCTCTGACCCAATTAAAGACTAAAAAGTGCTGTTTTATCAGCTGTGTAATGAATATTCAAGCATGTGCTGATGATGAATGGACTTTTCTGTGTAACCTTTAGATGATAATTTCATTTGAGTGAAGTTTCTTTACCCGTCTCTGCCAATGTTTGGGTCTTCTCGTGTCTTAATGAAAAGTAAGAATTATAAGCAAAGCTGGTTCATTTACAGACAATTGAATTGAATACAATGAGGTCTGCAAAACTGAGTTACAATGTGACAATCCTTCATTTGAAGCCACCAAACGCTCTTTAAGTTATCTTTAGTTTGGCCATGGTTGACGACAAAGTCAAACCATGTCAGCTGTTGGTTGGTTGTTGGAGGCAGGATGCAAACGATGTGTCCGCTGTGGAAGTCACATGTTTTGTACAGCACGACCATTTATCCGCCCAGACCTCAGAGCTTTTATTGAAGCTTTTTAGCGGTTCAGGAGCAGGACCACACCTCAACCATGCCACTTCCAGTATTCCTAGAAATACCCTCTTAACCCTCTCCTCCTCTTTCACTCGTCTTCCTCTCCATCGGGTCCTGAGAGGAGTCCATCAAGCCCGGGTGCTTCTGTGAGTTTCAAGTACAAGAGTTCAAGCTTCACTCGCAATCTTCCGTGCATCTCGTCAATAGCGCGGTCCTTGCTATTCTCGATGGGCCACAGCTGCTTGGAGACGGTCTTTGTGTCTTTTTGCATGGCCACAAGAATTTATCTGGTAAGTCTTACAACTCCAGTACTCACTTTATTTTGAACAACTTCACACAAATTGACCAAGGTCCTTCAGTTTTTATCGCTTTGATTTAAAACCAGCAGATTTCTGAGGCAGATTTTCCGTCTTCACTTCATTCCACCGATGCATGTTTTCATTTGTCTTTTTTATTCTTCAGCTCGTGACCCTGATAAGGATAAGCAGTTATGTAAAGTGGATGGATGGATTTTTCTATTCAGTATGTCTGTGTCATCTCGGCAGAGTCTGTGCTCTCTGCGAAAAACTCAATAAAGATTCATTGACTAAAAAAACAAACAAAACAATTCAATTGGAGGTCAATACCAACACAGAGAATAAAGTGTTTTCAAAGAAAAAGATCTTCACATATTGAATCTGAAGAAGCAAGTGGCCGTTTTCCTTCTGCTCACGAGCGTGCCTCAACCTGGAGCCTGCATGGTTCTGTTATTCTGCACCGTGGGCCACAACGGGCCTGGATTTAACACCGGGCTCAGGGCAAATATTTGAATTAAGGTCCGGATCTGTGCTTCTGTCATGAAGCACAGTCTTTTATACAAACCTAAATCAGAAAAATAAATAAATAAAACAGAAATAACAGAGGCATTTCCAAAAACGGAACCTGCACTGCAGCATTTCATATTGACTTTGTGACAGCAACAATGTTTCTGTGTCGCAAACAAGAAACAAATCCATAAAAGAAGCAGGAAGATAAAACACAATCTGTCCCACTCATATAAAAAATGTCATCTATATATTCCCTGAGCTCAAATCCTATGAAACGGTATGAAATGGCCTTCTGATAGCAGGACTAGATTCAGAGTGATGGAACTGTTGCCACAACATTCTGTCCTTATAATATTCAGCCAGTTTCAAGGACACTAGTCACTTATCAATTTGTTTTGCCCCGGCCCAACAAATAGATGCACCACAAAGAAGGCTTCGTTTCCACTCAGATATGATTTTCAGCTGGGAGGAAATACATTTCTTGTCCTTGTGACAACAAAATAAACCGCCCGGCATCAAAATACACCAAACTTTATATGCTTCACTCCAAAAATAGCACGTCAAGATGAGTTAGAGTCTGAGCTGGACACTTCTTTACTGCACTTAAAGGTCCAGAGTGTCAGATTCAGAAGGCTCTATTAACAGAATGTTGCAGAAATATAATATAATATGCAGAACTATGTTTGCATTAGTGTACAACGAACTGAAATGATGTTCTATCATGTTAGAATGAGTCTGCCGTGTTGAACTGCACCATGAAGCGGAGAGTGAAGCCAGAGGTTTCCAGTCAGTAACTAAATCCTTAAAATATGGGACCTTTAAGTCAGAAACTCACGACTTTAAACTGCACAAACACGCTAATAACGAACACTGACCCCAGCAGCATTGAGCGCTTTTAACTGTCTCCGTGTTTGAAAGATAAAAATAAAAACTGACTTGCACTGCGCAGTGAAAACAAAAGTCTTTTGTAACGAACGACTCTCCTGTCCTCACTGCCGTTGGCACTGTTGTTATCCACGTCCCCGCTAACCCACGGTGGTTTAAAAAAAAAGCCAATCTGAGAGTTTTCAGGAGACAATCGCGGCCTCCCATTGTGTGTTTAAGAAGATAACGGAGGAATAATGACGACAGGGATCGGATGAGAAGCAGCAACCTTTTCCCCATAGGATGAAAGTTTGCCCTACGAACGTGCACCGCTCTGACCTCTGACAGCCCTCACCGAGCATAAATCAGTGAGCGCCACTGCAGCCTTCATTAAACTGCTATTTATTACTCACAAACTTCACCCTGTGTGATTGACAGAGAAGTAATTACTGCAAAAAAAAAGGCATGTGTTTTTACAGGCTGATATTACCATGGAAAGAGGCTGGTGATCAATAAGACATTGCAGCAGTTAGAATCAATAATGTCTTCCCTGAGTCGCACTCTCCCAATCTGTGGTGCCTGATTTGTCCAGCGAGGGAGGGGTTACACTTCCTCTGGTCATAGACAAACCATAATTCTTGCCTCCCTGCTGCCTTTACAATTATACCGGCTGTATTAAAGCAATTTTTCATTCAAAAGTCCCAAGGCTGGGAGGAAACAAATAGGTTGAGCACAAAATTTGTGGTTCTGGGCCTGTTTACGACTCCCTTACACACTCATCTCTCTCTCTCTCTCTCTCTGCCTTTCCCATACTCACATTAAGGAACAAGTCAGGTCCACCTCTGTGCCACGAGGGAACCAACCCACCAGGAAATTACACCCGCAGAAAGTCAATAGTTACCTAAGCAGATGTATACATGTGAGAAAGTTGAGGATGAAACAGAAACGCTCTCGTTATCATCCTCAACGCTCCATTATTGATTCACCTTTCAGTTATTTAATCAATTATTTAATTGATAAAACGTCGAGAATAATGAATAATCTGCAACTAAAGCTACCAGAGCACAAAACGACGTGCTAAAACAGTCCAGAAAAGTGGAAGAGGACATTAAAACTGTGTGAAAATCAGATGAAACTCATTTCGTTTTTAATTCCAGGTGTTTTTTTGGTCTTTTCAGACACATACCGTATCTGGCTCAGAGATTTGTCCTCAAAAGGCTCCTCTAAAGTTTTTTTTCTAGCATGTTCTAGTAAAACCGAACAATAAATCATTGTATCTCATAAACTGTGCTTGAATAAATCTGGGTTATGGAGCATTTAATTAAGTGTGCGTCTCCCGAGGAAGGGATAAACTTAAAAAGAAATCTTCTTTATCAAAAGATATTTCACTTTTTACAGTGGGGATGTGTCCGCTGGTCTGCTTACTTTAAAACAATGATACGACGATACGAGGTCATTTAATTGTCATTTTACAACGCAGGGTTGTATAATGAAGTTCAGTTTGCAGTTCCGTTTATGGTACTCATAAAAAAAAACGAATATATACATTTATATAAATTAGTGTTGGAGTGTATAAGCGTTCAAGTTTATGTTCTGAATTTTATTTTAATTCCGACTACAAGTACTCACCATAAAAAAGTTCAGATGAGCGGCTACATCGTTATTACGCTTGCACCGAGCTCCTGCTGGTTCCAGCAAACATGCGCAGACTTTCCCTGCTTACGATTATAAAGTGATGACTCCTGTCCATTATTAAACACAGTCTGTGCTGCTGGAAGTCTTTAAATACAACCAGTGATGAGTCTCACTTTTCTTTGGGGCGCTAAAAGCTGACAGTTAATGACTGACCTTGAGATTCCTCGACAGGATGAAAGCATTAGACTCATTACGGAGAGCCTGGACTCATTTCACACTTTACCCAATTAAACATTACTATCATTTATTGTAAGTAATAATGTTTAATCAGAGTACACACAGTAGAGCATGCTGTATTATTGCCTTTGGATATTTCTTGTAAAAAATAAAAAGATAGTAGAGTTTTGATTGGTTCATTCCCCGGACGTCAAATCCAGACGTACGCGGGAAACATGCAGTATGACTGACTCCACCTTTAACAGCAGGCTGAGTCAGATATCAGTGAACTCTTCAACATATAATACATGATTAGTAACAGAGACAGATTAACGACAGATCACAGGAACACCACAGCAAGCACATGGGATTTGCCGGCAAGCAAATGGGTCACGAACACGCATGTGTTGTTGTTTTTAACAAAGTGTGGCTATGACAAGAAAAAGGGCAGCGACCCACAAGAAAAAGGAAAGACCGCTTCTTCAGGCAATGGATTGAAGACAACACCAAAACAAAGTCCATGCAAAGTCGAGAGGACATCAATCTTCTGGACACAGAGACCCAGAAATCAGGGAAGAGTTTGAAGTTATACCAAAAAAATTAAATGAATAAATGCAGAGGGATGAGACTCCCCGGAGGTCAAATAAAAATAAAATGAAATAAAACTTGCCATGTAGTTTGCTGTGGTCACACCCGGGTATGCAAGATCAAAACGGGTAACCAGTGCAGGCTGCAGGTAAGAAATGAAAGACAAGATCACTAGCCAGCAGAAAGAGAGAGAGAGAAAGAGAAGAAGGGAGCCGAATGCATGAGGATAAAAAAGCATTAGTAATAGTTACCCTGTCACATGTTGAAGGGAGGAGAAGGGAAAAATGTTCAAAGGGGTTAAGACTGGATGAGGATGAGGGGGAGTGGATCACTCTGTGGCTTCCTGCATTACTTCAGCCGGTGGGAGATGTTCCCATCTCAGACTGGCTGCATGTGCAAAACCAAATCCACTGATGAGAGACCGCGTGGAAGAAAACAAAAACACTCACACACACAGCACCGATCAGGGTGGAGGCAGCGACTCTGTCCACGCCTGCTAATTTAGCTGCTGGCACCCAAAATTCAAACAGCTTTCTTAAAACACGATGGTTGCCAGATCCAAAGGTTGGTTTGAGGTCGTTTCAGCCGTATCGCTGCCGCCGTGTGTCACATTTACATAAACGATGACCTCGTTAACTTTGAAATATTACGATCATCAGCGAGACGTTTGGCGCGTCTCTACTACCTACGCTTTCTTTTACAACGTACGACAACCAACAGGTCGGACGTCGCTGGATTACATCACTGCACCGACAGATATCGCAGGAAGAGGGCGCACTCAGAGCTCAGAGAGGTGAGAACCGCCAGATTTGTGTGTGTCTGATATCGAAAGACAAAAGCGTTAACTTCATCGTCTCTGCTCTGTCACGTGATCCAAGCAGCAGTGCATTCTAACCAGCATCATTTAATACAAAACAATTTCAATCATCTTCACATCTAATAACCAGTTCAAGCCAATTTTTAGATGCACGGAGGCGGCAGATGGAAGCCAATCAAAGAAAAAGGACGTGGAAGTCGGTGACACCTGCAGGACGCTCTTCACACGTTGTTAGATAAACTGCAGAGCACAAATGTATACCCATCTCTGCACTCACAATTCTTAAATATAATCTGGCTGAGAACATTAGATCCATAAACATGAACATCATTTCATTGCATCCCTGCAATTAATCAGATTAATAACATTAATTCTGCAGGTGCTGCTCGACGTTCTGCCTGTTCTCACCTGAAACAAACGTTCTCTATTCACTCAAACGATGACACAACAGCACTTCTCTTCATTTACAACACTGCCCTCTGCTGACCAAAACCTGAGAGTAGAGACACGACCCCTTCAGAGCAAACTGTACACACACTGTGTGTGGAGCTGAACCCTCTATTAAACCTCTACGCGTCTGTTCAAGGCTGGAGACACACAGGAAACAAGACAATGCTGAGGGGACGAGTGTGCAAGGAATGGTAAAGGTACAGAGAAGGAGGGGTGTGAAGACAGTATTTGATCACTTCCTGTTCTTGTTCACTTCCTTTGAGGGACGCCGTGGTGGCAGTCGTTCATGCTGCTGGAGGGTCATGAGCAAAAAAAAAAAAAAAAAAAAAAAGCCGATACATGGGATGATGGGAGAGAGGTCGGCGTGCTCACCTTGAGAGGAGAAATGTGGGCATGGGACACGTAGCCGTGCACATTCTCGATCTCAGACAGGTTCTTCTCGGACACGTGCACGAGCTCGGGAGCGCGCACTTCGTTGGTGAGCCGCGGGAATCCCTGGTCGAGAGGCGGCGAGTCGTCTTCATGGTAGTGGTATTGCTGAGGACGGGAAGAGAGGAGAGAGGAAGAGGACAGGAAAGGTTGGACAGACGTGGACAAGGGATCATCAGTGTTTCCTTTCCGTGACGTCGTCATCATACGATGCATGATTCTTACTGTGACACAGATAATGAGACATCAACAGGGCAGAACTACAACGCACCTCGAGAAGCTGCAGATTCACAGTTACAAGGTTTTAATTAAAACTTCATTTGTGGAATACCATTATTTATGAATGTGAAATATTAATTATACATAGCGCAGCGACTCACTCACTCACTCACTTTGAATTTATTATTTTTTTCCTTCTGTAGATGCTAACGAGGTTCATTTAAAGACGTTTTGTTAAAAAGGTTTGTGTTGATTTTCTTTGTCTTTGTTCTGCATGAAAAAAAAAGATTATTTTTAAATTGCTTTGTCAATTTTAACTTTAAAGCAAATATTCAGATTTAATGCAGACCAACAGAACAAACTTATAACGATGCTGTGCTTTTAAATATGTATTTTTATCACGTACACAAGCAGTACATACAATAATAATAATAATATTTCTATATTTCTTCTTCTATCTCTGATTATTGACTTCCATTGTTGTTAGGGTGAGTGTATCATCTGTCTGTCCTTTATATGTTTAAAGTAAATGAAGTAATCGGATCATAAGAAGCTGACAGTTTCATGTTTGGAACATTTTCTTGGATGGAAATGGATCCCTGGTTAGCGTGTAAACCCAGTGTTAATGTGACTAATATTAACAATAATAAAGATGATTCTAGTCACTAAATACTGGTGTGTGACCATCAGGATGATATGGGGTGAATAAAAAAACAAACTCCCCCCGTCCTCCCCTCTCTCACCCAGGGAGCGTTCATCAAGGCAGGGTTCATGCAGGGTGAGGGCTGGCCGTTGTGGGGTGACCCCTGTACAGCTGGTGGCCTGTTCTGGAGAGAGTAACAGGACCAAATGTAACTACAACGAGCAAACACAAACACAGGTCCATAAATGATCAGTCATATCAAAGATCCCCATCATACAGCCAGCACACACACACAGGAGGAGAAGCTCAATCACGTGTTCACACACTTACAGGACTGTAGGTGTCTGTATCAGCACTACAGATGTCAGAGCATGCAGGACAGGTGTGGTTAGGGTGAGACACACACAAACACAGAGGAAGAAACAGACACGATCATCCCGTGGCACGGTTACACACCCAGGTGAGACAGTGAGCTTCACTACAGCTCTGTAAAAAATATACTGAGATCGTTTTCAGCACTAAAAACCCGTTTAAGACCTTCAGACTTTAAGTGTCAGCAATGTGAGTTTGGAGCTGGACCCTGCTGTCAAGGCAACATTTGACCAAATCATCTCACAAGACAGGAAGAGCATGTCCACAGTCCACTGTGTACACGCTGAGGATGAGTGTGAACAGTGCTTCAGAGAACGAGGGGTTAAACAAACAAACAGAGAGCGTGGCTCCGTGCATTGTTTGCTGAGATGCAAAACAACTGGAACGCTCCACTGATCACGGTTATTTCTGATGATGCCTGAAGGCAGAAATGTAAATAGATGCATTTTAATGTTAGGAGGACGCAGCTCCAGGTCAGCGATATATCAGCTTCCAAAAATAGAACTGCATTCTGTATTTTTCAGCTTGTTTGTGCATTACCTACTGCAAGATCCAGTGAGAGAAATAAAAAGGTTAAATGACAAAGGAAGACGATTTTTTAGAAAGAATTGTTGTTTTCGGTTCCTTAAAGACACAACACCGACCCAAGAGAGCTGGAACAACCACATCACCTTTTCTTTGAGCAAGCGACAGACCTTTCAAATGACGTGAATATGTGTATGTGTGTAAATATGACAAAGGAAAGACACAGAGAGAAAAAAATCATCAGCTGTTCAGCTAACGAAACCTTTCGGTGTTGACGCCTCCGTTCAGGTGTCTGAAGTTCGGCTCAACGTCTTTGTGCTGCTGCTATTTTTGGGGAGCTATTAGGACGCAGGTAGGAGTTTCATTCAAGTCACTGAATCAGTTTTTCAATGCGCTGTGTAATTACTGCCTTCCAACAGGATTCATCATGAGATGGCAGAAGATAGAGTGTTTCAGCCTGACAATGCACGCGTGTACTGTGTGTCCTTTTACCAATAAATCCATCTCCATCAAGAGCGTGTGTAGAAACACCTGATACCAGCGAGAAGACGGCGTTTCCCCTCCGTGTTCTGCTGCAGCGACGTGTAGCAGCAAATTTACAACCTGGAGATTAATGTGCTACAGCAGCAGCTGCTCTGTTGTAGAGGCTGCAGTATCACATTCACTGACGAGGTCTTCATTGATGAAGGGATGTGATTCATCGTGTGGGGAAAAAGTTCATGGCAATCCAAACTAGGGTTGCAAAGATGGAAACTTTCCATGGGAATAAACCAGGAATTTACAACATTAAAGGTTGACCCTTTAACAGGGAACTTAAATATAGTACAGGGAAAATATATATCTTGACTAAAGCAACCAGATTTCATGCAGGCACACTTGAATATCTGCTATTCCTCAATCACATGCACATAGCACACTGCTTACTGCAGGGCTGTTGAGGCCATGCCCCCTCTACCTGCACAGGTGATTTCTGTACCTGGACCACACTTTAGAGCCCAGAGCACACAGAGACTGTTGAAGACACACATTTGAGCTCGTGGACTACATAATAGTGTTCAATAAAATAATATTATTTTGCATTTATGCCTGATCATGACACAACTAAATGTTCATATTTATGTTCATTTACCCCCAATTTCCTGTTCCAGGTTCTGTTTCCAGCTTAAATTCCCATTGAAAGTTTCCAGAAATTTACAGGAGACTTACCCTAATCCAAACAATTCAATCATGAAAAAGTTATAGGCTAGAAATATTATTATTGTTGTGACGCCTGATCAAACACTCCTCTGTTTCTCTTCTTTCTCCTTTTAACGTGTTCGACGTGTTAATAACTTAAAAAGTCTAATAAAGACTAAAAACCAGCTGATGAGAAGCCTCCACTTCACACATTACAATCACAGAGCTGACGACTCGTATGGTGTAAGGCTGGCAGGTATTATCACTTTGCATAATTTACAGATAAACTCTCAGTTTCAGTCTGTCTCTGTATCTTCCCCTCAGTGCTGCTGTCGACACACTGATCATAAAAGATGTATCAACTTAAATAAAACAATGAACCTCCAAGAAAAACAGCAAACTGCACCCGCACACAACCTGGAGCGCCTGCGGGAAACTTCCAATCAGAGATGGCCGTCGGCACAGTGATGTCATTTACACGTGGAGCAGACAGCCTGCATGTAAAGGTTTCATATTGTAGCAGAGCAGGTCGGCACACTGACATTTACAAACATTCAGCTGGCACCATCGTGGAAGTCTCGTGCTGTCGTTATCGTCCACGTTGAGTCCGTAGGAGAGCTCCAGGTGGGTTTATAAGGCCGGACTGAGCACATGCTGAATTTACGAGCAAGCACGCACAGCTTACAGCGCTGTAAGCACACATAGTAGGTACATTTACTAAATTCACACATAGGTTTATTTGCAGACACGCAGTTTTATTACAGCAGCATCCTCCCGGCCCACGAGGCTGTCCACCTGCTGCACCACTGTCCATTCTCATCAGCACATGCCTAACTTCAGCCTAAACCTGACCCTGGTTCCATATTTCACCTCCAACGTGATTCAAAGTTAGAAATGAACTCCCTGACGATGTGAGTCACACACACACACACACACAGAGTACACCGTGCACTCACTCTTTCTCAGCCGTCCTCTCAGAGGACACAGGTAGTTCAGAGCGGTGTCTGTCTGCTTCAGGGCTGTATAGGCACTTCCCAAACACAGATGTCGTTTGCACTGGGGTGCTGCTACAGGGCCAAGGAGGCAGGTGTCTGCAGTGACTGCTGCTGTTTAGCTTAGCATAGCAAAATTAATGGGCGACGGGAGAGATGGTCTAAATATAGAAACTACAAGCACGCCATGGCTGAAATTATAACTCTTCTTACATAGTTAACAGTTCAACGAACGTGACTCATGTTGTGATCCTTCATGTCGGATTGACTTTGTCATCCATGATTGGCTGTAGAATTTTAATGAGGAGCAGCATCCCCCGGTGCAGCGCTGCGGACGGACTAACGAGGACCTCGCTGCCTGTTTACTTTTTGCACCTGTAACCTAGCAACAGCCCGCGAGGATGCACACCAACACACGGTTACTGCTACATGAATATGAATCAGATCAGCCGTGTATCACGTTTAATGAAAGAGTTTACTTTTGTGACATAACGTAGAATGATTGATTTATGTCCATTTCCTTCATGAATAAACTTCCTCGATGACGTCTTTAAGAGTAAATGTTCTCTTTGAAGGTCCAGTGTGGAAGATTTAGGGGTATCTATGAATATAATATTCATGTATAACCACCTGAAAATAAGAATTCTTGTGCTTTTGTTGCCTTAAAATGAGCTTTTTATATCTACAGTGAGAGCGGGTCCCCTTCTGCGGTGTCAGCCATGTTGGGCCGTCATTTTCCTACAGCAGCCCAGAGCAGACAAACCAGACAGCGGCCTTTTGCTTCTACATGCTTGGAAGGAGAGGGTGAGAAGAGAGTATTCATTCGGTCCTGCACACTGGACCTTTAAAGGTGACTGTAGTGTACAGCAATAACACACACCTCACAGCTATGCTATACAGTGTGACGCTGTGGAGTGTGTGCTGTTGAGTGTGCATGGTTAGCTTAAACAATTTATTCTATTTATGAAAATCACAACCTGGAACAAAATTTCTTTAATACGATATGAGACTCCTCATCATCAGCTTTCATCAACAATACTGCACATCTGTACCGAAGCTGAGGAGCGTTTATGATCTGTTCTGTTTTTAGTGTCACTGGCTTATATTTAGGCCATAACACACTGCTAAGCAGCCAACAGTTGAATCGCTATAATGAGGTGAAATGTTTGTGCTAAGTAGATAAAGAAGACTCGGAGCTGAAGACCGCATCTACTGTACTGATGCGAGGCCATTTGACCTCAAGCCTGAGAGAAGCCCAGTGACCTACAATATACCGTGTGACAGTATCCCTACAGCGCTGGGCAAAAAAAAAAAAAAAAAAAAATCAGCCATGCTGATGTTACACAACCAGATTAGACGACTGACTGTGGAGCACCATTGTTTGCTGTGCATGAAGCCTGGAGTGAAAATACATTCTCTTCATTTGAATAATAAGTAAAGTGATAATAAAGTAACAGATTACATGTACGACGGCTTCGCAAGAAAGAGAGACCAAAAAAATAAGATGAAGGTAGACACAGAAGACGAATACAATGCCAAACGTAACAGTGAAAATAAAAACTGAAATAAACACTGAACACTGAATGCATCTTATCTGTTTCACAACCTGTTTGCTGGGAACCTCCAATAAACCAGCAGCAGCTGATCACAGCATAGTGCACAAGGGAGTTAGCGATGTAGCTCGGTCCTAACTCATTAAGGGCTTTGTGTACGAGGAGGAGGAGAAGGAGGAGGAGGAGGAGGAGGAGGGGGAGGAGGAGATCAGAATCAGTTCTCAGAGTTACAGGAAGTAATCTTCTTTTCGTTGGTGTTCACTGTGAAGAACTGTAATGCCTTGACTTACTTTGCTGAGATCACTGAGTCAAAACTAACTGAGGCGTTTCCCTCATTTTTTCCTCATCTGGTCCCAACATTCTGTTTTATGGACCATGTGCTGTGCACTTGAAGTATGCTCGTCATTGTGCATATAAAAAGACCTTGTTTTTGTCTAGATGATGAACTTTAGGGGCATTTTTAACTTTCAGCAGTGCAAGAAAACAAAGAGCGCATCAGCCTCTGGAACTGACGTATACGACGAGTGAGTAATGCTACAGGAGAGAGATGGAGATGGATAAAGGCAACAAAAATGTGCTCATAAAAGTGTAAACAGGGTCAGGGGAAGTGCAATAATAAGATTTATGTGAGAACACACTATCAAAAGGTAAAAAGGTGACAAAGACTTCCCTTTTTATGCACACAGCACAGAGAACACAGAGCAGGAAGAGAGTGATTAAAGGCTAACATCATATTTTGATCAGTGAGGCAACAAACGAGCACGTTAGCTCGGAGGATTCTGGTCAGCAGTGCGTGATTAATATCTATATCTGCATATGAATACAGAATCTGTAGGCAATAGACCAACATTATTGGCACTGGTCCCCATTTGGAGTCCAAATAGTACTGACCAATCACAATGAGCGGGCTCTGGTTGCAACAGTCCATGTGGAGACCAGGATGTGATCTGGAAACCGAGAGACGTGAGCCCTCAGTGGCTAAATCGTCAGCAGACAATAAAAATATGGGATACTGGTCCCATATTTGGATTTGAGTAAGAATAAGATGCAGAGCAGGTGCTACTCTTCATGAGTATCGTCTGTCTCCACCTGAACCTGTCTAAGTTTTATGACTGACACTGCCTCAAACACTCATCTGCCCAGAGAACCTTCAACATGAAGATTGAACTAAAATTAAATGTTTCTTTTGTGTGTCCATCGTCCGCGTTGTGTTGTGTGCGCAGATCCAGGTTTGTGGTCGCCGCCGGGGCCACCTTCGTCAACGCTTCCTGGAAGTATGCAGGACCGTGATTGGAGCGCCACCTCGCCCGACCCACCAATCGAAGCGAGCCAATCTGATGCGACCAACCTTATTTAAACTTGAACCGCAGAACCGTGAGGGCAGCAGTGACAGACTGTGAATTTTTAACAAGTGTGTGTGAGGTTTTCGTTTGCTATAGGGACCGGGCCTGGTTTAAGTTAGTGATTGACATGCATGGTTGGGAGAACTTCTGTCAGAAACACTAGTTCAAGGAGAGCTATGTTTACTGTTTTTACCATCTACAGTCCATCTGAAACTGAAACTATAATTACTTGCGTATTACTCTCTGTACTCTGCTCTTTGGGGTTTTATAGTGTTTTCATTGCGTACTTCTTCGGCTGTTAATGGTCTGGAGATGTTTATCACGGTGAGAGAGATGAATGGTAAACTTCACTGCCAATCAGCCTTTTGGTTTAAATACACATCAGAGTATCAAACTGTTTTTTTACATCTTTAATTAAAACATTTAAATTTAAATTTGAGTTTTTGTTGCGGCGATCATCATCATCCCTCCAAACAATGTGCTGTTGTGTTACTGCAGCAGCAGCATGTGGTTCCAACATATAGTGACTATTATTCATATTTCACACAGCTGCATCACCCCGAGCTGTTTTTCTGTCAGGCTGAACTAAACACTGAAGACTCCGACGCTGGAGGAAATCTCACATTAGTCACTCTTCACAGTTTTTAATTTTTCAAGAGAAAAAAAAGTTGATTATTAACCGATCAGTTAGACACTGCTGTACTTTCTTGGTTAAACCTGATGACGTCGTGCACCATGGACGCTCCTTTAGTGGTTTACAATGCGCTGTAGCTGTCGGGCGACTCGAGAGCCGAGCTGTGTGCAAAGTGTAACCGCTCACGTGTGGCGCTGTCATGCTCCAATGAGACGATCCCTCCTCTCTGATGTTCACCACAGCCTTAACCAGCAGAGTCAAGACGAGATGAAAATGTGGGGTGGCATGGCCGAGGGCAGATTCAGAGCCTCTGTGTAGTTTTAGCGTGGAATCTCCTAGCGGTTGTGTGCACTGACCTCTTTCTGTGGCTTTATATACCTACAGTTAGATTCTCTCCCCACTTATTCTCTGCTACAGTCCTAATTCCTGCAGACAGCAGGAGGGCGAGCTGAGCTATGTGAAAAAGAGCACCTGCCCTCTGCTTTACTTGCCTTTATAGTCAAACACATTTCTGTTGTGATCCCGTGCTTTTAAAGCTCTTTTTAGGATTTCTGGTTGTATTTCCAGTCACTGTTGAGTACTATACACTGTTATTTACGGGGTTATATGGAGTAATCCTATAGTCCTAAACAGACTGACGTCTGCAGTCTGCAGATTTGATCTACTGTAGTCGATATCTGCGATTTCTTTAATTGTTTCCATTGAGTTATGTAATGCACTGTATCTTGCTGAGGATGCACAGTCAAAGCTTCTTCTGACTGCAGATCTAATTTCATCAGGCGCTGTACAAGAGAGACTTTGTGTATACATCCGAACTCTGCAAGCGTCTATAAGTGAGCAGCATGAGCAAATAAGATTCAACTCATGTGACCTAAAAACAGATCTGAGGACAACAACATGGAGACATTTCTTTTGCAATTAATACATCAATCCTCTCAGCTTTGCATTTCTTGCTCTGACACTGCAAAGTTATTCTCCAGCGGCAGAACAGACGAGGGGGAGAGAAGAAAGTTGAGGTTTGAATGACCTCAGTGGACAATTTGAGCTGAATTACAGTCAGAAGAATGAGCAGACGCGTTTAAAGTGACCACAGAAACGACACGCACCACATGATCAATGTACACGAGTCACTGTCCCGGATATCAGACTTCCTCTCCCCCAAAACACACCACTATAATCTGTGTTCACCTGCAGCTGTTTAACCGACCTGCTGAACTATTTCAGTTCTCAAGATAATCCTTGCTAATATTTTCCTTCGCAGTTCTCTCTTCCTGAGCTCTGTTAAACGTGATGAAATGTATTCCATCTGTGCAGAAATATTCAAAATGACCTCCCACAGTTTCTGATGATATGAGCTCACCGTGAAAGTCGCTGTCAGCACTTCCAGTTTCACAACATTAGCAGCTACCACTGCTTTCACATTATTGTAAAGCACATGGTGTACTATCAGCATCAATGTTGGCTTTCCATGCCCTCACCTCTTTACCCCGAGAGTTTAGTTTCAGGCAGTTTGTGCCTCTCAGTGTTCACTTTATGGTTTCTCTAAATGATTTTAAAACGCTGACGGGACATTTAAAGACAACTTCAAGGTCAAAATTTAGCAAAACAAGAGACAGGAGAACAATTACAGAGTATTTAAGTGACAGAGGAGTATTTCTGACCTCTCGCTGCGATAAATGAAGGGTGACAGTACAGGGATGCAGAAATATTACAGTAGCTGTAAATATGCCCTCATTAAGCCTCAGTAAGCATTAAGAGAGCTTCAAGGATCGCAGATGGAAAAACAAAACTGTGCTATCGCTGCTTTTAAGACGGGAAATGATTCCTCACAACACAACCAGAGAAATCCTGTAAGATTCTCACGAAACGCAAAAACACAAAGAGAAGATCTACGACGACTCAACGCGATCGAGGAGTTCCTCTGAAGCACAGAGCGCTCGGTGACCTACCTTGCATCCAAACATCAACGACAAAGTGTTGTTGGTGCAGGCAACTTTGCAGTGGCACAGCAGCGGTGTGCACTCTGGGCTTTTGACTATGGGAGACATTCCTGTTAGAAAAAGACCCAGCGGATGGACGGATGGACTTTGCCGTAGACTTCAAGGCAGAAAGACGAGAAGCTTCAGTCGGACCAAACAAGGCAGCTCGAAGGAGCGATCACGCTTCACGTGTGCGAGGTTTTTGCATACGAGCTTCTGCTCACACACACAAACACACTCACACTCTGTCCTCACTATACACTCTCCCTCCTCTCTCTCTCTCTCTCTCTCTCTCTCTTCCCACTCTACCTCGATCATCCCATCCATCCACCCCCCCCTCCCTGTTAGTCTCTGTTGTAGGATTAACTCATTACTGGAATAATCTGCCACATTACCCAGATTTATTAAGAAAGAAAAATACTGTTTTTGTTTCATGTTCATGTGCTGAGTATGAAGCTGCTACATGATGGAAGAGCAGGTCAACCAAGCGGTCTCTCTCCAGCTTGATGCTGTAGGGCGCCCCCAGCTGGCCAAGGATGAATTAAACTACATGCACAGTCGCCTGCTGCACTGACACATTCATGTACAAACGTTTAAATGTGAACAGTTGTCGCGATTAGAACATTCTCTTCGAGGAAATAACAACAGGGAATGGTTCATTATGTTTTTAACCAGTTATGAGACATTAAAAATGACGCCTCTGTGTGACCTACATAAACAAACAACCATCAGCAAGAAGAGTTTTGTTCTATTTCTATTCTGTCTTGTTGTTCTGCCGTCCGGTCGGGTTCCCTTAGAATCAGATTATTAGGAGGTGGAAACACAAGTGGAAGTGTCTTGTAGCAGCTTTAACACGTCATCACAGATGCTGGAACAATCTGCTCCTTTTCCTCTGGATCAACCGTCGATCTTCATCCCGGAGATCTGAAACCTGGACTGGACCACAGCGCACACAGTCTCACTCTCAGTCCATCTTAGAGGAGCTCCGGTGGTGAATTCTTAATGTGCATTTGTAGACGCAGCAATAAAATGTGTTTACTGACAATGGACTGCGCTCCTGAGCCCATGTACTGTAGTAATATCCTTGTTGTAGGTTGTTTGGCCCCTTACATGCTCTAAATATTTGAATGATGTTCAAACTGGTTCAAACGTGCATCAAGAAACTTTGTTTAGAAAATGAAATCTTCTAATTCAGCTGTGTGTTTTTGATCATTCCACAACTTTACCACTTGTGTTGCACTTGTCCAAACTTTCCTGGACTTCAAAGTAAATAATGAACAAAATTCAGTGAAGCTGATAAAGTATTAAATATACTGTCAGGTATCTCACACACACACACACACACACACACACACACACACACACACACACACACCTTCATCTGGCGCTCTGCCCAGGTGAAGTGCTGATGTGTGCATGCTAGGTGAAAATTACAAAACCGCAGTAGGTTCATATCTAAAAGTTACACCGTGCTCAGTGTCAGGATGTAACGCTGCCTGATCATCTGACTGGACAACTGAGACTTCTCCTGCACTGACTCACTCTACTACAGACTGACTGCACATGTGTGTGTGTGTGTGTGTGTGATTTAATCACAGCATTCTTACTGACTGGACCAACATTAAAGTCCAGACTGAATGAATGAGTGATGAAGTTACAGCACTGGTCAATCAAACAGCCTAAAACTTTTAAAGCGCTGAGCAGCACGTGTTCACGGTTCATGCTCGAGGAGCTATCCGTTACAATATTCCTGGAAACATCCGTAGGCGTGCAAACAAAACATTCAGCGGAGAAGCAAAACTTCACTCCTCAGTACAGAGAAGAACTGTAATTAAACTCATACTGACTAATGAACAACAAATACATCTGAAAGAAATGAAGGTTGAATACTGTAAACTGTTTCTTCTGCTGGTAAAATATAATCATGACATGCAGTTTAAAGATGAACAGCAACATCTGATCATCATTCCACTGTGTATCTCTGAGTACGATCGCCCACGAGATCTGCTTTTCAGGCTCGAGTCGCAGGGGAGCGCTGAAGAAGCCGCCGGACAAGAGTAAATCTGGGACTGACTTTTAGTGGTTGGTGAGAGCTTGGTGAAATAAAAGGCTGAAAGACAGACGCCGAGCTGGGCTGACTGCTGTTAGACTAGTCAGTAATATTAGCTGCTGCTGTGTCTGCTGTTTAACATATATGATGATGACGATTCTGCAGGTTTGGCTTCTAGTGTCTTCGACGATCTGCTGCATGAGCTCACACTGAATTTCCCTGTTTCCAGTCCACATGCAAAATTGATGAAACCCTCTGCAGCCAGGACTCAGCTGTAAGAGCCTGCTGCGTCTCGAGCTGGCTCAGTACACAAACAACATGTAACCCCGCTCGCTCTCTGTCTCTCTCTCTCTCTCATTAAAGGTCTGGTGACACTGAGTACTTACGCAGTACTGTGGATGAAGACTACATAACGCAGCTGCAGTATCTGCAGTATCAGGCTCTTTCCAAACACCTTGGCAGGCACTGTGTGAACTCTGCATCCTGATTCGTCAGCACAGCACACAGTCATCTAGAGCTAAACCACTAGATGGAACTGTAACACTGAGGACTGAGAGTGGAGCGCGCACACACACACACACACACACACACACACACACACACACACACACACACACACATACACACACACAGACAGTAAGTAAAAACCCAATTACAGCCCACTTTAATAAACACTGACTTCAGGTCAGTGAGGATTAATTAATCAAGGAGCCGGTGGGAAACAATTCTAGGGCACGTTTCAAAAACAATAAAATCTGTGTCACAAACACGGAGCGCGTGATGAATAATAAACGGTGCTTCCGGGTGTGAACGCGATCTGAGTCCGTCCGGGGCGACACAGCGCGTTCTCAAACTGTTGATGGAACATGAATCATGTATCGTCTTCCTCTGGCCTCCTGGTTACAAAGTTTCTCATAGCACTCAAAGACAGGGCGGTAAAATGTGTTTCATGTCATCAGACATTAAGCCAAACTCTTCAGTGATACACCGCAAACCAGCGGGCGACGATTCCATAGGTTCACACGCAAAAACAGCCACGGCCAATCAGAGTTCACACATTTACTGGGGTAGGTTACAAGATTTGTTAGAAAGCTGCAAAGGAATCAGCAATTTCTTGAGAGGGGGGCAAAACTAGGGTTGCAAAATTCTGGGAATTTAAAAGGAAACTTTCTTTGGGAATTTATGGGAATAAACAGGGAATTTACAACACTGAAGGTTGGCCCTTTAACAGGAAACTTAAATATAGTACAGGGAAAATATATTTTATCATAATCCTGACTAAAGCAACCAGATTTCATGCAGGTACACTTGAATATCTGTTATTCCTCAATCACATGCACATAGCATACTGCTTACTGCAGGGCTATTGAGGCCACGCCCCCTCTACCTGCACAGGTGATTTCCGTACCTGGACCACACTTCAGAGCCCAGAGCACACAGAGACTGTTGAAGACACACATCTGAGCTCATGGACTACATAATATTGTTCAAAATTCCCCAGTTTAACCTCCCATGGAAAGTTTCCACCCCTTTGCAACCCAAGTCAAAACTAAAGTGAATTTCACTCTTCATCCTCAAGGCTGTCAGCTCCAATCCAAACTGTCCGTCCATCCCGGAAGATGGACTCCTCCTCTGTCGCTCTTCCTGGAGTTACTGAGATTTATTCCATTTGTGTTGCAGGATAAAAGCTTTTTATCTAAGAATAGAGGAGGTCGAATGCTTTACAGATTCTAATGTCCCCCGAGGCACATTTTAGATTTGTAACATTAGGCTATATAAATAAAATTGACTTGACTCTGTAGCTTTTTGCTGAAGGTAAGAATTGTATCCTGTGATTCGTCTTCACGTCCGAGGCGGCTGGCAGGTAGATACCTTGGCTCTGTCTCAATGCATTTTATAATAATCGCCTCACAATCACTCCTACTTCAGCAACAGAACCCAAAAGCCGAAAAGCCCAAAGCCGGCACTCTACACCCCAAATGCATATTATGCTGATTTATTACTGTTTTAAACACCGATAGCTGATGTTCCTCCCATCATATTTTCATGCTGAAGTGAATCTTGGACGCAGATTTCCAGATGAAACCTCGTCCACCACACAGAGCCCGTGACTCAGTGACAAACAGCATGAGGAATCCGAACTGTAAACTGAACCCACTCAGTAGCTGATGGATGATGTTTACACACAACACTTCCCCCTCACTAGGTTAATGATTCAATTACAAATATGTCTATTCAAGAGGGATATAAACACACTCACAAGAGGCTGGAAATGTGTCCTGAATAAATACACGTGGCTGAACGTGACGGAGAATAAAGGCACCAGAACAACACTGCAGCCCGTAACAAAGGTACGACCGAGCTGCTAGTCAGTTTATCACAGTCGGTTTTCTCGTCACATTTCACGGTTGCTGTGCAGAATCTCGTCAGCTTTGCCTTTTAAAATCGATGCTTTCATTTCACAAAGATAAGAAAGAGAAACTTGTCTCAGTGGGTTTATTACTGTGAAAGCATGAAAAAGGACAACATGTGCAGATGCTGCTGCTTTAGCAAAGATAAAGCTTTTCTCCACAGGCTGAATGTTTTGTGGGGAACCAGTGAAAAGCATTTAGACGTGGACTACTGATGGCCTGATTTAAGGGTAATAGTAGTTACTAGTAACTAGTAGTAAGCTAACTACAAGATAAAACAAGATAAATACAAGCTAACAACAAGCTAACAACAAGCCAGAAAATGATAACAAACTAACAAGCTACCACAAGCTAACAACAAGCCACAACAAGCTAGAACAAGATAACAACAAGCTACAACAGGATAACAAGCTAACAACAAGCCAACAACAAGCTAGAACAAGCTAACAAGCTAACAACAAGCCAGCAACAAGCTAGAACAAGAAAACAAATTGACAACCAAGCATAAATCTCTGTGGCTGTGAAGTGAAGTCAACACAGAAAGTAGCAAAAACTGCAGTTCCTCTTTTCATCCACTTGAGGCTGGCTCCAGAAGTGAGTCAGTCTCCATAAGTCCCCATGTTCAAATGTCCCACTTCACAGCAGAAATAAACATGTTTACAGCCTGGTACAAAAAACAGTTTTGGTCTCTATAGCTAATTTCCCCGTTCATGACAACTGTACTGAGGGTGAATTTATATACAACTCACCTGTTCACATTATATTAAGGCTTAAAGTTATGCAGGATTAAGAACGTGGACGCTTTGATTGACAGGTGGGTGCCTGTTTGAGCAACCAGGCATCATTCAGCACTGCCAATTTAATGCTTAAATTGACAGTGAGGTTGGTTTGTGCCATTTGTTAATTGACTTGCGTGGCCTGAAGCTAATTTTAAGTGAGTTTATTTAGTTGAATACTTCAGAATTTGAGGAGAGACGTGTGTGAAAATGAGGTGCAGGGATTCATTATGCAATGTAACAAAACTACAAAGAATAAAACACAAATGAACATAACTCGGCTCTCATTAAATACCAGCTGAAGATTGGTTCTAATCCAGAGAATGAGGCCACCGTTTGATTCCTCGTTATGCTAACTAGTGAAAGACAAAGACGGCTAAAAGGCCGGGGGAATGCTTTCTGTCTCCTTCCCTTCAGCTGGGAACTGTCTTACCTTTCTCTTTCTCACACACTTCTACCTCTTGAATTCCCCTTTATGCAGTGCAGAGAAGCAACGGGGCTTTCCCGCTGAACAATACCTGCATTCTAACAAGAGAAAGGACGAGCCAGAGAGAGAGAGAGAGAGGAAGACAGAGAGGCAGCCAGAGAGGAGGACAGAGACAAAGCATGAATGGGCTCGGAGGCCACTTTATTGGCTCCTCTAAAGGGAGGCCCCGAGACGGAAACAAATGGAGTCAACATGTTTTTCCATTCGTTATCACAAACAGTTCCCTCGCACAAATTAGACAGCTCCAGCTGGCCGATAAAGGACGAAATGATTCTGATTTTGTCGAGATGAAAGCCAATGTTTTCTTATATGACTAACACGACTACATCTCAGTGTTTTAATAAAAAGAGTGCTCACACAGACGGCCGAGCCCGAAGCGCTAAAACAACAACTGCTGTTCAATTACAGTGTGACTACAGACGCCGAACGAGGAGGCTGAGAACACACAGCGGTCCACGTGAAGCACACAGGACGTCCTAATCTTCCTCTGAGTGACAGCTCATGAGACGATGGCTGCCTGCCACACGAGCTTCAGAGGATTTATGATGAACAAAAGACACAGAAAGACCGTGATAAGCGTTCTTTTCATCAGATTTATAAAGGCTGCTGCTAGGCACGCTTCTGATTTATGACTCTCAATAACTGTCAAACTGGGAGCTCACGCACGAGCATCGTTCCTACAGGACGGAAAAAAGACATTTTAGTATCGATATTTGCTCGTTAGACTTCATTAGAAAGACAAAGACGAACTGATAACAGCTGTTATTAATGGGACTCTATGTATAACTACGCTTTCGTTAGTGTGGAATGACCTGAAAACAATAATCATGTTTGTTTTTCTACATTAGAACAAGCCGTTTATATCGACAGCGGTGAGTCTTCTTCCATGTTGAACCGTCATGTTTTCACGGCCATCACAGGAGGGACGAGGTGACAGAAACTACTCCACTACACACCGCGATGATCATCAGTGACTCATTTATAGAGCTCACAATAACATAAAAGCGCCTTAAGTACATGCATGTGCCGTTACCTGATAAGTAACAAGGTCACCTCTCACCTTAAATCACCTGAAGTCTGAAGCACTCCTGAGAATCTGTCTGAATGATCTAACAGACATTTTATGCAGTAAAATCTGCCAACAGCACGCTCACCTCCAACTTCAAACACTGACGAGCGGCTTGTTGGTGCTCTGTGTGTTACACGTCATCATATGTAAGATGCTACACACATTACAAACAAAGGAACAGCTTATTTATTATTGTAAGGAAGCTGAATGATGCTCACGGCACAGCAACAACTGTGCATGTGCACAACTACAGTAAGAAGCAGGAAGTGGTTCTGTGAGCTGTGACGGATGTTTCCAGCTCACCGTTCACCTGTGAGCAGTCCTGTCATGGCTCACAGCTCAGGTACACACCTGTCACACAGTCCCACATGTAGTTCAGTTCAGTCTGGACGGATCATCTGTGTGGTCGCGTGTTTGTGTTCATCTGTCCACAGTTAATGTTACTCAGCGCTGGATTCAACACAAAGCAGGTTAAAAACAGACTGGACTCGCGTGTCGCCTTTGTCACGGCTCAACGACACACATCTGAAGAGCGGTTTGGTCTCGTCTTGAACCGGAACATCTGCAGCGTGCATCCAATCATAATGTTTTAATCGGTTACGTCATCTGCAAACGCAGGAAGCACGAGCAGGCTGGAACCTACGGTTCGGTACACCTGGTGGAGATCTGCACGCTTCTAAAAAACGATCTCATCATGAGAGAAGAGACGCTTCAGGCCAGCCACTTTCATCTGCAGCGGGCAGGTTGACACAAACACCACTAATTATAACGTGTTAGCATGTCTCTCCATGAAGTACGTGCACGTGCCGTCAGCTGATCCAAACATCTACAGCTGCATCCAAAGCACACATTCAGATCTGAGATAGTTTTTACTGAGCTGTCTCACAAATGATGAAGAATATTCCAGCGCACAAAAAAAGGACCTACAGCACCTCACTGCTGAGATTTACATATATGAATGATTCAGTGGTCGGGGTCTGTGAGCCTGTGCGGCTGAACCTCGCTGTGCTGAGACGTCAGTGAGAGTGAGAGCGGGAGACGACAGCAGAGAGGGAGGCTGCTGAGGCTGAGAAGGAACTGGAAGAAAATAGACTTTGCTGCAGTTTTCTGCTACACAGTTCAAGCTCCTTACCACCCCAGACTGCAGGGTGAGCTGGCAGCTAATCTACACACACTATGCACACACACACACACACACACACACACACACACACGAGCATATACAGCTAGAGTTTCTCCCTCTCTCTCACGTATCACTTGTAAATACTAAACTGTGAACGGCCTTAAAGTCTTTCCTTACCTCCACGCTCTTTTCCTTCTCCTCCTGCATGCCTGTGTGTGTGTGTGTTAACTCAGTCTGTGTGTGTGAAGTGTGTGTGAGTGTGTGTGTTTGTGTGGAGATTCAACCAGCTATCTCCCTTGCTGGGAAGTGCTCTCATCAAACTACTGCCTGCTCTCTGGCAGCACTCAGACTGGCTGCTCATTGTGCTGCCGCGTGTGTGTGTGTGTGCGCGCGCGCGCGTGTATGTGTGTGCAAGTGTTGTGGAACAGCAATGAATTGCTTCCCCATCGCTGCATCGGCAACTGCGGCAAACAAGTTCCCTCCCACACCCCGCCCCGCTGGAGGGAGTTCAGCCAAGAGGGAACCACAGGCTGGACAGACTGTGCTGCAGCACGGACACTTCCTGGGGTGAGACACACACACACACACACACACACACACACACAGGAGTACAAAAAAAGTTGGATGTGATCAGTTAAATCAGTGTCTGCTCTGCTCGCCTCTGAATGAACACGCAGCTTGTAGTCTGGCTCAGGTAAATCTTGTATAAAGTCGGTTGATTCAATAGTTTTCTGGCTCGCTGGATGAGCTCTGTTTCAGCGGTAAACCAACAATGGTTGTATAAATCTCTTCTGCTGCGCTTGCAGATGAAACTTGCCAACAAAAGTTTTTTAACCTTTCGCCTGCAGAGAAGAAAGTCATGTTTGGAAGTCCAGATAAAGTTCCTCCTCTGGACTTTAATGTATTTTTATTCATGAGGTCTCATTCCACAACAGAAATGTGACAAGAACAATCTGCTGTGGAGAAATCCCCTCAAACACTCACTGTGTCACAAACTATATAAAATATATTGGAAAATATTAAAAATCAATGTATTTCTGTAGATCTTCACCTTCACTGTCGTCACATGTCGGGAAAGAAGTCCAGACTTTTACTGACAGCTTCCATATTACAGCAGCGCCTCACCTGAGTCAGTTTGTCAGTCTGTGCAGACGTGTGCACCGGACAAGTTTGACATTTCTGAAATCTCTCTACCTTCCTCGTGTTTTCTCTCGTTTCCTCTCCTCTCTGTGTTCTTAAACCTGTGGGGGCGTGGCCTCTGGTTCCCTGTGTTCACCTGTTCAACCTATGCTGCAACCTTCCCGACTACCAGATTGTTGAGGCTCCCTTGTGGTAACAGCACTACAGCTTCTGATCAGGTTTTTTTCCTGCGATCTTTCTGCCACGTCCAGCTCTGTTTGTCTGCACGTCACACCTGGCTCCCTCACCTGCACATTCCTTTTGTGTTTTTAATGAGATTCAGTTTGCACTCAAACCTGCTGCCATCCTCATTTAGGCTGCAAAGGGGTGGAAAGCAGACATGTTTGAATGATTTTATTGAACAATATTATGTAGTCCACAAACCCAGATGTGTGACTTCAACAGTCTCTGTGTGCTCTGGGCTCTAAAGTGTGGTCCAGGTACAGAAATCACCTGTGCAGGTAGAGGGGGCGTGGCCTCACTAAGTCCTGCAGTAAGCAGTGTGCTATGTGCATGTGATGGAGGAATAGCAGATATTCAAGAGTACCTGCATGAAATCCGGTTGTTTTAGTCAAGATGATGCTAAAATATATTTTCAACAACTATATTTAAGTTTCCTGTTAAAGGGCCAACCTTCAGTTTTGTTAAATTCACAGTTTATTCCCATAAATTCCTGTTAATTCCCATGGAAAGTTCCCAACTTTGCAACCCTGATTCTCATTAACAAAATCACAATTAAATCTAAAATGATGGTAAGACTTTATTTGTCCAGTCCTCCCACAGACGGTATTTATAACATTTAAACTGCTTTGCTTTGTTTAACAGTATTTACAGAATATCTGTGATAATTCATGAACCAGTCTTTGTTTTCTGAATCTCAATAATCTGTTTAAAATGTTACAAACTCTCTTCAAACAGCAGGAGGACTTTCTGTGGATGCAGTTTCCTCCTGCGGTCACTAGATGTTACTAAACAGGCACATTTACTGTGAGGAGCACCTGTCAGAGACGTTTACAGAGGTGGAGACAATAATAGCTACGCTTCATACGCCGCATATGCTGCTGCCTTTACATGCAGGATCAGAAAGGTGGGAATGTTTAACAGAATACGCAATTCACATCATAATGCAGTCCATTAAAACACAGAGGAAAATGACCCGAGGGACGTTTAGTGACGTTTGAAATGAAATAACACGTCTATGATGTTGAACAAAGCGACTAAAAAAGTGACAAGACGTAGATTACACGTCTTGTCTAAGTATTATTATAAAAGGGGAATCCCTGACAGCTCTGCCGTATTATATTTTCTATCCGTTCGACAGAATTTCCCTGCAGTGGTAAAACTATCCAACACAGCAGCTTGTGTTTGTCTCCTCTCTGCCTCTGACAACCTCAGAGCTCCTCAGAGAGAGAAATGGAGCTACTTGTCCTGCCAGAGTAATCAGACTACTACCTCCCGGCGTTTGGACCACCCTGATACGAGTGACGGAGAAAGGTTCGGTGAAAGCAGCGTGTTCCTGTTGGCTCGTATAAATAGTGATTCTCAAACCTGCACATAGATTAAAATAGGCTACGTACAACAATGCTGCTTGATCAAACTGCTGCCAAGCCAGTGAATCCTATCGAGTAGCAACAGTTGCTAAGCAGAGTGCCCTGATTACTGTTTTGTGTGGGAATATTAACTATTTATTAAAAGAAAGAGAAAAAACACCATTTAGAATAATTCTGCTAGACGTCGGTGTAAAGAACTCACTCTCCATCCTTCAAGGCTGCTGTGTGCAGAGCAGATACAAACACAGGAGCACTTCAACATGTGGACATGAGGAGGGGATCAAACCAACAACCCCGTGGTCGCACAGCCCCCTCTGAGCCACGGCTGGCCCAGTAAAAACAAATGAAACGTTCTAATGGATAAAAACGTGCACGAAAAGGACGTGTGCATGCACTAAACATGTGCATGTCAGCGGAGAGTGTTCTGCTCCAGCTGGTGCAAAAACTACTTTCAAACTTCTTACTTGTTAATCATAAATAACGACATAACACACGTGATCGCAGCGCACGGCGGTCTGCTCGTGTTCTCACAGTTAAAACACCCACAATGACATCCAACTTATTCATAACGATGTGTGTTCTGCATGATGATACGAGCTCTGCCGAATAATCACACACACACACTGATACTCTCTCAGCTCTAGGGCTGCATGGGACGTTAAGCTCGGGAATTTTGGAAATATTCCAAATCAGAAACTCCATGAGTATTATGGAAATTTATTGTAATTAACTGTGAGCAGTGTGATATTTAAATGCACATAAAATCTGGTTGTTTTAGTCAAGATTATACCAAAACTATATTTTCCCCAACTGTGTTTAACTTCCCTGTTCAGGGTTAACCTTCAACGTTGTAAATTCCCAGTTTATTCCCGTTTATTCCCACAGAAAGTTTCCAACTTTAAAAATTCCCAGAATTTTGCACCCCTACTCAGCTCTCTGCAAGAATTTTTTTACTTTACTTCAGACAATGCTCTCGCCTCTGGGAAACAGTCTGCAACAAACTTCAAACAGTTCAGCATTTCAGCTGACGTACGACGGCGTGAACTCCGTGACTGAGCATGAAAAACATTCATGCAGCTAATTTGTGTTTGTGGGTTTACTTCATATTCTTCACGTCTCTTTCTGCTCCTCACCACAACAGTTCTTTGTTCCCGTAGCTCTTAATCATACCTCACTCTACTGTACCATGATTATGACGAGTCCCTGACCTTAAACAGACGCGTGCTGAATTACCACAGACAGATATAACAAATTAAAAAGTTGAGTTAGGAGTGAAGGCTCAGGGCGGCATCGACGCGTCGACAGTGAACATCCTCCAGACGGTTTCAGTCGATGTGATGATAGAAAAGAAAACGTAACCTCGTCGTGTTCTTGTCCTTCAAATTTATTTAGCTGCATTCAGATTGTGATGACTCTTTGAGCCGCAGTGTTTATCTAAATAACTGTATTTATGAGGTACTCGTGTCCACAACATAGTTTTGTGCGACGTGTATTAAGATTACTGCGTTGGTACTCCATATTGCTACTTATGCACGACGTGTGGAGGCTGTTATCTGTGCTGACTCTGAGCTCCACAGCCTGACCACAGAAGACTTTAAGCACATACAGCAGCGACTCTTCCAGCTGTGCAGCAACGCCTCGACGCTAAACCTTTCTTAATAGGCAGAATTAGACTCGGTGAAATTCTGTCAAGTGCTGAGTTCCGGTTTGAAGTGCACTGAAATAACATTTCTACTATCATCACAGTAACAGGCAGGCGTCACAGGCTGACAGACGTTCGGCGGGAATGCCTCTCAGCAGCAGCCTGAATCTATTTTAGCAGAAGTATCATATGAATCATGAGACTGCATCGTAGCTGATGATACAAACACTGGTGTACAGTCCTTTTTTTTATGGACGAGGCATTGCACGGTCCGGCTGTGCTGGGGTCAAGTTGCCGATAGCTAGACTGCACAGTGGAAATAACCGATGTCTAATTGTAGTGAGAGGTGCTTCAGAGGTGTATCACATGTCAGCGTGTCTGAACTAAACTCTAAACTTGTGATACATTATGCATCGTGACTGATCGGCCTTCTACCTGCAGCACAGGACACAAAAATACCGAACTGCTGGGAAATAAATAACATCTGATTACCGATCTTTATGTAGGTTTGAGCAGAAAGCACGGCAGAACGGTGCCAATGGATCAATCAATTATTGATCACAGAGAACGCTCGTGGAGGGACAGTTTGGAAAGCGAAGAGGGAGGCAGGGAATAGGAATGGGAACATTGCTGAGTCGAGCCCCTCTGCTGTGGAGGGGAGACAACAAAGGGAAAGGAATGGAGAGCTAGTTAAATGTGATGATTCATCATCAGCCACTACTGCAGCATTAAACCAAATTAGTTTCAAGGTCTACACTCATACTTGTATTTGTCAGGTCTTGCTGGGCTGCAGTCACATCCCCTGCGTGTCACGGGGCTTAAAGGAGTAGTGTGTCCGATTCAGTGTCAGCCAGCGGCGGAGCTGCTGATTGCAAACCCGTCAGCAGCTGTGAAGGAAGCCCGACGGAGAGGCGGCGTTTAGATGACGCTGGTCCAACATGGTGGACGAGGACCTGCAGCGTCTGTAGCTACAAACTGCTCGTTCTGAGGTGACAAAAACATTTTTATTATTATTATTATTATGTCAGCTGACATTACAGAAATGATTTCTCCTGCATCATATGACTAAACCTGGATCTGAATGAATACACAGAGGATGGATGCCATAAATCTAATCAGTTACTGACATTTAGCTGCTACACTACTACACACCTCATTCTGCTACCTGGCTGAAGCTCATCGCCTTCATTGGTCTGAGTTTAGATTGGTCGAGCATACAGTACGGACTGCAGGGTTATTTTTAACCCTTGTATGAAGCTCCAAACTCAACCACAGCTGTCAGAATAACACTGCTGTGCTGCTCTGGATCATATATTTGTATAAGTAATAAAGAGACTGCGGGACAGGTGAGACAGGTCGGCTCTCATCGCCATGGCAATATGTTTTTATGTCATTTCAGTCTGAGTGTGGCGTCAGTTTACTTTCTGTCTTCAGGAGCAGTTTCCACTACATTAGTTGTTTAGGATCAGAATCATGCAAAACTCTGATTTCACTTTATTCCAAGGGTTATTTATTATTTTAAATGACACGTTGGTCGATGTTTGTTCATTCCCTGCAAGCCACGGCGGGAGCGGCTCCACCTGAGATTCTCAGACCTCAAACTAATGACAAAAAAAAGACCACGGGAATATTTTTCAGCTCCTGGACCTGCTGCCTGTCTCACCAACACGGGTCCCATGCATGCATCAAAAATTTTCAACAATTTATGACACAAAGTCTGTTTATTCACTGTTCATGAGACAATTCCTGTTTAATCAGCGCCAGGAGGGAAAAATCAGATTAATTATGATGTGAAGTCTTCAGGGCTGGATGAGCAGCGCTATGACTCATCCCAGTCCTGATATAAAACACACCAAGAATGCAAACACACGTCACGTGCCGTGCACACACACCTCCTGATGCAGGAGTCTTTATTTCCTAACAGCGTCCGTGTCGTGGAATAATACGGTGCACTAGCCGTCGTTGGGCTGCCAGCTAATTCCATTGAGCTTTTGCAGTATTGAGTGATCAAAGCTTACGCTGAGCCTTCTTAGCAGGCAGCGTTAAAGCCCGTGTCAGCCAAGGTTGAAGGTGGAGGTGACTACGGGTCACAGCTTTGTGCTGACGGGGTTGTAAAGTAAAGAATGACCATCATCACATCAAACACTTAAAAATCAGGGTGGAGAGAACACCACCTGTGCACCTGCACGCTACAGCCCCACAAGTTTGCCTCTGATGGGCTTCTCCTGGAGTCACACACACACACACACGCTTCAGGAGGTTCCTTACCTGCATGTGTGATCTCAGAGCACAGTAGCAAGCAAAAAACATGGCAGTTTTGTAGTAACATGAAGGAAGCCGGGGGGATAACCGCTAAATCTTCCTCAAGGATTAGAAACAGAAAGCAGAGAAAGCAGCGGCTGTTTCAGGCTGTAGCATCCCTGAGCGAGAGAAATACTCCGATTACTCTGACTGTACCACACCGAGGTGGCAAGAACACTTTTTTTTTCTGTGGGGAAATTTAAAACACCAATAAGAAGACTTCACTTGATGCAACGCTCCATCGCAGCTCACAGGCGAGCAGGCGGGACTGAGCAGTCAAGAGGGGGAGTGAAGATGTGTCTGCCGGCTGAGCGTGTTCAACGTGTACGGGAAGGATCAGAGGAAACGTGCGGCGTGTGTACACACAGATCTGAATATGTGAATAATATCTGGTGTACTGTACGAGTCGTGTGTGTTTAAATACACACAAGAGTAACTTTGAAGTATTTTTATATGCAGCATGTTGGATTAAATATTCTTTTCTCTGGCCGTATAAACACTTATAGTTTCTCCCTCCCTCACACACACACAAACACACACAGTATTACATAACAGGCAGTACTCCACACTGTCACTGCTCTGAAGAAAAACATCTCACTGTTTCACCAATGCAGGTTTCAACAGAGGCTTCTTCTGACAGCAAGCAGCAATTTACTAATTTGTATCATTTGCATAATTGGCTGTGAGTAACGTCTCTGGTCGGTATCGGCGAGTCCTAAACCTCGAAATCACGTCTTGTTTGTCTAAATAACGTTGCCCTTTTTGGAAATGTAGCATCAAATATGGGCAACAACTTTATGTAACACACACTCATCTCTCAGGACCCGAGACCCAACATCAGATCCGGTTCTGTTCTGTTACCACAGGTCCCAGGTATGTTTAACAATACGTGTCAAACCCGAGCCATCAGCCAGCACTGATCATGAGTATAAAACCTCCAGCTGAGCCCGGTCACACTGCAGCACCTGCTCTGCTCCCCATCAGCAACCCCCGGGCCTGAAAACCTCTTCTTCTTCTTCTTCTTCTTCTTCTTCCCAAAACAGCGGTGGTATGAACACTAACGCTCCCCCCAGAGGAAAGCAGATAACATTTTCCCCATGAAACATCAGGAAGTGTTTGTACATGTTCTGGACCGTGCTGACAAGGAAGTGGAGCTGGACAATCGGGCTGAACAGACATAATGACGAGGTGCAAAGAGGTGAGGAGTGGCGTTACTCCGATGTTACACATTTAACGCTGCACATGAACGTTTTGCTTTGAATGAGCTCCTCGCAGCGTACAGCAGAAAACACATTCACACATATGAACGCACTCCTACACCGTGCTGCTCATATTTACACTTGTGTAAATATTGTGTGTGTGTGTGTGTGTGTGTGTGTGTGCTGCGGTGCTTCAGATACATTTGGAGTTACACTGTTAACAGCAGCAGCGACATGCATTCTGCTCTGGGAAGAGAGCGCACGGTGATGTATGTGAGAAGATGCACCAGACGGCAAACTGAATGTAGGGGGAGGTATTAAAGATGTTGTATAGAATATATTTTTGGTTCCAGCCTCCCTGTTACCGTGGTAACTGTCCATCGATTCAGCAGCATTAGTGAACAGAGAGCCAAACGGATCCCCCGCCCCCTGCATTCCTTATTTATTTATTTTTATTCCTCTGAGAGAGTGAAGTTAGAGCTGGAGGAGGAAGAGGAGGAAAAAACGGGTTTGGACGAGGAGCAGCGGAGAGGGAAGGTGGAGGAGGAAAATTTGGGGGTGGTTGAGGTTGGAAATGAAGTTGGCATCCTGAAAATAGCCACTGACTCTGCACTGCTGAATTTACAGGATTAAGCTAACGATGTGGTGAATCTAACGAGACCTTCGCCTGTGCGGAAGGACGAGGGACGAAAACGGACGGAGAACACTGCAAACAAATACTGAGGGTCATTTTGTCATTTTTTGTGATTACATAAATGCATCAATCTGACCTGCTTTGAGGAGAAAACTTAAAAAAAAATTATTTACCCATGCCCAAAGCCTCCACAGGACAAAACAAGACGACTATTATCCACAATTATCATTTATTTTTACTCAATTATACGTCTTCCGTTTCATTTTGCGGTTTGGTAATCAAGAAGAAGATGACGTGTCACTACTTTTATTCTGAAAATAACACAAACATCTAGCCTTACCTATGCTGGAGCCTCTCCACTTAGCCTACGCTGAGGAAGAGATCATGTTTTTTAAAGATTTATTAAAAATAGAAGAGTCAGGCTGATGTGGGCCGCAGCCGCTTTTCCAAAATCAAAACACATGAGGACTGATTCTGTAATGATGTGTGAAGAATGTCCTGTACTCTACACACTCGAACATAAACTACTGGAAAGCTTTGAGTGAAGCTGTATCCAGTTCACACGTATGAGCGCGACATAAACTGAGAAACTGAATCGACCCCAAAGAAGAAAAATCTTTACAGAGCAGTGAGTTGTTTGGATCCCTGCAGGTTCGGAGCTCCGGGTGAACTATTGAGACTGAATCTGTCACTTACACACTGTTATATAATCAATAACCTTACAAACGTATAATTATCCTGTCATCATCACCAGAAATCAGTTATTGTCCAAAAAATGGTGTTTTACATGTAGTACATCTTTAACTAAAGGACTGACCACACATATGAGACATTCATGATGTTTCTATTGGATAAAAACTCACACAGTATCACAAATGCTATTTTTGCTTTTGGTCTCCAAAATTATGTGAAATCATTCAAACTCTGCTTTCCTGCATCAAACACGCTTCATAAAATTACACCCTTGCCATTTCCTTTGCCAGAAATAAAAACTCTTGTGTGCTTCTAGGACAAAAGACTGAGGGATATTTACAAAGTTTGACGCAGATGACTGTCGGGGGAGCGCGCTGCCCGAGTCTGCTGCTGAACTCTGAATATAAGTCGACGTTTTTTGGAGCTGCTTGCATGCATTCATCCTTCAAGAGACGGGCCGTATGAGAGCAAATATTAGTTAAACAGAACGAACGTCAGCAAAGCTAAAGAGGAGACTGTGGACTTCAGGAGACACCTTCTCGTCCACGCTGGAGACGCAGGTCAGCAGCTTCAAGTTCCTCCGTGTGAACATCAAACAAGACCTCTCCTGGACGCCACACATCAAGGAAGCTTTACTCAAAAGAAAAGTGTTTAGCCAGCCTCCTCACAAACTTCTACAGGTGGACCATCCAGAGTTTGCCGACAGGCTGCGTCACAGTGTTACATCACAGCAACACAACACATAACTGGCAGCAAACTGCCGGCCGCGCAGGACATCTTTGGACAGCGGCGCCTGCAGGAGACGCACAGCACGTCTTAAAGTTCTGCAGCCACTCAGCTCGCAGACGTTACAGGAACATGGCTGCACGCACCAGCAGACTTCACAACAGCAGACCTGACCACGACTGCTGCTGCTGACACTTCACTCACTGTCCTCAATACTCACATATTTAATAGTGCAATACATCTTATTTATATAGTACGCAATACTGTTTTCATACTGTCTGTATAAAATGTTCTCATTTATAGTCTATAGTACTTATACATCTTTTATGTTGTTATGTTTTATTTATATCACGCCAGTTTTTATAGTATTCTTTTTCTTTGGCTTATTTTTATCTTTCATATCTGGCGCTGTTGTTGTTGTTGCATCTGGTGCTCGTAATGCTGAGCTGACCTGTTTTCCTCATCCACCACACTTCATTGTACCGCTGACCCCGCGTTAACCTACATCAAATAAAGCTCAAACTGTTTGTACAAATCTGCATTCCTTCCTCTCGTGTGTTATTCCTCTGAACAAACACATTTCATACCAGAAACCCTAAAATACTTTTTTTTTCTAGTCATGTCAGTTTTGTTCCATTTTATTTCAAACCTTGATGTGACCCTTCAGTGAAATAAGGACAGAGGCAGACGAGGCCCTGACGAGCTGCTGGAGCTCACTGGATGTGCACTGACATACTTACATTACAAGTTCTTCAAATGCTTTTACAAGTGGCACCTTCTTCCAAAAAAGATCAGCTGTCTTGGTTTATTTACAATGTAACTAAAACTTTAGAGAAATCAGAGAGAGAATACAGACGACCTGAGTCAGACACTGAGCTAACTGTCATCCTGGAGCAGCTCCACAGCAAAATATCCAAACTGGATGAAGGTGGACTGGAAAACTAACTGCTTTTATTGATCTAATCATAATTCCACATTTTTCAGGGGTCAGAGTGGGCTAACTAGTACTGTACGCCACTTCCACAAGCTCTCAATGCAGTCTTCCCAAACATGAGCACGAGTTAAGAGACCCGACAAACAAGTCAAGTATCTACAGTGAACTATGCTCACTTAAAATCTGGAAAATTCTCGGACTTCCGGCAGGCAGCCGAGCACGACGGCGGGTTAGACTGAGAGTTCACGACAGTCGGACAAAAAAACTCCCCCCAACATTCAAAATAAACGACGGTGGAAGTTTTAATGGATTAAATGAAGAAGATGATGATGAAGATGATGAAGTGATTTTGCTGCTGCTGCTCCAGAAGCAACATAACACAATACTTTAAATATAATATAATATTACACTTTAATACAAGAGCATCAAACGTCACCAGCACCCATGAAGAGACGAGTGTGTGTTTCACGGTGTCTTCGTTATTTCTGATCAATGTGCACAAGCCTGAAAAACTTCACCGCCTCATTGAACTCACTCACAACAATTATCCGACTTAAACACAAAACACAATAAAGGATACAAACTAAATCATTAGAGATCGTACGGTTTGCCCTTTCCACAAAGTCTGTCCTCTTCACCCCTCGCAGAGAAGCAGTGCTGTTTCCAGGCAACACAACTGATCACAAATCTACGCAGCAGGTCGCCCTGTAGTGGGAGGAAAGTTTTATTATTGTTGCAGGGGACGTGCTTTCTACAGGCCGGGCTCTAACAAGGAGCATTAGCTTCATGCTGTTAAACTGTGTAACTCACAGTCAGACAGATAGATAGATTATCACCTCATCATATTTCCTGAGATATCAGGAGAAAGCGGTGCATGAATCTGATGTTCTTATAAGATTTTAACTTGCCAGGCCGAGCAGGCTTCAACAGAAACACACTGACCGCGCCGCGCAGACACGGTCTGTCGACTGAGGCAAAAATAGACACGCTGAAGGTGTCAGGGCGATCGGTGGTGCTTCAACATGTTCCTGTGTTGATGAAAAGACGCACTCGGTCGTGCAAACTGTCAAGCTCGCTGTGGTTGATATGTGTCATGACTGGAATATAATATTCATCTGTGGAAGAATCAAAATGAGACTTTTATATCTGCAGATATTTCTTTCTTCGTCTCTCTACAGTAGCCCTGGATGGTCAAACTAAACACTGGGTCTGCAGGAGGACTTTCCCATTTTCCACTGTTGGGGTGTATCAGGTGACGAGAGGGTTTCAATCAGCAACACTAATGCAACACACTGTCTAAGTGCTTGTGTTTGAGCTTTGATGCTCGTCACAGAGAAAACTTGTTCACAAACGTACAGTAGTCTCAAACATTTTGCAGAATTTGGGGTACCCTGATAAATTTTCTGCAATTAGACTGCAAGTCAGTTATTACAAGTTGGAGATCGACGGGCAGATCAGAAGTTCACCAAAGACCTGAGACCGACGTGGCAAAAGAACACGTAGAAATTTGCAGTTCAAGTCTTCGATAATGTCTCCTGATTGGACGCTCTGGACGGCCTGTTTTGACCCACGGGCCGTATGTTTGACACCCTCTGAAAAGACGTTAGTAACGCGTCCCAGTTTCCACCAGTGGGTCAGATTTGCTCCAGTAGACTTGAAGTGTTTCACCTCAATGAGACTACAGTATCACTGTGTGAGCTGTGGCACCTTACAGACACCGAACAACGTGAGCCAGCTGGTTTCATCACATTTCCTGTTCGATGTTTGGTTTTATATGAATGTTTTCACTGGATATTGTTCGCTCTTCTCCAGAGAGCTCTCTGTGAACTTGAAGGAAATGACTTGTTTGTGGTCGAGAAGGAGAAATTGCTTATTTGAGTGACGGTTCTCAGCGAACTGCAGCAACGTGCGACAAGTTTATTGAGGTCTTGAGGGTTAAAAAGGTGCCTGAATATAAAGCTGACCTCAGCGCTGCTGCAGGACCTAAAGGACCCGCTGCCATGTGGACCCACCAGCACCAGCAGAGTCCATCAGGGGAGGACTGTGTGTTCAGAGCTCCGGTCCAAACCTCGGGATCACCCTGTGTCGCTGTTTCATTGCAAGTTGATTAGTTGACAAAAATTCCATCCACGTCCTTGAAAATGATTAAACGAACGACTAAAATATCCGCATTAAAAATAAGATCACAATTTAAGCCACTGGCCCGGAGCAAACAACCTCTATTCTGAGACAGTCGACAGCAGGATGCTTCAGACTCTATAGGGGAGCTGGAGGTCAGTGTTTTCAGCTAGAGGTCACATCGCTGACCGCACGGCTCTGTGAAAACGTTGAGATCAGCAGGCGACTTCAAAAAAAAAAAGAACTCCAAGTGTTTTTGGATTAAACCCAAGCTGTGATATTTTTAAACGGTAAATTGAGAAAAGGGGGTGAGGAAAGTGTTTGCAGCTTGTGCGGAGAAAATAAAACGTGTCGTTTGCACTCGGAGGGAATTTCCAAAGAGTGCAACACAAAACAGAAAAGGTGCAGAAAGAGGAGACTGGCAAGTACGCAGACAACTGAGTACACCTCACGCACATTAGAAACAGAAAATATCAAATATCTAAAGACGGCGTGCGAGCCGTACTGTACGTGTGTGATATTTATGAGTACATAAACAACAGCAAAGACGTCTGGCTCACTCTGTAATTTGTGAATTAACGTTATCGACCTTCCACGAAGCCAAAGTCACATTTCAAAGGGCTGAAACTCGCTGATTAAAGGAGGGACGGCTAAAAAATGAGAGCGCACAGTGGTGTAAGGAGTATGTGAGGATTATAAGGACTCCATGAGGTCAAGGACGTGTCACATACCCAAACTGCACTTCTGCTGATCTGACAACATTAGAGGGAATGTGCTGAACGACGTGCACCATTACAGCCCGAGTGTGGATCTTTATGAATATTCATCTTAACAACAACAAGCTGAGATAACTTATAAAAATAACCAAACACGTTTGGGATCTTGAGTTGTACGTCAATAAATGAAGCTAAGCACGTTCTCTGGCAACATTTGTGCAGTAAAAATGAATTGCTGGTTGCTGGTTGCTGGTTGCTGGTTGAAACGAACGTGCGTGAGAATCCAGATGAGAGAGTTGATCTAAAAACAGCAACAATGGCAGAGAATCAACACGCTCACATGTAGGAGTGATTTCTTCCTGTGCGTCTGAAGCACAGCGCCGCACACATCATGCCCCCGAAGCATTACGTAATGTGGCTATGCAATGAAAACCGTATATGATTATGCTGTGCGCATTCATTATGGAGAGCCGAGTACTCACGGCGTCGTACAGGATCTCATGGCAGAGTGCTCCTTAAGAGCTAACTATGACTGCTGGGTAATGTATTCATCCTGAATCAAGTTACTTCTGACTGGACGTGCTCTGCATCTTTATGACTGTCCTCCAGTGTCTGTCCAGTATTTTCAGGTATTCTTTGCAGTATTTTGACTACTGTTGCATTACAGATTAAGTAGTGAACCGCTAACCGTTAGCTCGGTCAGGTGGAAACCAAACTGACTCCAAACCTGGCAAGAAGAGCAGGTGTCTCTCGTGTGCGTTGGACGAGGTGCTTCCACACACGCCGTTTATGTCACACACACTGATGATTGCAACTTTACGAGTACCACAATTATTGGAAGACAACACAAAGACTGACAACTCTTCCAACTACACCTAACTTGTGGAAGTGGTGATTACAGGCTATCCACACATTAGACTTTCCATCATTTCCTGAGATTCTCTTGAATCGGTTGTTTTGCACATCTTCACATTTATGTGTGACGTGATAAAATGTAGTTTAACCAGAGCAGAAGTGAAGAGGAGCCATGAAGTCAGTGGATTTTCTCATCAAAATCAGTTACACAGCATCAGTCTTAAGTTTGCTGATATCGGCTGACTTTAGCCATCGTACAGTGACACCAGACCGACTGAGACTGTCTCAGGATAAAGTTTGAACTGATTCTAGCAGCCATGAGTGAGCGGCACGCTGTGACATCGGCTGATGTCACAGCAAAAGTGCAAACAGGCCAACTACGAGCCCGTCCACACCGTGCAGACTGCAGCGTCCGGGGGAAACTCCGCTGGCTGATGTGCCAACGTCGACTGAAAGAAAGAGTTATCGGCTTGATGACGTGAAGTCAGTGACGCTCTCTCTTGTTTACCTGTTCAAGGACACACGGTGAGTTCTCTACAGTGCGTAGTGAGGATCGAACGCTGTAAGTCAGCACAGAGCTGCTCATCAAACGAGTCAGCGACAGTCAAACTAAAAAGAAACGCAGATTTCTAATCTCAGATTTGAGATGTTGCTCTTAATATTTCGTTTTTTACTTAATTGATAACAAACAATGAACTGATTGGATAAAATATCACCTCCCTCAGATAACTGGCTGATGTATTGGATTACATAACAGCTATTGTGGTTATGCTATGGATACAAACCCACACCCACACACACACTGTACACACACATGCAGACGTCTCTGCCTCAAACAGTGAAGCAGATCTGGATGTGAATGAAATGAAACCGTCCGCAGATTACATTTTATAGTTTGAACCTCCGTCGACAAACTGCGTGTACGGTAACGTTACAACACTTTCCTCTCACGGACGGCAGCCGCTCACTTTGCACGAGGCACCGAGTGAAGCTTTGCTGGCTTGCTAATGGCTTTCATGCAAAAGACAGCGTGAATATTTCACCACGGCTTTCAGGACATCAACGTCCTAACTGACCGAAGAGGTCTCAGCTCCTGCCACGACATCGGCGCGACCTCGGTGTGATGTGAAGAGTAGGCAAGTTTCTACTAAAAGAATAAACTGTGCACTGTCGCTAAATCATGAAAAATATTTGAAATTGAACATTTGCTAAACAGAAATGCAGCCGAGGCTGATGGGAACGTCACTGAGAAATGAACATTTATGACGGTGCTGCAGGAGAAAACCTCCAGCAACACTGCTCCATGCATCATATTATAACAAAGCAATAATAATATTTAGCTTGCATGCTCGGCCAAAGCGGCTCCAGCTCTCTGAAGCGCTCGTGTGCCGTGCGAGGCAGGGGGGCTGCAGCGAGCGCGCAGAGCCACGAGCACGCTGACAGAAGTTCAGCCCAACTTCTGCTGCCATATCTCAACAGACAGGCTGCTGGGCGCTCGCTAGTTTGCTGACACACACACATGCTGTAGTTAGAGGGAAGAAGTGAATCACTCTCTCTCTCTCTCACACACACACACACACACAGACTAAATATAACAAGTGAACAGTAGATGCAGCATCCTAAAGCAAAAATCAGGTTGGTGATGGGAAGACAAAAACGTGAGCACGTGCAAACATTCATAAATACTGTAACACATCCAGCCTCGATCCTCCTGCCTCACTGCATGCCTCATTCTCTCTCTCTGTCTCAGTCCATGTCTCCTTCTCATCCCCTCCTCCAGTGAATCATTCATGCGTGCTTTGTCTCTTACCTTAGTGGTGACAATGCAAAGACAATCCATGCTGGAGCTCTCAACCTATGCTCAGATTCATCACCACTAATATCAGAAAAAAGAGCAGGAAGCTGCCAGAGTGAAGGAGCGAGGAGGAGAGATAAAAACAGGTAGAGCTTTCTGAAGAAGAAGAAGAAGAAGAAGAAGAAGAAAAAGGAGGAGGAGAACACGCACACACACGCTCTCTCTCTCTCTCACACACACACACTCGCGCACACACACACACTCACACACGCTGGCGAGGCAGAGAAGCCACGGCGGACAGACGTTACTGCATGTGGGCCCCTTGTGAGGATTGGGATGCCTCCTCCACAGCGCTGAAGGCAATCAGGATTCCTAACGCCATCTCAGAGCGGAGCGTGCGTCATCAGCCAAAACACACACACACACACACACACTCAAAAAAAAAAAACGTTTAGCAGCTGGCCTGGCCTCCAAAAATCATTCCTTAGCTTCTCTCCCTCTCATTCAGCCTCTGTCTCTTGTTTTCAGTTCATCCTCCTCCTCTCCTCTCCTCCTCTCCTCTTCGCCTCCTCCTCCTCCTCCTCCTGTCTCTCTCTCTCTCTCCTCTCTCTCGACAAGGCAGCGCTAAGGGATGAGTGAGCGAGCGAGCGAGGGAAGAGAGTGAAGGACGCGAGCGTCAGCTCGGTTGGAATGAATTAGATTCCCATGCTCTGTGTCTCGCTAGCTGTTAGCTGCTGTGGCAGCCTGCTGGAACTTAATAACAACACACGAGCTTTAATTTCATCTGCAGAGGAGTTGCAGCACTGCCGTCCACTGACTAGGTGATAGACTTTTTACTGTGTGTGTGTGTGTGTGTGTGTGTGAGGTCTGAGATTGGGATTAAACAATTTCAAATATTTGGAGCTGCAAAATAAGCTGAAGAAAAGCAGAATGAGAACTTCACGTTCACAAACTTCTGACAGATTTTAATAAAAAGCAAATATTACCTGAGCTTTCTGTTTCTCTCTCTTCCTTTCACTTTGCTGCATCATCTCTTACCATCATGCCGATGTATCAAAGATACATAAAGACTGCTGATGACAGCAGGAATGACAGAATGAAACAAAAACCACTGAGCTAACAGCGACTTCTGTAACAGCGATGGGAAGGTGACAACAAAGCAAACATTCAGTTCAGTTCTAATAACTTCGAATAAAGATGCCGATCAGACGGTTCAAACTTCTGGCTGGACACGTCTATAACTTCATGTATCTCATCTTTTAATGACCATCCAAGCTGAGGGCGACTTCGCAGCCAGAAACGGTTTCATTCAGTGAATCGCTGGCGGCTCGCCACCCACAAACACACTTTGAACGTGTCTCCAGATGTGTACCGTCATCACAAAGAGCCAGAAACACTCGAGTCATCTGAAATGATCTCATGAGATGTTTGCAAAAAAAAGCTTCAGCTCTCTGGTGTCAGAAGTTTCTTAAAAAACAAACGCGGCTCGACCTTCCAGGAAGGATTATGTAAAAGCGTGAAAAATTCCCTGTGTTGTTAAACAGATGTAATGTTTGCAGTCTCACAGCGTCACAGCGCTGGACTGAAGGAGTAAACAGGAAACAAAGTGCTGCTTCACTGATGCAACGTCTCTGTTTTTCTGTCCACCGTGTACTTCAAATTCAGTGAGATGATTTTTAATATCAGCTGCTCATTTTTCCTTTTTCCTTTCTACATCTTAAGAACAAAACTTGCTAATTTTCACTTCATAAAATCAAGAATTAAGTTTCACTAACTCACCCCAAACACAGGCATGTTCACTACAGTTTGAAGGATTATTCAGATTATTACCACAAACACACAAAATGCAGCTTTCTATTGAGAAAATGATCACACTGTTGTTCTTCATATACAGGATGCAATATGAGACTTTATCACAAAAGATAACAGCTCTTTATGTGCTTTGACTCAATAACCTGCCACACCAGCAGCCAGTGAGATCGCAGTAACTCCCAGATAAACTTAGCCACAGTCAGTAAGCCTCTGAACTACAGGACTACATTTCCCTCCATCTAAACCATCCTGGTACCTGTTTGCTGGCATCCCAGTGACGCGGCGTGTTGCAGAATTTGACCTCGATGACTGCTCTCATTTGTGTTACGAAGCAGCACCCACGTTACGCTCCCGAAACGCCGGCTGTTCTTACTCGACACATTCGGCAGCTCAGACTCTCTCTGGCAGAGCAAACAGGGCTAATCTTTTCAGGTGCTGCAGCTCAGGCGGTTTCAACTTATTGCATTAGAGAGAAGGAGTGCCTTAACCCCCTTTGTCAGGAGGGCAGCCGCTCATTTATAGGTGTGACAAACTTGGATCCGTCTAAGTTTGTGAACAGCAGCTGCTAACGGCCTGCGAGACGGATTTACTGAAAAGCCTGCTGTACTTCTCTGAGCTGGCCTGCAGCTGACCCCAGCACATTCTCACAAGTCATTTTCTGGTCATGACATGGTGAATAAGAATCATCAGATCTGCTGTCGGCTTCACCTAAGGCAGGTAAAATGTCTGACCGGCTCTTTGTCTTTATAAAATGTTGTTTTCTAACACTGTCAACATTCCTACAGATGGATGTCAAACTTTTCTTATAGAAGAAAACATCATTTTTGTAGTTTTCTGCTCTTAAAATAATAAATTTGCATAGAAAATACTGAATTTACATATCAAATAAAGCTCCACAGCTCCTGATCACTTCATATCGATGAGCTTCACTCGTCACTCCAAAGCTTCGATGTCACACAGTACAGCTTATGTCATGTCAGCGACGTCCACAGGGTGGAGATATTTTTGGTGCTGTAATCTTCATTCTGAAGCTCACCGTCCCTCCTCGTTTAAACATGCTGTCATTCACTTCTGTGCAGTCATCGTTGTTGTTGTTGGAGCTGAGTTACACTGGAGTGATGGACCGTGCCAGCAGTGATGACGAGGTGAGATCAAAACGCTCGAGCACAGACGAGACGGACGGTTCATGGAAACACAACAAGACCACGATCCCTACAGTCACACAGCTAACACAGGACACACACACACACACACACACACACACACACAGAAAGCATGTATGGCCTGCACAGATAACTCACCACAGAGGTCTTGGTGCTGCTCTCTCCCGGCTCCATCCCGCTGGGATCTGAGCTGCTCTGCTCCCTCTGCTGGGAGCAACAAACAGGTGCATAAGTAACTCTACACAACAACACAAACTGTAACACAACAGCACGACAGGTACCTGCAGATAGAACCACTGCATCAGCCCTCAGGTAATGAGGCAGCACGGCGCTCGTACAGGTGGGTGCAGGCGCTCTCTCAGAGGTTTAACGCTGATGTGACAGCGGGCAGCGTTTATTTTAAAAGATAACAGGATGCAGTTGTAAGAGTTACGTAAGAATTGGCACTGACAGATAGATGGAGTCATCGTCGGCCGGTCAGCCTGTCTGCTGCTGCTTCTTTGGTAAGTCTTTAATTAGAAGCTGAGATAGCGTAAGCCTATATGTGCCTGTGGCAACCAAAAATAAATCCTTGGCACACTAAGACACACTACAAACCCCGAGCACACGCAGGCCTGCTTCATCCCTCCCTCTGTTTATAGCATCAAACCCTCCCGACTGAAAACAGTGTATAGCATTAAGATGCAGGCTGGACTCTGCTGTGAAGTCATGACACTGACATCAATCCTGTTCATACCGTATAATGTCGCTGTTGCAGCCATTAATCTCTTTGGAAGAGGCCTAATGCTGGTAAACACTGACGAGACGACCTGCTGCAAAGATAAATCAGCCAAACTGAGCAGGTAGAATATCAAATACACACCATGACATCACATAAAACATCAAAAGATTAACTCATTCATGGCTTTTTTTTACTATATTTTGGGGAAGAAGGATGGATGAAGCTCCGCTGTAGGATTTGAACCCGGGACATCGCGGTCAACTCGTTCAGTGCACCAGTTCATGCAGCGCCTCTCTGCTCCAAAGGTCTGATTCAAAAGTACAACTGCTTAGACAAAGCGGCAGACGTTACAGACGTTACCTGCTGTTTTATATAACTTAACACGACACAACACATGCATTAATATTCTCCAGATTTCCAGACTGCTGTAACTCACTTCTCTCTGGCATAAATCAGAAGTCGCTCTCAGCAGCTAAACATCTGCTTACTGATTTCACCGGCTTCCTGTTTGTTTTTAGAACTGATTTTAAGATTTTACGGATCGCTCGGCTCCGTGTTACAAAGCAGACATGATGACATCTCAAAACTAAAGGCGAGCGGCCATTTTTTCTATCAGGGCTCGAAGAATCAGTGAATTCTTTTAAATCACTTCTTATTCACATTTTTACAGACTTGCTTTTATGTGATGTCAAATTTTTTAAATTTATTTTTCTTATTTCTTCTTATTTTTAGCATTTTTTTAAATTTTATTGTTGCTTTATTTATCATTCTTTTTTTGTTTTTAAAAAAATAAAGTTATTATTATTATTATTATTATTATCATTATTATGTTATTGTTTGTGATATTTCAGTGATTAGTTTTTTTTTCCATCATGCACATTTTAAAAATCCATCTTCATTTAATTCAGCTTACTGAGCTGAACATGAGGACTTTTGTTTTCATCTTTCATCTGTCCAAACCTGACAAACAAACTGAGCATATTTGTTCTGGTTTATGTATCTGAATAACCCCCGTGGACCCCCGTTCATTTATTTGGATGGGGCCATCTGCCGTGTCATTATTTGACAAGACATTTGCCTAATCTTCAGAGGGCTGTTCGTGGTGACAGAAAAGGGGATAGAGCGGCAGCGTATCGATGACCTCATGACGGGGTCATCGGTCTCTGAGGACTCTTCTAATCCTCTCCACTCATCCCTATCCTGGTACTGCTGGATGACCTCAGTGAGGTGGATCAGCAGCTCCTGCTGTTACAGTGAGGCTATTTTAAAACCTGTACACACTGTGTACACACGATACATTTAAAAATATATAATCATGTCCTTTATGATCAGTTTTTTACTGTTCCTGCAGAAAATCTGCAGCTGTGATGTTCGAGGTCGTGACTGCACAGACAAATAGGATTACTGCTGGATTACCAAACTGGTCCCATTCAAAGTCAAACATACTATTATGGACACAGCTCGTCTACGTTTCCACACCGGCCAACAGTTCAAAGTTTCTCTCTCATGTTTATGTGCAAACTTTAAAAGCTCCTTTATGTAACGACGTGTCTCATGCTGTCACATTAAGGACTCTTCTACTCGTCCACACACTCATCCTCGTACTAAAGGGGATTGTGAGGAGGAGATCACACAGATACCGTGCAAAGACACAAAACACAACACTGTAACAGAGCGGAGGACGGTACGGGGGTGTCTGACAACCAGAAATCAACCACAGCTAATTCTATTTTTGTCTGATTAGCACGAATAACTCACAGAGAAGGAGTTGGTGTAAAATGTTCCGGGTCAAACTAGAGTCAATACAACAGACGGATAAAAACATGCTGGACAGCACTCGCTGCCTTCCTGGGTTTGAGGTGGTCGGTTTAGACACGAGGAGGACTGAGACTGGTCAAGGTGAGGAGGGCAGGAATGTCAGCCAATCACAGGCAGGGCAGGGCGGGCCTTCACTGAACACGGACGGAGAGGAAAATATAAAGGAGTGAGGAGACGAGGAGTAAGGAGACGAGGAGTGAGGAGACGAGGGAGAGAAAAGAGCTGAATGTCAAATTTACTTTGCTTTGACTTTTCTTATTTATTTGACGTATCATTTATTATTTATTGAGTCCAGAGTTGCACTGAAAATAAATATTGTTGACATGATGTTGAATTATAGCTTTCTTTGTTTGATTTGACTCAATCCTGCTTCAATATATATAAAATAATTCTAATGTATAACTAAATTATAATGCAACTTAAACATGACGATGCTGCAGAACAGCATCTTTTTCTCTGTGTGGACCTCCTGAAATCAGAACTGACGACCAGTCCTGTATGTAGCAGAACATGTACTGTAATATATGTAGCAGAACATGTACTGTAATATATGTAGCAGAACATACTCTGTATGTATAAATGGGATTAACTTCCTGAATAATGCAGCTTGTTCATACATTTTGTATTATCAGACTTCATGTTTTTAGCTATGACGCTTGCTTCATTTAAAAAACTAAATTAAAATAAATTAATTTCCTTCTTTTTGTTGTTAATATGCAGAATATGTAGTAATGTATGATGAGACTCATAAAGAGGCCACTCCAAAGAGACATTTTGATGAATCTTTCATATCTTTCATGCTTTCTCAGCCCTTCATGGCCCTCAAACACTCAGCGCCCGCTATTCATTCCCCTTAATTAGAATGTCACAGTGTGAGTGTGTTACAACACACAACACTCACTCTCACACACACACACACACACACACCGTCTTTCTTAATTTAGCCTCCTCCAAAGCGCACATGCGCTCTCTCTAACTGTAAATACATTCAGCCTGACGTACTGTAGGTGACAGGACGCGTTCTGTCAGACAGACTGTGTGTTATCCTACATTAATCCTGAAAATAAATTAAAGCTCACGTGTGTGTTTGGGTTGATGAAGCTCTGTGGGATTTAACATTTTAAAAGGAGATAGATGAAACAAGCAGCCAGTCACAGCTTCAAAAAAATATATATATACAGTATATATATTTTCTTTAAAATTAAAAAATATCTTTCAGTTCTTGTAAATTACTTTTGAATGTCAAGTATTACAAAATATTCCAGGCTCATTTAAGGAGCTCTGGAATAATTTATTAACACAGCAGTGCAACATTGACAGCATACATCAGACAACAGTATGGACAGAGGTGATTCTGGGTCAAATAAATGGTGTAAAAAGAGACATTTGATCCTGCTGGTCGATCCGTATCAGGGATTATTTCAGGACTATTAGAAATGCCAGTTAGTTAGCAAACAATTTGATATATTTCTCTTTAAGTCAGGTTTTCTGTCATCTGTTTTATTTTATGATACGACTGTGTTGTTGTGAAGTGTTGTTCTCCTCCTGACAAATAATCTGAATTTAACGTGTAAAGTTGCTTTAAAGTAACGAGGAGCAGCAGTGTTACTTACAGCTTATCATTATGAAGCTGATGCTCAGTGTAACGCTCACAGAAAGTTTCCTGAAGGCCTCGCGTTCACTACACGATCCTGTTTTTTCTGTCATGTTCTGTTTTTCTCCATTTTGCCTTCCAGGTATGAGGTTTATTAGGATGTTATAGTTATGATTAACACCTTGTTGTCTTCTCCTTAAATCATCTACTTTTGGCAGTATCACATCAGGCAGCTGACAGCTCACCACAACCAGCACACCTCCCTGCAGTCTGCCGATCTATATAAAGGCTTTGACCCTCATGTTCAGATTCACGCTGAGATAAATTTATCCACCTCTGCTTCACTGTTTTCACCAAACAGCCCAGTCACACAGAGGTAATGCTTCGCTGCACACACACTCACCTCCTCCTCCTCCACCGGACATGCAGAGTGTGCGAGCTCGGAGTTTTGTACAGAAACACTCTTCTCCCACTTGTCGGCCATGTGGTTGACCTCCTCCAGCTTTTGTTCACAGCTCTTCTGCGTGTTTAGCAGCGTCACTTCATAGAACTCCTGGATGTCTGTGGAAATATAGTTATTATTGTAGTTAGATATTATTACATGACTCAGAGCTGGCTGACTCAGAAAACACAGTTGAAGCAACATAGTGTAACTTTTCTCATAAACTGTGAAATCATGTTGATGCTGCACTGACTGGCAGTCAGGTGAATGGTGTCTCTGTCATTCACACACACACACACACACACACCAACTATTTCACTGATTTTGGTGAAACTGGATCATATTTTATGGAGAAAATGTTTTCTGGTTTTCCCTCTGATGTCCTCCGGCTGCTCCGCCTCAACTCTCTGTGATTTACAGAGTTTATGATGGACAGTGAAGTAAACTGTAGCTGCTGTTAGCTCGTGTTAGCTCAGTTTGTTAGCCGGGTTGTCCTGACCGGGAGCGGAGGCACACAACTCTTCTGAAAACTTCAGGTGACGGATACTACATCCATGTTGGAGTTGGTGCAAACATTTCCACGGCGTCTACTTTGACTGAGCGTCAGTATGAGTCATTGCTTTATCAGCCGAGCTGCACTAGAATCTTCTGGAGCGATGGACTCGCGTCTGTTGGTGCATCATTACAACATCTACCACAAAGCATGTGCATTGTGTGACTCAAGTGAGCTCTTTGTTTGGCATCCAGTTCAAATGCTATTGTCTTAGAAACGCAAACACATTTTTTCTGAATGGATAACCGTGTTTTTAACCAAAGATCTCCAACTACAACAAGTGATCCGCCACGCCGCGTCCAACGCCTCGGCTCCTACAGACAAAAAGACGCATTTACATTTAAATAGATCTTAACAAAAACAAACTATTAGCATTCAGCACCAGACACAGGATCATGTGTCTGTCCCACTCGTACACACAAACCATCCGGATGAATTCTGTTTTTAGAAACAGGAAATAAATGAAAATACATCAATAAATAATTAATATTAAACACTGATGGAGTAAAAACAAACAAACAAAAAACAGTTCTTTTCTTTTCTTTCTCTGTTATGAATGCAAATGAATACAGAAAATGTTATGCAAATCCCCAAAAGCTCTTGAATGGTTGGAGTACAGCAGGGTGAGAACACGTGTGCTGCAAAACTCATTTATTTATTATTATAAGATAAGAAGATATGCAGTAAAATTAAACTTTGCCACGCAGCACGTGATGCATATTTTGGCTCATTGTAACTTCTGTTTCACTGTAAAAAAAACTCAAAATGTTACTAATGAAAAGATCTAACCAGATCTAACCCAAAATCACAACTGTGCCATTGATAATCAACACAAATCTTCAGCTTTAAAATTCAGAGAATAGTCGAGTGTAACTCACAGTGCAGTAAAACCTCCCTGCTCTCTCCGCTCATGTTGCGTGGCCGCTGCTGTCCCGCGAAACAGTGTTGTGCTGTGGGAGGACCAGATGCCTGGTGGCAAGCTACCAGCGAGCCTAATCCTCAGACATAGAGGCCGCCTGTTCCCTTCAGTTCAGACAATGACCTTACACCCGGCGTGGCTGATTTCTAATTCAGCTCTCCTCTAGGTAATGTGCTTAACACAGCCAGAGACTCTCTCCTTAATGAACAAAACTCCACCGCTCCCATGAACAGATGAAGTGGTTCAACGGCTCATCAGCAACCAGGCACCCAAATCTCCTCTGGAGTCTATCGAACATCAATACATGCACCGCTGTCTTTAGCTGCACTAGTTGTTTCGTACTGTGTGAGAATACGTCATTAGGACGTTCCCTACGTTTAGATCATAGATGTTTGGATATTTATATTTGTATGTGATCTAATCTTGGTTGATTCAGCTGTTGTGAACGAGGCCCGTCTGCAGGTGTAAAGTTGCACTTGCTGTCTGTGCCGGCAAACCTTGCCGTCCTCCTCCGACTGAGATTATCGTTTATCACAGACAGCATGAGAGCAAAAATCACAACAAGCGCTGAGCGGGCACGAAGTGAAATAAACTGTTTCTCCAGTTTAAATATTTGCTTAACAAATATCACAAACTGGCGTGTGCATATGTTCCTCGCAGGCTTCGGTTCACGGCTCGAGCCTTCACTGATGCTGCGGCCGTGCTGTGACAGAGTTATCGTGCAGCAGGTGAACGTCTAACGTTAAAAATGAGACAGGTGAATGCACCAACCGGAAATTCAAGTTATATAACAGGAAACAGCAACAGCAACATGTTTATTCATGTAATTATACTTTAACAGTGGAAGTATCGGTTAAGCCGTCAGCATTAACTGTTGATCCAGGATTTATCAGAAGATACGACAACAAAATCCCAATCTGCTGAACATTTCTGTCAGCAGGGCCACATGTATCGTGACGGCCTCAGCACAGACACAAAGCTGCTCAGCTGGAGAGAATTTTATTACCATTTATACAACAATTAGTTCAGACTGACTAATTTGACCGGACAGTCCATTAATGCTGATACAGAGCGTAACAGCGCTGAGACTTTAAACGACGACGTGTCATTTTTGATCGTTTCTAAAAGGATTTATGGTGTTTAAAATGAAGCTGCATCCGTACGGCCTGTACTCGTAGCATCTGTACGAGTACAGGCCGTCTTTATTGTTTGTTTGTGGGTGACACAAAGTGGGTAATGTGTTTTTCTTTCTGTCTGTGGGACAATAAAAGCTGATTTCTCAGGAACTACCTCGACATCGTTGCATATGTTGTAAAGAAAATAGTTAAAGCAGTAACACTTTGATGTAAACGCCATCATCCTTTAAAGGTACTTCACTTTCTCTGGTCACATCACCTCTTTTTGGCTTCCAAGCACTCGACTGTTTGCACGCTGCTCTCGGCCCGTTTTGGGTTTCCTAGGCAACCCTGCAATCCTGCAGAGATTTGCATCCTCTTTGACACGTATGTTCCGCATACGACTTCACTGGTAGCTTCCTTTAACAGGCACAAAAACCCACTTACACAAAGCATTTCTCTTACAGTGAATACACACACACTGTGTCACAACGCTGATCTGCTTTCTTCATGCTTATGTAACGGGTGGGTGGAGTGGGCTGGGGCTCACACTGATGGCTCCTATGTAGCTGTATCTTCTTTGGGGAGCGATTATTCCAGCTGCATCCCCTCCCTACAGCTAGCCCTCCTCCACAGTGACTAAGGTGCCAGCTAATCCTTCTATCTCCCAACACACACAGGCTACCAATTATTGGTAATACATCACTGCTCGCTCCTCTGGCTCTCACCTCCCTCAAGGAAATAACACTGTATCGTCAGATTGGTGGTGTTAATGTGAGAAGAACTCATGCAGGTTTGCAATATTCAAGTGTAGGATTTTAACAAGATCATAACTCATATTTAGATAATGGTCATCATCTACCAGGTGAGGACAAAGAAATAAGCTACAAATTGCAGCTTAATTGGGTATTTGGACAAGATAATAACTCATGATGACCGTGTGTTGATTGATTTGGCATTTTCTGGCTGATTTATTACATTTTAATGACTCATTTTAGATACAAATGATTGCACCAGCCTTGGACTAAAACTTTCAAGAAGCAATTTAAGGTTTTTTTTGTCAAATAGTTGCAGAATAATAAGAGGAGTGGTGGTTTGGTTCTACCTCTCATTAATACCACTGAGTGTAGAGTTTTCTGCTTCACTTGCAGAGCAGCAGCATCACCACTGGAGACAAAAATGTGAGCGTTGAAAGCGAAAGCAGAATCACAGAGGAACAGCGCAAGAGTGGGTGGATAACTTTAGGTTTAACTCCAATTTGAGGGAAGAGTGAGAGGAGTGTTAAAATGAATGACTGCAGGATGGAAACGCTCCGATTCACCCGATTTTATTCATTTTATTTAAAAATATGAACAAAATCTTTGGTTTCTGTTTGAAGGAGGTCGGGTGGAGTCAACGTGTCTGAACTTTCTCCAAGTTATATCGAGGTATCTTGCTCATGGCATCTCCATGGAAACAAATACCAGTGCACTTGTGAGAAACTGCAGCAGTAAACTCTAAAATAACAGCGAGACTCATCAGAGGGGGAAACTATTTTGGTCACGCATGTACAGTGACATATAAAAGTATAAAAATATATACAAATCAGAGCCCACGGTGCAATATGTGAGAACTAAACTTTGACTTTAACGAGACTAAAGGACGGTTTCCAGCTGTCTGTCTGACTCTCTGCACATCTGTCCCATCCATTATTTCCTTTCGCTCATCCGGGACCAGATCGTGGTGGCAGCAGGTTTTAGCGGGGTGTCCCAGCTCCTCCTGGGGGATCCCGAGGCGTTCCCAGGCCAGATGGGCTACACAGTCCATCCACCAACAGACTTCTTTCTTCCCCATGGTCATCAGACAACGGTACACTCAGTCATGGCAGGAGGGACAACAGACAATGGACAGAATCTGTCTCTATTTGCACGAACTCTGCTCACCACAGCCGTCTGGTACAATGTCTGCGATACTGCCGACACTGCACCAATCCACCGGTCCACCTCACACTCCATTTTCCCATCACTTGTTTGTTCCGTTGGACACGTCTTCATATCATAATCACTGACAACAATGATGACCAACAAATCAGATTCACGTTGTGATAAAACAGAAATATCCTTAAAGATCTCCCACTGCTCTCCAGACCCAAGTGACACCCAGTGACATCTGCTTGTGAAACCAACAGATCTGACACAGTTTTAAGTGTCCGGATCCTTCAACTTTCCTTTAATCTTACTCCAGTGAACATCGCTCTCACGAGTCGAGCACGAGCACATTAAAGACCCAGAAAAAAAAACTCTTAATGCTTAGTGACATTAATACAAACAACAAGAAGAAGACCACTGAGCGGCTGACAATAGAGCTGATCACATATTATTCCATGAAACAGACACACTGATGGAATGCAATTGTCATCAATTGTGTGAGAAATTACTGGGATCATTGTGCCTCGAGGACACTATTATTAACACAGTGTGCATAGTAAGAATGGAGGATAACGACTTGGAGTTTTGATTTCCATCAACATGACTGTGAATTTATTTTAGCCTGTATGAAATCAGTGGGAGCTGGGCTTGATACCTTCGAGGAATTGCCCAAAATAACCCAGTACCAATTAGAATGGAAACTTTTTCAGTCCAAGGATAGCTGGTTTAATTCAATTCAGAGCTACAGCTAGCAGCTACACAGTGACTGCGTTTGGAAAGTTGAGCAGTTGAAATGCCGGCTAAACTACGCCCTTCACCCTACCGGATCACCTCACCACCTGTTCCTCACCAACCAGTCGACCCCTGCAGTATTACGACCGGTTCAACCAACCAGTGGATTCACTTTTCTTCACCTTGGACTGGACGTCGACTGAACTGAGCTAATTCAGGTCTCAGACTGTGGTTGGGTCAGCATCACACTATGTCTTCATGAACCCTCAAGTACTAAGGAATACAGTGACTTTTATTTTAACCAATGAAAACTAACCTAAATTAAATTAAAGTCGGTCTGATTCATGCTAGAATCATAAAATAAACGTGTTCTATGTTCGTTATAATTTCATAACAACCATAAAATAATAATTCATAGCGAAACGTTGGAAAATTTATTACATATTGTGTTTAAGCATAATGAGTTGTCACACTCTGACTTTTCCCGTCACTTGCATTCATCTACATCATATTTAACCGTGAACATCACGGCAGATAAGGGGACCAAATGAGATTTAGCAGTAGGAGAGTGCAGTAATTGATGAATCATAACTCACAGCTTCATGTTAATTTCATGGCTGCACACTGCGCTCCCCCCTCAGCATGATGTGCGTATGAAAAAATGTCTCTCTCATGCGTGTGCGGCTGTGAGGTCAGCCACAAGGCCGAGGTAACACAGTCCGTTGCAGCAGGGTCACATCGGTGTGTGGGTGTCTTTATGACCTCACACGTGTGGGAGGAATAACTCAGCTGACAGCGCGCTATAATAAAGTACAGACATCCGCAATAAGTGCTCGCTGTGACGATCATGCAGTACATCAGAGCAGCAATGTATATTATTACATAACGAAAACTATTCACATTATACAACACAGAGCTGTGCACAGGTAAACCGCATCTCTGGCTCACATCATGATTAAACTGCTGCACTGTTCACGCTGGCTTCAGCACTCACATCTGATACAGACCGGTTAGAAAAACAGAATTCAGATCGCTGAACTCTGAATGATTCAGCTCGGAAATAAAAGATACAAGCAGCTTTTATCACTCAACAAAAAAAAAACACATCCAGGCTTCTGGCTCCCTCTACTGGAGCTCCAACTCCACCTCATGGTCCACATTACTCCACCTTCATGAATATGTTGCATGGCAGACAGGTGGATGTTGTGTTGGTACAGGTCTGTTTGTGTTTTCCTGTTTCTGTGGAGGACAGTCAGGGTGTGTCCGCTTCACTTTGGATTCACTACATGACTGATAATACTGATTCACATGTTTCCCTTATTTTGTGGATTACATGGTTATTTTATTGTGTTTTACTAAACGAACCGATCCAATATTTATTCGCTGGCAGCGTGGCATTTCTGCTGTACACAGAAGATGAACAGAGAATAACCCTAAAAACGTGTCTGTGTTCAGCTGTTTCACATGATTGGTTGGAGAGAAAAAATCAGCTCTTCTCTCTCTCTGTGATCTTGAGGAAGTCGTATGTGTGTATTTATTACATTTAGGCCAAAATCAGCTGATCCAAAACAAATCTGCTCGGCTTTGAACAAATACTAGACGACAAGTTCATCCCTGTTTTAGCCTCTTCTCTGATTACCAGTTTTAAAGTTGATTTTACCGATGAGGCAGAGCTTCTGCCTGAAGACGGGAGGTTAGAGGATCAATCTCATCTATTTCCAACATGTTTTATTATTAGTGTTATTATTTTTTAAAATCTTATTATTGTTGGATATTTTACTCCATTTGATTTTTGCATCGTTTTAACTGATTGACTGCAGTCCTGAAGTGTTTTGAAATCACATATCTGAACTGTGGTCGGTCTGTTTATGTTGTTTTAATCTGACATGAATTCATAATAAATGCTGAATATCTGCCTACAGGTGAACACACACTCGTGCAAATGTCCATCGACAAAACAACAGCCACTGTCAGCTCTGGTGAACAGGATTCAGTGTTCTTCCACCATGTGAAGTGTTGATGGATCATAACATGATTAATTGCACGTCACCCTCTCTCTCCACAAGATGGCAGGCTTCTCTACATCAATTCTTACTGTACTGTGATTACACTCTGAAACATCAGCAAACACTGTTTCCTTCACAGCCACTGAAATGACTGAAAACACAAGAAAATACAGTTTTTCACACAAATGTGCAAATAAAATTCATTTGAACTACGTGACAATGAATGATTACTCTGTATTTACAGACAGGGCAGAGTAAAAGCAATAGTGTTAAGCTAAGACTCACATATGCGCTGCTGTTAAGCCTCCGCTGGCAGAATGAGGGAACATATACAAACAGTAGTAAATGATTTTAATGTGCTCCAGCCGTAACAACTGCTCCAACAGATGATCTATCTGATCTAAAGCTCCGGAGAAGTCCCGTAATCCATTAAGTACACATGAAACCCTTTAAATCTACCAATGACACTCGTGACCTTTGACACGGCTTTGAGCTGTAAGAGTTGGACTGAGTCACATGTGGAAATGTGCCAATTAAGCAGCCGTATTAAAGGGATAAACAGCAGTGATTTATAACTTCTTTACAATCTGTAAAGGGCTCATAGTTCACCTCATTGTTATCAAACTGGATGACCTGTAGATTGGTCAGTTTGTCCTCTACATGTTCACTATAAGTCAGTGATTTAGCTTACCCATAACAACAAAGGTAAAGGGTATGGTCACTCTTACACCAGTACCAAAACACGCAGCAACAACAAGCACGGCTGGTGGTTTGGTAACAATCAGACGTACAACAAAACACGGGAATATGTAAGAAGGCCGACAACAAACAAAAGGGGGCAACGCAACAAACGTCCACCAAGGACAAGTATGTTTCTGTCTTTTGTCATAACGTCATGATCACAGAAATCCAACCATCCATCCCCTCGTGCTTATCCCGGGACGGGTTGTGGTGGCAGCAGGTTTGGCGGGGCAATCCAGACGTCCCTTCTCCCCAGAAACACATTGTAGCTCCTCCTGGGTGATCGCAAGGCGTTCCCAGTCCAGATGGGCTATGTAGTCCCTTCAGTGAGTTCTGGTTCTCCCCTGGGGACGTGCCAGGAGCACCTCCAAAGGAAGGCACCCAGGAGGCATCCTAATCAGACGCCTGAACGACCTCAGCTGGCTCCTTTCGACATGAAGGAGCAGTGTCTCTACGCCGGATGTCTTAGCTCGTCACCCTATCTCTCAGGCTGGGCCCAGACACCCTGCGGAGGAAACTCATTTTGGCCGCTTGTATCTGTGATCTCATTCTTTCAGTCACTACCCAAAGCTCATGACCACAGGCGAAGGTTTGAACGTAGACAGACGTCCCGCTCAGCTCCTTCTTCCCCACAATGATCCAGTACGACAGTCACGCTTCACCAATATCACAGAAATACGAAACATTCTTTTAGGGCGATATCACCCACCCATAACGCTGCTGTAACTGTAAACATGAAGTCATACAAACTGAGCGCATCATCAGCTCTATGTGGACCCATGTAGGGGACTGGCAGCAGGTCCTGTTCTCTTACACATGAGCTGACTGATTACTGCATGTACTTCTGTGACGGTGGAACGGGACCAAGAAACACAAAGAGGTTAAGAGATGACTGAGCCCTAAATAGACAAATCAACACATTTATGTGACTACAATGCAAAGAGGAGACACAGACTTTCATTCATTCATGTCTTTTTTTTTTTTGCAACCCATTACTGTGGCCCAATGTTAACTCCCACTGGTATTATCAGCCTGCCTGGGAAAGATTCAATTAACACTGAGAGTAGATTAGAGAAAATGAAGCCTCCCAGGAAATGATCTCTCTCTGACAGCAGAGCAGGGAGACGGTCCAGCCTTCGTTCATCAGGCAGTGACATCAAGCTCATTACCAACCTTTGTGGGGCATTCTGTCAGACAATGGTTATGAGGTCGGGACCCTGTGAATTCTACCTGAGAGCCACTGGAGCTTGTACAGGTGCAGGACTGTAACGTAGACTAGTTCTACTGCAGGGGGACTGTTAGTGCAGAGTGGACAATGTATCGCCATCATGAATGAGTACATAGTTTAATTTTACAAAGATGTTCAGTAGTACTAGGTCTGCCATGGGATTGAGACTTGACAGACATGTACAACCATTAAACAACCAACCAAATGCCACCAATGCAAAAATCCAGTAATTCAGGCATACACTCCACAAACAAACAAATACAAGGCAGCTATTCTTAAATACCCAATTTCCTAAAATGCATTGCAAGTAGGTGGAACATAGAACAGTAAGCATTAACAGCTTTACAGCACAGCTTTTAGAAAATATGCTTCACTATGAGGTCAACCTACTGCTGAGTATTTACTGCCAAAGTATGCGCTGCCAATTTGCTGCTCATATGAACTGAAAAAGGAATTTCTAGATTGCCGTTGATATACTGAGTGAAAATGGCAAATATGAATGTGTTTTTACGTTTAGTGTGTGTAAAGAGTGTGGAGTGTGTAACAGTAGCAGTAGGCATAAGCAGACGTAAAAGGTACACATAAGCCCGACTGTCTTCACTGGACATTGATTGCTGGCTGCTGATTATATGCTAAGAGTCAGATGACATTGTGATGCTTCAATAATACTGTAGCTTAAGTTTGGTTTCAGCAAAATATTATCTATAATGTCTTCCTAAAGCATTGAGCATGCTGTCTTCTTGGAACAACCTTCTTATCCCCCACTAGTCAACTGAAATTTCCCTCCTTGCCCTCACAGGGGAATACTAATAATGCCAGAGCCGCCGCCCTCTTCTACATCCTCTTCCTGCTACACCAGATTCTCCTCTTCACCGTGAGGCAACACTTCCTGTTTATATCCAACCTCACGGAGCACAACGACAGGATAACTTGGAGAGAATCTGTATCTCAGCCTCACTACTGGGGTCCCTCAGGGTTCTGGTCTAGGTCCCCTCCTTTTTTCTCTTTACACTGAGTGAACTGACTCAGGGCTTAGTTTTTTTACTGCATTATGCAGATGACACTAATCCTGCCTCAGTGGATGTCTGCCCACCACCTAAACCTCAACCTCAACCAAACAGAGGCTACTTATCCTTCCAGGGAAGGCATCTTCCATCTATGACCTCTCCATGACCATTTAGAATTCTGCGGTATTCCCAGCTCAGACTGCAAGGAACCTGGGTGTGACACTGGATGACCAGCTGTCCTTCACTGCCAACAGTAACCCTCTGTTGCAGATCCATCCTCCACAACATCACGGAGGACACATCCATTTCAGGTTTGCTTCTCCTTCACTACAAACGGGGCCTAGCTGGCGCTCAACATGACTGTTCGCTGTCCTGGCTCAACAATTTTGGAATAAGCTCCCCATTGACATCATGTCAGCAGAAACTTGCACATCTGCTGTAGCAGACTGAAAACTTAACTATTCAGACTCTGTCTGTTATTGTTTCTAAATGTAGCACTTTAAGGAGTTCAGCCTTTTTGCTGAAGTCGATGTACTTGCCTGATTCTTGAAATTTTGGGGTTGTATCCAAATGGTTGAATGCTCTATTTTTATAAACTGTAAAGTCGCTTTGGAAAAAAGTGTAAAGTAATGTAGGAGAGTTTTAGGCCTACAGTACGTGAAGTATTTGAACCATAAATCCAAAGTATAAATCCAATCAAAGCAGATAACACACATAGGATGAATTTGTTTGTATTTTAATCTCACCGACTGACTGAATATAACTGTATTTATCGTGGATCTGTCACTTCATAGTGGAGTTACAAATCAACCCATGAGGAAAGTGCAATTGTGCATATTTGACTGGACACCACAGTGCCTCACCAGATAACCACAGAGTTGTAAAGATGGGGCTAATGGTGATGTCATTAGTTCGCAAGACTTCGGTCAGAAACCAACTGAAACATCAACCAAAGCCAGAACATCACCTCATCAGTAGAGTTAATCCTCAGATTCATCTTTCTCACATCTGTACGTAACATCTGTACGTTGGCCACAAATGGAAGTGGACAAGTGTGAAACATGAAATAATTTGCAGCGGTGAATCTAACGCTCAGCTGTGGTAGTAACAGGAAGTATGAAGCTCGCACTGCCACAACATCAGTAAGTCCTTCAACTGTGCAAATGAGTGACTGAGGAGTGGTGGGGATGATGAATGGGTTAATCCACACACGGATCCACTCTGCAGTGATGGAGGTTTAGCTGGGGCACCCACGCCACTGGCCAGATTAGACTGCACCTAATGCTTTGTAAGATGATTACATCTATTTCAGGAGGCATTTATTCCATCGCGGCAGCGTTGTTACTGTGTTTGATTGCATTGCGTGGACCTATTGTTTCTCACCACCGCCAGAACTGGAGAGACATTTAGGGTTCAACTTTAAGTGAGTAGTAACAAGTGTGTATAACAACGACAACAACAACACGAAAGACATGATAACTCTACAACTTAACCTAAAACCGATGCTCTCTGATGAATTAACGATCAGTTTCCTAAGTGGCTCACTCTGTATCGGTCAGTGCTGAACAATAATTCATATTACTTTGTGACGACAGCTGGAAGTACATTCTGTATGCACAGCATCAGGATTCCAAGATATGAGCGCGTTCCTGGAGAACATCTGTTGCAGGATATTATGTAAGGATTCAAACCTAGGATAAGATTATAAAATGTAATCCATACATTAAAGGAAAAACTAAGTCCTAATGGACTTTTTTCCACATGGTTCTTATTTACGGTCAAAAGAATATTTATCTGGATTATTAGGAAACAAAGCTGAAGGAATAAAATAACAGAAAAAGTCGTTTGTTGATACGTTTAGGCGTTTTGTAAGTGTAAGCAGAATCTGTGTACTGATATCTTCCTTGTATTGATGTACCGTATGCAAATTAAACATGTCTGTCAGTCAGTAACATTAACGTACTAATGTGTCACCACATAATAATTACAATGCAGGACAAAAGACAAATACGAGTACTGTGAATACCAGTTTCCCATCAGAGATGATAAAAAACAATTCTCATACAACATTACGCAACAGGAACCACGATCAAACAAAAATAACTAAACTATTGAACACAAATCAAGATATAAAATAAAACCTCAAGCATCAAAGGAAGGTCTAGAAGCTGAGAGTAAAAGTGTGTCAAGGAGTCAATGAAGTCTGGCTGGTCAAAGGTAGTGCAGGGGGTCCGCCAAATATTTGTCATAATCAATCATAAACACATACAGGCTAATAACTCAGTATACGAATGTTAATAAGGTGAAATAAAAGTTGAATAAAGTAAATGTAAAAGTTATTATAGGCCAGGCTTTAAAAAATGAATGACATGTTCTGTTTGTCTCTCATCCTGAAAAGGTTGAAGAGCCGTGGTGTGAAGGACGATGGGCCACGAAAGAAGTGCTTCATGAGAACAACTGTTCGTTTAGCTTCTCTAACGTGTGCACGTCAGTACACGATGCCTCTCTGCATTTTATCTTCGTCTCAGCTATCTCAGGTGACGTTTTGCTGCTTTACTACTGAACATATTGTGTGTGAGGTAACAGCGAGGTTTGATACATTTGCTGCTCTGTGTATACGTCATGAAGATTTTTAAATAGAATAAACCTTGTCAGGGGAAAAAAATGGAGGAAGGGGAGGGATGAAGCTCCGGCACTGAAAGAACAAACACACTAAGCTTCATTTTTCCAGTCAGACAACAAACAAAGATACTGCAAATGTTAATGCAGTATTAAGATGTCGGCGTGGTGTTCCCTCAACTAAAATGTGGATTAATCCACCTCTGAAAAGTCAAAGTGCTTTTACACCCTTAGCGGGCGTTCAGACAGGAGCAGGCAAACCGGACGCCACCAATTCATTTCAGCAGGCGTCATCGTAACCCTGACGGCAGAAGGTGCTAACTGCTCATCAGGAGCAGAGATGCGGAGCTTCTAATCCAAAGCACTCATGATAATGCTAAGCTCACCTACACACACACACACACTCACACGATGACAGCACAGCCACCACGTGAAATTCGGGGCCCTTGCTCAAGGGCCGGACGCAGCCTTTAGATTACTAGACGACCTGCAGACTCACCTGAGCCGCAGCTGGGTTGTAAATTATTGAGATTTTTTTTCTTTTTTAATCAAAGTTTGTGACCCTTTTTTTTAAAGATTTAGGTCTTCAGTAAGTACCAATGTGCTTGGAGCTCTGAGCCACAGACAGAGAATTATTAGAGTATCGGCCGTTTCATCTTTTCAATCTAGATCACGCAAGTTTTATTTTTAGAGCCCACAAAGTGTACAAGACTTTAAACAACACATGCAAAGAGGGAGCTCAGGTATCTCGGTGAGTCAGCGGTTTGGTGCGACTGCAGACGTTGTACCGGACCGTTGTGGGGTGCAAAGCCAGAAGGTGAAGCTCTCGATTTTCCAGTCCGTCTACGTTCCAACCCTCACGTATGGTCATGAGCTTTGGGTAGTGACCAAAAGAATGAGATCGCAGCTGAAATGAACCTCCTCCACCGGTTGGCCGGGCTCTAGGGTCAGAAGCTCAGACATCTGGGGGAGGCTCGGAGAAGAGCCGCTGCTCCTTCGCGTTGAAAGGAGACAGCTGAGGTGGTTCAGGCATCTGATTAGGATCCTCCCTTTGGAGCACGTCCAACTGGGAGGAGACCCCGGGACAGACCCAGAACCTGCTGGAGGGACTACATCGCCCATCTAACCTGGGAACGCCTCGGGATCCTCCAGGAGGAGCTGGAATGTGTTGCTGGGGAGAAGAATGTCTGGAGCTACCTGATAAACCTGCTGCCACCATGACCCGACCTCAGATGGATGGATGCATGCCAAAAATACTATTGTAATATCACACAAATGTAATCAGAGTATCTCGGTCACTGTTACGGAAAGTTCCAGGTTTATGGTGACGGGTTGAGGAAGAACTGGATGGAGAGCCCAGAGGACGGATGTGGCAGCTGGTGAGGCCTCATTATGCTAACCTGTCTAACCTGACAACTGCATTAACATGCTGTTTGTCACTATTTGTCGGATGTTCCCCTCGTCATCAGCTCCCGTCGTGCTCATCCTGACCACAGCAGAGAGCAGAGAGAGCGGCTTCCTCCCTGAATCAGTAACAAAGTCTGCATCTTGGGTTTCACAGGCAGACCGCCGTCCCACTGTATCTGTCTCACTCCTGCCAAGTATCTCAGCTGCTACTTCAGTCCCAGCTGCAATATTTGCTGCAGTGTGTCAACCCTCAAGTGGCTGTTAGGCTGAGTGGTAAGTCAGCCTGCAACTCATCACTGATAAAAGTGACAGGAGGCAACAAAGTGTGCCTCGGCTGACACAGATCCATGCATCTGCTGCTCTACTGATGAGCGGTGCTGATTGTGTAAAACAGAAAGATCCAGTGGAAAACGCAGCAGATCGAGTCTAACATTTCGCTTGTTGCAGAAAAGTGCTGATGTTTGTGACCTCTGACAGAAGTCTCCGATTTCTCCTTCATGTTTAACATGGAGAGCAATGCCAGGCGTGCATGTAACAACACAGACTTACAGGCGTTGCATAACTTCTAGATAATGAAGGATGAAACACAGAACATGAGGAAATAATCAGAGCTTCACTGTGTGAAATATTTCATCCTGAAGCAGCTCAACTCCGTGACAGACTCCAGTAGCTTTACAAAGATCTGTTTGTCCACATGCTGCGACACCGGGTCAGGCTGTGTTCTTCCAACATCCCTTCAGTCACTCGTGCATACGGTGATGGATAATGGTTGGTTCATCTTTAGGAAATGACAACTCCAAACCCTCAGAGAGGAAGGCGGTCAGAGCGTTTAAGTGGTGTGGACATCACGAGTCAAACCACAGCTCCTGAGCAGGATCCTACAGACTGACCACTCTAAAGTCCTGTGATGCACCGTAACACACGATGAGCAGGGTGACCACAGCGGGGCTTCGAATGGACGGAGGACTGGTGCTTAGTGACCAAACGTCCAAGATTATTTTGTGATAAACTCGATTATGTTGAACAGATAAACATGAAACATGCACAGTGCAAACTTACTGCAGCAGAACTCAAACACTTTCTGTGTTATTCGTTTGAATGTTTGCGTCATCACAAATGTCAGACGTCTTCATACACAGCACGCAGTGTTTCCCACAGGATCCTACAGCCTGCAGTTAGATCTGAGTGTTGGCTAACAAGAACACCAACAAGAACAAGAAATGTTAGTGCAGCCAAAATAAATTAGATTCACTGTAAACGCTGCAAAGGAGCTCCTCAAAGGAGTAAACCAGATTTATGTTTATATCTGTGAGCAAAGTGGAACTGGAGTCAGACCACTTATCGTATGTGAACACACACCTGACCAGCCAAACAAGTTCAGCTGAGTTCTGTGACCGAGACGTGAATCTATGACAGCAGAGTCTGTTCGAATGCAATAAAACCTGGTCTGAAAGGTCACTTTGATCAGTCTGCAGAACACATAAAATTCAATGCATCTCTGGTGTGTGTGTGTGTTGTTTATACTAGTATATAGGAGTGTTATGGCAGAGTGGAGCTTTCCTTCTGCAAAGACTGACAAGTTCTATCCAGAAGTTACTCACTCTTCTCAGTGAGTGAGTTCTCAGTCATGTACAGTCAGATTTCACACATGAAGTCTCTCCTGTTGTGGCTTACAGTGTTCTGTGTGTTGCCGTGTTCGTTTTGTAACAGGTTTTCACCCTTAGTGCACAGAAACCCTCTACAAGACGAACGTGACAGAAAATATCAGCTGTCTGACAGATCGGCTGCGCTTCGTCTTCGACTTACCGAGAAGCGCCTCAAACAGGTTGCTTTGGAAAATCCCCATCACTCTCTGAATGGCAGTTTTGAGCTGCTGCTCCTCCGGTTTCCTCAGTTTAGTGCAGTACTCCTCCAAAAGCCCCAGAGCCCGAGCTGTGTCTGCAGAGGAGGGGCAGATAGGAGAGGCTGTGACCGTCATAATACGTATATTTGTTGTTTATTGACGTGACAATACTGTGTATGATGATGAAGATTTTAAGCCACACCAGAGTTGTGAAATTTAGGTATCGCAGAGGGTGATATATGGCCAAAAGTATGTGGACATCCTAGCATCTCAGCCATATGTGATTGATTTTGGACCCTGCCAACTGAGCATTAGCGTTATCCGACGCGATAATGTTCATGTTGAAGCAGGAGGTGGACAAACACAGTTGTTAGGGAGTGGTGGGTGTCCACATACTTTTGGCTCATTCACAGGGTAAAAAAACAATACCTGTTCAGTGGACTCACCTTTTTTTCGGATAGGCATGGCTGACTCTGTGTAAACTTCACTCTTGGCTAAGGCTTCCAGTTCAGTCTTCAGTGCATGGTCAAAAAGTTCTTTCTCGGTGGGACGACGGCAAACGGCAACAAACTCCAAGAGCTCAGCGGAAAAAGGAGTCTCAAAGTGGAGTCCGGGGACCACCAGGGGGGACGGCCCCTGAGGAGGTCTGAGCCCGGCAAAACGAGGGAAAGATTAAATCCACCGGCACAATTAAATGATGTGATCACAAGTGTCTGTGTCCCAGATGACAGGAGTGAAAGTAATCTGCAAGGAGCTCAGATAAGGTGCCTTGTCTCTACTGACAGTGTGTGTGTGTGTGTGTGTGTGTGTGTGTGCAGTAATTCAGGATGGTTTTAACACATTCTGCACGTGAGATTGTGTGTCACTTCAAAACAGACGTGCCCTGTCATGATTCACAACCAGACACCGACGTGTTGGACACCAATTAAACCGCCTTCAGGTGCTTCAGGTGCGGATGGAGAGGAGCTGCTTCAGCGCTTCCCGGTGAGCTGAGGTGAGCTGAGGTGAGGAGGAGCCGGCCGGCCTTGGGGTTCACATCCTGGGCTCGGTCCACAGCAGTCCTGGGTCGGTCCTCTATCAGAGGAGCTGGTCCACATGATGACAGTCCATGCATGAAGATGAAGTTTGATATATTTAAATGTTAAATGTGAGCTAACACTTGCAGAGTTTCTTCTTGTCTGGAGGTTTTTTGACTTATGGAGGGACGTGTGCGTGTGTGTGCGTGTGCGTGCGTGTGTGTGTGTGCAGCATGAGGCGGATAACGACAATTCATGACATTTATAGCAACAAAAACAAACGTCTGCTGTTATTAAGAAACACAAACATGCGTGCTGGACATGAAGTCAGCTTGCATTCATGCTAAATCAGCAGCATCCAGCCGGCGGTGCCAGGACGGAATGATGCCTCTTCCCCGGTGCGACGCCTGGCTGTAGGAAAATACCTGCCTGCCTGTGGTGGGGGAGAACGCATGGCTCTCAAATGACTCCATGTATGTTCATGTTTCCCGTCAAACGGTGACTGAGCATCCGCGGGAAATTAGTCCAGGTGAGAAAACCGCGCTGTCCTCGAGCTGCCACATCTCTTCATTCTCTGGGCAGGTGGAGTTCAGCTACAGCAGCAGCAGCAGCAGCAGCGTTAGCCACATGAACTGACAGCATCACCCACAGTTTGAAGTGCCAGCAACAAGCTGGACACAATCACACACCTGACTTCCGTTTATACCTTTCAAAATAAAAAGAAGCTCCTAAAAGAGAGTTGCAGCTCCAGCCAAGTGCATAAAGATGTTTAAATGTTTTAATGTTTAAATTTTATATATTTAATGAATCCAATGTACAATGCAGAGACAGACTGTGAGTTATGTAAGTTACCTTAATATATAAAATATATACAAGGATAAAGAGCTAAAAAAGTACAGCAAATATAAAAAGATGTAAACAGCACACAGTAATTGACTGTACATGGTGCAATTAAGAAACAGCAGCTGGTGTGTCAGCAAGAAGGTTACAGGTTTGAACCCCTTTCTGTGTGAGGCTCTTAACAGGTTCACTGGTGACTCTGAATTAGATGTAAATGTGAGTGTGAGTGTTTGTTTGTGTCTGTGTGCCCTGTGATGAACTGGTGAGGTCCAGGATGTACCTGAAAATGGATGGATGGTTTAGAAGGGGGGTGACATGCAGCAAAGGGCCACAGGTCAGAGTCAAACCCTGGGCAAAGCCTTTGTACACGGCGTGCCTGCTCGACCGGGGCGCCCCTAAATTATTAATATTTATTGTCACAGCTTTGTTTGTCGTTTTACTTCTAACTGAAAGCCTGAGAGAGATTTTAATGTGAGAAAATAATAGTTATGTTCCAGGATTACATAACAAATCTGCCAGGAAATTATGTCTCCTTGCTTTTATTTTGAAGGCCACCTCACCTGACTTCCGGACCGAATGACGTGAGCTTGACGTAGCTGTTTAACTTACCTTAGCAACGCAGAGGCCGGTCGCTGGTTAGCTGGTTCCCGTTTTGATTGACAGCACGCGACAGCCAATCGTATTTTGGAATTTCTTGTCGCATCAGGGCGGATCAGCCAATGAGAACGCTTCAGACCTGCGCGAAGGTGAGAGTTGAAATACTGCTGCATTAAATGTACTGTAGGAAATGTGAGAATTGTAGTTTATTCTGACAACTGACATTATTTTTTTATTTATTTATTTTATGTTCATATTTAATCGTATTTATTGAATTTTCATTGTACAGTTTATGATTGTGCCCTCCTGACTGTCCATAGTTGTGTATTAATTTAACTTTGGTCTGCACACACATCTGTTGTGTCTAAGGTCAGAGGCTGCTGTGTGCTGTATGAACTGTAAAAGGAAGCCTCGAGGGAAATTTGTGATTTTGGACTGTGTAAATAAATTTGACTTGACTTGACAATGAGTTGCAGTAGTGCCTCAGTGGGAACGTTTCCTCTCAACAGTTGCTGTCATTTGTTGCCCAACAGCAGACTCTGGTGGCCACCAAAGAAAATCTAATATGGTGAAACTAGTTTGGAATAAATGATAAAAATACATCATGACATGCAGAGCTAGCTTTGGATTTCACATTCATTGACCCTCCTGGTCCCTCGCAGACTCTCCTTTGTGTCTTTCCTCAAATAAAACCATTATACTCACATGAAGTCACATTAATTCCTGTTTATTGAAGATAAAATTGCACAATCACAGAAAAACAGGACTATATACAGATCATTAGTGTTCAGATCGAAACAGTTTGTATGTTTTAGAACTTAGATTTTATCCTCAAATACAAATTAAACACACGTTTGGACTACACGCACTAAAGTACCTTGTGTATTATACACATTTCTCATTAAGCGTATAGCTTGTACATCCATCCCAGTGTACATACATGTAGTTTCCACACACTCGATGCTGTGATCTCACTTTGACGTGCTTTTTGCCATCACAAACATTCTCAGAGGCAAAACGTCCTCCACCCATTCGCCACCAGACTGCAGCATCCTCTGCCACAAATTTGCTTCATCTGCCGTCGAATCCATCCACACCACCTCCGCCCCGTAACTCTTCCCTGCGCGCAAAGACACAAAGAAATGATCGAACAGTTTCTACCAACACACAGAGAATATTAGCCCTCCTAAGAACCACCACCACGATGACAGACAACCCTAATTAGCTCCAGACAGATTAAGATTAATAAGATTACTGTTGTTGATTTGTGAATGGAACCAGTTCAAGAACCAGAGCGGAGGAAAGAGGTGCTGCTGATCCACATTTTTCTCATTTGGAGCCACGACCGCAGGTTTTGAACCATTCGTTTAACCTCCACGCACTATCTCGCCCTCACTTTTTATCTTTGACTAATCACGGATGTATGCACACACAAAATACTGCAGAAAATGCAAAAATTACCTGAAATTTAGTATTTAAATTAACTAATTTCAGAGATTCCTCTACAGTGAGGTTGCATACCACCAGTGGTACAAACACTACAGTGTCCTATGTCATCTCCAGAGGGCACAAACTGTGTAATTGTAATAGTAATAATCAGGTTTGTTCGTTATCTAAGCTCAAATCACATATTGTGCCCACAATTTTCGACCTCAGAGGGTCATTTGTCCTCCACGTGCTCCCCACAGAGTTTTGTTCCGTCCCTGCTGTTTCCTCTCTACACCGACGATTGTATGAGTCAGCACAAGGACATTCTTAAATTCACAGTCAGTCTGCTTCATGGAGATGAATCATCACACAGGCCTCGTACAATGCGGTGTGTTGAGTCTAAAACTTCCATTTTCTCGCAGATTATCGGACAGATCCAAATCCAGATCACACTCTAACAAAATGAGGTCAAAGCTGTGTATGAAAAGCATCCAGACTGCAGGTGTGACCCTGCTGACGTGGAGCAGAGTCTCACCTGTCCCCAGCCCGAGCCTCAGACCACCGATGTAGTGATTGTTCAGTCGGTCGTGATCCCACACTGTGATCTCGGCGCAGGCCTCTTTCAGGTCCTCTGTTCGGAAGCCGTCATACACCATGGTGTGGTTGAACATCGGGTTGGCCGTCCTCTTCACCACCCGCGTCTTCTGGCGGCTTTTGCGGCTTGTGTCGGGGAGCACGGTGCTGCACAAACATTCTTTAATTATTGATTGAATTTTGAATGCTCCATAGTGAGTCAGTGACAGTTTGGAGGACATCCTACCATTTCACAAATGGGTCGATGATGACTCCTCTGACTGGAGGAAGATTCTTGCAGTCTTTCACCCAAATCTGCACCTCGCCGGTCTCCATCCTCGACGTTCTCTTACCTGTGGATGCAGTCAGACCTCAATATGTAGTGACAAAACCAAAACTCTAGCAACAAATTGATCAAAACTTGAGGCGTCGTCAGCTCACTGTGGGACGTCTGCGGCAGGAATCTCAGGGCGACTTTCATCTGTCCTCTGCTGTCCATCAGATGTGAAGGAGACGGCGCTGAAGTTTGTGCTGAGACCTGAAGATTGAGCCGAGGTGAGTACATTCACTGAGTTTCCTATGGATTGTTTTCTTTCCAGAAGTCTCAAAGAACCTATCTACATCTAGTCTTAATGAATAATAGAAGAACATGTGATACACAAGCTGAATGTTCTGGAAAAGTAAAGAAAATCTGATCATTTATTGCTGTTTCTGAGATAAATATTCATGATTACGATGACAGCTACTATCTGCTAACAAATACTCCCTCACTGAGTTGGAGCCTTACCCTGGCTTTTAGTGTATATTCATTTATCTGTGTGTTACTGAAGTCCCAGTCTGATAAATCCAGATCCACCTCGCCGAGGAAACTGTTCCGCCCAAAAGTGTCATTGTGCCACACCGAGATGTTCAGATCCTGAGTTTTCAACACCTCCATTAAGATTTTAAACTGTGGAAGGAGAAGAAGGCAACAGAGACGACTGTAAAATATTGAATACATGTGATGAGAAATCTATACAAGACTTAAATTAGAAGTCTTACCCTGAGGATTTCATTAAAGTTCGGGTTTAAAGTCTTCTTTTTGACTGTGGTCTTTCTCTTTCCCAACTTTGTTTTGTCGGGAAGAAGGTAACACTTCACATAGCTGTGAAAAGATTTACATTCCTGTTATACACTAGACCTCAGTAAACTGAATGATGTGACGTCTGTTCTAACTTTAACATTCTGATCACGACTCTTACGGGTCAGAGCGGTTCTTCTTGGTGTCAGCCACGGCCAGATCCCTGCAGTGCACTACAAAGATGTGCAACTCTCCGAGCTTCTGGGTGTAGTTCACCGCAAACTGGATGCTTCCCTGGACTTCAATGTCACCAAAGTAAATGTTGCTGATGCTGCCGCTGATCTGCTCAATCACAAATAACAAAGAAGAGAGAGAAAACACACACCACCCTCTCTGGTTTTAACTGACTTGCTCTCATGTATTTAAACCTGTGCACAAAAGATGCATCAAAAGACATACAGACGACATGGAGGCCATTCCCGAAGAAAGACTGATGTTAGACATGGAGCTGCCCGTGTTTCTTCTGCCACCCAGGCTGTTCTCAAAAGTGCTGTCACTGTCGGTCTGATGTAAACACAAAAGCACAGAAGAGCACACCAATCATTTATTGATTATGTGAGAAATAAAGTTGATAGCTGTATCAGTAACTGTCGAGCCGACGCTGAATATTTGATATCCTATGTATAAGAGTAAGTTACCTCGTCGTGCTGAAGAGCAGGCACTGACACGCTGGCTTTCATCTGCGCTGAGTTGGACAAAGTACCGGGTGACGGAGGAAGTGAAGAAACTGAAAGAAAGACATGAAGCTGAATCTCTACCAGAGTGTTTCTTATTTCAAAAGAGTTGAAAAGATTAAATATATTTACCGTCATCCAGACTTTGATTCATTTGATTGCTTGAGTTGTTTTGGGTCCTCTCTACATCTTAAGAAGAAAAGGAGCCATTAGACACTGACATAGTTTGACAAAGCTTGTTTGTAATATCTGAAGAAGAGTTCTGTTACTTGTTTCTGAGATGAGGTTTTCCACACTTTTGGATGAAGACATGCTCCTTAAAGATAATCGTTTCAGAGCTGACGCGACGGGATTAGAAGTTTCATCGTAACCTGCCACGAATGAAACAAAATCAGCTCTGGAAAAGAGACAGCAAACTCACCAGATAATACTTGTGTTTCTATGAAGAGAAGTAATAGAAATAGACGTTTATTGCAAGGCAAGTGTAATGATTAGTAAATAAGCTTGCAGTGTTATAGGAAAAGTTTGGAACATTATTCTGATGAATTAACAGGAATATTGTTGTTAGTAACTCCAGTCCTTATCGTAGAGAAATGCTTCCTTGAACAAACCACGGATCTATTGCATCAACAGCTCTTTAATCACAAAAAGTTGGTCACTGTACAAACAGGAATTTGTCTCTCACTCAAATCAGACATTAACGTTAACCTGATGTGATTTGTTTAAAAGAAAACATCACTATGGATTCATTTTTTCAATCTTAATCTTGAAGAAATATTAATGGAGAGAGAATTCAAAAGCTCACTGCCTGAACTTGCCCGAGGCAGAGACCGGGTCATTTTGTCGTGGCTGGAGTTTCCATCTTTCCGAGAACTGATTCTGGGAGGATTCCCCTCGGCGGGATTATCACTGTGGTTCCCCACATAGTCTCTGAGGGCATTTTGTGGTCTGTGCACTACAGCACTCTCTGCAGCAGCTGCAGCTTTGTCTTGGTGAAAAGGAGGAACATGGGCTTTCTCCTGTGGCCCGAGGTAGTGCTCATAATCCTGAGGGATGAAAGATCTCGCAAGGGGTGTGCTCGTCCCCAACTTGTTCCCTGAAGCTTTTATGGATTGAGGTGAAGTCAAGCTTGAACTATTCGCATTACCAAAATAAGCCCCTCTGTCCTCTGCATGGACAGGGAGAGGTTTAATGTCCTGTCTCTCTTCATAAGAGGGAGTCTTCCTCGGTCTTGGCACTGGTGTCACCTTCCCTTGATGCTCTTCAGCGACCTTAGTTTGGGGGTCGATGTTTATCGGAAAGGTTTTCAAGGGAGAGCCTTCCAGTCTGGATTTTGTAGGACTGGAGGATTCTCGAGGTAGGACTCTTGGGTGGCAGGTCTTAGATGGACTCCTCCTGACCACGTCTTCCTGGTCTTTTGATCTTGTTGGAGATTTACTAGGACTCAGGGGCCTTTCTTGAGACTCTGCATCAGCCGCATGTGACCTTTCTGGACTGATAAAACCCTTGTCTGTCACTTTTAATGATTTCAAGACAACACTGGACTTGGGTTGTACCTCACCCTCAGACTTCTCTCCACTATCGAAGGATGTCCTCAGATCTGGCTGAGGGGAAACACCTTTGTCACTGAGTACTGGAATCCTTGAGGCTTCCTTGGCTCTTGCAGCGATTACCTTGGGTTCCTTTTTCCAGAAATGCTTGAGCTCACCGATCTTGGCTGGCTTGTCCTCATCAAGACTTGAAGTGGACTGTCTGGGAAGGGGAACTGGAATCTCCCTCTCTTGTTTTGGAGTGTCGAAGGCTACAGAGGAAGGCACAGGAGTGATGAAGTCTTCCATGGGTTCATAAATCTGTGACTCTGTTACTGAACCCGTTAAAGAGCCATCCGTCTCTTCATCGATGACGACTGGATTTGCTCTATATGTGCCATCTTCTTTAGATGAATCTACAAAGAGGCAACTATTTCCTTGGGACGTGCCATCAGTATCCTTAACTGACATTTCATCTTGTGGTGAGACCTTGTTGTTATTACTCTCCACGTTAGAGTTAGTCTGAGGGCAATCTGAATCTGGTGTTCTGTTGGAGATGTCTTTGTGCCTTGTCTCTTCGCTGGTAAATATTTTGGGACCACGGTTTTCCCTCCTCCAGAGATCTTTCAAACTGGGTAGTCTCCCTGTAACAGCTCTGTCTTCTGTTGCCTCTAGTTGTGTGTCTGCTTCTCCTTCTACCGGGGTCACAGTTTCTTTAAACGGAGTGTTCTGCAATGCTGTGATTTGAAGCGTTCTAACCTCCGTCGTCTCAGAGGGTTTAGCTTCTTGTTTGACGCTTGCAGGTTTGTCCTGGGTTGTATCTGCAGCAACTTGGGAGTCATCCTGGGTGTTGCCCGGTTCTTCCTGTGTAGATATCTTCACATCTTCTTTTTGAGCAGGTTTATGTTTCTCTCTCTTAAAAAGTCCAAGCAGTCTTTGTCTAGCCTTCGGTGAAACAGCATGAGACGAACCTTTTGAGCTGCTGTTAGTTGACGGCTTGGTATCTGAGGTGGCCTCAGTGTCAGGTTCAGGCAGTGTTTGGTGATGAATGATGTGTCCGGCTGGCCAGTTAATGGCCTGAGAGTGACAGTCGTCTTCAGGCTCTGTCTCCAGGTGAACGGGCTTACCTGACTCCTGAACGGAAGATATTCGTCCACACACTGTTGGGCTTTGGAACTTCGACTGAGAGTGCTCGGAGACATCTGCAAAGACAGTAACCACCAACTGGATCACTCATGTGCATTATGTCTGCTCTGCACCGTATAATTAAAGTCACAATTTTTGTGTATCACTGTTAAATGAAGCAGGACAATTCATTTAAAAAGGTCACTATGCATAAGACTTTAAAATTGGCACAATTTGTCTATTACAAGGTGCATAATAATACTCAAATAATCCAGGAGCTCAAATTGTGAACCAAATCAAATTAGCAGATTATCAAGGCTTTACTTTAGCCCCACCGAGATAATTTGGGATTAGCAATGCCACACTTCATTTCACAGAAATGTATTAAACCAATGAAGAAGTCCAACACATGCATAAAACATTAAAGAAAAAAATCTTCTGTGAATCCTGTGACAGACTTCCCATAATTCCCAAGCAAGGTTGTTCTTACCAGAAGCAGTCATACAGAAACATTTTACTCCATGCAAGAACATGCACAAGACGGACGAATGTCCATGAATGTGTACATATGAAGGTCGTTGTTAGTTTGATTAATTGATTGGTTGTTAGTTGACTCATTGGCTTTTAGTAAATCTCTTACCACCAGTGACCTGGTGTTGGCCAGCTTCTTGCTCTTGGAGGATTTGTTCACCTTCCTGAGAATCCACTTTACTCTGACGGAGTAAAGGCCTACTTGTGCCAACAGTGGTACTGACAGTATTCTCAAGCTCCCTATTATTCTGCACTTCAGAGGGAGCGATGGAGTCTATGTCCAGCAAACTGTGCTCTCCGAGCTCCTTCCCATCCTGCCACTCCCCGCCGCTCTGACCGACCATGGAGCTGAACCTCACCTGCTTCCAGGTCTCAGTGGGAGAATTCAGACTAACTGGACTCTGAGGGTCCAGGCGAGAGAACGAGGAGTCTAATGGGCTAGAAGTGAACAAGTGCTTGAGGATGCCATGTGGAGTAGCAGGAGAGTTAGTCTCCCTATCTCCTGGCCTGTCTACCTCCTGAGAACTGTTGCTGACTGAGCTGTTTATGGGAACTGGCATGGAAACGTATGCATTCTGGGTGACTGGACTAGGTTTGGGGTCCTGTTTAAGGGCGCTAGCAAAAAAAATGGAGCTGCCAGATGATGGAAAAGGCTCTGAAAGAAACAAAAACAAATGAAACCAACAACACATCAGCTGTGTGTTTTTCTCATGACTCTGGGGGTGAGTTTCAAGTCTTACATTATCGTTCAGAGTTCTGTCTTTTGTAGACAGTCTAGTTTAGTTTAATTGAGGCCATGTTTGTCTGTCACACGGGTCATTTAACTACAGAACAAGTTGAGTTTCTTTGAGTATATTTTACTTATAATGCTCTTCTACTTAAAGTCTAGCAGGGACTACAGTCGCCTATAGTTTTCTTGCCGGGTTTGGCAGAGTCAGATCAGTTAGCTACACAGCTAATGGCACTTAGCGGCCACTTAGCAATCTAATCTAATGGCAGATTTGGTTAGCATACGTAAAGCTAATTGTTATGTTGTGCAGCAGTGATTGAGAAGCAAAATCTGGCCCAATTTTTTAGAATAATCAATGTAATTATTATGATTACGTTTTCATGATTTTTATACTGCAAGGGTTGGTTGGGTACAACACCCACGGTGGTTAATGTGCATGCATAACACGCTTTCTGTATTGCACAGGTATTGAGTAATCGATCCGTTTGTGCCTTGTCTCAACTGTCACTATTTGTGTTGGCTGTTCCTTCTAATCGTCTAATTTCTCATACAAAAACATTGTTTTCATAGTTGCTGTAAAATATTTCCAACAGGCACAAGTCATGCAGTACAGATTAAGGCTTTGGAATGTATTTCTGCTTAATCCTCTGGCTAGTCTGGCAGCCTCGTGTATTTGGACTTCTATCCACTTTGACAACCCCTGGGAAAAATCTGTGGTCACAGCTCGCTGGCTCATTTCACAGTGACTGGAGAGAAAAAAATGCACTTAGAAATACTGCCAGAAATGCAAAGACCTCCGCTGTGGAACTTTGGGATCAAATTATAAACACCACCTTCAGTCCCACTGTGTTAAAAACTGTCATGACAAGCGGGGACATGCTTTCCAATGCCATGCAACCACTATTCATGCCCAACATGCTTGAAGCATTAAGGAACCCAACACCTGCATGGCAAACCGATAGAACGAGACTTACTTTGGTTTGTCATGTAATTGCTTTCACGATTTGCCCATCAAACAGTCCACTCAGTTAAAAACATAACACACGATATATCATCAGATCACGAGACGTAAAGTAACAATTTAATATTTAAAGTAGCACAAACTGTGTTTATGATGAGACTCACCCTCAGTCGGTGTCTCGGTTTGATCCAACTCTTTTTCCTCAAACGTGTCACTTGCAATGATCTCAGTGTTGAATGGATTTTTTCTTTGCTGGAACAAAATAACATGACCACATAGAACACCTGCAACACTCTTTAAATAATTTACTTTCTCCACACAGGTTCCTACCCTTGTGGGCGACTGTACGTCCGGTTTAGACATATCCAGCGGTGTTTCGTAAACGTTCTGGTTTTGATACCTGTGAGAAAAACAAGATTACAACATGTTGACAGTTCCTCAAGACAAGACATGATGTGCAGCTTCAAACTTTGTCTGGCCTTGTGCACTTGGCTCTTTTCTATACAACAGACCTGCTTTGATCGATGGCCAGTGAAATCAGAATCTCTTTACCTAAACAATGCCTGTTCTGTGCAAACTGCAACGCTTCTCACAAATAATTCCACTTACATATTTTTGTATATTTTTTGGGGTAGAATGTGTGAATGAATGATATTTAAAGTGCGATCACTCCTCAGGCAGTGGAAAACATAAACATGTGAGACTTGACCTTATAAGAGGATTACTGAGAACTATGGAGCCGGTTACTAAGTATCCACTTACTGCGTGTACAGTTCTGCTTACTAGCAAATTACACCAAATAATCTACTCTACTCGTGAAGCATGTGACGGCGTCCAAAACAGATAAATCTTTGTTTATGTAATGGGAAGTTACTATTTTCTGAGTGTGTACAGGCGTGAAATGTGTACTTTGGAGGGAACCTACAGTTGCAGCTGGTAAAGGTGGGTTTATTATTTTACTACATGTACTGCTGGCAGCTTGTGAATCTTTTTACCTGCGATAATGCATCACAATGTATCTAAAAGTTATCAAATACATTGGTGACCACTTCCCGCTTTGGCTCTCTTTACTCACGTTTCATTGCTGCGCGGCTCCTGAAGGACTCCACAGAGAACAGGTGGGACGAACACTTCTTCATTCTCACTGCTGACAAAACTGGGCCTCTCAGGCAGAATCTGGGAGCGCTCCACTGCAGAACACAACACACACAGCTATACTGTGAAGAAAGCCATTCACTGGAACGTATCCTGATGGGTTTCATTACACACACACTAACCCAACAGTTACTGTAGAGATGAATGTAAAAACAGCTCGGATGTAATTACATGTTGTAAGGTGTGCTGCACGGCAGCGTGGTTCAACATGAGGGAGAGAAAACAGTGGCAGGGAGGCGTGAAACAAACATTAAACATGGAGGGAAAACTCTGCACAGCTCAGTTAAGATGCATGACAACAAAACCAAACAGCTCAGACTGAAGTGACGAACTGTCCTGAAGTCTGACGAGTCCACATTTGAAATTCTGTTTGGAAATCATGGACGCAGTGTCCTATCCGGCTTGTTATCAGCGCAGTGCTAAACAATATATACACAAACATTTGTGAAGGACAGGTTTTGGAGTAGTCGACATCTTTTTCAGGGACGACCTGGCTTATTTCATCAAGATGATGCCAAACCACGCTCTGCATGTATAGGTGAGACTGTCACCTATCAAAAATGTTTGTTGCATTATGAAATGTGAAATACTTCATGTCATCTCCACCCTGAGCAAAATAAACTTCAGAGGCACACAAACACTCGACGAGAAGCACCTCAAACTGCTTTTTGCATGGTTGAAATTGGTGTTTACTTCCTTCTGTTACTATAATAATCTATGACGCACCAATACAAATATGGCATAAATATATATTTTCATGCAGTGCATGCAGACCGCTGCAGAGCCTGCGTTCATTCATGTGGAATGACTGTGACCCCGTTCATCCCTCGCTCTGACCTTTTCGTCTACACTTCCCTTTGTTGGTCTTGAGGATTATCACAGCCACATGAAACATACTGACTTACAAAAAAGAGAGAGAGATTTAAATGTTTGAGGTCAAGATAACGGGCTGTTTTGGAGACACATGACGCAAGAACAAAAGCTAGATGTAACAGGACAAGTAGCACCGGCAGTGAGTCGCAGAATTGGACTGGGAAGTTCCTGCAGTGTTATCATACTCTACTAGGATACTCCAGAGTCCAAGTACTCTTTAGAGACGCAACAACTCCCACCATGAGCAGCAACAGTGGCAACTTCTGTCAACCTTCCAGACTTTGTTAGATCTTACGGCCAACCTTCAACCCTCTAATTATCTCCTCCACACTGAGGACTTGTGGGTGACGTCACAGAGACAACGTCCATGTTTTATACAGTCTATGCTGATGAGCCTGTCAGTGTTTCGAGTTTGTGAGTTTGGTCTCGATGAAACAGACTCACGTATAGTCAGAGGTTTGTGTGCTTGTTTCATGGACGCCCTGATGATGTCGGAGCCGTGGATGCGGTCCTGATGGCGAAGCTGCTTGGTCTCGTAGAACCATTCTCCGGTCATGTACCTCAGCTGGTCCCTGTCACTGACGGTCCTCTGGAGGTTCCTGAGTGCAGAGACGTTAGGTGGGACACGTATGAACATTTGTCAGTTGCAGTATATGTAAATGAAGAGTCATAAAAGTGGACTTGGAGATGAGTTAGTGCTGGTGACACTCACTGGATCCGCTGCTCTTCGGCCTTTTTCAGCTCAGCGTCTCTTTTCAGCACAGCCCGGATGGTCTCCTGCTCCTCCTCTGACAGGAAGCTAAGGTCGATCATGGCGACTGTCTTCAGCTTTCCACTGCTTGCTTCTAGTGACTGAACATGACCACTGATTCACGCCTTGTTCTGAGTTAAGTTAGTGTTTCATTGTGCTTTATCCATCCTGATGTTTCCACTCTTCTGGGTGTTTTCCTTCAGCTGGGCTCGTTTTACACAGTCATGTTCGATTCTTTGTAAACCTGAAAGAAAACAGCAAAACTTAAGGGGAAATTCCCCGACAGACATGCAGTAGTTTATAGAGGACTTATTTTATGACTCATTTCCTCGTCTCTGACAGACTTCCTCGAGATAAACAGAAAATTTAACAGACCACATTCTTCTGGTTTGCAGATATAAAACTTGCAACTCATGCAGCAGACCAAGAAACATCATCTCATGCAGCCTGACACATTAAAACCTGTCCAAGGCGTCATCAGTAAAATCATGTGTAGGCACATCCTGTGTCTTGGTAAACCATGCACAGCTCACACACACTGTTCACACTCATAGACACACTCCTTCCGTCATCTGACTGTCCACATACCGCAAACACACACTATCTACCGGGAGATCAGAGTGTATGACGAAGATGACACACCTCTATCTGATAGAGGACGAGTAATTATAGTGAAACAAGGATGTACGTATGAGGTTCTTGATCTCATTAGAGCCGCTGCTCTTCCTTTAAGACAAGACAAAGATCTTTCTGAGGAATGCCTACATGTTCTGACAATGCCCATATTCACTCACATCCAAGAGCATTGTGGGAATTTGTTGTGACTTTTATTTGATTGGAAAGAAGTGATATGAATGAACACTGAGCTGCAAGAATCTCTGAATAACACGACATTTCCTGCGTGAGGAGAACTTTTATTTTTTTCTTTACAAAGAAGAATGTTGCACGTCCGGCTCTTCTAAAAGGACAAGTCTACCTGAAGGACACAGGACTTATTTCCTCATTACTGTCACTCTTCCTTTAGAAAAATGAAGATTAAACAAGCTACATTAGTCCTAGTCTTAGTTTTGCAAATATAAATTCTGTAAAAGTGACACAAATCCTTGCTTGTCGTCATCTGCAAAGCCAAAAATGAAGAATTAAAAAGCAAAGAGCACCAGAGATTTAAAAAACACAACTAATCCAGTTAATCCTCTCCAGTAGCTCTTTACTGTTCAGCTTGTATGAAAATGCATTCACATAATGTAAAGAATAAAAATAAAGAGATGTGACACACAGGCAGACGTCTGGTTAATATTTATCCACTGCAGACGTTCAGAAGTTGTGTCAGGCTAAAGATCTACACCATCTTCCTCTTGGAGGTTTGACTGAGTTTATAATGAGTTCTAACATTACCAGCCGACAGTCGCAGGAATGTAGTTTTGACCTGAAACTTTGCATCACTGCTCATTTGGATCAGAACATAATGGTTTCTCCCTTCGCTCTGACTTTCACTGAACATTCCTCCCAAACTACACCGACGCCCGGCTCTCTCTGAACAGCGTGAGGACAAGCAAACAGAGGAAAGTGTCATTTAGAGAAAAGACGGTGATTTCTAAGAGTGAAGTCAGAAAGCAGCCAGCTCACCTCTCACCTCTCGCTGTGGCTCCTCGGTGAGTTAAAGCTGAAATGCAGCAAGATCCTGAAGCTGCTGCAGGTGGGAGGAGCTGCAGAGAGCAGCTGGGAGGTCCGCCTCACCTCCAACCTGCTTTAATGTGACAGCAGAGCCTGTTACAGAACATTACAGGGCCTCAGTCTCAAGTCCTCCTGCAGCAGGAGCAGCTGGATGATGGTCCAAAGTAAATACACGTGGATCAAACTTTGAAGAGGAATATTTCCCTCAAGGATTCACTGAAGTTTTAAAGTTGAAGCACAGAGAAGAACTTTAAATACAAAAAACAGATTTCAATTGTTGTACTTGAATCTTGGTCTTAAGAGTGAATCTGAGACAGACTGAGACCGGTCTCAAGACCACTTTTTGAAGGTCTTGTCTCAGTCTCGGACAAAGAAGACTCAAGACTAGAGATTTATCAAGATTATTTATCAAGATTTATTTTGCAGATTACCTCATGTTGCTCAGATTTCGTTAGATAACTGGTATAATTTAATTAATAACACAGGAACAGGAAAATTGTCAGTCAGTGTTCAATTGTCCTACGGTTGAGACGGACATTAAAGTATTCATGTCACTGTAACTAATGTAACTTACCGCTGAGAGTAACCAGCAGTGCAATAATTAAAAGAACAATATGTAACTTTGCTCGTAACAGCGACATCTAGTGGTTAAAAACTGATCACACAGGACAAAACATAAACAGGCCATCAGATCTGGAAGGTAAATTTCAAAAGAAGAAACATACTGACTGTAGTTTTGTTGTCAAGAAGCTCGTGTTTCAGCTGAGCATGTTTCTTTAATCTCTGCTGACGGAGGACGGTCGTTTCATGATTTAATACAGTCGATATCTGACATGTTGTTCCTTTAATTAAAAAATACTTTCACACTTTGACTTTTATTTAATGGTGGTTGAGCTGATGTTGGTGCAGCGCTGAGGAGAGGAAAAGAAATGATGGTGAAAGAGAGCAAACATGAGCAGTTAGGGTTAACCCAAACCCGACTGAAGAGAGGTCAGGTCGAGGTTAAACCACGAGCCAACAGCTGCAGCGTTTTTCCAAGAAATCAACCTCAGCATTTTATAAAGCAGGTCACTGAATATGAACTGGCTCAGCTCAGAGATGAACAAACAGCTCAGTCCTTTAGGTGGGAGTTATTACTGCTAATACACCATCAGCTTCTAACGTTGATGACAGGCCACCAAAACCAATTAAATCAATTAAATCAATCAATTAACAAACAGACAGCAGCTGCAGCTGCAGACCACAAGATGGCAGAAGAGCTCCATTCCTGACTGGTGCACTGTCGAGCTTCTCTGACTGATTCTGATCCATTTTCCAGAATTTAACATCACCAACGCATCGATCTGTCCATCAGGAACCTCATGCACGACATAAACTCAACAATATACAACAAAGCTACTCCGATACTGTCTCCGATTTATTCAACAGAGTAAAAACATAATGAGGTGGAATATGTAAGAACATCATGACAAGAATACCAAGTCACAAGTCTTTCAGCTGAAAGGTCAGAGGTCATCACACACACACACACACACACACACACACACACACACACACACACACAAAGTGGTTCCTTACAAAGAGTAGCAGACATCTATCTACTTCCTGTCCTGCATCTGATGCGATCAGAAAACTTCAACTAAAGTTCAGTTCTCTCTCACTCTGACAGCTGAGTCATGAATCATTTAACGCATGAAGGTTATCACAAAAAAAGAAGTTTCACAGATCACAACAAAATACAAAATACAATTCAGTTAAAGGTCAACAGTGTAACGGATCCATTCAGTCAGCACATGAATCAGACAAAGATCTTATGTAGCTTTACAACCTGGAGGAAGCTGGAAGACTGGAAACTGACTCACAAAAGGTTCAGAATATTCAGCTTTCAGATGCTCTCTGACCTTTACAGGTGAACTTAACTTGACCTTCTCTGAACGTTTGACACAATCAGTTCAATGTTTCAGTCCTCACTGCAGAACATGCTGTTCTCTAACGAGGTGATGTACGCAAAGGGACACGACCGCAAACTGACACTGGGTGTCGGCGATCTTCAGGCCCAGCAGACATCAGTGCATCAAACAGGAAGTACTCAGAGAGAAGCTACCACTGAGCGCTGAGTGTCTCAGAGTTTCATCAGCAGGTTGAAATAAGTCGACTTGTGAACAGCACGAGGTGCTGGTCGAGCTGTGATCGATGGTCGAGGGTACATGACAAGTTACTGAGACATTAAAGTGTTATGTTACTGTTGTTTACTGTTTGTTTGAATAAACTGTTTGAAATGAAGAAATTAGCACGCTCATGATATAACAGCCGAGAGTCAAACTTTTTGTGAGCAGTGTATGTTCAAGATATTTTCCTCAAATGTTTATTAACTTAATGTTGTATTAAAGTAATATAATTTCTTTATATCATCTTGCAACTGACAACTGTTTCCTGTGTGCCAGTTAGTTCAGCGCTGACCGACACACCCTGACAGACTTAATCACATCTTCCTTCAGCAGCTGCCACTATCACCACATTCGTTTATTCAGCGTCTAACTGCCGTTTAATGAGAGCCAGAATGGTCGATGTGATGATAGTCTTCATTCTGCCTCCAGGCACAGACTGTGTTCGTTTTTTAACTGATACCAATGCAAAACTTTTACCACCTACAGGCTGGACCAGACTGAGGCTCCATCGTCACATCAGGACGCTAGTGTACTGCTCGGCAGAAGGAGAATATTTCTGTTAACAGGCATGTTATCGCAGTAGCTTTTGGCTGATCTCAAAGATCTAACATCAGTCCGAGGCGGGTTTGAACCAATGACTGACGATGCTCTTCCAGCTCAGTAGTCAAATAAGGTTAACTGTCTGAAGATTCCTGTGAATAGGAAGGCCTCAGTTCAACAGTGAGGCTTTTATTAAACCGCCAATTAATTCTATCATGAAATTCGGGCGTCTCACACAAACACACACTTTGCATCTTTCGACTGCTGCATCCAAAATAAGGGGAAGTGGCAGCACAACAAAGACTCTTCTTATTGCTGGCGGAGAGACTTTGCCAAGCAGGATGTAGCTTTATATCAAGGTCTTTCTGTGTGTGTGTGTGTGTGTGTGTGTGTGTGTTGCACATGGATGAGCTGCTGCACCTGTGGGTTCAGCAGCAGAAGCCTCCATAATGATCGCTGACACCCAAAAGAGCCAAAGACTTTCCACAAATTCAGCTCCAGTGTTTCCTGAAACTCCACAATTTTTTTTTTTTTACTGACAACCAAGTTTCCAAAAAGTTCTTCTGTGTAAAATGTGAAAATAAACTAAATGTGATGATGTGCAAAACTCTCCCAGAGAGGCTGAGTAGACTGAAGTAAACATGTGGAGGATTCACCACTCTGTAAAAGACTCTGCTGGAACATAGAGCAACAATTTAAGTATAATGTCTCTCAATGTAAAATCAACGTAAAATCGCAATAAATCCATTCGTCTACAGTTCATGAAATCATTCAAAGATTTAGAGAATCAGAAGAAATCTCTGTACGCAAGGGACAAGGCCGAAAACCTTCAGGCCCAGGTGATCTTCAGGCCCTGCAGACAGCAGAGCATCAAACACAGACAGGATTCTGTCGTGGACGTCACTGCACGTCTGTGAACACACTTCATCTCTGCATCCACAGATGACGCAATGTCTCGTATGGTATGGAGGTGCATTAGTGGACATGGCATGCACATTTGTGAAGGCACCACTGATACTGAACGATGCATACAAGGTTTATAACAACGTTTGACGTCTTTTTCAGGGAAGGCCTTCATCACGAGATTCATCAAGACAATATCAAAACACATTCTGGACGTATTACAGCACAGCTCTAAGAGTCAGAGTCCGGGTGCTAAACCGGCCAACCAGCAGTCCAGACTTGACCTCTAGTTTGATGCATGGAGACCTTAAATTGTCGGGCATCCCACATCAAGCAACAACGGGCAAACATTCCACTTTCAAGATCACAGCAAAGTCTCCTCAGTTCACAGACGCTTACGGAGCGTTGAAGAGAAGAACCGATGAACAGAGAGCAGAAACAGGAGGGTTTATTAGTTTAGTGCCTCTTTACTTAATCCATGAAAACAGTGGTGTATTCATCAGTCTTCAGTGGATCTGAAGGAGTTTTGTCAAGTCTGAGAAAACGTCACTGTTATCTCAGCTCGGGCTGAAAGCCCGGTATGAACGGGGGTGAAAAGTCTCTTGGTTGAATTATGGGAAATGTAGGATGCAGGGTTTCTGCAGCTGGTGACAAAAAGTCAGGACATATCACAATTCTTTTTATAAAATCTGTCTGTCACAACTTCATCAAAGTGTAATACAACACTCTTGCTTTAATAGACAGCTTGTAAAGGTCACATTATTTTACAGAGAAGTGTGTATAATTACATAAAGTCAAGAAAATGATCGCCATGCAGGAACGACAAACCATGAAGTCTCTAAAAAAAGAGAATATACGACACGTCTTGACGTTTCTTAGCCAATTTTCTTATCATAGCTCAGACTGCGTTTATTTTTGGTCTGAGACAGGCATGACCTCGCCTCCAGGGAGACTTGAAGGAGTTCCCATCAGCCGCCTGCCAGCTTTACTTAACCACCGTGAGACCCCTCGGGATCCGGCCCTGTGTGAATTCACGGGCCCACACTTCATACCGATCTGATTACCAATCTGAACTTTGATGAATAAACACAGAGCCAAAGTGTGGAAGCTTGCACTTTATTGGAAAAAATCAAACAAACAAAAATATAATCTGCAGGGACAATGCAGAAAATATGCTCAGTTAATGAATCAAGGGCCACTTTTATGTTCAGACCATCTTTTCATACCTGCACCCAGCCTTTCCTGTGATTGGCAGGATTAAGTTTTATATACACAAAGCACCGATCAACAGTGCTCTATTCTCCTGCGCACCCACCCGATCCCTCGACACCCACCCCCGACCAGCCTCACATGAACCTACGCACCAGTGCTCGCCTGTGGAAACATGATCTGAGCATGAAAGCGACCCCGCACATTCAAGTTGGAAGAAAAAAAAACAGAAACGGGCAGCCAGCAGCTTTGTTAAATGTAAGAATAAATGGCATGCCAAAAGCGTCATAAGCATAAATGCAGATTTTCCTTTCCAATGCAATGTTGCCTCGATCACAAAATGTAGTGCTTTTATTTTTATTTTTATTTTTTTTGCTGATGTGAAAAATGTTCCCGCGCCAAATTCATAGAAATCGAGCCCACCAAATTTGACGGCGTTGATGAATTATCACGTTCATACGCATGAACCTCGGCGTGACCCACGCCAGCCGCGTCTAACTGCACGAGGCGTCGTCCGAGTACAGAGAATATTTTAGTGCCCCCCTCCCCCCAACAGCAAAACATGTCATCTCTTTAAACTTTATATTAACTTCTTCTTTTTTAAAAAAAAAAAAAAATCATCTCAATCACTCAAAATCCAATTCTACAATCAATCATACCTATGTATATAAACCTGAAGACCGTCCACGAGGAGGGAGGTCGGTGACTAGTTACATTTACGTTTTTTTTTTATGTCATCCTCTCTGCAAGTAATCATAAATAAATACAAACAATACACAAGGAATGTCTACTGCAAACAATACATAAAAAAAGAAAGAAAACAAAAAGGTGTGGTGTGTCAACTCTTTTTCCTAATCTGGGGATTTTCTTTAAGAAGATAAATCATGATTGATAAATCAAAAAGACGTGACTCGCTCAGCCTCGCCTGGAGAAAGAGGAACAAAAAAAGGCCAAAGTCAAACAGTGTGACAACAACCCGACCCCCCCATGAGTACAGACAGGACGCTCTCTTCCCTCCGGGTGTTGTTTCTCTTAGTCCAGGATGCAGTGAAGGGCTGATCCCCGTCCACATGGTTTCTGAATGGCAGCACGCACTCTTCATCTCCTTCTTAAGACTTAGACATGACTAGACGGGCACAATGTCCACTGTTGACGCCTCTCTGAGGTGGCCAGAGCGGCTCCAAGGTCACCAGTGATTTTTATTCAACAAGTCTTATTTGGGCCTTTCGTTCTCGGAGAGAGAGAGAGAGAGAGAGAGAGAGAAAGAGAGAGAGGGAGAGAGAGAGAAAGAGAGAGAGAGAGAGAGAGAGAGAGAGAGAGAGAGGGAGAGAGAGGTGAGTTCATTGGAAGCAAACTGCAGTGTTTGCCGCTTGGATAGTTTGACTTTGTCGTGAATCATCTTCAAAACGGGAAAGACTCCCAGCCCGTCCTCGGGTTACATAAACTGCATCTGCCAAGACACAAAAAAGAAAAAAACAACGTCAACTCTTTTTTTTTTTGGAACACAGAAAATAGTTTTAGAGGCAGAAATGAAACAAACATCCAGAAATCTGATGTGTAAATACGTCAGCTGAAACAAAGAGGATTAAAGCTGCAAACAAACACAGCATCTCTTCTAATCTTTACTTTTGTCTGTGATGACTCACATCATCAGCAGCCATGTTTTACTTCGATGAATCAGACGCCTGCGAGAAACTACGAGCGTAACTCTGAACTTCCCACATCCGACCCCGATTCAACAGGAGACGAGAGAGTGTGTGTGCAGAGCGGGGACGCCCAGATCCATCGAGCCACGATCGATGATGCTCATTGGATTTGTTTAGTAGATCTCGACCTCTTTAACGTGGAGACTGTACAGACAGCAGACTCAAGCTAACCAAACCACACACAGAAGATGAGCTGCTGGAGAGGAAGGTGACGACCTCCTCGTCCCTCCACGCTCTGATGTTATTCTGACTGAGCGATAAATCCAGATTTGCGCAAACTTCAAATGGTGTCCGGGAACACGTTTCTAGTCTCAGACATTAGTCTGGACTGAGTAAACTATGAATGATTTATTCATTAATCATGAGCTGATGTGATCAAAGTCAAATCTGAGAGCTTTGACACAGAGTGACTCGACCAATCAGAGCACAGCTCTGTATAATCTGATAAAACATCTCGGCACGCCTTTTATGACCGTTTGATTTTTATTTAATCTCATAAAGAAATGATCTGACTTCCTCTGAAAACACACTCGGTCTAGCTGGTCACCGAGTGTGTCGAGGTTCGAGTGGGATGTCGACATCTTTACCTGTGCACCTGGATTGGCGCCAAACGGGTTGGCTGGCCTCATCACGGGCTGGGTGTACATCATGGTCGGCTGTGTCATCATCACGGAGCCCATGTGAGGAGGCTGAAGAAGAAAACACAGCATGGATGAGTTCTGTGTGAGTGTGTGTGTGTGTGTGTGTGTGTGTGTGACAGGAAGTGAACTCGTGCTGAACACACAGTCCCAGCTGACTTACCATTGCATATGCCATCATGCCCGTCGGTGTGGTTGCGGGGAAGGCCATGACAGATGGTGCCTGAGGCGACAAAAAAACAAGATGATGCCGTGTACGGAATCAGGACAGCGCTCACATTTAACGCTTTGTTATTACGGCAAACAAAGATTCATTCAAGAAGACGTCACGGAGACTACGTCCAGGTTTTAGACAGTCTGCGGGGTCGTCACGGAGACTACGTCCAGGTTTTAGACAGTCTGTGGGGACGTCACAGAGACTACGTCCAGGTTTTAGACAGTCTGTGATGATGATAATGAATGCAGCTTGAATTGGAGCGTGTCGGAGGAAGATGTTTTTTGGATTGAAGTTGACCCCATCTGCGCTGACTGAGGCCAACGTTTCAGGGCCTCCAGCAGATGTCCTAAATGGATAACCCGGACACGAGTTCCTCTGCTAACCGATGAGCTCCACGAACAGATAACTGCGTATGAATACAGACACAACTCAAAGAAGCTAAGGCACAGCTAAACCCTTCCTACGTGCTTTTTTTCAGCTGCTTAATGTCTCGGGAAGTTAAAGTGTCAAATGTTCTAAAAGGCTGCGTTAAGTAAAGGGAAGTAAAAAGCCGAGGAGTGTGTCGAGTCCTGGGGGCAGAAGTTGGTCGGGGCAGGTGCAGAAGCTCCTCGTGGAAAGAGATTAGAGAGAAGAAAGTACAGACTCTTTCTCTGAGCGCTCCTTGCTTCTCCAACAGCCCCTGCAGTGATAACAAACCCAGATTTGTCTAACACCCAGCCCTCTCGGGAAGGATACGTTTCATTAACTATTCAGTCGTTGGCGAGGGAGCCACAAGTGAGTCAGACGTGACGCCGGTGCCAAAATTGGCGCTTTCATCGCAGACTGTGCTTGTTTCATTGCAGAGACCTCTCCTCCACAGTCACTCCTCGCTGACAGAGTCCGGTTTGTTTCGAGGACGTCTCTGTCTTGGTGGATAATGACACGATGAGACTTGATTTGTGTTGCATCATGTGAGGGATTATCCTTTAATGACTGATGGATGCTGTGAGTAGCAGCATTCTTCAGGTGGCCAACTCTTTCTTTGAGCCTTTGGATCGTCATCTGACGCTTCACCACATCATCAACAGACTTTTTCCAGTCTGACTAATCCAAACCTGGAGTTCCCACACTTTTTAAACATCAAATTCAAGGTCTTTTCAAGGACCTGCCAGGCCCCAAGGACCAAACATAATCTGAGACACAGATGCTGTTACAGATATTATGTTCAAAACATATTTTAAATTGTTTTTTGTATTCATGTCTTTATCTGTACAGGACTGCTCACTGAGGGTTTGACTCATGATCGACGCGCTAAACTTTCCCGTTTCCTCGCTGCGTGTTGCGTTCAGCATTGAGTCCACACGTCGCGTTGATGCTTCATTCCCTGTGCAACGTAGAATAATATTTGTGAAGTGTCTTCATCAAACCAAACACTGAGCCTTTGCAAACTTCATGCCACAGCGGTCACCTGACATCCCTAACCCTCTTCCAGGTGAGCTACCATTTAGGTTTTTGTAGATTTTTGTGCCTTGAATCCACAAACTCTGAAGACTGACTAGTTTTAATAACTGGTATTACATTACATTACTCTAACCCAACACAGCAAGACAAAGCAGAACCTTTATATATCTGTGTTAAAGATAACATGACAGACTGTGACGACACACGGCATGAGGTTAAAGGTCTTACAGGGTTGATGGTGGTTCAATCAGGAGGATTTGGTTTGTTCTGACTGTAAAATCTAATTCTGGTTTTGTTGCTCTGTCTGGCATCTTCTCTTATAATTCAAAATATTGACTTTGAATAAGAACTTAGACCCCGGGGGGAAACATTTCAGTGCAATAAAATCATGCAGTGGGTAATAAATCTGCAGTCATGTGAAACAATAAAGAGAAGCAGGAAATGAGCCACTGGAGCTGTCATTTCATTGGTTGGCAGACACGAGCGTTTGTGGCCATTATGACGCCAGTTAAAGAGTGTAAAGGACGCCAGGGAGCCGAGACAGGCACAATAAATTTACAATTCAGGAAAGACTCAAGGACCAACGAGGAAAGCTGCAGCTCCACAATCACTCAACACCAAACAGAAAACAGAGAACAGCTTTTGGACGAGCTGCTCTGTCCACAAGACGAGTGATTCATTCAGCTCGACGTACAACAGTTGGAGCACTCGACTGACAAACAGCACATATATCTACAAAGCCAAAATGGTTACAGGCCATTGAGTTCCTGTAAGAAAAGGCCTGTTAGCTCAGCAGTCTGGACTTCTCAGAACTTAAAGGACTAAAGAGGAGAGACAGGGCTATGAGATGTGTCTAAAAAAATCCAGTGGAATTTCCCCGTGTGGCATCATTAAAGTTTAATCTTATCTTTACTGGTTGGGGAATAAAACGGGTGCAGACAGGCGACAGGCTCACCATGGTCGCAGGGTTCCAGGTGGTAGAAGGTGCCGTCTTGGGTTGCCAGTTGGTCCCACCTGTCAGCTTCTTCTCACCGGGCTGACTCCAGTGAAGATCGCTACAGAGATCGAGCACAAACGTCCGGTTTAGTGTGTTTTGTGTGTTTCGTATGCAGCGTCAGGGACAGGAAGTTAAACATTATTTGAGAGCGCTTACTTCTTTGGTGTTCCGTTGCCAATTCCCAGATCTGAAGAGGAAGAAGACGAGTCATGAGAGCACGGCCATGGAACAACACTTAGTTAGTTCACGATCGGGGTCACGATCACAACTTACTTCCAACGAGATTGGCCAGTGACGAGTCGAGGTCGTTGGACACCAGTTTGTGGAGCTGCTGGCCATTTGGGGTCATGACCTGATTGGGTGAGGATGCCACTGTAGGTTTGAGGATGCCGCCTAAAACATCTTAATCAAAAGGGGGCAGGACAAAAGGGAAAAGGAAGGGATGGCAGGAGAGAGGAGAGGAGGGGAGGGGAGGGCCCGGAACAAATGAAGACACGATACAACAGACAGTAACACGGCAACAACACACAAAGACAAACACACACAACAGTACGTAACACAAACACACACAGACAGAGAGAGAGGATGTGGATGAGGCAGGAAGCAGAGCTCACACAGAAAAAAAAAAACTCATCAAGCCAAGACAGTGTGAGAGGAGTGTGTGTTCAATCAACTCACCCAGTCATGCATATGCCATGCAAAAAGCCAAGGCGCCCCGCGGAGTGTGTGTCACCCCGGGACAAAGGACACAAGAGGAAACAAAAAATATGTGGTGAGATCGTGAGCAGCAGAGAACCCCGTGAGGGCGTGACACACTCGACGTGCTAAATGTAGCATTCAGAAACATCGACTAGATTAACAAGGATACATCGGGATAATTAACACACACTAATGAGGCAAAGGGCGAAACAGCCGTCAGTCACACTCTGGTGGCACCGCTGGCGAGAACGTTTATCAAAATTAAGGATAATTTCTCTGAACATCGAGCTCGGCGGCACACACACGGTGTCAAACACACACTGCGAGTGTTTCAGTAACATTCATGAGTCATTACACCTTTGTCTATTCAAAGTCATTTAGATTTAAAATATTACACAAACAGGGAGACGATAATTAAGACTTATCAAATATTTTTGGGACTCTGTAAGCTAGTTAGTCAACAGGTGATAAATAATCTGAATGTAAGTCACTCTCTGCATTGACTTTGGCGCCAGAGCGTGCTAATGCTAAACTTCCAGATGAGCTAACACATCAGTGGATGACTTCGTCTGTCTGTGATGTTTTTGGTGCGACATGTCAGAAAGGAAAGAAACTCCCACTGACGTCACCGCCTCCTGATGATGTACAGAGCAGAGTGTGAAATCTATTTCAAGTCTTTACTGAACCGTCGCTGTGAGTTCAAACTGTTACAGTGTATGCACGCTGCAAACTGCCAACAGTGAGATTCCACTTTGATTATTCTGCCTCCATCTACATGAAAACACTTTGTACTGAACAAAGTGCTGCAGCTGTCCGCCTCCATGCTTGATATGGAGTTACTTACATTCAGTTTTTTCTGAAATAAATCTTCCACGTTTATTTTTATGAGATGCCACAGGTGTGTAGTGAACTGCAAACTCCAAATAAAGTGCAAACTCCATCAAATACACCGCCACAGTTTGTTTTTATAGGTGCTAGCTGTAGCTGTGTGTGGCTTATTTCAGATACTGAGCCCTGAAAGTTACCCACCACTGTTTAGACACCTGAATTAGCATGGGATGGTCACTGCACATCATGAGGATATATTCAACAATTCAAAAGACAAAAAAACGTCACAAAAATATGTAATAACACTAACACACTACACCGGTGCACACAGACATTCTCAGGATTCCTCACACCACGAGAGGACGGTTAAAGACAGATTCAAAGGTGGATTCATTATCAAGTATAACACAGATTCTGGACTGGATGTTTCCTCAATCGTTTGTTCATCTGACTGAAAACCTAAATCTCCTAGAAAACCTTCTGTCATATTTAGAAAAGACACTTTCTCAGCCTGATGGTGATCATGAATGATTGCTTTGGGACATTCACAGTCCACATAAACATCACACACCGACAAACAAATCAAAGTCCATAACCACGACATGAACCAACCGACGTGCAATCTGTCCCGCAAACCTTCAGGTGGCGGCAGAGTACACGACGTCTGCTGGCTCCTGAAGGCCGGTGGGAAGAGAAAATGGCAGTGTGTGTGTGTGTGCGTTCAACACTTACCTGTAGGATCCAGGTTGTTGGCGTTGGTGTTATTGCCAAAAACTGACTCAAAGTCGACGTTAAGGCCTCGAGAGTTCTGTGGCTGCTGGGGTGTCGGGGAGGCTGTAAACCCTGAAGAGGCAAAAAGACATTTCAGACGATGACACCTCGATAGATCTGCTACAAGCAGGCAGAAAAGTCTGTTTAAGTCAGTTTTATCACATCTGCTCCTCAGATGATCGGCACTTCCCGGGAACTGAACATTTTGGTTCCGACCCCAATGTGGAGATTTTCTGCTTTACTTTTTTATGTGACAGCAAACTGAAGCTGCAGCTATGAAAGCTGTGAAAACCTCAATGACCCTCCACCTCAGTGTACCTACCTCTGAATAGACCAGCTATGGCAGGGGGCTCAGATTGGAAGAGAGGAGTGGTGGTGTAAGGGCTTGGCCCACAGAAGGAGTCTGACACACAGGGACGACAGCAGAACGAGATGCAGAGAGAGAAAAGAGGGAGAAAATTATGAAGACATGAGGCCAGAAAAAAAAAGACCAGAGCGGTGAAAGAGCAGCAAGGAAGCCGAGCAACTGTGGGAAGGGCTTTAAAAACAGAGGAAGAACAAAGATCAGGATTTGCAGGACAAAAGCAGAGGAAGCCAGCACTCATCACACCGCTAGACTAAATACAGGGCAAAAAATTCAGGGAAGCCACGACTAGTGGCTGAACACAAAACAATGCGGGCTCACACGCTGGTTTGTGGAAAGCGGGGAAGGCGGCATGTTCAGCTGGGAACGCTCTGTGTAAGAATAATCTGAAACGCCATGTCAATCCAGCTCACAGCAGCTCACAGCAGCTCACAGCAGCTCTACATCTAGCAGCCACACACTTTGGTACCTGTGATAAACGTCTCTAACTGTGCGGCAGAGTCAAGATCAGACGCCAGGGAAGAGCTCGAGTCAAAAAATGGATTGTAATGATCTAGAGACAAAGAAGAATGCTGCTGATGAAGATGGACATTCATGCATCAAAGAGTTATGTCCTTTGAAATAACCAACAAAGACTAAAAGCAAATAAACGATTAAACCGAAGAATGTTAAGAGCTGAGGAAATAAACATTAGGAACTTGGCCTGATTGTAGAAGGAGACAAATATTTGGAGCAGGGCAGCGAGCCAGAACTTTGATGGATGTGAGAAAAGTGTCAAGACACAGCGACCCTAGACCACTTCAGGCATTTCCTCCATTTCTTTCCCTGCTGCTCTGAAATATTCGTGTATGTTCTCACTCAGTACTCTGTTTAAGCTACAAACTGAAGCCAGGGTGATGTCATGAGACCTGTCGCATCAAACATTACTGTAACACGTGAAGAGACGCAATGACAGTGTAGGCTGTGAAAGAGAAGAGAAGATACAGCAAAAACAATCCCACCGAACACTTCATGGCTCGGTGTCCTAGAGGACAGGCTGCCAGCGTCCGAAGACGCTGTGGACGGGAGGACAGCATCGACAACGGGGAGTGTGAGGAAAGGGTTTGAGTTTGGAATGGATTCTTCCACGGCTTCTGCAGCAGAGGTGAAAGGATCTGAGGTGGGCAGAGGAGGGGGGGAGAAACAGGAGTACAAGGACAAAAAGGAGGAGGAGCAGAGAGATTACGGTGGAGAGAGGAGGTGGAGTTAAAAAGAGAAGTTTAATAAGTGCATGCAAGATGACAGGCAGGGAGAAAATGTTAGTGATGCAGGTGAGATACAGATACAGGTTGTTATCGGGACACGCTGCTCTTATTGGCCCAAATATCAGGTCCGACGATTAACACCAAGTGTCGATGATGTTTGTGTTGAGAAGACGACGAACAAATCAGCCACAAACTGTAATTATATTAATTATATTATAATTATAACGAGCTCCTAAACTTTATTTATTGATGTTTCTCAGGGCTGACAAAGACAACAAAAGTTAGTTCAAGTGAACAATCTTCAAACTGTACTTTCAGTCTGCTCACTGATATCTTCATTTACATACAAACACTGCTGTTATCTGCGTCAACCACATTATTGACACACACCGTTTGATATGAAACTCAAGTGAAAAGCACACAACATTATCAGGAGATAAGCAGGCGCTACGCAAGCCTGTGATATCGACTCAAGCTCGTGTTGTTTTGTTTTAATGAGGGAAAGTCCGTGTTGTATCAAATCAGTCCCATGATGTACTCCTGCAGACAGAGACGTCCTTAAAATGAACCGTGATATTTAAATAAAGACGCGCAAACTGCTACTTCAGCTTGTGCCGATGTTAGCAAATGAACCGTTCAACGGGCTAATCAAAACACACACCCATACACACCCACACACACCCACACAGAAGAGAAATCACGGGAATACACCTGCTGTAATTTGCAGTGAGTGAACATTGTTCGGTCAGCAGAGTTGATGATTAACAGAAAAAAAATATTATTTTGTTTTCATTAAATAACATTTATAAAGACTGTGTGTGTGTGTGTGTGTGTACTGTGGGGAATGTTTGAGAGGCGTGTTTGTGTGCGTGGACTGAAGAGTTGCCAAGAATAGCGGCGCTCTCACCTCCCCATGTGTTGGTGGTGGAGATGGGCAGTGGCTGCTGGAAAGCCGGCTGCAGGTCCAGCAGGTCGTTGGCTGCCTTGGAGTTGCTGCAGGGAAAAAAAAACCAAAACCAACAAGGACACGGAGGATAAATCAGTCACACACTGACAACACATCAGCTTCTGTCGTGAAACTGTTTACAAATGTGAGCGCAGGGTTGTGTAACTGTATCTCAATCTGTGTAGAAATGTGAAGACGTCACATCCACATAAATACAGATTTGTCTCTTTGCATCAGTACTTGAATTTCTGTTGTGTTTTCTTGCACTGAATCTAATGTTATCAGTGCTGCTGCTGCTGCTGCTGCTGCTGCAGTGTCCCAGTTTCTACACAGGTATCAAAGTTCCATCTAATCTTAGAGAACTAAGAACCCGTGAAACCATTTTGAAACATGCAGTTCAGCAATCCAGCCAGCTCCACTGACCTAACTACCAAGATTTTAGGTGTGAAAGCACAAAAAGATGGCACAAAATGAACGTCTGAACAGTCTTCAGCCTGTTTTAAAGACGGTTTCAATGAGTCTGTGTTGATCCGCGTGGACGAGCATCAGCAGGCGGAGCATTGCCTTCGCTTTAAGATGAATAATAAGTCCTGTGGCTCACCTGTTGGTGGAGCTGGGCGTGGAGAAGAGGTCAATAGCAGGGGCTGAGTTGATGGTCCCGCCCATTGTGGAGACAGGGGAGGAGTCTGTGGTCGCCGCATTGGGATTCTTCTGGAGCTCTTTCAGACGCTGCTCCTTAAACAATGAGGAGGCGAACGTCAGAAACACAGAGGCCAACTTAGACAAACATCTGAGACGAGAAATACGTGGAGAGAGAGCAAAGGTGGAGACCTAAAGCTAAAACTGAAGCAGGGATGTTGAGATTACATCGTATACATGTCAGACCACTGAACCACAGGAACGCACAAACAACTCAAAATCTGCAACAATTGTTTTGTCTGTGCGTTTGATTTAATCACAAGATGCCGGTCATGTCGTTAGGCCAGTATTTCCTGGCCTAACGACATGACGTCATAAAACTTTAAGGTGTAGTGAAATGCCTGCAGGAAAACATACTTTTAGTGCTTTTAGGCGAGCCTGCTCTTCTTCCAGGGCCGCCTGTTTTTCCCTCTCGTCCACTCTGGTGAAAGATATGCCGGTGTTGGCGAGGGAGGAGACGGCGTTGGAGAGGGTGCTAGCCCTGAACCGAGGCACAGACACAGAAAAACAGTGACTAACCAAGAACGACTTCACATTTTACCACTGAACTTTCACATTGTGACGCAAAGAAATAGTTAAACTTTCAAAATAAAGTTCCACTGTGAAAAAAAAGAGAAAGGAATCAGTCCAATACTATCAAGTTACTGAAGCAAACATGAGCCTCTGCACCGAGTCGGGATCAAGTGAACAGAGACGAAGCAGACTTACCTGCTGGCTGCTGTCGAGTCTTTGACTTTCTTTCCCTCTAAAGAGGCCAAGTGCTGCTCCAGGGCGTCCAGCAGGCTGCTGGGGGCCTAGCATGAATGTCATTGACACACATTGAGTTTCAGAGACTGAGGAAAGTCTAATGCAAGACAAAAACAAGACACTGAAGCATGCCAAGTTATTGCCAAGAGTTCACAGACAGAGCTACTCACAAATACAGAGACACAGAGAGAGAAAAGGTTCAGATACTTACACAAACTGTAAACTGAAAACGGAGAGACAGAAGGAAGGGAAGATACAGAAAATAAAGGTGGTAACAGTCAAGAAGACATCTGAGAGAAGGCTGCCTAATTCTGGTTCACAGAGTTCGACTACGTAACGAACAACAAAGCCTCCAGATCGATGTGTTTCTGTTCAGAACGCACCACGTCAGCGGCTCACGGCTCTGTATGAGGTGGACCAACACTAGAACCCTTCGTCTACACCTTTATTTGCTGTATGACGTGCAAGGTCAGGAGCGTGTGTGAGCTGGAAGGTGTTTAGAAGTGGGCACATGCATGCATCGCCTGCCTAGCACAGCGCTTAGGTGTTAAAACGTGTTCGGCCTGAAGCTGCAGGAGGTTAGCAGCCTGTGGAAAGGCAATGATAGCCAAAATTTGGGAGTTCATGTGATGGAGGTCATGAAATCTACAACAGTGTAAATGAACTGCTGCATGAGTGCAGAGTCTGTCCAGCAGTGCTGAGTTCTCTCTCTGTAATGTTCCTGTGCTATTAGATCAACTTAAAGTATATAATTAGATTCACAACCACTGTAGTTAACCGCTTACAATAATTATTAACTCTGAAGTGATTTATAAATCTGAGTACCAGGCGGAGCAGTCATTGAGTCATCAGTACTGTGACTGAAACTTTATAAACCTTAAACAGATTTGTGTTTGAGCCCCTCACATTTATGTGTAATTCTGTGATCTACCACCTAAAAAAACGTTTGAACAACATTTGTGTTCTGTTTCATGACAGACGGCTGCATGTTACGATCACATTGTATAAATAATAATCAGATTTTGTATCAATTCACCCAAATTTGGCCATTCTCCTCTTTTTAGTCAAGCAAAGCCAGCAAAGAGATGAGTGGTAAAATAACTGCAGAGATGCCAAAGACGGGCTTACCTGAGACAGATCTGGGATGTCCCCTCGATCAATTCCAACTTGCTGCAGGAAGAAAACAAAGATAATGTGTGAGAAGTAATATTGCCAACCCATCAACATGATTTCGGGTCTTTTCTAACTATTAACTGGCTGATCTCAGGTTCTGACTCACCTCTGCAACTTTGAGGAACTCTGAGATTCGCGTCATTCGTGTAAGGAACTTCTTGTAGATGTCGAGTCCTTCTTTGCACTGGACTTTCTTCATGTCAAAGTATTTCTCTGTGAACAGAACGAGACAACACACTCATTTCTGTTTTGTCGTTAGTAAATTCAAGGCCTGAAGCCTTGAATTTTGCCTCCAAGGATGTCTGCAGTCTTTCACACCGTGACCCGTCCTTCATTATCTGACCCTTTAATCATAATGCACACGAGCAGTAGGCTATGTTAACATGAGCGTGTGTTTGTACCCAGCAGGTTGATTATTCCCTCATTGTAGGCTGCAAACAGTCGGATCGCATCTTTGAACAGAAGCATGAAGGCTGCATTGATCACACCGTTTGTCAGTTCGTTGGCATTGACCTGGAAGACGAGAGAACGAGACGTAGAGAACAATCGTTTTTTAAAGTTAGTCACAGACAACCATCCTGAAAAAACGGCGTGCCGGTGATCGTTTTAGACGCCGAGCGGTGTGACACTCACATTGAAATCCAGCAACACGTCCATCTGATTCTGGATGATGGGGATGGTCTTGAGGAGCTTCTCTGTGTTCACGGTTCTCATCACTCCATCAGACCTGCAGCAAGGAAAGAAAAGAGAGTTTGTTATTTATCTTTTATCTTCATTATTCGAGGATGTCATGCTCTCATGCAGTGCAGTGTTTCACAAATGACATATGTCTGCATATGCAGCAGTCTTACGGGTCTCACTACAGTTCTGGTGGAAAAATAAACTAAATCTTCTATTTGGGAGTATTTTTGGCTTTTAACAGGAACTTTTATGCAGCTGCATAAATCTGATGAGCTTATGCAACTTTTACCAAAACTGTCACAACATATTTTGCAAGAAATAAAAATGTTATTTTCCAGCCTCGTCTGTCACAGAGCTAAAGGACACACTTCTTTGGGTTGATCTCGAGTTTCTGGAACAACAACTTTAAGCTTTGTGCCTCAGGTGCAAGTCAAACACAAACATCCCCGTCGGTTACAGTGGAAGCTCCTCACCCTCTTTTCACTTTAGTGAAGTCAAAGGCGACTTGTCTGTAGGACACAGCCTTCTCATTCAGGTAGCGGCTATACCTCCTTATGAACGTTGACATATCGTAGCCTGTGTTACAGACAAAAGAAGTAAAGGGGGTCATGACACGGGTGGATATCAGAGTATTCAAAGGCTGAGTGTGTGTTGTTGGTAACGTACCCTGTAGGCCACTTTTATCCAAAAAATTGCTGAGGTTGAATAGTGTGTTCCTTGAAGCCAGATACTGTATAAATCTCTGCAGAGAAAAAAACATATGAGGAAGTCAGATTGCACAACAGGCACAAGTAACCGACCAGTGAACTAACTCACTGTTGTGCAATGGGCGGCTTTAGTTGCACTACTACGAGCTAACAAGCAATCTCACAGCACACGTCAACTTTATCAAGAAAGACAAAGTCCTGACCTCGTTCCCGTAGACCATGAGATGGTGTGTGGCGGTGAGTGACTTGAAGACAACCACCCAGCTGGTGTTGGTGGTCCTCTCGAACAGCGTGTCAGCCAGCTGAGGGATGTTCACATTCATCTCGTTTGTGCACTGAATCAAGTCTGAGGAGGAGAAAAAGAAGGAGATGAAGAGATGGATGAGAGGTTTCTTTTCATAACACCACGCTGACCGCGATCAATAAAACACTGCAGGCCAGTGAAATGCGGGTGAGGCAGAGTTCAGGTAAACAGACTTTCAGGGCAAACAAACTAAGGTTCAGGAGTATCTGACAGACTCTCATGATCAGGCGCTCCTCCTCAGAGCTGTTCAACACTTGTCATCCATCGACTGACGGGGCATACACCCTTAACATGGCTGCCATGGCAATGCGCCACGACCATCTGGCCTGAAGTGAAGGCAAACGCCGCCTGGTTCCTCTTTTCCATGAAGGTTACGGGGCCGATCAATTACGCCAGACCTCATAACAACACACACACACACACCTGCAGATCTCATAACCTGAACTTGATGGTGCCACAATTTTGGATCTCAGTTTGAGAGTTTTATGGGAATTTATTGGAAGAATAAGTCTGCTGAAACTAAAGATGTTGTGTTTTTGTTACTTTAGAGCCTTTTCTATCCACAGAGGGAGCAGGTCCTCTTCCACAGAGTCCACCACGTTTCTACAGCAACACAAACTAAACACTAGAACACTCTAGACTGGGCCTTTTGCAGTTTTCATGGGTTTTTGTGGGCACTGTAGAATGAAGCAGGACGAGGACCTCAGCTGACATACAGCAAACAAACACTGAAAAAATCCTGGACGGTGAACTCCGGCAGTTATCAAACAATGTCAGATGAGTCGAGGGACGTGATGTAATCAGATATTATCACATTTTTGATGAGACACCTAAGGATTGTCTTTATTTTGTCCTGTTCCAGAAAATCATGTGACGGACTGACTGTTGGAGAACGATGCCAGTTATCCAATATTCATACCGATCGGACGCCAGAAGAGGCCTGGCACACAATGTAAATAAATATTTAAGTGAATTTTATATCTGAGGGGACATGAACGATCCTCTGCAGACCACACTCATTCCTCAAGATGTAAAATTAAGAGTGCATGCTCCATTTTTATATCCTTGTTGTGTTTTATTGGCTGTGGTTTTACTGTAGATTAACGGGACTCCAAAACAGACTACAGATGAAGCTTTTTAAGTGATGTACTGTACATAATAACTCACAGTACAGAACCACATCAACCGACCTGTCGAAGCGTTTTGTTTAAGTTAATAGTTAACATTAACTGTTGTGTGGGAGGCGGCTGTGCTGCCCCATGGAGGGCCTTGTTTACATGGGTGGTCTATGAATCCTCCTCAGTGTTTGTCGAGAGCCACACAAAAGGCTTTTTGCCTTTTACATACACAATAGGGCCACCCATGTGACAACAAAAGCCTTTTCAGACGCCACTGAAACGCTCGTGCGGAGTACAAACTCACCACTGATTTTCTCCGCTGCTGTTCCTGCAAGTTTGTTTTGTATAAAAAAGGACAAATTATCAGTCGTAACACTCGTCACTGGACTCGTCACATCACGCAGATAATCTGAACCCCGTGTACAGACAGACAAGGTCAATGTGGAATCTATCTGAAATTAAACTCCTCTCGTGACCTTCTGTTAGAAGTGTTTTGTCTCACACACACACGCTGATTTTCATTCCATGGTTGTGTATATCAGAGCCTGTATAGCATGTCAGCGTTCTAATGTTAGCCTTCGACTGAAAGCATAGCTGAGGCCGACAAATTACAGCTTACGCTGATCAATCCTTTCCTCTGGTGCTGCTCGCTCTCCCACGGGACGAACGTTACAGTATTTGTGGCGACGACCTAAGAATAGCAAACGTGCCTGATGTCTAACGTATGTATGGTAAGTCAGTTAGTAAGAATAGTATCTGTAGCAACGTTTAACAGGAGTCATCTCCACTTTGCGCCAGTGGCTGTAGTGTTGGGACCTCCGTCCCCCCGTCCATGCTGCTAAATGTCGCAGACCGGGTCGAGCTACCTTGTGGTATTCAGAGAATGTGTCAAAAAAGCCGTCGCTCCTCCCTTGTTTATGAAATGTTCAAATATATTCGAAACCCACCGACTTCCCTAACGTCCATTGTTTTAAGGAAACAGAACTAAAATTGTTGAGCAGAGTTTCCTCAGTTAACACAGCTCTTGGCAAATACTACATTTAAAGTCTTCTGTCAGCAAAAATTCTTGAGACGCAGTGTGTCGGCCGGGTGAGACAAAAAGGACATTATTTCCTGCTGTCTCTTTATATGTTGGCTCGGTTGGCTCAGTGTGTATAATCGCACATTAAAATGTCACTAAGTGCAACTGTAACAAGAAGCTTATAGAACCCACACACAGACTGTGGGCCGGAGCGGCCTGCATACATTTCATCTGGCCAGCTTTAAAGTCCTCACCACGACAGATCTGCAGAACAAATCAAACGCACGTCTGCACAGAAGCTGCAGGCCACAACTGTAGATTACACTTAGTCAACCTTTTTCTTGTGACCCAGATTCAAGCTGCAGGTCGTGCTCTCCCCCTCACACACACACAGACAGACTTCTTCTTCTTCATTTTACTGTCACTATAAAGGTAGAATGTTCAGAGTTGGGTCTTTAAACTAGAAAGAAAAGACCCTGGTTGCACCTTTAATACAGCACATTACTGCGGGAAGACTCGTGGCAGGTGAACCTTGGAGATCATTTTGAGCTTTGCAAACATCTCAGAAGGTCGAGACAACAGGAAGCCAGAGAAAAACAAGGTGGTTGATAGAACTCAGACGTGAGATGAGCTGGAAGGGACGCAGAGATAAGATAAGATGGTGATACACTCGCAGGGCTCGATGAAACACACAGTACTTCAACAATCCCAAACTGAACATCACACACGAGACTCTCAGACTGTTTGAGTGTCGAACACCACGACACTTCTCGGCCTCATTGTGAGAATGTCAGCTGCTGGAGCTGAAGCGTTTGCAGTGAATACCGCCAAATACAAATCTAAGTTGTACGTGTTTTATATTTTATATTTTGGCAGTCGAATGTTGGAGACGATGCTCCACCCTGGTTACAATTTGGCAAAGTGGAAGAAGGAGAAGCACTGAAGTGTTGCAATCCTCAACAACAGCACGCTGCTGAAATAAGTGCACTACACCATGAAGTACACAGTGTACTACATAGAAGAGTACTAACAGAAGTATCCACATTGAGACACAGCTTACGTCACAAAACAGCAGCTTCTTTTAAAAAATAAAGGCACGTATATATTTATGTTACCGTATTTATGTTACCGAGTCAGGTTTAATATGTCGTGTCTCACGTGCATCTGAAGTTTAATTAAATGTTAAAACACGTCAACAAACATCAAATGAAGTCGGTTTCACAAAGATCGCTCGATACTCTACCATACTAGATACTAGACTTTTAATTAGTGATCTGTGGTACAAATTTCTGCTTTACGACACAGCGGTCGGCGCTTTAAGCAGCTTTTGCTAAATGTGTGCGCTTCCTTTCCGAATGACGCCCAAGCTCGATTCCCAATTAGAAGCGGTGGAATTTTAAGATAACATGATCATAGACATGTCTGGGGTGTTGTTGGGGCATTCCGGCGGCTCCAATGTGGTCTCTGGAATCTCGGATGCTTGTAATCAGCAGCGGTGTAATTGCCAGGAAACGCATCAAAAGTCTCGCAGCCAATCTCACATTTGATCAGCTCAGCTTCCCGGTGCTTTGGGAAGCGGTCGGGTTATGTAATGACTTCCTGTTGGCTGTTTACCCTTGGCAACTGAAAAAAGGCTTGCTTTAGGAACTAGAAGGACACTTCCTGCTTCAGGAAATGTCTAATGTGGGTGAAGCGCATATGGAGCCCCTGAAACCACTTTGTGATGTTTCACTGGAGACAGGACGGAGGTGTGTGCAATGGGGCACAGGAGCCGAGCCTGCACAAAATAGAGAAACGAAAGTTTGACACAAATTGCCAAGAAACAGGCGACAGGCGCCTGTCACCGGTTTAAGACTTCTCCGGTACATTGCCGTGGTCTCTGGTGGGCTTGCGGGAGCGAGCACGTCACGGCAGCCAGTTTGAGTTGTGCTATTGAATCTCACGGGCCTTTCACAGTTACAGTGGGCTCCATTCAGCTCAGCTGGTCGACAGGGTGTCAGCACTCTTTTTTTTTTAAGGGCCGTCACTTGATGCCACTGCAGTCACATGCTCCTTGTGCAGCGCTGCATTCAGCGTGGGCAGAGGGAAGCCGTGGGGCCGGGCCTCTGGGAGGGTGCAAAGGTACATACATGTGTATGAGTGTTTCAGATGAACCATGTACTGACACAGCTGAGTGTGCAGGGAGACAGTGAATGCACCACGTTCACCTCTGTTTGGAGATCTGAGGTGGTGAAACATTTTCTAATGATTTACCTAATATCACACAGTAAGTCACGCTCCTTCCTCCGCTAATTTAATAATACTTCACCAGCAGGTACAAATAAAACAAACTCCTTTAATAAACCTGATGTCCTCTTGGTTTACACTGCATGATTTATGTCTCACCATAAAACTCTGTTTCAGTTAAAAACTAATGGAGTAACATCTCAAAATGCAATCTGGTCACGGCATTTCCAATTCTCTGCTCTAAATATTTTACCGTTTCATCAACAGTTCATTCTCTGCTGCTGCACGGTCGGCTTCGGAAACCTCGTTTACATCCACAATTTCCGCAATTCAGTAAAAATCAAAGTCCCGCATTAAGTTGTTTTACAGAACAATGACCGCAGACAGCCGCGTAAGCTTCACATCAAACGTCATACGACTCCAGTGGACCAGAGTAACTCAAAACAGGTGAGAAAAGAATGAGAAGTGCCACACTTTCTTTCATACCATACAGATACAGGCCAGAGTGTGTGTGACACTGTCAGTGCAACATAAGGGCCTCGTTCAATCAGCACCTGTGGAAAACAGTGAAGAAATGGATCGACCAAAGGTGGCAGACACATTCAGCCCGTCGACGTGAGCAACTTTCTGCACAGAAACGTCACTCAGGCTGCAAACTTTGCCCTCTGTGTCACTGATAACAGTCCCGTCATTCAGTGTCATACACAAACATGTGTATAAAACAGCAATACAATAATAGAAGCAACGTCTGTGGCAGATAAATATGTATTAGCGCTGCTTGCCTCTGCACCGTGTAACAGGAAGTGGTGCAAATGTCTCGTGCGAGGTGTCACAGAGCTCGTTAACACACAAAGCCTTTGACTGACATCCAGGAATAAAAACTGAGCGTTGTTACTGTAAAGCTGCTTCAGGTCATCAAAACCAGCAGGATGATTAGAATATGCAAAGGGAAGTGGCGTCACTTCAGAAATTCCCCACAGCGTGCGCACAGCAATGGCACTAAATATGACAGATTGTTCTGGATGTTTACCTTTAAATGTAGTGAAACTACTAAATACGTATCTTTATGTCAGACTGAAGACCATGTGACACTAATATGAATAAACAATAAATAACAGACCAAAGGACATCACAGGGCTCGTTGTGCTGGAATTTCCTCGAGTCATGATGTTTGTGCGAGTACAAAAGGTCGACAGCCGCTGCTGATTTCATGGATTCATCACCTCATGAGACACCTTTGAGCACTTTAAGAGCAGTGTGTAATGTAATGGCAATTACACTGTCTGGAGATTGCTGCCATGCATTCAGGCTGCCCAACTCTCAGCAGAGGAAATACCATTCATTACAGAACTGTGAAGACAACATGTCCAAAAGAATCTGCAGTTTCATACACCGCACCGTTCGAGTGCACGGTGTGCTTTAACCCACTTAGGTGCAAATTTTCCCAGCAGTCATTTCACACTTACTTTAAACAAACACACAAGTAAATAAGCTGAAGCTAGCAGCAGAGGTTGATTTTTTCCCCGGCTGGTAATTGCAGAGTCGCTTTAAAGTTATGTGATGGAGTTTATCTAGCGTGGCGGTGTTAAAGAATGCGAGCGACTGCAAACTCAGCGGAGAGGCCATATCTCACCTGTGATCCAGACAGGAAGAGCACAGGGAGACGGCAGCTAGACGCATCGCAGCGCGGCTATATCTGGCCCCGGTCAGGAAACACCGAACACAAGTGTGCACCCTTCAGCTCCTTCAGCAGCCCTCTTTAAATACCTCGACCCTGAGTGAGATTCCTGCTTAGCAGCAGGTTTCTAGATTACCTCGGGGACGGGCTTCAGTTGAGCAGCTCCACAGAGGAGCCACATATCACCTGGTCGTCTGGAAAACAGGAAGGTCACTGGGACACGGCCTCGTTACTGCTGATCAGCTGTGGTTACTCAAAAAGCCACGCCACTGTAACGTACGTCAGCGTGACAAAAGAAACACTCTCCTCAGAGACTATCACACTATTTAAACAGCAACCTGTTATTGAGAACTTTATCCCACGCACCGACAGACTGACTGACGGCTGCTATTCAAATTAAACTGTGATGCATTGAATTTGCATGTTAGGTGCACTGTCTGTTTACTGTCTGTTTACCGCCTGTGTCCTGATGAACGAATCGGTTTCCATTCAGCGCACGTTTGGTGGAACCAGGTGAACTAAAAATAAGATCTGACAGGCTGAGGAGCAGCTCAAAGTCAAACGAGGAAATGATGACGTGACGAAAAAGTCGTCAAAACAGAGCTAACCTACTTCAGCGCACAGCTGCAGCTGATTTATGGTCAGCGGCTTCAATTTTCAAAACAAATATTAACTTTAAAAGGAAGCAGGTTAGTCAGAACTCATTACAGTTTCCTCAGAACTTCTGTTGTTCATCTGTGCATCTTTTCTACTCACACAAAAATAGCTCAGCATCCTTCCCTCAACATATTCATCCCAAGCCAAAACGGAGTCGTGTGTGTACGTAATCGTCAACAGATTATGGACTGTTCTCTTCATGTTACAGCTCTACTTTTCTTCTTTTGATTCTCCAACAAGCCAGACAAAAAAATACATCAATTTACAATTATTCCAAAGAAACAGCAGCCATATAAGACCTCAAATATCAGTAGATATTCTGGTATAAAAAAATAATTCATGAGGACTCTTGGTGGATTCACTCATGTTCCCATGTCACACAGCAGACACATGGCACTGATTATTATCATGCTGATTCTGTGTAACACTTCAAGGCGTCACCGTCACGGTGGTGTGCCGCTTCTTTTCAGCGGTACATCGCCGCCGATCGAACAACAAACAGTGCGTGACTCTCGCTCCACATGCAGTTCCTCAATTGATACAGTTCCACCTGTAGAGGCGAAACAGAGGAACCGTCTGTGTGATCTCTCTGAGCAGTCAGACCTCTTCAAACAGATTCACTGCCGCACAGATGCTGATATTAATAACAGCTCGACACTAAAATAACTGTATTCGACAGTGGATGTGGTTATGACCCTTGTGTGCTCTCGCTGTGTGTCAAAGTCCACGTCCTCACAGCTACTTCCTGAAATAAGAACACTGAAACTGCTGGCATACACAGAATATACAGCACCGAGCTGATGTAATTACTGTATTACTCATATTTTAATGTGATTCTGGGAAACATTTTTAAATATTCAGGAGTGAACAGAAGGGCTGCAGGTGTGACAGTTTCAAAATAAGAGCACAGTTTTGCTGCAAATGAAGTGTGACACATGATAACTTCACAGGACTACTTTTTAATGAATCTCATTTAATTCCTCCTCTCGTGTTTGGATGTTAACAGCTCAGACTCAGCTTCCAGCTCGGATTAAACTGTTTAAAGTGAAGTTATGTGTAAAGCCCGAGCAAACAGTGAAGGCTGCCTGCAGAATGTGGTTAATCATTTCATGTTAAAGCCTTTGTGCTACAACAAGGAGCCGAGCTGCTGCTCGGGGAGGACAAAGGGGGGTCAGTCAAGCTTCTATATGAGATATAACGCTGTGTGTGTGCATGCGAAGTGTGTATATGAGCAGATATGTTGACCACAGTGAAGTTAACGCACCGTTAATGTTGCATGTAGGCCTCACAGCCTCAGACAGCCTTCACCCGCCTCACTGCTCACTGAACCAGCTCAATTCAAACATTTATCCGGATCAATAATCAACAGAAATCACACTCACAGTCCAGATGTTTCTTTTTTGGCCCCATTATTTCGTGCGTGGTCGCCTTGCACACCGTCTTGGAGATCGCCGAGCCGGTGACAGAGTGCTGAGCGGCGGTTATCCGGTCCGTAATGCTCTGTCCAGACATCCTGGAGCGGGTCGAGTGTTACACGGTCACCGGTACAGAAACGAGTCCAACAGCCCCGGACTGAGTGTGTGTACGTGTGTGTGTGTGTGTATATGTGTGTGTGTGCGTGTGTGTGTGTGTGTGTGTGTGTGTGTGTGTGTGGACGGTGTCGGTCTTCACCTGACAATACTGGAGACAAGAGACAGAGACAGACAGACAGAGAGAGAGAGAGAGAGACGACGGACGGCAGCCGTTACATTTCGCTCGTATGCTAGCTGGCTAGCTTGCTAACAAACGGGCCCGTTAACGGAGCCGTTAGTTTAAAAAAACAGCTCGTGAAGCTACAATAAGAAGAAGAATCCACGTTCCGTGACTGTAATACAAACCCCGGTGTCTTTTTTTAATCGGTCCCTCACGTCTACGGTCTCTCCTCTTCCCGTACGAGTCTTCCTCACATACCGGAGCCGCTCACACAGACAGAGTAAAAATAGATGACGCTTCCGGGGGCAGCGTTTCAAAATAAAAGCCACATCGAGGTAACGTCCAGTGTGTAACATTTGACAGAAATGTAATATAATATTCATAACTAAGTTTTCATGACTGTATAATCACCTGAAAATAAGAATTGTTGTGTTTATTTTACCTTAGAATGAGACTTTTATATCTGCAGAGGGAGCGGGTCCTCTTTTATGGAGTCCGCCATGTTTGTTTCTACAGCAGCCCAGAAGGGACAAACATACTGCATACGTTTTATTAAGTTTCACAAAAAATTATAATAAAATTATAATAATTAAAAAAAAAATGAAGTATGAGTTAAATACTAAGAGTAAAAATAAACTGATAATAATAATAAAATAAAAAGGGTAAATAAAAATAACACATAAAAATAAAGTCCAAGCAATAGATTAAATGAATACATAACAATAACAACAACAACAACAACAACAACAGGCAGAGGAGACAAAATACAAATCCATCCTTGCACAAAAATGTCCATCACATAGACATTGATCTATAGTTGTCAGTTTTACATCCCTCCAGTTTACTGTTTATCACTTTCTTTGCTACTAGTAACAGAATCCTCAATATATATATATATATATATATATATATATATATATATATATATATCGCTGATCTGCATTATAAGTCTAAGTCTTTGGGTATGACTCCAAACAAAAACAACAACTATTAATATTAACCAAATATTATTTCTGCTTACAGGTGTATTTGTGATTTAGAAAAATCATAAAAGTAGACTATTTTGGCTTCTCACCAACTGTGGGATCATTGAGTTTGCGATTTTATTTTGGAGTCCACACATGTAACTTTCAGTATTACCGCCGTTAAATGAGTCCAGCTTGACCTCGCTGCTTCTCGCTTTTCTTTGGTTCCCACGCTGAACTCCGTCCAGCTTTTTCACAGCGCCTCCCCCTGCTGCCTTTAAATCATCGTTTAAATGGACTGAGGGGGTTTGAAGGAAAATGGCGGGTCTATTTCCTGACCAGGCCTGACCTTTCATTACCTTTGTACATAATGCACCATCAGTGATAACCTCCCGCTGAGAGCTTTGTTTGGGCTCACATGACTGATAAGTGCCTTCAGCAAGAGGTTTAATGTGGTCTATTGGCTCCAATGACACTTGATGGTTGATTACCTAGATTAAATGACTGATGACTGTAAATCAAAGAGCTGAAAGTTAAACATTATTTCTGACAAACCCTCCTTCTGCTTTATTTTCCACATAATATTTCAGTATTCAGACCAAAGTGCTGACAGTACAATGCATAAAAACCTGAAGAAAACTTGCAACTTTGGTACAATGTACCCAAACAGGCTCCATACTGAGCAAAAACTAAAAATAAAATTAACAAATCGCTGATGGGCAGAGTTCAAAGTCAGGCCAAGAGGAGGTGGTTAGTCAGAAAGCTAGCATTAAGCAAGATACATTTTCTCATTACAGCAGAAATATTTGTTTCCTCAGAACTCCAGTTATTCATTCATTTCACAACAGACACACTTCTCTCATCATATTCATATGAAAATGGAGCCGGGTGGTGTTTTGTACTGCACTGTTGTTTTTACGGTAAAAAACTGTACCGGAACAAATACGGAATAACCTTTGCTAATATTACGGTAAAAGGATATTGATAATGTGGATTTCATGTTCAAGGTTGATGTTTTATTCCATATTTTAAAATGTCTCTGGATTTTTATGGTGAAAAACTGTCAAACCATGACAGTAAGATCAGACTGTACAATATACCGTTAAATATTATGGTGTTTTACTGTACAATTAACATCTTTAATATTAAAATGCTGCTGTATTTTGGATAAAAAGGTGTTTAAATAAAGGTTTGAAATACAACAACACAGGAAACCACAGTCATCAGACATCCTGTTTACAATTGAAAATATACCTGAATCAACCTGAAACAAGAAGCCCAGTCTAGATATGATGACTCCACTGACACGTGACTGATGATTATTTTGATGATTTAATAAGAAATAAAGATTTCTGACAGACCCTCCCTCTGTTTTATTGTTGTTTGTTCTTGCTGTGTTTTTGTGATCAATACATGAGCATGGTTGTTTTTTAATTATCATTAAGCCACTAAAGGGCCCATAGATCACTGACTATTCAGATGTACCTATGCTGATCATACTTGGCATTTGGTGCAAGTTTAATTCTCAGTTAGGAACGGAAGCTTTTCTTGCTGTTGGGGAAAACAATATGTACTGTGATGAAGCAGGGTTACTCATCCATCTTCTACAGGAAGCGGTAACATGAAATGTCTCCAAAGATTTGCCTCCTTTGAGAGGCTTCTCTGTCCTGACTCCATGCACAGCAACCAAAAAGGATCTGGAGACATAGTTGGAGACTGTTGCTCATGGGGGGGCTGCATTTGGCCTGTTTTGCATGTCAAGTGCTACAGAGCTATTTTGGGATCCAATGGAAAATATGAAGTGAAGGACATGCTCACAGGCTACACATGATGCTTTTTTTAAAGTTGCAAATGGTGAAAATAGGGAAACGGTAAAAGTTTACAGCAGAGTTTTGATTATTTGGGACCTACACAGGATGTTTCTTGGTATTTAGGCCCTGAAAGCAGAACTCAGATCAGAAGCTGAAACAGTAGCTGACAATGACTGAATCACTTTTAGCTCTGACTCAGTCTCTGTGTCATCTTCCCATTATGACTTCTTGGTAATACGGATACCAGAGAAGAAAACTTCCTCATTTAGCCACCCCCGCTGTCAACACTTAGCTGTCTGCTCTGTGTTTAATCAAGATTTAGTTCTGAGTTTTCCCACAGCACTTGAACATACTCTCCCTGTCCCTGTCCCTGTATTTGGTAAAACTTTGAGGACATCTAGTGGTCAACATTTGCTATGTGGCACTACATGCACATCATAGACAACTTCAAGCCACATTTCAGATTAATATATTATTTTTGTGTGCATACATTTCATATTTTCTTTAGTTTTGTGATCCTAGATGACCAAAATCATTTTTTTGATAAACACACTAAACACCACAGAGTCATCCACTCACACAAAGTACCATGAATTAAAGGAGAAACGCTCTTGAACATGTTTTTGCATGTCGAGCACTCATTAAAGAGTCACGCAACTGAGCCGACCGAGTTGCATCAGCGAGGTTTCTCCAACAGGACCGGAGCAGCTGTGATTACGCACGACCATTACGCACGGCTGTGGATATTTATAGCGCCCGTACCCCAAATGCATCACACACGTACCCATACGTAAACCATTATTTTACACGTCATTATTAAACCCCGATGATAAAGATATTAGAGCTCAGAGGGAAAAGAGCGCCTCTTTACAGACTGCTATGCAGACTGCAACGTGAAACTGGCAAACGTCTTCCTCCCTCCGTATCAGCTCATCCATTTACCCGCAGCTTGTGTGTGTGTGTATGTGTGACTAGAGAGGGGCCGTGCTAAGTTCAAGGTAAGTTAAGTTCACATTTGAGTGGCACTATTTATGAATATAGTTAACTGTATTGAACAGTAAACATTTGACAGTATATGTTAGTTCATGCATGAGGCTTTCAGCTCACAAAATGGTCTAATGGAGCACCTCCATCCATCCATCCATCCATCCATCCATCCATCCCTCCTGGAGGAGTAACTATGGTGACTGTAAAACATGACAGGTCCTGTCCAGTGTACCCGGCCTCAAACCCAGAGCCAGCTGGGATTGGTTCCAGCCCTCCACAACCCTGATAAAGATAAGCAGTTATAGAAGATGGATGGATGGATGGACAGGGTGAAATGAGGGGGTTGCAGTCTGCAACTACACCACTAGATGTCTCTACATCCCACAGGCTGGTCCTTTAAGTAAACATTCTGGTATAATGAGGCGAGATATGAATAGCTGTGCCTCCTCTGGTCTATGTTTCTCTCTGTATGATTGTTGTTTGTGTGCATGCATCGTTGTGTTTTAGTCAGACGAGCTGGGAATGTTGCAATATCTATAAAAGTATGTCAAACAATATAATAAATGTCATCTGGATACTGACAGTGTTTGTAGCCCACTGATGAACTATTCCAGCAGGACTGTACTGAAGTAGGATTCACTTTTAAGTTGATTTATTTTCCAGGTTAAGATCATACAAGTTCATCATGCTGCCTCTCTCTTATCCCTCTGCAGTCCATCACTTGACACACACCCGCTACCTTTATCTTCCACCTACTTCTTGCCCCCTAGCAAATGACAATTAATAATAATAATAATGATAATAAACTAATGAAATGAGTTTCTACACCTTATGTTCTCTGTTGGTAATCCAGCCTTGGCACGATTAGGGCACGCTTGTCCTGCCTCAAGGTTAGTGCTGCGTGCTTCCAGCTGAAAACAGTAGAGAGACGCGTCATTCCTCCTCACAAACAACCTCACTGTCAACGCGAGGACGAGCAGGACGATATCAGCTGAGACAGTTTCTTCTGGTGATGGACAGTTTATGGTTTGTTTTGTCGACGACTTTCTGTCACCATAAAATTGTGTCCTTCATTCAGCAATAGGAAGCAGGAAGTTGTTTTGTCCTGGGTCTCACGTCTCAGGCTACATACAATAGGCTGCCCTACATAGGATAATTAGGCCATTGAGTTTGACACCATCATGAAAAAATCTGTTTTTCAAGTGTTCAAATTGATCAAAAGATATACATAAGAATTATGTAACAGATTACTCGTGTTATAGTTCATTTCACTGATTTAATGTTTCTTCCTTTCCTGCAGCAGCTATATTCTCGGGGAGAGAGCACATCCTCCTCTGAAAAACGTATTTGTCATGTATATAATGGGTATGTCAACAGGGATGACAATCGTATACAGGGATACTCTCTGAGGGACACTGAAAATGATGCAAAGACTACTTGTATGCGTGCCAAGTGATGACATTTTAGCCAACAAAAGCGGAGAGACTTGCCCTTTCATTTTGTCAAAGACGCAAAATTATTTGTGTGCCAATCAAACTGCTAAAGAGAGCTCAGTGTGACGGCACCCAGTCTAGATTGATTTCACTCCAGATAAAGGATCCTCAGATCTTATTCTGCTGACGGAGATCGTCACTAGTTTTATCATTAAACCAAATGCAGTTCTGAAAAATAGGATGATTGTCTCATGTGGCCTTATCATATCAGTATATTGTCAGCAAAAACTGAGGTCAATTATACATTTGACCCCTGAGCATTATCATCTATATACAGAAACTTAATTTGTCACTCAAGAAAACGTGAACTCACTCTGACCTGGATGTCACACCTCATGTAAGAGCTCCCATGTGATACATAGGAGAGGGATCTAATGTACAGTGCAACAAGGACAGCTGCAGGGGGATGGATTCAAGTCATTGTCATCTCTATTCACAAACCCACTGTAACTCATGACTCATTACTGAGCAGATAAATTGGGTATATAGTTTGACAACAGTGAAAACAAAGCACAAATAAATATCGGTTTCGACTTGTCACCTATTGGAAATGTTGGCGGATTGAGTAAATACTTTGAGCAGACTCTTACATGCTTATAGAGTGTTATCAAAAGCAGAGCTGATGAACAGAATCGTAAACCATGACTTTTATGAAACACGCTGCTGGGATCAAAATGGACATATCATTAGAAATATGGTTATATCATCAGCGTAGAAACAGACATTGCAATCCTCTGTTATATAAATATAAATTCAAATCAAAACCTGGAGTCACTTCTATGCATCCATTTTCCTTTTGCGTATCCAGGGCCGGGTTGCGATGGCTGCCGGTTTAGCAGGGCTTCCCAAACAGTCTGCTGCAAACATCATTTGCAATACTGCTGACACCGCAACAATCCGCCGGTCAATCTCACGCTCCATTTTCCCGTCACATCTAAATAAGACCCCAGGATACTTCAACTCCTTCGCTTGTAGCAGCAACTCGCTTCCAACCTGGAGACTCAGAGAGGCGCAGTGGAGAGTGACTTATTCAACAGGATATTATGATCAGTATATTATGATAACATAACAGCGATTCCGGCAGTTATTGTGTGTTGTGAGCAGGTCTAACTTTCTGACTGCTCTGGCTGAAGCACATTTTTCCTCCACAGAGGAGTGTTGTTGTGAGTTGATTCTAGGACTGTATACAGACAGAAAAGCCAACATATAGGCAGAGACAGGTTAGGTGACAAATGCTACTTTGTGTGAAGGAACATGCTGTTTTCCATGTACAAGTTTAAAATGGCATTTTTTATTTGATAACATGGAGTAAAATGACCAACATTTATGCAGTTCACTATAAATATATTTGATTATTGGGGACAGCAGGACTTTTCAAATCAGACTTCATTAAATGAGGCGAACTGAGTGCTTACTTACTTGATTGCATAAACCTCTCTAAAGGTAGTGTAACAAACTGTCTTAGTATGTACTAAAACAGTTTTTCTGCAAAGGGAAAAGCACTGACGGCATAAACTCGCACCTAGTAATGTTGCTAGTGCATTAATGTATCCTTTATGCTACAAAGGATCATAATTATACCCATAGGCCTATAATTTAAGACATTAACACCGGATTTATGCTCAGGTCTGAATGAGTCCTTCTGTGATGTCAAACAGCAGGCTGTCTCACAGTAGTCTTGCTAGAAGCATCTTTTGCTACAAGTGGAATCAACGCAGATTAAGACCACTGTGTTTTCTACCAGACATGATCACTCGGTGAGCAGTCCGTCACCTATAATGCACCAGGATCTAGCTCAAGGTGAACAGAGTGCAGCGTCAGGTCAGGCCGCAGCATGCCACCATCGAACTGCCGTGGGTCAAACCAGGAAAGAGTCGAGTTCTCCATCAACTCCTCAGGAGCAACCTACAAATCCATGAGCATTACAGTAGCTACAACAACTTGACTAGATAATGTTAATTATTTTATTGGTTAACACACGAAAACTGTTAAAAAAAAAAACCCACAGAATTAATTTTATATTTTTGTTCCTCACACTCTAATATAAGAGATCCAGTCTGAAGAGCAGCAGCAGGAGCTCGACCTCCTCTGTCCTCACCACCACCTCACACACACCACCCTGTCCTCTCTCGCCTGCCCTGCAGGTGTCAATGTTGAGGCATGTTAATCAGAAATCAGAGTTTTTGCAAAGAAGAGATTTTATAAATGATACTGACATTTGGTAATGGCTTATTTCAACAAATTGCTCTTTTAAAAAATATTTTCATCTCCCTGTTGCATCTAAATCTATCTAAAAATAGAAGAGGAGCAGCCTCCTCTGCCTCCTCAGTAAGAAATGAGCACCCAGTAAAAGAGGGTGAGCTGTATGCTACCAATAGTTCTACATTCATTTGTACACAGGTGTCCTTCCTGAGAGGTCACATGCTAACAAACTGACATTTATCATGTTGTACTGTCAGTGTCAGTGTTTGTACACCAAATGTTTGGTTTGATATTGTTCTGCTGTGTTTAGTTGTTTACTGAAGGCAGGAACACTTGTTGATTATAGTGATTATAGTTGTATTGTATGTATAATTGATATAGTTGATAGTGTATATTTTACTTTGGACCTGGCTGTTGCCCAGAATTGGGGATCCAGATAAACAAACTATGAATCATGGGAAATACAGTGTTTTCTATTTCCATTCTGATTTATCATAAAAAAGCAGAGCACATATTAAACTGGAGGCACACACGCCAGAAAAATATATTAATTAGTTCATTTCATTTCACTCCAAATTGTACCTCGTCTCTGTGTTTGCTGTGTGAAATTACAGGTTGCTGTGTTGTTGTCAGGAAAATGATTAAACTACACGTTAGCTCGCCTGTAATTTGTGTAGTAACCTGTCCACGTGTTGTTTTTGGTGTTTTTGCCAGCATCATATCATTTCCATGACTCCTCAGATGTCATGATCAGCCATGAACAGATGTGCATTCACATGCATCTTCAAAGAGCTCTCAAGCAGACCTGAATGACGTGAGCTGACAATGTCGAAGGAAGGTGATGAAAAGTTCCAAAATGGTGTCTCCAGCCTCCATAGTCGGCATGTTGTATGGTTTAAGACGCTCTCAAACTGATAAGATCGACGGGATCATATAGAGTGATGAAATGAGTTCTGGATAATTGAGGCGCTCTAGATGGCTATCAGTCCGCTGTGAAGCAACGTACTATCTCCAGTTTTTTGGCCAAGATTCTTGTAATTATACTTGATCTGGATTAGCAAAGTCATTAGAAATAAGAAGTTACTATTCTCCAGCTCTCAGTGCTCAACTTCCTAGACAAGCTCTCCATGAGACTATCAGAGCAGCGAAGGAACACGACTGAACGTCTTGAGCTGCCGAGGGTCGCTGCTGTCCAGGAGTTCGACAAGAGGGTTTATACAGTAAGACACTGCGGGACAAATACTGCTGGACTCCCTTAAACAGTGGATTTGATCTAAAATCTTCTGAAGACAACAAGATACTGTTCAGGTAAGAAGAACGAGGTAAGGGCTGATTACACCTAATTAACTGTATGCTAATGAATGGCCTATATTTGAGTCAAATATAAAGTTGTCTATATCTGGTGATGGGCTAAGGTTAGGACAGACTCACAGAGGCAAACTTTTACTGAAGCTGGTGTGAAATTATCATGTGATGCAGAAGAGAGACCAAACAAGCGCCTCTTGTTTTCCCTCCAGCCTAAAGTGAGAAGTTTGCACGAAACTGCCACTGCAATGTCCTTTCCATCTCATGTTCCATATTCACATAATCCCTGTGTGTCCTCTGGTTGGTTTGGTTCACACTGCGGCAAAGCCCATCACATATACTGCTGTCCATATGGAAGATGGGACAGCGAGGACCCGGCTAATCCCCCCTGAAACGCCATGAACTTTGCTTTCTTTCTCTTTGCTCTCTTTATGTGTCCAGGAATCAAAGTTTGGGGGTCAGGTAGGAGGCCCGGCAGCAGCTCACAGCCCCACCGAGCAGATTGCCTGCTGCTGTGCTGACTGAGTACTGCTGCACACAAAGCATGAAAAGTGTGGATTCCCGGGGCCAAGGGCCCGCGTGGTGGGTTTCTGCACTCCCTGACTGGCCTTGGGAGAAAGGAACGGCTCAGTCAGCAGGCCAGGGCCACTGGAGCGTTGAAAGGATAATTCTCCCCCCCACTGCCGCTGGACCTCTTGCGGCGTCAAACCATTTGTGAGCGGTGACACAGCCAGATTGGGCCGAAAGGATATGAGTGGGAAACTTCAAAACCTGCTCATGTTTCTGCGAACGTGAAAGGATTTGTATAACACATTCAGATTTGATGGACTTTCCCATGTTCGCTCTGGACAGCCCTTTTTTGTTGACATGTTCAAATAATGAATCTCTTATGTGTAGGATCCCTTTTTCCCCCCCTGCCCCTGAGTCCCGTTTCTAGTTGTCGGGGTAGGGATGCTGTGCGGACCATTCCATCGTCTGTCCCAAGCTTATGGAGAACCGCTGACTCGCTGGCTTCCAGGAACCAGGGTGAGTGGTTCTACGTCTCGTAGAGCGATGGTCTTGCCTCTTTTTTTTTTACCTCAGGCTGTCAGGAGCAACACCATCCGCTGCCAGGGCAAGGGACGCTAACTGCAAACTTGCAATTACTCCTTTAATTTAGCCGTTTGCTCCGGACTGAGACTCTGTATCTGTGACTGACAACGATTATGTGATAAGAAGGTTTCACAGGACAATGAGGTGATGCACACAGAGATAAGCCATTCTACTTTATGAAATGAAGTAGTTATGAGCACATTATCCTGCATCGTTTCTTATAAGTTTGATGCCAAAGCTGCAGATATTACAACGTGACATTTGTGCACTTTGATTTGTTTTGGCAGGCGTGTGAAAGAAGTCCAAGATAACTGAAACTTTTGGGAAAAGTCTTCTGAATATTTTGTTTTTTTCTCAGCACAAAAACTGAAATTTAAGATTGATTTTATTTTCTGTTTTACCCTTTTTTAAAAAAAAAAGATTTTATTTGCTGAAGCGACAGAAGAATTGCTTAAAAAATGGATTTCACACATTAAGTTCAAATTGTCGCTCTGTTTCAGGTGCTGAAATGGAACATATACTTTTGATTCTTTTACTGTTTATTAAGGCCTTATCAGTTGGAGCTCAATTCAACGGATACAACTGTGACGCCAACTTTCACAGCCGCTTCCCCGGTGAGGAACTGACACAGATTCACGCGTGATTATGTTTTTAATGGAAAGTTTGACATTGATATTGACATGATGCTTTTGGACTGTAAATATCACACGGCTCATTTTTCATTTCTTGTTGCAGCCGAGAGAGACATCAGCGTGTACTGCGGGGTGCAGACCATCACCCTCAAGATCAACTTCTGCCCCGTCCTCTTTTCCGGCTACACTGACACCGACCTGGCTCTCAACGGTCGCCATGGAGACGCTCACTGCCGCGGTTTCATCAATAACAACACCTTTCCCACCGTCGTGATCTTCAGCATCAGCCTGGCCAGTCTGGAGTCCTGTGGCAATTCCCTGGTGGTAAGAGGAGCATCAATGCATACGATCAGTCGTTTTACAGCAACACCGATGACTGCTGGAGCTGAATTTGGTGCTGAAGCATGTAATATTGTTGTTAAGGTGAATAATAGCTATCAGATTGCAGCCTTGAGAAAATAAATATCAATCAAGATAATAGTTTGTCGTAAAGAGATTCCAAAAATGAGTCATTACACACATCTGCTGAAAAATGTGTCATGAAATGATTCACACTCTCAGGTTATCTTTCTGACTAACACAGGCAGCAAACTGGTGCTGAAAACTTAAAAACCGTCCCAGAAGTTTGTCGTAAAAAAAGATCAGATGTGCCTTTTCTTTCAGCGAGCTGTCTCTCCTTCACAGTAGCCATGTTTTGATGTTGACAAGTTGCATTTATGCAGCATGGGAATGAAGTCCGGCAACTTGTTATCTCGGTGAAAGAGGGGGCTGCTGTGGAGATCCTAGAGGGCCTGTCAGGATGATGATGAGTGGAAAAACAATTTCTAAAACAGTTTAAAGTGAATCTTTGCTGAGTGTGCTGTCGAGCTGAGCCAGATGGAATGGGACAGTTCCTGGAGGGTCTGCTGTCAGAGATGGAGGGATTGAGTCCGGGATTATTGACGGGCATTAGTATGCCCGGTGGGATGGCGGATCAGCCCCTGTGCAGAGTGTCCGCTGTGAGATAATGTCGGTCGGTTAGGGAGTCAGGAGGAGTGTCACCCACACTGATGCTGCTCTCTGCAGGTCTCCACAGCTCAAGGACCGAACGCTTACGGGAACCTGTCACTGGTGCAGATTGGAAACATATCAGGGTATATCGACACGCCCGATCCCCCCACCATCATCAGCTACCTGCCGGGTCTGCTGTACAAGTTCAGCTGCAGTTACCCGCTGGAATACCTGGTCAACAACACGCAGCTGGCCTCGTAAGTCTCACTCACGTACAGCCGGCCACCACATTGTTCATTTAAATGGGTAAAGCATATTGTGTGTGGGACATTTTAAAACTGAGAACAGACACATGCAATGATGCAAAGCACTGCAACAAGCCTGACACAAGCAGTACAGACTTTGTGTAAATATGTGCTGTTTAGCTTGTGTTGTTGTGAATCAAAGATACAAGTGTAGATTCATTGAATTTCTGAGGCTGTATTCATCTGTGATAATGCTTTTTTTCCCGTTTTGTTCTTGTACAGTGTTACTGTGCTCTGTTTTTGTCTCACAAGGACAAAATGGACAAAATATTAAAGCATAAAATTATTAAAGTGTAATACATTCATAGAAAACAGCATCGCAAATTACAGCCACATAAATGTGAACACTTCTAGCTTCACAAAGGTTTCAGGGTTACCTTATATCATCGCGTTTTACACAAGTGTTCAAGTTATTGTGCAAACCTCCTCCATCTAAAATTTATTCAAATAAAATCCACTCTGGATCTGTTCGGGAAAGAAAACAAATGAATTTTGTGAAAATAGATTATTAAAGTTGAAGATTAGAGAAAGGTTGTCCAGATTCTGCACAGTATAAAATATTGTTTATTAACCACATGCAGCAGTTTTATATTGTTTAATATTGTGAATTATTAATTTAGTATTCTTGCAGAATTATCTGATATAAAAAAACACAAATGTCAGCATCAGGACAGTTCTGGCAGCTTCGATCTTTTTTATCTTTACTGAAGGTCAGCAGCTGCAATCTCAGTGAAGGACAGCAACGGTACCTTCGTCAGCACGTTGAATCTTCTGCTTTACAATGTAAGTTCACATCGTTATTCTTAGCGCACAGTAAAGAGCGTAAGAAGCTCTGCAGCTATTTTAAATTACTTTGCACCTTTTACATCTGTAATTGTGATGATACACCTGTAAGACTGGGCGTGATACCAAACTCAGAAACCCTTTCATGCAGCTTCTGCACTCTGCAAATTGCCTTAAATCCTGTAACTGGAGAAGATTATCCTCAATTTACCTTCAATTCATTTCAAACCTTCCACTAACTAAAGTCAATTTGGTCCAGAATGAGATTCTGTGATGGGGATTCATGAAAACGACTGCTGAAACACTGTGTTTATGTGCAGGACTCATCGTACGTTCAGCAGCTGTCCATCCCGATGGCAGGGCTGACCCTGAAGACGCGAGTGTTTGCAGCCGTTAAAGCTTCTAACCTGGACAGGAGGTATTCAATCAATTTATTTGATCTGGAGGTCTCAGCAGAGGCAGAGTACATCACCATATCCCTTTATGTTGTCTGCTATCATCGTCATAGTCTTCTGACTATTTTAATGGAAATAATGCAGAACAATACTGTGTACTGTGGTAGGTATTTCAGGCACAACTTCCCCTAAAAATGGTAAAAAGGAGAACTTTAATGTTAACAGTGTGAGAAGGACTTTTCTGTTTTACAATCAGCTCCTGCTGTTGATACATAGAGAGCAGGGCTGGACCTGTGAGCGAGCCCCTCGACTGTTCCATGACTTTCAGTCTGAGAGTTTTCGTGACCTAAACAGGAAACTCCGGGCTAACAATAAATAATACTTTCTCCATCATTGGCCGGATTTCCTCCCTTGAAATCACCATCGAATGCAGTTCATGTCGGGAAGTTGTTGGAAATTGGTTCTGATAAGTTTGCCTAACCTCTCCAGAGAATTGGAACAAACATCTCTAAATTTTAGGATTCTTCAGGGAGCAGCAGCAACACATTTCACATTTGTGGAAAATCGCTTTAAAAAAAAAAACTTTGACTAACAGATCTCCACTTTTGTCGTCAACATGACTCAGATTTAACCTCTCTTGTGGTTGTTTAGTCTTGCCTGTGGGGTGGATGCTGGGTGGAGGGAGGGTGTAAACAAAAGCACTATAGACATTCTATTTATTCATTTTGAAGCAAACAAATGTTTTCTATCTTTCTTTAATACTGAATGTATCTGCAGAACGTTCACAGACATTTAAAAGTTTCAAAGTTTGTGTCTCGCTCTGCTCAGTGAACCTCAAACATCCAAGAAACATAAAGAAAAAGACATTTTTGCAAGAGGACTATAAATATTTGAAAAGCCAAAAGTAACACGATATGTACTTTATTAACATTTAACCACCATCTGTCCCCACCATAAAACTACAAGCAGGACTGAGCGTGTGAACTCTGATGTCTGGTATCGAGGTTCAACATGCACTCTGCTCATCTTCCTATATAAAAATATAAATATGAGACTTCCTACAGTACAAACAACTTCAGCAGGAAGTAATTACATTCCTCTACAAAACATAACTGAGAAAACAAACAAGTTGTGTGTTCGAGGACTGAGATGTACTGTCACGCTTTATCTATTGAAAACACGTGAGCACAGAGCGTTCCTTCACATCGACTCTGTGAACTCTGACTTCATAATCTGTGATGTTAAATAGGTGGAACATCCTAATGGACTACTGCTACACCACACCCTCTGGAAACCCCAACGACGACCTCCGCTACGATCTTTTCTTTAGGTAACTAAACTTTGAAAGCAGATCTGTGATCTCGTTAGGTTTGGTATTTCTCTCTTGTTGTCCTTTCTCATAATGCCTTTGTAATTTCCCCCTCCCTGGGCCAGCTGTGAAAAAGACCCCCAGACCACCGTCTTTGAAAATGGGAAGAGCCAAATGGGACGCTTCGCCTTCGAGGTGTTCCGCTTCGTAAAGCACAAGAACCAGAAGATGTCCACCGTCTTCCTGCACTGTGTCACCAAGCTGTGTCGAGCAGACGACTGTCCGATGCTCATGCCAGTGAGACTCACAAGGACGCCTTCACACATAACATGACAAACTAACAAAGCCCCTGACTTTGAGCACTCTACTGTCCGCTACCGCTACTGCTATATTACATTATACATATTTCTGCTATGGACACAGGTCAGATCATAGACTCTGTAGGACGACAGAGACTCAATTAAATCATTTTTAAATCAATAATTTGACACAGAATATTGATTTCTCGAGTAAGTAGTCGTGTAATAAGCGGCATGTGTCCTGTAGGGCTGTGTGATACTACAGAATCTGGTATTGATCTGATACCGAGTAAATACAGGGCCAGTATTGCCGATACCGATACTTGTGAATCAGAGAGCAATATGTCATAATTTATGAAGTGAATGCATCGATATGCAAATTTGGAATGCAAATATAGGAATGCTAATGTTTCTTTGACAGTTAAAGGGTTAATATATTCAGTCATATTCACATTTCAGCTTTATATATCTTTATAGAGGAATATATTTTTCAGGTCCGGTCAAATAATTTATTTATATTTATTCCATCTGTCTGAATAAATTATATAACTGTCTGAATAGTCTATATTTAGACTGTCTGCTAAAAATACAACTATGACGATCAATTTGAAAAAAAAAAAAACCATTAACTCACGATGGAGATGACGAAATCTGACTTTCACGTCTATAAATCAGCTACCTGGATATACTTGACCACGCTGACCTCTGGATCCTCAAACCAGCATGGTTTGAGGATCCATCCTGAGTGTAGAGAAGAGAAAGTGAAACTTAAGTATTGATCGAGCCTCGTGGTACATTATCTGTTTTACATTATAAGTTTTGGGCTACAAGTTTCTAGTTATTACACAATCTGCCAACTGTCAACGCATTCCATTTTTCTTTGTGTTGATGTTATCTTTGTGCTTTTAATGCTGACATTTCTCTCTTCAAAGTAAAACATGATATTTTCTGTCAGTTCAGGAAAATGTCACATTTATATATTTGTCAGATGTGATTACAGAGCGGGCCTTTTTATATTCCTGCAGCCTAAGTGACTGTCTGATGTGTTGTGCTTTATTGGTGGGCCTAATTGACAGCAGCTGAGGACTGCCTGTGATCTATAAAAGTGGAACAGCTGCATGATACGAACACATAAATATCTGAATTATGAATGACTGAAGAGGAGGATAATTAAAGCCACTATGACACACATGCAGCGTTTGCTATTTTAAAGTCAAATTTTTTCATACGTCACATTTCATATGACAATATAACCCAGAAAAATACAGTAAAAATGTAAAATGAGCCACATGAACCAGCCAGTATGTGTCTCCTGAACACATCAGGGGGGTTTCATCCTGCCACCACATCTCCACATCTCTATTTTTTCCACAGATCTGTGGCAGCAGAAAAAAGAGAGACATCTCAGAGGGAAAGGAATCAAACGGCGCATCTGGGAACGCTGTCCTGACTGCCGGGCCTATCATCACTCGCAGTGGTACAGTTTGATAACACACCTCCTCGTCTTCTGTTATTCTTTTCCCTTAGCGTCTGTTTCACCACCAACCAACCTTCACTTCCTGACGTTAACCAAACAGCGCTGTTACATGAAACATAAAACTTGGGAGTGGAGCCACGGGCTCTTTAAATTCCACGAGTTAAATCTGCAGTCATTAACAGATTGGATTGTATTAAAAGCTACTCGAGTGTGTCTGACTCAAAACTTGACACTGATGGTGAGAACTTATCTGGGGCGGCCTAGATAGTCGCCGCCTGAAGGCATCCTAAAGACATATATTGCACAAGAGACGAACACATGTACTGTAAAGCATGCTGTGCTGAATACAAAGCACTACTGTTACCATTAAACACCCTATACTTTTCTTTTTCACAGATGAAACACCGACTAACAACTCTCAGCTGGGTGAGTCTTCACGTTCAGTCCACGCAGTGTGACAGTGTAAATGTGGCATTGCCTTTCAGTGATATGACTAAGAGTAATTTCAAACAGTAAAAACCTTCCAATTGCTCGAAAATGTCTCATATCCTTGTCTGCACCATTATCCCTCATTATCCTGCGACGCTTGATGTGTGACAGGAGTTTTATTAAATGCCCCATTTCCCGCAGGACGCCTTTTCTAAATCACACACTGAGTTATTTTGCTACATGTGACAGAACGACGAGTGAGAACTCCCACAGAAATGATCGTGTTCACATGAGTGGAGATGGATGAATTGATTGTAATTAAGTGTGGCTGCGAGCAAAGAGAGCGGAGCTCCGTAATGTCATATTCTGCTGTTTGACTGCTTTTAATGTCAGTGAAGAAATCAGTTTCTCTGATTCTACTTTTCTCCTGATTCATGATAGTTTGGTTCCTGCTGCTGAGCTGGAAATGTCTCAGCGTGACCTTAGAAGTTTTCAAGTATTGAAAATGTGGCAAAGATCTGATTGTCTCTCTGTGTTTTTTTCTGCTCCAGCTCATCTCAAAGCTCCGGCGTTCCAGATGAACACGGTGACGAGCGCGCTCATCTCGGGCATGATCATCCTGGGCGTCATGAGCGTCTGCTTCTTCATCTTCTCTCTCACCCTCCTCAAAGGCAAGGGCGCTCCCGTCAGCAGCCTGTCTGGAGTCCGCAACCCAGCCTTCAACTGAACGCCTGAACCCGACTCACCGCAGACACTCCGACCACAACCGACAGTGCTAAGCGAGGGGCAAACAACAGATGTGACAGGATGTTTGTGCATGTAGTCATTTTACAGAAGAGCCTAATGTTGATTTAGAACATTGTTAACAGGTCTGTACAATGTGCAGTAGTGTAGAAGTAAAGCAGGACTTTTTATATGTTGTTCTGTACTTTGTGTTTCAACCATCTGGCGGGCCGTAGGTCTCAACCTGCATGTGATCATTCGTCATGCAGCTTTAACCCACATAGCAGGGGACACTCATAACTTAATTCAATACCTCAGCTATACAGCTTTCATTTGCAGGGCATAGGATCGATTGCAAGGCTTACACAGCATATTAGAGTAATGCATGATGTAATAAAACTCACAGTTAATATTAAGAGGCTGAAATAATACTCGCGGGACCCAAAATCCACACTTCACTGAAAGAGTTCAACTTAAACGAGCAAACAGGAAGCCTGTTGAGCTCCTCATGAAATCTAACTTTTAAAAGTATATTGATATAATTGGAATTTAATTTATTAATATTGCTACATATTAGAGAGGTAGTCGTTGTGATTAATCAATTACTTAAATATGTAGTTCACTCACTCACTTTAAATATTTTAATGCGATGTGGCAGCAATAAACTTTATTATGTTTGTTAAGTTTCATTTGTACATGCACCCCAATGTAATTGTGTATAACGTACCCGTAATGTGTTTCTTAAAAATGCCATTGATGATCTATTCCTGAAATGTGCAAATTGTGTACAATTGTACATATTGCAAACATTGCACTTTGACTTGTGATTAAAACTTATCCCGGTGTCGTATTTCTAAACAAACAGTTTGAATTTCTTTCTGGAAACTTTCAGTCAACGACAGAAGGAGAACGACGAGGTCAGATGGTTCAATTACACATAAATATTATGTTTTCCCCACATTTTAATGCACAAACCTGACAAAGAAACACATTTAGATATAAAAGCTGGTAAATGTACAAATCCAAAATGACCCTTCTTTTATCTGATGTCTGTTTTTCTGGCTTCAAACTGCAGCTCACGACCTTTCAGTTCTCTAAAATGAAAGAGGTGACGGTGGATAAAATGTTCACTTCTCTCTTCTCAGTACATTAGATATGATTAATCTGCTGTTCTGTCTTCAGTCACAAGATAGATCTTCCATCACAGTGAGCAGGTAAGCGGGTGAAGGCAGACATTCCTCTCAGGTGGTGGAGGAGCCCCAAAAAAGAGTTAATACTGGACGTACGTTCACCAGGTAGATACAAACATGACTCCGGATGAGTCATAATGTTGATCCATAACTGCTGAATATGTCAATAAGGATCTGATGATGTCACGATATGTCAGTGTCATGTTCACAGCCTGTTTCTGCTGCCCCCAAGTGGCCAAAAAAAAAACTGTTACTGCAGATTTAAATTTCTTGTAAACTTTAAAATCTTTCAGCAGTTTATTCAACCGGTTTCAAAATGTATGAATCAATCTTCATTAAATTTGGCGTTGATGAAGATATAAAACAGACCTGCAGTAGTGCTGGTGGGGTAATTAGAATCAACACAGTTTCCCTTTTCTATCTAATGAGGGGGAAAAATCCATGAAATAATAAAAGGAAAGTATTTCCAGTGACTGGAGTGTTAGAGAACAGCTTGATGATGGAGGCTTGCAGCCTCCTGGAGTGCCTTAAGGTTGGCTCTCATAGTTGTTATGTGTTCTGAAAATAACTCAGAACATTGTCTAAGCCAACTGGAAAGAAACAGTTCAAAGCAGAGAGCCATGTCTGATGTTTAATTCAAGCAGTCTTTTAACTCGGCGTCACGGGGATCTTTCTGGGCAAGCGATCCACACTGTCTTTGGGGTGGTGGGCAGAACAGCGGACGTAGTTTACCTCTAAAGAACGCTGATGTATACAAATTTGTCAAAACCAGGTAACGGACTCGTACTGGTGCTCGTGTGCTGCTGGCTGCAGGGTTTAGTTAAAGCAGAGGTGTTCAGCGTATGAATGAATCTTTATACTGAGTTGTCACTGAATTAATCAGCAGCTTTTAACAGTGTATTTCCTCTCACTGGTGAATGAGCCTGCTCAGCTGTGATACCCAGTACTTGTCTAAAACCTTGAAATAATACTGTGATAATAATAAGTGTTGCTTCACAGCTGGTTACTTCTATACAGGCTCTGAACTGTTTGAACCAGGGATGATTCTTTAGCTTGTAAAAGGGTCAAATGATTTGGATCAGCAAAGGTTTTTCCTGTTTGGCTAGAATCAGTTGTCATTTTTACATTTCTGCTTGTGCACAGATCATACGGATTAGTGGCGGTGCTTGCAGATTCTTTGCACAGAGCCAGGCTGGCTGTTTCCTGCTGCTTTCAGTCTTTATGCACAGTGCATTGACTTCTATGAATCCCAATTGAATCCTAGCTCACAGTTACTGCTCAGACTGAAGAGTGCTATTTATCTTCTCAACTCGCTCTCAGCAAGCATTTTCCCAAAACTATCAAACTAAACAGCCACTCTTCCACCAAGATAGTTTAAGCTGTCTTCAATAATTGCAACCAGAAATGTAAATCATTGCATTGATATCTGTCATCACATAACATCAGATAATCGCCATCAGTAAACAGGGGGACTTACCCGGCTCTCACTGCCCAGTCAGAAGCTGTTTTCTCGGGGAGAGTCGGCATGGAGGACCGACCGGGTCAGTACAATGATTTTCTGTACTGTTGTCTGTTTTTATAAAGGAACCCAGACAGACAAGTGGCTCACTTTGTTTGTCACTAATTAAATTAACTCTTTTCAGTCAGTGGTTGCTAATTAGTCATCTGTTGTAGTATTTAAAACACAAGAGGCAATTAGTACAATGTGATAATCACTCAGCTGTTATTGTTTAAAAAATTCTTGGACACATTTGGAAAATGTGATAATATTACTTAATATATTACACAATGTGAAGTGACAGCCGTCCTCATGGGTCCACATTAAGGCAGCGTGCATTGTTTTGGGTAATCTGCTGGAAAGGTCACTCAGACACGGTCAGGTTATCAATCAGAGAGCTACACCCACCTATCATCTTCCACTGGAGATCGCTCACTGTGTGTCTTCTCACATTTTCCTTTGAGCAGAAGCATTCATGTGTTTGACATTTGGCAATTTAATGTGGCAACACTTCAGTGCACCCTGAGCACCGACAGTAAAACATTTAGGAAACACTCATTCATGAATTATCATGAATTAATGCAACAACTAAGGAATGCCAATCATAATGACTGTTCATAGGTAGGTTTGCAGTTAAAGAGACAAAATATGAGTTGCAATAAGTTGTAATATTATTAGTAGTAGAGTATTTTATTATCCGCTGTCGCTTGTCATGGAAGACTTGGATGCATTAGTTTTACATTTTCTGTAGCAGGAAATATAGTTTTAAAAGTCATATATCTAAAAATACTGATCAGTCACAGCAGTGTTTCCTGTGTATCCTGTTTCCTGTATCCGGTTTCAAGTACTGTAATCATCCGACCTGGTCCGCCTTTAACACTTAACATATGAAGAACACATGATTAACTGTGACTTCACATGTATTAACCATTTGTGGTACAGACAAAACTTTTCTGAGATACATTTTTTAAAATATTAAGCAATAATACACTCTGCTGCTTTAGCTGAGCTATCATACTATACGTGTTTGATATTATTAAATATAATATTTAACAGTATGTTTTCATTAGTCTACGATAGCCTGAATATATGAATCGTTGTGTTTCCATTGTCTTAAAATGAGCCTTTATCTAAGGTAAGAGCGGGTCCTCTTTTATGGAGTCTGCCATGTTGAACCGCCATTTTTGTACAGTAGCCCTGAGCAGACAAACTACAGATCTAGATATGGAATGAATTTGGCAGCCTGAGTTTTTCCTGCATGCTTGGAAGGAGATGGTGAGACGTGAGAAGAGTGTTCATCTGGATGCAATTTGCACCTTCACCTGCTGGGTGCCACTAAATCCTACACACTGGACCTAATTCAGTGATTTCACATTATCCCAACTGTAATTAGAGTCAGATTTCGTTAGGCTGTTTATTTTCTCTTGCTCTTATACAATACAAGGTTATTTAAGTGCATAATGGAATTAAAACTGATGATGTTAAAAAGGATAAAAATGGATTAAAATGGTTCAAAATCCACCAATTAAAATAATATTTGGTTAAAATATTTAGAGCTGATATAATTTGTTACATTTTGTACTGGTTCCAAAAAGCACACAAAGTTTCTCACATAAACAACGTGACCTGAACACAACCCACGGTATCTAAACACTCTTTTGGTCCATGGGATGTCTGTGTTGTTCATATCAGGGTGCACGCAGAAGTTTGGGATGTGAGGAATGCAACTGGAGTGTTTACCATAAGTAGTCATGTGGATTTGCTCCCTGAAAAGATCATAAGCTGTGTTGATTAGCTATGCTAAACCATAGAGCATTTTTCTGACAAGGTTTAGACAGCTTCAGAGCTGCACAGAGTGAACTTAAAAGGTAAAGAAAAAGAATGGCTGTGAATAGCAGCAGAATGAGTTTATGCAGCGATGATATACGGCGCGGCGCCCACAAAGGTGCCACCGGTTTCCCCAGAAATGATAAGAATTCTTATAAAGTTTGAAGATGATTTCTCTGCAGTCCTTTTGTTGGGGAGAGGCTTGTGTTACTATAAAATTTACTGAACTACCTTGATAGCACTCTTATGGAGCATGTAAGAGGTCTGACTGTAAATAGATGACGGTTTATATTCTGACTACACCTTTAAAACCAAAAGGCATTGGCTTGAAACCATCGTTCACATATTTCTTTATGAACATGCGTCTGTCTTTCCCTCATTAACACACAGGTGCTCTGACAATCACCTCCACCGACACTGAAAAAACTACAGGGGAAATCATGCATCCTGCCATAATTCCCGTTTCAGTGAAATATCTTGTTGTAAAACACGTCTGATCTTGGAAATATGCTCTAACAAGATGCGTCATGCTCCGGCTGCAGAGAAATGAATAAAGAAATGAACATCAGCAAGTTAAAATAAGTATGATGGTCTCTCCTGCTCGGCTCAGCTGACTGAATCTAGTGCCAACTCTTTGGACCATGTGTCAATGAGCCACTTGGGTAAAGTGACAAGCGACGCACCACCAAACTAAAGATTTTCTTCAGCAGGCAAAACTAGAATTGATTTATACATGTGCCATTTTTCCATTACGAGAAGGATATCCACCTCTGCTTCATGCCAGTATGTAGGAATCAACACCTCCGGTAATGCTATATTCATTCATTTCCATGGATACGCGCTACACTACATGCAAACAATGGAGGACATCCTCGTTGTCAATAGAAACGGAGCTTCAGGCTTTACATACGGCCTCTCAGGCGTGCAGATGTCACTGACACAAAACAAAAAGCTGTTGTGTAACAATGGTGACATTGAGGAACAATCAGTCTTCTTTTCTCTACACTGTTAGTCATCATTCAACGCTCAAATGAGAAACCCAAATACATACGCACTGTTTTTCTTTCCAATACAGTCAACTGTAAATTCCCATCCTGCAGTCTGTGTGTAATATAAAGTCATTTAAAATAATTGTGTCAATCTCTGACCCACTATGTAGACTTCGGATACCAAGCGAAGTACCCGCAGTGAAATCTAGGATGTGGAACTATCCCAGAGGATCATCTTTGGGTCATGATAGCGGATATTACTGTTATTGTTAATACATACTATCACCTTAAAAGGGCACCACAGTATTGTGTATTATCTCCAGGGATTTAACACTTACTTCATCTTAACATTCTAAGGGAATCTGTATGTTAAAGAAAAGAAGCTCAGCCATTGTCCCTCCTAAAGACTCACTGTGTAGGGTTTCAATAATTACCCTTAAGGTAAGGTCCATGGAACACCCAAAACAATTGTTCCCATAAAGTAAAGGTGTAAAGTTAAGGCGCCCCAACCAACACTGACCTTGTTTCTGTCCAATCCTAAGAAAGAGTCATAGCTATATAAGAATAACTGTGAATAAACATTGTTCAAATCAGTAGACAAGCAGAGAAGATCAGTGGAACAAGGTTGGTGCCAAATACGGTAATATCATCTCCAGAAACATCAGGTTCTTTTAACGCATCATTATCTTTTGCTGTTACAGATATGCCCATACCAAGGAATGACAAGATGAAGCTCCTGAGCTGTCTCTTCTTGGCATGCATGGTGGCCAAGAGCAGTCAATTATCATGCCAAGATCACCTTCGGCGTCCAGGTACGGCATCCCTGCTTCTACCTGTTCTGATGTGTTATGCAGGTCCTGGAAAGGCATTTATGTTCTCATCCATAGTTTATGTCAAGCTTATTATTTCATTTTGGCCTGAGGACCTCTAAAGTAACAACATTTTGCCACCTTTGAGAAAATTCTTCTGTTCTTCTATCTTCTAGACATGGATGAGTAAGATTTCTCGTGACGTTTACAGATAAACCTTTCCCTCTCTTACAGAATACACTGACATCGCAGTTGAATGTGGCACGACCTCAATTACTCTGGCGATTCAAATCTGTCCTGTTGTCTACACCGGCTACAACGAGTCTCTGCTCATCCTCAACCACATTTATGACAAGCCTGAGTGCAAAGGGACCTTGGATGAATCCGTCACGCCGCCTGTTGTCAAGTTCACCTTCCCACTTAACATGACCAATGCTTGTGGCAGCAACTTTATGGTTAGTAGAGGTCGGAGGTGGAGAGTGGAGAATTCATATGTTTTCTAAAAGCATCCAACTCTTTTTTTTTGTACTCTGTGCTTGACTTTACTGTAAATGTTGCCCCCCAGACAACCAGTGCACCCGGCACGGGGATCTTCGCCGACTTCTCCAACATCCAGTCAGTCAACGTCAGTGGTGTGGTGCGTTCACATGATCCAACCACAGGAACAGTCACCTATAACGCTGAGCTCAAATATTTTTATTCCTGTGCGTACCCTCTGGAGTATCTCATCAACAACACCCAGGTGGACGTGTAAGAGCCTGCTTGTATCCCTCCAATGACCTCTTTTGAGATGTTTACTGTACATAACCGGACATGGTGTGACTTGTTGACTTTGTGATGATGAGGACCTTTCTGTTGTGACCATTCTGATGGTAAGTAAAGGGATAGTTTGGTTTTTGATGTTTTCCTAATTAAATAGAGTCATGGATGACTTTTAAAAACATGTTAAATTATGATATTGGCCTAGTTTAGCCTAATCCTGGATTGTTGCAGCTCTTGTTGCAAAAAAATTAGATTATAACAAGACACTGATCTTTTTGTTTACATGTACACACTGCATGAGACCAATAAAGTCTGAATTCTTGGGATTTTTTTGTTAGTTTAAACATGTAAAAAATTTAGTCTCAGTTTTTCCTAAGACATATTTCTTGTCAACATTGTGTGGCTTCAGACAGAGTAAATAAAACTCAAAAAAACCAAACTATCCTTTTGTGCGTCACTGTGGTCGCTAAAACAGCCGTAACCAAGTATACTCTGGTGATATACGTGTGTCAAAATAAGATTTACAGGCCTTAAAAACATCTTATCCTCCTCTGTTGGTGGAAATCCAATCCTGGTGTACAGTTACATGCAGTCACATGTTTCATCCAGCCAACTCCTCACTGTGTCTGACGTCACCCCTTGTCCCATTTAGGTCATCATCTTCCATTGCAGTGAGGGATAACAATGGAAGCTTCATCAGTACTTTGAGCATGCAACTCTTCAGTGTAAGTTGAGATGTTTCGTGGTCAACTTAGTGGAACTAGATATGTCGAATTTTAGAAAGTTGTCTTTCTTGTTGCATGTCCACAAGCGTGTTTTGTGACAGACATTCAATAAAGTGACATTTATTCAAGCATTTTACTGTGAAATAGATTTTACTCTGGCTCCCCCAACATCATTCAACACACCGAAAATACAGCAAACACATCGCGCAACGTACAGATCAGAACGATGGTGAAATGCAGATAATAACCAGCATTTACAGCTAAACAACTCTACATTTCTATTGACAGGATAACGCTTTCACTACTCCTCTGGTCATACCACCACTGGGCTTAGAGCTGAGGACCAGGATCTTTGTCCAGGTCAAAGCCGCCAACCTGACTGATCAGTAAGAGACACAGTACTGAAGCTCTGGTATCTCTGAGGTAACCCATAAGAAGAAAATAAACGTATTTTTGCACCACCATCTGATTCTCTTCTTCCTCCACCAGGTACCACGTCCTCATGGACCGATGCTATGCTTCCATTTCTCCTTATCCCTCCAACTCCACCTTCTTCAACCTGTTTGTCTCGTAAGTCCTCAAATCTCATTCTGAAGAGGCAAATTAAAAGTCCACGTTGGGCTAACACTGTTTTTCTTTTTCTCAATATCAAACAGGTGTTCTAAGCACCAGATGACCACCATACTCGAGAACGGAGACAGCCACCACGCCCGCTTCTCCTTCTCGGCTTTCAGGTTCCTCGAACAGCAGAATGAGACGGTGTCCACCTACTACCTGCACTGTATCACTAGACTCTGTGAGATCAGCACCTGCAGTGACTTCAAGGTCAGTAATACAAAGCGACATTCAGTGTTGGGAGTTGTTCAGTTTTTTGTTACATTCTTTTTTCCTTCTTCTACAGCAATGTAGCAGTAGGAGGAAAAGGGACGTTCCTTCAGTTTCAGAAACTACCACGCTGTCTTCACAAATTCCCATTGTCGCCCAGAATGATGAATGTAAGTACGGCTGGTTGGTAACACTGGATCATAATGCAGCAAAGAAATAAAAAATAATGATATACCCATTTTGAATTTGATGCAAGGAACACTTTGGCAGGCCAGTTTAGCATCTGGACTCTTTGACTGAACCACGCCATCACAGATGCTGGCTTTTGAACTGTGATAATAAGCCGAATAGTCCTCCAAGGAGAGAGGAGTCTCTTTAACCTTGGAGGACGCGGCATCCATGATTTCACAGGACAGTTTTCCACTTCGCCTCGGGCCATCTTAAATGAGCTTGGGCACATAAAAGGCGGCGTCCTCTTTGCATGGTGGACTTTCAACTGTCATTTGTGGATGCAGAGATGAAGTGTGTTCACAGCAAGTGAATCCTCAAACCATGCAGTGATGTCCACGACAGAATCCTGTCTGTTTGATGCACTGCTGTCTGCAGGGCCTGAAGATCACGACCAGCTAATGTCGGTTTGCGGCCTTGTCCCTTACATGCAGAGATTTCTTCTGATTCTCTGAATCTGTGAATGATTTTATGAAGCGTAACCTGTTGCCAGTTCCACCAGCTGTTTGCTTTCAGAGGTTTTACAGCTGTCCAACTTTTATGAAATGTGTTGCCGGCATCAAATTCAAAATGGGAATATCATTTTTCCAAAATCAATTAACTTTAATGGAAACGGGTTGTACTAATTTATCTTCCCTTTCTTTCATCTCTTCAGCGCTGTACGACACAGGTATGATATTGTTTCACTCCATAAACTGAACGTATTTCTTATTGGTTCACTGATGAATTCATCATTTAAATTCCAAAAGGAATATAAATGTTTCATTTTAATAAGTGCTATCTCTTTGGTTGTGAAATTAATTATTAAATAGTGAGACTAAATACTGGCTTGAGGCGAATTTCTGCCTGACTGTGTGCGGATCATGTTATCTGAGTCAATGTTTGTATGTGTGTAGCAGTTACGTCCAGCAGTGACTCGGACTCTGACTTCAGGATGGGCCTCGGCGTAGCTCTGGGAATCGTCTCTCTGGCGTTGATGGTCTAGTCTTCTACAGATCCACAGCAGGCTCAGACAGTTTTAAAAGGTGAACAGACGCCTCTACACGAGCTGAACTGTTGGATTAATTTGTTATAAGGCGACACACAAGACCTGTGATGCAGAAGTAGCATGTACGTGTGTGGTTTAGAGGTCTTACTCTTGTAGTTGTGCTAGAAATTTGAAATGCAAAGTGAGGTTCTTTGCCTGTTTCCAGTAGAAATGCTACATTATATGATGACAAGCTTTAGTGTTGGCACTCGTGCGCTTTGGCTTTAAAAAGCATGAAAAGGGGAAGTGATAGTTTGTTATGAGGGTAACAAAATGACCTAGAGATTATTTTATCACCACACACAAACGTACTAATACAAATCTATGAAGAAATGTAATTCATGTGGTGTTCTACTGAGTTTTATGGACTCAAAACTAAATTAGTGACGCTGATTGAATGTTTCTGGGTCACTCAAATGTTTGACATTAAAGACTTGAGTGTGAAGGCACCAATCAATATATCATATTCTGTATTTATTAGGTTTTTGCTTGGGTGTACACAAAACAGAGAATAAAAAGATGTTCTAGCTTTTGTGTGTGTGTTGTGTTATAAACCAGAGAGCGAGTGACAGTGCGTATTCGTCGACGGCCTCGTTAAATCTCAACTATTTAAGGCATATTTGTATAGATGTATCTAGTTTTACAGCGGACCACAATAGAGGTCTCACATATCAGTGAAACCAGACTCTGGCTCCTTCTATACAAGCTGTCTTTAAAGTGACCTTTGTGATGACTCATTAATACAAAAACATCTCGCACGATGACTCAAGTCCGCCACCTGTTTCCTTTCTTTGTGATGTCCGGATTGAAACGGAATACCATTACGTCAAAAGTAGGACTCAAAAACAGCAGATGGGTCAACTCTCACTATCACCACACCTCCGCTTCGTGGAGATACTGCAGCACTACCTCACTTTAAGGCAATATTAGAGATTTGTGTTATTCAGAGCACCGGGGAGCTGTTAGTGTTTGTACCCGGTGGTACAAACACTAACAGCTCCCCGGTGCTCTGAGCTCAGAGTCCAGCTAACAAACTGAGCTAACAGCAGCTACAGTTTACTTCACTGTCCATCAGAAAACTCTGTAAATCACAGAGAGCTGACGTGTGTCAGTGATCTGGGGAAATTACAGGTAACACGGTGGGAAAAAACATTGATGTGAAAGTAGGACGTGCATGACCGCTAACTCTGGAGGGAGGACACACTTCTGCATCCTCTGCTGGAGTCTGCGAGAGCGACCATTCATGGCATTCATTTAACACAGACACTTCACAGGCTACTTAACGTGACAAAACCGACATAAATAATCATAAATAAACGTGCCTCGCTGGCTGCACAAACTTTGAAACACTTAAACTGACCTTAAAAGGAGCTTCCTGTGCATGCATGCTCTCTTTGAGGTAAATTCCCGCAGTTAAATTCATCCCTGCACAACAGGTGACAAATATTAGTTCCCACCTGGCGCACAGAGCAAATCAATATTCATGAATAATATAAATCACATAAATAATACATGGAAACAAAACATGAAAGTAATTACAGATCATATTTATGGCAGCTCCGTGCGCGTTAGAAATGATTAGCTGTAACTCTGATGAAACATTTAAACTGTCTGCTGAACGAGTGCACAGCAGCTTGTGTCAGATAATAAAAGTGATGCTGCAGAATACCTCGTCAGCTTTAACCGAGACGCTGCACCACACGAATGAAAATGAAATGTCACTGGTGGGAAATCCTCTGCAGTGACTGAGCTCTGAAGTCCTTTCAACTTTCAGAACTTCAGTAGTATCATAAGGTTACGCACTACTATTAGACATCCCATGATGCACACATGGGTAAAGCTTCATCTGATATTTGGAGGTGTGAACTTGTGACCTTGACAGCTGTAACACTTCCACAGTACGGGCTAAGCAGATAATGTGAGTACAGGGAGACCTCGCTTTACCCGTGAGCACAGAGAGAAGAAGAGGCTGTGAACACCGACGTGTCAGAATATGAAATCATAGAAATACTAGAGCTACCATGTGACTAACACCACAGTCGAACGAATCCTGATAGGAACCAGCAGCGATCTAACAATCTTTCGTCACGGCGGTTGCACTCTCTCGGCTTCATTTTTAGAATCACTTAATGAGATGATGGAAGGATTATGCTGTGTTTGGGCTTTTTTATGACCAGAAAAGTCTCCACACAGTGTTCTGCAGCATGCATAATCATGTTCTAATCCAGTATGTAATGTGAAACAGAGTTTAGATCTTTGATAGTTAAGTTGGGCAACACTGGAGCAGCTACAGTAACCAGTAGATACATGGTGCATTCCTCTCAGCGAGCGCTCCATATTCCATAAAACTACATATGTGTTCATTATAGTGTCCTCAAATTCATATGAGAGGAGTCTGTCAGCAGTGTTTAGCTGTTCTTTTTCTCACTGGTTAAATTAGGTGAGAGTCGTGGCGCGTACATCCTTTCTGAACCCGCTCCGTGTTCTCTAACATCCCTTTGAAATATACAGCAGTCTTATGTATGTACAGTTACCCTCCACGCCTGCCAATCTGACTCCCGTCGCTTTGTGTTTCTGAAGCTGGCTTGCTAACTTCAGCCGACCGGGTGCTTGTATTTGCACTGTTTGCCATTTCACTTTCATCTGCATGACAAGCTTTGTTTGACTCTGCCTGGAAATAATAGGATGGAATTTCCTTTTGAGTTCTGCTGAAAACGGCACCGTGGATTCAAAGGGAAACTCTATCAGCAAGATGCTCGGTTACTGAGAGGGAGAGAGAGGAGTCGGGGTGTTGTGTAAGAATGGATGACAAGAGAATCATTGGGACTTTGAACTCTGCATGCATGCAGAAGTGGGCAGCAGGAAGGCTTCAGAGCAGAATACACCTTTCTCTGTCTCATGCACACACAAACACACAAACAGCAACAGGCGGAGTTCAATAATTATCATTAATTTAGGGTAATAAAGTGAAATCATTTCCCCTAAGGCAGGAGTGTGTGTATATTTCATGTCGCCTCCTTCTACAGTAATTCCTCAGGTGAACCAGTAGGAGGCACTTTAATCATTCGTTTTTGCTTGTGTCAGTTTATATAATTCCTCATCTGCTTTGCCTTTAATACAGAATAGCTATTACGCACAGAGTTATTAATATATATTCCCAATACTCCCTGTGTGTGTGTGTGTGCTGAATGTAAAATTCAGGCTTTAAATTAAAACACTCTGCTGGGGGTTCAAATCTAAAATGAGAATCACCGCTCGCCGGCTTCATCGGTTTGCACTTTAAAGTAATAGTAAAGATTTAAAGTCTATCGACTCACAATCTCTCCCCGAAGCAGATAAAATGATGATGATTGAACCAATGACCTCCTGATGAACTCTTTCATTTGCGGTATTACAAACTGGGTTTCTGTGGCGCACAGCTGGAGATGTGTTTTCCATCATCGAGGTGTTTACTTCCTCATTTTTACATAGTTTCTGCCCCATTTTTTTTTACAAAGATTCAGGCCTGCTCACCACAGCCCCTCTGCATGCCATGCAGCTTCACTCTTCATCTGTCACTATCAAAATAAAGGTGCCCCTAAAAACTGCTATGCATAACAGGTCGTGGCTATGACCTAATGTCAGCGTCTACCTTCCAGTGAACAGCCACAGGAACCAGCAGCGAGCAGTCTAACAGTGAACACAGCAGCCTATCGAGGTGGTTTTCTTGCTGGGTTTGGCTCCTGGCATGCCGGGCTGAGTCAGTTCAGTTAGCTACCTCAGTGAACCTCAATTAGAGGTTCACTACTTAGTAATCTTTCCAGCAGGAAAGTCCCTTCGGTAGAGTAATGTTATTCCCTGTTGGTCCGGTCCAGCTGCCCGGTTCTGTTGCCTGCTAACGGCAGATTCTACTTAACAGAGGTTAATTAGTGGTTATCTACTGTAGCGGGTAGTTAGGCTAAAGCTATCTGTCCATCAGGAAACTTCAGAGGGAAAAAACCTGCAAATATTCTGTATGAGTAATTAGCACAGTAATTAGTGAGGCCCGGCCATAGATGCATGTAGCAGCCTTCAGAAACAGGAAGCTCACCGCTCCAGCGGCATCATAACCTAGAAAGCGTTTCATTGGCTGAAAAATTAGTACACGCCCCCGAGTGCAGGATGAGTCATCAAGAATTTTTGTGGTTTATCAGGAAACTCCATGAAGAAAACCTGAAAATACTGAAACGTACGCGGACGATGCAGACAAATGACGTGATGGGACTTTAAGTCTGAACTGTGTCTGGCAGAAGGAGGTCTGGATGGAGTTATCAGGCGTCTACAGCAACAACAAAAGCAACATTAGCATCATTTAAATGACGTATTTAACAATTAACACAAGCCTGAACCCAAAAATAGAGCGTCAGAATGCAAAAATGCCAGTCAGACTGTCAGTGTGTGTTTTATTGTCAGCACAGTTACATTCCCGGAGTGTGTTTGTGATAACTGACAGTCTGGAGATATAGCCTGCTATACACTGCAGTTCTCTGTCAATGTATGTCTGCCAACATGCAAACACACTTATCAATGTTTCAAAATGTGTCTAACATGTGTGTTTTGTGTTTTTATGGGCCAACATGGAGCGACCGGGAGGTAAACACACAAACCTGACGTGGCTCAGTGCTGCTGTCAGCTACACCTGCACCATCTGCTTATCTTCTCCGCTCAGCCTCAGACTGTTCCCTGCATAGTCTCTGTCCACGTCAATTTTTTCCCCCCCTCATCCGTCCGCCGGCTGACTCGGAAATTGATCGGGTGTGCCATCATCACAGACATTTCAATTTTGTTAATGTATGTCTGAGGAGAGGCACAGACGAGGCAAGGATGGCTATAAGAAAGATTAAGATGCACCCCCACCTGTCATGCTGCACCTGTCCACTAGATGTCCCTGCTTCTCTGCTGAGCACCTGACTGTCCTTGTTATCAGCTAGCTTCCTGCTCAGCTGCTCCTCATTAGCTCCAATGTACATACAAAGGAGCCAGTTTCCAATATGTTAGTGGCAGACTGGATGTTGTTACCTGAACTTGATAATCATAAACAGCTTTCTATGCCAGCTGCTGTTTCTGTGGCAGTTTCAGGGTTTTGGTGTTGTTCATGGGACAGCCCAAACTTTGCAGAGCTTCTTCAGCTGATCTCAAAGACGTGTAAGATCGTAAATTGGCACACAGATATCAAATGCACAAAAAGTTTTTGGTCTCTGTGAGGCCAGACTGTCTCATTTGGACCAGCGGCACAGTGTCAGTCTGGCCTTCAGGTGGCCCGATGGACCGGCCTTTTGTTGCCTGTCCTCCATGGAGGATCTGACCCCTGAACTGAGGCACAGCTGCAGCGTCTGTATTTGGGTCCGGGTTTGCTCTCGCTGCCTATCTTAACTCTGGCAGGTCGCATGTGAAAGGCACACGGGACGTGACTACACTTCTTTATGTAAGCTCGTGGCTTAAAGTATGCAGCACTTGTGGAAACGACGCTGTTCCAAGGAGAAGTAAATGTCCTTGCGGGAGAAGAATACAGTGAAAAGAGAAGTCTGACCATTCAGACCATTCAGAAAACACTTAATGGAAAAGAGGTTTGAGGGTTTAGAGACAGCAGTCTGAAAAAATACATAGAAATCGGTATTTGCTGGATTTGTTGCCTCCAGTTAAGTAAATATGTTCAGCTGTACTCAAGTATTTGTTCTGATTACATTAATTACTTACTGATTAAACATCAACAGCAGACACAGCAGCAGCTAATATTACTGACTAGTCCAACAGCAGTCAGCCCAGCTCGGCGTCTGTCTTTCAGCCTTTTATTTCACCAAGCTCTCACCAACCACTAAAAGTCAGTCCCAGATTTACTCTTGTGTACTTCACAAAGTACACCATTTACCTGAATACATGTCACTGTAGTACCAAATGATTTAAATCTGTTATTTAACAGTAGAAAAGTTTGGCAATGTTGCTTTAAATGAAAAGAAATGGAGAGTAATGGTTGTTTTTCTTGGCAGCTGGAATAATCACTCTCATGGATCTAAAAATAGTCCTCATGTATCATTTCTTCCCCTTTAAGTAACATTCACTAAATACTACAGCAACCAGCCGCTCGAGGAGTCTGCTGGGCCTCGTTTTAAACCGTAATATTAAAAACTGAGGAAACAACCAGCTCGAGGCCGAGACACATTTTAGCATCATATATGCTGCCACCTACCAGTGACACTTGGTCTGCCAGAGTCTGCCAGCAGACAGTTCACATTTCACCTGTTGGTCTCTGTCTGTAGATGTTTAACAGACTATCGAGCGCATGTGACAATTCATGAACTCTCAGCTAACAGGCTGCTGAAATGTTACAGATACTGTATAAACAGTCTGTGCGCAGACTGTCCAAATAAAGTGATAAACACATGACAAAAAATGCAGAGGAATCTTCAGTGCGAGCTGCATTCTTTAAGAGCCTCTGCTGACTCTCATCACTGGCAGGTACAGAGAGCAGCCTGCAGGAATGTTGGCTCCCAACTACTGTATAAACTATGTACTGAGGCCTATGATATTTAATGAGTTCACATTCTTTCAAATGTTCACCATGACGGCTCTGACTGCTCTGACCAACGCCGTGCAAGTCCACTGTTGAGTTTCCTTTCAGGTACGCTGTTTACAGTAACAACGACGCCGTCCTTTCTCTCAGTTTTTCGGGTTCATGCCGTCAAACCCGCGCTGCTGAATTATCCTGGAGCTGCTGACCTCTGCCCTCCCTCTGCGTAAATATGTGAGTTAAACACAGCAATCGATGGAGCTACATTATTCGCACAATGTGGAGGAGAGTGCAGAAAATGAATTCTATTGAATATCGATGGGATTTCATTCAAATCCACGTTAGCTGCCAGAGTTTAAACTGGGAGAGAAAAAACCATAACACATTTATTGACCGCGAGCTCTGCATGAAAATAAAATAGAAACGTATCAGCTGTCAGCTCAGCGCTTTTATCAGCTCCCAGGTAAATACAGTCAATACAGATTATTATTTCATTTTTGTTGAAGTCGATGTTGCTCTGCATGCATCCTTCAGTGAAGTCCATCAGGAGCTGCCATAATGGCTTACTGTGATGTGAGACCTGTCCGAGCTCCTGTCGGTGAAGTTTCCTCAGATATACAAAGAATCTAACTCAGAATATCTGACTGTGCTTTTACAGTGAATGACTAATAGTGAGCCGCTGTATTATCTTTCTACTGTAACCAGACACAGTATTACTGTAAATAAATCATCTGAGGTCAACGTAAAATCACAGTTTACAGTAACATCACAGCAGTGTACTGTGTTTCCATGGTAACCCAGCCACAGTGTTACTGTAATATTGCTGTAAAACTACCATTATATCGTAGCTAAATCACAGTATTGTGTACTTTATATTACTTTATCATTACTGCAACTCAGTAGGCAGTAAATTCCTGTAGATTTACAGGATGTGTGCCACATTTTAATGTCATATTTTAAATATGACATCTTGCCTGCAAAAGTGTCATTACAGTAGTTATTATTATTGTGAAAGGCTGGTCACACAGATACAGACAGCTGAAAACATAAACATTAAATTACTATTCACATATAATACTGGAAATATGTTAAATATGCTAAAATAACTGATTTATGCAGCAGGTACTTGAGGCAGCTGGTATACGGTATGAATGATATTTACATTTTTTAATGAATGTAAACACTGAGCTGTAGTTTGCAGGTGTAGTTCATGTCTGACAGTGTGTTAATCAGTGACAGCCTGAAGGAAGAAACTGTTTGTTTGAGCGTACACACACAACACCTGGCCACAGGTAACACTAACTTTGATACCTCATTTTAAAGTCACACTGTGTCTGACATGTTATGAATACATAAATAATAATCATTCTTCATATGATACTCTTCTAACAGTATTATCTCATCATGTATGACACATTTTATAACCTATGAGATCATATTTAGGTGTTTCCCTGCTCGGTCTCTCTGTGAAGTGTCACAGTTTCAGTAATCTGGTATTGTAAGAATGAGACACGCAGGAAAATCCCAGTGGACGAGTTCAGAGTTTTACACTTTGAAATGAATTATGGGGATCTTCTTTTTAATAACAGCTCATTGTTGCTTATTGAAAAACGCTGTAGCTTGAAGAAATGGTGCTTTCAGGGACGACTCGTAAAGTTTCCAGTGAGTCGTTTTTTTCTCGCGCCTTAAGGCAACAGTACCTGCAGCAGCCAGCCAGGTGTTTGAGCATGCGCAGGACGACGGAGAGGAGGCGATAATAAATGACTGCAGGGGACAAAACAGACTGACACGAGTTAAATGTATTTCTATGATTCATCTGACTTCAGCGTTTTTATGAAAGGTGATGCCTTCAGTGGCAGGTGATCATACCTGTTCATACCAGCCTGTTGGAGTGAGTCAGTCATCAGCTTCACCTCCGGTTTGTTCCCGGTGTGATAACCTACTTTCACTGTGCTGTAAATCATATTTATAACCTGACATCTACTTCAAAAGTTTTTTTATTTTTTCACCAAAGATTGTTCACTTCCGCATCTGTAAAAAAAACAGCCTCGTGCTTTGTTTGCTGACCTTCCGCGTGCGTTTCTGGGGGAGTGTCCATATTTCCTGACGGCACTTTAAGGCCACATAGAGGCAAAAAGCCCCGAAGAGGGTTGGTCTCCTCCCCCTCCTCTTCCTCCCCTTCCTCCTCCTCCTCCTCCCCCTCCTCCCCCTGTTCATGCTCTCCGCTCAGCTACCTGGCACACACACACACACACACACTCACACACACTCTCTCTCTGGTACGTTTCGGACTTTCCGCAGCTCTCTCTCTCTCTCTCCCTCTCTCTCTCTCAGACACACACACACAGCAGTGACACATTCACGGGCTTGTATTGAACGTCTCACACGGACTCCTGATCTGAGGCTGAGCAGACGCGTTCACAGTCCCGCACAGACCCGCACAGATACTTTTTACACGTTAAGGATGGATTCGGCTGCGTTCCTGTTGCTGGTGTGCGTGAGCGCCGGGACGCTTCTCCGAGGTAAGCCTCGTTAATAATGAAACCAACATGTCTGATGACACAGGAGTCTGTATGCGCGCTGTTTTCATTCCTGTAATAACTCAGAACCGGTTCGGTTTGATATGAAATACCTGCAGCACACCTGAAGTTACCTGAAGCTCTCATGTGGAGTCATCTTCACGTGTTATTACGCTGCAGTGACACAAGAAATAGTCCGCGGAGGTTTGATCCAGATAAATATATATATTAATGCTGAACTTTATTTTCATGTGAAGTGGACTGTGGTTCTGAATGAAAGCTCGTGTAAATAAACAGGTGGGTAAAGTGAACACAGGTGGGGCAGTTTATTTTAACCCCTCCGAGGCAATTAGTTTGAATAAAGCCTAAATAAACACCACCTGCCACAGCCCCCACCCAGATTCTGTTGTAATCCAAGCCTGTGTTTGTGTGTTGTGTGAGGCTCTCTCTGTGTGTGTGTGTGTGTGTGTTTGAATGGCCACACTCAGGGTGGGCCCTCTAAATGATTCAGATATCATGAGATGAGTCGAGTCGTCACCTCGAGGGGGGAAGTTTGATGGGAAATTTGAAGAAAGCTCCCTGATGTGTTTGTGGTGTGGTTGAATCGGTGGTTTCGCCCTCTGTGTGACTCTCTCTGGCACACACTGACTTTGTCTTGTGTCACTTTCGGCAGAATAAATAGTTTCTCTCTCCCCGGCTCTTATCTCTGACTTGTGTCTGTGTCGCCGGCCATCTCGCCGCTCACAGAGCTGCTCTTTGTCAGGGCGGCTGGAGGGCGGGCGAGCCTGTCTGATGGTGGCGGCTGAGTGGGTGTGGGTGTGCGTGGAGGTGGGTGGGGAGGTCATCGGTGGTCGCCACTCAACACAGCCAGGGGCACCATCCCCATCTCCCCACCTCTTGATGCTATCTGCTCTGTCTCTGGATCAGTGAGTCCACAGGAGGAGGAGGAGGGAGCGCTTGTTTTTTCTTTGTGGTCACATTGCATTCATGATGAAATCCATATTTATCCTCCACATAATGACAGATACCAGCACAGTAGATAGCAGCTGAAGTCAGTTTCCAGCTTGATCTGTAGCATTCCTCACATCAAAGCGGGGGGATTGCTTTCAAAGGGACTTTTCAGACTCAGAAGTTTGAAGCCACGGGAGGCTTTTCAGGGTGACTTTATAGCGGTAAACTGCCTGCACAGATGTGAGGGAATACGGCAAAAGAAGTGTGGGCTGCTGAAAAATGTATAGAGGAATGGTAAACACTGTTTGGAAACATCATTAGTGACAGAAAACGGCATGTTTTAAGACAAATAAAGAGATTTCTTGTAATTCCTGAAAGGCTCCCAGCTGTGTTACATCGACGTCTCTAAGCCGTCTCTTATAGAGTCTCCTGTAGACAATGAGAGAGCTCTAAGGCATGCTATAAAGCTGCTTTAAACACACTCTTAAGGGTGTGTGGTTAAGCACTGGCCATGCTGCAAAAGATAGGCAAGTTTATTTAGCTAGTTTCGACCATGCTGGCAGGAAGAGGGCTCTATTATTAAGGCTGCAGCAGCCCTCATTCATTCGAATGGCACCGGTCCACTGACATACCAGGGGAGCCGATGCAGAGGCGTCCACAAAATCAATTTGCCACAACAGAAAGCACCCTCACCCTCATTCAGTGGCCAATCACACGGAGGCTACACATGCACGCAGGCAACACATTCCTGGTTAGATTAGCTCTCTGCGCCGACTGTTTAGTTTGTGATTGTTGCACCAAAAGGTTTTTCCAGTTGTAAACTGTCTCATTGTAATTCAACCACCGTGCAGTATTTTGTCTTCTGCATTCCTGCAACATGTTTCATGTTTTACTGGTTCCTTAAGCAAAACCAGCGCAGCCCCATCTGCTGCCTGAAGTCGTCTGCTCTTTGTAAGATCGAGGCTTTTGTTCCACTAACATAAGGAAGTCTAACTATCCAGTACAGCAGCAGAGACCTTTACACTGAAATCTAGTCATGTTTCTGCTTTTTTTTTAGAAACTTTGAGCACGAGGAAGTGAAACCATGTGAACAGAAAATAACCTGGAAGTGACGCAGTGACTCTTTTTGTGGCTGGACAAACCAAACCTGAATTCATGAAACAAAAAAGGGGTTTTTCAAAAAAAGTTAAGCTTGAATGAATTATCATTTCTACAATACTTCCTGCTGGGCTTGATCCAAGTGAAGTGAAGTGAAGAGAAGTTACATCATAGTTTCAGAAACATTTTGTGCGGCCCGTCCTGCATTTAATCATCTGCCGGTCCATTTTCAGTACTGGTACTGGTTGCATGGCAACTAGAGGCAACCTCATGTCGGGAATTATGTTCTGTCATCAGAGTTAGTGTTCGTGTCATGTTAGCTCAGGTTAGTGATGCTGCTGCTGTTGGTTTGAAGAGAAGAATGAATCAACTTTAGGTCGGTCAGACGTCGAGCGCAGAGGAAGTCATCTGTTTTATCTGCAGTCTGGTGAATTTGTTGCTCAAGAAGTGTAATTTTAAACACCATCATGAGACCAATCACAAATCCCATGACTACCTTATGCTGGCTCTCTAAATTGGCACCGTCATCAAAACTTTGAGAACTCCTGATCTAAAAAAACAAACCCTGCTACCTGCCAGATATCTCTCACTGAACCACTCTACAAATCTACCAAACTGGTGCATTGCCAGATGCACAAATGATTAATGAATCCTTCACGACCGGCACGGCGTCTCTCCGTCTTATAGCATTATGTAAATTTCCCCGTTTTTCATTTGGATCACGATACTTTTTTCTCAAAAGGTTTCAGCCCCCATTATCATTACATGAGTACCTGAGTCCTTTGGTGTCAGGCTTTGATCCTTTTAGAGCACAGGTTATAATTCATTCCAGGCAGGCTGTAATTAGACTCCACACACACACTTTGAAATTGACCTAAGTAAAAAAAGGTTGAGGTTGATAAACCGATCTGTCCTCTCCTAAAAAACAAAACAAAACGGGGGTTGATGGTTGATGCTGGGGCAGCCAGACAAGGTAATGGGTGTGGTATGCAGTTGCACTTAAAACTGCTTTAGCTCGGGGGACGGGACAGTTAGAAATGTTATCTCCATCTGCCCCGACATGTAAAGCGGCTCGTCTTTTTCTGGAGGGAAAATACCTTAGTGGGGGTCGATGGTGGTGTGGGAGTGGAGGGAAGACAGAGGGAGGGGGAGTGAGCTTCATCCAACATCACCCAGAAGCTGATTTTCTGAAAGGTCACAGTCTGTTTGAAGCCCCACCTTAAATCTTTCTGTCAGATGGTTTTAGTTTGATCTGTTATTCAGAGAGAGCCCCCCTCCCGACTCCTGCCACTGTTCAGACACGTCCCATTAAACATCCCATAACTTGCTATTGTCACATGGAAGGGGTTAAAGGTTTACACGCTTCTACAACGAGGAGCTGCTGGTGAAATCTTGACTTTAAACTCAAGGATGTTTTATTTAAATTCTGAAAAGCTGACATTCAGCAGTAACGAGGGTTTCACCTCCGAGCAGCAGCCGAGGGAATGTCACGACGGTATCAGATCACCGATCACCAGAAATATAAGAAATAAAAGTTGATTGTAAGATGTGTTTGTAGTCCTGAGTGATACTACTGATTCAGCGCTACAGTTTCCTCCCCAGAGGGCCCGGCTTTCCTCGCTCAGGCTGGATTAACGCTTCAGTCAGCAGCCTTGACAGTCAAAATGTGGCTCTATTTAATTCATTCACTTGTTTTCGGGCCTCATTCAGATGTAAATGAAAACATTCTGTCGAATAAATAAAGATCCCGGATGGATGGTGGCTGAAATGCAGACGTCTTTAATAATCCGCCCTCTCGCTGCGAGCAACATGCTTCTACTGTGAACCAAACAGGTATTTTAAAGAAATACACAGAGGAGTATTAAACTTAACTAGGAACATGCATCAGGAAGCATTTCTTTATGACTTCATTATATTTTAAAGTGATGCATTAAAACATCTTCAGGAGGATCTAGTATCCAGGAGGAGGTTGAGTACTGATAACTGCCTCCAGCAGTAAAGTATCAGGTTTCAGTAAACGGCACAGAGCCATTGTGTTTGCCAAGCTGGCCCGGGCTGGGCTGGGCTGGGCTGGGCTGTGATGCATTACCACAAAAGACCATGATGTAACCTATCATCACGCAGCTAATGTTGATTGGACGCTGTGTTCTGGTGCGTTATAACAGAGAAAACCTGTTAAACAGCAGGGGGAGACTAATGAAAGAAGAGACAGCAGAATGAGGCCGTCTTGAGAATGTACGGTTCTCTCCGCGGGCCTCTTTTGTGAAGGTGAGAAGTGTGTCTAATGTCGGGGGGCCTCCCATCACCTCCTGCAGAAAGCACCGTGCTCTCACCGGATTGTCCAGTAGCTGAAAGGAGTGACCAAAAGTGAAACTTAATGAGATCATGGGCACACACACAGATTCCCTCCAGAGGCGGTGTGACTCATGCATTCCTCTTATATCCCTGTGGTGAGTGTCGGGCTGTTTATAGCAATCTGTATCTACAGTAGTAATGATGTTATGGAAAGTCATTTGACTTGTCCTGTCGAGTATGCATCGTGAAGTGAAGTGAAACTCCGGGTGGAGAGCTGACGCTTTGTTTAACGTGAAGGGAAATTTAAATTCAGTGAAGTCCGGCTCGCCAAGAAGAAAGCAGCTGAGTAACGTGTGTCATCAGTGCTTCTGCATTCGGATTTATTGACTCACCGTTGACGGGCGAAACAGGAGCGGAGCAGCGTGCTCTTAATTGAATCCATGGAGGAGATATGGAGGATTGATATTCTGTTCATTGATGGGAGGACCGGACAGGAGGAGGCTCAGGAAGAGATGTCAAATATAACCCGGTTACTGCAGAATTATTAGATTACCTATTAGCAGTGTCATTAGACGGTAATGGAGAGTGACAGGAAAGCTTGGACACTCGGGGGGTGGTGGCTGCAGAGCAGAGCGCGTCGTCACAACAAACTTTTTACATTAAAGCAGCGTGACAGCGTGAAGAAGCCTCTTTTATTTTGACCATTCTTCAACGTTTCTGGGCCCCGCTTGACGGTCGTCCTGCTGTCGGCCTCCCACCCTGTCTGAGTGCTAACAGACCGAGGACCTCCTATTAGACTTTGCCAAATTGCCTTAAATCCGCTTCCTTAATTACCCTGAAACCACATAAAATTAAAGTTTTATCATGGAGATGTTATATTTTTAATTGGCGGTTGAAGGAAAGTAGCTGCTCTTTTTTTTTAAATATATATATATTTGTATAGTTGCTGGTGCCGGTCCTGAATGGAGCGAGCATGCTGTGTGCAGAAACACTATTATTTATGTAGATAAGAGATTATTTCTACCCAGAAGCCCGAGCCATGCAGTGCAGAGAGGGCCACTGAGAGGCTCCGTTAGATAAGCTTTAAATAAAAGATAGAATAAATGTATTTGCAATGTGCTGCTCACTTTGTAGTCGCTGAATACATTACAGGCGACTCGTGGAGAGAAGTGGTGGAACAGAATGTGAAGACACTGATTTGTTCGGCGGGCCACCCCAGAGGACAGACACACTTATCAATCTGATGAAATTTGGCTCATATTCTGGACTGAGACTGAACCTTGAACTCGTGATACCGAAGACTGAAACAACCTCAACAACATCATGAGCTGACAAGTCCTCAGCCGTTACCAGAGATGTTTGTGAGACTCCTTTTTTATTCCAGACCGGGCCGCTCTCTCTTGTAGAGGCCTCGCTGCTGCTGCTGCTGTTGTTGTTGAACTGAATGGTGAAAAACCTCCTGAGATCCTGTTAAGACTCACTCAAAACACAAAAAAATCAATAGCCATAAAAGAAGTCTTAACTGGGCTTGGACTCCTATAACCAGTGGTCATTATTGCAGCCTTAGACGTCAATTAGCAGGATGCAGCTTAGAGTGGCTCCTAAAAGGAACAAGAGAAGAGAAATAGCTCTATTACCTCCGAGCTGAAGGGAAACCTCTCAGCAGCGTTGGCCTGTCTGGAGAGTTCATGTGCTTTTTTGACTACATCCGAGCCCGCGTGCTCCACCTCGCGAGGCAGAATCAACTTAGAAGCTGCAAACATAAAGGGGAGATTGCACAGAATAGTTCTGCATTCATGCTCTGCATCTATGAATTCATAAAGAAACGCAGGTCTTGAGATTAGCATTGAACCCCAAAGCATCCAATTACTCAGCTGAATAGACATCCCTGATGCATTTATGGGGGATAGAATAGCCTGGCCTGCTGTCATAGACCATTTAACCACCTATTTATCCAATGAGCATAAGAGAGATGAAATACTGCCCACCATAGAACACTGCAGGAGAACTCCAATCTGTGAAATTGAGTCTGAACAGCACAATAGTAATCACACACTCTCACACTTTCTAACCCGCCGGACACAGTTGTTAAAAGTTAATTGGGTATTTTCTTGTATGCCTGTTAACTTCCAAGCAGACTGTAGCAGCTTTACAGTCAGCTCTACACACACATACTTGCATATTTATGAACATAAAGACGCTTGATACTTGAGAAGCAGGTATTTGACTTGTTGTTTGACCTGCATTCCTGAGAGGTTCAGGTCACCCAGGTTCTGTGCAGCTAAAAATGAAGCTAGCACACCGAGTCCAGCTTCAAACTAACCACACAGTTTGTGTGTTTTATCTGCCTCCATCTTATCAGGTGGTCAAAATAACTGTGGCATTTTAAAGAAGACACCGGGCCACTCTTTTAAGGATAATTGGATTTCTCAGCGAGACGTCTGCTCCGCTCTGCAACTTCCTCCAGCTTTCATTTCACAATGTTTCGTTCCTGCAGCAGGTTTCATGCACACTCGTCCTGATCGTCTTGAAAGCAACTGGATGTGACAGAGAAGCATTTCTCTGCATGCCAAAGGATTGTGTTACAAAGTGTATATGTAGGTAGGGTACAAACATGCCTCCGGGGGGGCAGAGGGCACAGTGCTGTGTTTTGGTCTAATGCTGTTAAGGCAGGGGAGTGCGTGCGTTGCAACTTCTGCTTTTCTGACAGAGAGTGGTAGCTGACAACACACGGGCACCAGAGGAGACAGGAAAGTGGGTCATGTTGACATTGTTTGCTGCTTTTAATTGGTGCGTCCTGGTAGCTTCACAAAGCAAGCATTCATCTTGTGTTTTCCCCTGAAGCATCCTAATGCCTGATGAAAGCTCTACAGTTGTAGATCACCATGTTTGTGTTAAAGCTCTCCCAGCTGAAGTGTCCTGTGCCACTTACCATGTCAGCAGCATACAGCAGTCCAGACTCTTTGCAATCATCAAAATCACGATGCTGCTGCCGCTCTTGATTGTTGTAAATTAACAGCCGGGATGCTGTGGACTCAGCAGACTGACTCGAACGAGCCTGGAAGAGTTTGAATGACAGCTTAAAATGCAGCCTCATGTTCCCCTAATTAGGGTATTTCACTGAAAACATGGTGAATAATTTCTAATTTTCTTTTATTGTGAAATATTTTCTCTTACTTTCATTGTCGTGCAGAGAAAAAAGAGATGCTGAGGGAGAAGGTACAGCTGCGCTCTGGATTGGAAATGTTGGTTAATTAATGCAGCAATCTGTGTGGAGGAGAGCCTCGTTGCCAGAGCTGGTTTTTTTTTTCTAACAAGGTCCCCATGTGAGTGCAAATGCAAGACAAATCTTAGAAATGTAGAATTCCTCAGAACAAAACCAAAAAATGGAAAACAAGTAGGTCAGGGGAAGAAAATTGAAAATGCACTGTGCTGTATCTTCGGTGTTGTTTTATTAGAGAGAGGAAAATCGCCTTGTGGTGGTTGTCTAACCGCAGCACACGAATGATAAACACACCTTGATGCACGGGGTAGTTAACATCGGGATGAGAGGAAGGTTCAGCTGCGTAAACATGCGTCTCCTCATTTCCAAAGATGTAGACGGTTGAATAAACACTTCTCTCGTCTCGGAGAGGCTGGAAGCTCGGTGTATACAGAAGTCTGGAACAAACCTGGGAATAAAACATTTAGATGCACAAAGCTACTGACGTTTGCCTGCAGCAGCGCCGTGGAGTTAGAGGAAGTCAGATGAGAATTTCAAGTGAGAAGAACTGAAAGTCCCGACCTTGATGTGCAACGGGAGGAAAGGCTAGATTCATCTTCCTTTAATTGGCTTTTTTGGTTTCATTGTGGTCTTGACATAAAAAGTATTCCGGTGGGAACTGGACCAAGTGTCAGACGCCGCGGGTGAATCAGTTACGGCCACTTGGAAAAGAAAAGGCTGTGAAAGATTTACTGGCACCTAGAGGTGTAGCTGTTGATTGCAATCCCCTCGTCGCACCTGGGGCGGTTGTGAAAAACACAAACTATCTCGAGCCAGTGTTTAGTTTGTCCAATCTGGGCTACTGTAGAAACAGAAATGGCAGTACAACATGGCTTTTATAACAAGACTTATGATTATACAATATATTCTGTTAAAGAGTCCCTGAACTCGCTCACACCGGACCTTCAGAGCTTTTGTTTGTTCTCAGCTTGCATTACCGTGAGCGTGAACATTTGCAGCCCTCTCACTGCCTGAGCCGAGTGCAGATGTGTGTACTGAACGTGGAGGATTTGGACTTTCTATCTTGTAAAACATTTAAACACACACAGTTTTTTTAAAAAAAAAAACACAAAGCACCCAGAGAAATCCATTTAATTCTGACAAAAAGTCAGATATAGCTTTAATATTACAAGCTCAGAAAATATTGCAAAAATATCATTATTCTCTGGAATTCATGAGGCGTTTTGCAGCCACAGCATTTGTGATGTTTGTAAAATCCCATCCTTCACTAAAATCTAGCGGCTGTATCTTCTTGTTATCCCCCCTGCATGCTGTTTCTGCTGGTAATCCTAAACCGTATGCAGCCTGAAGCCCAGGCTTTTGGTTTTAAAGCTGACAGCCACCTCTGTGCCTGTGAAGCTGTTGGTGGTTCAACATGATGCTTCACACATGACATTAGTTGTGGATATCTAAACACTGTCGACCTGCTCAAGTTTCAGCGCCGCGAAGCAGGAATGCCGTCGGCCTCATCCTCGTGTTCACACGATCTGCAGGAGATTCAAATTAAGACATTTTTAGGGGGATTAACACTCAATTACAGGCTTTGAAGTCTGATATTACTCCGCCGCAGAACATTTAGTTCTGTATTTACCGAGCATTAAGCACTTGAAGGGTTTGAAAATGGTTTGTCCATCCATCTAATCTGCGATGACACGTGGATGTGGAGGCCCCATGGAGAGCACAGCGGAAAAAAAATGAAAAATGTGTCTGTCACAGCTGCTACGAGCGCCATATTTTAATATAAGACACACCTGAATGTCATAATTGAGACGATTATTCTTTGTGTCACGGTTATTGTTGCTGTGGCATTTTCAGGACAGAGAATGAACAGGGCACCCAGAAGGATCCATAGCCTAATTACATTTGAGTGATAGTTTCGGATTTCAGCCATTTAACACGTTTTATTCTCCCTCCATAACTATTGTGGTGCACGTCTGAGCTGATGGAGCGGTCTTAATGGACCGATGTGGAGGATTTATTGGCATCTGCGGCACAATGGTGCAGCGTGACCGGGACCTTTCCGCGTGGAGTTTGCGTGCTCTCCAGGTTTGTAGGCGTGAGCCTGAGTGATGTTTGTCTCTATGTGCCGGTGATGAACTCCCGATCTGTCCGGGGCCTCTCGCCCGATGTCAGCTGGGATCAGCTCCAGCCCTCGCAGCCCTGCATAGGATAAGTGGTTAGAGATAATGGAACGAAGGATGGATGGATGATAGCGGTGGAGTTGTTTGAACTGCCTCGCCTCGGTGTCTCCGTCGTAGCATTGAAGAGAAACAGTGGAAAACGTGAAGAGGAAGGCAGCAAAACTGAACAATTCTTATTGACTCATGATTGAAAACATGCTTGTGCATATTATATTCATTGTCTGCCATGTTCTGTAAATAGCGCCCCCTAAAACTGGCTCACTGGACCTTCAGGATTAGCATTCTGTTGAGGTTTTGGTTGCAGCTTTGAAATTTGACGAAGTGTTTAAGCTGTTTGTGCCGTGTCATTGTTTCAAACCGTGGCTGAACGTCTTTAATATTAATGCTTCATGCATCATATTGAAATAATGAATCAGAAATGGAGTGCTGCTCTCTTTTCTCACTTTGGATTGGTTTTATTTTGGCCATATTTGTTTTTTTTTTCAGTAAACCTCTCTCTCTCTCACAGCGAGTACTTCAGCCTGGAACACCGAGCACAAAGAGAGAATTACAGGTCTTAAGGTCTTCATCTCAAGTGACGCCCGCCAACATAAGGATGCGAAAAGTTCCACGGTACAATTGATTTTCAATCAACAAAGTATTCTCAGATCATTGTAAAAAAAAACGAAAAACGCGCTGCTGGAATTGGAAATGGTTGCCCTCTGCACCGCACCGTCAAAAATTAGTTTGGCATTCTGCTTAGACGTCTCTCTCCGCCGGAGCTCCACTGTTTACAGAGTCTATGCAATAATTGAGAGATTATTCCTTTGAATGGCGCTAAGAGCCACAGTAAACCGGCATTGTGCTTGTTTTAAAGTTGTGTTTACAGCCATGGGCTCGTCTCAGTGAATCGACTTTGCTAGCTGGGGGCGTTGTTCTTCTTCCATTTTCTGACGAGTCGCTGTGCCACAACACAGACTGACTTTTTTTTTGCTGATCGGAGGTATACAGTGTCACGAACTTTGCAGTTTGAACTGCTGAACGTTGTAGAAAGTTGTCTCTTTGAGTCCGTCTGCCCTCCCTTTTCTCCTCACATGAACCCTACCATTAACCAGTCACGCTGGTCGTGTAGGAGAGCCAGAAAAGGACTGGTGCAGGGCTTTTTTTCCCCCCATGAATTTGAAATATGTAATTAGGTTTGTTCTTTTGTTGTGCATCAGAGCCGCAGCCTCGGGAGTATACTGCAAACCCATCCACTGCTTCCCTTTCCTCGTTCATAATATTAATTTAATGCTTTATTAACTCACGCAGACTAGAGAGTCTGTCCCTGACTTCCTGAGCGAGTGAGTGATGAAGTTGGAGAGTTTCCTCATTTACGATTTCAGAATGAAAAGGTGTGGACGTTAATTAGGTACCGCAACTCCAAATTCTGTGAGTATAGACTATTGCTGGAGGGTTTATCTCTTGCTAAAGATTTTTGGTGTACGCCTTCTCCTTACCCCCACGTCTGTCTCACCTTGTCTGCAAGTTGAGCTGTGAGAAGACGAAAAAACAGCTAGTTAAAGAAACTGTGGGCCCCGCAGCTGATGCCTGCACCTATACTCGTTGAGTTATGGTACATAACTAATGAATCAGTAGTGGGATTAGGACATGCAGGATGTGTCCATGCACATCCACTGTAAGAGAAATCAATAACCAGCCCATAGTCAAGGAGTCACAGTCGCAGTACAGCGTCGGGATTATACATCATCAGAAGGCACAGTGACAGCACAATACCTGATATTCACCGTGAGGGAGTGAAACTGGAAAACAACATGAAACCTGCCGCTGTGAGGAGCTCAGAAGATGGTTACCCTCGCAACAGTCCAGCACAGAGCGAGAGGGGAAGGCGAGAAAATAGCTCCCTGTGCGGGAAAACACAAGTAAAGCAGCCAAATAACAATCAGTCTGACAAAACACTCAATGCAGAGTGAGTCACAGACATGAATGAAAGAGCCGGGGCACTTAATAGATAATTATACTAATTATAATAAAATTCTCCTTCAGATGAAACATCAAGTATTTTTCTTACAACTGCACTTCTAACATTTCATGACGCAAACATAGCTTAACGTGTCACGTGATACGCTGCTTCTGCACGCCTTAAGAGCAAACAGAGAACACACCATCCTGCCATAAACCAGACCTCAGTCTCTTCGTCTTCAGGGTCAGATACAGAAAAGCAGCCCTGGAGCTGGTAGTTCAGTATTTTGCTGGAGGACACTTCAGGAAGCTGAACGTCTACAATGAAGCAGTCCTCCAGTTGAAGGATAGTCTGCTGCAGCACTGCCGTGCACAGTGTTCCTCTATTACCGAGGAATAAGTCAGAATCCCCAGAGGTGCTGTGTTTCTCCTGGCTAAGACTTCAGGTAGCTGCTGCCAGACGAGAGCACAGATCTCAAACTAGTGCAAGTTTCTCCTTGAGATGGACGTGTGTGTGTGTGTGTGTGTGTGTGAGTGTGTGTGTTTAACTTCCTCTTCACATTTTTCTTCAGAGCCGGTTTTAGCTCACACTCATTGCATTTCAGGTGGTATTAAGATTTCAGAACACTGTAGGCCAAGACAAGACAAAGCACGACACGTTTTCAGATTCACCCCTCGACAGCGCCCTGTCAGCACGCGTCATATCATTCATTAGCACGCAACAAGAAATGGCCAATTATCTGTGATCCTTGAAAAACAGCAGTACACCCTGTTACCTGACTGAAATGCTAATCGTGTCAGAAATTGTCATATCAGTCCAGAGAATGAGGCATGCAGCGTGTGAAACTTTCCGTAACACAATTCTCATTTCTGGAATTGACTCCTTGCTTCTCCTTTCTATGCCCAACTGAGCGTACAGATGGCATCGTCTACAGTTTCTGTCAGACGCTGAAAAATGAACCCACCTCAGGGCCGAACAAACGCACACTTCGAGTGCTAAAACATAAGCGCGACACGTGCGAGGGAGTGTTATTAAAAATCATTAGCTGTGAACAGACAGAGCGCTGGACGGTGGAGACGAGCGCCGCTGCACATCGACAGGATCGCTTGTCGCTGGTGCTTTATTCCAGACTTCAAACTTCGCCTGGAGATTTCAGACAAATGAAAAAATAAGCTCCTAAGCTCTGTTTACATAACGTCCGGCTCCCCTTTGCTCATATTTGTCATCACGTCTGTATCATTCTACATAAACCAGCTTATGCATGGTGATGTGGGCTAACTGAGGAACAGCCTGTAAGCACATCTTGCTTGTTTTTTCACTGCTGTGTTACGATAATTTCAAATATTCACAAACGACAGTTTATTGCTGAGGTGAGGAGACCCAACATGGCAGCCGTCAGCTACGAGACTGCTGATCTAGACACACCTCACCTCGGACAGCCCTTTTTTTATTCTCCATTTTAAAACTGGACAATAACATCGAGTATGCTGAACGACTGAGCGCCCAAACAGACTTCATCACGGACAGACACGATGCATGGACTCCAAACATCGTCCGTCCTCGTCGCAGAGAGCCGCGGCGCGGCACAGAGGTGAGCGTCTTACTCGTGTGAATTGAAAATAAACTTACCGGACGCCAGGATTGGGCTCAATGAAGAACTGCACAGTGAATTCTAGGCACCGCGCCAAAGCTTGGAATTGAGTCAAGACCAAATAGACACGATCACTCGGGAATACAAATCACTACAACTCTTACCACCTAGTTCATCTCTCTTATCACTGAAAACAAAGCCTTGGAAAAAAAAGAGTCATTTCAGTGGACAGATTAGCTTTAACGAGGAAAGGACGTAACCCTCTGGCTCAACAATCATCTCCAAATACGACTGGAAAAACAAGACAGCAAGAATTAAATTGGCTACTCTACAAAAACACGCCGAGGCCTGGAAGCTCCACAGTTTGTACCAAATCAGCTTTTAGTATATGTTCAAGTGAATTCGCTCCAATCGTTCAGATAACACATGGTCACATATAAATAAACAGTTTCAGGCATTCAGATTAGGGAACCGCCAGCGAGTCTATCAAACGGCGTCCACAAAGCATTAACAATAGCAGCTGCTGTGACAGCCTGCTGGAAATGAACCAGAAGCACAAACAACACTTTAACACTGTCTGAATTTACCCCCATCTGGAATAACCCTGATTTTCTAATTAACAAGAAATCACTTCCACACAAAAAAAGACATCACACAAGTTAAACTTACAGTATCGTCCTTAATAATACCCTGCGTACAGCCCAGATGGTCCAGAAGGATCGTGAGTAAACAGTTTTTTGGAGTATTTGCAATTTAAATCATCCGTCCAAACAAAACACGATAGCCACCAACCTAGATTCCTCAACTTTAGTTAATTAACATCTCTTCAAAATATGTAGAACTAGAAGAGTGCTACACCAACAGTCTATGATCGATCATTGCTTGGTAAAGTTTGACTACATGTGCCTGTAGAGATATTAGATTTAGTCTGTAACACATTGCAAGGTTCATTCAGTCAAAATCTTTTTCTTAAGTGTGCGTGACTCCTCGAGGTTACATCATGTTTAAGGTCTAGTGATTATGCATGAATCACACGAGTACGACCTGCAGAGTCATAACAAAACGTTGTAGTTTACTGTACAGCTACAGGCTGGAGTAAAGGCTGAAGCAAGAGCAGACCTGCTGTACCCTGATGTTCTCTGTGAGGCCAGGGGGGTATTAACATCTAATTTTAACTTTGAGGCTGGATAGGAGCCGCTGGAATCTCGGCCTCTTTTGGCCTTATTGAGGAAATACCAAGGCGATCTCCTATGGACCAGTCGGAGATAACACCCACCTCCTCCAAGCTGTCTCTCAGGATAGTCTCAGCACTCAGGTATTTCATCCTGGACTAACATCTCTGTGAGACAACACTCTTAACATCAGCTCTTGAATCTCTGACATTTCTCACTCTGCGCCTTTTAACCCTCCTGCCAGGATTCTCCAAGCGTGTTTATCACTGATAAGAAAGCACGGAGGAGGGATTTCTGTTTAAAAGGACACTTTTTTGGATGATCTTTATCTCTCCCCCACCTAGTAGAGTGAGACAAAGCACACACACAGTTGCAAAGTTAGCTGGTACTGAAACCGATGGTACAGTTCTGCCGCATGCTGCCGTGACCACTGAAGAAGAAGAAGCAGAAGAAGAAGAAGAAGAAGAAGAAGAAGATGATAAGCCTGTGCAGGAAAAGACATGACTTTCATCATTTATAAGGCAGCCCACATAGCTGCAGTGCAAAGGTGCAGCACTCACCAGCCTTTCCTGTGTCTCTTGCTGACATATACAGCAGCTAATAAAGCTAACCTGAGGCCACTAAGGAATTGGCTCATCCCCTTCCCGGACTCCCTCCAAAGACCGTCTCACTGCCTCTGCTTTGGCTCACACTCGGCCTTTCTATGGCTCTCCTCTCCCCTGTGTATAGTACACCGCTCTCCCTTTTTGTTCCAGTGCAGCCATTCAACTATTGTGTTCACACCCTCTTGTTCTAGCTGTTTTCCTGGTCACCAGAGAATGTGGTTGAACTTCCTGTCCCCTTTCCTGAACGCCACCGGTCGCCTTATTTGGGAAAAACACATTCAGTCAACGTGGATCACATGCGTGCACGTTCCACCAGAACAGTGACGTTAATTTGATGTTAGCGGGACGTTGCTTAATGCTCAGATACTCCACAGCTGTGTCCAAAGCAGATTTAAAGATTCGCTCAAGCCTCTTTTCAGAATTTATGCTTCAAAAACTCCAGCTGCTTTGTTCAAATACGGATCAATCAACTTGTCAAGCTGTCCGTCCCACGCGGCACGCGGTGTGATCACGGGTTCTTGTTGAGTTTGTTTCTTTTCACGTTCGTCTACCTTGTGTGTATCTTGTATCTCTGTAACTGCTAAAGGCGACGCAGCGTGAGGAGGACGGTGACAGACCTGTCATCTCAAATATTTAAAGTTACAAAGGATTGCTTCCATCCACGGAGGAAGAAGAAGAAAAAAAGGAAACTGTGATATGCAAATGAGCTGAAAATGCAGGATAGATAACTTGAGGCTTTTCAGCTTTGTTCTCCCTCTCCACCTCTCTTTCACTCTCCAGGCTCGAGCCGTGACATGCAGCTTTGAAGAGGGATGCTTTGGCACAGTCAAGAAGTATGATGCTGTTTTGATAGGCTCGTTGATGCTCATTGAATTCAGTTAATCATGCGTAAGATAAATAAATAGATACCCCGGAGAGCCGAGTCATTCGAATATATATTTCCTCCTAGCTTCACGACATGAATTAATAGTGGCTGTACTGTACGTGGCTACCTGGAGGAATGATGAGTAATTTAGCATATGGGCCGGCTGTAGCAGAACACGGTGAGAAGAACAGTATGTTCTGTTTGTCTGGCTGGAAATTTCCAAATAGATTTTTTTTTTTTTTGGTCAAGTTCAGACTTGCAGAGTTCTTAAGGAGCTGATCAGAGAAAGAAAACTGTGGTGAGTGCCTGAGGGCAAAATTCCAACTCGTGTTTGGAAGACTAAGAGTAGACCCCACCTCCAGTTTCTCAGTTTAAACACACTTGAAGGCCCCATGAAGTCAAAACCAGTGTGTTTTTATCATGTATATCTGGCGTAGGTCGCAAAAAGTTAGAAACTTTCCATGGGAATTTACAAAATTGAAGGTTTGACCTTAACAGGGAATTTAAATGTAGTTTTTTCCATAATTTCCATGGAAAGTTCAGTTTCCCCAGCTTAACTTCCTATGGAAAGTTACCGAAAAATTTCAACCCCTTTGCAGCTCTAATTGGTCACGTCCAATGACGCCGCTGAAGCAGCTTCCTGTTTGATCCGGTCTGTGAGTGACTGTGAGGGCTGCCACAGTCATCTGTGTCCGGGTCTCACTGATCACTGGACAAAAGCACAACCTTCAGAACTTAATTCAAACTGGATCAGATTTTATTCACAATATATTTGCTGTTTTTCCCCTCTGATGTCCTCCAACACTGCAGGTTTGCCATGTTTAGTAGAAGGTGTACGCCGACACCTGAACTCATAGCACTAGCGGCAATGCAAGTTAGTCTCCCTATCTGAAGATTTTTATAGGAAACACGTGTGTGTTCTCTGTGCCTATGAAAGGTAATCATTGATGATGATTTGGTTAGTGCTCACAGCAGATTTTATTGGGTTTGAAATCAAATGAGAAGCCTTTGACCAACTTTGGAGGGGACGTGTAGCTAAGTCACCTGACATTGCCACCACCGGATGAAGCCTGTTTGATGGAGTGACGGTTGGCTTGAGGTATGGAGGGTTATGACATGCTGGAAACAAAACCCAGGAAGTTGGTTTTTATGCGCCACAGCTCACCAGCACGCCCCCTCTCTTTCCTTCCCTTTTTATATACGTGCTTGTTGTTTGACAGATGAATAATAAATACCTGCTTTGGTAGATTATTCGACGTCTTGGAAAATTTGAACCAGATCAAACACACGCATTGTTTTTTTGATGTTAGCTTGATTCTAATGGAGCTGAAAGAGTTTCATATTTTTCTCTTCTTTTGATGTAGCAGCTCTTTTCAAACAGAGCGAGCTGCTAGTGTTAGCTGTTCAGTAGCATCGTATTAATTCTCACCGTGTCCGTCTATGAATAATGTCATCATGCACTTCTCCAACTTTACTGGAGCCAATCAAGGTTAGAGAATGGATCTAACAGCACGGAGGTGCTGAGTACTGGGAAGGTAGATGAAGGGAAGCCTTTGTGTGTCAGATAGCTACAGTGTGTCTGACAATTATAAACATTTCAATGTGAAATGTGCAGGCTGGCATTCAGAGGAGATGTGAAACTCTTCTTGCTGCGATTCAGGAAATGATGCTGATTATTTGAAAGACCTGGACCGGACAGCCTCTCATTTTCATTTCATGTGTATTTAATGCCTCAGACAACACTGTTAGGCCCTATTCAGACCAAATCAACTATTGTCGAGGGCTGAGGGAGCCGGTCACTGGAGGAAACCTTTTATGAAACTATCAGAAAATAACCGGCGCTTCCTCGTTCTCATTCAATGTCTACGTCGCTCGACCACTCGCTCTCAAACAAACCAAAGGTAGACTGAGAGTTCAGAATACTGGTGGTCACAAACACAAAAGATCTACCTGCAGGTGATCGGCTTGATCAGGACTGTGTAATGGACGTTCTCCCATCCATCTATTCTCTGTAGCTGCTCCTCATCAGGGTTTGTGGGTGGCTGAAGCCTTTCCCAGCTGACACCGGGCGAGAGGCGGGCTACACGCTGGTTCAGTTCTATATAAAACTTCTGAAATCTCTCGTAATGATTCGAAATGATACTGATCATGTAATATGATCAAAACTTGCCAGAGAATTAGATCATTTCATCCAGTCAGAATAACCAAATATGCTCCAAACACATGTATTAAATATTTATCTGTCTGAGAGTGCATTATTAAAAAATCAGAGCTGAAGACACGGTTCACATCCAGCGAGTTTCTCACTCGATAATGTGTGAAGGTGAGAATATTCTGCACAGGAAACCTGTTAAACACGCTTAACGTATTCAGGTGTGACGTTCTTCAGTTGTCTATGATGTGAGGCGTTGGAAATATGGACAGGAGTGATAAGATTTTATTGATATCGATGCTGATTATCGATTCGGCTCATCGATCCAGTTCTTTCATTGATTCCTGATTAAAAGTAGGTGCACACAGGTGTTATTGACTTTGAGTCTGAACTCAGTGTAAGAACAGTGTGTGCAAACTTCCTCTGTTTTCTTACTCAAAGAAAAAACCTGCCAATCCAGTCTGCGTGGCGCCAGCGTTACAGGACACTAACCCCCCATTAACGGACGTGCTGCTCGGTGTCAAATACAGAAGCATTCATGGAATTCAGGCCCGTGTTGTGCTGGAAGATGTTTTGCATGTTGCTGTTGTTCTCAGACTTATAATTTCACAAACCGACGCTGTTACCTTCCCTTCTCCTCCATGAGGGAGCGTAGACGAATTACCGCGGTCCAGCCGCTTTATTACTCATGAAGACGTGATGTTCTGCTGTTAATACAGCATTAGAAAAACTCTGTCGGCCTGTTTGGACCCCCGTGTGCGTCAGTCGTGGCTGTTCTTATTTGTACTAGATTGTTCCCCGTGAAAACAAATAAATCATGCTCATGAATTCACGTCTGCCCGAAATAAACTCTGTCATTAGCAGCTGACACGGGTCCTTAAATCACCCTCTGCCTGTCCAATCACTCCAGAGGAAATTATTAATCTTAATCTTGCTGTTGGTATTCTATAAATTGGTGCCATCACCTCGAGGATACATCTTTCCGCAGCAGAACAGATTGCTGCCAGCGAAGCTGCTGATTTTCTGTCATCCTTAACACACACACACACACACACGGACAAACCTGAAAAACGCATGCTGCTACATTCCTGCCACGCAGGCGGTGTAATTCTAGTCCCCACCGTGTCACCTCTCACATGGCTGAAAAACCTTTTTTCTCAGCCCCTCTGCAGCTAAAAGCTCCATTGTTTGGCCTTTGTCCCACTTCAGACCTGAGACTGTTAAATACACGTTACTCTTCATTCTTACCATCTGTTAAATTCAAGTCATATTTCCATCTGTAATAAGCTGCACACTGTAACTTGTTACTTTGAAAATTCACTTAGGCTATCTTAAGGAACATATTCAGCCACTTCAGCGTGATGAAAAAAGCTTCTTTTTTTGCCTCTTGAATGTTTTGAACCGGTTTTACAGATCTGGACATGATCAAATTTATCTGCTGGCAAAATCATTGGATTCCTTTAATATAAACAAATTAAAATTTTACTGTTTCAGGTTAGAAAAACATCATAAAATACCCCCGTTATCTATTAAAAGGCAAACACACCAGTAGCTCCGGTGGTAAGTAATGGTGTAAGGAGTGCATGACATCAGCTCCCCGTCATTTTGAAGCCAGGAGATAACACGGATGACTGATGCTTTATCATCCTTTGAAAGATCGAGGCAGATGGAGAAACCGATGCAAAGAGGATGAAATCGGAGTTGAACTGTTTAACACCTGCAAAGCTCCAACAGGTTCTACATCACTCGCTCTCTTCGTGGCAAACGTTGTTTTAGAGAAGCAGATAAATGGTCGCAGCATCGAAAACAAGGCAGCTGATAGATTTGTGCAGATGTTTTTTTTCCGGATCCGTTACAGGCGAGCCAAGGTTCAGTCAGAGCCAGAGACTTCTGTTTTTCTTCTTAAGTGTCCCACAGACACAGACGACAGCGTTCGACTCTTTACAAATTCCTTTTCATGCTATTTGATAGATAACGTAATCCTTTTGATATCTACATAGCTCCCTGATAAGGCCGAGATAGGCCCGCTTCCACGGCTTGATGGGATTCTTAGGGTGGATTTGACGTTTCTTTAGATAACCATCCGCAGACATCATCGTGATAACGCACCCATTCACGGCTCTGTTTAGTGTCTCTTTCCTCCATATCTGCGACGCTTGGAGTGCCTGAGCATTTAGCTGCTGATAGACTTTTTTTAACCATTTGCTGGAGAGCATCTCTTGACAAGCCGTGTCCATTAATACCCACTCTGATAAACATGGAGTGCTGCCACGAGTTGCTGCCTCTCTGCGTTTCTGGTAATGGACCTCCACTGAGAAGGCAATTGTCCAATTCACTTTCCTCAACTGGCAAGTGCATGCCTTATGCGTGAACACTAACAAGCATAACGACAGGGCATCCGCTGAAGGTCAACATTTCCTCCTCGCTCTTAATTGCTGCATTCGTCTCTCAGACTGTCTCTTCAGCTCGGAAGACAAACACATGCAGTGCACATTGTTTTTTGGTAAATTAAGTGGTTAGTACTAATGAAAGGCACTCAGGTTTATTTTTTTAACAAGAGGGTCTAATGTTTGTGTCCGTCCCCGCTGACGAGCAGCATAATGCTGCTGTCCAGACATGCTGGTGCCTCCGCAGCCTGCTGAAGCAGCACAGGGGCATTTTTCCATGTAGAATGAATTAGCTGAAATTCTCAAGGGTACTTGCCTTTCCATCTCCACCTCCTCCTACAGGGCACCACACATGGGGGCACGCAGAGGCCAAGTTGCAGCTAATCAGGAAGTTTATATGAAGTGTGTGTGTGTTTCACTGTGGGAGTAGACCATCAATAACACATGGTTCACCCCTCCTGAGGGATGCGGAGGCAAACTAGCAGCTGAGGTTCAGAAAGAGATGGAGTTTTTTTGTAGCTATGGGAAGTTCAGTTCTTTTTAGGGAGTCGGATCGTTCGACTCTCCAAGAAGAGCCGAATCCCAAACGTCTCTTCATTTCACCGCTGTTTTGACTTATGATTTGTATGTGTACACCACACTTAGGACGGCTATTGACTGTTGGATGTACAGTTCTCATGTGTCTGTGAAGGTTGTTTGTGCTAGCGATGGGAAGTTCAGTTGTTTTTAGGGAGTCGGGTCATTCGACTCGAGCTGGCTCGTTATACCTTTTATAATTCAGCCAAATTTAACGCTGTTTTGACTTATGATTTATATCTGTACTTAAATTTTAATTTGTAGCACACCCACACATCACTAGTTTTTGTTCTGTCTGATATGTTGGCACATTTTTTTTTTTAGTCCCCAGAAGTGATCTGATCTGAGTCAGACTGGCATGGCGTCACCAGCAAAAGTGTCACTTCCACATTTAGTTTAGACGTCAGTGTTAAACGCAGCTGAATAAGCAGCTAGAAAGTCATTTTTTTAAGGAAGGGTTTGGTCTGTTCGATGGAAAAAGGAAACTTTTTTTTCTATTACTGTTCATTAAAGGAAGAAAAACACAAATGGGGCATGATGAAATGTGACACATCTGAGCAGAAATAACACGTTAAATGTTACATGAAATTTCTGTTTGCTTGACTCTGCAGTTCCTTCTTTATCCTGAGGTTCAAACTGAGAATCTGGTGACTCGTGTAACAATCTGTTGCACATTCTCTAAATATTTAACCCCAAAATATCCTCCAGAAGCTTTAAATGCCCAGATGCAAACACCACCTGACACTTTTTATTGCTTCGGCCCCACTAAAGGTAGAGATTGATGGTTTCTGTGTGAGCTTGTGCTGTTTTATAAATGTCTTCCCCTCCTCAGAAGGAGTCTCGTTGTCTTCATCCTAACATTTTATACTCAGGTCAATTGGTTTTTAATCACATTCGCCTTTTGTTCTGGCTTTACTTAAACCCCCAGGAGTCCCTTAATCAATCTCTCTTTCTCTCTGTCATGGTTGAAATATAAATAGCCGACCCCCGCAGACATCAGAGTGGTCTGCATTCCACGGCAGATGCATGTGAGTAATAAGGAGCGATGAGCATGAAAGGACAGTAAGTACGGCAGGAAAATAGACCCTCACAATCCGTCTGAGTTGTGTGTTTAGTCCCAGGTAGCATGGTAATGACAAAAGCAGCTGTCAGGAGGATGTTTCTAAAGAAACTCCACCCCCGACCCCCCCGCCGAGGCACTTCAGTGGCACTGGGAAGAATTTATTTGACCTCCATGACCTATCCTATCCATTTGGACTCATGGCTGCAGGGATAGACTCACAGAGAATATGGCTGTTTTGCTCCCAGCCACCTGTTCAACATTTTATCTTCCAGCACGGAGCGTGTGTGTGTGTGTGTGTACACAGTCTATATTTGCACAGCCAATGTTCTTCTTTCACCAGTGAACTACACAACATCCTTTGAGCTCATGGTAAAGGGGGCTGTTTTTCCTTACTTAACAGTGTTTCTCTCCTCCGGCTACAGCGATGGAGGGAACAGCAGGGGAGGAGAGAGCGCTTAAGGAAAAGTCATTTTTCTCTCGCTGACATCAAATTAAATATTTGGTGTAAATATGTACTCGGATGAAAGTAAAAAGTGCCGATGAGGTTCAGAAAAAGTACAATGGAACATCAGCGAGACATGTTGTGTTTAATTCTTCATGAGAAATTGAAAAACAAAGTGTTTTATTGTTGGATTCATGTTCTGCAGAGCGCATTTCGTGAATGGTTTCGAATTTCACGGTCACAACAAAACAAGGCCACACAAAGTGTCCACAAACATCCAGCAGGGCATCAAGTGACCGAAGCTGAAGACCGAGACAATAAAAGTCTTAAATTTAGTCTTTTGGAAGGAAAATATCTTGAATTTGTTATGTAGACGTTACCGTCATACAAAATCTGTCTAATAAGTCAACATCAGAAATGAGATTTGAAGAACTTTAATCAAATCCTGAGCTGAGCTCTCGTCATCAAACAACATTTTCAAATTAAATTGAACTCTTCACATTTAAATCCAGCTGAATATTTTAAAAAATGTGTTTCGAAGCATTCTCTCCCTGACTGTGTTATTTACTGCACTAAGGCTGAATGTGTTTTGGCAGCGGCAGGTGTTTGTGGGAATGAATGAAATGTGATCTCAGACAATAGTAGCTGATGGAGGAATGAAAACACTCCAAACACTCGTGGCCTCCGGTCCTGCTGTTGCTGTCCCATTGCTCAGAGTCCTCCGATGTTGGGTCACGATGATTTGTAGAAGAGGAGGAGCGCCGTGTTGTTTTTTCTTTTTCTCATCTGTCTGAATGTAGCTTCAAGTCAAGGCCATGGTCTTCCTGGAATTCCTGCTGACACACACACACACACAGTTTGTACATGTGAGAAACAAAGGAGGTTTATGGGCCATTTTGACTGCTTAAAAGTTTGTTCAATTACTATTCTTGCTCAGTTTTTTTCCTCCTTAAAGTGTGTAAAGTCAGAAGAGCGTCCTCTGAAGGCGCTGAAGCCACGCCCACTCGTGGGAGCGGTCGCCATTTTGAAGCGACTGAAACATGTCAGATGAGTTCAGAAAACGACATGACTAACTTTGAAACACTCTGAGCTGAGATGAATTAATTTCTGTCTCTCTGCTCGGGGCGGCCTCAGCGTGTCATCGAGCCGCCCCTTTAAGCACCGCCCACAAAAATCCTGAAAACTGGTGAAAAACTGTTTGAACGATATATTACTGGAATGAGGTTCAAAGTCTTTTCAGCAACTATTTCTCAGCATTATGTATTCTGAAAGAAATGTCTGAATTTCTTTTACACAGACTTAAATCAACAAACCGCTCAAAAACAGAAAGAAACTGACAATCACAAGTTGTTTTCATTAAAAAAACACAACTTCCACTTTAATTCGACACCAAATATTGACACAGTTTTCTAGATTTTTGTGTCTTTACGTCTCTCTCCGCGATGCACGGTGACTCAGGACTTCATTCTCTGTGATTTAACACACTTGGAAAGACACTCTGGAGGTCTAAAGGGTTAAATCTTAAATTAAATCTAAAACTTGAATGCACAAGGACAAAAAGGTACATTTGAAATTTTCAAGGACTTTGTTTCGATAAGGAGACGTCATGCTTCCTGTTCCCCCCCCACACACACACACACACCTCCTAACAGAAAAATGACTGAAGTGTATATGATTGTATTCATTCCCTGATATTTGCATCCAGATAAGGTTTCCAGGCAGGGCCGGGCGCAGTGCTAGCTCAGCACTGTGTGAGTCAGGTCTGCTTTCCAGTCGAGTTTCTGCCTTATCGCTCTCTTCTCTTCACCTTGTCTGACTGTCCAGCTGCCTCCAAACCTCGCACTGAAGAAAAGCCTCATTGTTTTGTGCAGAATTTTTGATTTTGATTAATGGGGTTGAGGACAAGGCAGGTACTGAAGTGTGTGTGTGTGTGTGTGTGTTTTAGTGCATGCCAAAGAAAGGGGATTATGAACTGTCAATCAATTTGCTCCCAACTGTAAAGTTCTCAAGCAGCAAGGCCAGGGATTAAGGCTGGATCAAAGCACTTATTCAGGCTTTGGTTTAAAACGGACAGGAGGGGAGGGTGGACTGAAGCGTGGAGGGAGGGAGGGTAAAAAAGGCAGCCGGGTAATGATAGGCCTTGCGCTGTAACACCTGCAGTGGTGGGAGAATCTTTCACAGTAGCTGCAGGCGGTGAGCTGCTCTGAAACAACTTAATGCCCAGTCAGAGTCCAGATGAATTGCATGAATCTGCAAAAGAAACCGTGTCTGTGTGTGAATGGATGTTAGAGCCGAACCCCGCTGGGGAAATAATTCTTTTTGTTGCTGTTTGAATGTAAAAAAAAAAAAAAAGAGAGAGAGAGACAACCACGTCCTTATTTTCCGTGTATCTACAGCAAAAGGCTTGCGTAACTATTTCTGTATTTATAGTGCAGTAACTGTGGGAACGAGGGCAGTGTGCTGGACTCTCAGGGGCATTTGATAGGCGATAGGCCATCTGGCCGTGTACCCATACAACGTGTGGCACCATAATTGTACACTGGTGCTCATTCGCCGCCTCTCAAACAGCAGTGTGTGTTTTTCCACTGCTGGCTTGGAAGGGGAAAAAGAAAGGAGGCAGAGGCAGAGATATGGACGTGGATTCTGCTTCACTGTCAGCCTCGGGTCAGTTTTCAGGGCTTTATCGCTACAAGTTGGACGTCACTGATTCCACTCGCAGCCCCATGTAACGGTACACAGTTAGGGTTGTAAAGTTAGTGAGTGTATTTCATGGTAGGGCTCTAAAAATTAATGACACGGCACTGAATCGATTGAGCTGCGTGTTTTTCTTATTTGAGCTTGAGACAGAGAGACATCTGTGCGTCTAACAGGCTCATAATCGACGTGCAGCGCTCTGCTGCGCGCTTCGAATCAGTCAGTGGTGTCGTCTGATATCATCTGCTGTAGCGTGGAGTGTATGTTATGGTGCGTGTTCTGCAGAGTTTTGTGTACTTGAAGACTTCATCTGTTGGTTTTTTGCCATCTTGGCAACTTTTCAGACTGAAGAACATCACACGCTTCCTCCAACAAATGGGGGACAATAGTCTTCTGTTTAACTGCGTAATAAGTATATATATATGCTGCTTTAAGTCCAGTTTGGTGCCTTTAAGATTGGACGCAGGTATCTTTAAGTGGACGCATGTCTTTAAAACGATCAGGCCGTGAAGCCGTCCACACGCTGTTTGCTCTAATTTCCTCTTTGTTAGTCCAAGCAGAGCTGTCCATCACACGCAGCCGACGGCAGGCCTCACTCCAGCATCAGTCCAAAGTGGAGCCAAAAATACAAATTTAATCGGCCCAGTGAAGCGGTGCCACGCTTCCTCGCTCGCTCGCAGTATATTCATTTAATTTACAGAAAATGACTTGATGATTCAGCCCAAACAGGTCTTCATCATCAGATTGCAAAAACAGATTTGGCTACAGAGTTTAATTACACTGCTGAGAGCAATCTCTCTTTAATGGAGGTCAAGACGGATCCTCCCTGCGGTGGGTGGAGTGAGGACAGATAACAAAATGCACACCAAAAACACTCGATCCCTCGTACCTGCTCTCCTGCCACATGGAATGCTATAAAAGTTGGTGCAGTGCCTGAAGGCTGCGCTCAGCCGCCCGCGCACCCGCCCTTTATCTTGTCTTCTCAAAAGCACCGTGTGTGTGTGTGTGTGTGTGTGTGTGCATGTCGGAGGTTGCACTTAGCCGCAGACTAACAACTGCTAATTAGCCCGGTCCATAATGATCCGTAATAATCAGGCAGAAAGAGCCGCTCCAGCCGGTGATGTGCCACTGATGGTCTATCATTTAGCTTAGCGAGAGATGGATGGAGGGAACGATTGAAAGGGAGGAAGCCATTCATGTCTGGTGAAAGCCGGTGATCTCTCCCTCCCCGGAGACTTTATAGCCCTCTTCACCCCCCCTGGACCTTGTCCTCCCACCACCAGCTCTCTGAGGCCCCATTGTGCTTAGCTCTGCTGGTAATGCATCACACTGCAAAGCCTGATTGCAAAGTGCACTTATGCCTTGCAGACCGGACAGAGGAGGAACGTGCCCAACTGAGATGTTTGATCATCTTTTTTCTGATTTATAATCTTCAGCAGATTTGAGCAGAGGGAAGGAAGGCGGCTGTGTCCATATTTATTCCATCCTCGACTCATTTCGGTTCTGCTCGTTGCGTCACATCCCGGTGTGAGAAGCGAAGCGGGACACCACCCACTCTCCACTGTGCACTAATCAGTTTGTTGTTGTTGTTAGAGTCGATATTTATGCTGCTTTCCCTTCACAGTTTTCTACTTTTGTCTTCAAAGAGTCCAGCAGGGTGAAATTACATGACACAGTTCTAAAAGTGACTTTGGATTGGAAAGGTTCTCAGAGGAAAATCAACTCATTTCTTCGGCTTAATTTCACGTTTAAATCGATCAAATGTGATTCGATCGCTCGGGTGTGTTTGATATATCCTCACATCGTTTGCTACTTCACGAAGACGAGATGCAGAACATCATCACGAGTCCAGATTTAACCTTCTTGACTGAGACTTCACAGCAGTTTGCTTCTATACGTGCAGACTATAAATATAGATAAATGCAGATGTGGACGGCAGCAGTTATTTAGTCAAACTAAATAATTGCTGGTTTGCTTCAGACAAACCTGCCTTAAGACAAACAGATTAAATGGGAAGCGCGCTTATGTTTGTGCAGCACACACACACACACACACACACACACACACACACACACACACACACACACACTCATACATACCTAAAATATCTTAACAAATCATTTCATTTCATTTTCATTCTCCAAGCACTCTTTGAACAAACGTTCCAGGTGAGTGCAGCTGAACAGAAATGAATAACTTTTCTCAGCAGGCGTAGACACAATAAACAAAGGACAGATGCGCACACACACACACACACACAGCAAACACAAATACATATCAGTGAACTCCAGCAACAAAATATCCAGTACAAGTGCTCATTCAAACGGCGTCCATGTCTGCAGCACATCCTGTCTGGCTCCATTCTCGGCTAAACTTTCAGTTAATATCACACAACCTTCATCTGAGAGCTTTTATGCTCAGAATTCATGAGCGGGTCACTTCGGTTGAAACATTTAAGTAACACAAGCAGCGTGCAAGGAGGAGAGTGCATATGAGGGGGGCGGTAAACTGAATCTGTAAATCCAGGACAGCATTTTAAAGAGACACATGACATTGTTTGCAAATCTTTATATTCATGTGTGCATGACACAAAGAGAGCAGGCAGCGATGCACTAAACGTCTGCCTTAAATAAAACCATGCTGCTGGTCATAGGTAGTAATTTCAGCTCTGTCAGAGCCAGAGGAATCCACCGGGGATTCACGAGGCCTTTACTGACCTCCATGCCACAAGTTACTGGCCTTGTCCTCCTCCTTCAGATCCAGCTGGCAAGAAGAAGTCATGGTGCCTGTGAGGAGCCGTAAAACCTAAGCTGTCCTGCCAAAGGAAACCTTCTGGGTTTCTCTGTAGTGGCAGCTTTAGGATAGTTTTAAATAAAGCAAAGGTAAACAAAGGATATTTTAAGACTCTCTCTGCTCCCCTTTGTTCAGCAAGAGCACTCAGGCTTTATTATTCTTAATATTCCCCTGTCAGCACCGAAACAGAAACAATATATTCACCTTAAATTTTCATTAAGCGTGTCTCAGTTTGCAGAGATGCTGTTTGAAAGCTTTAGTGAGAGGCCTTCATGTTTATCGCCTGTGAAGGAGTGACTGCAGTAATGTCAGAGGACACATGGAAGAACATGCAACTGACCTCAGCCTGTTAGAATACAGCATGTGCCACGCCCCGCTGCTTTGAAAACATGATTTTAGAGTCGGAGCAAAAGGTCACACCCCTTCACCTCCGCTGGATGACCTCGTCTTGGTCCAGCTCTGTTTACAGAATATGGAATATAATATGCAGAAATATGTTTTCATTAGTGTACAAACATCTGAAAATCAGAATCATTGTGCTCAGAACAGATGGGGAAGGTCCTCTTCCACGGTAAACACCATGTTTGTACAGGAGCCCAGAAGGGCCAAACACCGTAGTTTCTCTTTCGTGCATGCGTCAGAAAAGTGTGTGGAGGGAGTTGCACTCCTGGATGCCACTAAATTCAACACACCAAGTTTTATCGATCTAAAAACAGAAGCAAACATAACTCTGGTTCCAGGTTGAAGAGGTATCTCCGAGCTGCATCTTCAGCTGTAGAGGATTTAATGATTTTTAGAGTATTCACAAACATCTGAGACTCCCTCAATTGCATTCAAAACCTCCTACACGCATTTTTGTACTTCAACAAAAGCTGTGATTAGCCTGACTGTTGGTTTGAAGCTGTGTGTGTGTGTGTGTGTGTTTGTGTGTGTGGTTACAGGGGCAGGTTTCAAGACAGTGATTTTACAGCTCCCACTCAGAAACAGCTCAAAGGAAAAGTCCAACCAAAAAAAAGCTTATTCCTGTTATTTCCACGAATAAAACGATTTTATTCCACCACAAAAATGTGACGGCATGTGAAGTTTTAGAATCCTAAATACAAAGGGTGTGATTTGTTCTGTTCCCTCAACTTCCAACTGAACACACTGCACATATTTTGTGTTTATGAGGGAACCGGAATGAACACAACCTAATGTGAAGCATGAAATACGTACCTGCTGCTGTTTGTGTCTGCAGGCAGCTTGTGTTGTATGTACATGTTTGTAACTGTACGACGACGCAAAAGAAAGCAAATGTGAAATCAATGATTCCTGAGTGTAGCCTGCTAAAACGCTGAGCAGACTAACTGGCTGCACTTTACCGCGCTCGTTTAGTGAAGGCTTCGTGTCGCTGTTAAATGATACAAGGCATATTTGAGTCGAGCAATTCTGCCGGCCAATATAGAGGCTAAGATTTCGAGCGCTTACATGGCCTGAACATCGTTTCTTTCCGCAGTTACACACAGATTCAACAAGAAGCTGCAGCACAAAGAAAGCTTTTGTAAACTGTGAAGCAGTTAGAGTGAGACAAAGTAACCTTTGCAAACACACCCTGGGGTATATCATGTAAGGCGTTATGACAAATGATGGTTGGTAACGTGAGCAGAAACACATCGACTCCCAACTTCAACGTATTTGCTTTTAGCTTCGCCTCAGATTGAAACAGATGGCGCTGCTGGCAGACATTGACGGGCACATTGATGTGCATATGGCTTCTTGATTGCCGTTTTTGCTGGCGACAAATTATCTGTTAAGTGCCAGCAACTCAATCCATTACTGACGCTGACCCTAACAGCTTGACTGCAGGCCTCCAGAGGTGTAGACTTACAGCGGGGTGAGGGACCCTGCAGATGGTTACAGGACGGCCGCCTTTATGTCCTGATATTGTATCCATCATTTTTACCTCTGAGAGTTATCCCAAATCCCTCAAGTTTTAACCCAGGATCACTTGGAAGGAAACCAGCGTGCATCCATCCAAAAGTGAAAATGGGGGTTACAGCTTTGTGCAAAAAAGGTTGGATTGTTTTGAGCTGTTAAATTTAGATTTATTTCACAATCATCATGACAGGAAAGATTGAAGATGTTTTCATTCTGTTCGCTGGCCGTTTGACCTTGGAAAAAATAATTCATCTCACCCTCTCTCGCAGAGCGTCTGATCAATATGCCTCGCCGAGTCTTTCGGGAGTGGGGATGCATTTTAATGATCAAAATAGTTCAAAGTGGACTGCTAAAAGGAGAATTTACTTTGGAGGATGGGGAAGTCTTCGTTCAGTCGTAGCTTCACATTTTGGCCAGAAAAGCTCAAATTATAACGTAAACTGCAGATCAAAATGTCTCCCCTGGCTGACACCGTGTTAATGTGCTGGAGCCCGGCCTTAATCTGATCCGTGGATCATGCTGCAGCTAATTACCATCTGCTCACTTACACTTCCTGGCCCAGGCACACTGGCTTGTTTTCAATTACATCTCCCAAAATAAGATTACAGCTTTCATTTTTATTTTTGGCGAGGAGGAGCTGCATGGCTGCATTTCCACCAGGTGACGACCATTATGTGCGACTGGAGGAAGCGCCAGATGCTTATTTTCCCCACTGTGATGATGGCGGGGTTGGGGTTGAGGGCTCACACCATCCATCCAACCGTTCATCAAGCCGGATCATCACAGAGCTGACACACAGAACACATACAAACAACCATGCACGCTCACATTCACACCTAGAGTCACCAATTAACCTGGTAATTATGACCATTAACCTGCACGTCTTCGGACTGGAGAGATCGTTCTTCACTGTGCCGCTGGTTCACACCGTGTGCAGCTGTCAGCTGCACGTCTTTGGATGGGTGGAGGAAGCTGGAGAGAACCCATGCAGACATGGAGAGATCGTGCAAACTCCATTTTTCAGCCGGCATTGGCTGAAAAGTGAGGTACGCTCTGCACAAGTCGCCACACAGAGACAAACAACCATTCACACCTATGAGAACTGAGCGTCACCAATTAAGCTGCATCCAGCTGAACCCATGCAGACATGAGGAGAACATGCAAACTCCACAGAAATGTCCCAGTGGGCTGCAGGGAAAGCGCTAACGTGGCTAATACGAGTGAAGCTGCGACACTTCTCCACACAGTCAGAGCGCTGCGACGCTAACATCACAGACTGATGTAGATTTGGACCTTTCATCTGCTCCCTCAAAGCTCCAACATCTTTGACTTGTTTGGCTGCTGCTGCTCTCCATTTCATAAATTGAACTAAAGTGTGATAGAACATGTACCCTCGCTGTACAAATAACATCCCACACTGCCTCGTGCTTTTATTCCTTACATCTTAAGATGGTGCTACAGCTGGACATCAGTGAGCTGAGCACTCAGCACCTGCAGCAGGTCTGCAGTAGTTAAAGCTCTGGCAGATCTTGCCATACATGAAGCGTGGATGAACTGTGTCCAAAGCTTTAAATCTGTTTCTCGCTGCTCCCTCTTAATGATTCTGCTTCGGACGGTCGAGGATTTCATTAGCTTCATGAGAAACATCTCTTTGGGCTATGTCTAATTGGGCCTTATGGATTTAAAGTGCAGAACATTAAGACAGAGTATGGCTGAGTTAGGAGTTTAAAGCGTTCACTTTCCCTGTTGATGAGCTCACATATTGGAAACACATTGACGCCGTTGGCTCTAAAAGCAGCAAAGAGGCGCGAGATAGATAAGTTTGTTCTTGGAAATGTGTAGTGTAACATAATTATGATTGTAAAATCGGTGTTGCCACGGGGATTGAAGTGAGCTGCACTGTAAGTTCTTATGTTCCAGACAGCTGAACTTTTGTGTCTTATGTTGTAGCGATGACGTCTTTTATGGTCATACGTGACATCAGGACACGTCAGGTGATCCAGGTGAAGTTCAGCAGAAAATGTTTTAAGCTGCATCAGAGATAACAGCAGATGAATATCAGTGTGACCAGATGGACACAGTTTCACTTGAAGACGGTATCTGATGGAACATTTTCAGGCGTGACCTGATACTCAAACCGACGATAAACACACACACCGGCTTCCAGAGACTTTCAGCTTTTCCGTCGAAGCTCTCCACATTAAATTCTTTTCATGATCGATAAATGAGCAACAATCAAAGCTGAATTTGGACAGAACGCATCCTGTGTGTGGGCAGGTTTAACTCGATTTGACTGCTGTCAGCGCACAGTAAACAACCCCACCACTGTCACCACCATTTGATTTACACTGAGCTAAACCGGTGATTGGTTCATGGAAATACGTGACATCCTTTTTCCACCTTAGGAAGGATAACAAAAACATAAAAAATATTAATAAAAACACCATGTGCACCCCATAACTCATCGAATTATCTTAAGAAACTGACGTATTCAGATGAAGTTGTACGTCTAGGAATCTTCTGTAACTTGTTTTTAAGGAAAGTTATCGGAGCGTGAATAAATCTGAGAGGGAGTATCGTGGGTGTGTTTTAAGATATATGAGAGTGTAACACAAAGATGTACATGTGTTTTTGGAGCATGACTCATCCTGGAGACTAAAAGTCAGGACGTCTCGGGCTTTGCTGGACAGATTTTGACCCCTTTAAAAATAGAAATGTGTCTCTCATTAATCTCCCGACAATACAGCTGAAAGCAAAGGAGCAGCCAGGTTTTGTATTTTATGTGTTGTTGCTCTACACAACAGCAGCGGTGCCATCACTCAGGACACATGTTGACACTAGGTGGGAAGGAGGTCTGAGGCCTGTCAAGGGGAAGAAGAAGTCTGCTGGTACATATCTGGCTACAGACATTTTGTGGGTGAGGTATAAACATCTCCTCCTACCTGCGCATGCTGATGACACACACACAGTCAACAGACAGCGGGATCACTGCTTTCCCCTCAATCAAGCTGCCATTTTTAGCCAGCCTACAGTCTGACTTTCAGTCAGCCTTTGATCACCGCCATGGCAGAAACCCTTTTGATGACTCATGCAGATAGGCGCCCATACACTGGCTCAGCCCCGCTCACACACACACACACACACATGTGGTTTGGTGGTTTGGTGTGTCGTAGAGAGGCCCGGACGGCATGTGATGAGCAATTTAGCCAATTTAGACGTGAACAGCCGTGTTTACTGCTGATTTAAGGTGTTTGTCTCCGTCTCTCCGCTCTGCTGTGACACTCGGTGTCTTCTCTGGACTCTCCTTTCTCACCGTTAATAGATTTTTTCCTGATGCGCTCGTTATGTAACGCACTATTTGTTAAACACGAGTTTTTTGGGCCACTTTGAGGCAGCGGAAACAAGCCGTGACATATCAGCATCTTGTAACTTGATATGAAGAACTTGTTAGCAAGTTGCTACATCCAGCATGGCACCCATTGTTATTTATTTGATGAATGGAAGTCTCATTTTTTAGCTCTGCGTGCGGCCTCCTCCGACTCCTGAGGGAAATATCTTGATCTTTAGCTGCTAAACGCTCCACTGTGCTCACCAGCAAGTCATCATCTGTGTCTGTTTGCAGTGGGCGAGTTTCCTCTCTGCAAACAGCTGCCTGCTGCAGCATTAAGCCACACGGTGAGAGCGGCGAGGATGCACCAAACAGTAAAGTTGGAGTCAGACGGCCAATCAGCGAGCTGAAACTGACTGTGAAGCTTCAGACTGAGGCGATAACTCACTGAGGCTTTGTTCAGACTGCAGGCAAATCAGATTTTTGAGACAGACTGTCCGCACTGTTGTTATTTGCAAGTGACCCAATCGGATTAGCGTGTCCTGACCTCGTCGACCGGTCTGCACGGGTTGCTGTGGTAACGACACAGGTGCTAGCGACAACTTGAATAAAGGAGATGGAGCGTCTGCAGACAGATTCTCTCTGTTGGCGTCGTTCTTCATCGCGCCCTGCTCAGCCGCTCTGATTGCTCTTCCATCTCTCCGGATTTGACGTTGCTGTTTGTCACGATGCTTCAAGTAGCTTTGAACGCCGATATCCGATACGTCTGCAGAAATCCGATTGGGAATCACATTTCAAATCAGCTCCAAACGTGTCTTGGATCCGATTTGCCTAAAATTGGATTTCTTTGTGGTTTTAATCCGTCCAGACTCTGAAATATAATCTGGATTATCTGAATAACTTGAACACGACGAACTAAGAGCGACACCTTTAATATTTCCCATTTATTATAAAAATATTGATAAAAGCTGCTTTAAAGACAGCGTGGGAATCCTTTGATGAACTGATTCTACATCAGTCGGAGCTGTGTCTGCTTTGAACAGACTGATTTGGAAGTTTTAGGTCATTGTGGTTCATTTATTATTCAAACAGATATTTCACATTAAGAGATCAACTTTCACTTTCCCTCTAGAAGCTGCCGCATAACAGACCATTACTAATTCATCTCAACCGCTAATCGTGTATCAAAGCTTTATGATACTGGAAACCGTCCGCCAGCGTCAGGACGAAGGTCTCAATCATCTCTAATTGTGAGCTTTTAACTACACGTTGCACCGTGGCAGCATCTCTTCTCTTGACCCGGTACAGTTTTACACCACGAGGCACAAACACAGCATTCATATAAATTGCACTCCTCTGCGAGCAGCGAGCTGTCCACCCATCACAGCAATGTCAAGCTTTTCCCATTATGCTTCAGAGTAGAGACAAGTGGATGTGTTGTTATGCTAATGCATGTTAATCAACTCCTCGCCTGAACGAGCGCTTACCCTCTAACATTTCAAGATATCGGCGCAACGGCAGACATGCAAATGTTTCCTCTGCTGTCGGCGAGCTCGATAGAAGCCGAGAAAAATGATCATGGTGGCATTTTATACATGAATGCTCCGACACGGCGTTCGGACAGGTTGATAAATGAGGCCGGCAGCGTACGTACTGTGTAGACGCCTTTGTTCTTCTAACAGAAAAGGGTGTGTGAAGGCATCAGTAAATATACAGACCTTAAACACACATATACCTATGTACACACACACACACACACACACACACACACACACACACAGTCGGCCTTTGCTTTTGATCTCATCTTTGTCTTTCTTGTTAAGTTGGAATTAGACGTTTACAGCATGTCCAGAAGACACAAAGTGTGTGTTCTCGGCCTTTTGGGATGCTGATGGATCTTAAAAGAGAATTTTTAGTCTGGATAAGTTAAAATTAGATTATTTTAACTTGATATGAAAGAGAAGAATGATCAAGAGTCACTTCAGTTAGTGTAAAAAGTGTAAAGAAGGTTTATATCTTCACTCGTGGCCTTTGTTGTTGACTGACTACGTCTCACACACACACACACACACACACACACACACACGGCTGACAAAGTGCAGAGTGAGCCGTGACACACCTGCTCCACACACACTCGGCTCAGCTGAGTCTTGTCATGTTTACTGTTGGCACTGAAGGCGATAATGCATCCAGCATGTTTATTGACGCTCCGCCGTCCAACCTGGGCTGAATGTGTGTTTTTATAGGAGAGGAGGAGCGCAATCACAGCTCCGCTTTGATTTGCTTGACACAAAGAATCACATTTCACTGTGACAGCTACAAGCTGGCATGGTTTGGAGCGATAAATACCGCTTCACACACACACCCAGCTAATGGTTTCACTGGCTCAATGAGGCTGACTGGGATGAATTGTTGCTCGCAGAAGAGGTCTTTATGCTCTCGTTAGTCGTCCTCCCTCTGCATGGCTTGTTAAGTCATGCTCTGCTTGAACATTATATATTATATAAACATACGTTTTGTCCAGACTAGCTCAAGGGAGCTCATTGTAACGTGGCCAAGACGAATTGAATGCAAAAGAAACTCACGTTGACGCTCATGTAGGTGTTTTTTGGTTTAAGGACGTGTGAGCTCGAAATCAGTCAAAACACTGCAGGGCAAAAACATCTTTGCTTTTCATTATAGAAACTGTTTTTTAGTGTCATTTCAAATCCACGTCTCTGCATCTGCTTTACAGTTCTGAGGAGATGTGAGAGGAGGAAAGAAAATCCCAGTTGGATTTCATTTTGACTCATTGAAAAAAGTGCAAAAAGTTCATGAAAACATCAGGAGCTCAAACTTTACAGTGTCAGCCGAGGCGCTTTTGTCATGATAAAGACTGGAGGTGGGGAGACCCCTTAGAAAGGTCTGTTTTCATCTCTCCTGGAACGCATTGTTCAGCTGCTGGATAATCGCGAGATAAGAGGAGCTGTGTTAAAGCTGCTACAGCAAACAAAACCAAGCCTCCAGGACAGAGGAGAGGGGTGCAGGTTTTTATGTTTGTGAAAGGTGTTTACCGAGCGTGGCAGAGACAAAAAAAAAAGAAGGATGTTAAAAATCCTAAGTAGCTTTGCAGCCAAACTGAGAGGAACTCTGCCAGAGTGCCCATGTTAGACCGAGAGATAGCAAACCCCCCGAATGTTTGCACAGAGGAGAAGAATGCAACTGCGCTGATTATTCAGGATTTCTGGGAAGAGGTGAGACAAGGCGAAAGAGGGAAAAAATGAAAAGTTGGCAAGTTTTTGTTGCAGTAAAACAAACTGAAGACAGCCTGCTGCCTATAACCACACTCCCACTGTCTCCAGTAATGGTGAGATCTAATAAAATGATTCCTGCAGATTCATTAATCAGCTGCAGAGAGTTTAAACAGTGTATTTGTTGTAGCAACCCAATGCACACCATTCATGCATAATTAACTGTATAAATCGAATTAGTAGAGTAAAGTATTTGAGAGTTAAACTTTTCCTGAAGCTTCCTGAAGAGTTTCAGGTGGACGGATATCGCACCTCTTTGTCTGGGTAATACACAAACCAACCCATAATTTGATACCTAATGCGGAAGGCCACACGCAACTCTTCCCCTCTCTCCGCTCTTTAAAGCTCTTAATCATCGAGGCTAATGTGCTGTTAGCTCCGTCCCACCTGCCTGAACAATGCAGCTCCTGGCTCTCTTACAAAGATTTCTCTATTGTTGATCCAACACTGCTGATACTGGATGACTTATGGGTTGTACCCAGGAGAGATCAAGTAGACAAACGGTGTACTGTAGCTCTTCCTCTTAGGTACTGGTAAAAAGACCCATGACCCTGAAAAGGATTGAATTAAAAAGAAAGAAAGGATGAATTTGGTAAATGTAATACAAAGTGTTTCCAATGAGAAGATGTGGAAGGCGGCATGGTCACATCAGGATCACATGAGCTGGCAGAAAGCGCCAGTGGAGCCGTTTTTTGTTGCCACCGTGCTGCAGCCCAGACGACACCGTGACAGAAAACACCTTGAATTTAACACGATAACTGCGTCTATCAAAGAATCTCCTCGTGACTCTTGGTGTGTTTGCGCGCGGGCCTGCAGCAGACCGGAACAATCGTGGTGTTCATTTTCTGATAAAAATGGCTTTAATCAAATGTTATGCGCGGTATGTTTATCAGTTCTTTACTTAACACGGCGCGATGGCCTGTAATTTAAGTGACTAAATAAGAACGGCAGAAACAAACAGGCTTTCCGGGTCCTCTCTGATTTTCTCATCAGAAAAATCCATTTTGAAGTCAAGTGCAAAGACGTCACACGTCTTTATCTTCAGCTTAGAGCTGCTGCAAAATCTTATTTTCTCTCTTTTTGGCTAAAGCCAGCCACCAGTAATATTTAGTTAGTTACTATTTGGTGATAAAAATGCACACGTTCGTATTAACCCCGAATCAGAACAAGAACCTGGGCAGGGAAACAAAGCGTCGTCTCATTCTTTCTAAAATTAGAGAAGTTATCTCGTTTTCTTCTTGCTTCTTTTGCACTCTGAGCTTTTCGAGCACACGGATGCTAATTGGCCATCCAGCTCGGATTCACAGAGACAGTTTGTTTACTTCTCCATGACTGCTGTTACGCGATCAAAGATGATAAATTTAGCTGATTCTTTGAGCCGTGTTCCCATGTGACTTGTGTCTTGCATTACCAGAGAAAACACGCTGCTTTTTTTTTTTTTTTTCACACTCCTTTAATGACTAGTGTGGCTCATCGTAGACACAGTTGCTTTAATTTGAAAGCAGCTTTGTGTGTGTGTGTGTGTGTGTGTGTGTGTGTGTGATTTCCTGGAAAAATAATAACTCAATGAGGCTTTCTGTCACTGGAAAATCACACCATTGATACATTTTTTTATATATATATACGTTCAAACGACGTGGGCGGCTCTCTGCTTGTGAATAAATCAGAACTGACATTACTTATTATATCACGTGGAAGAGGAAGATCTTCCAGGAACAGAGGAGGCCACATGCTCGCTTTTACATGAAGGGCAACACATTTCCACTAATTGGTGAATGTGTGATATGATTTCTGTATCATAAAAAATGAAAAGAAGTGGCCTGAACACATTTAATAATAAGATGTTTATAAGATTGATGATTAATGATCTGAAATGAAATTAAATCAGAGATATCAGAAGACTGGAAAAGGTCTGGAGCATGAACACAGTCGCAGACTTGTACTACGACTCCTTAAATAAAACAAAATTATAAATACAGGCACAAAAATAGCTTTTTTTCCAGTTGGTGTCGTTCCAAACTCTCATAATGAGATCCTAAGAATTCAGTTTCTAATCTAGCAGTGGGAAGAGTTCAGTTTATATCCTCCCACACTCAGGGAGGCTGGTTCTGTTCAGTTTTTTTAATCCGAGGTTTGGGATTCGTGGGCCAGCTCGCTATCTTCAGCGTGCTGGAATTCCAGGAAACGTAACAAAAACCTGACCTCTAAAAAGTCCCAAGAAATGATTCAGATGAGCTGTTCTTTAAATTCAGCAGAGACGCTTTTGGTCGACTGTAGACGTCGAATTTTAATCACAAATCCTTCAGCAGATTTGACACATAACATCCAACGTTTACGATCAGCTAACAGTTTCTCTGTGTCGTGTTTTCTCAGAACTGATTTGGTTCTGTCATAGAAAATGTTCTCCAGTTTGTGGTTTTCTGATAATTTGCTGATCATCGTCGACTGTTTCTGTAAACTGCAAGAACTGTGTGACGATTTTCATAACCCCGAAAACAAAACCACCAATGCTGGACATTTACTGAGAGACCATGCTCACATTTTTTCGGTCCTGCCCCGCCTTACAGCCCTTCTGGACTCAAGTGCAAGCTACCACAAAGAGGATTCTCAGATTTGATGTTGAGTTTACTTTCATTCTACAGAAGGCTCCGGATAACAGGGACCAATATTTATGAAAAATTCTTAGGGCAGCAAGTAAAAAAGGAATAACTAGAAGCTGCTGCCACCATGAACCAATGGAAAAATGTACTAAACAACATTTTCAGTATGGACCGGTACTCGTGTTGTTGCCTTCAAACTGTAGTTGAAGGTTAGCTGTCGGTAAAAGTCCGCTCAGACCTGTGAAGAGTAAAAAAAGGATGAGCAGGCTCGATGTGAGCGAAACCAGCCGCGTCAGTTAGCAGCTGCACTTGTACATGTTCTGGCCTCATCGCTCTGGAATGACCAGAATCTGAACCGCTTCTTGTTCTGCCTGTTTAGCTAAAAGCTCAAAGAGAAAGAGCTGAAGCGTGAAGACCTTTAGTGTCCCCTCCGCTCTGCTCCCCGCCTCGCTCCCCCCTCCGCCATCCATCCATCTTCCCTCTGCCCTTTTTTCTTCCTCCTCCCACGTTGCACATGACTGGGCTGTGCCACCATAGCAACTACTCCACTCCAGTGCCCCCTCGCTTTTGTGGACAGAGTAAATGATTTTGCGGCGGCGCTGCACATGGAGGACTGAGCCTGACCTCTCCGAGCCTGACCTCCCACACCTTGAAATGTGGTGTCACGACATTTGGGGTGACAACAGACTGCGGTGCAGCCGCTTTGTTCACACCCATTCATTTGGAGACATTTAGGCTCGGGAGGAGCTGCTCAGTCTGACCACAGTCTCCTTAAAGAGCGTCTTAAAACTTTGAGATCTGAAGGATGTGAGCTCTATATGAGCACGGATCAAAAGCTCCAAATCAAGTCATCTAAGACGTGATCCAGTGTCTGTTTTTGTTGTTGTGATGTCAGACATTTGTAACATTTTAACATGGCTGTGCTGGAACATTTGGACTTCCCCAGTAAAACATCATTAAAAACACATATTGCTCATTTCATCTCCCCAGATTTGTCCAGTGAGGTTCCTGAGCAGCAGCACTCGAGACAAAAACTCCCACTGTTGTTGTTGTGTGACTGAACCAAGCCTTCAAGACTGTTCGCCGTCTTCAGCGATGCTGCAGTATATTTTTTGACTAACACTAACAGTCTGTTGCCTTCTGTGTTGTTGCAGCGTGGGGTTCAGACAGCATGACTGCCTTGTATGGAGAGACCATCACCATACCATGCAACAGTGGAGCTCCGGCACCAGAGGACCTGATGTTCATCAAGTGGAAATACGTGAGTAGATACCAAGTCTCTGAACTGTCTGAAGTGTTTCAGGCTCGCGTTCACAAAACATTCAATGACATGAAAGAAGAGGAAAAATGTTTGGAAGGCTGAAGGTGGAGGTGGAGGTGGAGGAGGTGGAGGAGGTGGTGGAGGTCTCTGGGCACTCAGATGTGCAGAATTGTGGTTAGTTAATGACTCGTGTGAATCCTGACCTCTTGCCCGATGTCACCTCTGACCTCGATAAAGAGGTCATGGAAAATGAATGAAATGAGACATTATCACATTTTTCACACTTGAAGGACTCTGCACATCTTCAAAGATATAACCACCCAGCGGGATGGAATAACCAAGCATGTACAGAATGGTAAAATACACCTGAGTTATTTTCATAGTTTTAGTCAGAATATTAGATATACTGCATGAAAGAAGTAAAACGAGACCTCACAGATGCAAAGTAAATAAATGAATAAAAACAGATAAAAACAGACAATACGGAGCCTCAGATTAGCTGGAAAATGTCGTTGTGCAGACACATTAACAGTGTCTAATATTCATCCAAATATATCATATATAACAGTAAAACACAGTCATGGACCTTTTTACTGCACGATGACAAACCTTAATGACATTTTAATGATAATATTTAATTTACTTTTACAGATTTTCACTCGTGCTTTTGCTGGAAACGTTTAACTCCAGTGAGGAATGTAATTATATGATCTGTGATGTTGGATAAATATGGATCTTCATAATCCCGAGTGTAATTAGCCAGTATCAATGAGATCTGATCTGATCTGTCATGCTGGATCTGCTGATACTGCAGCACGTGTGTGTGTACTTCTTCTAATTAACATCTGTTTATCAGGACGTTACAGCTTCACACAGATGTTGAATGACACGTTTCATGCCGCGTCATGGATTGTTGCATCTTTGTGCGCGTCTGTTCAGCTGAACTACGATGATGACAGATGACGGGCGGAGGAGCTGCGGTGCACTGACTCTTCTTTTTTCTCTAACCCGTCTGTCATTCCCGTCACGTTTCAGGAGAAAGAGGACGGCACTCCTGGAGATCTGTTGATCAAACAGGCCCGCAGCGACCAGGCCACCGTTCAGGCCACGGACGATTACGCCCAGCGGGTCAGCATCGACGACAAGTACAACCTGCTCATCACCGAGGCCACGCTCAGTGACCAGAAGATCTTCACCTGCATGGTGGTGTCAGGCGCCAACCTGATGGAGTACTCCGTCACTGTCTCTGTCAGCAGTAAGTTCAACACTGACACAAAGCATCATCTTAAAAGTGAAGTCACGACTGAAGGCGTTCAACTGCAAAGTCATTTTGTAAAGCAGAAAGAGCTCAAAGTACAATGCAGTACATCTTATTAGCCCCGTGACAGCGTTCTCTGTTTCACATCAAGTGCCAGATATCATGTTTTGTTCTGTAACCGTAGTTGAAACGTTGACTAGAACGTATCTGCATGTCCGCGCCCGACGGTCCCGTCATGTCTGAATAAAACAATAAAAAGACTCCCAACATATAAAAATCTATTATTCAAACTGTCAATGTTAAATATTCTACGTCTGAAAAGATTTTTTAAGAGCATCGTGTCACTTCTATAAAACGAAACGAGTGTCAAATGTAGCTGATTAATATGTACTGTTACTGTCACAGCTCTGTTCAGTTCAATCAAAATTATATTACGCGCAAATTAAAAAAATCATATGCAGTCTGTTGATCTGTTGAACAGAGAACAATACACTTTTTTAATTTTCAGGCTATTTTGGTGTCAATTCCAGGAACTCACCAAAGTGGAAAATCATTAGCACTGACTAATTTACCCCAGAAATATATTTGTCAAGCTTATTTAAAAATCCGCGGCTGACACATTTGGATACAATTCTGCTAACAAACAGCTCGGATTTAATTGCAGAAGACTTCAATGTTATCTGCTGTGGATTTATCCCTTTTGTTTTCCTCTTATGCTTCAGGAAATGCTCTGAATCTGAATTTCAACTCCCCAAAACTGCTCATGTATCACCTGCTAATGGGCTTTGCAAACCCAAGCGTGAAATAGGAGATGAAGAGACCAGCTCAATAGGCCTTAGAGAGAGTATTAGGTTGTAGTTAACAGGGGGGCAAGTTAAAATGATGTCCCACAGCTTGAATATTAACAACACAGTAAGTTTGTAGCAAAGCATTTGGACGGACTGGGCTGTGCCGCTCGCTCGATGTTGTATTTGTGTGTTTGTCTGCGCTCTGTAGTTAGAAGTTATTGACAGGAAAAGAATTCTGAAGAACTTTATGCAAATTCTCCACAAGCAACTTTTATGGCTGCAAACCTGATTCTCTCCTTTTGTGTTTGCAGAGAAACCGACGTCAGTTGAGATCATAGACAAGGCCGACGTTTTGCAGAAGGACAAACCAGTAACGGTAAGATTCACTGCAGATGAATTCTGCACACGTAAACGCGTCTATAGGCTGAACTGTGCTACCTGTAGTGTTCAGCACTGAATATAAATATTTACCCACTCAGGGACTGAACTGTTTCTTCACTTTGATTGAGCTTTCTATTTCTATTATAAGTAAACCTCTGTTGGTTCACGGTGGATACCTCTCGGCACGGCTCGGCGCGGCTCACAGAAAACAGTTGACAGTTATTGCATGAGTTGACACAGTGGTCTCAGGCTGGGGGCACGCAGGAAGCTGACATGTTGGATAATTTACACAGTCCAAGACCGAGCAGCCTGAGGCATTAGAGGAAGTCAACAAGAGGAGAGAGAGATATCTCCAGACACAAAAGTTTGAACGCTCTCGTGCTTGTTTGCACTCACATGACGTTGGTGCTCATTTGGCCCAGCGTGGTTGAACTTGGCGTGGTCAGTGAGGGCTGCATTCAAGGATGCTTGCAGCTCATTAATGCAGCGTTTTCAATTAAGCTGCTACCTGTGATTGGACGTCAGAGTGTTTGTGAATACATCACCTACTGTAGGCGAGTTTTGAATATGGTGATCTGCACTTTTCATACACATGCACTGGAGGACGGTGAGAAATCCAGCTGGGATATGGTCGAATAGTCAAAAAAAAAGAAGCTCCTAAGTCCTTTCCTAACCACTTCACCTAACCAGATGTGAAGGAGAGGTCATAAGAAGTTAGGAGAGGACGACTGCTCTTACAGTAGACTACGTCATGAAGCGACGGTGAATGTTATTGACGTGATATGTGGTAAAACTACAAAGTCCAGAAGATGGACTACAAAACGCTCATCTGAGATACTTCCTAGATGAAGCTCCTTTCCTTAACATCGCTACGTTAATACTTCAGGTCATTTCACTCAGGAACCTGCTGTGTCACCGTACAGAAACATTTTTGGCAATGTGAATGGAAGACTCGTCTCTTTCAGAAGAAATAAACAGACTTGTAAATATAAACTTCAATTATAATTATTAATTATTACGCCGGCTAATCAGCTGTTAAACAGAGCCTGAAGCAGAATCCATTAGAGTGGCTGATGCCGCTGAGGCTACAACTTAAATTTGGAAACCCGTCCGTCTTATGGTGGAAATGTTTTAGCCCGTGTGCCTCGGTGCTTATGCAGTTCATTTTCTGGTGATTGTGTCGGGGGTAGATGATAAATTTGAGATTCAGCCGCCATGGTGAAAGATGACAGAATCAAAACATCTCTTATGGTCGCTGCTAAAATGCTTTTTTTTTGTTGTTGTTGTTTTTTTGTGGGGGGAACACGGATATGAAAAACCACAATAAATGTCAGAATGTGACAGCATGTGTACAAATGTGTCTGTGGGCTTTAGGAACAATGCATACGTTGCAAGAATCTTTCCTTATTTTGCTGTTGTTTTTTTTTTTTTCTTTCCATTCCCTGAACACAGCGTCTCACATCCACTCTTGTACGAGGATGTTAGAGAAAAGAAAACTTTTGGAAAGCTGTGGGCAGCACATTCACAGCGGTCATCTACCTCCTCTTCTTCTCTAGCAAGCAATGCACATTTTCTTCCACCGCATGCGGCATACACAACATTTATTATGGATCAAGTGAATACTGCTGCCTCTACTGGCATTCCCACCTAAAAATTCAGGTGCTATTGAACAACTTTGAGTATTTTGTAGGAGGAGAGAGAGAGAGAGACAAGGAGTGATGTTGAGAATATAAAAAAAAGGATGGAAAAGAGGGATTTCAGCTTTGATAACTTTGCAAGAGGGCGATGGAGGGCACGGTTTCTTCATACTCAACTGAATTCCAAATTAGAGGAAAGTGTCATGTTGAGTGGTGGAGAACCGTCTCAGCCGTGAAGTAGCAGAGGTCATATTCTCATTTGCTTTCAAAAAGTCAGCCCATGTGTGCTTTTTCATAAAGAAATTAAGCGAGCCGCGTTGCTGAAGTCGAGCGTTTAACTCGGATGCTTCGTAAATGAGAAAGCATGTACTGTAAAATCTGTTTCGGTCTCTGCAGGAGAGCGATCTAAGATTGTGAAAGCAAAGCTTGGGGCCTGACAGAGGCAGGATAAGGCTTCACCTCAGAGCTGATTAGTCAGTTAATTAGTCACGTAACAGAAAGGGAATTCATTGACAATCAGTTAAACGTTTGAGTCTTTTCAGGGTAAAAATACTAATCGTGCAGCAGCGGTGTCGGTGCACCAGAATGCATTAGATCGAAGCAGATAGGGCAGCTCGCTGATTTAATATTCAAAAGGTGAAGGTACATAAGCTTACAAGATCGTGAGGCAGACAAGGGTCAAAACCAGAAGGCAGCAGTCGCAAATAAATCCAAAAAAGGAGCAGACGAGAATCCAAAATGAGACGCTCAGAAACTAGACCGGGTTTTCACGTAAAGAGGACACAGTTAACGGACACGAGACAGAGAGAAAAAAGGTGACAGCCTCACAGTCTGTCAGGAGGCCGAGGCTGATTGAATGAGGTGCAGGTGTTGGGAAGCTCTGATGATGAGGAGGAGTGGGAACAGGTGTGTGGATGGGCGGGGCAGTCAGGTGGGAAGGAGGTGAGGACATCTGGTGGACAGGTAGAGGATCACGGCGTGCTGATATTCAGAATAACGGCACACCATACGGTGTGACATTTGTTTTATACAAGCTCAGTTCATTAGCTCGTCTGTGTCACGTCTTTTTCTCATCTTGACGTGCCGATAAAATGAAACATGTTTAATATTAGCAGAAGGTCGGTGCGTTCTCTTTACTGAACAGGAAGCAGGAAACCAGGTAGTTATTTTGGTAAAGGCTGAAAAAAGTCACACACACACTCACGATATCTGGTGAATTAACAGTGTTTTACGTCAGTGTTTAATTCGGTGTGTATCTGATCCACCAAGCAGCTCTTATTTTAGTGAGAAATCTCCATTTTTGAAACATTTGGCCTCATTCCTACGCTCGTCTAACGCTAAAATAACACTTGTCTAACGCTAAAATAGCTCCAAAACATAAAGTTTGTACAGACACATGGTTTATTATATCGCGTTTCTAGAGTGACGTGTTTTTAACGGACACGTAATAAATTGTTCAGGTGTCATATTTCTTAAAGGGACAGCGCAGGGAGCTTTAGATTACCTCAAACTGATAATGTTTGTTTTGGAACATTCTGCCAACGCTAGAGAAACACTAGGCAACTGTTAAAGTATGTTAAGGTTGTCTAACGTTGACTGAATGTTAGTCATTGATTTATTATCAGCTTGTTGTATTCAGCAGGAAGTGTTTCCGCCTTGTGGTTTTTGATGATAGCTGTTATTAATTAATAATTAATAATTAATGTAACGATCATTTAGAGCACGTAGTTAAACGTCTCAGTGCTGTTATTGTCTATATCAGCACTCATGGAGCCAACTGTTGTATTTCCAATCAGAGTAAGATGTGTGTGTTTGTGTGTGTGATTTGTGATTGTTGTTTCCACTTTGTGGTTCGCTGGCTGCATCACACACACACACACACACACACACACACACACACACACACATACACACAGATTTTCTCCAGGAGCGTTTGGACAGAGCTAATTGACTGAAAGTGACGGAGCGAGCGCGAGCACACGTCTGCGGAGGGATGGTGTTGTTTTTGCACTTTCAGACTCACAGACTCACTGAAACAGAAGCTACCGTCACCGACAAACTCTCTCGGGGGAGTTACACCAGATTCATTAGCAGAGAGTGCGACATCCGCAAAAGGTTAACTGCCAGATAATGTAACAGCTCATTAGAGTGCTGTAATGACTTACAAAGGGTCACGGAGGGTTACATTTACAGTTACTGCTCTCTGATGCGTCTTTCTCCTTAGCATATGCTAAAAAGCTGCAGTGTGAGGAGTGGCACTGAAGTAAATTGTATGTTGTTAAAGACCGACACACGCTACACCACCCACTTTTAAAACAAGTTTAATGAGAGGTGGAGGAGATGAGGTAGCTCGTCTTTTTTTCCACTGAATGTGAAGGTGGATGATGCATTTGGGTTGTTATCCACTTGATCTGAGTCAGAGGAAAAAAACTAAACATGCACTTGGATAGATGCCTGCGCTTTGTCTTTGTCTCCATCTCCTCCTGGACCTACAGCATGTTAAAAGCTCTCTGCATTATTGCAGACTCCATCGGGCGATGGATGCTTGCTGAGGGATTTTTTTTTTGTTATCTGACTCAAACTGCACATTCAGGTTATCTTCTCAAACAAACAAAATGGCAGAGTTTTCTCACACGCATTCTTACAGACGAGGGGTGAAAATTTGGTTCAGAAATCTGACTTTAAAATTCTGAATATTGAGTTTTAAACTGCATTTTTTCACATGTGGCCCTCGCCCAGTCTCTCATAAATGTGCACTAAGCTCATAATTTCTCTTCCACATCACACAGTGATTATAATAAATCACCTGCAGGGCTTTCACATAGGTTTTGATGAATGCCAACAACTCAACAATTGCTTCAGACACTTTGTGCTTTGAAACATGAACGCTCACTGTGCTCTGCATTTCAAGACATTCACAATCGGTCTCTGCCGACAGCTCAGTAATAGACGACGGCGTGTTATGAGCGAGAAAATAACAAAATTTGTACAGAAATCAGACGTCTTCTAAGAGTCAGTATGTTGTAATGATGTATGATTTCCAGGCATGGAGCATGAGGAATTGTTCCATTTGTGTGGCATACATGTCACTGACAGCAGATGTTGGCGCGATGATGTTCCACCATGGTCACAGTCTGAACGCATGAAAAGATGATGTGTAACTGTCGGTCTTGGTTAAGGGTGCAAAGATGAGTCCCCAAATGTGTGTTCTGTTTGTTGTTCCCTCGCTCGATGTTTGAGTTTCGCCGTGCAGAATGGTGAGATAAGGCTGTTTTCACATCTGCTGAAGAGGGAAAGTTTCTCTGTTTCTATTAGAACTCACTTTAAGGCCTGGATGTACCAGCAGGATTCACAACACCACGACTAGTTTGGAAAGCAGCAGTGGTTCAATATGCAGCTTACACGAGTCAGATGTGGAAATGTGAAACTTCAGCACATATTCACTGAGAATAGATTTTTCAAAATTGAATATTCAGTCTGCGATTTGATGGACTGGATTTTCCAATGAGAGAAAAGAATTTAGCACAACCAGTGTTAATCCCACTGTGGTGAACATGTTCAGCTGTACTCGAGTATTTGCTCTGATTACATTACTTATGATTTAAAAACTAAGCTGACATTAGCTGACAGCAGCTAACAAACTGAGCTAACATTAGCTGACAGCAGCTACAGTTTACTTCACTGTCCATCAGGAAACTCTGTAAATCACAGAGAGTTGAGTTGAACGTAAAATCTGCTGCAGTGTCGCGTCAACATCAACTTAAATATGTTCACAGTAGAAAAATGATGAACGTGTTCACAAGGCAAGTGAACTTTTTGTTCAAATAAACAGACACATGCTTCCACTGCATGATGACTGTATTCCCTGACAGACTACTCAAAGACACATTTGTGGTGAGTCACGTTGACTCAGAGATGCAGACCGCCGTACAGGTTATGAAACCAGGCGGGTTTGGAAACAAATGGGATGTTCTTGTGACTCCTTATCTGGTTCACACACGGCATATCTCCGCTACCGTTGCTGACCTTCAATCCTGAAGATTTAACAACGAGACATGGAGGACGGCGAGCTTATGAACACAAAAACCGGTTCATTCCTGAATGAGACAGTTGTTTGTCTTTTCTGGCACGCGTCCAACATTCTCCTGTTAATGCTGGAAAGCACACATTACATTATTTGTCTAGTTACAGCGAGAGAGAGAGAGACGGAGAGAGAAATGAGGGCTTCAGTGAATTGGGTTTTAGGGGGTGTTGATTAGCTCAGTTGGTAGAGCGTCCGCCCCGTGTACGAAGGCTCAGCAGCGGCCTCGAATCTGACCTGTGGCCCTTTGCTGCATGTCGTTCCCATCTCTCTCTCTCTCTCCACATTCCTGTCACTCTTCAGCTGTCGCTGTCAAAAATAAAGCTTGGAAAAGGCCAAAAATATCTTTAAAAAAAAAGAAATGGGTTTGCTAAAAGCAGCTGTTTTATGCTTTGTTGAATACACAACCATTAATTTCAGCCTCTGAAATAATAATTAGACGAGCATCCACGTTTAAAAAAACACGAGATAATGTTAGGTTGATGCACTTATGTGAAAATTGTTGCATTAGAATCAGTTCAGGTCAGAGAGGTCTCATGGAGTTCAGCTAATAAACAACCTTCTTCACTTCCACACTGACAGTGGATACAGATGAAACCAGATTAAATTAAATAAATGTATCGTCCGTCCTCCTGCGCCTTCCTCTGAGCATTTTTTAATGAATTAAATGAAGTTTTATTGTTTTGTGTCTTCTCCAGCTCGGCACGTGCATGGCGACAGATGCAAACCCCCGAGCCGAGATCACGTGGACGAAGAACGGACAGCTCTTGGTCGCCGATGGGAAAAGTAAGTCATTACACACCCGGGAACACCCAACAGTCGGAACACACACACACACACAAGATGCTGTCACCCCCCTCTGAAGACCAACAAGTGTTTTTGTACAGTGAGACTGACGTTCGAGACATAAATCATTCACTGTTGTTTACTTCATTTGATTTGAACAGACAGATTCATTCATTATTTGATCAGCCGTCAGGTTCTGCAGCTAAAACAAAGAAAACTGTGTAACACACCGCTTTGTTGTGTACTTGTTTCTGTGTGTGTGTGTGTGTGTGTGTGGTTGTTCGTTTCTTCTCCTGCAGCTGTGGTGATCACCCCGAGCCTGAAGGTGAACCCAGCCACGGGCCTATCCACCACCTCCTCCACCCTCCAGTACGTCGCCACCAAAGAGGACGCTGACGCCGTCTTTGTGTGCACGTCCAAACATGAGCTGATCACCGAGGAAGCTAAACTTGAACCCTTCGCCGTTCACTGTAAGTGGAGCACAGCGCAGCCATCAGGCTCCATGGCTGCATCACATCGCTGGGGCTTGCAGCGTTTTTAAGACGCTAAACACTCAAATTGTTTTTGTCTTTATGTAATAAAAGACTGCGGCCGAAGGTTTGGTGCACTTAGAACGGAAACGCTGACAATTGCATGTTTGGCCTCATGCAATATGTATTTTTTGGGTATATTTCTATTCAGAGGTGCAAAATATGGGAGGAGGAAATGAAGATTTATTTAAATAACTTGCTGCGCCTGATTTATCACTGCTGACTGACCGCTGCAGTCTGAAACTTAAGCAGGTGTGAAATCTGCAGCACGGTTTCATCACACACACAAAGGCAGAAGTAAACAGGCCTATTATACTATAATGAAATGAATACACACGTACAGTTACTTCAATCAATAGTCAAGAATCAATATAATATACTATACTGTATATATGAGTGAGCAGAAGACACTTTCCTTTCTTTATATATTATTAGTTTAAGCTGTAAAGATGTAAGACTTCCCAAAATTAAAATTCACAGAGATGCAGTATAGTTCTTTATTTTAAGTTGTTGTCCGTGAACATTTACATGTCACGTTGAATGCAGCTGAATGTCTGAATGTGAAATATAAAAATTGCCATAAATTATTCACACCGAATGCGTCACGATCCAAGAAAAGAACAACGCTCCTCGACCTTCTTTCTGATTAGCGTAGCTGAACTGAATAAAGTCATCTCCATGCCGGACCCGATCGCCCGACAACAGGAGGCGACTTTCCAGCTCGAACTGCTCTGATTAGCCGAGCGGTCAGCGGCACGTCCAGCTGTGATATGTCGAAGCAGTCGGCGTGAAACTGAGATTTAAACCTCTGGAATAAGAGACGCTTCAGTGTAGACACTGTACAGTACCACACACACACACACACACACACACTTTTCTGCCGTCTGATCCAGGATCAAACTGCTGTCATATGCACAAACAACATATCAACAGTACACACTGAGTTCTGCTTCAAGGACAACAGGACAACAGAGTTTTCACTGCAAGACGTGCAGGTGGAATGTGGAAATATAATATTCAACAAATAATTTATACAGCCCCAAATCATAACAGAGGTTACCTCAGGATACTTTCACATAAAGCATGTCTAGACTCTTTATATTACTTACAGAAACTCAGCAATTACCACAAAGACAAGTTAGAAATGAAGATGAATGATGCTGCTGTGTGGTCTCAGACATCATTCAGTTCAGTTTTATTTATGTAGCGCCAAATCATAACAAAAGTTATCTCATGACACTTTCCATACAGAGCAAGTCTAGACCGTAATATTATTTACCAGACCAACAGTTCCACCAAGAGCAAACACATGGCGACAGCGGCGAGGAAAAACTTCCTTTAACAAGCAGAAACTTATCAGAGCAGCCTGATGTATTACATTATATAACAGAGTTACAATAGTCCAGCCTAGAAGGCTGCGTGGATGTTCTTCTGCAGCCGCAGATGCATCCGCTGAGTCTGTATCTGATTTTTGTGATGTTACATAGGTGAAAGAATGCAGTCCTCGAAATTTGTTTTACGTGGACGTTAAAGGACAAATCCTGATCAAAGATTCTGCACGGTGGAGCTGTAGGCCAGGGTGATCCCGTCTAAAGTAACTCAGTCTCTAGAAAGAGAGTTTAGAGTTTAACTTGCAGGTCGTCGGCATAACAGTGAAAATTAGTGGAGTGATTTCTAATATGTTTCCCTAAAGGAAGCATATATACGCTGAATAGAAGTGGTCCTAGTACAGAACCTTGTGGAACTCCGTGACAAACTTTGGTATGCATGGAGGATTTATCACTGACGTGAACAAACTGAGATCGATCTAAGAAATAGACTTAAACCAGCTTAGGGCGGTTCCTTTGATGCCAGTCAGATGTTCAAGTCTCTGTAAAAGAATTTGATGTTCAATGGTGTCAAACGCGGCACTAAGATCTAAGTACAGAGACGAGTCCTCTGCGAGATGCCAGGAGAAGGTCATTTGTAACTTTGACTAGTGACATCCTGTATATAAGACGTAAAGTCCTTTCTGTTCACCCCATGTGAAGAAGCCTGTGCTGGCTTCAGATAGTTGTTGATGGAGTACAGGGAGGTGGTGCAGGACTGAACAACTTGTCGTAGGAGGCAGTTTATCACGCGGCTCTACCAACTGCACATAATGACGACTCAGTGAACAATGTGTTTGCCGAGCTCTCTGCTGCAGGCCGGGAAGGATTTAGTGGGATTTGAGGGGACTTCCAACAGGGAATTACAGAGAGTACTCTTTGTGTTCCCGATCACATCCCTGGAGTTTACAGAGCAGATGGAGTGGGAGTCTCGGATCAATAAATGAAAGCGAGGGGAACTTGAGAGGAATCTGCTGTAGCAGGTCCATGGTGGGATTTCCAATTTGTAAGCTATTACTTTTTCTCCGTTTATTTCCGTGTAAGGAGGGTGGTCTACACGCCCGGCTGAAAGACAGGCGACAGGGTCACCTTTTGAAATGTTACGGGACATTATTTCACCTGGTTATTGGATTATTTTCTAAAGGAAGTGAACGCCTGTGAAGCTTTGACATCCATGCTTCCTGTCTGTCTGCCCTCTGAACCTCTCAGATCCATCCGAGACGGTTAGCCTCCAAATTATGTCCAAGAAGCCCATCGTGGAAGGAGACAACGTGACGCTGAAGTGCAACGCCGATGGCAACCCTCCACCCAGCTCCTACTTCTTCCACCTTAAGGTCAGTGGGAGTGCAGACTTCAAACCTCGAGCACCGTGCTGCGCTCGGCTCTGGAATAATAGTTGGTTATTCAGAATTCAGCTTCGCCGTCCAGACTGTGGCAGCCACTTAGCACGAATTTGAATTTCCTTTTCTGAAATTGTCTTAAAGTGGGAAAGATTCCATTTAAATTCAAAGGTGAGGGTTCAGTTGTTATGCATGCTTAATTTGAGGTATTGCTGCGCCTTTTTAAAAGCCCTATACATCTGATCAGTCCAAGCGTACCTCTATGTTGCCATCCTCTTCTGCTTCTCTCTTCCTTTCTTTCTCATTTCCTGATATTATATCAGAATGACAGAAGCTAATAGCTCCTCTCTCCTCTCTCCTCTCTGCTCTCTCTCCTCCTCTTCTCTCTCCACCAGGGCCAGAAAACGCTGGTGGAAAATTCGGACACCTACACTTTGACTTCCATCAGCAGAGAGGCTGCGGGTGAATACAAATGCACCCTGCCTGACAACGAGAAAATGGAGGACACCCAAAACATTGTTGTTAGCTGTGAGTACTCATGACACATGCAGGAGGCTTAGCATGCCGTCCACACAACAACAAGCTGCAAAAGCACCGGACACAAACCTCTGAGTGTTGTCCTCTGCTCCCACTCTCTCTACTTTGATTGGAAATTCTTAAGTTCCTATACGTAACAAGGCACTTTTATTCACTGTAAATAAAGTCATGGGAGCGGAGTAATGGTAATCGAATTCAAACCTTGAGAGTGGAGCCAGGCGGCGGCAGCGGAGGCAGAGCGCGGAGTGCCAGGCAGGGAGGAGGAGAACTAATTAGAAATTTCTGACATCGAGTGAGCAAAAGTGACAAAGTGTTTGGGTGGGCGAGGAGCTCAGGCAACTGATAAGCTGTTTTTCCCCCCTCCTACCATCCTCCAGCACTCCCTCAAGTAATTACTCCCTTCTTCCCAGGTGTATGTTTCTGAGCCTTCAGTTCAAATGGGTCCTATCATTATAATAAAAAATAAGTCTGACACATTCTCCCTCCTCTCTGTCCCTTATTGCAGCTTCAGTGCATTTCACACATCTTAAACAAAGAAGTGTTTTTCCAGCTCCCCAACTTTTAAATTGAGTTTCTGACTGAGGAAAGAAAAACAATAGCTCTCTAAATTGGAAATTGTTTAAGATATTTTTGTGACTTATATTTTGTTTTTGTCTCGAGGGAACGTGCCCTTGTTGGAAAAGGAGTAGAAAAAGTTGCTGTTCCTCCAGCCGGCTGGCAAAACGTAAATGTCCTCTGACAGCGAGCAGCTAAACATTTAACACTTTTCTTTGTATGATGCAATTTTTCCCTCCGTCTGCAGCCGAAAGAAGAAAAGAAAGCTCAGTTAAACCACCACCGGATGAGCGATGCATCATTGTGCTGCACTGTGTTTACCGGACGCACAATGCTCTCTATTTATTTGCAATAAACAAGAAACAATAATGGTGAATAAGATTAAAAACAAATGAGACACAATTACTGACATTTCCTGGAGAAGTTCGAGGCTGCTGCTGATTAGCGTTTTCACAATTAGCACACATGCACTTAGCGCGGGAAACACTGCAAACTAATCAAGCAAACAGAAGAAAAAGTGGATTTGTCCCCGCTGAGATGTGATCACGAATTCACCTGATTAATTTGACTTATTTGACTTTCAACGTGCTTTAATAATCATCGTTCTAAGTGTGCCATCGTGGCTTCGTCTCATGTGGAACAGTTCTGACCTCAGTGACTTCCTGAGCAACGTGAAATAAAAATAATTCACCACGCTGCGACACACAAACAGCCTTTGCAGCAGCGGTTGACCTGTAAAACCTTGCTTCTGCTTTTCGCTCATTTCGGCTGATTTTCGATACGAAATTGAAAATTGTGACACCCCGAACACGTTAGACGACTGAATTCACAACATTTGTGTGACTGGTGTATTTCAGTCGGGAGCTCATACAGTATGTGACACCGCCGTCACCTGGATGCAGCACCGTGTCACGTTCACGTTACATCTGATTTAAAGATCTTCCAGTGAAAACATGTCAACCTCTGGCTGATAATTGGGCTTACCGAGGCTATACGCGGCTGTGACATTTGAGCGCGGCATCATTGCTGCATTGTGTCAACATAGATTGAAAACATCTGAATATTGCTGGTATTATTGTAGAGTTTTATTGTGTAGCAATTTCCATGAAATCCGACAGATTGAGTCGACCTCTCAACCCATTTTCAGTCCATTGGAATCCATTATTAAAGACAGTTTTGTGATTTTTTTTCTTATTTATTTGATGTTTTATTTATTATTGTGTAGCTCTCCAGAGTCCAGAGTCACACTGAAAATAAATATTGTTGCCATGACGATGAATTATAGTTAATACAGAGCAGAAAACCTCAAGCCGATACTCACAGATCAATGCAGATGTAGGAACTGCAAGACGGAGGTCAACAGACAGTTGACCTGTGCGATCCGAATACAAAAAGACCCATTTTGTTTGCTTTTGTTAATCAATGGTTTGTGTTTGAGAGAAATGAGTCGGCTCTTCAGAAAACAGACACGATAAAAAAGATCTGAAAAAAAGACCTCGTGACGTGTTCGTGTCGTTCAGGCGGTTTCAAGGTCACCTCACCGTGGAGGCTTTGTTGCCGATGATGAGAGGGAACAAAGTGAACATGCTTATCTTTATTGAACCATAAAAAAACCATCCTTTCCCTTTTCTGGTCCGTTTTGTTTTCGCAGATCTGGACCTGAACCTGAGCCTCAGCGGGAAGGTTGTGAAGAAAGTGGGCGACACCTTGTCTGTACAGACGGAGAAGAGCGGCTCGGGCGACGTTAAAGTGTCGTGGACGAAGGTAACCGAGCCGGGGCGGGAAGAAAATTAAAGATGATAACTTAAACTGTCTGATTTTGCTCTCTTTCACCTGTAATCAAAGCTGACAGACGCTGAGCTTTTATACACAGTTGCAACCTGATGATTTTTTTTCACCTCCACAGCCTATAGAGCTGCATGCCAGTGTCAAGCCATTAATTCAACACTGTGTGCGTCTGACAGAGCTCAGCTTAAAGCACAAAAACACAAAGAAAAAGCCATTAAGCTGCATTTAGAGAAGGGATGGGAGCTGTAGGAGAGCTCTTAAAGGGAAACCATCGTTCAGAGACTTATCTACAAGTAAAGGAGAAATCTTAGTGAGATATATTTGATGTATTGGTCAGTTTAGTCTCGTATGAAACATAAGAAAAGGTGATTCTTGAGTCTGGGTCATTGCAGCAACAAAAACAGGATAAACTACAGACAATGATGAAACACTGCAGATTAGATAACGGCGTCCTCTTCGCATGGATACAGAGATTTCAGTGGGTTGCTGTTTTTCCACACCGAGCTCTGAAATGAGCATTCCTCTGACCCCGAACAGAAAATCAGACTGTTGCATTTAAACTGACACTTTGCTGTAGAAAAACACCGACACTGTGACTCTGGTTTTCAGAACGGGAAGGCGGTGAAGGAGCCGCCGGCGAACGAGCTGAGCTTTGCGGACGCGGGACTCTACGTATGCGTGGCTTCCATACCTGGCGTCACGCAACGTAAGAGCTTCGAGCTGGTCGTGGAAGGTTAGTAAGTGTGTGTGTGTGTGTGTGTGTGTGTGTTGTGTAACCACCTTAACTGTAAGAAACTGGCCTAATTAGAGGGAAAAACCATGTAAACACTTAATCCAGTCATTTCTGTTCTTTGTTTCTTATAAGAGTTATAAAAAGAAAACATGCAGGCGCCGCGGTCTGAACCAAGAGGGCACTTTATCCTGCTTCCACCGCTGCGAACAGCAGTGCACCTTCTATGATAAAAAGCCCTGCAGTGCCATAATAAATGCTTAACTTAAAATTCGCTCGGAGCATTTCACTAAAAGGCAACTGAATAAAATATCTTACAGTAACATTAGGTAACGTGAACAAGGCAGGAACACCTTTTCTTCTTCTTCTGTTGTATTTATGGCAGAGTAAAAGCTTCACAGCAGGAGGAAGCACTTTGTTCGTATCTCCAAAGCACTTGACAGAACCTTTTTGAAAGGTACAAACGCCTTATTGGATCAGTCAGGTCAAAGGAATATTGTCCAACTCTTGTTGGCTGTAGTGAAACATTGAAAGTGTCCATACGTACGTACAAGCTTTTACATTTCACAAATTCACAGCAGCTTTGGTATCTAATAATAATAATAATAATAATAATAAAAGAAATAAATAGTAAAAATCCAACAAAATAATAAATAAGATTAATAAAAATACAACTTGAACCAGAAGATACGAGATGAAAGAAAAGTTGGAGATCACTTTTTCAGCCTCAGAAAAAAGAAATTCAGTCCTTGGAAAGATAAACTGCTGTCTTAGCTGTTTGAATGACTGAAGCTCTCCCGAAAATATCTTTCTGTTACAGTTATAAAATACTCCAATACAATAACCTCTAAACTAGAATAGACGACATCATAAGATCCATTAACACCCACTTTGAGACCTCTCATGCTTCATCTCCACTCTCCACTGCGTCTCTCTGTCATAACTGAACCTCGTCCACGAGTTTAAACCCATAATAGCAAACCTGCTGTCACCCGCATCCTGACATTTCTTTGGTGAAAGCTGGAGGTCACATAATATCTGAAGTAATGACGTCATGTGTTTGCATCAGGAAAGCCTGTGATCACCAGCCTGACCAAGCACCGCGCCGACGATGCCAAACACAAAGTTCTGACCTGCGAGGCCGTTGGAGTCCCAGAGCCCAGCTTCACATGGAGCGTCAACAGCACGCACGTAAGTGTCAGAGCATGGCCGAGTGTGTGTGTGTGTGTGTGTGTGTGTGTGTGTGTCCATTACGACAGCCATCTGCACAGTGTTGTTGCATGCATGATGTACTCGGTTTATTTACCAGTATTGGATGACGGGGATCTTTTATACACGCGTGCTCCTGCTCAGGCCTTACATACGATCAACACAGCTTACCGTGCTTCCCTCGGATTCATCAGGAAAGTCTTGACTGACCTCTGCGTTTACCCTCGTGGTGGATGATCTGGTTTAGCAACCCACAGGCACAAACACATATTTTCATATACGAGTAGATTCTTGGGCCTGATCTATGTACCGTCTCAGAAGCGTGATGGGCGGTACTCGATTGAGAAGAAGGCGTTTGGAAACTCCTCAACCTCAGACTGCATAACAGAAAGTTATGAAACTTCAAGATCTGATTTCTTTGGATGCCTTTAAATTCATTTTGGAAGACAGAGCGGCTTGTACTGCACTTTTTCTTTTAGAGGTTATGTGTTGCAATAATTTCTCTTTTAATGTACTTGTTCTTACTTTGCCTCGGCCAGGACTCCTCTGAAAAGAGACTTTATTTAATTAGGAAAGGACCCACTGAGAATATTCATTAACAATAAAAATAGATGGTTCTTGTTCTGTGAAACTATACGATGTATATGTGGTGGGTCCTGAGGGAGTACAGGGTACCCGGGCAGTTGGTATGAGCCATCCGGTCCTTGTACAACTGGAGTGAGAGTTGTGTCCGTACTCGGCTCCTTTTCGTGATTATCATGGACCGGATCTTAAGCCACACAGCCAGGGTGAGGAGGGTTTCCGGTTTGGGAGCCTCAGGACTGTATCTCTGCTGTTTGCAGATGATGTGGTTCAGATTTGGAGGTGATGAGAGTCAGCACCTCCAAGTCTGAGGTTCTCTGACAGAAAACGGTGGAACGCTCCCTCCGGGTTGAGAACGAGTGACTGCCCCAAGCGAGGGAGTTTAAATATCTCGGCGTCTTGTTCACGAGTGACCAGTTGCACATATTGTTGCAGTTGACATGAAACGCTCCTGTAACGCCTCATTGTTTCAGCTTTGTGGGTTCAGCCAAAGTGCAGAAACAGTTTTCGCTCTAATAAATAAACGTTCTCATCAAGATGACTTCCAGGCCTCATCACGAGCAGGTAATGTTCTCACAACAAGACAACATTTCTCTGTTGGATTCAGACGTGTTGGCATAGTCGAGGATATTTTTGTGTTTACTTGTGCATTCAGAATCGGTTTGCAGTTTTGCATTTACCGACTCCCCCGGCTTATTGAGTTCAGCTCCCCTGTCTGATGTCAACATTTGCAGTATTTTCTTCCCATTATCCGTATTCCCACCGTCCCACAGTTACCCACCTGTCAAGCAATATACAAACTATCCAGTAGAATGGAAAAGTCGATAATGTGTGTGCAGCTAAAGAGGCTGCTGCTCGGAGATTTTTGAAGCCTCTTATACCTGTGTGTGTTTTATGTGTGTGCTGTGCCTGTAGGAGGAGAGCTCATACGTCAACAACAAGGCCACCCATAAAATCACCGTGATCCCCAGGGTGAACTTGACTGTCACCTGCATCGTCAGCAACAAGCTGGGAGAAGATGTCAGGACCATCAACGTTTCCTCTGGTAAGATAACGCTTGTCAACAAACTTGAGTCTGTGGGCTTTATTTTCTGCAGCACTGCGTCTGTGTGGTGGAGAACCGAGGTTACAGCTTTGAAAAGACAAATATAATTTCATCCGCTTCGCTGTGGCACTGTCTTTTGTTGTTTCAGTTAATGTATTTGGTTAATTAGGCTGATAAGGCAGCATTAGTCGAAAACAGAGAGAGACAAATGACTCAAATTAAATTAAGCTTAACTCCAGATACAGCCATTAGCTTTCAATGTGCCTTAAAATGTGGAATCACAGAAATTTGCTGCACAGTGACAGCTTTTCTCAGCCGGTAACCTTGTTTGGCATCGACGCGTCTTGTTTATCTGCAGCTGCAGCTCTGTAGGAAACAAGCGTGCCGCCCGGTGACCTGATGATTGTGTTTCTATCAGTGTGACGGAGCAGATCCTGCAGGAGCCTCATTTTAAATAATGAATGCTCATTGTTACGCCGTGATTCTTATTCGGCAACAAAATGAGTCCCATTAAACAGGACAGCATCTAAATACAGGCTGCAGTTAAAGGCAATTCACACTGCTGATAAAGCTGGATTAAAAGTATACAAAGACGTAAAATAAGGAGCAGTTTGGAGGATTTCGTGCTATCTGAAGTGTAGTTGCTGATCGCCAGCCCTTCGCTTCACCCTCTCCTTCAGAATGAAAGAAACTACAGTGGCTGTGTGATGTACGAAAAAACTTGAAACATCCAAATCTAGAGCCAAAACTGCAGTTCCTCAGACGTCCACTTGAGGGTGGCTGCAGAAGTGAGTCAGTCTCCATAAGTCCCCATGTTCAAATGTCCAACTTCACAGCAGAAATAAACATGTTTACAGCCTGGTACAAAAAACTGTCTTGGTCTCTATAGCTAATTTCCCCGTTCATGACAACTGTACTGAGGGTGAATTTATATACAACTCACCTGTTCACATTATATTAAGGCTTAAAGTTATGCAGGATTGAGAGCGTGGACACTTTGATTGACAGGTGGGTGTCATCACAGGTGGCTTGTTTGGGCACTCAGCCCGCCTCAGGTCCACTGTGGACCTTTAAATAGCTGCGAGAAAGTTATGACATATGAGCCAAACATAGTGAGTATGAGTATGTATATGAATATACCAAATACTCCATGTAGTTAGTACAGTGTGTGAATAATATTGACATCTACAACACTGAGTTCATCCTGATAGATCCGGCTTCAGCAGTAAAAACAATAGCCATCAGCAGTTTTCTTACATTTTCAGCTCACATCATAGCAGCGCTGCGGTTGAACAGTGGGAATAGGTGGGCACTCCAATCTGACACGAGTATTGATCTCATTGCTCATCACTCTGCTATTCTTTGCAGCTTTACTCCCGTGAAGAAAGCTACTCGCTGCAGATGTTTTAAGACCAGTGGTGCTGCTTTTCTTTCCTTATTCGGCACAACAACAAAGAGAGCATACTTTTAACAACACACACACGCACACACACAATAATCATACCTTGCCACGTCTGCACTTTGCCCTCAGAAATGAAATCGATATCAGCAGGTTTGGGAGGTTTTTGGTGGTAAATGATGCAGTTTCCCGAGTTTGAACCGCTGCTACGTACGCTGCATGAATGTGGAGAGACTTTAAGTAGTTTTTCCTTTCTCCTTTTCCTTTGAGAGCGATGCATAATTATACTTTGTTCAGTTTTCTACAAGACATTTAAACCTATTATCAACAGCAGTTATTTGCTGAATCAAACTGTTGCAGAACGTGCTCGCGAGGAAACTTGCATTTTAATGTGTGCGGCGGCGCCGGCGTGCCAATTACACTCAAACACAACAAACAAAAGAAAAGTGGATATAATGAGGAGAGGACGAGACTGTCGTAGGCTAATGCTGAATTCCTTTCATTTCATACATGCGTTGCCATTGCTGTTCCTCCTCATTCTTTCTTTTTGTCTGTGATAATCCTCCTTCCTTTGCTCACCGTCTCCGGGGTTTAGCTCGATTTCTTGTTTGTTGGGCTGCTAAAACTGTCTCGCTCTGTGAAAGCGTACTGAAGTAAATTGTTGCTTTTAAAGAACAGTTTGATTATTTAGAGGCACAATCAGTAAAATGTTTGATTTGATGAGATGAGGCTGCACCCAGCCAGACTTCTGCTCTCGTTTTTTGATTTTTGTTATGTTCTGTTTGCATGTTTGGATTTTTCTTTTTATGAGTTCTAATTTATTTATGTTTGATTTCAGTTTTTAGGGAAGAAAGTGAGAAAAAAGGTAAGAGTTTGTTTTCCTTTCATTTCCTTTCTTTTAAAGAGATTCTATCAAATTAGTTTCAAAGTTAAAAAAAAAGAAAACAACGTGGCGTCTTGGTGGATTCTTTGATTATGCCCCCCAAAAAACCCCCCATCACTCTCTTCATGTACAATCAGACCATATTCATCACTTCACCTGCAGACAGATTAAAGAGGATTATCAAGACTGCCTGATGATTATTCAGCGATGAAAACACAGTCATCAAACATACCCGTGTGTCTCCAATCATGCCTTCATGTATGCAGTGTGTTTAAAAGAAGCAAGTCTGTGTGCTTCATTTTAACTGTGTTAGATGAGTAATCATGTTTCTGTCAGCTGCACACATCTCCCATCATCCTCCACGTTCGCTTCCTGTCATCAAAACAAGTGTATCCCTTAATTATACTGTCGTGAAAAAGTGTCCGCCTGCAGAACACACAAATTACGCACGCCGTACGCGGACTCCACACCTCCGCCCCCTCGCTGTCTTTTCAAAGTCACAGATCGCGTCGTTCGGCGTCTGTAGCGCAGCAGCTGCCATTAACCCGGTGAGACGACGGAGACTGATGTCGAGTCAGACGGACTAATAGAAATGTGACGGAGCAGAACGTCAAAACAGTTTGCGGACGCTCTGACATGAGTGCAGGTTCTCGTCTCTCCGACACGCACCGCCATGCTGACCCGAGCTTTGACAGACTCAGACCCGCCTCCGAAATCAGACACTTCCTGTCACCCTCTGATCTGGGAACAGTCTCTCACTCTACCTTGCCATCTCTCAGGTGACCAGACCGGACAGGGCGTTTTCAGAGGCTCTGGATCGACCTCCCGGAGGCCTGATGATGCGTTCAAGACCCACTTTTATTCTGTGTTTGACTGTGGGAAGCACTTTGGTACAAACAGTTTTGCTTTTAAAAGAGCTGTACAAATAGATCTTCCTCTAAAATATCCAACATCTCACCGGACACCGCTGATGTTTCCCAGATTATAGACTCAACTCGACGTGGCTCCAGTAATAAGTCGCTGATATAACACAAAGATGAAGTAATAAAGTGCTGAATATAAATCAGCGAAAACAGAGGCGAGTTTGAGAAGGTGCTGAGAATAATCTACCGGGGACACGTGTTATGATTTTGGTGTCTGTGTTCTCATCAGCAGCTAAGTTAAAAATTCCTTTAGGTACTCTTTTGGAAAGTGTGTGGAGTGTGTGTGGAGTGTGTGTGTCAGACCTGCAGCTGAAGCAGAGTTGCTGCTCCCTGTTTTCAGAGTCTCAGGAGGATTCGGACGACCAGGCGAAGCTCATAGGGGGCGTCGTGGCAGGGCTCCTCATAGCTGCTGCCGTGGTGGGACTCATCTACTGGCTCTACATGAAGAATTCAAGGTACGGAAACCAACACACACACACACACACACACACACACACACACACACACACACACATTTGCATTTCACATTTATATTTCAAGACCCTGCTCAATTCCTGGTCGTGCTGCTCTTGCTAACTGACACTGCATTCCAACCAGAAGGAGAAACTGGAGTTTGTACTCGAGAGTGAATTTGGAATATTAATCAGAGAGAAGCTGGTCAAGGGTTACCACCACAGTCTCTAACAGCAAACATGCCTGTACATCCTTAAATGATCGCACGTGTCAAAGAAGCGTTAGCAGCTCAGGATGGTGGTGAGAGAGTTTTCAGAGCACGTAGCGTAAAGGAAGATAGAGCAGGAGGAGGTGTCAGTTCAGAGGAGGAAGTCGGAACGTGGCATGTGCATATTGAAAAGATGAGTTTGCTGTGGAGAGATGCGACTGTGCTGTATGGAGCAGGGTGAGAAGGTTATTCTGTAGCAGGGAGTCCATCACGCTTTTACAATTCTGTATTCACCACAGACAAGGAAGCTGGAAGACCGGAGAGAAGGAGGTGGGGACGTCTGAGGAGAGCAAGAAACTAGAGGAGAACAATCACGCTGTTTAATAAGGCACTCAGGCTGTACTACATGGGATGAAAGAGGTAAGAAGAGCCACTTTCAACCAAATATACACATAAACACGGTCATTATACCGACTTCAGGCGCTGCTTTAAGTGTCGTTATACTCCCATTTACCACACTTTATATCAGATCTTTGTAGCTTTGGCCATCATTCTTATAGATAAACATGATCTCATAACTTAAAATTAGAGACCACGCCTTTGCTACCCTGAAATATCTTAACATGTTCCCTTCGCATTATTGAGCAATATTACACGAGAGGGTGTGCTTTAACGTCGTTATCGTGCCAATATCATGAGAGAGGGTATGTTTTATCGTCATTACTGGCACCGCCGTGCCAATATTATACGAGAGAGTGTGCTTTAACGTCATTACTGGCTCTGTCGTACCAATATTATACGAGAGGGTGTGCTCTAACGTCATTATTGGCACTGTCATGCCAATATTTCACTAGAGGGTGCTACAAGTTTGTCGTATTTGATAAGACTGATGGCCAAAACAAAACTGGAATGATCCTTTAAGATGAATATGAAATATGTTTTATTTATGTATTATGGTGTTTTTCTGTGCATCATGCATTATTTAAATGATTTTTTTACTGACTCTTTCTCCTCTGTATGTCTTTATGGGTAAAGCAGCCTTGCAACATTAAGAATCCAGACTCCCAGTTGGCTGCCGAGGCGCTCTCTCCGGCTCCAAAATAAGCAGCAAACAACCCCGAGTCATTTTTCCAACCAAGTCCTGCCCCACAGCCTGCTGTCCCACCTCACTGTTAAAGTCTGCACTGAGGCTGACTCGTGTTACTGTGTCATTTTGTCTTTTGTGTTCCTGGTGAATGCTCCCTGTTCTGTTCTGTTCGAGCGATTCTGTGAGGCTGTGTGGTGGGGTCGGGGTTTTTTTGTTCTTTTTTTTTTTGCCGCTTATTTCCTTTAGGATTTTTTTATTTGTTTGTTTGTTCTTGAATTTCTTCAAAGAATGTAAATTCCTTGTACACTTTTTAAGACCTGTATGACAAAAAAGAAAAATAATCAGAATTATGCGTGTGCCCTGGCTGAGCATGCCAATGTTTTATTTTCATTCTTGACTTATTTGTGCGCTGTGTGTGGAAAAAGCCTTTGGCTGTGCTCAGAGAAAAAGACACTTCACTGCTGTATAACCCTACTGAAACTGTCCTCGAACCTTTCAGAAGATAACCTCAACATATCGTAACCTCCTGATTTATGTTCTCTGGTTTTTTAAACACTGGCAAACTTGATTGTCTGAATATGAATTGTTCACGGACGCCCACGACAGTAGAGTTGTAGTTATCGTCATGATTTGAGAAGGAACTGGATGTGCTGTGAATGATTTCTAGACATACAGTTTATTTTAACTGTAACCCTCAAAAAATTAAAAGTTACTGTTTGTGTCGATGCAAATTGGACGTCAGCGTTACGGCACACTCAACCACTAATTACTGATTTATTTTATTCCTTTATGTTGCCAATAATTTGATCTGAAAAAGGCGAGAAGGCATCGCAAAAGTGCGACTTGTAAGAAATGCAAAAGTGTGTTCTGACATGAGTTCATGTTAAATTTCTTTTCTTTTGTTTGTTCACCTGTAATTTAGTTTAATACACTACATCGTTCACGTCTTCGCCCGTCTGCTCCACGGCTCGCGTAGCATCCATCTGTTACGATGTGGCTGTGCGTTTGGAGTGGATTTAATATTTGCTGTTTTTCATTTTTGGAAGAGCTTTACTGATGCCAGGTCTGAATTATGTTCTTTTTGTTTTTCCTCGTTGTGTTATTTGATGTATTTATATTCTGCGTGCAACCTACCGAGATGGCAATGCTGCAGCATGCAAGATAATTCTTTTTTTTTTCTAAGCTTGCGTGGAGGGCATCATCAAGTGTTGAAAAGGAACTTTATGGTGAGAGAGCTACATGACAATGAATGAATAATATCTGTGCTCATTCTCTGCTGTATTATTATTGTTAGGATGTTATTTTTTATCTCAGTGGTGCGAAGAATAACACAAACTGAAGATGTTGGCTCTCTGGATTTACATCATTCTGCTCTGGTTCTTCTGACAACGCAACACTGATGACCCGCCAAAGAGAAAAAGCTTGAAGATAGTTTGATAGGAATCATAACACACTTATAGTTCAGTCAATTTAGTTCACGTCACAACAACATGTAAAGAAAACGTTCACACGCTGTATTTATGACGCAGTTCTCAAATAACTCAACCTTCAACTCGAGCTAAAATCTGTTCATGTTTCTGAATTATGAACATATACAGTCAGATTTATGAGAAATTTGAAGCATCATCTGGCAGAAAAACACCTTGTGATAATTAAAAGACTGCACATTTCATTCCTAAACCAACACTAGCAAGAAAATAGCAAGAACTGAGCTTTACGAGAGCTTCAGACGTAGACGGAGGTTGATCACAGAATACTAAGTGTTTAACTTGAAGGAGCCGTGCACCAGATGACCTTGTGATTGTCTCTTTGGATGTAGCAAAGAGACGACATTCCATTCTCTCTCTTATATATTCTTTTTGAAACAGTATGTAGCTTTAGACTTCCACGCCCACCCGGCATCTTCAGTGACAGCGGTATAATTGTACTGTGGGATGGTTATGAAGCTGCATTACATGAAAGTAGTAGGTCAACATTTAGTTCCACTATTCTCTCATTGCCTTTTGTTCCTTTTCAAATAATCAGGTCAGCAGTGAAACCAAAGAGGGTTAGATGAGAAGGCCATAGTAGTGTTGTAAATACAGACTTTTGTTTTTGTACTGTTGTTGACAATAAAGTGTACATTTTGAAAAAAATGCTGCATATTTGTGTCATATTTTGTCAAATGGTTGTGGAGAATAAAACAACATATTGTGACAAGAAGCACAGAATGAGGATGATGATGGGAAACAGCTCTGAGCGACGGGAGCTCAGAAGCGGGCTTTAGGCTGAAAATCAACCTGATTGTTGTGGAAGATCACGACTCCAGCGGCTGCCGTAGAGCGTGTTGTTCACACATGGCGGGGTGGTGTCAGTGAGTCATCTCTGTGTGGATCGTCACATGTCCGGCTACATGCTAAGAAAAAAAACATTTTGATCCCTGAGTGAAATTAACATACTCCCCACTGAGCCGGAGAACATTTCAATTTAAACAGCATTTACAAAAAAAACATTTTCATCCCATCCAGCCTGTATCACTCACAGGGAGGTTCATGCATGGTTTAGTTACTGAACCTTTTGGGATCTGTAGTCCAGTAGTAAACTTTGACACATGCTCTCACAGGAAGGTTCAGGCGTTTATCCAAATGAAGAGGTAGGACATGAAAACTGTAATCACTCCCTCGGAAACACAAAACAAATGAAAGCGGCTCGTAGTCCAGACAAAAATACTAATGAAGATCCAATAAATAAAATTCAGAGGAAAGACAGAAAACAGGAAGAGAGGAAACAGACTGAGACATAAACGAGGCCGGACAACGAGGCACAGGTGAGTCCAAACGAGGCACAGGTGAGTCCAAACGAAGCACAGGTGAGTCCAAACGAAGCACAGGTGAAACTAATCAAAAGGTGGCAGGAAGTGGAAATACAAGACAGAGAGGGGAGACCTACAAAATAAAACACAACACAGATACACGAAGTCGTACGTTTGTTTTTAAGAACAGACGCGTTCAGAGTGTGCGCTACATAGAAGTGCACCAAGAGTGCAAACAGTAGCAGTGCAGTCTTGTCTCGGTCTTGATACACTCTGGTCTTTGTTCTGACTTGGTCTCAGTTGAGATGTTTGTACTGGGTCCAGTTTTTGGCCTCTGCAAAAAGATGTCAGCAGCCTCCATTAAACTCTGTTTTCAGGCCAGGACTGCTGAAGACTGGAGCTGGTTTTCCTGAAATAGAGTCATTTCTCCTGTTTCTGCTGTCGCCGTCCCCTAAACCAGATCAACAACTTAAAACCCAACATGAAGACAAACAGATGACACAGCTGTAACATCACTCGAGTGTTTCACACGCTGATGTAACCTCTTCTGTCGGATCTCGGCGCTTAATTAGCCGGTTTGTGTCTCTGCGTTTGTGTCATCTCCAGGCCACTCGAGATGTGAGGAGGGTGGTGGTGGTGGTGGGAGGAGGACGTGAGGTTTGTGTAGGAGACACAGTTAGTGTTTCTGCTTCCTCAGATTCACTCGTTTCTCAGCGCTCAGTGTTTTCAGTTTATTCAGCCTTCAGTCTCTGTGCATGTGATTCTGAGACGGTGTAGAAATGCAGCACTTATTCTGATCAGACACATTCTCTGGATTATTCAGGCCGAAAAAAAAAAAAAAAAATCACTGCCTCCACCTTTTTTGGTTTTGGCATTTTTGGCATTTCAAACCCGACAAACTGTCCAAAGCATTTGCATAGCTAATAAGTGTGTTGTAGAACAAATCCTACATCTGATGCATTGAAACAAACAAAATGGGCCAGACTGTGTTCACGCCGCGAGATCCAATCCATTTCAGCTGCGGCAGTATGTGAGCACAGGGGAAAAAAGGCCTTAAGAGATTATGTTTCCCAAGAAATTCAGCTCACTGAGCCGCATATTGGAAATGTTTGGAGGTGTCTTTTTTTTTTTTTTTTTTTTTTGAATCCGCATCCATTTCACTCCAAAAAAGATTCAGTCTGAAGCCACCAAAATAAAGGTTTAAGGCTATTTAGGGGCATCTTAAAAGGTCCAATGTGCAAGATTCAGGGAGCTTTAGTGGCAGAATGTACTGTGCACACTCACATATAATATATATGCATGTATATTTTAAATGTATAATCCCATAAAAATAAGAAATGCTGTGATTCTGTAGCAGCCCTGACAGACAAAGGAGTCTTGGTTGCCACCATAGTTGCTCCTTCACATTTAAACAGGAGCAATCTTTAGTTTGGTGGGATTAGATTTTCTTTCTGCTGCGTGAGATTAAAGGAGCCCAAACTGAGGCGTCAACCTGTACAGGTGACTATAGTGACACAAATCTCTGTTAGTGAGCAAACTCTCGATCACAAGACAACACAAAGACAAACAGAAGCACGAGGACGCAAACCTGCACAGGATCTTAAATAGGCCACACCCTGATCACCTGGATTCCCATCACCTGTTGGTCAATCAGCACCTGCACAAAGATCCTCACACGCAAACAGGAGGCACACTCTGGTTCAGAACAAAACATAATATAACGTGGTGTATATATAAAACAATGCATTGCAGACAGCAGAGAAGAGCTGGTCATACTGATAAATTAATGTCTTTTCTAGATTAATTTACATTGTTGTGGATGTTTGGACAGCCATGTCTCCAGCTCCAGTTCTGTCACGACACCGGCTCTGTTCCCAGTCAACGTTCTACGCGTCCCGTGTCTGAAAACATCCTCCTCTTTACTGGCGGTCCAAAACGCCTGCGGCACAAACACTGACACTGCTGTGCTCTGAGCTCACAGTCCAGGCTAACAAACGGAGATAAAATTAGGTAAGACTAGCTAACAAACTGAGCTAACATTAGCAAACAGAAGCTAACAAATGGAGCTAACATTAGCTAAAAGCAACTAACAAACGGAGTTAACATTAGCTAAGACTAGCTAACAAACAGAGCTAACATTAGCTAAGACTAGTTAACACCCTGAGCTAACATTAGCTAAGACTAGCTAACAAACAGAGCTAACATTAGCTAAGACTAGCTAACAAACAGAGCTAACATTAGCTAAGACTAGCAAACACACTGAGCTAACATTAGCTAAGACTAGCTAACAAACTGAGCTAACATTAGCTAAGAGCAGCTAACAAATAGAGCTAACAGCAGCTACAGCTGTCAGCAGTTTACTTCACTGTCCATCATAAACTCTGTAAATCACAGAGTTGAGGCAGAGCAGCCGGAGGACATCAGAGGGAAAACCAGAAAACATTTTCTCCTTGAAAATGTAAGTACTTTTCGTAGTTGTCCGTGTAATGTAATGCAGATAAAATTAGTCCATAATTCAGTGTTTTTAACAGTGGAGCTCTGTGGCACAGAGGAAAGAATATATCAGGCTTTGAGACGCACACAATACTTGTTAGTAGGAAACATTGTCGGCACGCTGCAGTCCATAAAATACAGAATATGAGCAGAGCTATCCTTTAACGACTTTGCTAATAAACAAGAACTCTTCTTGACTGTCAGCGTCACTTTGTGCCAGCACAGTAAGCGTGGAGTGCCACTGGCATTTCTGCTGTTAGTGTAGCTCTCGGTAGGTGAGTTCACCGATGGGACAATCTCTCACTTTCTTTCATGACTTGCAGTTAAATTCAATATTCTTTTAAATCTCAAGCGCCTTCCATCAGCTGTCAAAGAGCTTTCTCCCCATCTTATAGCTCACGGGCAGAGCGAGGCTCCCTGAATGGGAGGTGACACTCTTTTTGTTATTTCTGTTTCATTACCGGAACAAATCAAACCTCTCTCGACTCGACTCACTGGAAACTTCTTCTGCTTTTTATGTAATGTGTTTAATGCTGGAACAAACTGTGAGGAAGCAGCTGTCATCTCACACACACACACACGCACACACACGCACACACGCACACACACCATCAAATAAAACAAAAGGAATCGTGACTTTTTTTTTATTTACGTATCCATGAAAATAACATATCAAGAAAAAAAAGCATTAATAATGTATAAATTAATTGCACATTAATCTATGCTTTACATATTATCAACACTTTTATTTTGTCACCAGAGCACATTAATACGAAAATGGAATTAGAAAATAAAAACTGCCCTTACTTTTTTTGTTTGTTTTCTTTGTTGCAACCTAAGGCCACTTACCCCCTTCACAAGGGAGTCCAATGGAATGGACAATTCTGAGCTCAGAGTCGTTCAAGTTTGAGAAAATAAAATAAAAAAATCAGACCAGTGCAAAAAAAAAAACAAAAAGTTAAGCCTCAAGTTGAAGGGGAAAGCCACTGATTTTCTTTTTTTTAACGTGCTGGCTCGCTCAGCTGGAAAACGATACGGCATTGTCTAATCTGCGAGCTGGAAGAGAAGCTCAGTCTTGCAGATTTCTCTCTGCTCTAATACAAACAGCACAGTCACGACACGGACGCCATTTGAATGTTAAAATGTAAATAAACCTGGCGAGTCCAGAATTTCTGAGCTGAGCTGATGACGACGTCTTATCAGTGTTTATTAATCACCCAGCCAAATTTGAATGATTAAAAATATCAACACTTTATGAAATTAGGACTAACTCTGAAACACTCTGAGCTGGGTGGCCTCAGCGTGTCATCGAGTCGCCCTTTAAGGACCGCCCACAAGTGTTTTCACGTGTTTTGTGATTTTCCAACATATTTCATGTGTTTGCCTTCACTCGGACTTTAATTACATGTTTTTATGTGTGTGTCTGCACTGTGGGTGTTAACGGAGATGAGAGTCTTTCCCATGCGCACGGGATCGCTCATCGTCGCCATCTCTGGGCACCAATTATAAAATATGTACATTTTAAACGACAGTGGTGTTCCCCTTTAAAGTGCTGCTCGAAACAAAGGGAGGGACGGAGGTGGAGACGTGGGTGGGGTGCTTGATGGTGGATGGTGGGGTCATTCGATGTCTACCAGATGAATTAATAATAAATAAAACTTTGAAAGCGCGTTCACTGACGGGCGTCATCATTTCATTCCTGCGGTCGCCACAGCAACCTTTTTTTTAACCTTTTCATTGTAAAAAGTTCAGAGCTGTTAAAGGTCAAGTGTGTCAGATTCGGGCTCTTTATTTACAGAATATGACTCAGAATGGACGAACTAAATACTGGATAAGGCTGTTTTTTTTTTTTCCACACATTTCACAGCCACCTTCTCTTCTAGGAAGGAGCAGGTGAGGCGAAGAGGTCGCAATCAGCAACATGTCACTAAATCAAACACACCGGCCCTTTAAGACGCCTGGTTTATTCCTCCACTCGAGGGCGTGAAAGTGCTTTCTCTCACATTATGAATACATTTGAATAAAAATAAAAAAAGTCAGTGAGCTGGATTATTAGGACGGGGATCATCGTCTCCTCCTGTCGTATTATCAGGATGTTCCAACTGAACGTTTTCATTCCCTCTTTGTAGCCGACGCTGTTCAATCTTTGCCCGGAGAGACTCCGACTTATCTGCTGTGAGGAGCCTCAATCACAAGGGGAAAGAAAAACTACAATACATCATCGCAAATTAATTTTTCATAGCTGAATAATGGCGGGAAAAACGAGAGCGTGAAGGTGAAAATGGTGCGTGTTTGTTCAGCTCGTGCCCGGGTTACACTTTGGACTAAGACGCAGCACAAAGCAGTTTAACCTCGGTCCAAACAGACGGAGGGAAACTCTCATAAAGATGCTGCACAGTCTCCATCAGTTTGCTATTAATGCAATAAAAGTTACACGGCAGTTCGAACCACATCATATTGACACATCACATTGTACTGGCAGGAAAGAAAAGATCCGCTCTGCTGATCGAGCGACACTCCGGCGAGTCGGCTGTCTGCTTCTGTTAGCCCAACGTTCCCCAGACAGGAAGTCCTGATTCTGACAAAGATTTGCTTTCATGATGTCGCTGTCATGACTTCTGTGGAAGCAAATATCACTAACGGGCTTTCAAATTTTATTGTCAGACATTAAAAGAATAATTTAATTGTTCTACAGCCTGGGTTTTATTTCCATGTAAGCTTTGGCCATCACTCCCATCAGTAACGACTGACACTGAAAAGAAGTCGCAGCGGTCTGTGATTTAGATCATCTGTTGTCTGTTTACTGATTATTCTGATCTGATCAGACTTTGCTGTAGTGATGTCACCGTCTTCCCACTTCCAGATCTCTACGTTTACTTTGGTGAGCTCACAATCTTCAGAACGCAGCGGTTATGATCTGGCAGCGATTCATCCTCTGGGGGCCACGCACGGCCAACGTTTCAGGATGACTTCCAGCAGATATCTGGCTACCCGGGCCAAGACTTCCTCTGACACATCTCTGCTAACCTCTATAAACACACATCTGCATATGAACATGGTGACTTTCCAAACATGATCGGTCAACACTGATGCCAAAGTCCTGCTTCTTTTCCAGATTTATACGCAGACCTGCGTCTTTACAGAGATTACTGAGTACAATGTTATCGCAACGATGGCCAAAATAATAGAATTATCCTGTTGGTACGAGAATAATAGCATGTAAACATAACCCGTCTTCTAGCACAGGTCTGACACAGATCTGTCAACATCTTGCATACCGTTGTAAAAAATAAAAACAATACTGATACGTCTGAGAATATACCGTAGGTGCATAGGTGAGGCACGTTGCAGTCATGAGGGAGAAATACAGCTGATTCCAGATTGTGAGGTAAGAGGAGGAGGGGCTTTAACTTCACCTGCGCTGCACAGTGAAGGTCTCATCTGTTCGTCTCACTGCGTAATCACTGCAGAGCTATCGAAAGCTTTCCTCAGACACGAAGGGAACGTGGACATCCACCATGTGACGATGTGGAGCTGAGGTGGAGGCTGCAGTGTGACGGCTGCAGAAGCCTCTGAGCTCAAACGGACGACGTCTGGCTCGCTGATCTACACAACAGGTTCACTCCTGACGTTTAAATGCTGAAATACAGGCACGGGGTCGTCTCTGGCTTCAAAATGAAAGAACGTTTCCACAAACATTTTCCACCGCTTAATCATTTGAGGGAATAAATGGGAGCCTGAGAGGAGCTCAGAGTGTACAAAGGTGTAGCTCACTCATGCAGAACAAATACATTCATAGGCTTGCTGTCCACAGATGAAGACAATAATTAAAAAAAGTCCCCCAGATGATTAATCCTCTGGTCTAGGAACAGAAACAAAGAGCGAAACTAACCCTCCCACCCTCGCTTCCTGCTTCACTCTTCTTGTCCAAATAAGATACCAAGTCTAACAAGAGCGCTCCTCTGGAGCTGTCATACAGTTTTCTCCAGGTCTGGGGGAAACGAGTGAATCAATAAGGCATCCTCCGGCTTCATCTAACCACTCCCAACTCACCAGACCTTGTTAAGACCTGCAAGTCAGCCAGACTTTGGGCAAACAGTGGAGTATTCTCTAATGGGCAACACATGAAGGAAGGAAGGAAGGGAGGAAGGAAGGAAGGAAGGGGGCTGAACCAGAGGAACGAGAGTCAGAGGAGAGGAACAGTGGAGTCTGGCTCCCCCCACTGGTTGTAAATAAAAACTACCTCTAACAACTGGCTGAGCGTTGAAGCTGAAATGTCTTCTAAAGGAACAGTAGCAGCAGTAGCAGGATCAGGGCTTTAAAACAGGCGTACGGTCCGAGCCCCCCGAACAGGAGCGTTTGAACACCAGACGCCAGCACCGGCAAAGCTCACTGTAAACAACAACAAGCCTGGTTCTTTCTTTTTGTTTCACAGGTTTAAAATCTTTCACAGACGGTCTGTTCTCCCTTTGTTTAATTCTGATTTGGTGTCAGCCACTTTGTTGTGCGTTGTCACGTCACGTTCTGCAACAAAAGGCGAGTCTCCCTTTAAATAATATCATCGTTGTTCCGACAGTCCGACGCCAAGCAGACTGAAGAAGCCCTTTTTAAGTCAGTCCGTTCAGAGGCACAGCTTCTTTGTTGTGCTCCCCTTTCGCTGCCTCTGATTAGAGGTTCAGTCTCGGGGCCACTAAGGCAAACTCCCGCAGAATGTTTCGGGCCACGTCCACTTTGTACTGGGCGATCATCAGCGCCCGCTTCACGTCCTCGAAAGAGTAACCCTCCCCCATCAACTTGGCGATCTTGGCGTCCACGTTCTCCGACTCCAGGCTGTGGGATTTGCCCGACTGACTATCCGGAGGGATCTTCCTGGGCAGTGGCTTGGGCGGCCTGGCAGGGGCCTGCAAACAGTCCATCGATACTTGGAGAGAGAGAGCAAGAGAGAGAAACCATGTCAGCGGAAAATTGTGCTTGGCACACAGGCAGAAACTTGAGAGTGTTATTAGTGGTCAAGGAGAAGTTTGTAGACTAAACAGCGCCTGTCACAGAACCAAAGCTTTGACGTTTTACCAATACCTTCAGAGAGACCTTTATCATTAAGTCTTTCATAGCCAGCAGCAGATATCGAGGTATTCACTGTGCATACGTCTCATATGCCACGACAGCACGAGTGTTTCAACAAAGGGGGAATTTTTCTACCAAAAATCCAATTTCAAAGGCTGCTTAAGGTTTTTATCTTTGTGCCCTGTCAGAGTGTGCAGACTGAGGTCTAACAGAGAGCACGCAGTCGTATTTTCCGTGAAATGTTCGTCACGTAATCGTTTGCAGAGAAGGAGATGTTGCTCTACCTTGATTGGCTGGTAAGTGGTCGTACTCCAGGCAGCCTCGGGAGCCTTTAACATTGTCTGCGTGTCGTCTGACTGGAGGCAGAGGAGCGGCACTGTTCAGCATGTCAAACACTGTGTCTAGACCGATGAGATGACACAGAGAAATTCAGGTAAAGCTCGCTGCTGTTTGTCAGTCAACAAAATAATGCTTTAAATGACGTGCAGTGTGACACTTAATCCACCGAGAGACACATTCACACATGTCACTTCGTTAATCTGATTTAAACAAACGTCAGTGGGCTAACCGGGGGTTAAAAGCAAGTGCTCCTGTCCAGAGGAGGGCCTGTGTGGTCGTGCGATGACAGAGGAGGAGGAGGACATGGAGGCGTTGCAGGACGAGGACGACGAAGACGAGGAGGAGAGGTCGATTAAGCTGTGTCGCGCCGGCGGAGGAGGAGGCGGAGGAGGAGGCGGCTGTGATGGAGGGCGGCTGTTGAAGGGGTCTTCTAATGCTGAAACACAACAGACGACACAGAGTGAGCTCTCTGCTCTGAGTCACAGCTTATACTTATTCCACGAGGAGGTGGCTGACGCTGCTGTAAAGTCTCAACCAAATGCAGTCCCAGCTACGGGATTACATGCTGAAGAGATGGCTGGCATGCTGCCCTTCAGAGAAAAACCTAAAAGACAGGACTACACAGGAGGAGGAGGAGGAGGAGGAGGAGGTGCTGTCTTATAAATATGATTAGGCTGTGGTCTACTTTTAAATACTTACCCATGTACATCGAGCAAACGTTTGAGGTCTGTGGTAACAAAACTGAAACATCTTCGTTGCAGGATTTCTGCAGATCAGTTCACTGAATTTCAAATAAGACCCACGTGAACTGTTCCGTGCTGTGCTAAATAAACCAACCGCAGAATCTGGTCTGAACAAAATGATATCACTCTTATGTCACTCTTATTTGGGTGTTTACGATAATCTGCCTGTGAGATATCAGAAGAAAACAAACAACAATCCTCCAACAAATCACTTGAAATGAACTGAATCAACTCAAGACTGCCGGTTTGACACGGGGAGACTGATGTGCTGCAGAGGGGGAGACAGGCTGAGACAGCTGGGGTTGCTGGATGAAGGGGTGGGTGGGTAGGTGGGGATGTGTTACAGTCGGGGTGGGCTACCTTGGGGGGGCAGCAGAATGTCATAGTCGGAGGGTGTCTTGTTGGTGCTGAAGGGGCAGAGGGAAGTGTGTGCCGACCCTCTGGCTGACTCTGAGTGTCCACCTGAGGAACACAAGCAGAGTTCAACACAATGCAGCCACTCCGACACCTGCAGCATCTTTCTTATTTTAAGACAAAGTATTGAAACTATATAAATATGTAGAGGACTCACCGGGCTCGGGGGGCCGGGGCTTCTTCTCCTCGATGGAGGGCTCTGGAGAGCCGTTCTCCAAGTGTCTGAATGAGAGAGAGAAAGCAGCAGCTTAATTAAACTCTAATGGCTTCATCATCTCTGCATCACCATAGTAACTGTTGAACACACAGAGGGAAGTCTGGTACCTGCTGGGTATAGAGATGCAGACGGGCGCCTGACTCAGGCAGAGGTTGGATGACGGGATCTGATAGTCGTCTTCCAGCCTGTCCATCGCTGCTCGCTGACGTTCGACCACAGGACTGCTGAAAGGGTTGGAGGGTCTGTGAAGACGACCGTAATTTGTCAGGGCCGACCCTCGCATCAGCACTGCTCGCACAGTTATTACAGTCAAACTGTAAACACTGATATCATGAGGAGGATTACAGGGTGCAGGAAGGTCGCTTCTTCTATGTTCGTTATATCTGCAGAGCAGCGTGTCGTAAAACCGTCTGAAGACTTCACAGAACGCCTTTCTACTCTTCTGACTGCTCAAGGTGCTTTTTACACTGCGTATCATGTCCAAGATGAATTAACTGCAGCTGTGCTCTGTCTGTGTGTGAGTGACTGCTGAGAGACCCAGAAAGTCTCTAAATGAACCCCCTCCAACTAGTGGACACTAACGCCAAACGGTAGGTCGTATCAAAAAGCCCAAATGACCGTGAGCATCCTCATCTTGTCGACCATGTGAATGCCGAATTTCAGTGTGTAAAGTTAAAAAATGTGACCTGGGGAGAGAGAGAAAGAACAGGTGCCCATAATAAGTATGGCCTTGGAGGCACACTCAGTAATCTAACTGGTCCACCTCAGGCCGGGTGCCACAACTTGACCCTCACAAGCTAATCTGGTGTTTTTTGTTCTAACAGTAAAACACAGTCCAACAGAAACATTTGCACCTTTGACTTAATGATGCAGCTGAACAACACGGCCACGCTCGAGGAAACACTTTGTTCAATGGAGAGCTGAGAGAGGCTGCAGTGAAACTTTCCAGTGCTGGTTCTGCCTGAATCATCAGAAAAAGATGAGCAGCTCTATTTTGAGTCCAGATGGCACAAAATTAACGATTTAGAAGTGTGTGATTCTGGTGTGTGAGCTACACCTAGCGTTACAACGCTGCACGGGTTCAAAGTACACCAACTGTTGTTCGTAGGCATTGATTAAACGAGGCAGCAGTGAAGGAACTGTGCGTGAGTCAGCTGTAGTCGTTTGAGTAAAGGAAGTGTGCGCACATCGCTCCAACCAGCTCACAATATTTTACAACGTGAGATTGTTTTCAGTCGAGCCAGAGCTTCCTCTTTCGGCTCACGCTTCATCAGAAGTGACAGCTCCATCCCCCTGCCTCCACTACAGCCTGATACACAGAAATACCTAATCTAATTCTGGCTGCAGCTAAAAGGCTATTAGACATTCAGACATCATTTTTCAAAGCTGTTTCTAACCAGGACTTCTCCCCGAGGATACAAGACCTCACTGGTAGAAGGTCCCTGAGTCTGAAAGCCACAGAGCGAAGAAGAGAGGAGGATCAGGAGCCGGAACTGGAGTAAAAAGACATATCTAAGAGGAGGACAGGGTCACTGCAGAACGCTGAGCTTGATTAGGGCTAAACACAAGAAGTGAGTGGCTAGTGTTGAACTGAATGTTAAATTCTCGTTAGGTTAGTGCTCGGAGGAAAGAAGCAGCTTTAAAATGCAATGAAGCTGAATTTATTTAAGAAATAAGGCGTGCTGTCAGACTGCAGACCACACGGACATTTTGTTCTATTTCTGCTGCAGTTCTGCAGCCAACTAACCTTGCATGGTCTAATACAGGAAATTAGATAGAGCTGAGTCTTGAAAAGATTTGGCATGCGTGATCTGTTGATTTAACAGACTCTCGTCTGACGTTTAATCACATTTTTTAATGATTTACAGACGTTTACTTTGATACGCTGTTTTTAAACCTGCGCTGCGATCCTATCTGCTCATATTAACACAAAGAGATGTACAGACAGTCAACAACGCCCAAAGTTTTCCAAGCAAACTTGCTGGATGAATTATGTATGTGTGTGTGTGTGTGTGTGTATGTGTAATACTCACTTGTGGCTACTGGCAAGTGTAGACTGCGTCGGCGAGTGCCGAGAGGGAAGGATGTCATAGTCATCGCTGATTTGCAGACCGTTGGAGAAAGGCTGCACAGACAGAGACAGACAGTGAAGGGAGAAAGTTTAAAACACCCAAAGAAACAACTGGAAAAGATACTTATGATACACAGCCAGGTATCGAAGGCAGACACAGCAACTGTACAGCTCACCATGAAGGACGCACCTGCAGTGTTCTGAGCGTGATTTTTAAGATTTGTTGCTGCACGTTATCACAAATAAAAGCAGGCGAGCTGCGGAGGAGGAACGCTATGTGCTGTGACTGAAGATCAAAAAATAATGTGCATTCACCTCAAAGTCTAAAGGCCCACTCTCTGTTGCAGAGACACATCTGCTGTCCCATGTTACAGAGCTCACAGAGCAACAACACGCTGCTTCTCACCCAGCATTAGAGCATTTTATAGAGCTACTACCACGACTACCGAGTCACTGGATTGGTTTATTAGTCTGATGCTTCTTAGATCTGCACCGTGCAGGTTCCTCAGATTCTCTGCAGGACTCAGAACCTAAAAAACAGCCCTGAGTCCACCTTCAGCCACTGCGGCCCTCCGTGGTCGCCTCTGGATCTTTCTCTGACATTTCTTCTCTGCTGTGTTTATTCACTTTAACATTTTACTGTTTTCAGGTCTGCCACTGTCACCAAGAGCTCGCTGATGGTGGGAACTGTTGAGTCTGTAAATAAGAGCACAGTCTAGACCTGCTCAACACGGAAACTGTCAAAGTTTCTGTCTCTTTGTGTTTTTACTGCTCGCTCTACTCTACTCTACTTATATATTCCAACATATTAAATATATTCCATATACGCAGCACACCTTTGATTAGAAATGCGAGCTCGTCTATATGCACGACTAAAAAGATGCAAATAACCACGGCAACTTCCTGAATATTAGCAAAAGTGACAATGCTCTCCACAGACGACTGGAGGCCTCTTTGTGATCAAAGAGGAACTCCTGAGGGAGAGCGAGTGATTGGCTGAGCGTGCACGAGTGTGTGTGTGTGTGTGCACACACTGCACACCAGGCTTTTAAATTATGAAGTGGAGAGAGTGGAGAAATTATGCATTATGCTCAGCAGTATTCGGGTTTCCACACAAGTAAATGTGGACGCAGCGTCTGGATGATTTGTTGGTTATATTTGAACGGCCGGTGCAAACAGATGGTTTCAGTTAAATCACGGATTTCATTATTTAGCATAGATTATCATATTTATATTCCACACTTCAAGTATGTATTTACTCATTAGGAGAGTGACAGAGCAGCTTATTAGTCGTGCGCCTGCTGCATGTTATATCTGCAAAGCAGCTGCCAGAAAAAAGGCTTTCATTCTCACTTTTTTCATCTCTGACAATCAGAGTGGTAAACCGCACGCATGAGTAATTAAATCAGGCTGGAGGAATAAAATCTTCTCAAACAATAAACAACAACATGTGAACTTCTTCACGGCGAAGCCCTCTGCGTGTATCTCACCGTTTTATCACTCCAGACAAAAAGATGCAAAACTCATTAACGTGGCAGCGCGACATAAACAAACGCACAGTTTGTGTCACGTTATCGAATGAGCGATGGTCGATGGAGCCTCGCTGTGCAGGAAGCAGTTATATTTGGGGATTATGTGCCTCGCTTGAGAACATCAGTGGGAGTTGAAGCAGGGCGCTGTGAACCACAAACCTCTGGTCACAAACTGACAGGAAACCGCTTGAATAAAAAAAAAAAATGCTTATGTATTCTGTGAATCAGTAGAAACGTATGAGATACACAGCATGTTACTGCTTTACTGATTCGTACAGTAAAGCAGAAACTGTTCAAACCTTTAAAACCACCAACGACGAGCGCTAAAGCACGTAACCATCTGCAAACTGTACCTGGGTTATAGTTCATCTGAATCTCTACATGTTCCACTCGTGTGAGATAAAAGCATGTGATACCATGTGATGTCCACTTCCCTTAAATATATATATAACAAACACTTGAGAATCACGTGTGTGTCACACAGTGCTCAACAGTCTGCAGTCACAATGTCTAAAAAATAAACCGAAGTCAACACATTACGAATCCGTATGCATCTATGAATAAAACATCTCCAAATGAAACCAGCATGGTGGCATAAACAATCAGGACTGAAATCTGCAGAGAAAAGCCGCTCACGCAATCTCAAACCACAAACTAATGCATGTTATTCAGACTTTTGGGGGAGCTAAATTCAGTTATTAATTGCAGTGACCTTTCTGAAAGATATTTTCTTTAGGATGTGAGTCAGCATGCAGGCAGCTGCTGCAGCAGATTATCATAACACACGTGTCCATAAACAGAAGGACTGTGTTATTCGAAGGTGTGCAATAAACACATGAGCAAACATGGGTGGTGCTGGCACATAAAACTTGTTGACTTCAGCTTCTGGACTGAACTAACAATGATGCAATGATTCCTGTACATCCTCAGGGGACCATGAACGTCTGAACCAACTGTTGTCAAGACATTTCACTTCAAACCACATGGAAAAGGCCAAAGTCTTCAGGATTCATCCTCTCAGAACCATGAATGTCTGTGCAGAACTTCATGATCTATTTCTTTTACATACTCAAACTGATTCAAGTCCTACCTTGGAGCTCTCTGAGTTTCCCGCTCCGTCCATTCTGTGATGTAACCTCACAAATCCCTCCGATGGACAACTGAGCGGTCTTCCGTTGAGGTGCGAGGGTCTGCCGCCGGGGCCCAGCTGGAGCAGGTGATCGGATACAGTCCTGTGGGAATCTGCGAGGTGGCCGTCTTTGGGACACCGCGTCTCGTGATTCATGTGGGAGTCCGACAGCGTGCCAGTAGAAGATGAGATGGACGAGGACAACGAAGAGGAACTGGGGAGCCAAGAGTGGCGTGACTCTGGGGGGATAGGTGGAGGACGCTCAGGGGGAGGCGGTGGAGGTGGGTCCCTCTGCGGGGGCGGTGGGGCTGGGAGAGGCTTGTCCTGCTTCCTGGACATGCCTGGCGAAGACTAGAGAGGCGGAGAGATACAGTATGATACGTCGACTGAAATGACAGAAGACAATCTGAACTATGGAAGACTCGACACACCACAGAGATTTTCTGTCATTCTCTATACCTCACTTTTTGGTGTTTAGTCTGGTCGCAGGTCTCTGTAGCAGCTACAGAGTGAAATGTGAAAGTAACCTTTCCTGGCTGAATCATTTCCACCTTTACCAGCCACGAAGAAGAAATGAACAAATGAAATGAAATGAAAGCCTTCAGAAATTCAAACGTTAATGTCAGGTTCAGTGGTTTGCAGCCTTTTCTTTCTTTGTTAGTCACATGCTTCTCTTTTTTTCTTCCTCTAACCTGTTTCCTGTCTACATCTTGCCTAAATCCTCCTGTAAACACTCCTGAAACATCACTTTTGTTTTGAATTATTAAGCGTCAACCCACCGATGAACTGCTGTGACTGACCTTCGGGGAGACGGTGGGACTGGCCGACGGGGAGCGGATGGCGCCCTTCTGGATGAGGTCGAGTCGTGGTGGGACGGGGGGAAGGCCGAGGTGCTGGACGCAGTGGCCCGAGTCTCCTCCGTGGGCTTTTCTGTGCTGGCTGACGGGTGACGAGCTTGGAGACACCATGGGAGAGTTCTGGCGCTCAGCACAGTGCTGAGGGAACAGGAAATAAAGGACTTGTTCAGTCACTGGTTAATAGTTCCAGAGGCGTCTTAAGGCTCAACCTCTCCTTCCCAACGTGAAGGAGAGGAGTGTCATTCTTTGATTCTTTTACCTTCCTGATGTTTGCCAGCCCGTTCATGACCAGGCAGTCCTCTCTGTCCTCCTCATCATCCAGCTCTAACATGGGGCAGCTGTGCTGGTCCAGGAAGAAGCACTTGTTGCCCTCATTTCGCGGGTCAAAGGGATCCACGATTATGGGCTCGGTGCCTTTGATCTCACAGCGACAGAACGGACAACCCTGACCGTCCGATTCCTGGAACAGATAAGAGAAAAGGTTTTTACAAAAACAGGATATTTCATGCACGCAGTGACATCAGGAACCCGCAGACATCTCTAAAATCTAATGATCTGATGACCCCGGCCTCGTCGCTGTAGTGTTTTGGGAACATAAGGAATCACTTGGACCATTGAGCAGGAAGATCTTTGGTGCACACAGCTGGGATACACATGGTTAACGTTATGTGCTTCACTACTACCCTACCCTACCCCCCCCCCCATTCATGAAAGGACTCTGGCAAAGTCGACTGGACACATGCTCATGTAGATCCACTCCAGGGAAAACTGTTTTGCAACTTTACAACATTCATTGGCCACATGTACATATTCCACATGGCAGCCGCTGTCAAACAGGGGTCATAAATAAGAGAATAAAAGAGGTTTTGGTTTTCAGTGCGTCTCTCTCCTCTTACTAAGGGGCTACAATCAAAGGCAGAGAACATTTACAGAGAACAAAGCTGCATTTGTGGTTACCATATGGTTGGGGACTTGGCAGGGGACACACCAAAGGCATGTTTGAAACTTAATCCTAATTAGAGTGGGTCGAGAAGGGAAGGAGTGGGAGGTTAAAAGGAAGGGAGCCCAGATGGGGGAGGAGATTCTGTGATGGTCACAGACAGTGAAGAAACTAGCAACAGACACGACCGAACCGACAAACTAAAACAAACTGCTCCTGAACTTCTTCCACGGCGAAGCGAAGAAAACCTTCGCCGGCTTCACTTTGACTCTAAAATAGACCAAAGCTGGCACTTAAAGGACCAGTGTGTAGGAAGGATGATTTCAGCCCCCTCGCCACACCCTCTCCTCACTACCATTAAAGAGGGACTATGGTGGCCACGAAATGCAAAGAAAAACACAAAGGGCCCATCGAGAGTCGGTGTTTATGGGTTACTGTACAAACGGTTCAACATGGCGGACTCCACAGGAGAGGACCTGCAGCGTTTTTCAGGTGATTTTACGTGAATCTGACACACTGGACCTTTAAGTTTGACTTTCCACATTAAATTTGTTGATTTTCAGTCAAAATCTACAACAGCATTCAGCATCTTAGCATCTAACATGATAAAATACAGTCTGTTACACACTGTTATATGTGACCTGGTTTGTTTGGCCACTTGGGGGCAGCAGACTGCGCTCTAAAAACCACACTGACATATTATCACTTAATAAAGCTGATAGACAAACTGTGAGCAAGATTCATCTGGAGTCATGTTTCTGTCCATCCAAGAACATTTACTCTGTTTTAAGCTCTTGTTTTGTCTCCACCGTCTCTTTAGTCACTTTGTTTCAACCTTTAACAGTCTGTGTTTGTCCGGTGCTGAGCAGGCCGTGAACAATGGATCAGAGATGTTTTAACGATGAGAGCGAAACAAAACAGTAAAGACGTGAGCCTTAAAATCCAAAACAATGAGCTGAAAGATGCTAAAATGCAAGAAGAGCAGAGTCAGGTGATAATTCTCTGTGGGTTTGTCACTCATCGCAGATATTTATCCAATCGTTTGTTAATAAACACGTATTGATTAGAGCATCTTTGAAGGATTAAACACTGTGACTGTCACATTATGTCACATTATGCAGCAGCCGCCGTCTGAAACGGTAAAACTGCCGGCTGGGCTGTGACAGGATTCAGGCCGATCTCTTCTGAACCTCTGCTCTGCGTCCGGCCGGTGTGTGACGGCATGTGAATGCAGCGCTGCCTCATTACAGCATGTGTGGAAACCATCTGCAATGCTTCATCTACCCACAAGGAGGAGCAGGAAGGGAGCTCAAATGTTTTACTGACATCACACTGATGCAGAGTGACCATTTTACTTCACAGATGACCCACGGAAATCAGCTGCTCTGTGGATGAGGGACATAGATCATAGGAAAGTGCTTATTAAGATCACAGGTCATCAGATCATACAAATATTACACACTCAGCCAGATTTCAGGCTGGGTTAACAGGTTTTCTCCTCTGTGACTAAACGCCCTTTGGAAAGGAGAAGCAGAACTGTGCTGTCTGAAAATAACACGTTTGCATCACTCTGGATAATGTTGACTTGATTCTTTGTGGAAAGAACTAGTCGCTAACGCTGTCGACAATCACTTGGAAGATACACAAACGTTTTAACAGCGTGGTTAAAAACAAGACGCAGAAAAAGCCCCCGCCGTGAATCAGCACCGGGCCTCGGTGCGTCAATGCAGGATGGATCCAAAAACACCAAAACAAGGGAACCCTCACACTCATTTACCCACACACTGTGCAGACATCAAAAAGGGTCATTAGAGAGAACAGGAAGTGGAATTACAGAGATCATCATCAGCCAGCTGTGAGAGCGAGGAGTCTATACGTGTTCCACCCCAGCTGACTAATATACAGAGCGAGAGGAAAGTCAGGGAACCACCACTGAGTCAATGACCTGAGCAGACCGGTGCTGGGTTACTCGCTGTCACATGGTAAGAGGGCGCCCCCTCCCTGTCTGACTCACAGTTTCATTAATGTGGAGGGAAATACTTCATTACTGAAGAACACACACACGCACACACACATGTACGTCACTGAATCACTGGCTGAGGTTGTGGAGGAGGCGGGGTCACGTAGAGTTGTCATAACAGGAAGTATGACAAACAAACACTGTCGTGGGTGCTGTCTGTTTACGGAGCAGATGAGGAGGGGGGGGTTGAGCTCTGCTCTGGAAAGACTCGCCTCATTTGCTAAATGTACAGCGACAGTATGTTCAGAGCGGAGCCACGCCAAGAAAAAGAAAGCTCTCCAGCTTTGTAGCTGTGAAATTGAAGAACAGACTGCGTACGCTCTTAAATCAGGGTTTTCCAAACCTTGAATTTAAATTCCGTGGACGGCGGCTCCACAAGAAACAATTCAAGATTCAAGATCCTTCAAGAGCACGGCTGAGCATCACTTCCTGTGGCACAGGCTCTGTCGCAGAGAGACTTTGTCACTTTTGGGAGCGTTAACGTCATGAAAATGTGTTCCACTGCTCATTCAGACATCGATTCTTCTGACTAACGCAGAGCAAACAAAAGAACTCGCGATGAATGGAAACGATTACAACGTTTACTCAACTTCGTGCATCAAATCTGCTTCTCCCTCACCTCTGAATCATCTTCCATGTCCTCCCTCGCAAACAAAAAAAAAACCTCCACTGACAAACATCAAAAGTTTGAAAAGGCAGAGCTGAGATGTGGTTTGCTCGTGTAAAAATGTCAAACTCGAGGTTGTAGTGTCTTTGCTTTTACCTGCAGACAACAATCTTATACATATTCAGGACCAATATGAAGATTATTAAATGAGGCCTGATGTCTCCTGTCTCTGACGTGATGCCCTCTGACAGTCAAACGTACTTAACTCAAAAAATAACCTTGATACACAATCATGATTACAAGACAGGCTTTTGGGCTCGTGTCCAGGTCTGCAGAGTGTGTGTGTGTGTGTGTGTGTGTGTGTGTGTGTGTGTGTGTGTCCTTGCCAGACATCAATAACATCAGGGTCAGTGCAGAACGCGTACATGTCTGTAGAGCGATATCTCCATGACTGCGACACAGATGTCCCATGCAAGAGGAGTGAAAGACGGAGGAGGAGGAGGAGAAGAGGGAGGTAGAGGAGGAGGAGGAGGAGGAGGAGCTGGACTCCATGCTAATGACTCATTAGGGGAAGGTAATTACAAACACACTTTGCTGGCACAGCGTCTGACACACAAACGAGCGCACGAGCACGACGGGCGCAGCAGTTTGCAGGACGGACGGTGTGCCGGGGGATGCACAGCAGGAAACAGAGAAACACATGCGAAAACACTGGAATATAGCGTGTGTGTGTGTGTGTGTGTGTGTGTGTGTGCACTCTCAGTTTTCACTTCCGCTACTGACTGATATGTGGAAATTTGATTAGGACAGATACAAGGACACAGGGAGGAAGTGAGGGAGGGAGGGAGGCTTTTTTTTAACCATGTATCTTGTACTGGAGGCTAAAAGCTGCTTCTATTATTCAGTAGTCTTGTCTCACTTACAGGCAGATGTTTAGAAATCTTCCAACCAGATTCATATAAATATAAAACAATGTGATGCACAGATTCGAGCACAAACACGTGTAATGCCGACAGCCATCGGCCAAAGCCGCAGTGAGTTCATGCAGTCTGATTCGTTGCCATACCTGCCAGGCCGTGAGACAGGAAGTGCACATGAGGTGACCGCAGGGTTCGATCTTCACGTCTTTGTCGTTCTCGGCGCAGATCTTACAGAGCTGGAAGGTGGAGCCCATTTCACAGTACAGCTCATACTGCTCCTGTTCACACACAGCAAACACCTCCCGTTAGTCATCCACACAAGCTTCACAAGGACTCTCCATCACTCATTCATGACTTCAAATTCTCATATTTGTTATCTCATTGCAGTAGAATCGTATGACTCATCTAATATGTTAATATTCACTGACTTCCCCTGTTTGAGATTCACTTCTGTCCTTTGAGTTTTAATTTATTCATACACACGCAAACAGAAACTCAGACATCAGCATCAACAGACAGAATATCCAACATTCAGCCACATACAGAGTGTCTCATACGTCCTACGTACAAATAATACAGTCCTTCTTTGTTAATTTTGGATTCATAAGATGCAACTTCTGACATAATTTAACATCTGGGGTGCCTGACGTCCGCTGATTGGCTGGAGAAAGTCACATGAGGGTAACCATGGAAGTGACCATATATGGTTCCTCGTACGATAAACCGTTAAGCCGGTTCTACGTAGTTTAATAAAATCTATGAATTATCTTATACTGAATAAATTTCCACATCGCCTCTCCTCCTCTTCACTCACATCGTGGCCGAGTTTCATTTCTAAAAAAAAGTCAGATTTGTGTCAGAAATTCTCAGGTCAGGCCGATAAAATCGTGCTTGAGACAGAGATTATTAATAGCTGGTCGCACGATGCTGACACCTGATTGGATGACACACCACTAGCTGCGCTCTCATTGGTCATTTTTAACCTGGAAAATTTTTGGTGGCAGCTCTGGAAAAAAAAAAAAATCAGCTTGAACATGCAGAAAAAAAAAAAAACTGTTTCTGTTTCGATTGCTTTTTTTTTTTTTTTTTAAAACACACACACACACACACACACACACACACACACTTGATCAGTTCTCAATGAACATTTTCCACGTTTTAAATGTCACGAGCGACACGTTACATGATGTATTCTGTGAGGCGAAGAAATTCCATGAGCAGTGGGAAGCCTGAACATTAACTGTGCTGATTCTCCACATGTTTTCTTAGAAACACACACACACGCGCGCGCGCGCACACACACACACACCCACTTGTGTCACTTTGATGTGATCATGAGGCGTCGGCTCACATAAACCGGTGAGGTCAGGGTTGTAGCTGCGGCCATCGGGGAACAAATAACTGCGAATGAGAAAAAAAAACAAGTTTGAAGAATCAGAAACGTCGAACACGTCGGCTCACTGCCGATGTTTAACTGTCTTAAATACAAAAACTAAAATCAGTCTAAAAAGTGAAACAGACATCAGAGACTCTTACTCACTTAAAGTCACTTTCACAAATCAGTTCAGCATTTACAAGTCTGCGTATAACCACGATGACTGACATTTGAAAGAGGGCCTGATGGGAGCTGAGCCTCCCCCCACGGCTGCTGGGGTCTCCCCCGCTTGATCAAAAACAGAGGTGCTTCAAACAGGTCCTCCCCCTCCCCCTCCTCCCCGTCTAACAGTGGACTTGTAAGAAGACCCGGCGCTCCTTGAACAGCTTTAACCGGGCTGTGATTGACGGCTGGAGCGAGATGCTGCACACTAAATGCAGGGAAGGATGTTTGATTTGTCTGCGGGCCCGTCAGATTATCAGGTATGATGGAAACAGATGTTCTCGCGGAGCGACTCGAGGCTCAAAGACGTCCTCTTGTCTGTCTGAGTCAAAAAACACATTGTTTCAGTCTCTTTCACAGACGAGTTCCCCCTTCAGGGACCGTGCTCCGGCCTGCCAAGAGACATTTAAAGTCTATGCAAATCAGATGAGATGTGACAGACTGAGACGCAGTTGATCACTTCTCATTTGTATACAGGGGGAGAGTTTAGCTCGGCCGATCAATATACAAACAGAAAGTGTGTGTGAGTGTGTGATGCGTCACGTACAAGCCCTCCCTGTAGCCGTCGATGAGGGCCTGGAACAGAGGTTTGTTGTGGGGGATGGTCTGCAGGATGTTGCCATCATTGGTCACATAGCCGATGGCCCACTGGCCCAGTCGTGTACAGCTGAGTCTGAAGATGTAACTGTTGGAGAGAGACAGAGAAGAGCATGAAAACACGTTTCCTCTGCATGTTTTATTCACTTTTAATCAAATAAAATCCAAATCTAACTTTATTTAACTTTATTTAGCTTTGGGCAATCACCCGCGTGAAGTACGTAACGCTTCACGGCACTAAGTCACACACCACCAACTATTTCACTGATTTTGGTGAAACTGGATCATATTTTATGGAGAAAATGTTTCCTGGTTTTCCCTCTGATGTCCTCCAGCTGCTCCGCCTCAACTCTCTGTGATTTACAGAGTTTATGATGGACAGTGAAGTAAACTGCTGACAGCTGTAGCTGCTGTTAGCTCATGTTAGCTCCGTCTGTTAGCCGGACTGCCACTTCAAACGTCTGCTGTGAGGTAATGTTGTGTTGTTCACTTTCATAGCTGTTTTCACCATGCTGTCAACCCTCGACTTTAACCGTTAAACCGTAAGAGCACACTGAGTAATGAAACGTGCCACATAAACACAATTCACTTCCTGCCCCGAAGCCAGTTTGAGACGTCCGTCCTCAAACTGGCAACTCATACAAAAACACAACAGGACGAAACAAAAACACCAGACAAGAAGAAAGTAACACAAAAAAACCTGATGACAGGCATCTGACCACACACTAGTCACTAGTTTCCCAAACTCTATTGTCGTCCTGTAGTGTTTAAATGTTACACAACAGTGGAACACTGTATTTATTTCATTAATGCTGAGAGGGAGATTTCAACCCTCTGACTATAAATAAACTGAATGAACTGATGCAGCGGTGTCGAGTCTTTAAGTGCAGTGACTGATCGTCCACTTCATGTTGACTCTTGCGAAAACATAAAAAAGTCATGTGAGTTCAAAAGTTGTCCAAACACGGAATCAAACACGCCTTTTCAAATAATCGTTTGCTCACCATTCAAATCAATTAAAATACGCCTCGTTATGCCTCGTTACAAGCAATCTTCAGATCTCGGAGACACGTCACGTCGCCATCGGATCCAGCAGGTTCATCTTCAGAAGCGTACACGACAGACGGCATCACGAGTTTTAATCTTTTCAATCGCACATTTGTACGCAGTGTCCTTGAAAAGCCCCTTCTGCTGCACCGAAAACATAACAACAACGATCAAAAGATGAGCGATGAGTGAGTCACTGACACACAAATGACACACACATTCCCTCACACACACACACACACATTGCAGTCAGACCTCCATACATACTGCTCCTAATACTGTGTGTGTGTGTGTTGTGGGCTTTGGAGACCACACGAGTTATGGTTATGGTTATCATACATCAGCTAATGGAGATCTAAATAAATAATAACACTCTTGAATAAAAGTTGATGGTTTGTGGTTGAAGAAAACAAAAAGATTGAGTGTTGTTGAGGACAAACGAAGCTCGAGGTCAGTCGGAGGTGACATCAAACTCATTTTTCTGCTGTACTTTGTTGTCTTATTTTGCAGTCTTTCCAAATGGCCTCATGATTCAGTTGCACACACCCGATGTGATCAATGAGACAGACAGACGAGATGATTAAAGTCACATGATTCAGTCGAAGAAAGAAGAAATGAAACGAGAACAACAAACAAAAAAAAAATCTGTAACAAACAAACGGAGCTCAGCACACAGAGAGGTTTTATAAATGCACTCCAGCACGAGTCCTGGGCTCAAAGCTCGCCTTGACCACAGCGTGCTCCCACCTCCAACAGCAACAAAGGCAACGGGCTAAACTCACCAGAGCTCTGACTGAAAGGAGACGACGTGGGAAGGCAGCTTGAGAGTCTCAGACTGTTTCTCTGATGCTAATAAGCTGTTTCACCTCTGATTGGAAGAGCTGCGCCGAGGACAGGAAGCCCCGACTGTGTTCGCAATAATGAAATGCTCCGACAATCACACAGTGATCAGCGCTTTCAGCGTGATAAACATGTTTGTTTAATCGAGATACGATCGATGCATCGTGGGTTCAGTTTTCATCTGTGAGATTGGGCTCATCCCATGTGCATACACAGAAGTGTGTGTGTGTGTGTGTGAGTTAAAGTGCTAACATGTAGCCTCTCCTCTGATATGACTGCCCTCCCCCACACAGTTGTGTGTGTCTGTATGTGCATTTCTTCGTCTCAGCGTTGGTTCAGAACAACGGCATTTGCATGATTCACTCTGTGATCAGCAGCATATACATTTGCATAGTCTCACACACACACACACACACACGTTTCCTGTCCTGTCATTATCTGCTCTGCTGTACCATGCCTCCACGCAAGGCCCGGCTAATCACAGGGCATGCATGGCTCAGCTCAAGGCTACATGAGCTGCTCACAATAAATTAGCACTGTTGTTCTCGGGGTACTTTTCTTCCCTCCACCAGCCGGCAACTCGCTCGCCATGTGGAGGGAAAAAACCCTCAAAGACTGGCACAACACCAAACACCGCTTGACAGCATTCGCTTCGGAAACTAGTGTGTAGGCTACAGCTACACACACACACACACACACACACACACAGACGGTAAACGGTGTCCATTATTTTCTATTTGGATGCAGTGATGATGCATTTTTAAAACCGCGTCTGCGTCTCGATTTCTTCAATAATTCCACGGCTGGTTCAGCTGATCCACGCCAGCTGGATTTCCCTCACTGGAAAAGAAAGAAAGTCCGACGTGAACGCACGATAAACCATTCATGAGAGGTTTTTCAAGCTTTACTGTAGAGAGAGAGAGATGGAGAACGACGTGCAGCGAAGGGCCGCAGGTCGGACTCGAACCCTGGGCCGCTGCTGAGCCTTCGTACAGTACACGGGGCGGACGCTCTATCAACTAAGCAACAACACAATGACAGTTTTTTTTTTGTTGCATTGTTTCCAGTCAGTCAATCTAACCACACCAACACATCCTGATGAAGCAGATAAACTTTCTGTGGCCAGATTTGTGCGTGTTGCCGTCTGTTCTTCCTTCAACTGTCATCAACCGTATTTCCTCCTAAACGGTGAAGCTGAGCGCTGTTAGCCGAAAAAAAAACCCTTATCTCACCGAGGCGTGCCCTCTGATGTGCGGCTGACAGTCACTAAGCTCATTAAGTTAATTAGTGTTGAAGGTGACTTTTCCATGAAGTGCTGAACATGAAACGGAGATGGCGAAGTCTGCTGTCCAACCAAAACCGAGCAGAAAGACCCGATCAGAACACAGTGATAATCACAGTGATGCTGCATTTATAACAGTCCAGAGGAAACAACATGCAGCTTCTTCCTTCTACAGTGACCTTTCTGTGTTGCCATAGATTGATTGGCGGTGCACACGACAGTGTTCGAGAGCGACCTCACAGACAAAAATGTGGCTTGCATGAGTGTGTACACGTTCTGTGAAAACAGTGGCTGCTGGAGCTGAAGCGGTTGCAATGAATATCACAATATATGAATGTAAGATGTACATGTGTGTTATATTTATGTTTACACAGTCAAATGCTGCCGTTGCTCTCGGTCAGGTTGCAATGCGGCGAAGAAGAAGAAGAAGAAGAGATCTTTGGAACAGGAGGCCTCGCTCTCGCCCGTCTGGTCCCGACGTTCATCTCTTTACAAAAAGCTGCAACCTAAACCGTTCTTCAGACTGTCGTGTGATGAACGGCAAACAAACAGAGCGCCTGACAGAGAAGCTCAAACTCGTGCTCGCCGTGTTCTCTCCTTCACACAGCTGCTGAATCACAGAGTGTGTGAAGTGTGTGTAAAACGTTTCGTTAAGTTACACAAAAACTGCTCGAAGGAGGGGCGGCGTGTAGCTCAGCTGGTAGAGCAGCCGCCCCCCGTGTGAAGGCTCAGTCCTCGCCGCGGCTGCCCGGGGTTCGAATCCGACCTGCGGCCCTTTGCTGCATGTCATTCCCCGTCAGTCTTCAGCTGTCTCTATCAGAAATATCTTTAAAAAATTAACAGCTTGAAGTCACTCTGTAGTATTCTCAGGGCTGTCAGAAGCACACACACACACACACACACACACACACACACACACACACACACACACACACACACGCCTTTGTTTTCACAGCGCTCTTGATCCTCTTTGCATCTAATTCTAAAGCCCATACATGCTGCCATCAGGACTTCAGTGAGAAATGTGAGAATAAACAACGATTAGATTTTTTTTTTTGTTTTTACAGTGCGTCTGTTTGGTTGATCTGGATTTGTCCCTGAAGTACACACGGCGACCTTACCTGCCGGGCTTATTGATGTACTTGTGCAGTCGAGCTTTGACTTCATCGTAGGTGAGGAAGGCCATGTAGCCGGGGTGTGTCACTGCCAGGAAATTCCAGTTCCTCAGAATCGATCCCCACGGCTGAAAAACAAACAAACAAAAGAGCTTCCAGATTGTGAAGTGTACAGTCATTTTTTATATTTTCAGCGCGGAGTCATATTGAGTCAGCGTTTCAGCCACAATCACGCGATAAAAGATTGTCTGGCTGCTGTCATATTAACAATCAACAAACTGGAATGAGAACAAATGCAGAGGCTCCTGATATCTGTTGACTAATAAACAACGCAGCCGTCAGTGTTGGTCACAGAAACCTCAGTTCTGGCTCCTGCAGGAGCTTCAGGGTTCTTCCAGGAACCTTGAAGATATGTGAGGCTCTCTGAGTGTAGGAGCAGCTCGTGAGCGGCGTCCAGTTGTGTTTGGTTTTGTTTACGACTGTTTGAGGTTTTTTCTGCAGGACAGTAACACAGATGCCAAACACTTGATGTGGAGGAGAGCTAGCTAACATGCTGCTGAGGGGTGGAGTCTGTTTACTGAACGGCTCAGCAGGAAAGACTTCATATACATACAAATATAGAAGACCTGACATCTGACTGCAAAGCACAGACATCTGCGATTTTCAAGATTAAATTCAATCAAATGACCGGCCAGCTGAAATGTGTGTGGGTGTTTGTTTCTCGTCTAACAACCGCACTTGTTACTTCTCTTCTGAATCCTCTTGAAAAAAATAACACTGACGGTGCAGTTTGCATCAGATTCCTGAAGTAAGAGCATAAAGCTGTGGGGCATTGTGTTTGGAGGGCTTCAGCGGCTGCCAGTTGGCTCCACATGGCGCCAAGTGCCACAACATTCACCCTCCATCCTGCCTGTTAGCTGGAGCTCACCGGGGGACAACAGTCTGCTGCTTTAACTGTGGAGCTGGTTGGCAGAAAAAGAAGAAGAAAAAAAACTCATGCATACTGGAATTACTGGCCTTTGGGCTGAGATGGCAATGGAGCAAGCCCTAACCACTCTGTGAGTTTGTTGATTCGAGCTGCAAACTGGAGATTGGCCCAGCCCAAAGAGGCGAGGAGACGGCCAGATGGAAAAGAAAACACTACGGACACGACTGCAGAGTGTGACACAGAGCTGGAAGAAGAAGTAAAATGCCGTCCTCTCGCTCTGTACCTCATGATTCTGCAAATCTTCACGTCAGTTCAGCTGCAGCTCGTCGAAACATTACTCAACGCAGTGACAAAGAAAAGACCTGATCCGCCCTGCAGCGTGATCTGTCATTAAGTTGGACACATTTACCTCCTTTGTTCACCCACTCATGCTCACCCACTCCCCTCGCCTTCATCCAGGATTCCCGAACAGTGAATCAACCAGGCCGGGGGCACGAGGCCGACCGCAGAGGGCTGCTTCAACTGACACAACCTGGAAGTGGCTTCCCAGGACGCAGTCAGTCGATGGCAGCTCCTGCCCACGACCAGATCTGCTTTGGTAAACCATTTTGCGCTGTGACCACCCCTGAGTTCAGCCATGAATCCCAAACTTTCTGATCTTTGTCGATAGCCTGCTAAGAAACACAACGCACGACTACCGCGTCACTAATCCCGACAAAATCATTCAGCGAGTATTCACCGTCTCATATTTCATGTTCTGAGTAAGCATGCAAAGCAGAAAAGGTTCTGCCAAAGCAAAACATCGCTTTAAGGCCCCGCCGCCCACACACACACCATCTTGAAGCCACATGGCCAGTAATCTGTCAAAAGGAGGGCACTGAAGCCACACTCACATCCAAAAGCCTCAAACAAGCACCGAAATAGAAGCAAAGAACATCAAACAGAACAAATATTTTCTGCAGCTCTTTTGCTGTTCAAACCCATAAATAATCTTTTGATTCCGCGTGTGCTGCTGTATCTGGATTATTCAGCTCAGTTCAAGAGACGCGCTCCCCTTCTCTGAATCACCCGAGGGGTCGGTGAGCTCAAGACTAATGGCAACGTGTCAAATTTCAAGAATCCATTCAACATCCACGTGCACTAAACCAGCTATGATGATCCAAGGATCAGAAACGATCCACTATAAGAGCTCTGCAGAGACTGCTAGCATTATTTTGTCTTAAATATTTCATATTTTTATAATCAGGTTTCGATATTTGGACTTTGCACTCGGGTGCACAGACTGATACTGGTACGCAGGTTAGTGTTGATTCCAGGGAAGTTTGCTGGGTGGAAAATATGACGGCAGATCGCACAAAGTTTGACTTAGTTTGCATTTCATTTGTATCGTTAAACTTCAGTTCCTGGAACATCTTTTCTCAGCGATAACTCTGTTTGTTGGATGTGAGTAAATTCAAATGTTCAGGTGGATTCTTGACAACTTTACAGCATGTTATTGCTTTTGCTTTCATTTAAAAAGTTGCTTTAGTGCAGCTCATGATAAATCATTGACGTGACCTTTGGTAGTCAGAAAGCTGCTGAGTTACACCTGAACGTGCATTGCTTTCTAACTGGTGTAATGATCCCAGCTGTCTTCTGGTGTGTTTTCGGCTGTCAGTTTGTCGCTCCGGTGAGGAAACAGCTTTTCCCTCCTGATTTCCATGACACGTTCCAGATAACATGGCGTGCCTGACATCGTGCTGAAGGGTGTCATTTCTAGCAGTGATCTGACAGCATGTGTCTGCCTTGTTATCTCTCATCAGTGCAATGCACAGTGGAACAGATACCTAAATACATAATAAAAGATATGTGAAAGAAAAGAACACGACAAAACTGGAGGCGCTGCATGCAAATGCCAAAAAAACAAAAAACGCTGTACCTGAATGCATCATGAGCTGATGTGCTACGTGCACTAAAGTTTTTTTACTAACCTGGAAGAGGCGTGTGAAAATGTCGAACTCAAACACAGAAATGAAGTCGTTGCAGGTGAGGTCAATGGTGGATTTGAGGGCCATGGCCTCCAGGCCCGAGCTGATGAGATGCACTTCGTGAAGGCACTGTCGGAAGATTTTCCACGGCACTATCGTCCTGCAAGAGAGCAACAAGTCTGATCAGCAACAAAAGGAGACAAAAAGGTGTTTTTATCAGACAGATGCAACAACAAAGAAGATTTATAAATGTGGTTTGACTTTTGATCTGCTCATGCTGCTGTTACAGCTTCAGATTAGATAAAATAATAAAGAGATATGAAACACATTTTCTGCAGAGTTACAGCACATTAAAGTGATGATGAAGTCTGGTGGCACAAACTGAGGAGGAGTGAAGTCTCTCACCGATGTTTGACATTTAATCTGATAGGCTAATGGGAAACGAAAGTATCTGTTTGGTTCTGCCAAATGTCAAATTACCAAATCTTTGTGGTGACTGATGAGCAGCCTCAGTGGCCTTTACACTCGGCTGATGTTAACCCCACACTTATTTATCTTACTTCCTGGTGTAGTTAAAAGCTTCTATCTAAAATGCAAAACGACTGAGCAGCAACACGGGTCAGAAGAAGAAGAAGCACGAAACAAACAAGCGCCATGTTTTTGTAGAAGATGGTCGCGAGGCCCAAACGCTGACGCAGCACGTTACTCAGAGTTATATCTCAAGCGGCTGCACCATATCAAGGTCTACGTAAGATAAGGAGCCGAACAACAAGCCTGGCACTTCTGATGTAATCCATCAAGATTAAAAAGTCACAATATGACTCTTGCACTGAAGGTGAGAACTCGGCCCTGAAATGAGGAGCGGCAGCTTCATTACGAGGAGAAACGTCTCTCACACCGAACATTTCCTCCTCGAGCTTTTTAATTTGACCTCTCAGCCACGAGCAGCCGAGTGTGGAGGCGCGTCTTCACCGAGAAACAGCCGAACAGACGAACACCTCTCCTTGAATTCATACGTCTCCAATCATTTAAAGTGATGAATATTATTATTGTGCTGTCTGTGCCACGTGGAGCAGGGCTGAACATCAAACCGTAAAATACTTACATCAGATATTTTATGACTGAAGTCAAATTTGGATGTTCAGGAAAATTACCGTGTGGCTTCTTGTGTTAAAAAAATCTAACTATATAATTTTTAGTGGCAAAAAAAGATTTTTCAAGTATCAACAACAAGTTCTGGGAATTTTTGTTGATGAGAGTTAAATTGAAATCAGTAATTAAGAGGATTAGTAATCCTGTTACACTTTATTACACTCTAATTTATCTCTAAATGTTGGTCCGTTTGGTCACACCCCGATCAGAGTCACATCAAAACTCCAGATATTTACTGTTCAATGTTTCTCAAATATGTGTTTTTATTCATAAGATGAAAATGTTCCAGAGAACTTCAAGACTTTAAATTTAATTCACAGGTTCACTCGACAATCTTTAGATCTTCATCCACTGAAGTTTCTCACTTGCAGACGTCGATTTACTGTCAAATTTAAATCTGAGGAGTTAAATCAAATTTAAATGTTTAAAAGCTCATTTAACTGCTGAAATTCTAACATACACACAAACACACATATATCATGTTCATGTTCATGTTTTTGTCATTATATTAAAGGTGTTTTTGTTATTACTTTATGTATTTATATTATTCTTATTTAACTCTAGCTGGAGGCTTTAAATAAATCCATCCCTGCTCTTTACATTATTTGTAATCTTTGTGATTTCTATGTAATTTTAACTCTGCAAAATCAATAAAACTAAAACTAAGATAACTCACCGTGTGTCGGTTTATATAAACCTATTTTCTAAAGACGTGTTAACGTTTACAAAAATAGCTTATGTCATTTCCCTCTAATCAAACAGGAAACGAGCTGTACCTCAGATAAATTTAAACTTTTTGAGCATTTTATCCTCTCGACTGTTGAAAAGAGTCTTTGAGAATTATGATGTGACTGAAATATCAAAGTAATCCACGAGAGGCTCGAGTTAAAACAACAAAAAGGATTTTTCTGTATCAGGACTAAATGAATCAACAATAGCTGAAAATGTCAAATGATACGTGTGTGCAACACGACCAACAGAGACATTTCTGAATCATATCACAACAAACAAAGCTGTAATCAGGCACAGATAGCGGATCATGGAAGGAAAGGAGACACCTCAAGGACGAGAGGCGAGATAAAGAAGAGAATTCAGCACACTCGAACGCTTCACGACCTCAAGCTTGAGCAGAATTCAGTGTGATTGTAATCAAGGCTGCTGACGGGAACATCACTCTCTGGTTCAACGCATGGTCAACCACAACATTAATATTCAGTTGCTTGTATACATTAGCCTCACGCACCCGCTGCCTGTCTGACACCATCTTACTGGAACACACAGAGAATCATTTCCCGTGAGAAACATGTGACGCTTCACGGCACTAAGTCACACACCACCAACTATTTCACTGATTTTGGTGAAACTGGATCATATTTTATGGAGAAAATGTTTCCTGGTTTTCCCTCTGATGTCCTCCGGCTGCTCCGCCTCAACTCTCTGTGATTTACAGAGTTTATGATGGACAGTGAAGTAAACTGCTGACAGCTGTAGCTGCTGTTAGCTCATGTTAGCTCAGTTTGTTAGCTGCTGTTAGCTCAGTTTGTTAGCTACTGTTAGCTCATGTTAGTTCAGTTTGTTAGCTGCTGTTTGACCTTTCTGTAGACAGAAACTAGTACACGCTGCTATATGTGTGTCATTACATTAAATTCTATAATTTTCTCACATTGAGGTCAGTTTGGGCTCATTTAAAAATAACTATGCACACTATTTATACAGGACGCGGTTAAAGAGTCTAAATTTATCAACCTGAAGATGCTACACACTCACAGAGCTGTTAGCTTGACTCAGAGTCTTCAAATAAAAATCCAGTGTTTCAATTTTCAGGTTTATTTGTCCTGTGCAGGTCGACAATGCAATGAAATGTGTTGGACAAGAGGAACCGGCCAGCTATAAAGTACTATAAAAATAATAAAGAGCATAAAAAACACTATAAATGTAGGTTTTGGCAGAGGGGACACAGCTCATGTAGTCGTCATTGTCATCGGTGTGTTTGGTACCAAACGAGTTTGCCGTGTACCAGAAAGAGAAAATCAAGAAAGTCTTTCATTGTCACTTCAAATAAACGATCAGACACAATCGGTCTGACTTCAGGCATAAACCGACCTTCGTGTGAGCCGCAGAAATCAACAGTACAGGTGACAATACATTCACCTGCATCGGTGTCCTGGATAATACAGCATTATCACAGCTACCACAGTCAGTCCGGTGCACAATGAAGCGTTTACGTGCAACACACCTACATGTCCTTCTTAAAGTGTGACACACTGAAAGCTCTAGTTTTGTTTTGTAGTATATATTTTATTCACTGTGTTTAGTCTAGTTTCTCTCATCTGATAGACGCATTTAAAGAAAAGTGTTCCTCTACTTTTGCTTGTGCTCTTATTTTAGCAATATAATAAAACTGATGAAGCATTTTCAAACAGATAAATGTGAATTTAAAACATCGTGCGAGCAGAAAAACACCCTTCGTGTCAGATACATGCAAAAAAAAAACACAAAGACGGCACAAAAAAAACCAAAAAAAGAGTTAAAAGAGTTAAAAGAGTAAGTTTGTAAGTTTGTTTCGTTTGCCCAAAGTAAGTGTTGTGTGTGGTCATTGGCACGGCAAACAGGAAATGATTAACTGAAATTTAGTCAGATCTGCCTGCCACTTCCTTCAAACTGAAAAGAAAATGTTGTCATTTAAGGAAGCTGCCGAACACGTCTGTAGACCCCAAAACACTCACACACACACTCTTTCTGTTTCTGCAGCCACAAAGCAAAAGGTGACAAAGTACACACAACGTCGACAGAGAGCGAGCGAAAAGGGAGAGAGGGGAGGTCAAGACCTTGTCTCAGCTGTGTGTGTGTTAGTGAGACAAAGACTCAAACACAGCAGCTGCTCTCAGCTGTGTGTGTGTGTGCGTGTGTGTGTGTGTGCTCAGTGTGACAGTCACCGTCTTGGACCTGATCCAACACAGGAAAATCTCTCCGCCGTGTCATTATATGGAGAAACAGCACGAGCATGTTCAAATCATCAAGAAAGTGACAGTATGTGTGAGATTAAAGAACAGGAAACATCACACACACACACACACACACACACACACACACACACACACACACACACACAGACATCACAAAGATCCTGACAGCCAGCAGCAGACTGAAATCTTTATCTAGCAGAAAGGAGGAACATTAAATCAAAAGAAGATGGTGAAACTTACTTTTCTCCAAAGAATTTCCTCCAGAAGTCGGCGGCGTCGGCTTTGGTGATCCTGAACGTGTCGCCCTGGAACTGTCCTCCGGGGAAGATGGCTTTGATTTCGGCCAGCATGTGGCTGAAGATCAGAGACAGCTTGGTCAGGTTCCTCCTGCAGAGACGAGGACGCCAGAAAAGAGAGGAAACGACGGGTGCATCATTAGAGCCTGGCAGACATCACGTGGAAGTTATTTGACCTTCAGGATTCAGGAGATTTGGTATATTTGGCACTTGTGCATGTAATCTGATCCTCATTACTTCAAAGTATCGAGGCGATTTAAACCTAAAGAAACCACAAACATCCTAAAAATGTCTCAAAAGTCGAGAAAACTTAACGAGATTTTAGGGATTCTGTCCTATATCACTCATCACATCTGTCACATCACTGAACTTCATCACTCATAATGATGATATTTATGTGATCAAAATTAAAGTCAAACTTTGCCATTTCTGTTTCCTGGAAAGTCACTTCTGCACCTTCACGGTGTGAGGTCACAGCCACACGGCGGCTGCTTGACTCGACGTGTCGCTTCTTGTTCTCAAAACATATTTAATTGTAATTACACCTCGCTAACCGTCCGCCACAAGCCATGACACAGGTTTGAATGTAGAAGTCGTGTTCAGGTTGATTTCTTCGTCTGTGTGGGCGTGCAGACGAACACTGCAGCACTGACGGCAAATAAACCACCGACTTCACTGACACGGATATCGTAACATCAAGTCAGTAATAGTACAAAATATTCAATAATACACAACGTAGAAGAATAATGTAATAGTGTCTCCTCCAAGTATCAACCTCAGTGGAAGTGAAGCCAACACAGGAAGTGCCACAAACTGCAGTTCCTCTAACGTCCACTTGAGGCTGGCTGCAGAAGTGAGTCAGTCTCCATAAGTCCCCATGTTCAAATGTCCAACTTCACAGCAGAAATAAACATGTTTACAGCCTGGTACAAAAAACAGTTTTGGTCTCTGTAGCTAATTTCCCCGTTCATGACAACTGTTTTTCACGTTTGCAGCATTAAAAGTGTTCAATCCAGAGATAATTAAAAACACAGACTGATGAGCAACATTAAATCAACCATAAAATATTCATTCATTTCCTGTCTCTTATCCTTATCAGGATCGCGGAAGGGCTAACAGGAAGCCCGGAGCACCCGGAGAGGACGGGGGAGAACCAGCTCGGGGAGAGACGGCGCCGTCCGCCGCACCGCCGCGCTGCCCCATTAATCAAACATTTCACTTCATAATTTTGGATTTTTTTTTTAGTCCACCTCTTTAATGTAATTTGCATTTTAATTGCATTCAGCCAGAGAGAAAAAATTAATAATTAAAGAGTTGAATTCTGTGAACAGAAGTCAGACTTTGATGAGGTATTAAGGAGGAGAGTTGTGAGATTAGTGCTGAAATGGCGATGGTGGAGAGTGGACTTAGAGCTTACCGCGCAGCAGCCACATATAAGTTAGCCTTATTCCTAAATCCTGAAGGAAGGACACTCCTCGAGTCATTTCGGCTCATTCTTTGTGAAGTGTTGGAGATTCTCGTCTCCCTCTCCTCCTCTGGGACGGGAATTTGCCTCCAGCTCCCTGTGAGATTAGACTGTAGGCTCGTAAACACTCCGGGACACACACGCGCACACTATAGACGGGGTGACTTTGCCCGAAGGTGTGTGAGTGTGTGTATGGGGGACAAACACGGCACACACTGTCTGTGAGGTGCTGATAACAAGCTTTGTGTGTGTGTGTGTGTGTGTGTGTGTGTGTGTGTGAATCATCCAAACTTTAAATTCCTCTTCAAACCTGCACAAAAACCGTCTGACACGATGTGAGTTGTCATTTTTCTTTACCCAGCGTAAGCTTCCCCGTCAGCCGCCAAAACAAACAGATGATCAGCGCCGAAGCGGATCTTAAAGGTCCGGTGTGCGAGATTCAGGAGGATTTACTGGCAGACGAGGAATAAAATATGCATAACTCTGTTTTCATTAGTGTATTATCACCTGAAAACAAGAATCATTGTGTTTTTGTTACCTCAGAATGAACCTTTCATATCTACAGAGGGAGTCGGGCCTCCTTCATCAGAGCAGCCAAACCAAACACCGGCTCCAGAGACGTCTTTTCAAAGCCACCGTAGTTTCTCTTACGTGTCTGGATGGGAGGGTGAGGTCAAGGACGTATTCAGCTGGTTGCAGTCTGCAGCTTCACAGCTAGATGTCAGTAAATCCTGCACGCTGGACCTTTAAGTATTTTTTTTTCAGCAGGGAAAAACAGAAAAGATGGGTCGTCTTCTCCAGATCTATGCAGCTCTGCAGAATGATGCCTCAGCTCCACCCACACTCCACCACCTTGACCATAATTAGCTCATCCAGGAGCCGTTGGAGGCCGGCGCCAAGCAGAGCCACCACATCAGAGGCTACGTCCATGTTTTCTACTGTGCATGATCTGCTCATTGCGTCACCACCCCTCAGTTAAAATATGACACCACGACGGAGGTCAGATAAATTAATTTAATTACTCTTTAAGCCTCTTTCACTAACTAAGCCTGTCCTCTCCATCCTGTCGACACACAGTGCAACAAACAGCTTCCTGACTGCACTTATTCTCCAGATGAACCTGCCTTTGGTATCCACCGGGCTGCTGACTCATGCTGAAGGTACTGAGCTGCAGCACCGCACTGCCTCCACTCCTCTGGTTCATACATCGAGATGGTTACAAAAGCGAGCAGGCATGATTTATTTATGACTGCGATGTGTTATTCTTCTGATAGCGGGCTAAGAGGATCAATCTCGGTGCCATTCGGGTCAAATTATTTATGATATAGCAGATGCTGCGTGCTTTCTGTCCTTGACCGCGTGTGCACGAGATTCTGCGCGGCTCACAGCGATATCGCTCGATTGATGACCGTGACTGCGAGGAGCACGACTCGCCAGACGTTCCCGTCGTACGAGATTGATCGAGATGTCAAATAACGCAGAGCTCCCGCGTGTTGCACTCGCAGAGTGGTGACGGGAATTAAGTAAAGAGGGGAACAACAGCAGTTTAAAGAGGGATGAGTGAGAATCACTGTTCTGTGCTTTGGTGGTACTATACACTCCACTCTGTGTGAGTGTGTGTGTGTGTGTGTGTGTGTGTGCTGACAAAGCCAAGCCCGTCTCAGTAATTTCATGCTCTCCAGTCACCATTAGGCCTCTAATCAACCAAAGACCAGCCAAAACCTCTCCATTGGGATGCAGAGGGAGGGAAAGGCTGCAGATGCTTACATAATGGTTGTGATTTGAACTCAATTTCCAGCCTTGTTGTTGTGTTGGAGGAGGAGGAGGAGGAGGAGGAGGAGGAGGAGGAGCAGGAGGAGGGCTCCGCTCTGAAACACGCCCAAACAAACAGAAAAATGGGAGCTGTGTGATCCTCATCGCACAGAGCTCGCTGCATGTTCGAGTCCCTTCCTCGCGTGCCCTTGCCGTGCCCTGTGCCATCAGACCGGTTGTGTAATCTCCCTCGTTTGACAAGCGCCCTCAGGAAAGCCGGCCCATTCATTAGAGCTAATGTACTGAGAGTGTGTGTGGAGCCGAGCCGTTGGCTCACCGACACACACTAACGGCTGTTGCAGACAACACCAAAATCTAAACAGTCTTTCTGCAACAAAGTCAGAAACTTCCCGCGCCGGCCTGCGCGGCGTCACGTTGTTGTTGTGGTGACACCTGCAGTCGTGCAGCTTAACCGCCCAATATCTCCATTCCTACTGGTTTCCTGTCACCTGAACCATCTCGCCGTCTTCTGCCAGAAAAACTGTTTCTGTGTGACACTGAACATTTCCTCCTCAAACATCGGGCCACTTCGTTAGTGGTGTAATTAACTCAGATAAACACGACTTCAATGAAACTTTCCTCACTGTTAATTTACGAGAATCTTTCCCAGCTAAGAGCCGTCTGCCTCTGTCTGATCTCACATCTGTGCCGTGTGTCTCCGTGATCCGAGACCTCAGATTATGTTTTTATGATTATTGTGTTTGTACACCTGGCTGCTACCGGGATAATAAAGTTTGACCTTCATCATTAGGTCTGTGTATAAAATATATAAATCATAAAGTCATAAATAACATCATAAATTTCATAGTGGGGACAAAAAATGGATTCAAACTACACACATGCTTGAAATTCAAGTGTGGTCTGGGGCTGGAGATAGCTATGGTTATGAGGCCTGCAGGTCAAAGGTCAAAGCTGGCAGCAGGAGGTTGATCAGAAGCTGCACGCCCAGGAGGGACCGGCCTGTGTCTCCATGTGTGTGTTTGTGTGTGTTCGTGCAGCTGACAGCACAGACACGGCGAGAGCAGAGTGGCCACGAGGGACCGTAATGGCTTCACAGAGGGACTATCAGACAGATGAGATGTCTATCGCGCCTCCTATATGCTGCTACCGCCGCTGCATGAGTAAACCACAAGGCAGGTGGAGGCCAGCAGGGAGAACAAACAGCAGCGACGAGGGACAAGATAAGACTACAAGGGAGAGGTGGAGGATCGAAAGCAGAAAGATGGAGGGTAAACTGGGTGGAGAAGGGGCACTCAGTCAGCGGAGCTGTTGATTTAATTGTTTCTTGTTATTAGCATTAATTATTCAGGCGAGTCGTTTGCAGCAGAGAAGAGCTCCAGAGCACGTCCATTAAGACGGAGACGGAGGACGGAGGACGGGCAGGAAAACAGCGATCAGGAGCAATAAAAAGAAAAGAAAGCTTGAAAAGTTGGGAACATACAAACCCAAACGAGTGTGTGTTCATGTCCTGACTCAGAGCCTCTGATTGTATCACGGGTGGGTGAGGAGGAGGAAATAACAGATTTCTCCTCCCTCTCTCAGAAGGGGAATATACAGACGAGAACAGACGGTTATACTTAAAATGCTGGCTAATGGTGAGAGTTTGATAGAAGCAGCTCAGTCCATTAGCTCTGCTGTCGTCAGGTCTTTAGACCTCGATCAGGACATCTTTAGTCTCTGCTTAATGAAACGTCTTCAGCAGAAACTGAAAAAACACATGTTAGCTTTAAGTTACCGCATGTGCAGAGCGCCGGACAGGACGTGAAGCTGGACGTCGTGTCAGTGGGTCGATTGTTGACGTTCTGATATAATGAATACATGATCCATTTTTTAAATCGGTCGCCGTAACGTCCGTAACATCTCATTGTTATCGCTGACCCCGGACAAGTCGCCGGCCGACAGTGAACCTGCTCGTCTTTGGGCTGCGGGAGGAAGCCGGAGGACTCCACGCGGAAAGATCTCGGCCCGACTTCACCCAGAAATGATTTCAGCTTACTGCAGATTTATCTGTGTGCATGCGGAACGCTGAACGAAGTTGAACTTTAAAACAGCTCGTATGCTTTTCCACTGTTTATTTATACACTCTGATATTTTTATTTCTCTGACTGGTTTTTTTGCGCTTCTGCTTTTTGTCAGATGATAAACTCAGTGCCGATGAACTTTAATGAACTCTAAAATGTCAGGAATCTATGTCACGGTTGTTTAAGTCACGTGCTCCCGGTAGAAAAATCACTACCGGCGACGACCGATGGCTTATTATCGATGTCAGTAACAACAACCGCTCGACACAGAAAGGTCACAGCCGGTCACATTCAAACGGCGTATCAGACGATTTGCGAACATTTATCGGCCTACTGCGTGCCCTATCCGTCCGCACGTGGGCGTGAGCGAGAGGTGATGGAGGTCGTGTCTGTGATCATTTCTTATGTTTGATGTCATGAGCGAGCCTGTGAAATATTCAGTCATGGAGGGAACACTCCTCCGTGTCCATTCCATACGATGTGTGTCAGCAGGTTGAGACAATCCTTAGTCAGAGTCAGTGAGTAAGCCTAGCAACGACCCCTTACCACACTGACACACACACACACACACACACACACACACACACACACACCTCCCCCGTGCTCTGAGTTTCTCTGGTTCCAGACTGAAGCGCTCTGGCTTCCTCCTCTGGTGCTCCACTTCCTCCCCAGATGGTTCTACTTTCTGGAAGCTTACTCATCTCAGCCGGGGCTCGTTGCCTTTTTACGCTTTCCATGGGAGCGCGTGACATCATCACTTCAAAGTCCGGCCTGCTCGCGGTGACGTACCGATGTGATGACGCGCGGCACAAAAAGTAAATTTCACATGAAAGGTGAGACGTGTTTCTTCGTCGGCATCAAAGAGCCGCGAGCGCTGAGGGAGCACGATGAAATGAAAGAGGAGCTGAGAGAGACTTTTCATTCACACGCTCAGGATGAAAACAAAAGAACAAACGTCAGCCATGCAGCAGAGCGATCCTGATTCAGGACGCGCGCGTGTGTGTGTGTGTGTGTGTGTGTGTGTGTGTGAAATGTGGTGAGATTATTCAACCAGGAAACACTTCCTGTCCTTTCAGCCGCTCAGTTATTCAACCACATCACTCCCATCCAGCCATGAAAACACACGCCGCCGCCTGCCAAAACAAAAACGGCTTCAAATTAAACTCACCGTATGTTGAATGAGTTCATGTTTTATTGTGAAAAGCGCTCACGTCTTCCTGTGTGTGTCACATATCTGTGATGGAGATGACACTCTACGACCACATGAGCTCCGTTTTTCCTGCCTCTTGTCTAAACTAAACGCAGCATATCTTCACAACTACGAGGGCTGTACGTGTAAACTTGGTCTCAAAAGAAAGCTAAGACACGTGAGATTACTGCAGACGTGTCAGAATCAAGATATGTGTCACTATGTCAGAGTAAATTCACCTGGAACACCGTAGAAATGTTTTATTTTTTATATTTTTTCTTTGGTGGCTAGCTCATCGCACAGTGTTGGGACAGACGTCTCTGCTTTCACGTGACGTCTTGTTTGTGGTTTTTCTTGAAGTGTTGAAGTTAGCAGAAACACTAAAAAGCTGACATACACCGCTGTTTTTTCGTGTTTTTGTCACACGCCAATATAAATCGCTCGGGGCTTTGAATTGTGTTTTGTTTGGGAGACAAAGCTTCGCAGAGACTTCTCGCTGAGCTTCTCCCCGTCGTTTTGGTGGGCTACATGTTAGGACTGATGGACTGCACTGTAAAGGCGGCTCTAAAGGGGTTAAAGCCAAAAAAAACGCTGCTGTTCAGGTCCTCTCTGCAAAAAGTTACAAAATAAACAGCTTGTTCCTCCAACATGTCTGTGCACCGTGAGTCAGGGGTTATTCACAATCAGACAGAGGCGGGCGAGTGGACGGAGGAGGAGGGGGGAGGGAGGATTGTCTTTTATCTGCAACACTCTTCAGCTTCCTGGCAAAAAGAAGAAGTGCACTTTTAATCCAGCTGATTTAGAGACAATCACTTTAGGAAGCTGCTAAAGCCACGCTCGTCAGGCCCGGCTATAAAACGCTCCGCTGTGCAAATCACTCCTGATGTGCCGTGTGGTGGCTCTGCGAATCAGGAGAGGGAGAGCACAGTGCAGCCAACACATGCTAAAAATGTACACACGTGCTACGGACGAGTGTCATAAATACAACATAAATATCACATCATCTCTGGTCGGTATGACACCTGAAATAAATCATAGAAATCTACATTAAAGGCACCGTTCGACCTCCACTGTGAACAGCTGGCAGCAGCTGAAATCATGTAATCACTCGACTTGATGCTAATTGATTGACTGCGAGAGCGTTTTCATGAGATCACCCTTGAAAAAACAGACAAGTGACCCATCCTTCAGTGAAGACGGAGGCAGAGATCTCATTCAAAGAACAACTTCATTTCTTTTTTTTTTGCCCGTCCACGTCTCGTGCTCTGAATTGATCGTGGGCAGGCGGTGAGTTATGAAAGCCACCGCGTTCACGTTTGTCAATGTCATTTTATGCTGCGGTTGCAGGTCGCTCTCCTGCGAAGAGTTTCCATCTGGGAAAAGATTAATCTGACCGTTAACACGCGTGACAGACTGAACACGGCAAACCTCACCCCGCCATCCCATCAGCTGCACACCGAGCCCTCTTCAGGCACTGCCGAGGTCTGACAGGTTTGTTCTAGAAAAGACTTCATTAAAATAAAGTCAAGGAAACCAATTTGACTAATTAAATAAAAAAGCCTGCAGACTCACACGAGGGGCTCGAGAGCTTTTTGATTCAAAAGAAGCTACAAAAGGAAAAAATGGTTTTTCAGGCTTAAACACAGCCCCGGGGTCAAACATAATTAACTCAGAGAGACAAGAATGTTTAAAGTAAGAACAGAAAGTTCCTTTAAAACTCGGAAACATTGTACAGCTGTTTGTGATTTTCTCCCATTCTTTAATTTCCTAATTAATATTCCTATCACATCCTCAGCGGGATCAGATGGTCAGATGTGGAGACTGGAACAATGAAACAGGCCTCGGGGATGGAGGGTGGAGGGTGGAGGGTGGGTGATGCATGAGCATCAGATGGCTCAAAACAGGGTGCAGCCCTGGGGAAAGGTTAGAGCCCCCCCCCCCGTCCTAACAGCGATCTCAGCAGTTAATCAAGCGTATGAAACAGACTTGTGCGAGACAGGCTGCCACAAAGACACAGCAGGCCACATATGGGCACCTCAGCGTCCCCGGAGACAGATACGACACCAGATGTGAGATCACTTCGCCGTTTCCTCAAAGAGAATTTGTTCCTTTCATGCGTCTTTGTCGGAGGATATCGTGCGTTGTGTAAAACATTATTCATGCGCTCGCACAGAGCCGATGATAAAACACGTCGAGGAGTTTCTTCACATCCTCCCACTTCACAGCGAGACTTTCCTCTGATGAAGCGCGGCTGAGCTGAAGTTTACCGTAACACAGAACCAGCAGTTAAATCCAGCCTGAGTTAAATGTGTGAATTATTTGCTGGATTGATGCGCAAAGTTACCTGAGGGACGGATACACAGTTTTTATTTGAATTGAGATGAGTGAACATGAGGACTGTGCCTGAAGTTGTCTCTCTTTCAGTCTGTGGGAGTGCGCTGATGTTTTTTGGTCAAGGTTTATTTTAAAAATCGTGTTTTCATGTGGGCTCCGGTTGCCTGGAGATTAGACTGAAAGGTAGCGGCGGAGAGAGAAAAATGGACTTCATTGTGATTAAAGTCATTGTTGCGCTGCCAGTATTACATGATCGTACTGAGGGGGTGAAGCAGCATTCTTCATTTCTCCTTTTTTTTTCCAGCTTTGACTGCATAATTTTGTTTTGTGGTCGGGTTTACTGCAGCTATGACACATGAATTATCCTGTGGTCTGACTCTGACTCTGACAGTTACCATTATGTGTAATTAAATGAGAAGAATGCTGCTCTGACAGCAGATTACTTCGATGTAAAATACATTTAAATGACTCGTCATTGACTCAAAAACTTGAAGAAGTCTTTGCAAGCGAGGCCTGTGCTTGAAGGACGGCCTTCCTGTCCACCAGGACCCCCTGCTGCCTCCAAAATTAGCCACACCACGGCCTCAAATAGGAGAAGTAACAATGTCTGTAAGTGTGTCAGAGCAGTGGGGGAGCAGCTCACACACTTCTCACTTCGTCTCTTTTGGCAGACGCTGTTTTGTGGCGTCCGGCAACACCTGCCCACAATGTAACAGCTCACGCTAACGCAATAAAAGCAAATGCAATAAAGTCAATAATGAAATCAAACCCTGGAACGGTCACACAATATTGTTTTTTTGCCCGTAATACAATAACGTGTTCGTGTAATGCAACATCGTGTGTTTGTTAATAAAAAACGAGGTGTCACGTCGATGCTGAGCGATGTTTTTTTGAAAGCAGGAGTGACAGCGAGGTCCGGCGTGAACTTATTACGCTCTGAACGACTCCAGCTCGTCTCGCTGCTTAGCACAAAGAATTCCCATCATCCATCAGGACGGCCGACACATCCGGCGTGACTCTTAAACATCTCATGCATTATGAAAGCTTCTGCAGGGGGAAGTGACATGTATGCCTGCTTGTAAAACCTGCCTGTTTAAACCTGCCTAAAATGTGAGAGGAGGAGGAGGAGGAGGAGGAGGAGGAGGAGGAGGAGGAGGAGGTGAGCTGAGAAACTAAAGAAGAAACTAAACTGCAATTAACTCTCTGAACCTTTCAGATGTTTCCTTTTGCTGGAAGGACGTCAGCGATGTGCAGCGCGACAGAGCCGTGGTTAGCGGAAAGAACTCAACTTTGAGAATTAAGAGATCTAGCTCACACACATCAAAACCTTTGTTGAGTGTTCATTTCAGAGCTTCTCGACCAGAGAGGAAATATATGAACAGGATGTAAAGTGTGGGGATTTTCCCTCTGCTTCGGCACATGATATCAGATTCCAGAGTCGCTGGAGCTCCTTTCTACACCCTCTGTCTTCTCTTCTCAAAACTGTTTATTCATTTTAGAAATAAGGAACAAATTCAGCTTGTTCCTTCTGCTTTTTTTGACGCAGCATCAGAGAAAAATGTATCATAGCATCCAAACACATTAACGGCTCAGAGCGCAAGGTCGTCCTCTCTCTCTCTCTCTCTCTGCCTCTCTCTCTCTGCCTCTCTCTGTCTCTCTGTTCTCTCTCTGTCTCTCTCTCTGTCTCTCTGTCTCTCTGTCTCTCTTTTGCTGTGTTTTACTATCATTCAATGCAATTTTTATTACCAGTAGCTCCTATCTGTCCTGTCTCATCCGCTTGCATCCTGTTCCAGTCAATACTATGATCGTGAATGTGTTTAGGAGGAAACTGCGTAAGGCCAAAGCAAACTCGGTCGTGATAATTCAAAATAAATGCTGGGAAAAAGAAAAAGCTGTCCATAGTTTGGTTGGATTTGATGATGGCAAACTTCCAGTCAGCGATGTCAGCAGCTCGACTCGCGGCTGACAGCACAGTGGCATTTGTGCACGAACGCATTTTCTAATGCACGCAACGGGTGAGATAAAGTAAGAGCAGCAGCACGCCGCTTTACAGATAACCAAAACGACGGCAACATTTTTTTTATTTTCTGCTGAACACGCCGCTGCCTTTTCTTCTCTACCCCCTCCAACTCTCCTATCTTTCACTTCTCCATCTCTCACCTCCCACCGCTCTGAAATCTGAGCCGTCTGGCTCACGTCGAGCACACAGCCATCACTGTGGGTTGATTTAAAGCAAAGATGACACGGCAGATTTGTTACAGGCCACAAAACACAAATTTGCGCTTGATATGTCGCATTTCTGGTACATTTGGACCATGGATGAGAAGAGCGCTACTGTGTGTGTGTGTGTGTGTGTGTGTGTGTGTGTGTGTGTGTGTGTGTCCTTCCTGTAACCCCGGTGAAATGGGCAAACCTCTCACTTAGGATTACCATCATCATCCTCATCATCACTGTCATCACAGCTGATGTGCATCATATCAAACGCACGTCGTTTGACATGAATTACATGCAATCGTGTCTGAAATAACAAATATCAGACGACTTTAAAGGATAAATTCACGAGGAGGACTTCACTGTTTTCTGACATAATGCTTGTTCATGCATGAGAGCTTATTTAACCAGGTAACACCAGCTGAGACGGCCACATGAAGAAAGTTCCACAACACAACAACCACAAGAAACTCACAAGATACACGTTAACGAGATGAAACGGCAACCGAGCTAACTGATGCTGTGGAGGGTGGAACGCAGCTTCCTTTAGTTTTGATGAAATGAAACATTCACACACACATTTTCCATGAGCAGCGGATCAAAAATGAAGACGCCAGATTGAACTTTCAATACATGAATACTTCTCTGCCTCTGGCTGTCGGGCGACCGCAAATGAGACGCGATATCCTGTCGCTGAAATAACAGCAGCATTTTCACGTTACTCACAGAAACCCGCAGTGCCTTCAAACTACCATCAACAAAACTATGAAATATTAAACTGCTGTCTGGTTGTCTTGACTTCCACTTGAGGAAGGCATCGCAGGATCATCAGGTCAACGTCGATGTCATCTCCACAAAGTGACAGAAAAGTTGCTCCACCTGTCCTGTGACTGCTCCCCTGTGACATCCTCTCCTTTCCTCTTTGAAGACGGGATGGCCCGCTGATTTCTTCATCAGGCTGTCGATGTAGATTTTAAAGTACTCGCTTCCGCTGAGCTGTGTGAGCTTGGTTCTCTCGTGATTTGCCCAGTATGGTCGCAGGTGCTGGTAGGCATCCTGCAAGATATCCAGATGTACGGGCGGACTGTTTTTCAGCTGGAGTCTGGGATTTTGCAGAGGCGGACCTGGGGAAAAAGAATCGGATAGTAGCTGTGTGCTGTTTACCACACGAGCAGGATCAGATATCATCTGCTGATTTTTTGATATGAACCGCAAACACACACGAGGTTTCCGATGAGTCCGCCTCCTGCTGTGTCACTAATGAGTTATCGTGTCGACTTTGACAAATATGTGTAACATCAGAGGGAATCAAACAAACTCTTGATTTAATTACCCTCCATCATAAAATGAACATCGCACCTGGCGTTAGCATTCGCCTCCACCTCCTCCATGCAGCTACAGAAACATATGACTGATGCCTCGCCTCTGCTCCATCTGGCAGACAGCTTCGATGGGTTCATCGTCCGCACTTACAACTTTATCCATGAGCTTCCAGGTTTTCCACAAACCGTCGCACACGCTTCTGCTCGTGGCCCCATCGCATCCCGGATGTCATCGATGAGGCTCTAAGATACGACCTTTACCGGCTTGGTCCACGCCCTGTGGTTTCGCCACTGAGAGCAGTTGCCATTTCCTAAACAATGACACACACACACACAAAGCATGATGCTGAGTGGACTTTGGCTGGCTGAGGGACTGTCAATTCTCAACATGAACGCTGACGTTCACACACCTTAAAGCTCTCTTTGTGTTTGACTGGCAGCACTGGAGGAGACCCAGGAGGTCTCAGACTGTCCTCTGATGCTCTCCACTCAGTGCAGACTGTTTACTCTTTAACTTCCATGACTTTGCCATGAGACGACGCCAGTGCCAGCGTGACTCTGCTTTCCAGCTCAGTGCTGCAGCGATGACTTGTAGTCAAAGCGTATTAATGAAGCGCTCTGTGCATGTCACGCTTTAATGCATGCTGCTATTGACTTCCCTGGGGACTCATCATCATGCTACCGCCTCACATGAATAATTCCTAAACTGTAATCAGATTACAGCTAAACAAAAAGAGCTGGCTGCACTTTTGCTGGTTGGGACCTGCTCACTTGTTTACATACAAGCTGATGCGCTCTAGTAGAGTTTTGCTATTGTGCTACCATCCGACAACCATCCGACAACCATCGGACAACCATCCGACAACCATCCGACAACCATCCTATAATGTTTCCTGTGGGTTGATTTTTTTTTTTTTTTTTTAGAAGCGCCTCTGTCCGAGCTGCCTGAAGCCCGGAACAAGAGATCCGTTTACATCCACTGAGGCTCATCTTATTTATTTATTTATATATATATATTTATTTTCTTGACTCACATGAATCGATTAAAATAAACACAACACACACACACACACACACACAAAGTCTTAACTTACCAAACCACCAGGGAATGTCTGCTGGGATCCCCGCTGAACTCCGCACACATCCAGCACTCACAAATCAAGGAGTGTCCGAGTGAGAAAAGTGTGAGGAAAAGTGTCCCGCCTGTTAGAATCCTACAGAGAGAGAGCAGCCTCCATGTTTTCACGGTGTGCTCGTTAAAAGCTCTTCTCCAGTCTGTCTGTCGGAGTTGGACATACGCGGAGCTGGGAGGTCTGTAACGTATGTTTTGTACGGAGACATCAGAGTAAAGTCAGCTGATGCAGAAAACACCACATCCAGCTGCGCATTTCAAAATAAAAGCTCTGTTAACGAGCAAAACAATTTACATGAATTCTGCCTTTCACGCTCGTGCTTTTATTTCCTTTTTATTATTCAGTTAAAAGTTAAATTTATTAAAGTCGTCCTCATCTCTTCTGTATGTGCGCGTTCCTCCAAGGCATGGCGCCTTATCTTTCTTTTATTTTGAAGGCTTGCAGGTGACTTCCTGTGCTGGCTGCCTCCGTCCTGTCTGACTTGATGCAGCTGTTCCAGCGGTGGGAGGGTCAACGGGAGTATGAAGCAATATTTTCCAGGAACCGACCAACGCAATGACAGACGCGTTCACGCAGCCATTGGTGCTCAGCGAGGATGTCACTGATGTCAAGACTGATGGAGCCAGACGGGGACAGCACATCCGGTCTGTTAAGACAATAAAAGACTGTACATGATGACGACACGAGCTTGACCAGCTGATGTGATGATGTGGCGTCACATTTATGATTTTAAAATAAATGTAATTTGTTTTTTCTTGTTTTATAAGTTGACATTTAATTTATTAATTTATTTATTTATATCGTGTCAAATTATAAATGAAGTTATCTCATGACACTTTCCATATAGAGCATCCTACACAGTCTTATATAATAATAATAATAATTATTATTATTATTATAGTAATAACAACAACAACAACAACAACAATAATAATAATAATAATAATAATAATAATAATAATAACAATGCTTTCTCTTCTTAGCTTCCTCCATCAGCGTCCTCTTCACTCTCTCCTCCTCTGCCATTATGTGCAGCTAACAGCAGCTACAGTTGGCAGCAGTTTACTTCACTGTCCATCAGGAAATTCTGTAACTCTGCGAATGGGCTACAGTAGGCATGAGTATCTCATTAAAACATCACACATTTGTATTTTTGCAGTACTCTTGTACTTTTATGGTTTCTGCTTTTATTTTGAAGGTAAACCGTCTTCCGGTGTCCTCCTGCTCATGTTGGTGTCTTGATGCAGCCACAGAGGAGACGGACAGAAGAGCCGCTCCCAAATAAATTCATTCCTCTCACTCTGAAGAAGAAAAAAAAATCTGTGTTGTCCCGGAAATGACACAAGAAGCAGTGTGGGTGTCAGAAAAATGTAGCTATTACTACTCCACTTATTAAGAAGTCATAGCAACAAAGCAGAGCCCTGCATACATACAACATGACACAACATGACAAATATACAGCTGGTAAACTTACAAAAACTTCTAATTTCTACGTAATTGTGGACACAGAGAGGAAATGTTGAGCTTCACAGACACACTTTGCTCTTCTATTAGAAACATTACAGCCATTTTATAATAATACACACAGAAAATAACAACAAATAAATAAATAAATAAGTTTCTTTCACTTTCACTGCCAGAAGTGGATCATCATCCTTGATGAAGATACTGAACCCACGTCAGTGTGTGTGTGTGTGTGTGTGTGTGTGTGTGTGTGTGTGTGTTGGTCCTGATGGGCAGTTGGCAGTCAGGACAGGACACACATGGACAGACATGTGAGCAGAGTATGAAATATATGAGAGTATTATTTGTTGGTTTGATGATGTTAAACATTAAACAGGTGACCTCAGGTGTGTCCTCAGGTGTGTCCTCAGGTGCATCCTCATGTGTGTCCTCATGTGTGTCCTCAGGTGTGTCCTCAGGTGCATCCTCAGGTGCATCCTCAGGTGTGTCCTCAGGTACATCCTCAGGTGTGTCCTCAGGTGTGTCCTCAGGTGCATCCTCAGGTGTGTCCTCAGGTGTGAAGGTGTTCAGGTCAGTGAACATCTCCCAGGATTGTTCTACCTGTGCTGACTGTGACTTCATGAATGTTGGCAGCTGGTTTGTTTATCATGACGTCACCCGTCACATGCTGTCTGTCATATTTTAGATGATGATTTGCTTTTATGGTTTCATCATCAGTCATCTGCAGAGATAAACTTGTTACTGTGAAACCTTTAATCTTAACGTGCCGCCCACACACAGATTTATGATGCTGAGCAGACACAGCTGGTGTGACGCTGGAGGAAGTATTCAGATTGTTTTTTAGAAAAATACTTTATTACAGTGAAAGCTTTGCAGTGGCGGTGTCACAAAAAAGGTGATTGAATGATTGACTACAGTTATTTTAAGTCATCAATAATACAGACATCAGATCATCCACAGGCAGGAAAACAGGTTTACAGGTCAACACACCTTCATGACAAAATAAAAAACTCCCAGGCCAGCAGAGGGCAGCGTGCTCCAGGATGTGAGTCAATGACGTCTATCAGGAAACATGCACAAATATGACAGCACTCTTTGGATGTGGATTGAAGTGCATGACACATCTATAGAGAGATATTAGCCATAATATCCGTCAGATATTTTGATATGTTATTATTATTATTATTCAGTTCAGTTGATTTCGTTCTCTAAATGACTCATCGAGCTGTTCATGCAAGAGGCGGCAGATAAACAAGGACACAAATGAGTAGTTTGAAAGTTCATCTGAAAAATAGTTTCTGTGTTAACTGACGATGAAGACAGATGAAGTAACATATAATATAAAGAAAACATGGTTTGTGTTATATGTTACTGCGTTTACAAATGCACACGTCACAACATGAGCAAATATTAATATTTTAGGTGCAGATAGCTTCTAAAAACTGTTGATATGAACTCACTTTATGAGTCTGTGTGAAAACCTCTTCATAGTTTTGAAGTTGCACATGTGAGTGTATAACTTTCCAGTTGTTTTAGTTGTGTGTATGTGTGTTTTCACTCTGCTATATGAGAGTATTTAACCGTGTGAGAGCTGATCAGTTGTCCATGTTGTGTACTTCTGTGGTTTATGTGCATGTGAGAGGAAAATGACATGTATATGAATAGTGTATGAGTGTATGTGCAGTTTATATTCTACATGTAAGCTGCTGCCTATTTACGTACGTCAGCACAGCTGAGGGAAACCCACGGCCATCGAGTCACGTGAAGCTCATTCTTATCAGCTGAGAGCAGACAAGATGTTTCACCACCCAACATCACCTTCCATCTAATCGTACACACACTCACTGAGTGTCACAGCCAGACCCGGTGGTCAACACACACGTCTGCATGGAGGAGATACACAGTGTTTTGAGGACAATAGTGCCACCCTGCCTCAGACCTGCAGATCTCCAGCAGCACCTCAGCAGACCAGCACAGGACTCTGTCAAACAACTCAATAAGATGGTCGCCTAAAGACAACAAAAGGAAACTGAGGTGAGAGAATGTGTTGAGATATTTACTGTTATTATATATTATGTGTTAAGTCTTTAATGTTATATGATTCCTGCTCTTATGGGTAACACAGTGTTGAATTTGTAACAACAAGTCTGTATTCTTGTACTGTATGTATGAATGGATGTTATATGGATATTTTTAAATGTTACCACAAACTGCTGCGAGTACATTCGTCTGCCAGTGTAAGTTCAAACGATGAAGGATTTAATATTTTGTACATGAACAAATGAAAACTAAAAGAACTTTAACAGGATCAAATAAAATAATCTTTCATTGATCCTCCAGAGAGCAGAGCAGCAGAAAGGACACAGTGAGTGAATGCACGAATACACAGAGAAACATATGCTGTAGAAATTAATATATCTAAATATACAGCCCCAGGAGGTGTGCCTTTAAATGATCCATCAGTGTGTTGTGTTGTGTTGTGTTGTGTTGTGTTGTGTTGTGTTGTGTTGTGTTGTGTTGTGTTGTGTTGTGGTATCTGCACGGTTGTGATGTCAGCCACATCCCAGCTGACGGTCCGCCCTGTGATAAGTTATCAGTGATTGGCCTCGGCCACGCATCACTGAGAAAACATCAGGAGAGAGAAGCTTGTTAATATTAAAGAGAGTTAAATATATTAAATATTTAACTAACAATTGTGTTTATTAACATATGTTATTATTATTATATATTTATTATATTATATCAGTTTCTGGGCTCCAACCAGTGTTGTACAAGTGTTGTATGTAGTGCTGTATAATCTTTTATTTGACTAGCACCAGAATGATGCAGGATGTTCTTGCAGAGTTGGATGTAATGTTGGTACGATGGGATCTAACTGTGGATTGTATTTGAAAGCGATCGCATGAAGCGACAGCTCTGGTGAGAATTTCACATACTGCTAACTTTCTTTTCAAAGAAAGCAGCAAAGTCCTCGAGGAGAGAGGAGAGAGGAGAGATGAGAGGAGAGGAGAGGAGAGGAGGACGCAGCAGGGGGGAGAAGGTCTGAAGAAAGTTTTAGGATTTGAAACAGAAGTGTAAAACTTGGAATGATAGAAAGCAGATAAACACGAGACGGCCTCAAAGAGTTCAAGCTACATCTATCAGTGTGAGGTGAGTCAGACTCTGAAGGACTAAAGGTGAGTGGACAGAGGTGGTCCAGGTTAGAGTGGTGGTGGATTCAGGGAGAAGGTGAGAGAAAGATATGAGGAAGAGAAAGATGAGAAAACAGGAGGAGAGGTCTGTGGGGATGATTCTTCATCTACTAAACATATTTAATGTTGTTTTTTTGACACAATTCAAGTGATGCTTTGTTGTTTTTTTAACCAGCAGATGAAAGACAGCAGACTATAATTGGACGATGGAAAACACCAAGCAATTAGAAGACAAACAAATCAAAATGGAGACTATTAAAAGACAAACACATTTAACATGTCAAGCAATGGAGGAGCTTGAACAACTATTGGAAAAGACGCAAACTGAGAGGAATGAAATCGACTACCTGAAGACGAAGACGGAGCAGCAACAGCAGGCCATCGACACACTGACAGCTGAAAAATACGAGCAGTCCCTCTTCATAAAAAGGCTGAGAGCACAGATGGAAAATGTGATTGAGAAACTCAAAGAGAATAAAAACGAAGCCACTCGAGAAAAACTTCAACTCCAGAAAACGCTGGCTGAAATCTACCAAGAAAAGGAAACTCTGGAAAGAAGATGTAACGAGATCATGAATGAGCGACACCGGGTGGAAATCATCAAGTACGATAAGTCAAAATCACAAAGAAGAAAAGAAGCCGTGGAGCAGGAGATGATGGAGAGGCTGCTGAGTCTGATGAACCAAAACAAGAAAATAATGCTCGAAGCAAAGCAGGCAAAAGAACAGATGGAGAAAGACATGGTGGACATAAGGCAAGAGTTAAAGAGGAATAAAAACATCATCACACAACACAGAGATGAGATCGAGCGCTTCAAATGTAACATGAATGTAAATGTTAACAAGATGACGCAAAGGTGGACGGAAGCTCAAATGCAGAAAGAGAGAGAGAAGGATGGAAAAGACACCTTTGACACCGTGAGGACGAAACTCAGAAGATGTCGGGAGGAGGTGCAGAAACTTTGGGGAGCACTGGAAGAATGTGAACAACAAGAGCTGAAGACAGCTGACCCTCCAGAGCAAAGACAGGACACTGATGTAAGCATGAAGGTGGAGGGCGATGCACAAAGGCAAAAACAAGACATAGAGAACAAGTTGGCACAGGTTCAGTCTGAAAGAGACGCGATAGAAAGAATGAAAGCTGAAATACAGATGCAGAGAGAAAACATTGAGAGAGACGGACAGTTAGTTAAAGCAGAAATGGACGTATTGAAGAGTTTGAGGGAAAGGCAAAACCAGGAGCTGGATAACAAGCTACAAAAGACAAGGAAAGAGATAAGAGAGCTGGAAGTTCTAAAATCAGAGATTGAAATAAAGAAAAAAGAGCTGGAAAAAATGATGAGAATGAACCGGAGAAAAAAGGAAGAGCGTGAACATGCCAAAGAAAACATGGAGGTGAACGTTCAACAACGTAAAGAGGAAGACGACATGGGGACGAGCACCAACGGCAAAATACGGGGAGTGATTCACGAAATAGAAGGACTGAGAAAGATGCTGCGAAGTGTGAGAGAAAATACAGAGCAGAACAGGAGAGACACAGCAGAGGAAAAGAGCCAAATCAAATGGATGAACTTTCAAGCAAAGAAGAAGAAACAGGCATTGGACCAACAGCTGGAGAAGATCGTGAAAGAGAGGGACGAGTTAGAAATCGTGAAGATTAAGATACAACGACAAAGAGACGAGGTGCGGGAAAAGCTGGAAGATGCAGCGACTGCAGTTCAGACGCTGGGCCAGATGAAAGCTGAAATAGAAAAAACTGCTGCAGAGATGAACCACACCCGGGAGGAGATGCTCAAAGCCCAACAGAAGATGGAGGAGAACAAGGGAGACGTCCAGAAACACAGGGTAAGTAAATCTAACCCACATTTCACAGTCCATACAACAAAGATCTAACCATGTAAAGCAGGGGTCTTCAACCTGTGGTCCTTGACCCCTAGTGGGTCCACCAATTTTTGAATCATAATTCACAATTTTCACCAAAACAATGGTGAATGGGAGGGTGCAGATAGAGAGACTGCAAACAGTGTAGGCCTTTGCAGTCCAACTGGATGAATCAGTGGATACGTCCAAATGTACGCAACTTTATTATCAATCATAAACACATATAGGCTAATAACCCAGTATATTAATCGGTTAATAAGGTTGTTGTTGTTCAGCTCTGTCTATAATAGCAGCTATAGACTGTTCTGTTTGTCTCTTGTCCACGGGGTCATTAAAGTCTTTAAGCCATCTTGCTGTGGCTGTGATTTTATTAAACAAAACAAGGTAAGTTCTTTAAATTGTTGACCTAACACCCAACAGCAGGAGAAACAATCAGAAAATCTGAGTTTTATAAGTTTCTTTTTTGTGTGTGTGTGTAAAGGATCAGCTGACTTCCATGAAAGCTCGTATCACCAAGTGGATATCAGCAGAATCTGCAATCAAAAAGACTTTTTCAGTGAAGACATCTGAAGTTCAAGAATCACAGAGAGATCAAACATCAGAAATTCTCACAGACAAAGAAAAAGCAGAAGATGAAATGAGAACAGAGGCCACGTCTCTGCAACGACCCACAACTTTAGAAGAGCGCAAACAGAGACAAGAACTCACTTTCACTGCAGTGGATATTAAACAAGAGCAGAGTGTTTTCTTACAGACAGAAATCCATGAAGAAACATTAGTGGATGATGATCAAACAGCAATAAATGGATGTGAAAGGGTAGAAGTCGAAAACCAGATATCCGAACTCAAGGATAGAGAGGAAGAAATAAGGGAGCAGTTAACGTATGCAATGAAGAACATGGAGGACAGAAATGAAGAAATTAGAAGACTCATCGTGGAAATAATTGACCTGCTGAGCCAGAGACCAGAAACTGAAACTGGGTTACTCAGGGAAACTGGAAATGTGGAGGAAAGGGTGACTGGACTCCTGAAAGAAATAGAACAGAAATACATTTTGAGGACCAACGTTCTCAAACATGAAACATTTAAATATGAAGTGCAAGAAGAAGAGAATGGATATACGGCGAAACAAGAACAAACTGATGAGTCTGACTTGATGAGATCGGGCGCTGAGAAACAAAAAGGGTCAAGAAGAGATATACAGACACAAACTGAGAGCATGGATGGAAGTTATTCTAAAAAGGACGCAGGAAGTGCTGAAAGACTTAAAGAAGAGATTTATAAAACACAAGAAATCATGAGATCAGTGAAACTAGAACTTGAATATGAAGCTGAAGAACGTAACGTCCACAAAGATCATCAGGATGAAGGTGGAGAAACTGAAGCATTGCTCCAAGACATGAAGCAATTCCAAGAGCTTCTGATGACGATAAGAGGAGCAATGAGGCAAAGTGAAATGCATCTGAAGGAAGAACTGGACAGCGTGAAATGGATGAAAACTGCGGTGAAAAAACAGAGAAGAGAACTGGATCAAAGGTTGGAGAAAACCATGCGAGAGAAAGACGAATTAAACCTATTGAGAATAAAAATGCAGCAACAAACTGAGGAAAAGTTGGAGAAACTGGCAGAAGTTAAGAGTACCATGGAGAAAATGGCCGCTGAGACCGATGTAAAACTGAGACAGTTAGAAGATCTGAACTATACGACTGAGGCTCGAAATCAAGAACTGGAAAAACGCTATCTTTTAATATGTCAGGAAAGAGCCAACCTGGAAAAACTCAAGACTGAAATGAGGCAGCAAAAAATGGAAAATACTGAGAGAGAGGACAGAGATGAAAGTAAACATGTTGGAACAGATGAAATGGACAAAACTGCAACAATCGGAATGGGTGAAAAAATGGAGCAAATGGAAAATGAAATCGTCAGACTCAGATCAGAAAAGGAGAAACTGGAGGAATATAATAAACTGGCCATGGACAATTTGGATCAGAAAAACTGTGAAATTGAAGAACTGAAAAAGGCAATAAGTGAGGAAGTGAAACAGAAGACTGAGCGGACCGAGACGGAGACGCTGAAACAACAAATTCAAGCAGAGCAGGAGAACGTGAGAACAGCAAGACAACAAGCTGAGGCAGAAATACACGAGATGAACCGATTAAGGGAAAGCATCGAAAGGCAGAAATCAGAGCTGGATGACAAAGTGCAAACAACCAAAAGAGAAATGAGAGAAATGGAGCTGCTGAAGTCAGAGCTGGAAACAAAGAAAAAAGAAAATGAACAGATATTTAGAAAGAGCAGAAGAAAAAAGGCAGAGAGTGAAACGATGTGGAATGAAATACAAAGAGAAAGGCAATCACTGAGGAGAGATACTGAAAAGAAAAGAAAAGAATTAGACCAGAGACTGGAGAAAACCATGAGAGAGAGGGATGAGTTAGAAATACTGAGGATAAAACTGCATCGACAAAAGGAAGAGCTGGCTAATGAGATTACTCGTATCCAAGAGTGCACGGAGAAAGCTGAAATGGTGCACCAGAATTCAAAAATCACTAATTCCATAACTGAACTTGAAAACACGAGACAAAAGATACAGGAACATTTGGAAATAATTAGGGGAGAAATGGGAATTCTGGAAAATGTAAATGTACATTTAGAGAAACAAACAGAAAATCTCAACACATTAAAAGCTGAAAACAAGAGAGTGAGAGACAACATGAGCAAAATTAAATCGCAGATGGACTTTCAAAAAATTACAATAAAAGCACAAACAGAGAGAGATGAAATGATCCAGATGTGGGATGATATCCAGACACAAAAACAGGAGCTTGAAATTCGACTAGAGAACATAAAAAGAGAGAGAAGAGAGATGGAAGTATTGAAGTCTGAGTTAGAAATCAAGCAAAGAGAAACTCAACAGATGATCCGAAAGGGTATTCGAAAAGAGCAGGAAGTCAAAGGAGAAAAAGTTGCTCTATTGAGGGAGACGGAGAAGAGAAAGAAAGAGCTCGACCAGCGACTGGAGAGGATCATCAGAGAGAGGAATGAACTAGAGATCATGAAACTGAAGCTGCAAGGAGAAAAAGACAAGAGCAAAGTCGGAACAGAAGAGTCAGGGGTGTCATCCAGCACAGAAAGTCCAAATCAGATTCAAAAGCAGTGGGAACTACTTCAGACATGTTTGGAGAAATGTGAAGTCATTAAAAAGCACGGTGAAGATTTTAAAGAAGAAATTAAAGATGAAAAGCGACTCATGGACGCCCAGGTGAAAATGATAAACCAAGCAAGAGAGGAGATGGAACACACGACAATGGAGATTAAAAAACAAAAGGACATGGTGATATGTGCTTTAAAGAACATGCAACAAAAGCTAAAGCAAGAGGAGGGAGCTGAGATGACTACCGTAAAAGAGAGGAAGTCGATAAAGAAAGGAAAGGAGGGGATCGTAGACGAGGCAATGATGCTAAAGCTAAATATTGTTGCAGAAGATGAAGATCTTGAAAACCTGAAGGCAAATCTACAGAAAGAGAGAGAAGATCTGGACAAAGAGAAACTGGACTTGGAGCTGATGAGGTCGGATATCCAGAATCAAACTCACATATTAGAAATGGATGAACAAAATATAAAAGAGGAAAGACACAAATTGGACATCATGAAAACTGAACTACAAAATCAGAAAGAACATGTAGATAGTCTGTTTTCAGAGATAAACAGAGAGAAAACCAACATTGAGGAGCTGACCCTTCAGATTAAGAGAGAAAGAGATGAAATTCAGAATGTCATGGACACGATTAACTTAAAACAAAAAGAACAAGAACTGAAGGAAGATGAACTGGAAAGACTAAAACAAGAACTGGAAACCAGTAAGAGTAATGTGCTAACAGAAAGAGAAGAACTGGAAGAACTGAGGAAGGATCTCAACAAGAAGAAAGAAGAGGTTGAAGCAGCCATGAACAGGATCAGTCTAGAGAGAGAACAACTCCTTAAAATGAAGACTGACAATGAGAAAGAGAGAGAAATGTTTTCAGATGAAGTGGACAGGATGAAGGACGAAAGATCTGAGCTAATGATGAGAGAAAAACAAGTCATGAACCAAATGAAATCAATAGAAACTCTGAGAGTAAAACTTCAACAAGTCAATGAACGGATGAGTGAAAACATGAAAAACAAGATGGAGAGTTTACAACAAAACATTGAAGATGTTCAAAAGCTGTGCACTGTATCTGAACAAAAGCTCACAGAACTTGATGAACAAAAAGAAAACATTGCTGGTTGCAGAGAGGTGTTAGAGAGAGAAAGAGAAGGTCTGATGGAAATAATGTCAGACATGGCCACCAAGAGAGAAGACATGGAAAATCAACTGAAGCAAAAGTTTGAGTTGGAAAAACAAGATCTAGAAAAACTGAAGGCAGAACTGAAGCAAGAGAGAGAGGATCTGGATAGAGCGAATGAGATGATGAACAAAGAAAAGATGGAATTGGAGCTGATGAGGTCTGAAAAGTTAGAAGATATCACAGAGGAAAAGTTGGAGATCACAATAAGTGATAATCAGGAACAGCCTGATCGCACTGTTGATGAAACAAACCAAGAGCAAATGTATCAAATGGAGACAAGTATTGAAAAGACGAGTGTGGAAGGAGAGCTGCATGAGCTGAAATCCAGAGTTGACCAGCTCACCAGTGTCATTAATTCAATGGGACATCTGAGAGTTAAACTCAAACAGCTGAGTGAAAGGGCACATGAAGACTTTAGAACAAACATGGACATATTAGAGCAGAAAAAAGGAGACATACTCCAACTGAAATCAATAATGGAACTCAAGTGTGATGATCTTGTCGAACAGGGAAGAAGAATCACTGGTCTCTATTACCTGATTCAAGAAGAGAAGAAAGTTATGGACACAATGATGTTTGACAAGTTGGTACAGACTGAAGTTGTGGAGTTTGAAGGTGACACATATATCCAACAGATAGATGTCTCGACCCAGACATTTGAACATCAGGGGAAGATGGAGGAAGATAAATATCCAACACGAGACGACCTCATGGACGGGAAAACACCAAAAAGAGATTATTTGCGAAATATGTGGAAGGACACTCAGATAGAGCGGAAGGAGATCGATCAGATGAAGCGCAGAGGTCATGAAGTGAGAAGCAATCTGGAGAAAAGATTACAGGTGATCAATCAGTTTGTTAGGAGAACACTGCTACAGCAAGAACCAAAAGAACCATCTGAGAAGACAAACCAGGAACAAGGACCCAGCAAAGATACAACATGTGCAGACTGCAAGATAGACCACAATGCACTCGATGAAAAATATGCAGAGCTTGAACAACTTAAAGTTCGGATGCTTAGTGAGATTGACAAACTCCGCATCAGAGAAAAAGTGTCTGCGAGGACAACTAGCGACAAAGGTAATCAAACATTCCAGCTGGATGTAACCACAGGAGATGCAACAGTAACAGAACAAGCTTCTTCCACGATGCATCAAGAAGCCGATGAAGCTCCAGAGACGAGCAGTGGACTCCTCTGTCAGATCCGCCACTACTGCTATCGGTGCTGCTGCCCTTGCTGTTCCTGCTGTAAGCAAGTGTGCCCAGAGGAGACGTGAGATGACATGTCTACGTCAGGTATGTTCAATTTAAAAGACAGCACTTCTGCTCAGACAGCTGTTTTACTAAACTATTCTTCATTCATTTTCCTTTAACTTTATCAGGGTGTGGAGCCGATCCCAGCCAACCCTGGACCAGAGCATGCCACTGCACCACCACGCTACTATATGTGAATATATGAGCTATATGTAACACAAATAAACCAGTTTATACGAATTGCATGAAAAATATAAAACTATTGGACACTTTTAAATGAAAACTAACAAAAAGTAATACAATAACTTCAAATGTCACAGTATTTCTGGAGATGATAGTGTCAAATGTGTGAGGTGTGTGTGTTTCAAAGATGATGCTTTACCTTTGCAGCATATTTTATATTTGCATAATATTAATAATAGTGTACCTGAAGTGTGTTGAAGCGGATTCATTCAGATTTGGAGTATTTCTGGCAGCAGGATCGTGTGTGTGTGTGTGTGTGTGTGTGTGTTCATGATAATGAAGAATCATCTCACTGATGTGAAGTTTTATTGCACAGAGGAAGAAGATATGTCAGACTTTGGATACATACACAGTCCTTGTTCATCAATACAATCGTTGTTGTTGACAAAAAGAAAAATATAATAATAAATATAAATATAGCTGTTATGTCTGTGTGTTCCTTTAAATCCGTCCTTGTAACTTTGTTTCATAAATCCTGGACAACACTGCCACCTACTGGTGAGAGCTGTGAACTGGTAATAAATGAAATCTCTTAGTTTGAGTTTACCTGGTCAGTGAAGGTGCTGCAGACACACAGACCAGGAGCCAAAGACCCGGGCTGATCCTCTTCCCATCCCAGAATCCAGCATGGACAGTTTCAGTTTCATTTGATCATATTCACCGTCACAAATTCACCTTTCAGTTGTGGACTATGTATTTATTTCTGTTAAACAGATCAAATCTACAGATAGATTCACTAATTATTAAAGTTTTATTTAAGACAGAATAAATCTCTGAATTAGAAGTCAGATCTTGTTTTACCAATAAAACGAACTAATTTTGAACCAAGTTTAATCAGAACAACATGATGTGTCCAGGCTGAAAACAACAATAGCTATAATATTTAATAAGAAATAACCTTCCTAAAAACAATATTCAATATTTTCAAAGCTTGTGTTCTGAGACTTTAATTAGTTTCTTCAGAAACCTGACGAGAAATTTAAAGTGTTGAAAACAAAAATAAAAACAGATTCAGAGTCAGAGCAGATTTATTGTATCAAGTTGTGTTTGAGAGCGTCCATTTCTTTTGTCATATATCTGTTTATGAGTTATGAGCGTCTACAGTCAGTCGAGACAGAATGAATTCAGTCTCTGTAAGCGAATGCATGTTTACAAGCTGAAGCACGACAGATCCATTTACACTCACGAATACACAGACACACTCCAAACATCCAAATGTGACCGAGGGAATCAATAACGCAAGCAACAATCTGAATTATCTGAATCTGATTATCAATAGAAATGTCACTCGTCAGTCCACTGAGTCAAACTACAGTCCTGTCTGTGTTTCACATCTATTAACTCTCTATGTGGACAGACAAAACATCAGAATCAAAAATAAAGCTGTATATCGCACAGTGAGTTTACCTGAGCATCCTGACAAATGATATGTTCGTCACTGAATCTGAATGGTTGTTGATTTGAAAATAAAATGATTATTCATCAAAACTCCGTCTGACGTGGTCATTTGACCAAAATTATGGAATAATGCAGAAAATATGGACTGAATTTACTGAATATGCTCCATGACTCTAAATATAGATTGTTTTTATTGCAAATCTATATTCATACAACATAAAATGATTGTTTTGTGTTGTGCAGCCGCCACAAAGTTGTTTTTCATTCAATATATCAAACCTGTAAACCTGAAATGAGCTGCAGTAATACAGTAATTAAACCAAATATTACAGTGGCCACTGTGGCAATAGTCGTGAAGTAATTAGCAGTTATGTAACAGTGCTGTTGCACTGCTGATATGAAGTGTGCGCGTTCTCAGGACTAAACATGTGATGGAAGTCTGTTGCATCTGTGTGAACGGACGGAGACGGTAAAGAAAATAGACGCTGAACTGAAGAGTCACTTCCTGCGTCTGTGTCACAAGGGTTTAGTCACTGCCGCCCACCTTTCGGAGACCAGCAGCAGGTCCTTCAGGCCTCACGTTCCCTCACTGGTGAGAACGTGAGCTCAGATTATGAGAGATTCTTGGACTCGTTTTTCATAAGCTACATTTTCTCTGAACATTCTGACACTAAAATTGTTTTTCAGACAAATCAGGAGAAAAATAACTGAATGGTGCTGAATCATCAGTCTGGTCTGAACTGAACGAGAACTTCAGTAACTTTCTGAACCGTCTCTGGTACAATGGACACCTGAAATGAGAGAATCCCTGACTGAGAAGTAGGAAAATATATCAATCAAAGAAAAAACAAAAACAAAAAAAAAAACAAATCATTCAATCCTTTCAATCCGTCAAATTCAGTTTCACTCAATTCAATTCTGCACAATTCAAACTGAACACATGCTCTCCTGTATTGTTAGGTTCACATGTTACCCTGCCAGTCATTAGAGGTCCGTGTCCTCCTCGTGTCCAGGAAGCTAGAGGAAATAGTTATTGTGCATTAAGCTCTCCGGCCACATGGTCAGATCACTTAAGTTCTTGTCCATGACTGCTTGTCTGCATTCCTGTTCAGGGACAGACCTGGAAAAAGAAACAGAGAGGGAGGTGGACAAGGGGTCCAGAAGACCTTCAGCATGCTCTCTTTCTTCTGTGTCTGGTGATGGAGCAAACAGCGGAGAAGGTGGCGAGGTTCCATCATCTATATTGTGTAGAGACACCACCTGAGGTGGGTTACTGTGCGTCTCGGTGGTTCTTATGTTGTTGTCCTTCTTTTTGTCTTCCTCACTTTGAGTCTTGCTCTGTTGTTGGTGGCCACTGCTGAGAACTTTCAGTTGTTTTAAGTCTAAGTTGGGGTAGGAGCCCGACTCGCTCATGGTCTGGAGGAGTTTGTCGAGGCTGTCGGAGCCTTCGGTGCACCTGTTCTGGCTGGCCTGGGCGGCCTGGCACAGGAGATTAGTGTGCTGGCGGAGTTGGGCGATTTCTCTCTCGGTGGCGGCATTCTCCTTCAGGAGCTTCTTGGTGCGTAGTGTGATGGCCAGCAGGCCTGACTGGTTCAGGATCTCCGCCGTGTTGAGGAAACGTTGATGGCGTGAGGATGAGCTGTCCGGAGCCAGACAATATGGGCTGTGAGCCGTGGAGGAGGAGGGAGATGAAGAAGGTGGAGAAGAAGATGAGGGGGAGTCGGAGGAAGACGGTGGTGAGGGTGTCTGGGAACTGGAGACAGAAGGTGAACCCACGCTGTTGGAGCCTAAGCTTTGGCGGCAGTGGTGGGACTTGTATTGGGTGGTGGAGGAGGCATGGCTGGGCAGCGGGCAGTGAGATGAGCTGGGGAAGGAGCTGTGTCCTCCCCTGCCTTTATATTGGGACTGGACTCGGCCCTCTTTCTGCTGCTGTGGCTTCAGGAGGTGGCTGGTGGTGGATACAGCCTCCCGTTTCTCTTCTTCGGTGCACACTCTCTTGCTCTGGCTCTGGCCTTCACCGCCACTCTCTTTAACACCCTCCAACCAGGTGGCACCCTTGCCCTCGAGGCTCTCCTTCCTGGGGTGGGGGGCGATGCGAGGGTACGAATTCAGGATGGGCAGGTATGAGTTCTTACTACTGTGGTTCTTGCTGCTGTGGTTCTGATTGCTGCGGCTGCCTCCTTTCTTAACTTGACCTTGCGGTGCAGCCAGACTGGACGAAGGAGTCGGTGTAGAGGAGGAAGGGGCGGACATTGCCGGCTGTTGGATCAGTAGGAGCTGGGTGGGCGCTTTGGCATTGGTAAGGCTGTGCCAACCTCCGCCCCACGCCAGGGGGCCATGGAGAAGCTGCTCCGGTCTAGACTGTACCACCAGGAGGTTGTGAGCGGGGTTTTATGTGAGCAGCAGACCGAACCAGAGTAAAGAAAAGAGCGAAAAAGATGGGGAGGAGGTTAAAGTCACAAAGAAATAAGCAGCAGGACTCAAAAACATCTCTCAGTTCAGTCTCATTGATATTTTTATCATAAAAAATGATTGTGTGTAACATGGAAGATGTAACTCTGCTGCTGCTCTGCTGTTTCCTTAACACTACAGACTACTTTTCAGCTCATTGTTTCAGTTTCTACAGCTGGTTTATTGTTTCTTTGTTTACAGCAGCTATTTTCAGTGAAAAACTCTGACAAACCAACTGAACACTACCTCAACCGCTCAGCACCAAATGGCAGACAGGTAAAGTCAGCGACCTTCTTTGTGTTTGTTGGATGTGTGTAAGGTGAAACTGTTTGATGAAACACATTTGACACATAACACAACTGTACAAGGTGATCAGCCTGTTTCTGCTGCCCCCAAGTGGCCAAAAAAAGTTCAGTTAAGACTGGCTCTGTCATTCTTAGGCACCGTATCACATCTGAGTTACCCGTTCATTGATACATTGTGCTGGAATCTCTGTACGTGATACAACAAAGCAGAATATCTGAAAAGGTTGTCATGTGTAACTGAATGTCTCACCAGGTTTTTGATGACGTAAATGGGGGTGAGGTCCTCATAAGGAGGCATGTTGTGGCCTGCAGCAGCATTGTTCACACTGTTGTTGTTGCTGCTCTTGTTCGAACTTTGCCGGTGAGGTTCGCTCACGCTGCTGCGCTGGTCGTCTAAATCAGTGTGGACAAAGTCCGAGCCGGCCTCTGATGAAGAGGAAGAGGAGGTTCAGCACTGAGGTTAGTGCTCAGAAATGTAGAAGACTCAAATCCAATGAAACATACAAGAACTGCCAGCCCCAGCTGACAAGACAGGCTGGTTACCACAGCAGAGAAGTCCAACACTTCTATGTGTTCTTTCAACACTACATAAAAGACACCTTTGCTCACCTGAGTACCCTGAGTCTTTCTCAGAGTCCTTCTCCGAGTCACAGCGCAGCATGTGGTTGCTCATGTCACCCATTCCAGATTGCACCCTGTGGGTACCCCCCTGGGACGCCCGCAGGGTGGCACTGTTACTCTTATCCTTGGCAGTCTTTGAGGTGCTCTGCGCGGCCCGCTCCTGCCCCTGTTCCTTTGGCATTCCAGACCTCTGAAAGCAAAAGATCAAATGTTTACCTGCCAGACACACAGCACAGATTACATCTAAATTCGAGAGCCTAGCTGTACTGGCATCACCCTTTAACTTTATTTAGTCTGTGCCAGGCATTAAACTACAGTTATCCAGCTTATTCTCAGATTTATACTCATGTCTGTCCACCAGTTTCTTGCTTGAAGTTTTCCTCTTAAAGGAAGTTTTCCTTGCCACTGTTGTCAAGTGCTTGCTCATGGTGGGAATCGACTCCACGCGTTTCCTGATGATCCATGTTATCCCGGTATGATTTGACTACGTTCCAAAGAGATTCTTGCGATATCCCAGAATGACAGGCACACGATAAGTGTTCAGAAAGATGCTATAGAAATACAAGTGCATTTATCATGAAGGTTCAAAGTCCATGACTGTCAGGACTTGGTGGTCTTCAGGTCATTCAGAGCAGACAGAATACCACAAGACTTAATCTCACCACCATGTTTCACTGAGTTCATCAGTAAATTAGACTTTTTTTCCCCCTTAGTTATCAAACCTTATCCTGAGAAGCGGTTTAGAAACTGCCACTCATCCTCTGAGACGACTACAAGCCCGCCAACAGACTTCTCACTTGGTTCTGAATCCTCTTTCTAATCGTTCGAGATTTTCAGCGTGGGCTCAGATTTTTAGACCCCACTGTAAATAATATTAATTTATAATGATATGCCATCAGCTCTGCTGCAAACCGGTCTGCTTGTGACGACCTTTTTACGACAGAATCCGTCTGCACTGAATTAGTTTGTGACCAAACAGTTAACAGGCTCCGACACGAGTCGAGTAAACATCTGACAAACGCTGCATGGAAATGAAGAACTGGTGTAGTGAGTTAGACAAGACAGAAGTACACACAAGAGATGGGTTCATTTGAAATACAATCAAATTAATCTGACAATAAATACACACAATATGAACACAGTCCACATTATTAAAGGGATGTTTTTCATCATGGTCACTGTGAACCGTCTCCACATGGGCGGTCTGAATCAAATTCAAGCTCATAGTTTTGTGTTGAATTACTCGGGCCAGCTGCAGGCAGCACTCACTGAACTAAAGGAAGTCGTATCACGAACAAAACAACAGAAGAAGATACTCTGTGTGTGTGTATATATGTGTGTGCGCACACACACCTGCAGACAGAGATCTGACGTTTAAAAAAGGAGGCGAACTGCAAGCAGACTGACGACATTCAAGGTCTGACATGAGCGCCGACACACTGTGCAACTCAAACACTCAAAGAACAACAAAGTTTGTGGAGGACGTCTATCAGCCGACCTCCAGATCAGCTGCTGAAGGTCTCTGTCTGTCTGTCTGTCTGTCTGTCTGTCTGTCTGTCTGTCTGTCTGTCTGTCTGTCTGCCTGTCTGTCTGTGCTACACTCAGACTCTGATGGTCCAAGACACAGAATCAGAACCATGAATGTAACAGTATGACCACGTGAGATCATTTCCAAATATTCAAATTAAGGCTCGGCAGTTTGTCTCTAATAGAGGAGCAAGGACTTTTTGTTCTGCACATTAAAGGTCACATTATTGTAAACTCAGCAGGACTGATGACAGTTTATCACTGATCTGATTGGTCAGCAGACATATATAGATATAGATACATATAGAGAGAGATAAATATAAACTCTGAGGCTCAGCACAAACTTTAATTATCACAGTGCTGTCCTGTGTTTTCCTCCCGTGTAAACAGGAACTTGATAACACCGCACGGTCCTACCGCCCCCCTCCACCACCTCCACCACTCTTATGTAATACACTGCTGCCTGCTCAGTGCTGTAAACCCACATGGCAGCTCTCCATCCGCTGCCTGTAAGTCACTCCACACTAAAAACACTCAAAGCCGTGACATGTCGTGAAAGTTCCGCGCGGGAGGAAGTGAAGTTCAGGTGAGACTCACCTGTCAGTGTTTGATCCACAGGAGAGGAGAACACAGCTCGCAGGCGGCGGCAGGAAAACAGAGCATCTCCACAGCCAGCCAGTCAGTCAGTCAGTCAGTCAGGAGGCGGCTCTCTCCTCCGGTCCACACTTCACACATCCATCCCGGACAGACGAGTCACACACACACACACATGTATGTCCACACACACACACACACACACACACACCTATGAAGAGTGTCCATGTGATGGTCTGACTGTCCACCCGGAGTGTCCTCCCTGCTCTGATCACGTAAAGGATCCATGATGTTCATTTGGGTGGCGCCACGCCCCCTCCTCCACCTCCCTCCACCTCCACCTCCACCCCCCTCCCCCCCGCCTCCCCCTGAAAAAACATCGAAATATTAATGAGTCCTCGGCGGTGACGTAACAGCCGCGGTTGGTCCAATCCCGTGCCGAGACACGTGTTTCGGTGGTGACGCGGGTCCACGTGAGGGGGGTGCGTTGGTTTGGAGCTCGTACGGTGCGTTCAAGTGCCGCAGTGATTTACAAACACCATCTACGCACAAATATTTAATGACTTTATGAGCTATAATTATATATTGAATATGCTGCTTATTATGTCTATCTATCTATCTATCTATCTATCTATCTATCTATCTATCTATCTATCTATCTATCTATCTATCTATCTATCTACCTACCTATCTATCTATCTATAGCTGTTGTGTTCACTGTACCTGTAAATTATTTAGTCTCACTGTTTAAATTCTGTGTGTGTGTGTGTGTGTGTGTGTGCTTGCATACACCTGTCCATTAAACGTGGTTCTGGTTCTACGCGTGTCGTTTTGAACACAGCTCTTCATGTTCAGCACTCTTTAGTTTTATGCTGGTTCAGATGAATCTTCATCACTCTGCAGTGTTGTGCAGCACAGGTCAACATCCCGTGATGCACACATGTTCCTGCAGCCTGAAGCTGCACGAGGAGCCGGGGGCACCCTGATGCTGCGTTCACGGACACACGGGAAAGAAATGTAATTTTACAAGAAAATACAAATACAGGCTGCAGTGCCATAAAAATGAAGTTTTTATGGCACACACACACACACACGAACAACAATAACATGTATGTTGTTTTCCATCTTTTTCCCGTTATTCCCACGGGACGTGAACGCAGCGCAGCTGACAGTGGATGTGTGCGGCGACATGTGAGCCAGGCGGGTGGAGGCGTGGCCGCTTCCCGGCAGCACATGTTCCCTGCTGGGGGAGTGCTGAAAAGCACCGTGAGGCTCCCGTGTGTGTCCTGACCGGAGCACACAGCAGCTCAGCTCGGCTCGGCTCGGCTCGGCTCAGCTCAGACAAACAGACAGAGGAGAGGAGAGGCGCACAGGCACCTGATTATGTAACTGCAAAATTCGTTCATCCCCTGAACATGACATAACTTACAGGAGGGCTCAGGCTTTAAGAGCTGAGCAGTTTTTCTGTGTTTACATGCAAATGAAGCTGTGGAACCAGTTCTGGTTCTGGTTTTTAGTTATGCTGGTCCAAACTGCTGCACGATGCACTGAGCTCTTCTGACCCATTAAAGGTCCAGCGAGCCTCGACTTTCAGAACAGGGCTGACATAATCAGAAACACAATGTTTCTATAGATAAACTAAGAACTGAGTCCAGACAGGGCCAGCAGGTGTTATTTCTTTACACTGGGTAGGTGAGCATGACTGCAGTGCAGCGATAACGCCACTAGATGCAACTAAATCCTGAACACTGGACCTTTAACGCATCTTATGAACTTCTTCTCTGGAGTTTTTCTGCTTTCTTATGGATCAACATCCACTACAAATATTAATATTATTACAAATATTAGTCGTATCTCCATTTCATAATTATCGTTCTAACTGCTTCTGTCTCTCTCTAAACTCAACCGGTTGCAGCAGACGTCCACCATGATCCGGTTTCTGCCTCTCAAAGGAAGTTTTTCCTCGCCACTGTCGCAGAGTGCTTGCTCATGGTGGGAACTGTTTGTAATACTATTTACAGAGACCAAACAGTGCGATGGTCTAGACTTGAATTGTTCTCTAAATAGACCTCGTGGACGGTGCATGTGATTTGAGTTTGTGCTCTGCCACACGCTGGAGAAGAGAGGGAGGCTTCACATTGTTGGACGGACTTAAAAACATTTCCTCCTCAGTGGGAACAAGACAGAAAACTCCTGAGGTGACACGATTTAGAAAGATGTCTAGGCGGTTATCAGTCGGCCTGCTGTGGTTGTGGCTACAGTTACAGCGTCACGAAGGCTAAATGTTGGCAGCTTATCAGCTCTGCTTCTTGTCATCTGAGATTGACTAATGAGAACATTGTCCCTGAGAGCGAGAAAGGCAAACAGCCGATCGCTGTTTTTCTATTCAGCAGTTTAAAGAATGAAGACACAAACATGAGGGTGTATTAAGACAGTTAAAAACGTGTATTGGATCATTGTCTTTCAGAATTACATTCATCAACAAATAGAAATGAATTGTTTGAATAGAATAATGTAACTGAAAACACAAACATTTCTCTCAGCCATGATGCTTTTTTCTTAATTTGAGACCATCTGTGGAGGTTCAGGGTACACGAAGGATGAAGGATGAAGGAGAAGACGACGAGTAAATCCAGACGAAAGAAGAAAAACGAGACAAAAGCAAAAGAAGAAAAAAAAAAGAATAATAACGGAAACGATGTCAAAACAGCATTTGTGGTAGAAGGCTCTGTGAGCGACGGGAAGTCGAGCAGGTCGTCTGCACCGGCTCTTATTTATCACCAGTGACTCAGCAGTGTAGCACCAATACGACGTTGGATTTCATATACAGTATAACACCCAGTATTGCAAATCTTACCAGTACACCAACTCATTTATCGATGTGCAGCGATTAATAATAGATGGGAAGAGTTGAAAATTATTATATATATATATATATATATATATATTTTTTTTTTTTTAAAAAAGACATCCTTGCAAGTCACCATTGCACTCAAACACAAAAGCTCACGATGGACCGTGTTCATGATGTACGCAGCCTCCCTGGATGACTGAAGGACCGATCACAGCAACAGTTCATCGACGGATGAAGCGGAACAGCAAAAAGTTCGACGCACAAAGGTGGAGGAGGACACAAAGTCTACCAGTAGGTTGAGATGGTGAAAGACAACTTTCATAGAAAGACTCTGAGAATCTAGAGTTGGCTCTGAATTAATATGACACTTCAAATATGAACAAAGTGCAGTGATTTCAGTTCAGTGCTGGGACTGGTCGTCCTTTTTTTAAACACCCAACTACTGTCGATACACCCGAGTTTCAGTACGAATACCAAAACAAGTGTTTCCTGTTTCTTAATTTGAGGATTTCAACGAGAGACGAAGCTAAAGTTCTCAAATGTTGAAGCCGATTGTGTTTAGATGCGTCCAATCACATCGAGTCGCACATTAAAGCAGCAACAGTTCGAACAGTAAAAAGACTGACGACGCACGATGGCAGAGGACGACTTTAAAACTGTAAAAAGTCTCCAATAGTTGATGTATAAGATGACCTGAAGAAAGACGTTACAGCTACGAGTGAACTCATTATATTCTAGAGTTAGCTCTGAATGCTAAAGATGACACTTCAAATACGAACATGATTTCTCAAAGTGTCGTGATTTCAGTTTTCTGCTGAGGCTGGCTGTCCTTTTCTTCACCCGGGTTTCAGTACGAAGCGACAAACGAGAGACAAAGTTCTCAAACGTTAAGTGACGCCTAAACACAATCAGCTGGAGATCTGACGGTGGACGTCGACAGCATTTTCCGACCGCACCGCACATTTGATGCAACTTTTGACTCGCATTTCAAACACAGATCCGGGAGGCTTCGAGCTCCATCACGAACACGTCGTCCATCTGAGAAAGATTAGGTCTGCTTCAACTCACTAAGTGCTTATTAAGCCTCTTCAATCACATGGCTGGTGTGTGTTTTTGTTTGCTGATCAAGAAAGATCAAAAAAACGTGTTAGAATTAAAAAAAACCTTGTTTTAAAAAAATAACATATACACCTTGTGCATTAAGGTATTCCCAATTCCCGTTAATTGCTGTGTCGCACTTGATCTGTTATCAAAGATCACATTCTGAGATGAGAGCAAACTAATATACAAATGATTTGTTTTCATTGCTTACAGTTTTTTTTTTTTTTTTTTAAAATAGGACAGCCTCTCTGTCCGACACCTTCACTTTTTTTTTTTTTTGTCGAGTTGTTCCTGATGCATATCGGGGCAAGCGTTGTATTAAGACACACACACACACAAATCCTCATGCTCTCGCCAGACACACTCCGATTAAACTGATGACATACAGTTTGGATTCGATGCCCCCGTTTTCTCAAAGAAAAAAAAAAAGATGAAGAAATAATCCACACACACACACCTTACAGAAAAACACACCCGACAAACTGCCACGCTTATTCCTCCCTCGTATAACAAACCCGTCTGTCACCGGCGGTAACAGCGGAGTTCTGAAGAAGAGCACTTGGAAACTCGGTGAAGAAACTGTATGGCTTCTCGTAAGACCATAAAAAAGGAGAGTGTTGTTGTCAGGTAATGTGTCGTGATCTGAGAAAGTCCAGTTTGATACAGTACAGCCAGTGTGGCCAGGCATTGCCCGTAGTGTGGACGAAGGGGTTTCTATAGAACAATATGGCCACCAGCTGAGGCACTTAGATCCTGACGGGACCAAAAAACCTCATGGAGGTTTCGGTCATTTGATAGCTGTAAAGGGTGTTCATGCCTTGTGTATTTTTATGTGTTTGTGTGTTTGTTTGTGTGTGTGTGGCAGAGGTGCTATCACTCTCTTATGCTAGCAGAGTAGGAGAATTGGGGGAAATGTGCTGGCTGGCTCGGGTCCTCGCAGTCCAGACTGGCATCTGCAAGAACAAGACACAAGAAATGAGCTGACGCTGAGCTGAACGCTCCACCACAGTCAGGGCGGGACCTGGATACTTACACTTGTCTGGAGGAGTGAGTGTGATGGTCTGCGCTGTGAACTCCTCATCAAAGTACCGGGTGTCTGTCTCTGATGTCACTTGTGGTCTGAACAGTGGAGTGAGCTGACGCAGGAAGAGGAGAAGACGACAGGTCAACTAAACTTTAAGGGAAAAGTCTGGACTGTCCTGAGCGTACACGTGGCAGAGCCAGGCGTCGTTCATTGGAGGAGGTAACATATGAGGACGTTCAAGAACCAGAGACTGCTTTGTAGTCAGCGTTAGAGATCTGAATTTAATGTGGGATTTGTGTCTGATGATTTGAGACAGCGAAATAAAAAGTTATTTCCTGATTGTTTCACAGTAGTTAAATTACAGACACGCCCACCTCACAACCCTGCTACAACTGGCCACAACGCCTGATCCTGTATCGTGAATGCACATACATGTACTGCATGTGTAGTTTGTATACATGAACATTTAAAAACAGACCCACTAGGTGGCAGATCAGAGCTGTATCATTCCTTACTGAAATACTCCTCGAGACGCTCAGCAGTGATACTGCTGTTAACAGTAACACAGCTTTTAAACTTTCCACCATTGTTATAGTTGTTTGCTCTGAGTCTGCCGGGCTTAGCTGTGCATTAAAGGTCAGTATACGAGCTCTAAGACAGTTTAAGAGATATGAAGTACATTCGTTTGTTTAGAATCAGTAAATCAGAACGTGTTTCTTGGGAAAGTAAATTCAGATTCAGATTCAGAAAAGCAGAAAAACGTTTCCGAAGAGCTCAGCTCGCTCGTGGATTTTATCTCCAAGCGTCTGACGCTGACAGCTGATGGTTACTAAAGCTCGACTGAAGCGTCTGTAACCTCAGACACAAAGGCTGACTGAGCAGGACGTCCTCTGTGTCTGTGACTGAAAAGCAAACAGTTTCACTTCCTCTCATCTGGTGAGGTCTTACCTTCTTCTGCACCACATCCTGCCAGTTGATGGTGATAAAAAATTTGTGACTCATTACTTCTTTGGCATCATCAGGACCTCCACCTAACCTGTGAGTGTAAAGAGTCTGTGTTAAAGTCAGTGTTTCCAAACAAAACACACACACAGCCGGTGTCAGTCTGCTTGAATTACCTCTGTTTGGGGTCTTTCTTGAGCAGACCAGCCAGCAGCGACTTGGCCTCGGGCGACAGATTCCTGGGGAAGCGGATCTCCTCCATGAGGATGAGTTCAAACAGACGCTCGTGGTCCTGGTTGTAGAAAGGCAGACGGCCGCACATCATCTCATACATGACGACACCCAGACCCCACCAGTCCACTGCCCGGCCGTAGTCGTTATCTTCTAGGACCTGAGAGGCAAACACACGATGGATCAGGTGACTTTGAGCTAGCAGCCCTGAATGTACATTTAAATGATCACTTCCTGCGAGTAAAACAGTTTCCCATTATCTTGTGGTTTCACACTTCTTCTTAAAAACAAAAAAACAAGTTTCATACATAATAAATCATCACACATGTGGTCAACGTGACGAATAGAGAGGCTGATAATGGCGAGGGTAAACTACAGCAGATCCTGTCGTAAAATGGCGATCCAGGCGTAACATGAGAGCTTCATGTGTTTGTCAAAAACTTAGTGAGTTGGTGAGTCTGGAGACGGTCCTGATGCTCCCTGATCGAGCTGAACTGGCCAAAAATTTCTTCAACACATATCTGGTCCAACGTTCATTTGATCATATTTAAAACTAAACATGTCTAAATAAATGTAGAGTGTGTCAGTGCGTCTCCCGCCAAAACTATAAGTCTGACAGCTTCAGCAGTGATATCGCTGCGTAGCCCACAAATTTTCCTACGTTTCTATGTAGAAATTATTTCTGTAGAGTGACATTTGTGGCCAGGAGAGCCGTTTGCAAATGTATTTTCTGACAAATGTTTCTCTCCCTCTCAACTCTAGCTCTGGAACATTCTACCAATACACACACACTTGTAAATTTTGGTGTGGTTTTTGGTGATTTTTGGCAAAACCGTTTGATGAAACTCTTTGAAAAGTCACAGCACACCATTCCCAACCGAGGCGGTCGTTTTGATACCTTTTTCGTGTATGTGCGACCAAAACTGAGGGAGGAGTAGCGTGCTGAACTTCCTGGAATACGTCAGAATAATAATAAGTATGGGGAATAGTGAATAGTGTACCTTGCAGGCACACTCAATGAGGGGAAATCTCACTTTATGTGGGACTTAAATATCAGTGAACTGATATCCTAGACATGTACTTTTGTCTTAGTCTTGTGCTTCTCTGTCACAGACTGCATTCAATACATTCATAACACGATTGGTGTGTTTGTGTGTGTCTGTAACATCTCCACGAGATGAGGGGGCAGCAGATGGCGGCTGCAAATGATGTGCAAAGTGTGCAATCTGTCGATAATGTGGGCGATGTATTAATATTTGTGTGTGTGTGTGTGTGTGTGTGACAGCTTCGCGTGTTTAACGCGTGCCTCACCTCAGGTGCCAGATATTCAGGAGTTCCACAGAAGGTTCTCATGGTGGCGTCGGGGGTGATGCCCTCCTTACAGAGACCAAAATCAGTGATTTTAATGTGGCCGTCTTTGTCCAGCATCAGATTCTCCAGCTGAGAGAGAGAATAAACAAACACACACATCAGATACGAGTATGATGATCATCATGGAACATAAACTCTCACTTTATTCCTCTCACAGAATTCCACGGGGACGGAAACAGCTTCAGTTTGTTAATGTTTAAACAGCGTGATTAACAGTTATTATAGGTTACCTGTTGAGAGTTACTCTTCAACTATACATGAGGCCACAAAGGATGCACGATGTAGCTGTTCATTGTCAGAGGAACACTGTGTGACTGACTGATGCCACTTTCAGACTTCACATTCAACAGAGCAAACCTTGGTTGGTATCAGTACTTTTGTTTATGGACCTGAAGCAAACCACATCCTAGCTACACCAGTCGAGCCTTTGTCTTTGAGTTTGTGGGTACATGTGAGTCTGCTGAGTTTGTTGTGGGTTTTTCCCAGTGTGAGAGAAGTAGTTATGCTGCTTTAGTCATAACGTACGGCGATAAGATCAGGGTAGAGTATAACAGATACTGAAAGGCTGTGTGTTGTTTGCTGCCACAGAAAAGAAAAAAAAAAAGTTCCTGTTTATTTATGAAGTTATCGATGCGGTGCATCTTCTTGTACCCGTCACGGAAGACTTGAAGCTAGCTAACGAGCCTTTCAGACACAATGAGACGATGGCAGCACCGTGTCTGAAAAGCAGTATTTTCAACGGCCAAGAGGTTCTAAAGCTGGAAGCTGCATGTATCTTCTAATTTATAAGACTTTTGAGGAGCAGAGGAAGACACCTACAAACACAGGGACTTATTATTTCTTTCCAGTGGCACACAGTCATTCAGTAACTATTACTCTGTGTCTTGAGCTCTTGAGCTTTTGCTTGAGCTTCGCACATTACAGGTGACTAAAGTAAACGGCCACTCAGTGGCGACCAGCAACATCAGGGAAACCTTGAAAATGATTAAATGGTCGTCTGCTAGATCACAAATTAATCAATATTCAAATATGTATTCATCATGTTGCCCAGCTCTGAATATAAGAATCATTTTCATGATAATTCACCATGTCATGACATTTTATCAATCAATAAGTAAAAATTTAGGACGTTAATTGATTTTTTTAAATCATGTAAATTATATTTCAACTAGAAATTTTGCTTGAATTGATACACTTCTTGTCAAACCAGAGAATTCATCACATCACCTTCTCTAAAGTCATGACATAAACCTACCTTCAGATCGCGGTAAACAACGTCACGTGAATGGAGGTACTCGAGCGCCGATACGATCTCTGCTCCGTAGAAACGAGCCCGGTCTTCTGTGAACACTCGTTCCCGTGACAGGTGGAAGAAGAGCTGAAAGATGGTGAGAGCAGATGGGAGTCAAGCGCTTAACCCGTGTGCACAGCAGGCTGCTGATACCGGCTGACATATGTATCTCCATGTGACTGTAACGTATGTACGACAGGCCTCACCTCGCCTCCGTTGGCGTATTCCATTACAAAACAGAGCCGGTCGTGGGTTTGGAAGGCATATTTCAGCGTCTGCAAGAAAATTATCACGCTGAAGATCACACTCTCTACCATCAGGTGAAAAGACACTGCTGACACCAGGCACGCGATCTCAAATATCATTTCTTTTGTCTGCATTCCTGCTTACATGAACGTCTGAATCAAACTACATGTCAATCCATCCAATAGTTGTTTAGATCTTTCAGAGGATTAAAGACCGACTGTGCAAATAATATGTGATTCATGCAGACAGGTAGTGAACCAAGAGCTTCAGATTGACTGACTGGCTATATGTGAGACAGCACTGCGTTGACCAGCAGAGCTCCGTTACAGCTCAACTATCGAATGTGTTCTTACCGTGAGGAAGGGGTGCCGTGTGTTCTGCAACACTCTGCTCTCTGTGACTGTGTGGGCCACCTCATCCTGCAGAGAGACATATTATCGTCAGACGCATTTAAAACTCGTAGCTTTACTTAAAAAGAGGCAAGAGAAGTTTAAGAAAACACAAGAAAATGTCTCCTTCACACTACAAAGGTGAGGGTGAAGAAAGGGGCTTCCAATCTGCAACTCCACAGCTAGACTTCACTAAATCTTACACAACAAAAAGCACTCGGTTAAAATCGTCTGACATGACGCTGTAAATCAGGCCTTCGATTCTTTGCAGATGATGCCGCCCTCTCTCTTACCTTGGCTATGATGACTTCTTTCCGCAGTATCTTCATGGCGTAATGAACTCCGTGGGACTTCTCTTTGACCAGAATCACCTTCCCAAACGTTCCTTTGCCGAGCAGCTTCAGATACTCAAAGTCACTCATAGTCTGTAAAGTGCAGAAGGCAGAGGTTTGAGGATTCATCAGGGTTAGTCTGGTCTGGTGGTTTATAAGAGAGTGGTATATAAACACTCTAGGTTCCTGTCGTTGTCCTTCATTAACTTGGCTAAAACACATTTTATTGTTGCTGCCCCCGTCCACAGCAGTACATGGGTTAACTTCCTCCTGTCCACCTCCAAATGAACCCTTTAAGACGTGATATGTCAGTTTGTTACTGCTGTCCAGGCATCACAGATTAAATGTCAGTATTAATATTCAGATAAATGTGTTTGAGTGATACAGCAGTTTGTTTGTTTTTTGATAACTCTCTCTCTCCAGGAGCTGATTCTGGATCTTTATGGTGTTTACTGTTTAGGGAGAGGATTTCTGATATCAAACACTGCGGTTAAGGTTCAGTTTGGTTTACGTTGTGGTCACACATTCTCTATAGATCTGTTAAACATCTACAGACAAAGTCTAATGTCATCCTCACTGTGCTCTGCTGCAATGACAGATACTTTTTGTTTCCAGGTCTCCTCATTTAAACACTGATAAACATGTTGTGTTTTTGTCACTGATGTCTGACAACGGTACTGGAGTTTTGTGATATACCAAATCTTATCAAATCTTTTGGATCAGATCAAATGTCAGCTCACTATCTTCTAAGTTCCATAACAAAAGATCCTCTCACCACTTTGTTGCCGCTCTTGGACATCGCCACTTCCATCTCCTCCAGGCTGCTTTCGCTGGGTGAGCCGAACATATCCATCGGTTCCTCCTCCTCGTGTTCCCGCATCTTCAGACTATTTGCCACAGACTGGATGGCCCACATCCACTCCTCTCTGAGGTTAAACACATCACACATATTGTCAGGCGTTCCACCAAACAAATACACAAAGTTTTAGGGAGCCATTTGGGGGCGTTTTAGCTTGTTCTCACCTCTCCTCATTGCTGTCCACGTGAAAGGTGCGTTCAATGACAGTAGTCCACTGTAAGCAACGGATGACGAATGTGTTGGCTCGGGGTCTTTCAGTCTTCATTAACTGGCATTCTGAAAAAAACAATGACGGTATGAAGATTTACTGTGTGAAACTAAAAACATCAGCCTGTGTTTTAAAGAGTAGAAATCAACGGTTATGAAGAAAGACGTTTGTTCTCTGACCTGCCACTGAGAAGTTGTTCAGCGGCGGTGAAGTCTGGTCGTTTAAATCGGGCTTCTCCTTGTAACCGATGAAGGAACCGTCACTCTTCAGGATGAAATACCTGGGCCTCCATGTTTTGATATATTCACCTGGTCGGAAACACACACAATTTTAAGTAAGAGTAAATCCTACATGCTGTTCCAAGTGAACCAATGAGTTTCCACAACGCTCGTTTGCCAGGCCTTGTCCAATCAGAGCATGTGACAGTTCGTTACAGGCTGACTGTTTGGCCCAACCAAATGACTTCATACTCGACACTCAGTAATACACCTGCCAGGTGTGAAGTCGTTGGGATGGATGGCTCTCATGATATGCAAAGCACACATGTACAAATTCATACAGGGAGAGGAGAGATGATGTCGGTACAGCACCACCTACTGGCCAGATGACAGCAGATTTGTTGCGGTCGCTCATACAGACGGAGCTAAATGACCAGATTCAAATCTGGTGATGACTGTTCAAATTTTGTAGGAGTGGTTATACATTTATAGTCCTTGACAGTTTGACTGTTACGTGATAATAGCTCACCTCTTTTTTGGAGCCAGCCCTCTCTGACTACATTAACTTCATTCATGGTGAGAGACATGTTCCAGAGAGGGGTCAGGAGCAGGAGGTCGGGGAGGGGAGCAGTGGATTTCTCTCTTGGCCCGTTCAAGTCTCTCAGTCGCGGTTATCAAAACCTGAACAGCACCTGCTGAATGAAACAAGCAGGAACGAATGAAATGAGATCATCTTCAGACACTTTACACAGTGTGATGGGGAAACGGAGCAGTTTAGACAGTCACATGTAGTTTATTAACAGAGCATTTTTTGTTTTTTATTAACACGGTCAATAATTGCAGATTTTAAGCTCAAATGTGTTTATTTATTATGATTATATTATTATTTATGTCTTGCTGCAATCCACTTCTACTCAGAAAACTACTAGATAGATATATAGATAATATAAAAAGTAAAAAACAGATTTTTTCAAATATAGAAATAAGAAGTTTTACTCCAAAGAGATAAAAATAACTATATATAATTAAATTGGGCTGCAGACAGTGAATAAAGTCATATTTAGCTAATGTACTAATAAACCTTGCAGCACTAATCTGCATCATTTAGATACGCATGTGGAAAAAAAACTGTCATTAAATTACGTTAATTTTCAACATAATGTTGCATAAAAACACATTTTGAAACTCCTATTCAAACACGTGACAGACTCTTAAGACAGACAAACCAACAGAGAGACAGGCATCTGTCTATTATCTAACTAATAACAGTATATAATAATAATAATAATAATAATAATAATAATAAACATTTTTATGGTTTCAGAGACAGAAGTTACTTTTGTAGCCGTAGTTCTGTGATCTGGCCACCGCTTTAAACTAACATCTAATGTTAAATTAACATTTATCTAACGTTAAAAGAACATATACGAACCAAATAAATCAGTCATAAAGTTTAAATAAAGTCCAATCTTCAAACTTTACCGGACAAATCAGCGTTAAACGAGCTGCTGCTCTCGTTGTTGTTGTTGTAGCTGTTAGCTGTTAGCTCGGCTGCCATTTAACGTCAGTTAGCAGCAGTTAGCTGCGTGCTAACAGCCAGCACGTTAACTTCAAACAAACAGCTTCACGGGACATTTAGTTATGTAACAGTTAGTGTATAAAATTTAAAATATATAGTTAATAACCCAACCGACATCTGTATTTACCGAGCACCAACTAACGACTTGTGCTAAGCTAACATAGCTACATGTCATGTAGCCAATTAAAGCTGAATATCACACATTAAGTTCAGAGTTAATTAAATAAAAAGACACGTAGGCTCTCTGTAAGTGTCTTCAAAGTGAGTTTAGCACTGTAGCGTCATGTTAACTAACGAATATCTGACCTCCATAAGCTGTAAATGTTTGTTTATTATTAGTAAACAGTCTAACGTTACCGATCAGTAATGTTAGCCTGTGCTAACAGCGAGGCAGTCACATAACTCTGCTTAGAATCTGTAAATTAACGTCACAAACTCTCCCAACCCGACTAATCTGACATGTAATGATAAAACAGCGAGACTTAACGCACATTTTTACTGACTTTGTCCCACGTTGCTCTCGTTTCGATGCAGTTTTGACAGGCTGGATCCAGAGCAGGCAGGCCGTCCACCCAGGAACACACCGCGGACTCTGCTGCTGCTTCCTCCGCGTCAGAGAGAGGGAGACACGGACCCACAGCGACGCCCTGCAGGCCAGACGGCGCAACTGCACCTCGAGTTCTACAGTACATTTCCGTTTTTTAAAAAAATTACCGACACGGTCTACAAATCAACAACCAAGCTGTTACTTTAGATATTATGATGAATAATATCAATAATGACAAATCACACAACTCTTTTAATATATATTTTTACAGAAACATGTTATTTATAGTGTTTTTTCTGTTTTCTTAAATTACATACATGATCTGTAAATTAGCAGCCAAGCTGTTACTTTAAATATCATGATAAATAATATCAATAATGACAAATCATACTCATGTTTTTACAGAAAATGTTATTTATACAGTATTTTTTCTTCTTTCTTAAATTACATACAAAACCATGTAAAATGACAATAATTATCTGCAATTAAATATGTGGCTTATTATTCAATAAAAAATGTATTTATATAAGTTATCTCATGATACTTTTACATATAGAGCAGGTCTAGACCGTATTATATCACTTACAATCAGATACAAATCTGTGTCCTATGTTTTTCTTTGTACTTTTAAGGTAAATCTTCGTTTTACATTCATTTATGGAAAATAACTACATATTATTACAGTTGTTTTCTGTTTTTTAAAATTGTATACAAAACTCTGTAAAATTACAGGCATTGTCTGTAAATTAACAACCAAACTATTGTTTCAAGTATTATATTAATGTTAATGTTATAATGTTATTATATGTTATATGTTATTAATGTTATATTAATAACAAATTCAAGTTATTTCTTTGAATTTCCTTGAGTATGATGTTGGACCCCAGTGGCTGGCAAGGCACATATAGTGTGAATGCATTACAGCTGAAGGTGTTTTTGACTTTTGCTTTTCAATGAAATTTCATTTAGAAAACATTGTATATCAAGATATATACACGTTCTGAGACTGGTCTATGTATCTCTCTCTCTAATTTAGATTAATTGGTTTCCTGTCTAATCTACTTATCTGTGTCCTCTCCCCATCTAACTGAGGTTTATGACTGTGACACCCCATTTTCCGCACCGTCTTTCATACTGCACTGAGAGACAACAAAGAAGCAGCATGTTGTCTAAACGTGTCAGTGTGAAAACCCCTAAAAAACACCATTTCTAATATTTGCATAAACCAGTTCAGGGTTCACTAACGGACTCCTTTTCTATCAAGCAAACTGAAAAGCAGGCAGCATATTTTAGGGATATTTCATGTAATTTTCAGGGTCTCATAGCCTTCATAAAGATAAGCTATTATGGGAAATGAATTAATGAATTCAATGTATAACAGTTACAGAAGAGAACAGCTGAACAGTCAGTGTAACAGCTACAGGAAGTTTGTGTCAAATGAGCAATCATCAAACAAAACTCTCCTTTTTCATAAATTCATTGTTTTCTTCTCATTGTTCTTTGAGCTCTTTGGTTGTTTTAACCGCATATCTGTGCAAACATTTTAAAAAAGATTGGATTAAATCCCTTAAAATCAAGGCCAAGCGACGCCAAGTGAAGCTTTGGAGACATCAGGACTCCCAAGTTGGAAGCCAGTGACGTAGACAACAAGAAAACTGAACCTATAAGTTAAATTAAATATAAGTTATTAAAATTCTTTTAATATTTTAGATGCACCAGCTCTACGAAAGACCTGTGGAACCGCCACAAGTCAGTCTCAGCCAGACGTATGGCAACTACAATTTTTAGGCACTTGTACTTTCCCTGAATATTTTATATATTTCATGTATACTTCACTGCCTTTCCTTTTTACTGCACATCTGTCTGATGTGACTCGTAACTTTGTGGATTCAAACAATTCAGCATTCATAATCAATAATATGTCAACATAAGTCTGAACACCATTCTTTGTGCTGCAGATGATAATTCTGTGCTTTTACTGAGTTTTTAAATGCATGTACTTGAGTACTTTTATAAAGTACTCTTTTTACCAGCCGAATATTATTTTAGAAAAACGCACACAGTATTTATTTTTCTGGACTAGAATCCTTCGGGGGGAGAGTTGTGTAAGAAGAGCGTTCAACATTCTGCTCCTTGCATGTTTCACATGGTAGTATTTATTGTGGGCTGTCTTGTTATTGTTTTTTGTGTTCTTTATTTATGTTGCCGTGCACGTCGTGCCTGTACGTACCACAGTGAACAGGACAGTGAGGAGGAAGTAGGATGTTTGTTAAAGACAAATACAATGTGTCTCTCTTTGTCTCACACGCTGTTAGCTGCAGCACAAACTGTCCTGAGTAACAAGAAACCGTAGAAATATAAAACATGTTCCAGTTTGTAAAAAATAACAATTCAAGGAAAAATCTGTGATACTTTTTTTCAGCATTGCATGATAAAACATTCACATCTGTTCATCATTTTCTTGATCCGTTCTTCAGTCTTTTTCAGGACTCTTCATCCTTCGGCTGTCCGTTTTGCAGCTCCTGGAGCAGCACTGCAAAAGAACAACATTAAGAGTCATTAAGATGCAACAAGCATTATACATGCGCTATGGAGCTTCATAAGACGACCCACAGACCACAGATAAAAGTCCGAACTCACCTTTGATAATTTCATCTTTCACTTTGTGAAGTTCTTTTTTCACGTCATCAATAATTTCCTTCAAACACACAAACACATGTTGTGTTACTTGAATTAAAATCAGTATTTCATTTGTATCTTAAAGCTGCAGCTCTGCATCGTGACACCATTTTTAGCGTGTCTGCTCATCATAAAGAAAAGCCACAGCATTTCCTGTGCCACGCAACCTGCAGCTTTTGGCCAATCAAAAGTCACGACACGAAGCCGTGCTGTAATGAATCGAGTCGCAGGATGCAAACCTGTTTGATTTTCTCCATGTCGATATCACTTCCTCCGCCTCCTCCAGCATCTGAGCTCTTTTTCACCACCTTCATCCTGAAATAAAAAGATCCACGTTGACCTTTAGCCAAAACTGACTCAAGGAGAGCCGGGAGAAGAAGCAGCACGGTTCATTTCAGACAGAAATGACTTCTGTCTTTACAAAGACATTTGAGCAAAGCTTCTCAGCCAGCTTGTGCAACAACAAATATTTTTAATGCAGTTGTAGGGCGCCATTGAAACAGAAGACTGAAGGTCGAGAGAAGTTTCAGACTCTTCAGTTTCAGTCTACAGTTAAAGCCAGAGACAGAAACCACCAAATGTCAAGTGTAGTCATTTGCAGGCAGAACAGGGCGAAGCTCATCTCAGTGACTCAAACTGCCGGCACGCAAAGCAGAGAAGCATCTCGGGATGGGAGGCGACTGATACCTGGAGGAGTTAAAGGAGGGAGAAGTGGTAGAGCTGGGACTCGAGACGGAGTCCCTTTGATTGTTGGTTAAGGATTTGGGCCTGTTACAAAAACATGCAGCTGTTGATTGGGTTGCATTTGAATTTGTGTGGACTCTTCAGGAAGAATCAAATATCATGTAATAATCAGTCACGATGGATCGGGCTCTTACCTCGGCATGGTGGCAGATTTTTCTTTGTTTTCTGGTGAAATCAGATCACATGCAGGATTAGATAATGATTTAGATTAGATACTAACACTGCTATAGCCCATTTACACAGCCGTGTAGGAGCGGCATTACTCACCTCCTGGTCCAGAGAACTTTGGCACCGGGGAGTCGGGACTATCCTGTAGTCACGTACAGACATTTTGAAGTTATTATCCGCTCATAAATCTTACAAATATTACAGAATAATGACGGGAAATCCAGCTGTCGTGAAAACACAGGCAGACACTTACTTTGGCGGGTTCTTCCTTCTTTGCAGCAGGACTATCAGCAGCTTTCCTCCTGATTAAAACAGTTGTATTAAAGACATTTCCTCATATTAAATCATCGTCTGTCTTATGTGTCTGTAAAGTAATAACGTACCTTCTAGCAAGGATGGCACTCATTTCTCCCATTAGATCACCTCCTCCACCTCCACCAGATGAAGGTGCTGGTTTGGGGGCTTCTCCCTCATCCTGGATACACAAACACACACACACCATGTTTAAAGGAACAGAACACGTACGCCGATCATAAAGGAGTAAATGTATAAATATGGATCACACCTGCTTTGGTGCTGATTTACGAAGTTTGGCTCCAGCCAGAGCTGCAGCCAAATCATTTGCCCCACCTCCACCTCCACCTCCACCTCCACCGGAAGGCGGCAGTGGAGGTGGAGGCGGAGGCCCTCCAGAGGGCGGCGGAGGGCACGGAGGTGGTGGCGGTGGTGCTGGTGGTGCTGGTGGACCGCCTGATGGAGGAGCAGGAGGGGCAGGAGGGGCAGGTGGGGCAGGGGGAGCAGGTGGGGCAGCTGCAGCAGCGGCCTGCCTCTCTCTCTCCAGACGCTCCTTCTCCTGCTGCTCCTGTTTCTGACGCTCTAATCTGTACCAATAAAAAAATGTATTTACATAAGTTATCTCATGATACGTTTACATATAGAGCAGGTCTAGACTGTTATTTCTTTGAATTTGATGTTGGACCCTGATGGCTGTGATGACCATGCAGACCTATAACAGGCACGTATAGTGTGAATGCATTACAGCTGAAGGTGTTTCTGAGTTTCACTCTAATTTAGATTCATTGGTTTCCTGTCTAGTCTACTTATCTGTGTCCTCTTCCCATCTGACTCTGCGGTTTATGACCGACTGTGACACCCCGTTTTCTGCATGGGGATAAATAAAGTTCTTATCTTCGTCCTTTCATACTGCATTAAGAGACAACAAAGAAGTAGCATGTTGTCTCAACATGTCAGTGTGAAAACCCCTAAAAAAATGTTATTATTTGCATCAACCAGTTCAGGATTCGCTAACGGACTCCTTTTCTATCAAGCAGAATCTCTAATCTGAACACAGATCGACAGGTCAGCGTTGCTAACGCTGTGTCAGCGTGAAAGCTGCAGAGCTCAGGTACATTTCCAACTGTGTCAGGAAGGAGGAGAATTTAAGCATGAAAGCCAAACAGGTTCTCAGATGTGACGTTTATTTACAAGAATGTGAAGGTGGCCTTCAGGACACAGTGACATTTGTCACTTCAGTCTGTGATGAAAATCATTTCTAATGAACAGTACCTCCTCTGCTGCTCCAGCTCCTGAGCAGAAGGTTCATTATGAGCCGAGCCTGGATAAAAAAAAAACATTGATGAGTGTCACAGTGTGAGCAGCACATGAAACACTTCACACTCTTTCACCGGTGTGTTTACCTGCGTTCAGACACTCCAACGCGTACGTCATGGATTTGGCGAATTGAGCGGCGTCCTCTTTGCTGCCGAAGTTCAGCCCCCACACCTGTCTGGGATCCCGCCACTGGTGGAAGCTTGGCGTGGCCTGGTTATACTTCATCCCTTTGACAATGGGACAGTTGATCACCACCTGGTTGACGCAGAGGACACCGACTTATAATCTTAACACTTGTGTAATGCATGTGAGATGTCAGTAATATATGTTGTGGGTGCAACTAAGATCCACTAGATGGTGATGATACTTCATTGCTCATCTCATCAACTTGAGCATCATTATTTAAGCAGTGCACTGGCAGAGTCTCACACTTATACTCCATAGTGTGTGTGAGCGTGTGAGTGTGTGTGCATACTAATCGAGTACCTGCTGGTCGGCCTGCAGTTTGCGGCCCACCACTCTGAAGGTGTTGGTCGCGGTGTTCTGATAGATCTGCACGCGGCTAAACGAAGGACTGTCCGATCCGGCCGGCACCCAACGCTTGTTGGCGTCGTCATACATCATGACCGTCGCCCTCACCTGACAGATACTGGACTCACTGTTGGAGGGACACAGTACAAGAAGAGATCATTCACCATGTTCTCATGGCGACCGTCGTCCTTTGACATCATACTGTCATGTCGTACAAAGATCATTTCACGGCCTCCTGATTGTATCAACAGTACATGATGAAAATCTGGAGGACTTGAGCCATTTCACAAGACAAAACATGTTTCAAAACCTGTTAGCTACCACTAACTAACTAACTACCAGCACAACAGTGAGCATTCAAGCACTTCAAGCACCATGACTACATGATTTTCATGACATGATATGACAGATGTATTTGTGACGGTGACAGTGAATCAGCATGCCCTCTCAATCCAGCTCAATCATTCTGGCCTGCTGTCACTATCGCTGCATGTCTTTGACACATTTAGCGCTAAGCTTGCAGATTTACAGATTCCTGCAGTCAGTTCATGTTAATGTCGAGTCTGTAACGTTAGGTGATGTTACGTTCTGTGTGATGAATACAGAAAAGAGTGTGTTACACCTTTTTCTATCATACGCTGCACAACACGATGAAGCCAGTTCTAGGAAGTGGTTGACTGCTAACGATAGCTGTGTGATAAAATATGAGAATATTATATAAAATATATTTATAGAAATTGTGAAATATGGCCTGACGTTGCAGCACTCGTTATCTTTTCAGCTCCTGAAACAACGACGCGAACATAACATTTGGGCTTTTAGCTCCTTTTATGATAATAAAGTTTTTATTTTTATTTCTTTCTTTGCAGACACGTTTAAGTTCCTCAGTGCATGAAAAAGGTTTTAGTGTGGCTCGTATCGATGGATGCAGAGCCGTCAGTGAGTGTGTTGAAAAGATAACTTTCACAATCAGACAGAAGTCGTTTGTAGAGGAAGTATTCAAGGAAGTAAAAATAGGAATACCACAATGTACAAATACATTATATTACAGTAAAAGTCGTGCATTTAAAATTAAGTCAAAGTATCTTTAAAAACAGAAGTATCAAAAGTGCTCATGATGCAACAGAGAGACCCGCGGGAGTGATAAATTATGTATATGTATATTTATACATATATATTATTAATAATACATTATATTTAGTAGTGCCTTTCATGTTTTCCGCATTTTAATGTTGCATCACGTCAAAAAAACAAAACATCAATATGATCGAAACACACAACAACTGAGCTAAAACTATAGAAAGTAATATATTTATTTTAAAGTGTTTTGAGAGCGTTATGTTTTGATAATTATCATTGATATCGATAAAAAACAACTATTTGGTTGGTTTTCAAATAACATACATTCACTAGCTCTCAGATAGATGCAGTGAAGTAAAAAGTACAATATGTTGCAATGAAATGTAGTAAAGTAGAAGTATCTCTGATTGTACTTCAGTAAACGTTCTTTAAACTCTGTAAATGTGTTTTATAAATATCTGTTGTGGAATCTATAATTTAAAGTGTTTTTGGCAGATGTGTACACACATAATAATGTTTAACATGCAGCCAGTCAGGCCTGTGTTTGTGTTAGTCTGAGGCAAAAGTGAGGAAATGGAAAATGAAGATATTCTTGCAGCACGTCTGCAGATACTTATTTCTATATGAGACTGTGAGTTAATTTCAATCTGCTTGCAGCGAGGTCTGTAGACTGTGGGAAATCTTTACTTCCTGCCAGAAAGGTTTTCATGCGTTGACCACTTCCTGTGCACGGTACGATGCTGCCTAATACGGGCTCGATTATGACACCTGTCAGTGATATGTACTAACTTCTTAAAGTCGTCAGTCCTCAAAAACTGAAGATTTTATAAAACGTTCTGTTAAGACGACACCTGAGCTGACATCTTCTCTGATATCTGTAACGTGTGACAGCTGTAAAACACCTGCCATGAGTCTGTTGAGACAGTTAGCATGTAGCAGGAAATGTAGTCAGAACTAAAGAGCTCGTCAGACAAAGTCAAAAGCAGAGTTTAAAGGAAGCAGCACCGTTACGCATTTTGTCAGTTATTCATGCACGAGATAAATCATTTGGGAGGAAACAAAAAACATCTTCGAGCTGATTTGAAACAATTTGACTGCGATTAAAAAAAACACTCACCCCATATTTCAGCTGTCGTCTCCAAAGCTGCTCACTTGCTTTTGTAACAGCCTCCTTCTCCTCTCACAGGCGTAGTCGTTTTCTATTAAATGAAACCTGCGTTCATTCTTGCCTGCACACCTCCGTCGCACTCTCCCATGACATTGTTTAACACCAACCACTTGCACTTCTGCCTTTGTATTCTCATTTCCGAGAGAGTTTTTTTTGCTCTTCCTGTTCTCGTCTCCTTCACTTGTTCTTTTTCAAATTTTAATTTTCACACCTCCCCCGCCTCCTTTTTGCATCTCCCTGTGGCATAGCTCTGATTTTGTCTGATTTGGTCTTTTCCTTCACACAGAACTGTTTATTTGCTGATGGAGCATGGAGATAGTTTTTAATACAAAACTATGCCCAGGTATATCTCTCCCCGTCTGTGTGTGTGTGTGTGTGTTTGAAAATTCACTACACTTGTACACGTCTTCATCGCAAAGTTATTTAGACTACCTCGGATAAAGAGTTGGAAGTGTCACATGCAGCAGTTCAATGCAACTTCCCCTGCTGCACGCAAGACAAGCAGCAGGTAGCAGAAAACAGAAAACAGTCATGACTGACTTTCTTAGGTGTGTTATCAAACAGAATATTTAACTCTGAACCTGTTAAAGCGGACTCAAACCGGATCAGCAACAGTAACTGCAGTAGTACTGGATGTAGAAGTAGTAGTAATAATAACAGAAACAACAGGTACAGTCATAGTATCAGAGGTAGTAAAGGTAAGCTGAGCCACGAAATGTTTTGAGTCATCTCCCCTCCAAAAAAAGGAACTGCCAAACTATGAAAATGACTCATTCATTTTGGTGAACGAGTGCTTGATGCATGTAGAAAAGTTGAAAAATTTAGTTTTTTTTTTTAATTTTGGGTGTTCAAAGCAGAATCACAGATCTGATCGTGTTTTGTGATCTTATATCTAAGATTTAGTGTTCAGGGTTAAATGTGTCACTCCTGAGTCTGTCACCACACTGCTAACTGGCACTTCACTTCCTCCTCATAGAAAGAAGAACTGTGAACTTCAGTATTTGCTTATAAGGCACCGAATAAACGTTAGTTCAGAAAAAAAAACGAGGAACACAAATGACCTGCTTTTAAAGATGATGATGAATACTTTCCAAATGATTTATTTATCATAGACTCGGCCTCCATGGCTACTGCATTTGAGAAACTTCTCATGAGTTATAACTTATAACTTGACATCGTTTCTATTTGGCATTTTATGGCAGCATATTAAATATCATGTGCGTCACGTTGTGCGTTCATCTTTAAAAGTAAAGTAACACTCTCAAGCTCTCACATACAAAAATAAACTGTTAGAGGTTTAGAATCTGTTTTCGAGTGTATGTTTGTCACATTATGAAGCCTTTGTGCAACCTTCACTGCCTGTCTGTGTGTGTGTGTGTGTGTGTGTGCGTGTGCGTGTGTTCTGACACCTTGCCACTGAGAAGCGGTGTCCTTTCTATAGCCATATCATGTGTGTTGTTCATTTCCTCTTACCTCTCACGATCACGCTGTAGTTCCTCATTCTCCTAAAGTCTCTACACGAGGTAGAAGCTCTGCAGCTGCACCTCTCATTACTAGATAGCAGTGTGCACATTATGCAATATGCAAATATAAAAACAGGACAGGACGGTGTGCACTGTATGTATAATAGCAAGAGATATATAATAAAAATATATAAATGTAGTCAGTGAACAGACTTGAAGTGAGTGAAGTGAACAGTCACTGAGATGTCACCCCCTAATCTGATGGATGGTTGTGAAATTGTTGACTTGTTGACTCAGATATTCAACATTAGCTGTGCTGTATAGCTGCTACAGCCGAGGAACTTGTTTTGATGCCTTCACTCAATAGAAACAAACAAAGAGAGACAGGACGGGACCTGGGCCTCAGTGGGAAGGGGCACCAGATCCTGCAGGTCCAGCAGAACATCAGACACATATGTGGAACTACACCTGAGGCAGGAACTACAGCTCAGTACTGATGAGCAGTGACGAGGCCAAGATGCCGCACAGCTGATCTGGATGGAAACAACCAAACTTTCTGCCTTTCACCATTTGCGTAGCTCCTTGTAAGGTGACGTTCTAACCAAATATCTCAATGACATTTCACCTTAATGTTATTTTTGTGTTTGTCCTCGTCAATGCAGGCTGAACCTTTTTCAGCTGCTGTAATCGTGACACGATGTTTACAAGTGCAAACAGCTGCTAACGTCAGATTTCATCATGCAAATCATACAAACACAAAACAGTGAACAGATGATGCAGCTGTGGCACACATGATATTTAACTGACTTTGATTTAAAATGGCCACATGGCTCATTTAGTTAAATTAAATTAAAGGGTAATAACGCATGATAAAGACCAAAAGACTAAGATGGGACTGAGTGTTTGACACATGGTACAACTGACACAGATACAGAGGAAACCACAGACTAAATACACAAGTGAGGATAACAAGGTGCAGGTGAAAACCAGTCAGCATGCAACAAAGGCAGGAAGTTACAGACACGAGCTGAGGGCAGACTTACAAAATAAAACAGGAAACCCAAAACCATGAAAACAATTTAGAATACAAATCATGACACCCCTAATATACAAATATTGCCTCCAGAAGGACGTTCCTTGTAATCTGAAGTTTTTAGAAAGGGGAGTTACCAGAATGCATGTTCAGGGTAGAGTCCTTATAACGTCGCAAAGACAAGGATGTGTGTGTATAAAACGTAATAATTTTTTATTTCAATTTTAATTTTTTTATTGTCTTTCTTAAAATAAACAGACATAACAAGTCTCTCTGTGTCTTATTTCCTCTAACCTTGGCTGACAGTGCTGCTGCGGAAGTACCCGGCTGGTTGAATGTCTCCTCTTTGCTGTTCCCACATATATATTAATAATATATTTATTATGTATTTGTTGATTTACTGAAGGAAAATTCAGATTTTTTACATGTGTAAGTTTAAATGCCTCCAGACGGAGTAATTTAATGCTCATTATAATAATAAATCCCTTAATAAATGAATATGGGTGTATATGTGTGTTAGCGTTTTATAAACTGCCTGCAGAAGACTGTTGATTGTACTGTGTGTGTTGTTGCCTTCCGGAGCTCTAACTGTATGCAAAGCACCAGCCTGTGTGCTGCAGCATGGAAATTAAATGGTAAAAAGGTAGCTCCACTTCACTTTGTCCTAGACGGAAAACTGGCCCTTCAAGTGACACATATCTAATTTCAAGCTCTTTGTCGACCGACTTGAATTTAACCACTGGACACAATGAGCTGTGTTGACTTTGGATCAACAACCAAAGAAAGAAGAATTGTATTTATTGAAAGGATTGTGTATTTTAAAGACAGTTGATGATTACGTTGACAAGAATAATGTATTTTTAACTGAATGTGAATGAAAGAGCCACAAATGGACTCCTCTTCGGTCTTTGCAAACACTGATTTAACTTTATGTTGCATAGTTCCACAGTTAAAATGACTTTGCTGAGGCATCGACCTGAACAATGAGCTGACAGTGGAGAGAGTTGTTCTTTTTGTTTGTTTTACTTCAGGTAAAGACTAGTCTGGACACGAACCACGGGGCCATCTTTAACTGTTGATGTTCATGGTCGGCCACGCCCGTGTTGCCTCTTACAGACAGATAATGGACTGTTTGCTCGTCTGAGCTGATTTATGCTGTGCTCTTCTTTACCTGTTGAAACTGCAGAGAAGGAGAGTACTTAAATAAACAGAATCCTAACACTTTACATACTAGGAGCTTTGTAACAGATACAATTCAGCTTTCGTAGTGATCCAGTCCTTACGTTGCCTTTCACTATGTGAGTATTGTGTGACAGCTCTCCTTTAGTTCATTTAATTTGATTCAATCAACTTTTAGCCATTGCAACAGGTTGTTTCCATCAAGTTACATAAATGGATTGGACTGAGGAAAAAAGGACCAAACTACCAAAGATACCAAAATATGTTAAAAATATATATATACTGTTTCTGTTCAGCGCACATTGTTTGAGCTATTTTGTCAGATACACAAGCAATATATGGAGTGGATGCAATGTGGTGTGTTCCTAAAGTTCTAAAAGACCAACAATAAAAAATAAATATTTAAGACATTTTAATATATAAATCTGTGTTAAAATGTGAGTGGTTGTGTATTTATAGCTGAATCCAAGTTCAGTTTCAACAACAATTAAAATTAGTGTAAAATAAGACAGTAATATAGAATATAAAACCTATTATGTATAATAAATAATAATGGTTATAATGGAAGTAATGTTGACTTAAATGTCGTTCAGCAGGAATACGGCAGGGCTGAGGTGCATTTAAACTACAAACTGTACAGTTGGTACATGATCCTCCTGATGTTCTTGGAGTGACCTCTATTGTTATTTGCATGATGGGGTTTAGTCTCGGGCTGCATTTGTATTTGCCATGCAGAATCCAGTGAAATAAGATGCACGCAGTTCATTTCCCCCTTAAGCTTCCACTGACTGTGCAAGACAAGGTTGTGCAGTTGACTTTCAAAATGTGTTGTTGTCCATCAGCAAAATTTCTGAACCGAAATAAAAGTAAAATATCGTTTAAAATGCTAGAGATCATTTCAATCCATCTATCTGTCAATCCCAGCATGCACGAGCCGATGGGACCAACACAACAGGACAGAAAGTGCCATCAGGTATGTACAAATATGTAAAGACCACAGTCAACGAACAGCAAGTGGTTGACATCTTTTCTGTGTGTGTGAATGGCCTTTGTGTACATATTTAGAAGCTCTGTAATCCCACCAAACAATTGCAATAGAAAGAGGCCAGAAAAAAGAGAGAAAGGCCTGATTTACCTAGCAGTTAAGGCTGTGGCTCCTCTGTGCTTGCTCCTGTTACTCAGACCGTGCCCTTTGTCTGGGGCCAGGGCTTGGTAGGGGAAAGATTTGCATGCCAAGGGCCACTTGAATGCGAAACTCCCCGGATTCTCACTACCTGACATGCAAAACCAGTGGGGGACCAGTTAAAATGGTCCACACGCACAGTCAACACAGGTGTACTCCAGTCAAAGTGCTGAACCTCCTACCTCCGCCTCCTCTGAAGCTCTAAACCTACACCACTCTCCCCAGAGAGTGTTATGGAAATGAGCGCTGTGATTTTGATGGGATACTGTACCTGCAGGTCGTCGGAGAGCGAAGGTTGGATGTAAGGACTGGAAGGACGGTGACATCTAGGCTCATCCGTAACACAGCAGAAACTTGTGTGGCATTCGAGTGCAAGGATCAGAGGTTGAGGGTCGGTTAGGAGATTTAGTGAATTCAAAAGATGCCGAAGTCTTTCCTTGTGAAAAAGAAACGTGGGCCGTGCGGAGCGTGGCAATGGAAAGAGCCAGAACAGCTCAAGTGGAAAGAAGACGACATAGTGGGTAAGAATTTGAGTATCTTTAAATTTATTTTCAATATGTTGTTGATTTGACTTAATTTATTTAAACTGTTGTTTCCTTTATCACTTTTTAGTGAATGATGCTAAGGAGGAGGACGCCCAGCAGCCGGCCACCGTGGCTCAGCCTGCAGCCACGTTAGGATGTGGGACAGCAGCAGGAATAAGAGTGCCAGTACCTTTAGGATCAGGATCAGGAGGACCAGGAGGACCAGGACCTGACACCAGGCCAGACTGGTCCACACTGATGCTCCGGGGCTCCTTCTACCATCCCAGTACTCTGGCACTTGTCAGCAGAGCGAAGGTAAGGTCTGACTTTTGTTGACAGGGTATCAACATGCAGGCAGCTTAAAGGTACTTTGATGGCACAGCTTGTCTGATACTGACTACAGGGCCATCAAATATCATTTAACATGTAGACTGATGATCATTAAGCAGTAGTTTGTGAACTTATCTCTCCCCTCCAGCCCCGGCCTCGTACTTCCCCCGGCTCAGGTGACTTTGTGTGCTCCGTGTGCCACAAGATATTCCCCCTGCAGCGCATGTTGACTCGCCACCTGAAGTGCCACAGCCTGGTGAAGAGACATCCATGCCGATTCTGTGGAAAAGGATTCAACGATACCTTCGACCTGAAGAGGCACATGCGAACACACACAGGTCAGGAAGAATCGCGTCTTTCATAGAAAGTAAACTTTCCAGTCGGTGATGATGTTGTGGAAGCGGAGTAGTACTTCCATGTCTGTTTTATTGTTGTTTATACATGCTTAGCCAGACAAGATGGTGAGAAAAACACTGTCAGCACAGACCGGTGGCCTCGGATTGCCAGTTCACACGAGGTTTGTTGTGCTGCCTGGAGGTCCTGTGAAGTCCGTTAACATCAAGGCCGTTTAAAGAGGATATAGACTACTTTATGAACACGATTACAGAAACAGAATAGACCCAACATCCTCCAAGACTTTAGGGCCACCAGTTAATATGTAACAGTGGCAGTCTCAGTTGTCACACAGTTTCAGATGTGCATACAAAAACCTTCTTTTGTTGCCCCCTGCTGCAGGTATCCGTCCCTACAAGTGTGAGCTGTGTGAGAAGGCCTTCACTCAGCGTTGCTCTCTGGAGTCTCACATGAGGAAGATTCACGGCGTCCACCAGCAGTACGCCTACCGCCAGAGACGCTCCAAGATCTTTGTGTGTGAGGATTGTGGTTACACCTCGAGCCGCCCTGACGAGTACTTCCTCCACGTGAGACAGTGCCACCCGGGTAGTCCCGCCCTGCGCAGGTACTACCGCCGCCAGGCCCATGAAAACAGCAGCTTCGCATCAGCAGACCGCAAACTCAACCCCTATTTGCTTTACTCATCTCCTGCATACTACATGTAGGATTTAAATTCTGAATCACTGAAAAGCATAAATGAAAATAACATGTTAGTTTTAATAAAGTATTCAAGTATGTGTAAAATTTACTCCATGTATGTACAGTGTCTGTGTTCCCTCTAATACTTTTTGTACTCCAGTATGTTTACTGTTCAAATAAAAATGAAGGATCCAAAATAATTCTTCATGTTTCGTTTTATTAAATGCCAAATTAGCTGATTGTTCACAAATCAACCAAATCATTCAGAAAACAAAGTGTGTCTTTGGACACTTAGCATGGACACGATGTTCCTGGGATCGAATCACTTAACCTGGACAGCCGGCTCTACCTCCGAAGCCACCATTATCAAACAGGCTGGATGTGTTTCACCACACAAAATTTAACATCCGTGATGGTATAAGAACAAGAAATACTGAAAATCACACCCAACAGAAGAGAAGTCATGACAAAAGAAGTGAAAGAGGTTTAGAAGATTAATATTAAAATGTTGTTTTTCTGAGTGGAAGTCATGTGTCAATACATCCCACACTCGGTTTACTTATTTGATACCTGTGATGAGATAATAAATCCACTTTTTGGCCACCAGAAGGCAGCAAAAACAAGTCAAATGGTTGCTGAGTTGGTTATTATTTACACATTCAGCCATTAGATAATCATTCATGTGGAGTAGCATGCAGATATATTAGGAAATATCTAAATACTCCGCTATGTTTTGGGTTGAGGGTCAAGACTTCAAGTCATGACTCTCTGGTTAAAATGGTCCTATTAATAGTTTGTATTTTTCTGATTAAAAACTTGAAAAATGAAAAATAATTGTATTTATTTAAAATACAGATACCTGGAGGCAGACCTCGACAACAGTGGTGGCATGGAGTTTGCTTCCAACAGTTAAACCCATGAAAACAGGGTCACAAAGAGGGACGTGCATCTTCTTAGCTATCTAGTCTAAACAACAGAACCCAGTCTCCAAATTGAGAAAAAGGTCTGAACCTCAAGGCCGAATAATCTTTCAGTCTGAACAGTCTGGAACCAATCTCACGTGCTTGGCAGAGTAGGTAATGAAAGGTTTCTACCACACTCCCTCCGGGGACTTCAACTGTCTTTGGGTCAGTGCAAACTGTGAACGAAGGTGAAGAAATGAACTTCTCACCTGTTTGGATCATAAAACATTTATTAATTCCACTTAATAATTCAGATTATGTTTGCCTCTCACCTGTAAATAAAGGGATTTGTCATTCGCTGACTTACTCAGGCAGATCAAGTCTTCTTGATGATGTCGAGCCCACAATTAAAAACTATTTATTTAGCACATGCTACGATCTGCTACCACTCTATCAACCATTCTTTTACCCTTTATATCTCTCACTACAGTCTTTCTTTACATTTATCCTGGAGTATATCAAAGCACTTTCTAAATACATTTGTTTGATTTCCCTTAAATATTTTTGAGAACTCAGCAAAGCGCCACAGAAACCACAAAGTCTCACGCAGACGGACTTACAGTACCTCCACACTTTGTTGGAGAAAGATCTGGCTGCACCCGTTACCTTTCTGGAAGAGGGAAAATCAGACTGCACAGTGACTACACCTTTGCCATTCCGGGTCCTGTGAGGAGGTTCCTGGGAAAATTCACCCCTGTATTGGAAGTGATTACATTTCTGACAATGATAATAGAGTTTGATTGAAGGTCTTACAATACATAGAGCAAAAAGAGGTGAGTAATTATGCAGCAGAGTGCAAATGCAACACGAGTGCAGTCGGTTTGTAATGTGTCGTCTAATGAAACTACACTTTCGGCTGAACGTGCCATTGAGGAAACAAACACATCCTTAGTATGAGTTCAGCGAATTATAAAGAACCTGAGAAAGAGTTTACATTCTACAATTGCAGCGTTTACATCAATAATCTGGTAAATTCCAATTTTTAAATGTGCCAAAAATATAATAATAAATCAAAATAAAGAAATTTCATATCTCTGCATCAGCATTCCTGGTCATGTGCAAAAGGCTTTTAGACAAACGTGGGTTACACTTTATCTGGATACTTTGTAACATTTCAGTGTTTTGCTTTGTCTCTAGATGTTTAATAGATATATAGTATAGTATATGTGACAATTCACAAATAATTAATGTTATTTGTGCATAAATGTAACTAAATCTGAACCACATTGGTGTAACATCAGAAAACAGTTAAGCTAATAAGCTGTTGAAATGTTCAAAATCAAAATAAAGTGTTACCCGATCATGTCGGAGAAAAACATTAAATAGTAGTCATATATTTGGGGAACAGGGCACAAATGATGACTGATGTCAATCAGCTTAAGCGTGACTTTAGTGTTCTGCCTCAGTTATCTCTATGCTTCATACTGACTTTATGCACCTTTCACACTCTAACATCTGACGTCTAACGCCTAAATTACATCGGGCACAGCTGGTCGCGCCTATTCTAGTTGATGCTTGTGATTCTATCAATTAGCAGCTACTGTCGCTGCAGCCGTAGCCTACTTAGAAGCACATAAACCAAGACAAAATGACCAAATCTGAGCAAGTTCATAAAGTCTGGAGGGCAAAATGTCACGTGGAGAAGAACCAACCACTGGCCGCGAGGTTACAGAGGATGCCCGGTGGAATTTAGGAGTAGCCTGTCATAGTATGGCCTAAGTTAATATACAGATATCATTATTAATAACCATTTTAAATACTAGAACAGGCACAGCAAATACATGCCTATAGTAGTGCAACACAAATACAAACCACCCCTCGGTGCAGATACATGGTACACAAGAGAAATCTCATTGAGCATGCTCATGGAGTGATTTTTCTGGCCTTCTCTGTGTCACTCAAACATCACTGTCATTGTCACACATTGGTGAGTGTGAGTTCTGAACTCAGTGTATCTCATTCAGACTTTAAGTCTGGCAAGCAGGCAAAGGTAGGTCAGAAGACGTCCTCATCATTTCTTCCTCATGAGCTTCCAGCAGTCTGACGTGCCTTTTGAAAGTCTCATACAGTAATGGCAGCCTCAGTGTTTTCCTCTGTCTTGGGAAGTTTGTGAGGCTGAGGAGTGGAGCAGGGAGTGAGCACAGAGCAGAGGCTCAGTCCTTTGTGCTGTTACAGTGGGAGAAGTCAGCATGTGCCGCCATAAGGTGCATTTAGGAGAGCTCGGTATAACAATGTCTCTGCCAGGCTAGGAGCTCCCCGCCTTCTGCACACACCAGCAGGTATGACTCACTCCTCACCTGTGGCAGGCGAACCTGGAGGACAAAAACAGACCATAACAAGGTTATTTCTTTGGATTTGGTAAACTAGCAGTCAGCCCAGCTCAGCATCTGTCTTTCAAACTTCACCAACCACTAAAAGTCAGTCCCAGATTTACTCTTGTCTGGTGGCTTCTTGCTCGCTCACCCTCTTCTTTAGCTAACAGCAGCTACAGTTGGCAGCAGTTTACTTAACTGTCCATCAGAGAGCTGAGGTGCAGCATCAGAGGGAAACCAGAACATTTTCGGGAAGCTGGGTGAAGCCTGGTCAACTCCATGACGTGCACACACGCACACACACACGCAGAGTAAATGGACTTGTATTTATATAGCACCTTTCTGGTCTACCAACCACTCAAAGCGCTTTTACAACACTTGTCACATCTATGCTCACACACATATTCATACCCTGATGGCAGAGGCTGCCATACAAGGTGCAAACAGCTCATCAGGGGCAGGTTCCTATCCAAAGTGATGCTACACACACATTCACACTCTGACAGCGCAGCCATTGGGAGCGCAAACGTCGCGCAAATGTCTTCCTTTGATTTGCCAGTTTATGGTGTAGTTGAGATGTTTGTACAAATGCTGAAGGCTGAAAGACACCAAACTGGGCTGACTGCTGTTGGAGTAGAATAATATAGATTAGAACAATATATAAAGTAGTCTATATTAATTCCACCCTGGTGTGCATCACTAAAAAGAGTATAAAACATATTGATGGTATAAAAATATCAGTGTTGCATTGAAAATCCTGTATCGGTGGAGCCCAAAGTGATTTCTGTACCCTGTAGAACAGGAGCAGGTGGCGGTGGAGAGGTATCACCAGCGGGTAATGGCAGACTGGGGGCGCTCTGTCCCTCTGCAACACACACAAATCAACAGCAGCTTTTGTAGAAACACACACTGAGGTACTGAATAAGAGCTGGAGCAGCTGGATTTCATGACATACAGGGAAACTCTGTTTGCCCATTAGCAAGTCTTAGTTACTCACGCAACAACTCCAAAGCTTCTGCAAATGAATTAGAGAATCAAACAGGTTACATGCTGTTTTAAAGGTGTTCCACTTCACACAGAGAAAAAGAATATGAAAGTGGATTAAAGATAGGCTTACATCCCCTGGTGCGTCCACACAGTGGGCAGGCAGAGCAAGAGATGCTGGGCAGATACTCAGCTCTGTGATTGGAGGAGAGAGAGGAACGTCAGACGTGCCCATGATGTGTGCAGCGGCGGCGCTGTTGCAGGCATTCCGCCTTTGGGGGGCGCTGCTGGGCCAGCCAGATTTGTAATAACACACACAGAAACAGAACAGAACCAACAACACGAACACATTGTGCGGTGATGAAAGGGACGACGGTGTGAGTGTGAAAGAAGAGAGAGAGGAGAAGTGATGAAGAAAGCAGTGTGTGAAGGAAAGTTTGTATCGACACACACACACGTGTCCACATGCGTCTGACAGGAGCTGTTCTCATAATTCATCCAGCAGAGTTCAGCAGCAGGAAGACTCTCAACACTGCCTCTTTTAAAAGTGTATGACACTGTATTGATTCATTGAAACTGGCATCCAAGTTCCTGCATACCGGGGCTATTCTTAGAGAGGGTATTTACCACCATGTTCTGACTGAGGCCTCCAACATAAGCAGATGCTACTGGGACTGTGCAGCGCTGTGTTTATTCAGAGTGGCTCGTGTTGTCTGGAACTCATTCCACCTCACGTTTATGTAGTTCTTAAAAGACTGTAAAGTCGCTCTCAGCGTGTGTGGATATCTTTGTGATTAGATAATGTTACTTTTTTAACCAACCAAGTCAAATTTAAAATAAAAACAAAAGCCACGTCTGCACCTCTGCACGGCCTTTAAAGTCCCCATGAGGTCAAACTAAACGTCCAGGTGCTGTCCTCTGTCCTCCAGCGTCTGTCCAACACTGACACACAATGTCTTCAGTGTTTTCAGGTGTTCTTCATGGTATTTTAGAGTTTGTTATTTCCTGATAAACCATGCCATCCTGCACTTGGGAGCGTGTACTAGTTTTACATCCAATTAAATGCTTCTATGAGTGATTGCGAGGGCTGCTACTGACAGCTAACTGCTAATTAACTAACTGAATCTGCCGTTAGCAGGCAACAGAACCGGGCTCAGCAGCTGTGCCGGACCGGGTCCGACCACAGCCTCTGAGGGAATAACGTCACACTACCGAGGTGATTTACACACTTTCCTGATGGAAAGATTGCTAAGTGGTGAACCGCTAACTGTGGTTAGTTCAGTCAGCTGTGTAGCTAACTGAACTGACTCAGCCCGGGATGCCAGGAGCCAAACCCGGCAAGAAAACCACCTCGGTAGGCTGCTGTGTTCACTGTTAGACTGGACAGTGCTGGTTGTGTTCAGTCCTGGGTTTGGCCCTGTTACTGGAAGGTAGATAACTGATGCATACTCATAGCAATAGCGGTGTAACACTCACTTGCTATTGGCTACTGTAAATGCCAATCAAAGTCCCTTCCTATGTGACCATTTTTACAGCAAACCTGTAAAAATGAGGAAGTAAACAGCACACTGCTTCCTGTTTCATGGGGACTTTAATGTTGTTGTGGATTTCACCAGCATTTGCATGAATATTTGGTACTTTATGTTTAGCGACAACATTAAAAGGATTGTGGTCCTTACTGGTATGGTGTCATGGCATGTCTGCATACAGTATAAAGTGAAGTGAAATGAAGTGAAGGATGAACAGAAGGCTGTATAGATGGATGATTATGATGATATTGGCATGACGACGAAGCAGGCGTGTCGATCCCTTGCCTGTCTCCTTGGGAGCTCTCCAGTCCTGCATCTCCCCCTTCAATCGCTCCATTTCTTTCTCCAGCTCACAATATCTCTGCTCTGCTTCTTGTAACCGCCTGGCAGAGAGAAACACAAACATTATTCCTCACCTCACAGAACTACATGGTTTGGTTAACGATGGCATTAGCGTCAACTTGTACCTCTGCAAGTCTTCATTGAGTCCCGATATTTGGTCAGTCTCCTCCTCTTCCTCGGTGGTGGTGTGGGTGGATGCAGTGGGATCTTGCTCCAGAGTGAGTGGGAGCTCCAGCAGTGGCGGCAGGTCGTCTGGTAGAGCGTCTGTGAGCTGCCACAGCTGGCTCTGAATTCAGACCACAGGGAAGATCAGGCCCGACATAACAAGGAAAACACACACGATGAAAATATATTTAAGTTATAAGGTCACTGCCAGACAAATGCCAGTCCTGACATGTGCCCGGTCTTGGTGATTTACACACCAGTTTCTCTGGTGTATAAAGAGTCTCACAGTCCCTGAGCCTTGTGTGGTCGATCTGCATCATGATGTCCTGACTGCGGTCGATGGCACCCGTCTGACTATAAAAGAGACACCGATTAAACAATACCGAGGAAGGCTCCATATAAAGGCCAGCTGATGCACATAAAACATTAATCATGCATGTTAAGTTTACCTGGTAGCAGTGTAAGAGTATCCAACGAAAGCCAAGTGTACTCCTATCGGAGCTCTGTCCATGACATCAGATAACGTCTCCTGCAGAACACAAACACGACAGACACTCCATGAAAAAACATAAAATAATGAGAGGTTTCTAACATCCTCGTCGTGACACAACAAGTCCTAGCTCAAAAGATAAATACCATTTCACTGAGACAGTCGTCCAGGATGTCAAAGTTGGAGGTATCAGTTGGGTTAGATACTTCAGGCAGGTAGGGAGCAGGGAGTTTATGCAGCGAACTCCAGTCCAGTCCACAGAAGAACGGATGGCTCCTGAAATCACTCGAGCCTTTCCTCCCCAGACGGACTTCCCTCTCACAGATGAGCCCAGAGATGAAGGAGCGAGCATTGTCTGAAATCTCAGGGCCTGAAGACGGGAACTCAAAATACTCCTGGGGATAAAAAGAAGAAATACTTTGAGTGTCCATGCCCCTAAAAACACCACCAGACAGATATCAGAGTGAAGTCTAGAAGAAAGCTTGTACATGTTGGATGCTTTTGCAAAACTATCAGTTGTTTGCAGACATTGTAAATGTCTGGTTTTGTACCTGGAAATGGATTATCTTGGCATATGTTTCAGAGATTGACTCTGCATAGAAGGGTGTGGTCCCCAGCAGCATCTCATAGGCACAGATCCCAAGAGCCCACCAGTCGCATTCAGGACCGTAACCTCCACCTCCCTCTACTGCCTTTAAAATCTCTGGAGACAAATAGTCAGGCGTCCCGACGGCTAGAGACGAGTGAACCTGCAATGAAACCAGATGGATTTTCTGTTTGTGTGACGCTCTTTTCTGTCTTGACCTGAAAAGGCGTTTGAACTGTGACTGATCTCACCATCCCGTCCTCCAGGACCCTCAAACAGGAACCAAAGTCTCCCAGTCTGATGTGTCCATCAGCTGTGAGGAGGATGTTGTCAGGTTTGATGTCTCTGTGTAAGAAACGAGGTTTCATCAACCAAAAGCAACATTTCAAACTGACTTTGTAATGTGTGCTGTTAAAATGAACCAACAGATCAATGAAACAAATAAAAAATATGAGACATTTTTAAAGAAATCAGTCTACCTGTGTACATAACCCAATCTGTGGACTGAGTCAATGGCCATGACCATCTCGGCCAGGTAGAACTGAGCCATGTCCTCAGGGATCCGGTCTCCAAACTTACTGAGCAGAGTCAGCAGGTCCCCTCCTACATAGTAATCCATCACAAGGTACTGAGGAAGGAGGAGGTGGATCGGTGAGGAGAATGGCTTCAGGTTAAATAGAGGTTTTGTTTTAGACTGGCATAACTTCGTACCAGATAGTTGTCATCCTGAAAGGCGTAGTGCAACTCTGTGATCCAGCGTCTGTCACCTCTCAGCAGAACCTCCCTCTCCTCCTGGTAACACGCCGTCTATAACAGACACAAACAGACAGACAGATTGTTTCTTCCATCTCGTTCACAATAAAGGATCAGTCGTATTTCTTCTCCTGTGAATGTGAGCGCAGGTTTGTGTTTGTGTGCGCAGGACCTGTCCTCGTCTCAGCATGTCCCACTTGTTCATAATCTTCAGAGCATACACTTGTTGTGTGCTTCGTATCCTCGCCACAGCAACCTGCAAACAGCGACAACACATAACTACAACCAAAATAACAACATGCATGCATGCACAAAGTGGCTGCATGCATTACTTAATGCATTAAATCCGTGCACGTTGCTACTGCTTGTAAAAGACAAAGAAAAAAGCGGCTGAATAAATTATTCAAATGTTCCTAGAAACTTTTCTAATCAATGTTCAGCTCACGCTGATTTAAAATAGACACCTTACCTCGCTGAACGTGCCTCGGCCAATCACCTTCAGGATGTGAAAGTCTTCTCTTTTGATGCGAGTCCTCTTCACCTGCCTCACGAGGGGCTCAGCTGTGATCAGAGAGAAGAGAGACAGTTGTTTGTGTTCAATAATGAAACCTTATATTATATCAGAGAGCTTTTCTTCACAAATTCAGGTAAACAGTAACAGTTGAGAAGTTGAGTGTGGAACGCTGGATACTTCTCGCCCTCATTGGTTGCCATTTTAGCTACGGAGCTGAAGAGAAGGGACCACCGGGATTGTATAAATGGCGGCCAAGGAAGCTGCTGGAGCTGAAGTGGTTGCAGTGAATGCCACAATATACAAATGGAAGTTGTACATATGGTTTATATTTACGTTCTGGCAGTCAAACGTTGGTGCTCCACCCGTTTGCAATTTGCACAGTATCTAGATCTTTTAATGTATTCATGGTGGAAGCTCAGAGACCCGGGACATTACCACTGCAATAAGTAAGCTGGATAAGGTGTGTACACATCTGTACAGATGATGTGACCTTGGGCTCATCCTGAGCTGTGCCTTGCTGCTCTTCCTTTTCCAGATGTGCTAATTGTCTTTTTGGCCTCCTGTGAACTGTATACATGCATGTTTGCTCATTCCAGAGTTCTTCTTCAATAGAGTAACTACTCTGCACTCTGCTAAAAATAGCGGCCATCATTCATGGATCGAGGCAGGTTTTCCAGTCCTTTATTTTTATCTTCATTCCTCACACACTGAGAAGGAATGCGAGTGAGGCAGAGGCATAGTTTAGACTTCTCTTAGATGAAGAGAAAGAGCAACATAGCAACATCACACACACACACACACACACACACTGCCTCACTGTCCTGAAGCAACAGGACGATCCTGTGAAAAGGATCTTTTATCCACTGCGAACATTCACACTAGCCCTGGGTCAGAATCACCGGGCCATCCATGTGACCGGGGCTGCGTCACAGTCTCCTCCGTAGAGAAAGACTGATGAATAGAAAGCATTCATTTTGTTGTCATACAGATTGCTGACCGTCGTACAGTTACAGTTCATGACAGTCTAACTCACTTAGATCTGGGTCTTTCCAGGGTAACAGCAGATTAGGCAAAGGTAGCCCAGATGTGCCACATCCTCCAGGTCTTCCTGGAGCATTTGGAAACATTCGGTAAGATTGGATATGTAATTCCTCCAGCGTGTTCTAAGATATCTAGAACTAGAGCTAGATATCTAGATAGCTATCCCATAATTCCAACAGCACGATGTAACTTTGGGCTCACGTAACACTTTACGGCACTAAGTGACACACCGCCAACTATTTCACTGATTTTGGTGAAACTGGATCATATTTTATGGAGAAAATGTTTTCTGGTAATGTAATCTGATCAAATACTCGAGTACAGCAGAACTTGTTTACCACAGCAGCAGTCTGTTGGCTCAGTTATGGAAAACAAACTCATTAATAAGTGTCCACCACCTTTGTTACTTTCACTTTTGGGCGTGAACTTTCCTCAGTTCCTCTTTGATCTAAAAACTAACAAAAAATTCTGTTTGTCTCTGTGCAGGAAACGGGCATCACTGTCTGTCCTGTTCTTTGGGCTTCCTGCAGTTATATCCTTCCAAAAAAAGCAAGGTCTGTGGAACAGTGTGACTGTGTGTGTGTATACATTATGTGTGTATATCCTGTGCCTGTGTGCCTGCTTGTGTTTATTCAAGACTACCACCATAAGTGCTCTGCCAGCCCCTCTGCCAGCTTCCTGTCCCGATGAACGGAAATTAGTCTGCTCCATGACGAACGACAGCGCAGAGTGATGGAGAATTAAGTATTCACGGACAGATCGATGAGAAATGAATCCAATGGGTTGGTAAACAGTTAGCCTAGAAGATGAAACGTCCTCACACGGGGTTTGTTGCGGATAAACTGCATGAAAGACACGAAGACACAGTTCAGAATGGGACAACTGCTGCGAACAGCTGAGGTGTCTTGTGATAATATCTCATGACTGCACATGTTGATGACTAAAGGCTATTCATAAAATCCATCCTCATACGTGGACAACAAATGTCATCTTTCAGTTTTGGATCGAGCTGAGAGGCTTCCTGCTCAGACTGCTGCTGTTATTTTTATGCATGAATTGTGTTATTGAGATATTTTATCATTATTATTACAGTCTGAGTAAATTATCTGCTTCTTTAATGCCAGTGACAGCATTCGCTTGCTTGTTAGATAACTTGTAAACTCTCTTGGCACTGATGATATTTTTGAGGCCACAACAAGAAGAAAAACAGCGACGGAGTCACTGCTGGTTCCTGTAAATGTTGACTCTGGCTCCGTACCCGTCACTGACCTTCCCTGTTAGGAAAGCCATGTAGGGAGTGACTAGACCGTGAGTAAACCAGACACGAAGCAGTCGGAGGGAAAGCTAAATGAAAAGTATTTTTATTTGTTATAAGCCTATAAGATCCTTCAGCTCGTCGAGTTCAACACGATCCTCCTCTGTGAGACGCTCCTCCGACGGTCTGGCTCAGCTCAAAGTCTCTCCACTTAATCCAGCAGTCCTTCTTGTCATAGCAAAACGGGACTGATCAAACTTCACAGAGCGTGCACGTTTAATCACGTTAAAGTTACGGTACGCAGACGGTACGACATTTTCCCGCTCGCATCACGTGACATCTATTCGTTTACTGATAACAGTGTCTATGGATTTTCCAGAGATTTCTAGCTCATCCTACAGCTGCCGGTACTTCCTCACAGGACACTGATTGGTCTGAACACAAGTGCATCGCAGGATGGATTCTTGGTTTGAGGTGCACAGCACTGAGACGTCTCGGACAAACAATATGTGCACACGTGATTATTGTTGTTTCTGTTCGTGGCAGTCTGCCCTCCATCTCGTTCAGATTTCAACTAAACCGAGAAATCTGCTTCATCACTGATGAAGGCCGGCCAGCTCTGACACTTGATCCTCATTCCTGGACACATGGTGTGGTTAAATTTGGAACGTCTCATCACTGAGGACACTTGATAGCCCCTCTTGGCTACCGAACAATACAATAGGTACATGCACAGGCAGTCACATGCATGGACGGATTCAGTAATACTGAAAGAGGGAGGACGGACGGATGAGGACATGTCAACAGATGTCAGTCAGAAGTATTACAGTGTGCAGCATTTATGAGTCCTCCATCTTTTATTTTCTATCCGACGTGTCAGTCATTGAGTCATGGTGGTCTTGGTGACATGACAGCAGTTCAAAGGTCATGAGGGCTGGCAGAAAGTCAGCAGAGGAGTGTTGCCTTTCATGACCTTGTGGTCGTCGAAGCACATTGTATTCTGGGTCATGGCACAGAGGTGACTGGGGCAGGTCGGTGTGGTCTCTCAGCTTAGATCTGAATTTCTCTTCACATCCTGTATCCAAAACGGTGAGGCTCATTTTAGAGTTGTGAAGTCCAGTGTTTTCATGGCACTGTGATCCTTGGAAAGTGTTGACCTTGCTTGGCGGTCAGCCTTTAAATGGAGTCCAGTGTGTGTTTAAATGTAAATAGTGATATTATAATATCAGATTTATTATTTACTTATAGAACTAATTCACATATTTCAGAGGGCAAACACGAGGAGCAGCAGAGCAGAGGAGAGACAGGACGATAGTGTTACTCCTTACGTTACAGTAAGTGCAATAATATATAATATACACAGTATGTATTGTTGTGGCTTTTATGCTAGTACTATGAGCTAGTATTAGCATCTACATGGCCAAACCTGAATCACAGCTTCCAGACCAGCAGTGAGCAGTCTAACAGGGAATACAGTAGCCTGGTTTGTTAGGCGGTTTTCTTGCCGGGTTTGGCTCCTGGCATCCCGGGCTGAGTCAGTTCAGTTAGCGACACAGCTGACCGAGCTAACCACAGTTAGCGGTTCACTACTTAGCAATCTTTCCATCATAGAGTCTGTAAATCATCTCGGTCGGTAGTGTAACGTTATTCCCTGTTGGTCCCCCGGAGGCTGTGCTCAAACCCGGCCTGGTCTGGCTGCTATTGGCAGATTCAGTCAGCAGCAGTTCTCTGATAACCTTTTATTACATTATGTCAGTTCCCGGGCTCCATAAACATCTTGAAATTCTTGTCCTGTCCAACTAAAATCTTGTAAACAAGCAAAGCAAATTCTCACGTCCTGTGAAGCAGGAAACAGATGTGGGAAGACTTTATCTTTGTCCCATCCTGCCGTGGTACAAACAGTTACACCCGGATTAGAGTGCCCCACCTGCCAAATCCCACTTTAACCCCACTTCATAGTGTATGTAAATATTAACCCCATTGTGTGTCATAATTTGTTCTGTAGAAGAGTAAAAGCAGCATGGTGGATCACAGAGACTGCTGAGGTTTCACAGTTTAATTAATAATACTGTTGCAACTAATTATTATTTCCATTACTGATCAATCTCTCAGATCATTTGTAGTCTATAACATGTCAAATATTGGAAAAATCTTGGAAAAATTTGGAGCTAACAACCAACAGTCCAAACTTTTATTACACTTCCTTTGAGAATCTGTAAATGTAAATATTTGGGATTGTAGTTTGATCAATTATTTGATAAATCGACAGATTATTATAGACTTTTTCATTTCTACAGATGCCAGTTTTATACTGTTAAAGTACAGAAACAACCACATATTAATGCACTGTTTATATCACAGGGAGAACTGAACTTTAGCGTCCTCCATTAGGGAAGCACGTGCCACACTGTTTCCAAGTGCTCTGATGTCCACTCTTCATTGTGTATAATTCCATGGAGACTCGTTGCCAGAGCTATTTTAGCAAGGACCAAAAAAAATACAATCTTAAAATAGAGGATCATGTACGCACCAAGAGGGCGGCTGGTGGACGGATGGATCATACGTCAACTGGAAAATGAGCAAATGCGCCGTCTGACTCAGCTTCTGGCAGCTAATGTTTCTATACAGATGTCAAAAACACCACAAGGGGGATGAATAAACTCTTACATCGTGGTACTGGTATGAACCTCAGATGGCAGTTTTAAGCAGTGATAAGCAAAAATAATAATAAGAAGAAACTTGATTTTAGAGGCGTGACGTGCCTCCGATCAATCCAAGAACTCTTCTGATTGACCCAAATGGCTCTAGGCAGGTGTGATGTAACGCTAAAGCCCAATTCAGACCAAGTCCGGCCCTGCTGCATGATGCTTTTTTCCATTTATTTGAACGGGGGTATTGAGTTTTGGCTGCAGCAGTGTGGGCCAGAGGGGCTGCGAAGAAGTTGACCCAGATTCAACTTTTGGAGACACGTAACCTGACGTCACGAAATGTCTCTGAAAAGTCCAGATCCAGTTGGAGTTCATGGACTAAACTTTGGTACTTTTCTACAGTATCTGTGCATGACTACTACAGGACGGTTAAGAATAGGGGATCTTGGTTATGGCACCTATGCTGTAGAAAAGGTATCTATAGGGAACAGGCCCAAAACAACGAAAGTATCAACAAATCTCCGGCATGTTCAACTGACTTGTTTGCTCAGTCACACACGGTGTTCTGTGTGATGAGTTTTGGGTTTGCATTGGTTGATTGTTTGTCCTTCCTCCCTGGAGAAAGGAACATGTACTTTAGCCAACCCGGTGTCACGTTGTGCCTCACCTAGGTGTGGCAATGTCACGTTTTGAAAACACGCTGGTCAATTCAGTGATAATAAATGTGCAATATCCAGGAAAAAAGAGCTTGCCAAGGTTGCAGCTTGGTTAGGTTTAGGGTTTAAACTGGACATGAGCAGAGGTCTCCAAGAAGAAAGTCCAGTCTTTGTTTGATTTATCCATCCACCTGACTTCGACTGACAAATGTGGACTGTGTCACTCCTTATAACTACTGCTGGTACCTTCATACATGCAAGTACTTTTCACATGTTGGTGAGGCAGAACGTGACAACTGACACTGTATCCTCTGGTGGATCTGCAGGTCTGTTACATGCTACATGAGACTGGGCTGCAGAAGCAGGATGAACTTATTGAGGTCAGCATGTTCTGATTGAAATGAAACGATAACGTTGGAGTTATCAGTGGATTCATGCATCAGTCGAAAAGAAGAATACTCACCCCATTCCAGAAAACCAGAGACGTACTTCTCCCTTGCAAAGGGCGAGGAGTAAAACTCCTGGTAGACGCCCACCAGTAGGTCCAACAGGGTCTGGAGCCCAACAGGTCCCCTGGTCTCGGGGCCCTCGGCCAGGTCAGGTGCACCAAGGCCGGGGCCCGTCGACATGACGCCCGGTTACAGAGGGGTCCTTGTGGTTTAGAGTCGTGGTGAAGCCCTGGTGTCCATGGTATGTTGGCTTCACGGTGAGACGAGCAGGATCCTCTTCTGGGTTTACAGAATCACATTTACAGTAACAGCCCACCCTGACTATCTACACCACTTTTGGACTGCCACCACCCCCCTCTCCCATAACCCCCTCCTCACTCTCTGGATCTTTTCTGGATCACCACCTAACACCACCACCACCTAACACCACCACCCCCCGCTGCACCCTTTCTGACCTGCCTTTTCTTTCTACAGACTCTGCTTGATCCGAGTGGAGCGGTGTGAGTTTTCTATGCAAACATCCTCTTTTAACAGTTCAGGTTTGGTCTTCTTCTCTGTTTTTTTGTTTTTTGTTTTACGGTCACTTGCTCTTCTTTTTCCTCTATCCTGTTTGTCATTATATGTCACTGCCCTCCTCTCTGTCTGTCTGTCTGTCTGTCTGTCTGTCTGTCTGCCTGTCTGTCTGCCTCTCTCCTTATTCTTCTCTCCCCCTGGCTGTGCAGCATCTGTCAAGCCCTGCAGTTTCTCCGGCTCTGACTCCAGACCTTTTTTGGTGTTTGAGTCTCTCCCTCTCTCTCCACTCCCTCTATTCAAAGTGCTCCAAACTTTTCTACTACAACAGTTTGAAGCCTAACAGAGTACACGCTCTGCAACATTTCCTCTTTTCTTTTTTCCATTTGTCACCTCACTCTGTTTTATTACCTGTCCTTGTTTGTCCTTCTTCCCTTTTCTCTCCCCCCTTGTGACAGAACAAACAGGAACCGCTGACCTGAATCATTGCGAGCTGTCGCTGTTTTGAACAGTGCAAATCTCTTATTTTGTCAACCGTCCCCTCCACCCCCCTCGCCTCACTCTTCTCTCCCCTCTGTCACCCCTCTCTGTCCTCCTCATGTCATATTTTCCTCTGCCTGTCTCCCTCACTCGCTCTTTTTTTCAAGGATGCAGCAGCAGAGTTCGTTTCCTCTCTCTGCTTTTTGAAAATCCTTCAGTCTCCGTCTGTTTATCCGTTTACTGTCCTCCTTCCCTCCTCAGCTGCAGCCTCTCTGTGTCTGCATACTCTCTTTCACTCTTCCCTCTTTTCTCCTCCCCAACTTTTATGTTTTGGCTTTTCAAGTGAACTGCCTCCTTCCTCTTCTCTCTCTTTGTAAATACATCACAGCTGCTGCACACAGCTGCCTTCAACTTTTCATTCTAGAACAAATCAAACTGCATCAAACTAATGTTTCACGCCTGCACGTGAGTGTCATTGTGTTCTTCTTAAACTAGAAATGAAGCACGAGTTTGTGTGTTTTAATCACATGAGCATGATAAAGTTATCTGTTATGAAACACAACTAGGTCAGAACCTCGCTGGATATTGCTGGCCCGTTTATAAAACACTAGAGGGCTTTTAATTTGAAGTAGATACAGGAAGTGGTGGCATTCGGCCATCAAACAGACTTTTGTCTGGACGGGAACAGCACGGCCAGACAAAAGGGAAATAACTGAAAGGGAAATATATTAAACACAAACGTTGTGTAAACTGATACAAAACTTAAAATGATTTCATGTTTGCTGTAACTTTCCTCTGATAATCTGACGTCTGTGACCTCCTGTTGATCCACACTGACCTGTGATCAGGTGAACGGTGTCTCTGTCATTCGTACGTCTGTTCTCACACTATGTAACTTTGGGCTCCGGGTCGGGAGAAGTACGTAACGCTTTACGGCACTAAGTCACACACCACCAACTATTTCACTGATTTTGGTGAAACTGGATCATATTTTATGGAGAAAATGTTTTCTGGTTTTCCCTCTGATGTCCTCCGGCTGCTCCGCCTCAACTCTCTGTGATTTACAGAGTTTATGATGGACAGTGAAGTAAACTGCTGACAGCTGTAGCTGCTGTTAGCTCATGTTAGCTCAGTCTGTTAGCCGGGCTGCCCGGACTTTGAGCTCAGAGCACCGGGGGAGTTCACAGGTGTTTTGCACCACTGGGAAGAAGAAGAGGAGATTTTCAGTCAGCAGCTTCTATGGACATACCTATGGTCTAAGGCCACACTCAATGTGTCAGCACCTCCTGCTGGTCAGACTCTGATATAAACAGACAGCCTGATCAACTGAAGTGTCACTACAGGCCTGTTAAAATAACTTGACTGAGTTTGGAAACATAAACTCAGCTCTGATTGCAGATCAGGGGGGGGGGGTTATATTCTGTCTATAATCTCCACGCTGTGATGAATGCGTCCAGGCAGGACAGCTCGTGTTGATGCGCACTCACATGTTACATCACGGCTTTGTTTGTAATTGGAGGTGATGTTAAGCCTGAGTGTGCAGTGTGTGCGTCATGACGGGACACTGTGGGAAAAAAGTGAAGGGAGGGGAGGAGGAAAACAGAGGAGGAGGAGGAGAAGTATCTGAACCGGTGACTGATACGAAGAAGGAAAGAAAAGTGACCGACAGTGAAGTCGACATTCAGAAGGAAGAGTCCAGTTTTGCAAAAGAAGACAGGAGTACTTCCTCGTCTCAGCCCAGTAAAGATGAGCTGTATTCCCGCCTCGCACAGGTAAGATATGTGTTGTACTGAAGCGGTTTCTTATGCCTGAAACTAACCTAGAACTGGAAATTTACACAGCATCATGCCAGTCAGTGCAACTTTGTACCTGTTTGCATCGAAAAGTACCTGCTGACTTAGTTTGAGCTCTTATAAATTAAAGTATTAATAACTAGAGAGTGGACAACATAAACACTGAGCTGACCTCTGTGTCTCTGTTGTGTCAGTGTGCAAATACAGCACAAACAAGCTGTGATTCATTAATATGTCTAATTAGAAGACATTCAGATGTAATGGTCAGGTCTGTTATCACCTTACAGGTAAGAACTGAAGTGCACGATAACTTCAGTCTTCATAATTATCATCTCAGGCTGTCTGTCCTTTTTCTTTCTCATCCCTTCCTCCCTCGTTAAGGAGTTAAGCAGTCACGTATTAAGCCTGTTAAGTTATTTAGTGCTTACCTGCAGATTAACATAAACAGAAGGAATCCCCACCACCACCACCACCACTCCTCCGTCCTCATCCCCACAGGCCGGGGGGAGGGGGAGTCTGCTGCAGCAGGTTTTATATCAGGATATATCCAAGTATTGCATCCAAAAAATGTGTCGATCGCCCGACTGCTGACTGATCAGATCAACACGATCCTGACAAAGTCCCACTGAGGTTACAATAATGTGACAAATATTGAGGATTAATAGAAATATTGATGTTTTTTATGTGCAGTTTGTTTCTGATTTCCAGTTTTTCTGAAGCGTCTCATGTTCTAGCGATGTGATTTAATTCTTTACGTTTCACTTTATCTGGCACTGTTTTTCCTGCAGGTTTCACCTCAGTGTTTGACCTCATCCCAGTACTGAATACTAACAAGCTGAGTGTTGACAGGGAGAGGTGATAATCAGCCCTCGTTGGAGCGATGCCAAGTGGTTCCTTAAAGAACCATCGAACATGGCTCCTCATGTTCTAAGGATCAGCAGACGCAGTTCTTTTGTGGCTTCAGTTTAATGTGTTTGTTTGTGTTTGCAGTCTGAACACTATTCTCAGTCAAGCAGAATCTCAGCTGGAGGATCCAGGTCAGAGAAGAGGCAGCAGAGCCTACCAGGTACGACTGAGTGATCTATCCTTTATAAGGTTTGGTGCAGGTTGCTGCTTTAGCAATGAACCCTCAACGTGAGCATCAAAGTTCAGCTTCATGTTTGACCTCTTCGTGCAGATCTTCCCTGAAACCAACACGAATGACGACGACTCCAGCTCCTATCCTGATGACTTTCTCTACGAGAGGGAGCGTCTCCCCTCTATAGTCGTGGAGCCCACGGAGCAGAGCGAGGTGGAGAACGGGCAGCCGCGATGGCCTCCACGGTGCCTCAGGAGCAGCAGCGTCGAAGGGGAGGAAGAGGAGGACAGCGGAGCTGATAACACAGAGGGGTGTGTGGATGGAGAACAGCAGGAGGAGCTGGGGGCGGAAGAAGGGTGAGGACCAGAGCCTCTCCCCCACAACCACACTTTGTCTTTAAGGCCTTTGCATTAAGTTACAGTCCATTCATTCCTCTGCACCACCTGACCATGTCTTTCCACTGTTGCAGCTCAGTTGCCAGGAAGTCTTCTATCGGACCGTCCCAGAGTCAACTGTCCCTCTCTCGGCTGACCCCACCCGCCTCGCCCACCCCTCCTGAGGCTGCCCCGCCCGGCCTGAGAAGCTGAACCTGTCTGGACTATAGACTGAATAAAAAGATGGATGACACATCTCCACTTCTTCACTCGATATCGCGGATACACTGCCACTGCCATTTTTTGCACAGGTTACATCACTTGGAGGCCGTCTGAGGCGTAGTGATTGAGGTTGGAGCCGCAGTATTAATACCTGCTGAGTCAAGCACGAGCTAGCTCTCAGCTGGTGGGGCTAACATGCTAAGTAACGCGTTAGAGTACTTGGACTGCTTTACAAAGTTAGCTTTGCATTATTCAGTTACTCTTTCAAAACGATGTGAAAACTTTGCTGCCACGAAAAAAAAAAATGTCAGGCACACTTGCACGTTTGTGTTTCTTTCTTACTTCTTGGATGGTAACTGTTAGAGACAGCAGAGAGGACAGAAGAGTGTTTTATTGTTTTCATAGTGGCGGCTGTGCCTCATTTAAACTTCCATAGCACCTTTAATGCAAACACAAAGTGTTAACTGAAATAAATAATAAACAGAATTTAGCAAAACTAAAAAAACATAAATGAATAAAAAATAATTTAAAAAGAAAAAACAGACCAGAAACGAAGGACCAGTTTTAAAAGAGAGAAGACGGAAATGTGACGAGGCACCTTAAATAAAGTCAGACGTATCTTTTTTTGTTTGTTTTTTGTGTTTTTGTGACTCCGCCCGCGTCGCTGTCTCATCAGCAGCCTAAAGGTCGCACGTGTCACCAAACTCTCACCAACAACTAAAAGTCAGATCTCTTCTGGCTCGCTCACGTTAAAGTTAATCATTTTGAAGGATCTGCACAATGAAAATTCAAATGTTCTTTGATGAATGTGAGTAAAAGCTGAATAAAGAAGTTATTTATTTTGCTACTGACTCGAAAAACATAAAGACGAAGCTGAAGCCAGCGTGTTGTATCGTGTTTCTTTGAGTCTGTGTCCACCTTTTCTTTATGTACCATGGATGGCTTATCATACAACAATAAAGTTATATTTATATCCACGATTCTTGTGCAGAGGTTCATTATATGAATGACTATATGCTCTATGTGCAAGGTTTTTGATGTGCTAAGAGTAACACAAACACTGAGGTCCATTTTAAAAACTCCTCCTCCGTCTTACGACTCCCTTCTTTGCAGTGATTGACAATTTAACAAGTCAAACGGGTCTCCGGCCGTTAATTTAACCTCTGTGTTAACTGGAGGGGTCATTAACCTCTTAAAAACAAAGAAACCTGATCAGGTTACAGCATGTGATTACAGCACCTGGCCTCTAGAGGGAAGCAGAGCTGCACACTGATCACACAGAACACATGAACAAATATTCACACAGTTACATAAAACACAGTGCAATTACATCATGTAGTATGATCTTATAATGTTAGTATAATGTTAGTATAATGTTAGTGTTTAAACAGTGATGAACATTAGTTTCACATTTTATTATGAAAGGCAGAAAAAGTTTAATCTTTTAGAGACTTTGGGTGAAAATCTGCATGAAAACTTGAAAACGTGTTTATTTATTTGTAAACAGTGAAAATATTTCGTTTAATTTACTTTATTCTGTTGAGAATATTCTTAAAAGGAGTGACAACCGCTTAAAGTTTACATCTAAACTGCAACATGAACATGCAGCTCACGGATCACTTCAAATGTTTCTTACATCAGTATTTCTACGTCACGAGGCCATCAAGTCTAAAAACTGTCCTCCAACTATTGATCATGAAAAGAGCTGAAAAGAAAAGTTTAGTTCAGACTTTACTCTGTAAACCGATGACTAACTGGCAGCTGTTGACGAGTAACTTACTGCAAATAAATTCACAGTCAGCCAACAGCAACATGAAAAACTGACGGAGCGCACGCCAAGAAGCATGAAAACTGTTAATTTCTGAACTCATCTCTTTGTTATTTTAGTCTTTGCCTTCAGATGAATGATTGAAAATGACTGAAAATCTATTTATTCAGAACGAGGCAGAGATGTTTATTTAACTCAAACACAAACCTTTAAGCATCAAAACCAGAGAAACTGATCACTTTGCAGTGGCCTCTCTTTGTTTCAGAGTTTAAATCTCAACCTGACAGTGTTGTGTATATTATGCAAAAAAGTGCAAAACCCATAAATGAGTGCAGATCTGTGGTCAGCTCATCACGCAGCTGATGACAGGAAGCCACAAAGCTGATGCTGACCAAGTGAAGGTTCTGTCATGTTGAAAGGAAACACAGACTTTCACAATAAAGTGAAGCGTCATTCAAAAGCTGCATGAGAAGCCTGAAATGACTGACTGCATTTGATAAATCTAAAATTTAAATGTTTAGAGTTTCACTGAAGGCTTCAGACCGAGTCAGCGCGTTTTAAACTTTGCCGTTTCATTCATTTCCCTTCAGACTCACATGAAACCTCCACAGTCAGCAGAAACGCTGACGTGATACAGACAGAAAGCGTCTCTGACATCTGAATATATGAAGTAATAACACTGCGGGTCGTGTGGTCTGAAAAGTGCCCGTGTTTCACAAACACTGTGATATACGTTAACGTCTGTCTCTCTTTCTCTGTCTCACGTTTATCAGAGCTGGATTTAAAGCTCCTGGGGGGAAGGGGGCCCTGGGGAGGAGCTGTCAGAGGCCGGTTGACGTTTCCCAGAGATTGGAGAAACTCTGACACTGTCTCAGACTTTCGCTCTTTGTCTCCTCTTCTGTCGTCCCCTCGGGACTTTGGTTGTTTTTACATTAATCCTAGACTAAACATCAGACTCAAACGTTTGCGGTCTACACAAAAGCAACGCAATTTGGACGACGCGGCCTGCTCAAACCCGTGTGGGAGCATCAGTATTTCACCAGCACTGGTAAATTATCATGACTTTATACAACCACAAAGCACCAAGATTAGATCTTTAAAAAACCTTGGACCACAAACGGACTTACTTAAGCTGTAATGAAGAGAAACTCAGTGGAGGAACCAGCGGTGGCTGAAACACCTCCAAACTCTACAAACTCCACCACAGTTACATCCAAAGGAAGAGGCCAGTGACGTGTGTGTTTGCTGAAACTCTACAAAGTTTGTAAATGATTAAAAATTATGAAATAAATTGGTTAACGGTGGCTGTAAGCAGCTTATTCACCTTCAGTTTCTAGGTAACAGATGGATGTTGGCCAGCTTGTTGCTATAGCAATCTTGATTATACAATTGAAGATGAAGATGATGAATTCAGACTGTTTTCTTAATAAACTCCTACCATCATTGATTGTTCGGGCTAAAAATAAGCTGCAGTAACGCCTCAGATTCGATGTCTGATATTCAACACTGAGCAGAGGACAGAGAATACAGAGCGTGCGAGTGAAACTCGACTGTGTTCGGAGGGGAAAGAACATAGAAAATGGTGGAAAAGAAAACGGGGCTGCACCTTAAATCCCCCCTCCTTGTTGCTTTAGTCTGCAGAGACAGCGGACAGCGGAAGTCTGAGAGAGAAAAAGTTCCAGAGATTCAAAATGTGAATGAAGCGAGCAGACAAAAAGGAAAAATCAAAGAGGACGGAGAATAAAAAATAGGTCAATCACTCTGTATCCCCAAAAGTGCCAAAAATAAAAGCCCCTCTGTCTCCTCTCTCACCATCACCCTCTCTGTCTGGCTAATCAAAGCCAGATGTATGCACACGAGGCCTTCACTCAACCCTCCCTCCGTCCTCTCACCGTCTCTGTTTCTCTTTCTCTGTGTGGGTTTCCTCCTCAGGCTCAGTGCCTCTCTGTTCTCCCCTTCGCCTCCTCCTCCTCCTTCTCCTCCTCCTCCTCTCTCCCCTCTTTGCTTTCTGGCAAAGCAGGAAATACTACAGGTTTCCTGGCCCTGAAGGGAACACATTTCTGCTAACCACTAACAGATGGAGGGATGAAGAAGGGAGGAGGGAAGAAGAGATGGATACGAGAGTGAAAGGATAGTGTCTGGGAAAATGTCGGTCACACTGAGATGATCGTGAGATGATGAAGAGCTTCGATGTTGCAGCAGTTGAGAGGTTTCGCTCTTTCCCACGGGAGCATCGGTGACTTACACGAGCCGCTCCTCCTCTTCTTTTCTCCTTACGCTTCTTTTCCACTTTAATGAACTGAGGCAGCTGGAGCTGAATCCTAATGTCATAACACACACACACACACACACACACACACACACACACACGTCGCCTCTTCAGCCAATCAGCAGACAGCTTTTTTAGGCGTGAAACATTGTACATGAGAGTGGGGCTGAGTGTGATGGATGAGTGGTCTGTGAGTGTGTGTGCTGAGTAAAGACCGAGTGTGTGTGTGTGTGTGTGTGTGTGTGTGTGTGTGTGTAGGCGTGATGTAGTATGTGAGCTCAATGACTTTTTCAGACAGGTTTATACTGTATGTGGCGTTTATTGGTAGTATTACATTGGTATTACTTTTACAAGTAGCACTATTAGAAGTAGTTTAGTAGTTATAGTATCATCGGATAACTCAACTCTGTGATTTACAGAGTTTCCTGATGGACAGTGAAGTAAACTGCTGACAACTGTATCTGCTGTTAGCTAATGTTAGCTCAGTTTGTTTGCTGCTGTTAGCTCAGTTTGTTAGCTACTGGTCGCTAATGTTAGCTCATATATATATATATATATAGTAGTAGTGGTAGTTGTAGTAGCAATAATTGTTTCAAAAAACTTCAAGCCTCAACCATGTAAAAGTATTAAAACACAAAATAGTCTGATACATTCATTCTTAACAGAGAGATATTGTTGTATTGTTACTCCTGAACAAGCAAATGTTCCTGTTAACTTCCCACTTTAATCCCTCCTCTCTCTGTCACCTCCTCCACTCCCATTCTCTCATACTTTTCAGTCACTCAACACTTCCATGACTAACAGCAGGGCTGTTGACTGGTGTGTGTGTGTGTGTGTGTGTGTGTGTGTGTGTGTGTGTGTGTGTGTGTGTTTTACCTGTCTCACAGTGTGTGGTCTGCCTGAGGGCATTTACATGGGCCGGCCATTTGGTAACACCTAACATGATGAACTGAGCAAAAACCTCCACTGACTGAAAACTTTCAAAAGTTGACGTCTCAAAGCTTTTTAAATAAAAACACAGATATTGTTTTGGTATTTTATTTTAAACACTTTAATTTCATACACTGCATTTTGTCAAACGAATTTCATACAAAAAGAAGCTAATAGTGAGTTGGCTAGTGCACTTTAAACGATAATACTGTCAAATAATCAAAGTGACACTGTAATGTTAAATACATTCTTTGGGCAGGCACATTTCTATTAGTCTGCAAGTTACCTACTATTAACATTAAAACAGTAAAAAACTGTTGCGACTCAACATTTTAAAAAAGGTCCTTCAAGAATATTTGAGTGAGACGTCTGATCTCACTAAAAAGTTTAAAAGACACTTTAAATATTGCTGGTTTGCGACTGTTGCTACAGTAAAATGTCGAAGATTCACAGACAAGTCAGTTCTTTATACAGACTGAGATTTACGATCTCAACCATCGATTCAAGGCAAAAATGTCTCAAGCACGCGTGTCCTGTCAGACAATATATTTAATAGCTGTGTGTTTGAAATAAACATGTATGAAGCACTAACGTTTGGTTGCTTGTCGTAACATCTTAATGATAACAGGTATGCATCGTTTTAGCAACAAAAGAGAATTTCACAGTCCAAATATACGGAAACCGTGACCTGTGTCAACATTGTTGACTATTATATTATCAACAATAAGTGTCCAATGTGCAGAACAGGTATCTGTACATAGCAAAGAGTTGGTTATGCAAATCTCCCAAATGATTAACTGCACTAAAGGTGTGCAGTTAAGACAGTTTGGTGAATCTGACTTGTACGAACAAGCCACACAAAAAAAGTAAGAAAAGTTTAAGATAATTAGAGACTCATCGTCCCTTACAATGGTGAGTATATTGAGGATTAATCTGTGCCTGGCTGGGAATTAAAGTCATGAAACATAAGTTCAATATGACCCCAGAGACAATGTCAGCATGGACTATGATACTGTATGCTGTATGAATGGGTGTGTGCGTGTGGATAGGAGGAGATATTCAGGGGCCAATGTGGCCAAATTAGAGTACCTTTGACAAAACGTGAGTCATCCATATGAAACTTAAGTAACATTTTTAAAAACAGAAAGGCTGATGTGGTGGTAGCCATTTCCTTCAATGCTTGTTGAGGCCAGTCAGCCGAGATCATGGTATTTGCACAGATCATGCACACACTTATTTTTATATTTACTGGTTGTGGTCCATTATTTTACATAGTCCAAAGCTCTGCAGCTCACACACAGTAATCCACTTTATACAGTGGTCATTACTTTCAGTGAACCAGTGCGGAAGCGCAGGATCTTCTTCTTAAGGGCATGCGAGGCCTTAATCTTGACGAAAGCCTTGGGCTGCAGAGGTGCTCCAGATGGGGCAGGAGGTGATGGGAGGGACAGCTGAGGGGGTAGTTGCTGAGGCCAAACCAAACCACCGCTCTCATCTGAGTCACTGGACAAAGAGCTGGAATCTGGAGAGTCAGCCTCGCTCATGCTTGACTCAGACTCACCCTGACCTGGGTGAGGGTAGTCCTCACTGGGCTGACACAGTGGCACTTGGTCCCCCTCTAACTGGTACTCCATGTGCTGATGATGGTGGGAGTGGTGGTGGTGTTGGTGTTGGTGGTGGTGTGGGTAAGCGTACGATGTATGTGTCGGGCGAGATTTGCGCGTGCGTCTTCCACAGTGGTCTTTTTGGTTTGAAGATGAGGAGCCTTGCATGGGTGCCTGCGCGGGTGCCTGCACGGCCGGCTGGTCAGCCTCGTCTTGGCTGAGCTCCAGGGTGGACTGCCAGCGCCGATAGCTGCCGCCTCCTTGCTGCTGTTTCTTGCTTCTGGATTGACTACTGCGACTTCCCCTTCCACCACTTCCACTTCCTCCACCATCTCTCTCTACTGTATTGTACTTGCGCTCGGGAACCCTTTGCAGGCTGTTCTCTGACTGAGACCTGCATGCCTTCTTTCCAGGTTTCCTGCTGGCACCACTTTTGTCTTCATTTGAACGACACTTCTTTTGGCCCCCTCGGGACTTGGAGGGTTGGATCTGAGATGCTGTGGGCTGCTGAGATTGATGATGATGATGGTGGCCTCTTTCTGGAGAATATGTGCTCCGGTTGGGTTTGGGCACTCCAGAGCCCTTGTGAGGATTGGAGTGCTGATGAGCGTAAGCTCTGGTGGAGGCTCGGCAAGGCTGGGCTGGAATATACTCTGCATTGACCAGCTGTTCATCAGGTGAAGGCTGCTGGTGAGGCTTCGACACAGCCTGAGGGGAAGGGTAGTTGTGGAAATGTTGGGGTGAATCAGGCTCGCTATTGCTGGAGTCTGGTTGGGGTTGCAGAACTCTGAAAGATGGATAGTCCAGTAAGGTTGAGCGAGAGGTGTTAATCATGGGGCCCTGCCTGGGCCTGTGATAAACCACTGGCTGGTGCGGGACACTTTGCTGGAGATGGTGGTGGTACGGTGGTGGTGCATCTTCAGGGAACCCTGTCCCGTGGTAGTGCTCCTGCTCAATGTTATGGCACGCCTGTGGAGCAGTTGCCTCTGGACACTGGGACGGACTGGAGATCTCTTGAACAGGCGCCTGCTTTGGTGGGTGTTGCTCCTCCTTGCGGCATAAACTACTCTGCCTCACCACACTGACGGCTCGGGCATCATGTGCCAGGCTGGTGCGGGGCTTCGAGGGGCGTGTTGGTAGGGCTCTGCGCTGGATCAAACCAAATATATAAGTCTCTACCTTTTGAGCTTGTTGATAATCTTCCTGACTGGGTTCAACTTCCCTCATCTCCCCCAAAACTTCGGTAACCGTGGCCCGTCTCATTGGGTCTGACAGCCATGTTTCTCCTGCCTCTCCTGTCTCTCCTGTCCCCTCAGGGGCCGAGAGGGAACGAGGGACCACGGGCTGGTGGTTTGACTCAGGGAATCTAATTTGCTTGGCAACAGGGACATCTCCTGACAAACAGAGCAAAGACAAAGAAAGTGATCAGTCCAAGCTGGCAAATCCAGACCTTTGCAAAGGACCAAAGGTCTACAGCTTGGTGAGCATGGATCAACAACAGTCAAGTATCTTTAGCTTAATGAGGCGCTGCACTGACAAATATTGATTCCCAGTAACAAGAAAAAGAAGGATGTGCTCATCTCATGCACATCTCTGAAAAACACTCACTGTTACTGGATACATGAAAAGGTTTCACTTCCTCAAACCAAGAATATGTGGTTAGCAGTGTAATAGACCTGCACAGCATGCTTCATTGTACGATATCAACTAAAAATACATCAAAACACAAACTGAAGTTTAAAATGAAATTATGGAGGAAGAAGGCAAAGACAAGTATTACAACAAACAATAAGAACACATGATGATGTCTTTGACATCACTGAGGCATGGCATTAATCTCGTTTAATTATGCTATTAATATCACTTTATGGCATTTAGAAATTGTGTATTTGTGATTAATTAATACACCAAAATATGCAACATTATATTACATTTTTCAGGAAATGGCAAAGCAGTGCAGTTGAAAAATTACTAGATATATCATAGCAGTCATTTATAATGTTCTACACACAGGAGAAAGTCACTGGCTTCCTCTGTTCCTCTTCCAGTATACCAAACACACATTTCAAACCATCTGCGGTCTTACCAGACACGAGTATATTTTAATTATGGTCATGTATAACCAGCACCATGAGATTACCGTGTACGTGGTGCAACAGACAGGACAGTTTGTCCTCTTAAATCCCAGTGTGCTCAGATTCGTGTCTTTGTGCTTCGCCACGAAGGACGTGTAATAGATTTGTCTTCTTGATGTTTGTTTTCCAGACACCAAAGTGCATTCTTAATGACCTCAACGTCTGCAGCTCGGAGAGAGAACCATCGCTCCTGATAATGACTGTGAGTCAGATGGTGCGCTTTGTTTTGGTGAAACTGGAGCACACAGTAAGTATAGCTCCTTTCATGACGACCAGAGCTCATCCTTTATAAATGAAGTCAATATTTTAAAAGATAATAACGAGTCATTAATTCTTCAAGGTGCCAGAGGATGTTTGTTCTGTATCTGCACACAAAAGAGACAAAAGAGACAAAAGAGACAACGCTATGCACAAAATTTAAATATTTAACACTTACAAAGAACTGAATCTATTGTTTTTATGTCATACACTGTAAAAAAAAATCATAAATTTAGAGAACGTAACTCAAATTTTTACAGTGATTTTCTGTTTTCTGTATGTAAAACTGTAAAAATTACAGATATCTGTAAATCAATGGTCTGTAACTAAATCTGCAGATTATTTTATAAACGTTAGTGTCCAAACTAACCGTTTCACTTTTTTCTTTGTAATTTTAAGGTAAATATTCTTTACATCACACTTAGTGCAGTCTTTATAAATAAACAAACTAAAACAAACAGCGCTGTAAGCTTCACTGCTCCCGTGAGGTTGAACCTGGCTGGCATGTTGTGCCTATGCCCACGGCCCGCGAGTAAAAGCACATACGTGACAATGAATCGGACAAAAGTTAAAAGTCAGGACAACAGTGGATTGCATTGCAGGGCGGATGTGGCTCAGGTGGAAGAGCGGGTTGCCTGTTCGATTCCCGCCTCTCCCAGTCAAAGTGTCCTTGAGCAAGATATTGAACCCCAACGCCTGAGACATCGTTCTCTGCATCACTATTAGTATTATCTCTTAATAACAGTGTTTGATTGTTGTATTTCAGGAAAGTCTGTAAAATAACTGTTTGTCTGTAATTTTTTACAGTATAATATAAGCAAAGATGTGAATTTATGTTGTGAGTAAAGCAGAGTTGATGATTTTACCTGAGTTGAGTTGACTTTCCTCCACATCAGTTGGAGAATCAGCTGATTTGACCTTCAGCTCTGCCACCTGCTCCTCTAAAGACACCTTTGCGCCCCACGGCGAACACTGGAGAGCGCTCTGAAATCCACAGAGAGAGACGAGGCGACGTCAGAACATTGAACTTAAGCAGGAATATGATACTTCATTTTTAATACGTTAAACGAGCATCTATCAAAGATTTGTTCATTGTTTTAGACACACCCTGTGCACTAAACTCATCTCAGTCCTGCACAGTAACACAGATCAAGGAGGCTCTTTCACTTTTTCATGGATAAAGTTACAGCCACCTATCCACACCCTCAAACCACAACGGGACAATTATGTGAACACATTAAAATACACACAGATCTGGAATGCACATCAAGCCTCTGTTCATCTGCCAGGATGAGAGGTAGAGACACTGAGAGCAACAACCTTCACATTCACAGACAGCTATGACCACAAGCACTTATTATCAAAACACTGGAACAATAACACAGCATTCTCCCACACACACACACACACACACACACCGAGTCCGAACCACCCAAATGTAAGCTAAAGGACGGAACAAAAACTGTTATGTAGGAGTTGAAGCTGTCTAAACAACAGAGAACAGAGACATAGAAGGGAATAAAGCAGAACAATCGTCACTGGAGAGCAATACTGGTACTGAAAGACTGAAGACTGCTCCCACTCTGTGGAAAATCAAAGATTAAATCATGTTGATGCTACACTGACTTGTAATCAGGAGAATGTTGTCTCGTACGTAACTCGCTGCGGTTTTACAGAGTTTCCTCATGAACAGTGAAGTAACATGAGCCAGATTTTCAGGCCCAGCAGTCAGCAGCTTCTACGGACGTAATGGCAGAGGAGAAGAGAGTGAAGAGGACGCTGACGGAGAGAGTGAGCGAGCAAGAAGCCGCCGGACAAGAGTAAATCTGGGACTGACTTTTAGTGGTTGGTGAGAGCTTGGTGAAATAAAAGGCTGAAAGACAGACGCCGAGCTGGGCTGACTGCTGTTGATGTTTGGGTGTTAGGAGATTGTTGATTTGCTAGTTTTTCATCAGAAGTAATGTAGCTAACTGCTAATTAACTGCTGCTAACTGAATCTGAACCGGGCTCAGCAGCCAGATTGTTAAGTAGTGAACCACTAACTGATGCCAGGAGCCAAACCCGGCAAGAAAACCACCTCGGCAGGCTGCTGTATTTGCTCACTGCTGGTCTGGAGGTTGTTCACTAGCTCATAGCGATAGCCAATGGTGGAGGTGTAACGTACACTTGCTAAATGCTAATCAGCAACTGACTATATTTACTGGAAACACCTAAAAACGAAGACATAGAGTTCTCTACTTCCTGTTTCATGGGGACTTAATTGCTAACGAGTTTTTGTGCTATAATATAAATGAAGACGTTCTAATATCCTCTGGGAGGAAAATGTACCAGCTGAAACAAAACAACCAACAGTCAACTGAAGAGACACATTTGATGATTTAGTGTTGGGCGAGTTCATCAACGGGCCAGCCTTCAAAGACCTTCTGTACACTGTATTCAATTAAGGCATTCAGCCCACACACAATAAATTGAGTTGGAGCGCTCACATCTGCGGTTTATCTAACAGTTACATCATCAACATCAGAGCTGAGAAATCATGTTTGGAATATGAGAGAGCGTATGAACTCCAGCAACGACGCCTTCTTCTCCAAGAGTGTCTCATTCTGGAGCGAATCCAAACTCATCGCAGATCAAAGTTCATCCGAGCGTTCCTCGTCACGTTTTAAACTCTGAGAATCTAATAAAACCGACTTTCTGCTGCAGAAACACGCCGAAGATCTAAACTGTAAACTAACTCACTCTGCGTGTCACAAGACTCCTCAACACATACACACATAGGATTCAATGTGTGTGTGTACATGCAAAATTAAGATGGGCTTATGTCAGGCATGCACTGTATAAAAGGGGCTGTGTGTGGGTTTAAGCAGCTACTTATGTGAGACCACACTGGTTCAATGGCTGCTTGTTTCCCTCTTGTGAGTGCACACACACACACACACACACACGGTCATGTCTTTGCATAGACAGACACGCAGTCACGCATGAATGCACACACACACTCGTGCATGCACACATGTACACACCTTCGGTTCTACTGAAGCTTTGAGCTGTAAAGCTGATCGTCGATCAGCCGCTAAAGCGCTGCTGCGACTGCATCCGAGACAATTAACTCTCTGTGCAGTCTGCCTGATTCCAGCTCGCTGGCTACGTGACTCTGGCGAAGTCTTAACTCTGCGTAAGGAAGTGAGTTTGTGTGCACAGTTTGCAATGTTTTCTATCTATAGAAATCTTTCAGGGTCAGTCTGACAAGAATAATATTCACTCAGGTTCGATGCTCCTGCAATGATACGCAGCCTGAAGACTTCATGCATTCGTTACATGAACACTGCTGACTAATAACACCTGGAAGTACGACAAAGACTGCACATAATGTGCATTCCACAAACACAGGCACTCTTTCTGCAGGAACAAATTTGATTTAACATCTTCTCGGCACACAATGACTTCATGTTTAAACCGGCCAAAGCAAAGACAGACGCATTTCAAGGATGAGTTCATATAGCACAGCTTTACAGTAAAAAACTGTCAGCTAAAATAAAAATATAACTTTTTGAATGTTAGTGCTGTTGATTTCAGGATTTTCACGCATCGTTTTATTCTATATTTTTAAATGTCTAAATGCCTAAAATGACAGTAAAAGACCGTAAAATATGTTATGAAACATGACTGTGTTACAGCATTAAACAGTTATACTTAAAAACGTCTATTTATACACCATATTAAGGGAATTTACACAGAATAAAAGTAGTATCTTATATCAGAGATCAGATTTTACAGTAAAACACTGTCTTGACTTGCTCATTGAATATTCCAGCGTTTAACTGTATATTAAATCTCTAATACAAAATACTAGTTTTCACTTTATGGAATAAAACACCAACCTTATACAGGAAACAGTACAAATATAAATACAAATATCCAATTTTCGTCATATTGGAAAATGTTATGTTGCATTTATTACGTTTGAATTCTGGCAGCCACAGCTGAGAGTTTTTTATTTTAAAAAATGAATTATTAAGTTAAATGTGTGATGATTTTGCATAACATGTAACTTGACTTTGTCAGATTTGCTGTGCTCAACTCAAAACAGACTGAAATGTGAAATGTAAATCCAGACGAGCCCGTTTGAAAGACGAGCACAGATAAATAGATAAGTGTGTGTTTGTGTGTGTGTGTGTGCATATGTGGGTGGTTGTGTCTGTGTGTGTGTGGGGGGGCAGGAATGTGTTTTGAGCAGGCCGTCTCAATGAATGGTAATTTCATGGTGGTGGACTCGCAGTTATGCAGCATATGTATTTGTGTTTGTGCTGATAAGAGCCTTGAACTGCAAAACTAAAAATATTTTAGAAATGTGTTTGGAAACCAACAAGCAGCTGTCTCCATGACAACAAAGCGGTAAAAGATGGAGAGGTAAAGGGAGTGAGAGAGGAAGAGGAGGAGAATATATGACGGGAACCCAGACAGGAAATATGGATTAACGGGGTAACGTTTCAAAAGAGTGAAAACAAACAGTGAAAACAAAGACGAGCTTTCAGGCTTTATTTCCTGTGATCAATAATTCAAGCCATTACCCGACGCTGCTACACTGTAAAAACACCAGATCTCCACGTTCTCTATCTGCCTCCTGATCACGAGCCGCACTGCGTCTGTTTACACGCACACAAGTATTTGATTACTGTCAGCGTCGAGATTAAGAGAACAGTCAGACAGGCTCACGAGCCTGAATAACCTGAGATTATATGAGCTGTTTGTGTGCAGAAGGACATGCAGGAGTTTTTATAATGTGTTATAATAACAAGATGGAGACTTTGGTGTTTTTAATTTGACTTTAACTCGAGCTCAGCAGCTCGTGATGTGTTTGCACTGAAATGTTTCATTGAAAATCGACTTTCTTTCTTAAATTGTTGCTCAGTCCATCACTGTCAACATTAGACACATTGTCTGTGGAGTTTCAGTGTTTTCACATCATCACTTTCTGTTTCTGTTTACATTTTGAACAGTGTGCCAACTTTTTGGAGACAGGGCTGCATATGTTTCACTTAAATTACATAACATGGTGCAATTATTTTGTTTATTTATTCACACACACACACACACACACACACACACACACACACACACACGGTTACCTCCTGGTGTATTCTTTGTAAAATCTCAACCATCTTTTCATAGCATGAGTTCCTGCTGCACAATACAAGTATTTCTGTGAAATGATCCATCACACATATCTGCATACATGAAAGGTGAACATATTGTTTACGTTATTGTGCATGTAAATCTGCTGGCAGACAGACAGCTCATTAGCTTGTTAGCTCAGCAGGTGTTGGTATTTCCATAACCTTGAATTGTCAGCGGTGTTCCCGAGTTAATTCCTGGCTGTGAGCAAACACGCTACGATGGCCCAAAATATTTCCACGAAGAGAAACGTGCTGCAGACGTGATGCCAATTCAGAAACATGTTAGTATCCAAAGCATGTACATGAACAGCCAACAGTCTGCAAACGCAGGAATGATCCAAACACACGTACCCTGAAAACAAATGCAACAGGAAAACACTTCAGATCCAGTCAACACATGAGAAGCTCTGCAGGCCTCGAGGACGAGTGCTGAGTGGAACAGCTTGATGTTTAACCCGAGAGAGAGAGCAGACGACAGACGAGTGTTTCTGGATGTTTACCCTGTGTGTTGTTTTCTTCCGTCACCTCTTCAGTTCCTCTTGGAAACATCCTTAATCAACCCCAACACAGCAAGACAGTGAACGCACCACCGTCACTCTTTCAAGGTTCATATCAGACTCTTGACTCCTCAAACATTCGCTGCTGGCAAAGGCGATTAAAAGTTCAAAAAGCTGTTGATGACGCCAGTGAAACTCTTCGGACACCGCCGGAGTGGAGTGCTTCCTGTTTGGTCCGGTCTATGAGTGACTGTGAGGGCTGCTGCAGTCATCTCTGTCCGGGCCTCACTGATCACTGAACAAAAGCACTTTTGCTTTTCCCCGATTACTCACTAAAGTAGCTAACTAACTGAATCTGCCATTAGCAGGCAACAGAACCGGGCTCAGCCGTTGGACTGGTCCAGGTTGAGACCAACAAGGAATAACATTACACTACTTTAGTGATTTACAGATGGAAAGATTGTTAAGTAGTGAACCACTAACTGATGCCAGGAGCCAAACCCGGCAAGAAAACCACCTCGGTAGGCTGCTGTGTTCTCTGTTAGACTGCTCACTGCTGGTCTGGAGGTTCGGTCCTGGGTTCGGCTGTGTTCAGTACTCCCTGCCAGGCTGGTCGGAAATTAGCAAACCGCTAACTGTTGCTAGTTTGGGACATTTGTTCTGATTCAGTTTGTCTTTCTCTTCTTCTGCATTCGACTGTGAAGACAAATTATATTTCAAAAAGTCCCCCAGAAAGCTTTGCCCACGTTTCTGTGTACACCGGGTTACAATAAGCAAACAAGCTAGAGTTTACTTTCTGTTAGTTTGTAGCAACAATATCCAATAATGTCTGCGAAATGTTGACTTGGTGAAATGAAACTAAATATAAATACATCGTCATTTAACAGTTTTTATAAAATCAATCCACATGAAATGGCTGAAAGCTTCATGTTCAGCGTCACGCTGGCATGTTTGGACTGCTGCACAGTGCAGCTTTGTTTGAACGAGATGTGAAGGCACACTAACGCCGGGCCAAATATGGTTTCCTGTTGAACGTTGCAGGCAGCGCGCTCCACATCAACCTCTCCGGGTTATATTTTATTTTCACATGACGAACAAGCATAAAATCAAACATCCACCGGTCCGGCTCAGGTTTCACAGCAGAGTTAAGACTGCGGTTGCCAGCTGTTGTTGTGACTTAAACAATATATTCAAACACAACCTCTGCAGCGCAGTCAGAGGACGTTTGGAGGAATCTGATTAACTCGAGCTGAAGGCTCGGTATCTGCTGAAGGCTGCCAGCTGTAAAGGCCAGCACCAGCTCTGCCCAGGATCCACTCAGTGACTGTTTTTAACAGACTGCTCGGAGTTTATCAGAGCCAGATGGAGCTGTTTAAAGGATAGTTTCTTCCTCTATCCACTGAAATTGAGTTGATCCCTTCTTGGAAAATATATATTGATTACTACAGGAAATCTCCTTCTGTGTCCTTTGCTTTGAATTGATTAAAGCCAGACAGTGACTACATGCTGAGGCTGTCAGATGTATTGATACTGTGACCGTTTTCCATGAGAACACATTGGCTGAATTATGTCGTGACAGATCTGTGTTTTCTCATTCTCCTCTGTAACGCATTGTATTTGTTACTTTGTTGCTGTTCATGGATTTAATTTGAGCTTCAGCTGTTGTTGCTTACATGATGTGGATCAGGTTGTTAATCCTCAGCATGAATGAGGTTTATTTAAAGATGTTTTACATAGTTAACGCCATCCATCAGTTTCAGGGCAACAAAAAAATGTGTCTTGTTTAACTCTTGGTAATGGTGTGCGCTGACCCATTTGCAAAGCTCTCCGTGAGCCCAGTCTGAGTCAGAAATATCTGTTTTTCTAAGTTCTCTTTACATTCCTGTTGAATGATGACTGCTAATAACAATTTGCAGAAATAAATCGGCTGAAAAATCTCAAAGCACGAACGGTGAGGAGGCAAACTGCTGACCGTGCAAACAGGAACGCTGCAGTTTAGAAGTTTGTAGAACATGTAGCATCCCTCTGATAAAGAAGATAACTACTAATGAACTGCTGCTAAGTGAATCTGCAGAACTAGGCTCAGCCAGACCAAACGTTACATTACCGAGGTGATTTACAGAGTTTGTGATGGAACAATTGCTAAGTAGCAAACCGCTAAGTGTTATTAGCTCGGTCAGCCGTGTAGCTAACTGAACTGACTCAGCCCGGCATGCCAGGAGCCAAACCCGGCACGAAAACCACCTCGGTAGGCTGCTGTGTTCACTGTCAGACTGCTCACTGCTGGTCTGGAGGTTGTGTTCGGTCGTGGGTCTGATTAGACGTTGACACTAGCTCACAGCGTTGAGGAGTCCAAGAGTTAAAAAGGAGAGCTGTCTTCATTATTAAACATATCTTTAAACCAATCGGACGCTGCTACAGGTGTAATCAATCATCCAATCCACCCAGATCAAGGCTGGTTCTAGGCGAGGAGGCAAACCACACAGCATATGCCGAATACTCTTATTAACAACTACAAAAGAGGAATTCCTGCCATGGTGCTACTCAATAAAACACCAAAACTAAAAGAAAACTACAAGTTACATCACTGAACACGTGTAGATGTGTCAGCAGACCAGTGTGGCAGTGTGACACACTCTTAGCAGCACAATACACAGTAATTATGAACTCAGAATAGGACTGAAGAGAGCTTAAAAAATAAACTGTGGCAATTTAAAAAGGTATCAAACACAAGTTTAAAAGTTAAAGTCTGAAATAATGTCTGCAGCTGAGAGAACGTCACATTCGAGACGGTTGAAGAAGATGTGGAGACGCAGAGTATGAAAGCTGGACATTTTTATATTTGAACTGTTTCTGTAATGTGTTTCTCAAACTTTTTACACCGTGCACCACCTCAGGATTTACTCTGTGACGGACAACAGGCCGACCCTGTTCGGCTACAGACGGCTCATGCAGGAGGTTTATTCCAAATTTTATGATTGAACCAGAACCAGTTCGAGATTCGCAGCTACCTGTGTGGAAAAGATCCACGCTTTTCTTCAGGAGGCTTCAGTGTGTTTTTATCCTTCACAGTTTAAACTGTATGTTGGTCTCAGTTTTCATCTTCACATCGTTTGAAGATGAAGCTCCATTTCGTTGGTGATCATGACACATAATGTGTTTATCCACTCTGTCCTGACTTGTACTAATGACTGCATTTTCTCCTCTTGACACCCCTGAAGCTGCACAGCTGTGACTTCAAGTAACCAAGTGGTGAGTTTTTGTTTTGGAGACCTCACAAGTGACCAGGTATCTTAATGAATTCTCCCCCTCCCCCTCTCTGCAGACATGCTACAGTGTTTGCGCAGCACAGCGAGGTGCGAAGCGTTAGCTGAACCCGTCCTTACACTGGAGAATGTTTGTGTTTGACAGCTGCAACGGTTTCCACCGGAGACTGACAGTATGTTGGACGACAGCACAAACACACCGGCACTGTAAACACGCGCTCGACTGTTGGCGATTGTGGAGCAGCGCCTCGGATCGGTGCCTTGCTCAAGGGCAGTTGAACAGCAGCTGTTGAGGAAGGAGAGTGTTTCAGCTCACTTTTTGTTTTGTCAGCCGCTTTGCTGTTGATCCCTCCAGACTCCAGAGGAGCTGAGACAAACAGCTCGACCTCAAACACAGAAAGAAACTAACAATCGTAAGTCGCTTTCATTTTAAAAAACACAACTTCCACTTTAATTTGATGCCAAATATGTAACATTTATAAGTTTGATTCAACACAAAATCACCCAGTTTATATGTTGAAAAATCACCCTGACCTGGTTGGTCCTTCCTGCCGACTCTTTGGCGAACTCAGCCTCTGTCTGGGCAGTGAGAGCCGGGCAAGTCCCTCTGTTTACTGATGGTGATGATGTGATGATGAACTCACAATGTCTTTGTCTCTTTCCACTCAGCACATTGGGTCAGGATCTCCCTCACAACACAATCTGACAGCTCCAGAAGACTGGAAACCGGATGGGAACCCGCCAAAATAAAATCACAGATATCAACGTAAAGATTCATATTTCTGCTTCTGGTTATTGATGACGACTTGAACTATCTACAACACAAAGATCAGACTTCATTTAACGTGTTTTGATTCACTAATGGCGTTCGCTCGGGGCTCTAAAGGGTTAAACACTCAGATCTTCATTATCACTTCACTATCAACCAACATCGTTCATTTAGATTCCTTTTTTTTAATCTCATAATTATCAACATCGCCCAACGCTCTGATGAGATTATCAGAGTTATCTGACTATACGGGGCACACACACACACACACGCATATTTAGAGTCCACATTTCAGCGTGCCTCTCATTAGTCCCTTGACGTACAGGAGGCCACAGTGAAGGTTGTGCTGCTTTCCCAGCTGCTGTCAGCTGTCACATGGCTGTCAGCAGCTCCTGCTGAGGCATAAATACACATACTCTCCCTCATACAGACACACAAACACATGCATTCTTTCTCTGCCTTTCGCCAGGGACACAGACCTTTTCCCTGTTTCACCTCACCCACACTCACAGTCCTGAATCAAGATGATCTAAGCGAGCATGTATGAACCCTTAGAAGGTTCAAGCAGCCTGAGAGGAGTTATGAAAGGAAGCACATGCCAGATGCAGCGATATCAACAAGGGGATAAACTGATCTATCGGTGCAGCTCATGTACTCTACGTTCACAGGCTGTGTGTGCCCATACATGCCAAAAATGTGCTCCAGAGTATCAGATTATTTACCCCTGGGCATAATCCTGTGATGAAGACTTCATGGAAGTCACCCTCAGATCAACCCTGATGAATACTAACTGTGATCATTAGAGTTATGAGAAGGGAAATGTCTTTGAGAGCAGATTTTGAGGTGACTCAGCAGACCGAAATGAAGAACAGATAATGCTTTATTGGAAATAAGATACGAGGGGATGATTATTTCCCGTAATTGAGCTGTCTTACTCAGAAACACATGACGAACAGAAGAAGAGGGAGGACATGGTGAAGCAAGACCTTAAAGAGGGACGTGAAAGCAGAGAGCATCATGGTGACTCCCTCCTTCAGCAGGTCTGAAGCAGCGTCTGGCCTCAGAAATGAAACGATCTGCTGCTGTGGTTGAGAATTTGAAGCTGGCCTTCGAGTGCCTTGGAAACCACTAAAGTCTCAGAGGGAGCATAACACCCCAATGACCAATCAGATCCTGTTCCAGACTGTCTGACTACGACCACTTATAACTTTTATGACTGGGAGTAGATACAGTTTGGCAGCTTCCAAGTTTTTAAAGAAGTCTGAATGATTTTATCAGAGTGCAGTGACTTCCTGAAGTCGCCGCTGGACGCCTGGCAACCTCACAGTGACTCCATCGTACCCGGCTGCTGGTCGCCAAGAAGTAATCCCAGCACGACTCCCCCTAAAACCACAACTCTTTACAATACATCTGTTTTGATTAGACGTACAAAGTGTTAATCAGTAAGTTGGACAGAGCCTGGTTAGCTTTCCTCCTGCTTCCAGCCTTTATGCTAAGCTAATCATGTCCAAGTACACCTTTAATATTTTTATATGTTTTCAGATGCCATTGGTGAGCGGTTTGTAGTCGAATACATAACAGATAGACCCAGGACCGAACACAACCTCCAGACCAGCAGTGAGCAGTCTAACAGTGAACACAGCAGCCTACCGAGGTGGTTTTAGCTAACGACACTTAGCTGTTCGCTAGTTAGCAATGTTTCCATCATAAAGTCTGTAAAACACCTCGGTAGCGTGACATTATTCCCTGTTGGTCTCAGAGGCTGGGCTCGAACCCGGTCCAGCCCAGCTGCTGAGCCCGGTTCTGTTCCCACTTAGCAGTTAATTAGTTAATTATTAGAAGCTGAGCAGCTGGAAGACATCAGAGGGGAAAGCAGCAAAGATATTCTGTATAAAATCTGATCCAGTTTCACCAAAATCACTGAATAAAGTTCTAAAGCTGGAGAGGCTAAAAATGTTTATTCAAAGTAATTAAGCATAATCTGAAGGGTTCGTGTCCTCTCTCAGATTTGTGTGCATGAAATATGCTGCAATTAAAACCTCTATCAGATTACAGCTGTTTCCAAACACTGGCGGCGTTCTCGAGTCGTCACAGCAGGAATTTCTGCCATTTCAAGTATCCATCAGTCCTCAGTTAGTAACCCTGCAGGCCGCCTGAATCAGAGCGTGTGTCATGGTTTACACATTAAAAAATGGTCCTTAAGAAGAAGAAGTTTATGTGGGAGGACAAAACACGAGCATTAGTTTCCATGAACAATATCACAGCACTTGAATTTTAATGCTACAATGCATTCTTTGGCTCACTTTCAAGCTGTAGGCAAATATGTTCAATTCTCTTAACAGATGAGAAGTCAGAAGATGGATGTGTTTTCCACGTCCAGCCTCTGTGTTGTTGTTTCTATAGTTTCTATGTTTTTCCAATCAGAGATCTGTCACGATCCAGATCTCAGTGAAACACATCACGCTGCGCTTAAAATATTTCCTCATCGAGACTAAAGACTTAATTAATCTTGCATCAGTCCTGCATTGCTCGCTAATACAGTCACTGGGGAGGGGTCATTTCATCCGCGCCCCCCTTTACACCCCTCGCCTCAGCGCTGCACAAAGCTGATGGACTGCAGGCTCAGCGGCTTTTGGGGAGGAAGCTGGAGGTTTTGAAGCCAATGGCTGCTGCTGCTGCTGCTGCTGCTGCTGCTGCTTGTCCTTCACACGAGTTAGCTCATTTGAGAAACAGCTGAAAAGTTGACGCTGGACCAACATTACACTTTGACACAGCTCCCGTCTTCTAACTCCTCACATACTTCCCTCTTTACTCGGTGCCTATATATTTACAGAGAGTGCAGCACAGTTGCTATCATTTACATAACTTCTGTAAGTAAACATGTCAGTGTTTGTTAGAGCTGTAATTGAAAATCAACCAGGAGTGAGTCCAAGTCTGAAATTTGCTGTAAGAGCTCGCCCAGAGCTGCAGCGTGAATCAAACTGATGTTTTCTTTCCATTTTGGCAACAATATGTCATTAAAGTCTACAAATTCTGCATCTGGCAGAGGATCCATACCGTCGTATGCTGAGGCCTGTCTTAAATATTAGGAGGCATCATCTGCTGAGGACATTAAGCTGATTTAAAAACAGGCATACACTCTTTGTGTGTGTTGATTTTGGATGTTTGGATGTAATCTTGACCAAATCTGGAAGCGTGACAAACAATGACCTCATCTTTCATCCCACTGAAGTCATAATTTATCCAAACTCGGGGGAATCGAGGTGTCTCGATGATCCCGCTGTGTTCAGCATGAAATGGATAAAGTTATGAAGCTCCCCCAAAAGTTGTCCTTAAATGGTAATGTGTGTCTTTAGGGGCCCTCCTGATTTTGCATTTTCATAACTGCACACTGAGCTCAATGACAGCTTTAAGGTGGTTTTCTTCTCTTTTAATTTTCTCATTCTTACATGCAGTGTTTGGTAATCCAATCCAGCAGTTACCACAAGAAGGTCCAAAGACCTCCAGTGCTCCAAAACTGTAAAAACTCATGGCACACTCAGCCCATAAAAGTCAGTATGGAAAGTAGAGAAATGATCCATGACTGCTGGTTCACACCTCTCTGCATCTGACAATCACCAAGTATCCATCTGTTGTTAAGAACAGGACACACTGTCCAAACTACCAAAAGACAAAAGAACCATGATCAGACAAACAACTTACAGTCTGGAGCCGTCGGTTGAAGTCCTCCGACGCGTTGCCTTTTGGTGCGTCCAGGGCGCAACGTGCCGACCGCAGAGACCCCCACGGCGGACGCCCTGGAACCGGAGAGTCCCCGAGGCAGAGAGCGCTCAGCACCCGACATTCCTGCCTCTGTTTGAGGAGCTCCAGCTCACACAAGCCGGCCAGACTGGCCTCCAGCCGCTCCTTATTCCGACTGCGCTCTGCTTTCATGGGCAGAGAGAAAGCTGGGAACATGACTCCAAAAGAGCCTGGTAGCTCCTGTAAAGACATCCTTCTTCACGGTTCCCCAACGAATGGACGCTAAATTAATCCGACGAAAGCTTGATGCGCTCTCTGGACACCCGCAGCGGAGAGGCATCGACTGAAGGCTTCAGCTGCTGAACTCACCGCCGTCGGACTCGGACCCATTCCCCTCCTCTGTCTGGCCTGCGGTCCGCTATGCAGTCTGACTTGGACAGCTGTTGGTGGAGCCTATGAAGGAAGGCAGCCTTTTGTTGGCTGAGCCAGACACCCACAACCGACTGAGGCCACTTCAAGCCTCAAGATAAAGTCAATAAAATCATAACCAGAGAATAAAAATGAACATTAACTCATAAATGAACACCGATGTTTGTCATCAGTTATTAAAGTAATAATGTGATTCATGTAAAGTATTTCAGCAGAGATGCTTCTTCAAACTGACTAATAACTGTGTGATGGATATGCATACTGTGTATGTACTGTAGATGTATACACACACATACAGCCTTACCTCTGTCAGATGAACAATAAACAATGAGTCCAACTTTTCCAACATTTTTAGAAAGTCATGTGCAGCAGGTGAAGGACGCCACCTAGTGTTTGAGAGTGTGAACAGCTCAACTAAACTGTATAAAATACACTGAAAACACAGAGTGTACTTAAAGGTCCAGTGGGCGGATTTTAGCGCCATCTAGTGGTGACGTTTCAGATTGTAACCGACTGAATATCCCTCACCTCTCACTGTAGGTTCAAGGCATTCAAGGAGAAACTACAGCGATGGTTAAAAATGTGAAAGGTCTCATGTAGAGTCAGTGGGTACTGTCAAAGAGTCAAAAAAATCAGCTCCTAACTCCTTTCCTAACCACTTTCCCTTGACCTCAAAGGAAAACATCACAACGTTAAGGACAGATGCGAAGGAGAGGTGATAAGGAGTTAGGAGAAGTTGACTGCTCTTACACTAGACTACGTCATGAAGCGACGGTGAATGTTATTGACGTGATCTGTGGTAAAACTACAAAGTCCAGAAGATGGACTACAAAACGCTTCATCGAGATACTTCCTAGATACTCCCTGTGTGCTCTGACCGTGTTGTTTCATGCTAAAGGAGATAAGGAAAGGAGCTTCAGTGCTTCCTTTCCTTAACAGTTAAAGAATTCAAACAGCTCTTATCATGACGGCTACGTTAATACTTCATTTCATCCACTCAAATTTTACAGTCTGGACCTTTAAACAAATAAAATGATTGAAATATAACCTATAAATATATTAGATTTGATATCCAGTGACAAACCTATGATTACTTTACATAACATAGCACAGTGGAGGTTAGCACTGTCAGCTCACAGATGAAGGTTCTGGGTTCAGTTTGTTATCCACCGAAACACCAAGACGGATTCCTCGTACGTGCACACTTGACAATAAAACATGTTTCTGATTCTCCGGCTTCCTCCCGCAGTCCACAGAAGTATTTTAACCAGCAGCGGCTGCTCATTTAGAAACAGCTGAGAAGTTGCACATGCACTTTAAATACCAAACACTGTGACACACTCAGACATTTCCTGCCCTCCAAGACACAAACGCCCGACACACTTTCCTCTTTCCTTAGAGGGCAACACAGCCGCATGTGTTGGTTAGAATTATTTCAATTTGCAATCATTTACATAATTTCTTTAAGTAGGCATGACAGTGTTTGTTACAGCACTAACTCAACCAAGGCCTGCAGGTTGGTGACTCCTTTATGTCTGAATGTGAACGTGAATCATTGTTAGTCTCAGCTTGTCCACGCCGTACCTTGGCTCTCGCCCAGTGTCAGCTGGGATTGGCTCCAGCGTCCTGCGACCCTGATGAGGATAAGTGGTTATTGTAAAACATAAAACTCACAGTCACTGGAAAAATGAGTGAATAACAGATTATAGAAAAGGAAAGCCGGGTGAGCAGCTACAGCGAGCGTGGGCTCGAGTCAGGACTTAAAACAGACGACACAAAGTCAGACATTTTATTCATTTTTGCACTTTTATTCATTCTTCTGTGTCTAAACAATATTCTCCCTTTTCTTCCTCAATCTACTGCCAGAGTGGTTTGAGCCCTTATGATCTGTAACTCGACACGACAACATCAGTACATCATCACATCTGTATAAATATCTTAGAGTCATATATGCAGATCAAAATAGGTTTCCAAAGGTCACACACACAGGAGGACGCTACACCACAAAGTGAGCTGGATGAAGGCGTGATGGAGGAAATACTGCAGGTGTGCGGGTGGAGGTGCGAGTGTGAGCTGAAGCTGAGGTTAGGTTTTTTTGTGATCGTCGTTGAAACTTCCAAACACAGATTTGTCACTTTGTGCCGCCACACGTGACGCTTCGGGATCTACTTTTCAGGGTCATCTACAGTGTTTTCACACTCATGCGTTAAAATAAACCCTGCACTATAGATACACGAGGTTTGACATGAGACTTAACGCTTGCATTAACAGGACAGCCGTGCATTTCATGTACAGTGGAGGAGATTCAGTGATTTTAAACATCTGCGTTTGAACTGATCTGTTTAGCACCGTTAACCGTCTGATTTGGACATTTTCAATATTTCAATGCCAAAAACTATGAAGAGAAAATAACAATAATGTACACACAGCTCTGGAAACTGGAAAAATAACTTTGAATCCAGCTTTCAGGCGTCTTGGCGTGCTCTCCATCAGTTTGAAGTCTGAACTAAACCTTCCATAATTTTAAAGTTCGACTAACTCTGTTTGTTTTTACCATCCAGCTGCTCCTGTTGGTGTTTTTAGACTCAATAAATCAGATTTGGTTCAGGTGATCACCTCATCGGGACCTCGTTAAGCAGCATGAGGTGTGCTGATGGGGCGGCCTCTGAATGTTTTCCAGAGATGTATAATTTACAAATATAATGAAATTATAATTTTAGACACGTGTATCTGAATATTTATGCACATTTGAAGTAAAAAATTGGTGTACTTGATCTCCGTCTATGCATTTGATGGTTTTGATTTATGTATCTGTAAGTTTCTGTAAATCTGCACCTGATTCCAAAAACCACGTCATCATGAAGCTACTGAACATCCGTCAACAGATCATCAGATGCACAAATGAAGATTACAACAAAGAAATGAGTTTAACTTTAGTTTGACGTGCACAAATATTCAGACACAAGAGCTCTCCACTTCAAAGTCTTATTTACAATTATAAATTAAAAGTGTTAATAATAAATACACTTTTCTCTCCTAAACAGCATTTAAAAGAGCTTTTTGTCTTTGAATTAAAGCAGATTTTCTTCTATTGAAAGTAATGAACTGACATCTTATGGAAGACGGTAACAGTGACACCTTTTCACATTGCTGTAACGGCTTTCGATACAAATAAAACATTTCATTACATCAATTCACAGATTTTCAGGCACAAAAACGTCTACTGTAAGTTTACAGATCACCAGATCTTTACTCGAGATACTTTTACTTCAAATGGGACATTTTAGAGGAGTACTTGTATTAAACAGTGATGAAGGTCCAGTGTGTCAGATTTAGGTGGCTCTATTTACAGAATATGGAATAATATATCCATAACTCTGTTTTTATTAGTGTATAATCAGCTGAAAAAAAGAATCCTCAGAATGAGACTTTGATATCTACAGATGCTGCACATCCTTCACACTCTGAGCTGAGTGTGAGTGGAAGGGGCTGTAATCTGCAAACACACCACTAGATGCCACTAAATCCCACACACTGGTCCTTCGAGGCCAAATCTGTAAAATAGAATCTGTTATCAAGAAAGTCAACATTTCAAGATGTCTTTATATTTTCAATAGCTCAGCTTCATCCTCATGTCAGAAAATATCTTCACAGGTTGGACAAGTAACAGTTTGAAAAAAGGCAAACGTGGTATTACAGGATTTCTCCAAGACAAATGCTACGACACTGACCTCCAAACAGTTCAGTCAAAGATTTGATGCATACATGTGAGATTATCAAGTTCTTATAGCTGCTTCACTGGGTGTGACTGAATGAAACCGAGTCATGCTAGTTGGGGCACACTGCCTGGAAAACAACACTGAATAAACATAAAGCTTGTTTTAAAGTAAACGCTAAAGTCAACAGTGAAAAGTGTTGTGTTTTGTCAGGCAAACATTCCTGTGTCGCAGAAACCGCTGATAGGCAAATGTTTCTCTAAAACTGAAGTCAAAGAATTAGAGAGGAACAACAGTTAGTCAGATACTGGTCTGCTGCTCATGTGACGACGACTGGTTACAAGATTTGTGAGCTTTTGAAGCAGTGATGTGTCCTGAACAATTTGATTTATCTGTTGTTTAAAAGCTGCAGCCTATCAACATCCAGCAGACACAGGGCAACATTAGCAGTCGGAGTTTACTCCAATATATACTCTGCTTTTGGCTCCCAGAACCGAACCCTCAATATGATTTGACTAAGGCCCTATTCAGACCAGAATTGCCGCAGGGTTGTGTAGAGCTGTGGGAGTGAACGGGCGTGCACATAACCGCGATGAAATAATCAAAAAATAACTTAATCATTTTGCCGATTCACAGGCATCCTCTCCTTACTCACTATCTGTGTCACTCGACTTCTGCTCGCTCAAATCTTTGGACACAAACCTTCGTCTCGTTTCTTTGCAGCATAGACGTAGAAGCTGGTGCATGAAGTAAACCGAGGTAAAGTCACACATGAATTGATGCAACACACATAAAAGGCTTAAATAAAATTCAAGTTATTGACTTGCCTTGGCAGTGATGAAGCAGTTGAGATGTTTCTGAGCAAATCATTAAAACACTGGAACGCCCTTAACGGTTGGCTGTGAACAAAACATTTCTTTATTCCCTTGGCAACACATTAGGAAACTTGGAGCCGTGCCACCTTCAGCTATTCTCTCTCGTTTCTCCTTATCGACATGTCGCTAAATCAAAAAGCTGCAGAGCGATGCCCGAGCCAGAGTTCAGAATATTTTAGACAACATAAACACACAATGTAGAATCACAAAAGTATGGCATAAAGTCTCAGGGAAACCAGCCCTGATCTGCCAAATATGCCTGGTAAAAATAGCCCTGACTGCTGTAATACACATACACGCTCACACACACACACACACACACACACACACACACACACACACACACACGTACGCTGTTACATTTTGATTTGAAATACTGCAGATTCGTTACAGTGAGTCCAGAAATGACACAGCAGTTGTCGGAGCTCCTTGAAGGGGAAGAAGATGTGTCTGTTGTTTGCAAAGTAAAAGCACAAAGTTCCAGATAGATCTGGAAAAAGAAGCTGCATGCTTTGGGTCAGTCTTTACATGGCAAGAAAAAAAATACTCTGTGATGCAGCACTGTGAGGAGGAATGTGGATGAACAACAGAAGTAAAGCTACAGACACGTCCTGCCAATGCTTTTGTCTCTGCAGGACTCATCGTGGTGTCGACGTGCACGCTCACCTACTGCAGGTTGGTGAGGTCACTGAATGAACTCCAAGCACTGCCTTGAAAAAGGCCAAACGCTCTCTCTCTGTCCACAGGCTCCGAAAAAAGGTAGGTTGAATATTGCACATCATGTCCGCATGCCTTGAGATTATCGATCAGTGATGCTGGTTTCTTCGTTTTTCGGACTCAGGGTTCTGGTCCCTGTTGCCAATACTCTTGTGGAGGTTAAGAAGGGAGTTTCTTAGCTGGATGAAGAGGCAAGAGAGAAATAAGTCAGATACTGTAGAAAATGTATTCAAATTTTTGTATTATTTATGTACACAATGACCACTAGGGGTCGCCAAAACTTCACAAGGGGTCGTAAGACTTCCTTGGGTTTGAGTGGACTGGTCTTGGTCTCGAGAGCCTTGACTTTTAAAAGTTTTAAAAGTCTCTGCCTCGCCGTACAGTCCACCACATTTATTCTTGGCCTTGTCTTGGACTCAAACAAAGAGGACTCAAAGTCTTGGTCTTGTCTTGGTCCCTGTGGGTTGCCAAAGAGGGTGCTGAGACTTTCCTGGTTTTAAGGCTAAAATAATTTTACGGTACGTCTCTACGTTCATTCATGTAGTCTGGTCTTGATCTCCACAAACCCCTCAAAGTCTTGGTCTTGATTTGGTCCCGATACAGTCTGGTCTTGGTCATGACTTTGGTTTTGTGGACTTGACTACAACAATGGCTGTCATTGTGAGGGTGACATTCCTGCATTTGTTTTACGGCTCTGCAGCCAGTGGAAAACAAAGCCAAACATTAACGACTAAGGGTTTTTCTGTGGTACAAGCCTACAGAAGCATTTCATGATGAAGTACACAACCTGCGTTTGACCTGCTGTCTCACCTTATCAAGCAGCAGCACCGACGATTTGAGTATCTCTTTCCACTTCTGGAGCTCGTCATCGCGGTAACGCTGCTGGGAGTCCAGGAGCTGCACCCATTCCAGCTGGGTCTCAGGAGCTCTGCTGATGAGACATCGAAAGCTACAGTCACCTCATCAACTGGCAAACACTTGAAATAAACAGGGTTCAATGCTGGAACAAATCAGTGTTTGGAACTATTGGTTGCTCAACAATGAGCGTTGCTTGTGTGTGGATTCTCACTTCACCCTGTGTGGACCTTTCTCACAGTCTGTATGTCACAAACACTTTTTTGGTAGGGGGTTTATGATCTGCAATGACTGCAGCAGAAGGGTTAGGGTCGGAAGAGTTCTTCTTCCATACGTGTGGTTACCTTTCTTGTGGTCTCAATCCCTGTGATGCAGCGAGACTCTGCGTGGTGTGCTCCAGCATCCAGAGCTTGTAGAACAACATTACGTTGAGAACAATCAGCAGTATCAGGCTACAAACAGAGAAGGAGAGACAAAACACACTTTACAAATGAACATCGACGACTAAGTCACTTAATGCCAGTTACTGAAATGAATCAGGGTCATGGCATGAATGAAAATACCTTACACAGATCCTGTGGGATGCAATTGAAAAGATCAGAGAAAGAAGAAGAAGTAGATTACAACAGAAGGCAACGACACAAAGACAAAGAAAGAAAGAAAGAAAGAGAACAACACCTCTAATATTTGGACGGTTTGTCAGACAAAATGCGACATGTGAAGGTGTCACCTGGGCAAGACTCGAGCAGGAAGTATTGACAATATACAAATGATACCACAACTCACACAAGACTGATAAGAAGCAGCAGTTTGGATAAGTTGTAAAGTGCAAGGCCCCCTGGAGGATCGGGTACGTGTCTGGTCTGCGTGGATCCTACAGGAGAATAGAAAGCAAGGGCTGTGACCGAATACCTCACCATCAGTCTTACAGTATCTTCCTGACCATAGACCATTTGTTGACTTCTGCTGGGCTGACCTGCCACATGCTTGATGTGCTGGTCCTCCTCCTCCTCATCCTCAGGCGTGGTAACGGGGCTGAATGCCTCGTCCATGTTCCCCACCGTCCTAACCAGCGTCCGTTTCCTCCTCCGGGCCTTGGTCTTGGGTGAATGTGGATCCAGCAACACCACATCCAACTTATTCAGCTCCAGCTCTAGACAGAAGAAACCAGAGAGAGAAGAGTGGAAGATCTGATGGAGTTCATGGGGGTCATTCCAATTAATTGCACAATGGCTGTACTGGAATTAAAACAATACTACTCTGCTGAAATTAGTGCACTACGCCAGAAAAGACATAGTGTACAGAGGATACTATCCGATTGCTTATTCAGGGGGGTATCACCTGTGTTTACTTTGATTTGGACTCAAATAATTTATGCAAAATCCAAGTTCATTGGTGCTAACCTAAGTGTCTGAAGTACTCATCCAGGCCACTCCAGAAGTTCCTCTCAATAAAGCCCTTCACAAGTCCCCACGGCTGCTTCCTGTAACGAAGCTCTGTGGAAACCCTGCAGGACAAACGCACACACAAACACACACAAGCACACACAGCTGCAATTACTGTATCTACGTTCATGCTGCTGTTTCTGTCACATGAGAGTGAAATATCACCGTCCTTACCGAAGACGACACTTATTCTTGGCCACTCTGGTGAGCATGTAGCGGTTGAGAGTGTAGAAGTAGTCGTGGTAGGGAACGTCATGGGCGATGACCTCTGCATCGATAATGTAGCACTCATTCTCCTGACTCGCCTTGTAAAGAGTCTGGAGTTACAAAACAACATAGTCAGATACAAAAGTACTCTACTAGTAAGGCTACTCCAGAAACTAGAAATTACTTGAGCTTCGGCTCACGAAATGTCCACCAACCTGCGCCTCGGTTACTGTGGCCGCCTTGGGAGCCAGAGGATTATTCAGGGCAATGGTGTACATGATCTCTCTCGTCTGGTCACCCTCATGCTCTTTCCTCCATGGGTGATACACCACGTCTGCAAGAGACGTAAAAAAAAAAAACTGAACTGAACAGCACAGTGTTATCAGGATTTAGAGTCTTCCCTGTGCTCAGTTTAGTGATGCCTTGATGCGATAATGTGACACTCATGATGTTAAACTGTCTTGTAAACTGAAGGAAGAGGTGTGTGTTCTGTGATAGGTTTACCTGAGAACCTCCTCTGCTCCCGAAAGTCCCTCATGAAATCCGACTCGGTGAAAAGTAAGTTATACATCTTGTCCACACCAAACTTGTACACCCCGTTGATATACTGCCTGCCGCTCAGGTCTTCGTGGAAAGCCTGTACCTCACCTGCACAGACAAAACGCCAGTTTCACACTCCGGGTTATGTCTTGTCTTACGCATCTAAAATCAGTGTTAGTCTTTATGTGGTCACACACATTCGTCATGCGTCTCGGATGAGTCGCTGAGCTCGGTGGGCAGGTCCTCGTCGTTGAGGTCCAGTGATGGTGAAAGAGCGTGGCTGCTGTTCTGGCTGCTGCGATTCTCGAGCATCGGGAGTTTCAAGAGGTCTGCGTCAGGCAGAGGGCTGGCTTCGTCTTCCACAGGGGGGAGGTCATACTGCTGGACCTGGAAGATTTACAAGGCAAGGTAAGGTTTATTCATAGAGCACACTTCGTACACAAGTGAGGCTCATTGTGGTGGCTCAGGATCAGCATAGGACTCCCAACATGACAAATTATTTCAGTTTCATGATTTTCCCGCCTACTCACAGCGACAGAGGAGTCGATGCCGGGCAGCTCTGGTGCAGCGTTGCTGGGGAAGACTTTGTGGGGCAGGAGCGGGCTGACATCTGGCTTGGCCTCGGTGTTCTTGGCGAGGGTTTCGCCGGCGTCGTTGTGTTCAGTGTTTTCCTCCACGGGCAGCTCTTCACAGTACCTGCACCACGGAGACGGACAGCAGCTGTAGGTCAAGGTTACCAGCTTGCTGCACACTGCCCGCACTGGGCTACACACATGCATGGGCATGTGATGGAGGTGGTGATGGTGGTTTTATTGATAAAAGAATGAACCTTCCCAACCTGAAGTTGTCGTCCACGGCAGGAGGACACCAATGGGGAGCTACGTGACAACTGACCAATTTGCAACGTTTGCACTGAACCAGTCCAAACTTCAGGCCTTTTGCTTTAATAATTTTAATGTCTTCTAAGCCAATGATTGCTACAATATATGATGTGGCTTTAAAAACACAAACTTCTATCTTTGTTTGTTTTTTCAGCATGACTTACCATCACATCATCAATCAATCAACTTCTTTCTCATTTGGTGTTTTTTTAACCTATCGCTTCTTCTGAGGAGGATTTTTACAGAGGCACAACTTAACACAAGAGGTCCAACTCATCAGGACTAGACTCTGACCTAGACCTCAGACAAGCAACAATAATGTTGGTTTGAAAGAGGAGTGAAGCAGCTATCTTTGTAAAGTGTAACGTGTAATGGAACGTATGATGGAAGCGCATGTGTGATTTGAATGGATGTGTTTTAAACTCACCCCATGGTGTTGAAGTCCTCATCAGGAGGGACGTAGTCCTCATCGTCACTCGTCAGGCCAAGTTCGTTACCGTAACACTGATGGACAAAGTGCCACAGCTCCTTTGGACATAAAGGCTGAGACAAAACACAATGTCACATTTAAAACTACAAACTCAGAAATACAGATGTAGTCTAACAAGTCTAACAACAAGAAGGCTGAAATCAAATCAACCTTAAATACAGACTTATAGACGCCGCGTCCTTCGAGGAGAAGGACCATCCGGCTACATGTTACAAAGCGTGCCAACTTCTCTGGAAAATGGGTTGTGACAGCAGGATTCCTGACAAAACAATGACAGTACAGTCAGTCTCACCTTCTCTAGGAGAGCGTTCTGCCACAGTCTGAACATCATCATGTATGTCCGGTCCCTCGCTCCAAATGAGGTGAAAAAGTGCTGAAAGAAGAGCACAGTGAAGAGTAAGATGAAGGGTAGATTTAAGAGTTCATAATGAAGCATTTTACTGCAAAATCACCAGATTAATCGCAGGAGATCATCGGTACCTATTATGATATCTACGATCTCAGGCAGTGAGACTCCTTGTCTCATCCTCTGCACTCCAAATAAAGTTTCCTCTGTAGTCTATCAACATTGCATTGTATTGTGCAGCCCTGTGTTGTAGACAAACAACAGAAACCTTGCGCCTAGCTTTACCTTTTCATTGTCGGTGCAAAGCTGAATGGCGTTGGGGATGAGGCGGGCGGTCTTCTCCTTGGTCATAGAGCAGATGTCCTTCAGTCGAACCATCAGCTTGAGAGTAAAGAGCAGAAGTTTTCACTGCAGAGGTTGATTACCTCGAATCAGAAATCTATTGTCTAGGTTCTAATCATGTGTTCCTGTGTTCACTGTTCAGTTCTCTCGACAGTATGCTGTCAAAAAAAATCATCTTGGAACGCTTACACATCTTAATACATCCGTGTTTGGAGTATCTAGGGGAGTAATAACATCAGTGAGTATCAGTTTGTGTCCTCACCAGGGTTTCCCATCGGAAGATGTTGCTGTAGAAACAAATCCAGTTCTCGGAGAGGTAGAGGCGTCCCTGCAGGAGGATGTCCCGCTGCAGGGCACAGGAATAGTCTGGAATGAGTTAAAGGTCAAAGGTCAAAAAATGACAACGGTCCGAGCGCCAAAGAGAGCAGAGAAAACGCACAAAAAGTACCATCGCAAGTTTATTTATAGCAAAGAACAATGAGAGAGATCATTTAGGTCATGTCAGCAGTTTTTTTTTTATTACTCACCCACAATGAGGCGTTCAGTGTCAGGCAGCTGCTTGAAAAGCTTCCTGAAGTCCTCATTGCGCTGCTTGTAGGTGGGACTCAATACCTGCAGAGGAAACACAGAGACAGTGACAGAAAACATGTCAGGATACATCACACCCAAACCTAGCAGCCTCTACGGACGTAATGGCAGAGGACAGGAGAGCAAAGAGGACGCTGACGGAGAGAGTGAGCGAGCAAGAAGCCGCCGGACAAGAGTAAATCTGGGACTGACTTTTAGTGGTTGGTGAGAGCTTGGTGAAATAAAAGGCTGAAAGACAGACGCCGAGCTGGGCTGACTGCTGTTGGACTAGTCAGTAATATTAACTGCTGCTGTGTCTGCTGTTGATGACCTGGTTGATGTTTGGCTGTTAGCAAAGCTGTCGAGCTGAGACAGAGCGGATTACACTCTGACACTGGAGGCACTAAATTGCTCCGTGATGTTCCTTTCAGGGCACAAAAAGTTCTCATGAATGTACCTGTGGATGTCACAGGATGTCTGTTCAGAGCCAAGCCCCAACCTGCTGGTTTTGACAGCTAAACTGTAATTAACAGTCAGGAGACGACCAGGGGGCACAAAGGGAGACACAGCTATAGGTTGGAACATATAGATTTGCATACGAATCGTTTTAAATGAAAGCTGCCGGTAGCATCTTGTTGCCCAGACAGAGTGACTTACAGCAGGGATCTGCTCTGAGGGCCTGTCCCATCGGTACCACTGCCCCGGCTTCTCCGCTGCATGATCCGAGTCGTGCTCCCAGTCTGAATCCAGTGCTGATAACCTCTGAATCTGCACAGATGTGATCATCTTTCTTCTTTTTAACCGCCTTTTGTCTACTCTTCTGCCTTTCTGCCATCCTGACTTATTCATACCTGACTTCCCTCCTCTCATTTTGTTTCTTATATTTCCAGGTGTTAAAAAAAAGCAAGTTTTTCAGGTCATCACATGCAAACACACAACAAACAAACTCTGGTCACACACAGCAGCAACAAGCTCCAGAGTAAATAAACTGTTGCAGCAATGCAATCATTTCAGACTGACACGGAGGTGACATAAACAGTAGGATAATAATAAAGAGCTTTCTGTATCACAATATTATCTTCAAAATCAGTTCAGAGATTTGATTTAAATCAAGTGTTTCCTCTGGGAAATAAACTCAGAGTTTTCTTCCGTCTGTCTGATTTGAAAAATATCTCAAAGGAGAAAAATGTATGACTTTAAGTGTCATAACGTGAATAAACTCCACTCCATGTTTGTCAGACACTGATGGTAGATCCTCTCTCTCTCTCATCAGGTTCAAGCTGGATCTCACAAACTGCAGATTCTTCTCATCTGATCACATTCCCAAAGTCTGAACACAGAAGAAACTCATCACTTCAGTCCACTAGCAGAGTAACTCCACACGTCTAAAACACAAAGTCCTGATGTCCGAGTGAGGCTCGATCGAGCGTGACCGGAGCAACATGTGGCTGCAGGAGTGTAAGATTCCTCGAAGATAAGCTGTTCGGTGACAGCGCAGAGTGTTTGGAAACAGTCATGGAGGGGGAGGAGCCCGTGTGAGTGTGTTTTTGGTGGAAGAGAAGTGAAGGAAGACAGGGAGGGAGGTCCGAGGAGAGTCTGGGTTTACTAGAGTTCATCAGGAGTGTGTGTATGTGAGTGTGTGTGTGTGTGTGTGTGTGTGTGTGTGTGTGAGTGTGTGTTTGTGTTATAAAGGAGGCCTGCTTAGTTCCTCTACTTTCCGTGTATTTTCTGTCTTTTCTCTGAATCTTTTCTTCGGCCTGTCAGTGAGGCTGACTGTGACCGACAGCAACCAAAACAACAGGAAGTGGAAACAACAATGAGAAGCCTGAGTGTGTGTGTGTGTGTGTGTGTGTGTGTGTGTGTCTGTGTGTGTGAGGCTTGGAATGAAGCTTTAACATACAGAGCAGAATGCAGATCATTCAAAATTCCTCTTGAGTGCAGAAAAAAATGTTCTCCTGGTTCCACTATATTTCTTCCTCTGCGTTTGTTCTTGTTGACATAACTATAACTTGTATGTTGTATTTAGTGCTTCTTCGCGGCTAATCTAAAAATCGGCAAAGACGTGGATCATCGGTGGACCCGAGGCGGGCTGAATGAAGCATTGTACCAGGCTGTAAACACTTATGGGACTTGCCCAGCTCTCACTGCCCAGAGATGGAGGCTGTTTTCTGGTAGTTTTTGAGATAGAGCTGAAAAAAAATGGTGATTTGGTTCTCAGTGAACTGCAACAACATTCGAGAAGTCTTCTGGGATCTCGAGGGTTAAATAATATTCACATGAATTATTAGAAAGAATGTGTGGTGTGTCTGATCTTCTGAGAAAAACTTGAACCCTTCAGTCATTGTAGGTTTTTCCACGAAAGAGACAAAGTTGACCATTGAGGTTTTGTATGAGGTCCCAGATTCACAGATAGAGCTCGGTGTGTGTGTGTGTGTGTGTGTTTCTGCTGTAAACAAGTTCACAATGTCAAGTACTTTGTCCTTCATCTCCCCCTCAGTCTTTTCAGTTTCCCACTTCTCTCTCTCTCTTTTCCTGTTTATCAATCAGCCTCTTTATCTCAATTCAATTTTGAATTGAGTGGGTTTTTTTGGCACAACTGCACACAAACTACACAACTCCAAGCCACTTAAATGGAGGAATTCAGTTTGTTAGCTGCTGTTAGCTATGTTAGCTCAGTTTGCTAGCCTGGACTGTGGGCTCAGAGCATTGGGGGAGTGTTAGTGTTTGTACCACAGCCGTTTTGGACCACTAGGAAGAAGAAGAGGAGGTTTACAGCCCGGGATGCAGGGGAGTGCTGACAAAGAGCGGAGCCGGTGTCGTGCCAGAACCGGAGCCAGATGAGGAGGCTAAGTAAGTGGGCTCAGCGGCTTATATGGACATAACTAAATGGTGAAGAGACCAAAGTGGACGTTGACGGAGGAAGCTAAGAGGAGAAAAGGTTGGTCGGTAGGTCCCACCAATTTCACCCCCATGGACTGATCCATGTAGCCTGAAGACTCCAGTTGACCAGTGTCATTCAAACTGCAGCTGAGGAATGAATGGAAGCCTGAGGAAATCTCCACCCACAAAGACACACACAAACGCAAAATGATAAACACAGTACCGCCCCGGGAAAGAAAGACCAAAAGTTAGCTCTGCTGCAGAGGAGAAGTTCGTTAGCAGCCTCAGAACAGCAGCTCAGGCACATGAAGTGTTCAGAGGAGACTGTGTGAATCACACCTTCATGGTCTGAATTACTGGACTTTGATCTGATGAGTCCAAATCTGAGACTTCTGGTTCAGACCGCCGTGTCTTTGTGAGACGCAGAGAAGGTGAACGGATGGTATCTACATGTGTGGTTCCCACCGTGAAGCATGCAGGAGGAGCTTCGCTGGTGACACCAAAATGGCTACCGCAGCATTCTGCAGAGACGTGCCGTTCACCTGCTTTGAGCTCAGTGGGACCATCATTTGTTTTTTTAACAGGACAATGACCCCAAACGCACCTCCAGGTGCTGCATCACATGACCTGATCTCCACAGCCAAGACAACAGTTCACAAACTTCCCTGTCAGACGCTCTCTGCTCAGTTCACTGTGTAAAAATGGCGCCCTCTGGCTGTTTTGTGTATTACAACATGCAGCAGACCACCCTCACGTATACAGAAACAATGATAATCAAATTGAACATAAAAAAAGACTGTAAGAGACAATTTAAAATCAAACACAGGGACATAAAACATCACCTCACGGGACAGTAGACGCTATATAAAACTGATGAACTTACATTGTACCAGCTCTGACTTTTCTGTTGTCACATCGAAGCGTGGGTGAGGTGTTGAGTCAGGGCAGAGCCGAGGGCAAAAGACAAAAAGAAAGAATCAATTAAACAATTAACAAGCGTGCGTTAACACAGTAAAAGAATCAAACCTACAGGTGGATCAATGAGTTTGTTTTTTTCAATCGAATCTTTAAATGAGAAATCAAATGCCATGCAGATGTGAGAATGAGGTAGACACACAGATGTGAAGACAGTCTGAATGGACCTACAACAGTTCAACCAGTATGAGTGAAGTGCAGCTCAGTTTCTGAGAAGTGAATTTATTTGTATATTATTAAGTACAGACATAAATATGTAGATTTTTTTCTTCAGGTGGAATAAGACAAAGATTCTGAGGAGTTTGGTATTATTACAACATGTTTGTTTTGTGTTCTTTTTTCCTCTTCAGTCGTGCATTTGACGACTTTGTCTGATTACCTAACAGGACATTGACATTGTCCCATGTTACTGTGGAACACTGGAGCCATTTTACCACTGAATAATATCTATATGTCTAATAATACTGTGAAGTACTCTTATTAAAGAATTGGATCCACGGCAAGCTTCTGCACAGCTGAAGCTGCTGCCTGCAGGTTCTGAAAGTTTCACTTTTTATTCTCATTTTCTTCAAATGTGGGGAAAGATTTAAATATTCAAATCATGACTTATTTAAATGTACAGTCTATAAGCTCAACAGACCAATCCAAGTACAATATTTAGACACACTAAGCAAAAACTCTTAATACTTGGATAAATAGCTTAGCTTGTCTCAGACAAAATAAGTTCCAAGAAAGAGAAAAGACACAGAAAAGAATTGTGCTTACTTTAGTGTGCCGCTTGTGAGACTATTGCATGCATGAGAAGGAAAGAAAGAAACAGATTCAAAAACAAAGACATGGCAAAGTACAAAAGGATGAGATGAAGTCAATGAGCAGGAACTATATCACCACAGTCAGTCAGTCTAATACTTAACACAAAAAGAAATAAGGTGATGTTTGATTAACAAAAATCACATCCTGCGACAGGAAAACAACACTGACATGGAATGAAGTTATGAGAGTGAAACAGTCACGATCAGTCGTGTTAATGTGGGTAAACTTCGTTCATCTCATGTCCCATGTGTGTTATACAACATGTTAAGTAATAGTAGCAACCATACTGTCATACTTACCAGTGTATTAATTAATAATTTGTGCCTTCTGAGGGTAAAATGGTCATTAGATTTGCTGAAACACCCCTCTGCAACGTGCAGACATTTGAATTGTTGACCATGATATTGTTCTATAATATTTCTGACTCTGTTTCTAACATGAGCAATTCAAAACCATTTTGAAGCCGAGTTTGGCTTTATAGACATCGCCAACTCGGTTTGGCTTTGGCTGCGAGTTGGTCGATTTGATCAGCACTGCCTGGTTTGACAGGATTCTGAGCCTGGTGTGTTGAGCTGGATGAACTCACTGAGAAGGACTCTAAAATGAATGAATCTAAATGTGACCATAATTTAGAAAATGAACCTCGTGCTGTGTGGAAGACTTCAAACTAAAGACTGAGGCCAGAAAACTGTTTGCCGAGGTCATTAAGATCAATCAAAATCAAGTGAGAAGCGAGAGGCTCACTTTCTCATAAGCTTACATGCAGTTTGAGTATTTGTAGCTAACTGTGATGCTTGCCCCCTGCTGGCCATTAATGAAAATACAGATTTAAGTCCTCAGTAATCACAACAGAAGAGTGAAGCTTACACAGACTGCTAAATGAGGCCAAAGGAGGAGGAATAAGCTGAGATACAGCACACTGAGTACCACAGTTGATTTCCATAAACATAAACACGCACTGTGCACATCAGACAGGACTACAGAGCAGAATCAGAGGAGATCCTTCTTGTGTCTCTTCTCGTGTTACATGATAATTCAATCTGAACGCAGAAAAATAGAAAAACAGAGATAATTAAGATTAATCATAACTGATACATCCAGCTTTTCCGGCTAACACTGATGAACAATTTCCAATCCTGACAGCACAACCACCAAGCCAATCGACTAACATTAAATTGGTACATTTTGCAGCAGAGTTGCAGCAGTTAGCGTAGGATTGTGCAGCAATATGATGGTGTTTATTGTGCTTCAGCTTGAATTGCATGAGCTACGCCTCACTGACTGACTGATCACAGGGTTGTCCAAGGCTGATATGTGCGCTGCCTTAACAAAGAAATGTGACAGACCTGCTTGACTCGCTCTATTCCTTGTTAGTTTGTGACCAAACGTTTTGAAGCCTTGAGTTTGAGCCTTGGTTCAATGAATGTCACTAAATGAAAGCACATGAGTGTGGCGCTCACCTTGGAGTTCTTACCACCGCTGCGAGTGTTTGTGTTGGTGGGATGGACAGTTTGGGAGTAGGTGCGTTGATGCTGGGAGGTCTGCTGCTGTTCGGGGGTGGTGGGGGAACGATCTGAGCCCTGATCCGATGAACCCTTCTCCACCATACTGCCGTCAGCCTCAGGGCTCAGCTGGGGTGTGGACGAGCGGGAGCGCTTTCGCAGGACAGGTGAGCAAGCAGGGGTGCTTGAGTTAGTAGCAGTACTGGAAAGAAGAGAAAGAGCTTAAAGCTTGGGTATCGCTAGGACATCAGCAATGGTCACAACTCCACCTGTAGAGTCTGACACTGATGTTCAGAATGCAACTGAAGGACAAATAAATAAACAAACATAAAAAAACATAAATATATTTGTAGGGGAAGTTAGTCTGAAGCAGGATTGGTTAGCTGAAGGATCCAAACCAGACAGAAGCATCTACACAACACGATCGATCCAACACAGTGCGACCAGAAAAGGTCATTTCCACTGACGGTATAAAGAATGGGCAGCGTAGTCGTAGTAAAGCTCAGTGTGGTGGCTTTGGTTGCCACCATGTTGCCTCTTCCACTTCCAACAAGTGCTCAAATAAGCCACCTGTCAATCAAAGGACATTTGAACATGGGGACTTATGGAGACTGACTCACTTCTGGAGCCAGCCTCAAGTGGACGTTAGAGGAACTGCAGTTTTTAGCACTTCCGCATTGTCTTTACTTCACAACCATGGTTGAATAACCAGCCTGCTGATAATATCAGCATCAACTTTGATGTCGACCGTGTGGTGTTCACTTCTTTGTATCTCTTTGTGCAGCATCCACTGTATACTTTACTTGGTTGCAAGTTGCTTGGTTGGTTCACAACAGCTGTACTTGAATTGAGACTACCCTGATGATATTAGCGCACTACCCCAGGAAGTACACAGTGTACTACACAGAAGAGTACTCAGGGAAGTATCTGAATTGAAACTGATTCTAGAAATAGTAGAATAAGTTATCAGAACAGGGAGATCAAATGTTTTCCTGTGCTTCAACTCTCGACCATTTCAAGAGCTTCTTATCCCCTCTTATCAGCTCCCAGCTGAGGCATCAAACCCAGACACTGACCAGCACACACTGAGGCTGGATGCCACCTCCCCCCCGCATTGCAGCCCTCAGTCAAAGGTCAAATTACAAACAGAACCAAAGCAACACAGACGTCATCATCAGTCAGTGCATTTGTTATCAATTCACTGCCATTGGAAAAAGGCACATGGTGTGATGGTGTATTGACGTCTGTTTTTATTTGACAGGGAGCACTGACAGACTCAACACCACAGCTGTGTAATGCTTAATTACCCTACATGATATACATAACTCATTCATTCACTGGTTTGAAGTCCTTCACCTGTGGACAGGTTGAATAAATATGCAACAACGCTGATTCCAAGTATATCTGCAGATGCAAGCACAGTGATCACGCTGCACGGTGGGAAATTACTTTGGTGTGGCTAAACCGTCTGGTGCAGCAGATGTACCATCATATCATACCACAGTGGGCTGTACAGTAAAATGGTGCAAGGTGACACTTCCTTCCTCGCCAAGACACAAACACACCACTGCAAGCACAGAGAGCGACAGACAGCGACACAGAGACAGCATTATTAGGAGAGAGACACTAACTAACCTGGCAGCCATGGAAGAGCTCAGCCCACAGCCTCAGACTCTACCTGCTTCATTCATCCACTCATTCAGACAGCAACAGCAACAGAAGAGGGGGGGAAGACAAGGAAGCAGAGAGGAAGAGAGGAAGAGAAGGATGCAGCTGCCTCTGAGGATCCTTGCAAAAAAGAGTCCATGCGAGGGGGGTTGGTGATAAACAGACAGCTACATGGCCCACTCAGAGAAATGCAGTTCAGTGCCGGTGCTTCATGCTTCTTTCCCGTCTCCCCCCTCTCTCTCTCTCTTTTTTTTTTTTTTTTGGATGATTCACAGGCTCCAGCCTCTGCTGCTGCTGCAAAGCCCCTCTTCCTCTAGAAGTCCTCCCTCCCTCAGCCTCCCCCTCCACGCCGTGATTGGATGCCTGAGCCGAGCGCTGGAGACTGCTCCTGTTGCCGCTTTGCATCGTCTGCACTGGGCGACTCCCACCGCTCACTAATTCATGAGCTTCATGAATGAAAGCTGCTGACGTGGATTAACCCTCACTGTCACACCACATCGCCGGCCCCTCCCATTTAAACAGACTCTCGTCTTTTCATCAGTCTGAGATATGAATCTGATTTTACTCTTTTGTGCTCAGACCATTGTCATCTTTACAGGATACCCACATCAACAATTCTTCCATGCATACAGAGGAAAGGGAGCTGATCTGCAGTCTAATGTCTTTTTGGTTCATTCATGATTTGTTACTTATTGAATCACTGAATCCTTCAAAGCTTTGAGAATATATCTTCACACCAATAAGCCAATATGAATAATAACTTGCAATAAAATGTGTTTGATTATAATTTCCAGATGCTTCCTCTGTGAAGCCCGGTTTTAAACCCTGACCACGTATTGTCTACCCTCCCTGACATTGCCAGACATCATAGTAAATGGAGAACACACACCCACACATACACACAGTTTCAACACAGAATCACTAAATACTGTGAACAAGCATTTCCTCCTCAAACAAACAGCTCGATCTAAATGACAATCACAGTTTGTTTTCATTTAAATTTTCATTTTTGTTTTAATTTCTAGCTTTTTAAATCGAGTTTGATTTAACACAAAATTATCCAGTTTATATGTGACCCGGTCAGTCCTCCATGCCGACTCTTCGGTGAACACTCTCCCCAGAAAACAGCCTCTGTCTGGGCAGTGAGAGCCAGGTAGTCCCTCTGTTTACTGATGGTGATCTCCATCACAACACAATCTGACAGCTTGAATAATTTGATACCAAAAATTGAGCTTGATTCACCACAAAATCATCCAGTTTATATGTGGAGAAATCACCGTTACCCGGTCAGTCCTCCCTGCCGACTCTTCGGTGAACTGTCCCCGAGAAAACAGCCTCTGTCTGGGCAGTGAGAGCCAAATTTACAACTTAAACTATCTACAATACAAAGACAGGACTTTATTTTCCTTCTTTTGATTCACTGGTAATGCCTTTAAAATGATGGGCAAACCTTGGCTCAGAAGTGATATATGGTACAGTTCTTGCCGTGTTTGGCTCCTGGCATCCCGGGACGGAGTTAGTTTGGTTAGCAGCAAAATAACAAATACATTGTGTGTAAAATCTGATCAGCTTCACCAAAATAACTGAATAAAGTTCTAAAGTTTTGCTTTTGTACAGTAATCAATGCAAGAAAAACTCTAAAATACCACGGAGAATACCTGAAAATACTGAAAACATGACTGTGTCAGTGTTGGACAGACACTGGAGGACAGATGTTTGACTTCATGTGGGCTAATTTAAACTATAACACTGTATCTACGTTTGACAATCCACTGAATATTAGAGACGATGTGATGGAGCATTACTCTTTACATTTTCCATATTGCTCTCCCTCCTGTAGTGCTCCATCACTCCTCGCATACAGTCGATCCCATTCTGTCGACTAACCCAGATTCCTGATCTCCCTCGGGACAAGATCCCTATGATATGGCCTGAGACAGAAGCAGCCAATTGCAATGCTGAGTACCGCCCACAGAGCCACGAGGTGGCCAATCACAGTGCCTCACTGCTGAGTTATCTGAGATGCAGCCAATGGGGAGTGCCGTCAGAGAAAATAATGAAAATGTAAAATAATTTGAGTGGGTACAGGCAGAAGGTAGAAATGTCACACAGGAATAAGAGGCTGCATCGACTTCCAACGGTGCGATAGATGGTCGGACCCGGAGAGAGGCAGATTGTAACTGTGTGTACAACGTAATGTAATCACTCTGGTGTGCCATTTGTGGCAGATGAGGAGCACATCTGTAAGCTCCTCACAGCCTCAGGGTTCTGGGTTCGAACCCAGTCTTTATGTTTGGAGTTTGCATGTCCGTCCCATGTCTGTGTGAGTGAGACAAGAAGGTTAATTGCTAGCTGTGGAGCTCTATGACGTCTCAACAATCTGGTCATCATCAGTCCAAAATAATGCAGCTGCCATTCAAATATGGACACATCTCCCCTCAACACAACAAATCTCTAATGAGGTTAATTGCTCTGTCACCTAGCAGCCACCTTAAACAAGACCTTGAGGAACAGCAGTCAATTCTTTGGCTGGTTACAGTCCCAACATACTCTATCAGAGTTCTCCTGTGTCCTTGCAGGTCAGTCACCTTTTCCCTGATCATCTGACTCTCTCCTACAGATTGATTTGTTTGTTCCTCCTGCCTCTGTAGGTCTGCCAGTCTTCCTGCTTCCTCGTCCACATCTTGTACCTCCAGCAGTAGGCCGTCCTGGTTTCCAGACAGTTAATCTTGAATATTTCTGGATAGTTACTGTAACTATTCTACGGCCCTGAACGATATCTGCAAAATGCAAACTGTGTGACTGTGACAGAAGTCAAGTCAATACAACAACTGTACTTCTAATCCATGCATGAACAATGTTTTCTTTTTCTGCAGGTTTGGTCTCCTGGGTTCATGAAGGCAAATGCTTCTTAGAGCCCGTACTCTTGCTCATCAGTCCCTGTTGGTTCAGAGGACTCATATTCCCTACAGATCAGCCAGCAAGTAGATTCTGCAGTGCTCAAACCAATGACCCAAACATACAGGATGTGCAGGGTTTTCTTTCATCCTGAACGTGTCTGCTCTTTCTTTATAATTACCTTTTACTTCATGAAATCTAACCTCCTTCTCTTCCACACTGAATCTGATTGTGGCCACTCATTCTCAGGTAACTCCGCTCTGCTTTTGTCTTGTGTTAATGAGTGTTGGCAGAGGTATAATGATGAGCAACTGTCCCAATGGTTGCTTCCTTAATTAGAAAGCATGGGAATGCAGCCATAATTTGTACATCCTCTTTGCGACACACGTACAGTCTAATGTTACCGGCCGGACAGCAGCTGCTGGCGTAACTGCCTGCTATGGGTTACCTGTGATGTAATGTAATTTCAGGGCTACAGTTTTAAATATTGAAACAACTCCTTTTTATGGGTTGATCTGTACAACAATGGAGGGCAACCGGTCACTGTGCCAACTCTGTTCTTTCATCACCCGGTACATCCAATCAGAGGACGCACAGGTTTTTGTGAACTCAGCGCTGACCTCACCTGTGTCACCTATCCTGACAAAAAGTCATGTTTTTCAGGTGTTCTTCATGGTAACTGCTACACAAAAGCACAATGTTTGAACTCACTGACCTCACAGACCTGATTCCCCACAATGCCAGCTCAAATAACAAAACTAGTCCTATCAGTAGATCCATGTGTGCTTCATGGTGCATTGTGGTGCTATTGTTGCTAGCCAGCATGATAGCTGTAGTGACTGAACAAATGAAGGCTGTGACACTCTCATACATGCATGGTTAGGTATTCCAGATATTTCAGAGGTAAACAGAGAGGTACAAGAGAAGGTGGAGGAAAGAAAACCTGCTGTTAAAGGTCACGAGGTTGGTGGTGGCACAACTTCCTTTCTATTATCTTGAAACTTCAAGATATGTGTGTGCATGCATGCATACACCTGAAAAACAATGTCAGAGGTCTTACCAGGTGAGCTTGAAACCTTTCATCAGAGCAGAAAGAGCTGTCCAAAAGCCATGGCCCGGCCCCCTCACTCAGTCTGTCAGTCATTCCATGCCATGTTGTATTAGTGGTGTTGTTGTGTGGAGGTGTGAGTCGGGGGTTAAATCCTGGGGGCGCGTGGCCGTGCAGCAGTGCCCATGGAAAGGGGGGCAGATTGAAATAAAAAAGCCTGGATGGCTGAAGCACAGCTCAGCTAAAACTTCAGCAGAGGAGCCTCGATGTGCTGCTTCCAGCCTCATCTGAGAGTGTGTGTGTGTGTGTGTGAGGTGAGCCTAGATGGAAGTGTGTGAGGACACAGCAGCAACTGCTCACATGCATTCCCCCCCTCTAAATGCAGCAGAGTCTGTCTCTGCAGATGAGGGCATTATTTGCTAGGCAGACGGAGAGAGAGAGGACCGACTGAGCATGCTTCGTTTCTCCCTCATCCGTACAATCTAAACATCTCCTCCGCCGCCTCTCTGCCGAGCTCTCTCCATCCCTCTCCGTCTCATTTAGTGGCAGCCATCAGGATACACACCTCACACTGGATCAGGGATTACTGTCTGTGCAGCATTGGTCAGCCCTGGCAGCTGGCTTTCTAATCTCTGAATATGTGTGTGTGTGTGTGTGTGTGTGTGTGTGTGTGTGTGTGTGTTCCCAAACTGATTTCACTGTCGCAGACAAATTTCCAGTTTTTAAAGTTTTGCTCGAGTTGCGGCACATTGACGTCATCTCCAGCATTTGGTGTGAGGTGGTCAGAAAACTCAGTCTGAGTGGTCTAAAGTCAAACGTTTAATATTATCTGAGGACTCTGCTCATCCAAACACTGACGTGCAATCATGTGAACAGTGCCAACAACCAATAGGAGCGCTCTCTCCAGCACCATAAGGACTCAAACGACTCACTGAGGCACTATTTGGACATTTGAACAATTCCTTACGTGTCCGTAAAAACATCACTCTAGTAACATGAGATAAAGGACGTCATGTTCAAGATAAATTCACATTTTGGATTTAAGAACTTTCTACCAGTGTGACTGGATGAGGAGGGAGCTGAGCCACAAAGCAAAGCTCTGGATTTTCCATGTTCATGAGCTTTGGGTTGTGACCAAAAAAACAGATACAAGCGGGCGAACAGTTTCCTCCGTAGGGTGTCCGGGTTCGATGAAGAGGGTGAGGAGCTCGGACATCCAGAGGGAGCTCAGAGTAGAGCTGCTGCTCCTTTTGTTTAGTTTAGTACAGTACAGGTGCTTGTTTGCAGTGCTGAGATGTATTTCATGTATTTGCATTTCACCATAAAGCAGACTGCATCACTGCAGGTCGCGCCTCTATGATACGGTCACCGCCCCTGAGATCAATAGAGCAGCTTCTATTCAGAGATTAGATGAACCACGGCATTCCCTTTGAAAAGGAAACCGATCAATCTCATACTCAAGTCTCCTCGAGGTGAAACCACAATGGCCAGGAGCGTCATGTCTTGCAAGGTGACTGGTATTACGACACCACTGATCGCTGTGTGATCGTTGTAATTGTAGCTGCGTACGCTCACGGGTATATCCTGCCCGAGATCTCTGGAGACCCGAGCTCAGTTCACACTCCGCACACACAGAAACACACACACGCATCGTAAGACAGAAAGAATGAAAGATAGAAAGGCATGAAGTCAGATAACGTGTCGTCATGTTTATCAGAGGAACGTAACCACAACGGAACAAACGGATCACTGAGTAAACAGAACCGATGTACGGACGTTACTCACATTTTTCCTCACTGTTCAATCTTTCCCTACCTTCCATAATATTCAATTAAATATACATCATTATGTTGATATCTATGATTTTATTTTGGCGGGTTTCCACCCGGTTTCCTCTGTAAATCTGAAAATGTCTCTGCCCACAAAGCCTCATGGAAGCCTCTGGAAGCTGTCAGATTGTGTTGTGAAGTTCATCATCACATCATCACCATCCGTAAACAGAGGGACTGACCCGGCTCTCACTGCCCAGATGGAGGCTGTTTTCTGGGGGGAGTGTTCGCCAAAGAGTCGGTGGGAGGATTGTCCGGGTCGCAGTGACGTTTCCACATAAAGTTCCTCATAGAAGTTGCCAAAGACACAACCTACTACCGTATTACTGCTTGTTATGTTAAAGCATCGTGGGTTGTAAAACAGATTTACCCGGCTCTCACTGCCCACACGGAGGCTGCTTTCTGAGGGATGGTTCACCAAAGAGTCATCGGGAAGGACTGACTGGGTTTTGTTTTAATGTTGCTTCAAACTCTGTTTAAAAAGCTACAAATGCCACATATTTAGTATAAAATTAAAGAGCTGTTTGTGGATTGAGGAGGAGGAAATGTTAATTGTAACGTGTCCGGGTTTACAATCTTTTGGAAGCTGTCTGCAGCAACTTTCGAGTAAACTACTGGAACCTCGAGGGTTAAACAGGCAGTCCCACTTTTGTTATGAATGAAGAGTACACAAGCTTTCTGCAGTAGAGCCTCGCTATGAATGGTATGCATACAGCAGCTTGTGTAACTAACACATTTTTCTGGAGTGATGAAGCTTGAATCAACTGATAGTTCACACGTTCACAGCTCTGAAGGTTCCTGCAGAACTCATTCACTGCTCACCATGCACAGCTGTAACATCCTTTTACACCTGGAACACATGCTGTAAAATCATCCTGTGAGGTTCAATGGGCTGTTATCAGCTAGGTATGAATATGCAGCACTGAAAGATGCCACTAAATAAAATGTGTCATCAGGACGTCAACAGACATCATCTGTACGAGAACACATTAGGTACAGGATGTTTTGTAGCTCACAGAATCAGCGTCCACAGTGAATGTCCATGAGTTGACACCTTCACTTTGATTCATCACGTGAACGTGAGGTTCAGGTGATCATTCGAAGAAGATCTCCCAAAACAACAAACCCAACTAAACCACAGACATCTGCCTCGACCACAGTGAGACGAGTCAGTGTTGGAAAAGCTAAAATAAAAATTTTAAAAATGCCTGATTTAGGGAACTTTAGTGCTTTATCAGCAGAAATATTTCTCACCTCAGCTTTCCCGTCCTGCCGTCAGCCCTGAAGGGAAAGAACAAAGAATTAATGTTAAGGAGAATCAAAAAAGGACCTCTGGATTTCAATTTAACTATATTTATTTATACATTTTGACCAGTTTCTTTGTTATTATTAATGATAATGATGAACGTTTAAATCAAAAACTATATGATTCATTGTCAACACATTTAAAGGCTCATTGAGAAAATACATCATATTCACATTTATACACAAACAATCTACACAAAAGCATGCAAATGTGCAGGATGCTTCACTGCAGCAGAAACTGCAAACAAAACTGCAAATGCAAAAGTAAAACTTTCTAAAAGTCGACTGCAGCAATCAACGAGAACAAACAGATAATGTACAGGTAACATATAGATAACGTTTAGATAACATACAGAAGCTGTGCTGACACTCACTTGACCCTGTGGAAGACCAGCTTCCTCCTGAGAGAAGACACCCGCAGATGACAGCCCTGCTTGACGCCCACTCGACTCTGGACCACCATCGTGACCCGTTCATCGACTACAGCAAGCCCACCGGGTGGAAAACAGACGGGCCAGCAGAGGCCGAGGCTGCCAAATCAAACACGTACATCCTCTTTTTTATTTTTCTGCTACTTCTTCTTCTTAAAGTCTCGGCTCTTGTTTCTTTCCTTCTCTCGTCTCCTGCCTCTCCACCTTAATTTGCCTTTCTCTGCACCTCCCTCCTTTCCCTTCCCAACGCCTATCCACCCTCCACCACCCTCCTGTGCGCTTTCCAAGTGACCCATTTCTTCCAGGCCGTCTATCTTACTCGTTGCGCACCTGCTCACATTCTGCACACTTGCAGGTAACGCTGTTCTGGCGTCCGCAGGGAAACACACCGCATGCTTTCACAGGGTGACCACATTTATCATGTGCTGTCTATACAGAGCTGCGTACACTGTATGCACGCCTGCACGTGTGCATGAAGCCTTTGAGCTTATTCTGATTCCTCGTCATGAATGAAGCCAAACGTTACCTGGAAGAACAGAGGTTGGATTTAAGGGTTAAAAAGTTTGGAAAGTCACACACACACACACACACACACACACACACACACACACATTTATGCATATACAAGCAAAGAAACAGTACAAAACACTCCAGAAGAGGCACACAACAGCAGCCTTAAACACATTTGCATAGTCATAAATCATTAACCTGCCTTCATTTCCACCAGAAGAGACCTCGAGGGCTGCCTGCCCATGAATAAATGCATTCAGGCTCGAGGTGACTGCTGAGCACACTTGGCACAACTCAGAAGTACTGGATGAAAACAAAGTCTAAATACAGCACTGGGTTCACAAGCTTTACCTTGTTTTAATTTTAATATTTCTATATTAAATATTGATGGGGGCCACATTCACTCAAACTGCTCAGTGGCCACTTTTAGTAGGTCAGCTACACCACACCTATAAAAACTTTCCAAGAGGTGTTAATTCACCTGAGTTTAGTACTGAGGTCGTTCATGTCACGTTTAAAACAGATTTTCTCTGATAAATCCTCTTATTCTTGTTTACGTAGGTCTGAGTCACCCATAATTAAAGACTGACAACTCATTATTTCCTGTAAGCGAGCAGTGTTTCATGAAACTTTCACCAAACTCCACGAAAGCACTGACAGAAACACCTTGACCTTGTTTCGCTGGCGGTGCAGTTTCTTTGCTGTAGTCAGTTGCGCGTGGAGTTCCCTCAGGAATTATTCCCGTAAGAGAGACGTAAGAACTCCTCTGCACCGTTTGAATCCCAGTTTTAGCCCAGTTGTAGATGTAACACTGCCAGGCGGTTGGTTGAGAACATATTGCAATCTGCAGAGGGTAAATACATGCCGTCTGTGTGGTAGCTGTCTATGTTACTGCATATGATATTAGGAGCAAGTGGCGACCTCTGTGGCTGTGAAATGATGCAAACACAGAAACTGCAGTTCCTCTTGTCGTCCACTTGAGGCTGGCTCCAGAAGTGAGTCAGTCTCCATAAGTCCCCATGTTCAAATGTCCAACTTCACAGCAGAAATAAACATGTTTACAGAGTGGTACAAAACACAGTTTTTCAGCCCGCCTTCAGGTTTGTTAGCAGAAAATCTGACAAATTGCAATTTAATAACTACATAACTGTACTACAACAAGCAACTCACCAATGATTTCTTTCAGCTCAACTAAAAGATCACAATCCTGCAAACAGCCGTACACCTCAACACTGCTGTGACCTGAGAACAACGCTGTCCTGCTGCATGATTTCCCCGATGACGAGAAAGAAGTGACTGAAAACACAAACACACACATCTGTCAATAAGTTTCTCAGTTTTCTCCTTCGTTATGACGATAAACTCCACTCAACTTTTACCTGTAGGTGTAACTTCATTCTTGACCAGCTTCATGTCCATTACATAATAACAGCAGACTTAGGCCACCAGAGGGCAACGCTGACTGCAGATTATAAAACGTGTCCTCTGACCAGTGAGTGATTCATTTTAACAAACCACTGCCAAGAAACAAGCAGACTTGTAAATTCATTTGAACGTGTTTTTTTAAAGAAATAAACATGCATCCTGCAGAATACTTGTTGAAGGAGTGAACACACTGATGAAAACCCAACCCTTAATATTTAAATATTGGTAGTCAAATGTTGGTGCAAAGAAGAAGCGGTAAAATCAATCATTTGCCGTGGAAACGGTGAAATTTAGACGTGAGTCTGCAGCACTGAGCACTGAAACATTCACATCCTGTAACAATCTGTGTATCGCTCCTGTACACCCAAACAAAATGACTACCTTCACAGGAAATCCTCAGGAAGTCCAATCAGACGATAGAGATCAGAGTTAATTATCTGATATCACAGAGCTGCAGGTCAAAAACAAGCTACGTTAGAAAGAGAGAAATCCTTCTCGTCATTCATCACTTCTTATTTATGTGAACAAATCTCTGACCTTTTCTTTTCCTCCACTAATTATCTGTTATCTCGCCTTCCTTTAGAGTTCTGCACTCTACCCGGCTTTTCCCAACACGCCACGCCCTTTAACTCACTCTCATAAATCTGAATCAGGAGACAGCAAAATAAATGTTTTAACCCACTTTATGGTATCTCGCTGATAACTGCACTTCGTAGCTTCAGTGATCGCTGCTGACTAAATCAACCACCAGTAAAGACTCAGCTACAATGAAAGATACACTGCTACAAACGACAAAACTTGAAGTATGAAACACAGCCACTAGTACCAGCTAGTTTTAGTATAAGAATAGTGAAAGTTACATTTAATTTTTTGTTGTTATCCCTAAATACAGCCAGCCTACACTGATGTGTTTTAAAGTCTGTAATGGTGATACACTAACATGTTTTCACACTGTGACACTGACCTGCAGGTGCACAGCAATGCAGTACCTGCAAAGGTGGCAAAAAATACCCCAAAATCGTATAGAAAAAGCAGCTTTTTAAATATCATGAGTATGACATGCATTCTGTGTTTTCTGAACAAAAAAGTGCACACACACACATTTATATGTTTTCAGTTATTCCAGCTGATAGTCCAGAGGAGAGGTCTAATTAAACAAATGAAATAAGTGTTTGATGGTGTTCAGATGAGGTGTTTAATGACTCTGTGCCAACAGATGGCGGTGTTAGTTCATACGATGGTTGCAGGTTGGGATGATTTGAAGGACCCAGACTGCCTGTTTTAGTTTTTTTCTCCTCCATCATCGTCCCTGTGTTTGTGCTCTCATAGATGCTGTGTGATTGTGTCGTGACAGACATCCTGACGCTCAGTGCATCGTGGAAAGTGACAGTCATTGTAAAAGTTACCGACCTACCCAGGTGAAGGTTGTTTTCTGGGACACCGAGTTCACCGTAGTGTCGCCCGGTATAAAGAACCGGCCAGATTTTGAACTCACAAAGCAGTGAAGCTCATGTTTGCTGTCATTCAGTGGCTCATCTCCGCCATAACATTTACTCTGAGTCAGAGCCGGCCCGTGACATGGATGGACATGGTTCTAAGCAGCAGGAGCAAATTAATGTCCTCAGACTCCTTCAGCACCTGATAATGTCTTCAGCAATCATTTTTCATAAATAAAACTGTACTCAAAAATAAAAAATGAATGATGTCCAAGTTGTGCAGTTTAGGGTTCGTTATGTTAAGTTTAATTGGGCCACATTAAGATGGAGTGATATGACTAATTAAAGAGTGAAATATGGAAGACAGGCAACATCGTACAGCAACACAACACGTGTGTGACAGGAGATACGAAGACGAATAAACAAACTGATGAGAATTAAAACAGAAATGAAAAACATCTTGGCCTCATTAACCTTTAATAGTAATGTCACATTTTAAGCAGACTACAGGTCTTCAACTGGGGGTCTGTGACCTCTCTGGAATCTGTAGAGGGACTGCATCGGGTCTGCCAGTTAATAATTGACAAACTGTAAACTGTAAGCATTAATATGCAACGATAAGCTACTTTTGACAAAAACTATATCCAAAATAAATGATCCAATTATGCATTAACTTTTTTTATCAAGCATAAACACATACAGGTTTCTGTTCTGTTCTGTCTCTCTTCCATAAAAAAGATTAAATGAGCCCTACGATGACAGAAATATCTGTAGCGTATTACGTTTGTTGCTCTGGTCACTCACCTGCTCAGTCCTTACCTCAGCCCGGGCTTCGATTCAAAGCGGTGGCCATGTGCTACGTGTTGTTCGCCTTCACTCACCCCTGAAGTCACTCTTCAGCCGTCTCTGTCAGATAAAAGTTCTGTTAGCATCAAAATGAACTTTTACTTCACAGTGCAGCAAAGACCGTAGCCATTGGTTAGAGCTTGACCAATCACTGCCTTTGTTGCTGGGTACCAAGTCCACACCACGTGTCACCTCTGCAGTTATTACTGAAACACTGGATTTGTACTCGTTGCCCACAGTATTGTTCAGAACATGAGCTTCACGGCTCGGAACGATATCACAGTCACACAAACTTTTTAATAGGGATGAGCGAGTACAGCATGATCTGTATCTGTATCTGTATCTGTTAACCATATGAATTGTCTGTATCTGTATCCGTACTCGGAGTAGGCGGGACCCAGAAGTGGGTCGGATTGTCTTGAAATGGGCAGGGCTTTAACCGGTATGTTATTTTAAGCATGCCATTGATATGGGTTGATCAGAAATTGTTATATTTATTTCTGATTAGAAAACTATTTACAGGACAGCATCAGCACTGAGATTCAGATCAATGGTTTTGATCACAATAGCAAACAGACGATTTACAGAACAAGTTTTGCAACAAGACAAGAAAAATCTCCAACAGGCAGAGACGCAACGCGAGTTGCCCTCTACCAAACACCATGTCTGAACGAACCCACGTTTACCAGAACTGTACTGGTTAATAAGTACAAACCGAAGTAAAAACAAACCTGAAGCTGAAGAAACCCTAAACGTTAACGGAAAAAACCCGCAAACCTGAGTGACTGAGGGAGAGACAGAGCGCTGTTCTGTGTGAGTGAGCAGAGGGACACAGCAACACAATACATCTGTATGTGTGTAGAGGAAGGACGCTGTGACTTGTGCAGACACATTCAACTACCCAGTGAGGATCTTCATTCAATCCAAGTACAGATATTGACTCATCAAAGAGCACTTTTAACCGCTCGGAAAAGGCGATTTAGCGACTCTTTAACGGTTCAAAAGGTTCCTGCAAACATCTTTATGACGTGCAATGCCGTTGTGACAGACCAAATCCAATGCATCAAAATCATCAGCTGCAATGTTTGGGAAGTGTCACAGACTGGAAGGATTTACCATCATTTAATGCACAAATCATGTGTGTCCACCATAATATATGAATAAAGCATTACAACAAAGGAGAGCACAGTTAGGTTACATTCCCAGAAGTGTCGATGATGGCTTTGCGTAAATCATGTGAAATTCCTACACAGAGCCTGTAAATCCATAAATGGCCATAAATCTCTGAAGGACAAACAGTAAAACAAATAAATAATAAATGATGGTATTTCCTTTACTACAGTCACGTGAGGTGTTCCTGTTAATCTGCTGCAGATTTACAGGAATGATCCTTCAGGTGTGGGCACAGTTTCAGGTATGGGGAACACACCAGAGCCTCCAACACTGCAGAGCTATTTTTAATAACTGATCAATCATCCCGTTTTCAATACTTGATACTTGTTTTGACTGAGTTGTTTAAATATCTTCAACAAGTTAAATAAACTTAAGTTCATGAGAGTTCAGGCTATTGTCTGCACTGCAAGAATAACCCAGTTTCATAAGCGGTCAGTATATTTGCTCAGAGAGAAGGCCTGTGTTATTCTATGTTCTTAAGACTAAAACCAAGACAACCCCCAACACTCACACCCATCAGGGATAATCAGGGCTCAGTGTGTTGCTCAAGGATACATAATAAAAGGTCACTGGTGTTAACTGATGTAAACATGACATTAGTTTTTTTAGATATTAGTTAAGTAAACGTCAGGAAGAGATGAAGATTAAATAGCCAGCATTGTGTAAAACAGTCTGAAACTACAATCATCTAACTTAAAAAACTGACAAACACAAGTTGTTTTCATCTTAAAAAACACAACTGCCACTTTAATTTGATACCAAATATAGCAGCTGACACTAAAGCTGTTGTAAATAGATATTTCTCTCATAAGAACAAACAACAGAACAGCTACATGAGCAAAAATAAGTCATTGCAACCCGGTCCCCCAGAAAGCAGCCTCCGTCTGGGCAGTGAGAGCCGGGTGAGTCCCTCTGTTTACTGATAGTGATGATGTGACGATGAACTCACAATGTCTTTGTCTCTTTCCACTTTACACGGTGGGTCAGAATCTCCCTCACAACACAATCTGACAGATTCCAGAAGACTGGAAACCGGGGGACGCTTTGTGGACGGAGACATTTTTAGAATTACAGAGGAAACCGGGGAGAAATCCCCCAAAATAAAATCATAGATATCTTTATTTTCTGTGTTTTGATTCACTGGGAATGACTTTAAAATGACGGGGCCTCTTGTGTCTAGATGGTTAATGTTATACCATCTATCTATCCAGCTCAGTGTCAGTTTTTGAAACCATTAACCTCGGTCTGTAAACCACAATAAAAGTGCTTTTTTATCAAACTGTTTACCTGCTGTCAGGAAACAGGTCAGAGTCCAGTCTCTGCTCTTTATGTGCATGCTGTCATCTTTGATTGAGCCATAAGGAAACATCTGCACTTGCTCCGAACCTCACGCCCACATGGTCTTGGTTCAGGTGTGTATATAAAGAACAGGACGGCTGCCTGTCATCATTGCATCCTTCAGCTGATACCTGAACAACATCACCTCACATCTATCCGACAGGTAAGACACCTGCTGTACTTGGATTCATGCAGTTGAGCTCATGGTTCTTCTCTCTCTGTATATCCACTGTCAGCTCTGTTTTCTCCACATAGGACAATCTGTTGATCGTCGCCATGAAGACCGTCCTGGTGCTCGCCATCCTCATCTGTGCTGCATTTGCAGGTCAGATTCAACACAGTTCATTTAGACAGACAGTGATGTGCACTGCTTGAACTGACGGTGCTGTGTTTTTCCCTGCAGCTCCAGCAGAAAACAAAGAAGAGGTTGAAGGTCAGTATCGACGGTCTTTGTTTTAATGCAGACAGTCAGACCTGCGTCTATCTGAGTATATTAATGAGATTCATCCACAGAAGCAGCAGTGGAGGCTCCGGAGGAACACATGGATGCTCCATCTGGTTGGTATCCTCTGAAAAGTGTGTTTGACAGCAGCATGGTTGGATAGAGCAGGGCAGGTTTTTGAGTTGAATTCATAGAGAAGGTTTGAAAGGGAAAGTAATTCAAGATGAATTCTCCCAGATCAAGATAGCTGTGCTGGATTTGAACCCAAGGACAGATGCTGATAAGTCCCCATAAATCAGAAAGTAGACTGCTGTTTACTTCCTCATTCTTACATGTTTCGTACAAGCCAGTAATCAATAACAAGTTCACCCTGTCACTATCTGTTGCAGCCATCGCTATGAACTAGTGCCAGCATCTACCTTCCAATAAACATGGCCACACCTAGGACTGATAGCAATTAGCAGGTAGCAGTCTGGCAGGTAACACAGCAGCCTACGGAGGTGGTTTTCTTGCCGTGTTTGGCTCCTGGCATTCCGAGGCTGGTAGTTAACGTTATTCCCTGTGGGTCTCCCGTTCGGTCCGGCTGCTGAGCTCTGTTGCAGATTCAGTTAGCAGCAGTTTAAGGTTAGCTACTTTAGCAAGTGAGGACGTCAGACAGAAAAGCAGCAAATCTGAAATCTGAATAATCATCAATCAAACATCGACTGTGTTTCTTTGATTTTGCAGCTCGTGTGTTGGAGGAGGCAGCAGCACCTGAATGTAAGAGCCACATCACTAACGTGAGATCAGAAAGGATCTTTTTGTGGGTGTATTTCAGTCCAAAGTAAAGTCGACGTTCCGTCTCTTCTCTTTGTCTTCTTGTAGCTCGTTATAACTTCTGTCCAAATGGTTGGTTCAGCCACGGCTCTCGCTGCTTCAAGTTCGTCAATACTCCAATGACCTGGTACAACGCAGAGGTACTCTCACATTTCTGTATTCTTATAGTCGTCTTGGAGGAAAACACACAAAATGTCCCATAACTATTTAATTGTACATCCACAAATATTCAACTGTGCTTCCTCTGTCCAACAGGAGCACTGCAACGCCATGGGCGGACACCTCGCCTCGGCCACCAACCCCAGAGAGTACAGCTTCCTCCAGCAGATCACACAGACAGCCGGTCAGAGCATCGGGTGGCTGGGAGGCTTCCACCTGCAGGTCTGAACCTATGAACAAGTCCAGGACCTGGTCCAACAAAGAGGTTTAGATAGACAGATATGAGAGCAACACTTCCTCACACTCATCTCTTTGTCTCTCAGGGCCGGTGGATGTGGATTGACCGTGAAGGTTTCTATTACACCAACTTTTACTCCCCCTCCTCCGCCAGCAGCTACCCATGCATCTACCTGCGCACCTCCAGTAAGTCAGCCTGCTTGCTATGTATATGTATTATATATGTCCTGATAGAGGACAACTGAAAACATGAATTAGTATTAATTGTTATTTTTGTCTGTTTTAAATCAAATTTCAGATGGATGGGGTAACACAGGGTGTAGCTCTTCTTATCGCTTCATCTGCTCCATGAACCCGTTCGGCTGTTAACAGACGTATTCGACGTTTGGGCTGGATCAGCTGATGAGCTGACTTTTTTTTTTTTTTGTATGTTTTATTTCACTGAATTCTGTTTTTTCATTGTGTATCCTTAAATGATTCAACGTTAGCCAACATTTATATAAATGCATTATTGTTTCTGACCCATTAAAGACAAAATAAAGACAAACAGAACGATGTGTGATCTTTCTTTAAGAGCTTGGTTCAAATGTGGTTGTAGATACATCTCAGATTTGAAGCAGCATTAGATAGTAATTGGTATTTGTTGTGATTTGTGTTAAATACGTTCAGCTGTACTCGAGTATTTGTTCTGATTACATTACTTCTGATCACAAACTAGCGAGTCGACAACTTTGCTAACAGCCAAACATCAACCAGGTCACCAGCAGCAGACACAGCAGCAGCTAATATTACTGACTAGTCCAACAGCAGTCAGCCCAGCTCAAAGAAATATTAAACTTTGATCCAAAGTCTGTTATTTGAAAGCTGAGGGCCTCAAACAGACCTGATCACACTGATTTCACAGCTGATTGTGCTAAACAAGTTAATATTATTTTACAAGTTGTCAAAACGACCAAGAAAGTTTGTAGAAATGAGTTTTTCTGTTATTCCTCTCTCTCTGATTGAAACAGCATGGCCAATCCACCTTTTATTTCAGGTTAAATGTCAACTTGTCATGTCAATCAGCTCTGTAGTTTAGTTGTGGCATTTAGCAAAATAACTAAAATGACAATCACAAGTTGTTTTTATTTTCTTTAAACTGACACCAAATATGTAGCATTTGTAGCTTTCAAGGCCAAGTTTGACTGCATATAACAAAAAATAGGCACTCATACTTTTGGAAACAGTTCTGATGGAAATTAGTCGGCTACAAGAAGACAAGAAGAGAAACAGGACTTCAAGTCAGATCACAACAAATATGTGATCCACAACAACAGAACCGATCCATCACTGGATAACATCACACACTTTAACCCACACAACAATAATGTGGTAGTAGGTAACAAAAAAAACTTTATCTGATTTAGAGCCTACTGTAAGTGGAAAAGTTGTCGTGACCCAGTCAGTCAGGAAGACTGACTTTGTGATTGAGATTGTGATGTGTGTTCAGGGAAAAAACTTTAACTCACAGTGTCTGTGTAGCTTTCCGCTGTGGTGTTGTAGGTAACTCGTGGGAGAAAAAAAATCAATGAATTATGTGTATTAAAGTCAGCCCAACCTGGTCAGTCCTACCCTACCGACTCATCGCCACACAGCTTCCATATGGTAGGTCAGTATGTGATGTAAGAAACATTACACAGTCTTATAGAATCGATAAGATTACAAATACAGGGACAATTATGGTGAAGATATATTTTGATTTGCAAGAGGAAACCTGTTCTGGTTATTGATGATCTAAAATGATCTAAAATATGAAGTATTGTCACTGTACAACACATAACACAAATTTAAAAAAGCAAATGAGATACAAGAAACTTTGTGTCAACTTCTTTATTTATTTGTACATTTTCTATCAACAGAGAGTGAAACAGAAACACACACAACTTATCAATACATTTGTTCTTGTACTGCCTGAACTGACAGAGGTTATACGTGAAAGAAGGTCAGTGTCTGTAGTTGCATCACTGCTTTATGATCCAGACTGCTGCGAAACAATCCTCCAGGTAAGACCTGCTCAGACTGACTTTAATCTCTGAATGGACTCGTCCTTTCTTTGTCTCTGGTTGTTTTCTCTTGAAGTGTAGCAGATGTAACTTTTAACCTTTAACTTTAATGTTCAGAACAAATATGAAAATCCTGATTCTGTTTATTTTTCCTCCAGACGTTCATCATGTTCATCATGAAGACTGTGCTGCTCGTCTCTGTTCTCTGTGTCACACTGTCTGTCAGTGCTGCAGCAGGTAGAGTCATCATTAGACTCCAAATATAGCACCAAATTATCATCCAAATCAAGTTATCTCATGACACTTGCCATATAAAGCAGGTCTAGACCGACCATGTAAATCCATCTGTAAATCAAGAGTTTGGAGAATAATCATCTCCTTGTTAATGAGGTTTGATAATGTGGTAATACTTCAGTCCACGTCAGCAGCTGCAACCATGTGGCATTCAAGTGTCGAGTCAAGATACCACATCTGTATGGATAGCACAAATATTCATCAAGAAGCACTTGATAATATGTTTTCACTGTGTTTGTATTCCCAGTTGTTCCAGTGGGAGAAATTCTTACAAAAGAGAGAGCCGATGATTCACTCCCAGGTCAGTATTTCAAATCAAATAGTCACTCTGACTTTTCTCATTTACTTCAATGTCATGGCAGCAAAAACACATTTACATTTAACAGTTACTGGAGAGTGTTTGCATATGTTGTTGTCATATTATGGCTCCTATACTGCTGCACTGACATATGGTGTGCCACAGGGTTCAATCCTTGGCCCTGTTTACTTTTTCAATTTAAGTACACCGCTATGCAGACGATGTAACCAACTATACCTCTGTTTTAATTCTATTGACCTCAATGTCAGACAACTTCCCTCAGCTTAACTGTCAAAACAGTTTAGTATCTGGATAGAAACAACATTTACCTTCATTAACACATACAAAAATGTCTTTCCACTCAGTTGTTCCAGTTGAAGGTGTTTCAATAACACTAATTTCAATATAGTGCTCAATAGAGCTCCAGAACATCACTGACTCTGGATTGTTTCTTTAACTAAATGCAGTGAATCATGTTTTTCCTTTCAGCTGTGGAAGTAGCAGATGTTGAAGAGGAGGTAACCGAACTTGCAGCCTCAGGTCAGTGTCTTTAATACTCTTTGTCTTCTATTCAAACCTTTCAACTGTTTTATTCAGATTTGTCACATCGTCCGAAAAACACAACACTGTTCACTGTTTATGTTCAATTATCATATTCTGTCTTTTTTGCTGTAGATGACACAGCAGATGATGAACAGGCGGTTCTACTGAAGAGCAACACTGCAAGTAAGCTGATTTCAAGAAACACAGTAAAGAGATAATGTTAGAAATGTAGAACATTTTCAGAACTGATGATGCAGTTCCTCCTCCTTTCATCCAAGGTATACTGAGTCTACTGTTGATGATATCTTTATCTATGCACTGTCTTAGCTCTAAATGACAGTTCTGTTGCATTAGCCCTTCACCCTGTGTCTCAATGAAGGTTGAATGTTGAATTGAATTTGTTTTTTCAGAGAGCGCACAATGTCCTCAAGACTGGCACGAATTCCAGAACAACTGTTATCTGTTGGTCAACCTTGTGTATTCCTGGAATAATGCAGAGGTAAACATGTCAAGAGATGAGAAGAAATGTTCTCATTGAGTTTATTAGTGTTTCTGCCTTGTCCCTGTATGCCCACGCTGTGTTTAGCCTAGCTTAGCACAAAGTCCGACAGCAGGGGGAAACTGTTAGCCTTCGATAGCAACATCAAAACTGAATTAAGAATTCCTCTTAAACGTTGGACTCATCACAATACAAAGTACTCATTCCTCAGTTTCTTCAGTAGAAAGGAGACAATTTAAGCTGCTCTGTCATAACTTTGCTTATGTCCTCTCTCTTTGTTGCTTCATACAGTTTCTGTGTCAGAATATGGGTGCAAGCCTGGCGTCAGTCCACAATTTACAGGAAGACCATTTTCTGAAGCAGCTGGCCTGGAAGGCTGGTTTCTTATCAGCCTGGATAGGTGGACTGTGAGGACCATTTGCTGTGACAGATTGCATATTTACATTGTCTTATCCTCGTCTTTTTATCATAGTACAAGAACAAATGTATTGATAAGTTTAATACATGTGTTTCTCTTTGACTCTGTTTATAAAAAATGGAAAAAAATAAATAAAGGAGTTGATGAAAAAATGTCTTGCTCTGTGTATCTCATTGATATATTGTTTATTTTGTGTTGCACAGTGACAGTATTCTACAGAGAATCTTAACATACAGAATACAGTTCAGCTGAGTCCTTTATGATCTAAAGAGGGTGAGCAACAGGCTTGAAATATATATTTCTATATATTACCATTACATTCAGACCACTGACAGGTGAAGCGAATAACACTGATTAGCTTGTTATCATGGAAGTGGGTGGGATACATTGGTCAGCAAGTGAATGTTTTGTGTGCCAACAAAGGAAACGAGAGCATCAGAACTGGATCACTGAGCAATGGAAGAAGGTGGCCTGGTCTGATGAATCACATTTTACAACATATCAGGTACCTAAGCATTGTTGCTGAGTAAATATGAGTAAATATAAAATAAATATAAGTAAATATAAGTGTAACAGTCACTCAACAGATTTCTCCCCTGAACTTCCTATCCATTGGTGGCGTGATACTGCCCTCTGCTGGAGTGGACAAATTTGACAGTTTGATTTAGATTTAGTTGGGACTGTGTGATACATGATATGGCCAAAAGTATGTGGACAACTGAACACTATATGCAACAACAAGTGTATGGAAGCCAGAATCGGTGTGATGTGATGGCCCAAGGGAGGACCACAATGTTCAACTACATTTTAAGGGTTGATTATTATTAATGAATATGATCCAGATGAACTATGAGTGTGGATGATTTCAATAAATCACTCCACCTAGCAGTATTTTCATTTATTCAGAGCGTCAAGAGGTGAAAAAGGGGTGATTTGAACTGAGTAGGTCCAGACACAGCACAAGAACTGCATCCACAAACTTTTGGCCATAACCTGCATCTTTCAGCTGAATCACATCAGCCTTCCTAACGTGAGAAAGACAAACACACTCATAGTAAAAAGTCAACAACATTTCCACAACCTCTGGCTTCTATCTTTGAAGGACACGTTTCAATCATTAGGTCTACTATCCATCCTGCAGAGAACACAGAGACACTGAGGAAAGGTGTTGCTGGACAGGCAGCCAGGATAAACAGGTTCAGTGGCAGTTGTGTTGAAAGGTGTGGAGGTGGAACAGTGTGTCGTGGAGACTCCTGTAGAAGGACAAAGTGCCAGCAGGCAGTCCACATACACTGCTACCCTGTTAGAGACCCAGGAGTGGCGATGGAGTATTCTAGTGTTATCATGACGGGCAGCGTGACCACCATCATCATCAGAACAGAACAGTCTCCAGGACTGATCATTCATGCACCAAACACCCCATCCTCACTATGCCCTTTCCTTCTGATTCCTCTGTAACTCACTGCTATATGAACTCCTCCTCTCACTCCACCTCCCAGTAACAGCGACCAGTCCAGACCAGTTCTACACAGCACTGTTGGCTGGTAAATCTGTCTGGATGATCAGGATATAACTGAACCTCCTTCCTGCGTGTCATCTTCCTGTTGTTGCCAGACAGTTTGATGTCTCTGTTTACTGTGTTTGAATTAGACTGTGAGTTCACAGGAATCTGATGGAGAGGAACAAAGACGATTATTAATCTATCATCTGTTCTGGTTTATTGGTGATGACATCAGAGATTTGATGAGTGATGTCACAGTTTGAAGATGGTTTTCACACTTACGCTTCCTCCAAACCTTGTCAACCATTGGGCTCAGCAGGCTCCACCCTGAAGCGAGGGAACATACATATTGTAAGCTAACTTACGGGATTGCTTTCAAACAACACCACGAAAACTTCATCTGACTTCAGAAGAACCAAAGAAGAAATTTGGTTTAAGAGAAAAATGAATAATGTACTCCATAATTCATCCTGACAGACTTAAGTTCAATATAAAGGCACCACAACAATAGTTGCACAGAAAGCATTAGATCAAGAGGTTAGGATGAGTCTGGTTTCCAGTTGAACTGGACTCACATTCCCAAAACTTGTCAGTACTAAATACATAAATTAAATAAATGACCTCATCAGAGTCCTCATGACTGTTTGGTGTGTAAATATTTTTAATATTAAGAACCTGAAGTCCCCCCGCCAAGAAGCTGATTTGCAAAGAGTAGGTCTTCATACTACGAGAGTGTCCAGTCTCCACTGTATGGATCCTCCAGTCCGGCAGACAGGTTAACTCCTGAGTCTCCTGGATGATTGTAGCTCAGGTCAGCTCTCTCAGATGGGAGGATTGGACCCCTGAAGGCTGAGGCACCAGAAGAAGTACAGCCTTCCTCTGTGATCAGACAGCCCGACAGCCTGAAAACACACAAAAAACAACACACATGGAAGATCATCTGAGGTCCTGCTGTGTCAGTCAAATATAAGTGTCTCCATATAAATAAAAAACAGAATAAATACAATGATTGTATCGAGAGTTCACAGTGACCATGTCATTTGTGGTCTGCAAGTTAGAGTCTGAGACTAACAGCTAACATCCAGCATGCAAACACGCTAACAATGCTAACCTCAATGAGCACAATCGTGTACAGGTAAGCTGTTAAATGGTCATCAGTTGAACAAGTTGGTCGTACACCTGAGACTTTCCAGTGTACAGTGTGGGCTCTCAGTCCAGCAGACAGCAGCTTCACTCCTGAATCCTGCAGGTCGTTGTTACTCAGGTCTCGGAGTCTGTCAGACCCCAGAGACTGAGAGCGGAGGAGCTGAAGACAGAGCCTCAAGACTTCTCTCTGAGAGGGGTTACAGCCAGTCAGTCTGAAAAGACAACAGAAAGAAACAAGTAGCATTGGGTCAGATTGCCGATGTATCAGGTGTAACATACTGAATACTAATTATTTTGTAATTAGTAAACATCCAAAACATATAATCTAATCTGAATACTTTTGGATTACTTGATTACATAAATAGAAACTACACTAAAAAGGGCCTTGGCACAAAACCTTCAGCTCTGTCTTATTTAACTCCAGCTGAAACTTACACAGCTTCAACCCCAGGCTTTTGATCACTGGCAGCAACCTCCAGAAACTCCTCCTGGGCAGAGGCTGCTTCCAGGAGTCAAGCACGTCCAGATCTTTTTGATGACAGTAAGGTGAAGACCAGAGCTGACACTGAGGCAGGAGAGTTTATCACAATGAAGTCTTCTGATCTCAGGTAGCGTTGGATCTGCTCCACTGAAGAAACGATCATTCAGTTCATTCAGACAGTGGAACAGATTGATGCTTCTCTCAAGAGGAGTCTCTTCAATCTTCTTCTTGATGTACTCAACTGTTTCCTGAGATTGTTTTTGAGTCACTTCCTGTCTGTCAGCAGACCTCGTAGGAAGAAGTCTGATTGGTCCTGCAGTGAAAGTCCCAGGAGGAAGCGGAGAACAAGTCAGGTGTCCCATTTGGACTCTGTAAGGCCTCGATCACAACACTCTGGTAGAGTGTGTCTCTGCAGGCTCCTGTTGTTCTTCAGACAGCAGATTGACTCTGGAGGTTGATGAAGGTCAGATGAACATGAAGAGCAGCCAGAAACTCTGAACACTCAGATGGGCGAAGCAGAACACCTTTGTCCTGGTGCACATCCCACTCTCCTCTTTAAAGATCTGTGTGAACACTCCTGAGTACACTGAGGCTGCTTGATCTCCGATGCCACACTCTGTCAGGTCTGATTCATAGAAGTCAGGTTTCCTTTCTGCAGGTGCTCAAGAAGCTTCAGTTTTCCCAGAGACTCAATCATCTTCCTGCTCTGGAGCTCTCTCTGTCATACTTGGCGTCCATCACTTTGGACTGAACCACCAGGAAGTGGATGTACATCTCAGTCAGGGTCTTGGGCAGCTCCTCCCTCTCTGGTCTTCAACAGATCCTCCCAGAACTGAATCCAGCAGAAGACTGGGACCATGGCACACTCAGTCATGGAGGCTTCGTGATGTCTTGATGTGGGAGATAATTCTGCTGGCCTGCTTCTTGACTCCTGAATCTCTTCCAGAAGTACTAGATCACCTTCTACTTGGGTCAGTGAACCCTCTGACTTCTGTCACCATGTCAACACAGTCAGTAGGGATCTGATTGTACCTGGAGTCTTGTTGGTTTATCCAGAGGCGGCAGAGGGAAGCAGTTTCCCCTGATGAGGTTGTCCTTAGCACATCCACTGAGGTGGACTCTGTAACATCAGTCAGGATCTCAGTCTTTGTAAGTCCAAGAAGTGAGCATCATCCAGACCGTCAAAGATGAACACAACCTGGAGTCTTCAAACCTGCAGATTCCTGCTTCTTTTGGTTTTCAGTGAAGAAGTGATGAACAAGTTCCGGCTGAACTTTTCCTCTTTCAGCATTCAGCTCTCTGAGAGTGAATGGAAACATGAACTGTGTCTGGTTGGCTTTGTCTTCAGCCCAGTCAGAGTGAACTTCTGTGTTAAGACTGTTTTCCCAATGCCAGCCACTCCCTTTGTCATCACTGTTCTGATTGAACATCTCTCTTCCAGGTGGGAGCTTTAAAGATGTCTTCATGTCTGATGGTTGTTTCTGGTCTGTCTGCTGCTTTCCTGGATGCTGTTTCCAATCTGTCCTGACCTCATGTTCATCATTGACCTCTGCAGTCCCTCCTCTGTGATGTAGAGCTCTGTGTAGATCTGGTTCAGAAAGAGCTGGGTTTCCTGCTTTAGCAATCCCCTCAAACACACACTGGAGCTTCTCCTTCAGCTTAGATTTGGTTAGACTGACAACATCCAGAATAACTTCTGAACAAGACACAACAAATAAAATTCAGTGATTTCAGTGATTTGAAGAAAATACGACAATTCAAGTCCTAAGAATCCATGTAAACATATTTGTGTCCATCTGTTGAGACATCAGTAAATGTCTCATTCATTGAAAATCCTCTTACTGCTCTGCAGACAGTCATGCGGCCCTCATTCATTTCTCTCATGAAATGGAGTGTGATCTCAGAAAGGACTCTCTGCTCTTCCTCTGCTCTCATCCTCCCTCTGTCTCTCTGAGCCTTCTGGGTAATCTGGGCACCAGAAGCTTCTTGAGCGATCTTCAACTTTCGTTCTTCACAAAACTGACAATGTTCTCCTCCAGCAGCTGCAACACAATATTATATAAATGACACAATCAAAGTCAAATCATGGAACTAAACATCAGATCTGTGTTGGACAGACTGACAATCCACTGGTCTAAAAGTGCAATAGTTGTTGTCAATGTACAGACCATAAATTTGGAGTCCAGACGTTGTTGATACTGCTCACCACCACTGAGCTCCTCGGAGCTCTCCCGATGCGACTCTGTGTGGAGGAATAGGCGCTCACATTATATCATTATGCCATTAGGCTCAATCCCCGACTCCTCCAGTCTGCATGTCAAAGTGTCCTTGTAGACAAGATGCCGAACCCCAAATTACTCCTGTAAGTCGCTTTGGATGTTACTAAATGTAATGTGTCTGTCCATAAAAACACAAGGTAAAGGCACTATTGATTACAACATTGAATCAAATGGTCTCCCCAGACACACTGATCCCACTGTTTGGGTGTCTTGCTAAGACTGCTGAAAAGGCCCAATGCATGTCAGATCATCTCTGTTATGGAGTTTCTCACCTTAGGTTACACAAGGTCGTGTGGGCCTTGAGGTCCTACTCCCTGACAGTATTAGTTGTTTGGCTTTTGGTTGGGAACAGTAGATTGCAGTCTATCTCAACACTGTGGGGGCCAAGTCGAAGAGACCTACTGCTGCCTTCTAGACATAATAGATAGCTTGCTGTTGACGTTCAGCGTCAATAAATATTCAACATAAGACATCACAGGCTCCTGAACACTTTCTTCCTTCCTATGACTTCACCATTGACCTTTGACTTCAGCAATTTCTCCACAACAATCTCTATCTTATCTATGGACCCAATGGGGCCTGAGTTTAGTGATGCTCTCAGCTGGTAAAAACAGTGAACCAAACAATTCATATGTTGTTCAAGACAAGTTGTTCAGCTCGACTTTGCTCACAGCAGAGATTGATCAGATCGTAGGTCCCTCATGTGATAGATCTGTCCCTATCCAGCTTAGACAGTATGATGTGACTCTGTTTGATTCTCACTCAGGAATCTTTCTAACAATTCTTCCACGATGTGTTCAGGGCCAGTGTTACAGGAGGAACAAATACAGCCACCAGAACTCTTTCAGTGTACATACATATCTATCTATACAGAAAAATAGAATTCAAAGTTCCGCGTGTTTAGTAAAGAATACTTCCTCCATAAATACTATAAAGAATATTGCAATTATTAACTTAAAAGTTAAATTAACACTCATTGTCTGATGATTGTTCAGATTTAGAATTCAATAAAAATGTCTTTTGAGCAGTGGCTCTGACAGCTGGGTCCAGGTCAGGTTCGGGTCCGGGTCAGGTCCAGGGGACTACCTCCTTGCCGTCCTCACCGATTCATGCTGCTCAGCTCACGCACTCTTTGACCTGGAGAGGAAACACAAATCACTCATGTGCACATGGATCATCAAGACTGTTTTAGACTGTCTTAGCCATGTCAGTCTGAAATCACATTGTTCAGTTCTCCAAACCACACCAGCTCTGTTCATGTTGACCTCGATCACTGCTCCTCTGCCTGAAATCTATGACTCATTTTTGACTTAAATCTCAGCTTTGAAACACACATCAAAAAAGTGTCTCTTTCCGTTTAAAGCACGCCTGGGTCAGACTGAAGGTTACGCAACAGACATGTTGACCCCTTGTGAGCTGGCTTTCAGCCTTAGGTCCTCAGGTGGGTCCCAGCGAGGCTTGAAACTAAAGAGTGACCGTGCTTTTGCCATCAGTAGCACTCGACTTTGGACCACTCAGCTGAGGACATCAGGCTTGATGATTATATAACACCAGGGGTGTCATTCTTCTCTCTTCAGATGTGCTGTTGAGTTATCTGAATCCCACCTCACCAATCTTGAGCGGTCACCAGTTATCTCCACTTCAGCAACACCGAGCGACCCCTCCCCGCACAGCATTTCCTGTTTTGATTGGGCAACAAGGCTGCCAGTATGTAAACTGGCAGTGCTGCGATAGAACTTGCTATAATATTGCTTTAAATGATGTTTTTAATGGATGTTTCCATCACCATGTTCTTAAATCATATTTTAATCCTGCTTTGTTTGGTTCTCTGTTGCAGTTTTGCTTGTCTGTCAAAGCACCTTAATAAACTCTACTAGATACATAAAGTTGTGTTATTGGTATTATTATCATCAGTAGTATTAGTATTAGTAGTAGTAGTATTATAAATCATTATTTGTCCTGCACAAAGATCAGCTGCTCGTGCTCAGAGCTCGTATTCGGAAACAAAGCATCTGTTAATATAGACATTTATCTGCTGCCTGAACATGGAGCTGTTTTAGGAGCATTGCAGTGGCTTCAGACAGCAGGAGAGCAGCAGCTCGTCTCGCCTCCTCCACGGGGCTGATTCAGCCATTTAAAACCTTCAGTGTAGTAAGTGAGCTGCACATTAATATTATAACAATAAAGACTCTGTTCAGCTGAGCAGCAGTCCTAACTCTACTTTTACTCTGGGTCTCGTCTGTGCTCGTGGCCGGATCCTTCTGGGCTGGTGGCTGCAGACTTTGCAGTTTCCCAGTCTAACTAATGTGACGGCAGCTTATTCAGCAGTGCAGCAGTTAAACTGGTTCCACTGACCTTCAGCTGGAGAAACAAACTGCGTCAGATAAAGTTCAACCAGAAAACTCGCAGGCCGCTCAGACCGTCACGCTGCGCTCACTGATCTCTGAATGCCCTCCAGATGGTTTGCTGTCGCTGATAAGCAGAGGTCAACGCTCCTTGTTGAGAAACTACAGCGACACCGAGCGTAACGGAGTCAGCCATATCGTTATCCGATTCTCTGACTACTATGCTCAGACAAGTGATCCGGTCTGCATGTCATCATCTGGCACGATCACAAATTCTTACTGCATGTAAACGCACTGGTCACACACTCAACTCCAGGCCTGTGCGTGGCTTCATGTGGTGCGTTCAAGTGCATCTTATAAACTCGGAAATCAATCGAAGTTGCTTATTGAAGTTGCTAATGGATCCTGCTCTGAGCAGAAGACAGCTGATCTTTTGCAGGATAAATAATGATTTGCTGCTGCTGCTAATAATAATAATAATAATAATAATAATAATAATAATAATAATACAAAGTGCTTTGACAGACAAGCAAGAAAAACTTAAGCCAAAAACTGCAACAGTGAACCAAACAAAGCAGAATAAAATAAGAAAAAAAATTCAAATTGTTTTCAGCAAACTGCACAGCATTCTTGTTCTACATCTCCATCAGTCAAAATATGCAGAGGTACCTGGGGCAGGAGTGCGATCAGGGGCTGCAACGACTGGTCCCTCAACAACCAGCTCCAGCTGACAGGGCTCCATGTCAGCCCCTTACAGCAGATGATCACATTCAACTTTATTGTCAACACTGCCACATGTGCAGGACATACAGAGAGGTGAAATTTTGTTTCCTTTTGCAAATCCAAAAATATCTCCTCCGTTTCATAATCTTGTGGGTTCTGTAAGACTGTGGGAATCTTTCTGCTGATCCAAAATGGAAAAAATAAAGGAGTTGACAAAATCAAAATGTCTGGTTGCATGTATCTCATTTTATTTAGTTTATTTTGTCTTAACAACCTTAACATACAGAATACAGTTGACAGGCATCAGGATTTGAGCGACTGACAAGAACCAAACTGTGATATTCTGTGCCCTCTGTCCCCACACACTTTTGCAGCCATTACAACCATAATTCATTTTTAACATGTGGAGTGCGTTTTTCTACCAGACCGCCTCTAAACGCATCATTAGCTGGCAAACAAACACAGCTGTCAGTGTGTGAGTTTGTTAAATGTTGTATTGAATATCTTTGGTATGACTCACATCCGGGCAGTGCTTCTGTATAAACGTTCAGAAAAACAGCCAAGAAGCAAATATCTTTTCCCAAACAGGCCTAAGTCAGTTCCCTGGTGCTGTTTGTGGTTATGTGGTTCTTTGGTTGCCTGGGAGAGGTGCAGCGCTGAATGCGAGAGTTGATAATTCACTCATTAGACCTCTGAGCAATTTGTCCCCCATCACTTCTAAAATGATGACTACGCTGATGAATCACATTTTAACATATCAGGTACCTAAGCATTGTTGCAGGTTAGTGTGAGAGGTAAACATAAGTGTAAAAAAAAGTCACACAACAGATTTCTCCTCTGAGCATTGATGCTGCCCTAACCTAACCTGCATCTTTCAGCTGAATCCGTCAGCCCTCCTAACGTGAGAAAGACAAACACACTCATAGTAAAGTCAACAACATTTCCACAACCTCACAGCTTCTATCTTTGAAGGACACGTTTCAATCATTAGATCCTACTCTCCATCTGCGAAACACCGAGACACTGAGAAAGGTGCTGGACAGGCGAAAAGCCAGGATAAACAGGGTTCAGTGAACGTTGTGTTGAAGGTGTGGAGGTGGAACAGTGTGTCATTGGAGACTCTGTAGAAGGACAAAGTGCCAGCAGGCCAGTCCACATACACTGCTACCCTGTGTTAGAGACCGAGGGAGGTGGCGATGGGTATTCTAGTGTTATCATGACAGGCAGCGTGACCACCATCATCATCAGAACAGAACAGTCTCAGGACTGATCATTCATGCCAAACACCCCCATCCTCACTATGCCACTTTCCTTACGATTCCTCTGTAACTCACTGCTATATGAACTCCTCCTCTCCTCCACCTCCCAGTAACAACGACCAGTCCAGACCAGTTCTACACAGCACCTGATGACTGTCAAATCTGTCTGGATGATCAGGATCTTGAACCTCAACTTCACACGTGTCATCTTCCTGTTGTTGTCAGACAGTTTGATGTCTCTGTTTACTGTGTTTGGAGTCGACTGTGAGTTCACAGGAATCTGATGGAGAGAGAACAAGACAGTTATTAATCTATCATCTGTTAGTTTTATTGGTGATGACATCAGAGATTTGATGAGTGATGTCACAGTTTGAAGATGGTTTTCACACTTACACTTCCTCAAACCTTGTGTCAACCATTGGGCTCCAGCAGGCTCCACCCTGAAGCTTGAGGGAACGCATACATATTGTAAAGCTAACTTACCGGATTGCTTTCAAACAACAACACCATAAACTTCATCTGACTTCAGAAGAACCAAAGAAGAAATTTGGTTTAGAGAAAAATGAATAATGTACTCCATAATTCATCCTGACAGACTTAAAAAGTTCAATATAAAGGCACCACAACAATATTTACTTGCTCAAAACAAGATGAAAACTTGTTGGACATGGGCGTGTTGAGCAACGCTAGCAGTCTGGTTTCAGTTAGACTGGTCTCACATTCCCAAAACTTGTCAATACTAAATACATAAATTAAATAAATGACCTCATATCTGAGAGAGTCCTCATGACTTTTGGTGTGTAAATATTTAAAGCTGATTTGCAGAGATCTGTTACCAACAGGCAACTATCAGGTTGTTCCTGGAAGATGTTGTCCTTTGAGATTACACCTACAGGCTTCTATGTGTGCGAATTATGGACTCATATAACACTCATCCATCATTCACCAAAAGCACCTCTCCTCTATCAGTAGGAATCTTCATACCTGAGTGTCCAGTCTCCACTGTGGATCCTCCAGTCCGACGGGCAGCAGGTTAACACCAAGGTCTCCTGGATGATTGTGGCTCAAGTCAACTCTCAGATGGGAGGATTGGACCTGAGAGCTGAGGCCAGAGAAAGTACAGCCTTCCTCTGTGATCAGACAACGACAGCCTGAAAACACACAAACAACACACTGGAAGATCATCTGAGGTCCTGCTGTGTCAGTCAATATAAGTGTCTCCAAATAAATAAAAAAACAGAATAAATACAGTTGTATCAGATAGTTCACAGTGACCATGTCATTGTGGTCTGTGAGTCCACAGACTAACAGCTAACATCAGCATGTAACAAGCTAACATGCTAACATCAGCGAACACAATCGTGTGTACAGGTAAGCTGTTAAATGGTCATCAGTTGAACAGGTTAATGAATTCTTACCTGAGACTTTCAGTGTACAGTGTGGACTCTCAGTCAGCAGACAGCAGCTTCCTCCTGAATCCTGCAGGTCGTTGTTACTCAGGTCAGATCTGTCGAACTAGAGGGCTAGGAGCAGGAGAACTGAAGACAGAGCCTCAAGACTTTACTTCTCTCTGAGAGGTTACAGACACTCAGTCTGGCTTGAGACAACAGAAAGAAACAAGTAGCATTGTAATGTGTACATTTACAAATGGCAAATGTAATCAAAATCAACCTTTTAAAAAAGAAAAGCACCAAAACAGCTCCACACATCTTATTTAGCTCCAGCTGAAACTTACACAGCTTTCTTAGAGGCTTTGATCACTGGCAGCAGCCTCAGAAGAGCCTCTCTGAAGCAAAGGAATTTCTTCGGAGTCAAAACACGTCCAGATCTTTCTGATGACGGTAAGATGAGACCAGAGGCGACCACTGAGCAGGAGAGAGAGTTCCTCTGTGGAGAGTCTTCCTGATCTCAGGTAGCGTTGGATCTGCTCCACTAGAGAACGATCATTCAGTTCATTCAGACAGTGGAACAGATTGATGCTTCTCTCTGCAGAGGAGTCTCTTCATCTTCTTCTTGATGTACTCGACTGTTTCTGATTGTTTTTGATGCTTCCTGGCTGTGTCAGCAGACCTCGTAGGAGAGTCTGATTGGTCTGTAGTGAAAGTCCCAGGAGGAGCGGAGGAACAAGTCAGGTGTCCATTTGGACTCTGTAGGCCTCATCCACAGCACTCTGGTAGAAGTGTGTCTCTGTAGGTTCACATTTTCTTCTTTTAACTTGGGTGGTTGTTCTTCTGGCAACAGATTGACTCCAGAGTTGTGGTGAAGGTCAGATGGACATGAAGAGCAACCAGAAACTCCTGAACACTCCAGATGGATGAAGCAGAACACACCTTGTCCTGGTACAGTCCTCTCTCTCCTCTTTAAAGATCTGTGTGAACACTCCTGAGTACACTGAGGCTGCTGATATCGATGCCATACTCTGTCAGGTCTGATTCATAGAAGATCCAGGTTTCCTTTCTGCAGCTGCTCAAAAGCCAGTTTCCCAGAGACTCAATCATCTTCCTGCTCTGGACTCAGTGTGTGGATCTGTCTCAGCTCCTCCATCATAACGATGTTGCTTCTTTGGACTGAACCACCAGGAAGTGGATGTACATCTCAGTCAGGGTCTTGAACCGACTCTCCTCCCTCTCTGGTCTTCAACAGATCCTCCAGAACTGTAGCAGAGATCCAGCAGAAGACTGGGATGTGGCACATGATGTGTGGAGGCTTGTGATGTTGATGTGGGAGAGATGATTCTGCTGGCCTGCTTCTTGACTCTGAATCTCTTCCAGAAATTTTCGATCCTTCTCGCGGGTCAGTGAGACCCTCTGACTTCTGTCACCATGTCAACACACTTAGGAGGAATCCCTGATTGGCTGCTGCAGGTCTTGTGTGGTTATCCAGAGGCGAGCAGAGGAAGCAGATTTTCCCCTGATGAGGTTGTCAACAGCACATCCACTGAGAGTGGACTCTGTAACATCCAGTCAGGATCTCAGTCTTGTGGAAGTCAGAGGAAGTCGACACTCATCAGACCGTCAAAGATAGACACAACCTGGAAGTCTTCAAACCTGCAGATTCCTGCTTCTTTGGTTTTCAGTGAAGAAGTGATGAACAAGTTCACCAAGCTGAACTTTTTCTCTTTCCAGCATTCAGCTCTCTGAAAGTGAATGGAAACATCTAGACTGTATGTCCTGGTGTAGCTTTGTCTTCAGCCCAGTCCAAGTGAACTCTGTGTTAAGACTGCATCACAATGCCAGCCACTCCCTTTGTCATCACTGTTCTGATTGGTTCATCTCTTCCAGGTGAGGCTTTAAAGATGTCTTCATGTCTGATTGTTGTTTCTGGTTTGTCTGCTTTCCTGGATGCTGTTTCAATCTGTCTGACCTCATGTTCATCATTGACCTCCGCAGTCCCTCCCTCTGTGATGTAGAGCTCTGTGTAGATCTGGTTCAGAAGAGCTGGGTTTCCTGCTTTAGCAACCCCCTCAAACACACACTGGAACTTCTCCTTCAGCTTAGATTTAAGTTTAGACTGACAACATCCAGAATAACTTCCTGAACAAAGACACAACAAATAAGATCATTCAATGATTTTTGAAAAAAATATGACAATGTAATTCCCCTAAAGAATCCATGTAAACATATTTGTGTCCATCTGTTGAGACATCAGTAAATGTCTCATTCATTAGAGAAATCCTCTTACTGCTCTGCAGACAGTCAGCCAGCAGCCCCTCATTCATTTCTCTCATGAAATGGAGTGTGATCTCCAGAAAGGACTCTCTGCTGCTCTTCCTCTGCTCCTCATCCTCCCTCTGTCTCTCTGAGCCTTCTGGGTAATCTGAACTCAGAAGCTTCTTGAACGTCTTCAACTCGTTCTTCACAAAACTGACAATGTTCTCCTCCAGCAGCTGCAACAGAATATTATATAAATGACACAATCAAAGTCAAATCATGGAACTAAACATCAGATCTGTGTTGGACAGACTGACAATCCACTGGTCTAAAAAGTGCAATAGTTGTTGTCAATGTACAGACCATAAATTTGGAGTCCAGACGTTGTTGATACTGCTCACCACCACTGAGCTCCTCGGAGCTCTCCCGGTCGACTCTGTGGAGGAATGAGCTCACATTATGTCTGTCCACACATAAAAAACACAAGGTAAAGGTACTTTGAGCTGAAGTGTTGATTACAATATTGAATCAAAGGTGGCTCTTGACATTACAGTGTTGGTTGTATTGCTGATCTCGCCGTCCAGTCTGAACCAGCCAAGAAACCTTGATCAGACCTCTAATCCCTCCTGGTATGCAGGGACACACATGCTGTATGTTTGCTAACAGTGAGTTTGGTCTGCAGGAGTTTTAAATGAACGGCTTATGATTAGCATTTCTGTGCAGCCGCCAGTTTACTGTGTTAATTAAGCAGCTTGTCTGGTTTAGTGCTTCCAGTCCTTGCTGACCCTGATAATACTGTGGACGGCTGATCACATGACTGAATTTGTCATTTCAGGAGCACTCTCTATCACTTTCATGAGTAAAAACACAGACACAGTTGACAAAGAGGATGTGGTCCCCCCCCCCCCCCCCAGTCAGATGATGAGTTTCAGTTCACATCTCACCTGCGAGCTCTGTAGTTTCCTGTTTGAGGTTTATTCGATCTTTCTGGTGCAGTTTATTTTTATGTGCAAAGCACTTGAACCTACGTTCAATTTAGAGTCACCATTTAACCTAAGCCATGTCTTTGGTCTGTGGGAGAAAGCTTGAGTACCTGAAGAGAACCGACACAGACACTGGGAGAACATGCTGGGAGAACAAACTCCACACAGAAAAGAAATTTGTGCTCATTCAATCAAAATGTCTTTTGATTGGTCGCTCTTGAAGGACACACAGCGTGGTTCAGGTTCAGAGTGTGGTCTCAGAGTCTGCTGTGGACTTCAACACACACACACACAGAGCTTTGAGTGTGAATAATGACGGTGGAGTGATGTGAGTGCTGAGCTGTGACATGGAGAAGAGTTGTGGACAGTTAAAGATCATCATCTCACCTCGGCGCTTCAGTCTGGCTGTCAGGGTCCCCGTACAGACTGGTTCTAGATGGAGGGACTCCCTCCTCACTGTCCTCACCCTGATTCATGCTGCTCAGCTCACACACACTTTGCCCTGGAGAGGAAACACAAATCATTCATGTGCACATGCACTCAAACCATCCAATCATTTCCCCTGCAAAAAGGTGAGCTGCTGCTCCACTGATTGGCTCGTCTCTCTGGAGGACTGAGACTGGACACAATACACTGGACAGCAGGAGAGCAGCAGCTCGTCTCCACTTCCCCCACTGGCTGATTCAGCCACTAAAAGCTGCTTTTAATCTTGTTTGAATAATTTCATTTTTGTATTTTAGGGGGATTTTTAAAAAGACTAGGAAGAAGTATACACCATTTATTCTCACACCTTCTCCTCTATTTATTATATTACAATCATTATTATATTAGAATAGACTGTCTTCTGTACGTACATTTTGTATTCACAAAAACCTAAATTATTTACAGTCCTTATGGCTCTTTTTTTTTGCAGTACATGGATGTAGCATACCTCCACACAATAAAGTACAGCAGCACAAGTGAACAACAGAGAATATAGCGCTTTATGAATGTAGCCTGTTTTCCCAGGACTAAGTGCTCCATGGCAGCTTTGCTAGTACATATTTTATACGAGGTTTGCAGCAGATTTTGTGGTTTAAAATCACACCTACAAATCTTATTTCACAAACTCTTTCAATCTCTACTTGAGTGTTTGTTTTATTATTACCAAACAACATAATCTTTGATTTGTCCACATTCAATGTAATTTCTGATGTGATTTCTTTTTGGGTCCTAATATGGACCCCTGAGGTACTCCATAAATGACATACAGGCATATTGAATTATGCTCACCTATCGTCACAAAAAGTTACCTGTTTTTTTTTTTTTTTAAATAAGATTATACAATAAAACATTAGTAATTTGCTGTTTCCAGTCTAACTAAAGGCAGCTCATGATAATGAGTCAAATAGTAAAAACTTGTTCCATTTACCTTCAGCTGGAGGTTCAGATGGAGAAAACAAAGAATGCCGCAAAGATCATAGAAAGTTCAAATAAAATAGGAGCCCTACAGGTCTTGAGCATCAAATTACATCGACTCTCACACTGACGGGCGGGACCACATCCTGTCTGTTACGTGTCTCTCTGGTTTTGACTCATGAAGCTGGCTGAGAGTTCAAACTTCCTCAAATGACAAATTCAGTCACCTGAATCTTTATATTGTGATTACTACATGGGTGGATAGATTGAAATTCAGGCACGAGACACAGTAAACATGTAAACTGTTGTCCATAAATTGGGATAAAATATTTTTACCTATTGTCATGAAATGATTGTGACAATGCGATTTATTTATTATTTAGTGTATCTTTACAGAACTTTATTGATCAATCTCTTCCAAACATATCACAGTGAAAATTAAACCATAATTAACCTGACGTGTATAAACAGGAATGAAAACAACTGTACTTCACGCCTACATATGTAAATCTGCACTAAGATATGCAAACATGGAGAGTTGGTGGAGTGATGGACTGCGTAGTGGCTGGGAGCAGTTAGGGGTTCGGTACTTTGCTCAAAGGCACATCAGCAGTGCCAAGGAAGTGAACTGGTGCCTCTCCAGCTGCCAGTCCACCGTCCATACTTTGGTCTATGCTGGACTTGAGCCGACCACCTTCTGGTTCCCAAGACAAATCCCTACTGACTGAGCTTCAGCAACGAACTTGACTTCATGACTTTATTCAGTGTGACTCTTTTCTATTAATTCTTACCTTTGAGTAATTTCTTATCAGCCTTGTGTTCGAGCTGCTGTGTCCACTCTGTCTAGTCAAGCAGCTGCTTCCTCATTGGCACATCACACCATAAAAGAGGAACCAGGCCACCAAAGACTGTTAAAAACATTTGCAGCAGGTTTGTTTTTGTGCAGGCTTCTCATGAAACATGAATATTTTTAATGCAGAAAACTTCACTTACTGATTTCATTAAAATAAGCAGAAACCAGGACAAATAACCTGCACAAATAAACTTTAACATTATTACAGATACTGTATCTGAAGGGCACCTGGAGAGTTACGAACAACCAGAATGCATCAATCAAACTCAAATCTACCACCAGCTTGATTTCTGTAGGTTTTCATTGGACATTTAAAGTCTTATTTTTACAGGACAGACATCATTAAACACACAAAGTGAAGTCGTGGTTACTAAAAGTTCAGAGAAACAGGCCATCAAGATTCTGCTTCCAGCTTCGGTCACTAGAGGGTGGTCTCGTCCTTTTCTTAGGAAAGCCTCATGTACAGTCAACTATACGGCCTGTTGTTATTGAATAACACTGGAATGTAACCCCCTATAGAATAGGATTTATATAGAATAGGAGGCTGTGAGGTGGGTTAGGACGAGTCCTCGCTGTGGCCTGAGGACAGAAGCTCTTCATGAGACTTTTTCCTGAGTGCAGCAGGGACACAAATCTCCTGTTGTCCATAGAAAATGAACCACGGCACTTATTTTTACAGTGCCTGCTGTAAATATCCTTTAAGGTCTTTTCAGACGGGGAGTGATTGACTCATAATTCATCTTTTTTGTTTATTTACGAAGCATTTGTCTGCTCATCTATTCACACGAGGAACGCAGTGAGAGCCTGCAGATCAGATCAGACAGAGATGGAGAGATGTTCCCTGAAGGCCAGGGAGAACACCACCTTTTGTACATTCAGCCAAAAGAACCAGTTTCTGTCGGACCTTGCGGCCTTGTTCTTTGTTGTTTTTCATACCAGGTAGTGATGTTCCCCCTTCAGGACGCTCTCAATGGTGCAGTAGTAGAAATTACTCAGTATTTCAGATGAATTTCCTCAAGCGTCTGAGGTGAAACAGTCACTGCATTGCCTTTTTTCACCACAGACTCAGTTTGCAACACCAAGGTCCTCCGCTGCTTCTTCCCAAAGTCCACCATCAGCTGCTTAGACTGACATTCAGGAGCTGTCTGCACAAAAGCAAATCAGGTGCTATACTTCCATCAGATAGGCCTTTTTTCAGCTCACCACAGCTGTTCATTAACATTAAAACAGGCTTCCCATGCTAGCTTTCCTCCATCGGTCCATGTTAAACCTTGTTTTGTGACGACCACACTAACTGAGCTGTTTCTTTCCAGAAGCTCCTAGCAACATTAAGATATTGAAGCTACACATATAGACAGGAGCCAGTGATTAATTTCATTTTATGCCAAGAAATGTCAACAGCAGTGTTCCCGTTACTCACCTCTAAGCGCTGCTCTATAATCAAGCAGGCATGTTATTCCCTTTGGAGGATTTTCACGTCGGATCCGCTTTCTAAATGAGCATTCACAGCCATTTGCCAGCGTCTTCTCCAGATGTGCTCTGCCCACAATAAATATGTGATTACCAGCTGTAATTGAATGGGATGGAACAGCTTCTTTGGTGGAACACAGGTGGGATGGATCAATTAAAGTCCATCAACAAGACTCGTGCACACAGCACTACACGCTGGGTTTGACTGTGGAGGCACGAGCCGTGGCTCACGAGGCATGAGAGCCATTTAAGAGAGAAAGGAAGGAAGGGGTGGGCAAAGGAAGAAGAGAAGGGCATGTGTGCATTAATGTCAGTTGTTCCCAGAGTGTCGATCAGCGTTACATCTACTCCACAGGCATCAGGAGACGTAATCCACGTAAGGACTCAGGTTGATGTTGAAAGTTACGTACGTGACTTTAATGGCGACCTGCGTCATGTAACTTATTTTAACCCAAATCATGATCTTCTTTCTTTCAGACAGTTTCAGTCTCAGACTGTTCCTGTCTTACGACGTTAACCACATGTTCGAAACGTTCATTCGACGGTGTCGTGTGCGTCTGTGTGAGACGCAGAGGGGTGTAACGAAGCAGCATCTGTATTTAATGAGAACGTGTTTGTAATCCTAATGGACCAGATGTCCATTTTATTTTTGCATATTTCATCTTGCTGTCCGTTTACTCTGAACAGGATGGATAATCTGCAGATATGAAGACTCAACAGAGTTCTTCACGGCTGGAAATCTGAAACAGTGACCCAGGTCACCAACGGGGAACATCTTAGACGATAAATCAAGATGACGATGACGACGATAAATCAAGTTATATGTATGACTGTAAGTAAACTGTGTAACCCGTTAATGCAATACCTTATATCTAATATTTCTCAGTAATGCATTATTAAATGTTCCTCCTTATTAGTCCGATCCATGGTGCGTTGAGTTGCATTTCCCAATCGGTCCACAAGATGTCCTCAGCATGTTTCCCACACACAGTTTGCCAACTCTCTCCATTTAAGCCATTATCCAGTCCGGTTTGTGCGTCTGCCCCAGTTAGTCTCTGCTTGTTTGTTAGTGCTCCTCGTGCATGAGTAGTTGGCCTTCCCATATTTCATTGTACGCTTTAATCTTTCCCTCCATCCTCAGTGGAGACCTAATCCTGTCTCATGGGCTACTGCTTTGCATTTGGGTCTTGAACTGCCTTCCTCGGGGCTTGACAGGCCTGTTTGTCTGGTGATGTGCTTTTACCTTCTAGTATTTCATGTTTAATAGCAGAGGGAAGATGTGCACAGAAGGGCCAAACAACCTGAAGGTATCAGAGTGTAGAACATTTAGAAGAAAATTTAATTGATTTACTGACTGAGGGAATATCATCGTCTTTAGCTGTCTCTGATGAATACTGATGCAATCAACAACAGGTGTGCAAAGCATTGTGGATATTAGTCTGAAGAATACTGTGGATATATTCTCCCAGAATTCCCTTCAACTTGAGGCACGGTCTTTGAGATGTTGATGTGTGATGAAATAATTCCCACCGGGCGTGGCTCGATGATGTCGTACCTGTGAAGATGTGTGATGTTTGATTAGAGCGAGTTTACCTGCTCGTTTCTGTCGTTAATTTGATCATTTTTCCTTCCTTGCAATTTCTGTGCTTCTACTTTGGGGTAAGAAGCTGATGGAGTTAAACGGTTCATCTGTTTTTACGATCAGGAACCTCCACAGGGTGTTTTGAAAATTGACCAGATGCTCCATGCTGTTCCTGTGTCTAACTTGCTGCCTGGCTTGATCTGCTCTATGCAGCTTGACTCGGCTCCCGTCAAACGTGGTGCATATTTTAAGCAGAGCAGAGCCGAGCAGAAAGCCTCTGCTGGGATGCTTCTGAAACGCGCTGCGCTGTGTCTGGAGGAATCACAAGCATCGACTTGAATGGCTGCGATCAGCTACAGTATGGCAGAATTTTAAATTTCTGAAACGATAAGCCAACCACACAAAAAGTCTGTCTTTTGTCGCCATGTACTGTGTATTACTGTCTATCCATTCAAGTGCTTTGCTGGTCTTTATCACACACACAGGAAGCTGGCGCAGACACACAGGGAAGCTCAACAGAGCCTCTCTAAATGCATGTTTGTGTTGAGCATGATTCCACCTGCTGATCCTCGGGATCCAAGACGCAAACTCACAAAGCACGTCTGGTAAACAAGATAACAGCAGGAAGAGGTACAACAAATCTACGGATGGTAGAAACTCGAGGTTTGAGTTGCCTTGTAAACAAAGGCTCCAACATGCCCATACCACATTCAACATCACAGCACTTCAAGTGAAGAGAAAGGACTTCAAACAGCTTTGGAGCTAAGCGTTTGTGTTTTGCAGATAAATAAAACATTTTTGAAAAAATTATGCACGAGGAATTTGAAGATCTCACATATTTGTGCTCCTCAGCTGGCACTCCTGCAATGTTTGCGTTGAGTTTTATGTCACTGATATTAAACGCTTTGCAGGGGAGCCGCTCCGGTATCACTGTGTGCAGCTGCCTTCGTCTTCACATAGGAAACAAACCTAATTAAGTTTTGTCTGGACTTGGACTCCATTAATCTTTAATCTTCATTTTTCTTAACCGCTTATCCTTTTCAGCGTCAGCTGGAGCAGATCACAGTATTTTGCAAAGTTTATCCTATAACCAGATTTTTCTCCAGATTCTGACATAATTCTCATTACAGTCGGAATAGAGGTGTTTGTGCTGGACAAATACAATAAAAGGTCACCTGCATATGCTGCCAATTTGTGTACTTTCTCTCTCTCTCTCTCTCTTGTAATGCTGGATATATATTCAGCACTAATTATCGTGGCTGCCAAGGGCTCGCTGGCAAACGAGAGTGGGGTAACGAGTGGGTACACCTGTCTAGCTCCCCTGTTTAAGTGGAAGTGTTGTGATAACAGCTGCGACGGGGTGATGCATGGACAAACTTTTCTAACACTTTATATGGATAATTCATATTCTATCCTATGAAATGCTTCATGGGTGCCTAAAGAGATCAGGACTTAAGCTGTAGTTGCTTTTGGAAAGTAAATAATATTGTACAGGCGCCGCAGGTTGTTGAGATAAATCCAGACTGATCTGGGTGTGCTATCTCCTGGGCTGCTGCTTTGCATTTGGGTCTTGAACTGCCTTCCTTGGGGCTTGACAGGCTGTTTGCCTGGTGATGTGTTTTTAAGTCTGCCACCTTTACCTCGAGTATTTTATATTTAATAGAAAAGGGGAGATATGCACAGAAGGGCCAAACAACCTGAAGGTAGCAGAGTGTAGAACATTTAGAAGAAAATTTAATTGATATACTGACTTATCGTCTTTAGCTCTCTCTGATGAATACTGATGCAATCAACAACAGGTGTGCAGGTTTGAAGTGGATATTATTAGAAGTGTATTATGGGTATATCCTCCTGGAATTCCCTTCAACTTGAGCCATTACCTTTGAGATGATGAAATAATGAACCCAAGCTCACACACCTTGAATCCACATTGAAGCACGTGGATTCACTCCCACCAGGACGTCTTCATGAGAGCATTTTACCTGCTTGATTGTGTTGATTTTCTTAATTTGGTCATTTTTCTTTTGTTACTTTGGGGTAAGAAGGTTCAAATGGTTCATTTATTTTTTACGACCAGGCGTCTCCACAGGGCGTACTGAAAAGCTGCACACTTGTTGGTCTATAACTTTAATATTTCGATGGGCCCTTGCCTTTCTTTGGGATGACTGAAATTGTTGGCAGTCATTGTGGATGGCAGAGATCCACGCTGTAATGCCTCAGATAGCAGCGGGGAAAGCTTGGATGAACATTCTTTTTATAAAATTCAGAGGCAAAGCCATCGGAGCCCAAAGCTTTACCACTTTTTATTTTACCGAACGCCCTTTGTACCTTCCCTCTGTTCAAACTTGCTGTATGTTACATTATTTGTCCTCTAAGGTACGCCGTCATGGTGTCCCATAAATTACCTTGACAGGTATCAGGTGTATCTTTGGTTTCTAAGAAGAGACTCTACATATGCCTGAATACTCATTATTTGGGAAGCTAGTTCCCACTGTTAACCCTCTTCTACCCAAGAAGACTTCTTGAATGTTGCTGCACAAACACCAGGACAGCTACATGAGAAGAAATTTGCCAGTTTCTATGTTGAAAAGTCAGCGCGACCTGGTCAGTCCTCCCTGCCGACTCTTTGGCAAACACAGCCTCCGTCTGGCCGTCTGGCCGGGTAAGTCCCTCTGTTTGTCTACGGTGATTAAGTGATGAAGCTTCCAGAAGAACGGAAACCCGGGGACTCTTCGTCGAAAAATAAAACCATAGGTATCAACGTCATGATGTATGTTTCTGGTTCTGGTTATAGATGACAACTTAAACTATCCACAACACAAAGATCGGGACTTCATTTTCTGTCTCTTGATTCACTGGGATGGTTTTAAAATGGCGCTCGGGTTAACAAATAAAAGTGACAGCATAAAATCAAACATCTGTAACTCGACCACAGAGAACAAAAAATACCATCAAGTAGCGCTGAGGTATATTGCAGTTTTATTTATTCAAAACACAATGTTGGCACAAAATCTTTCTGTACATTAACGTATGTTCACAACAGAAATCCCCAAATGGAAGGTCGGATCGCCCAACATGACAGTGATGAGATTAAGTTTATTACACAGGAAGAGTGAGCCTATTACATCTGTGAGTGCTTAGTTATGACAGTACATCAACCCATGCTATTCAGTTATATTCATTTGTAGAACATGAGTAGCTATGTAATGTACCACTTTGTGCTTTCTTCACTGACAATCTTTAACCTTATTATTCGTGTCCTCGCTGGCTGCGGCACGCCGGAGTTGTCTGTTGTATTGGCTGATTGCCCTTTGGATCGTACATGCTTGTTACTGTGTCACCGCTTTGATTGATGGCCTATTAAACCACCCAAGGGACTCATAATCATTTCAGATAGGCTTATTTTAATTTCCTCATGGAAGTACTCAAACTGATAATTGTGGTACAGTACTACATGTGTTTGCTCATCCTTTTTTTAACCATTCTTCTTGAACACAGCAAGTGTAATTGTCGGGCTTCAGACTAATGATAGCATTTTGTCTCCAGCTCCAGCGTTCTGGCTCACTTAAAACAGTGGGCATCAAAAAGTCCCCCCTAGAAGATCAGAAGTGTCGGGCAGAAATGAATCTCACTTTATCTTCACCCCCTTGTCATTCAGTAGTCAAATCACAGTACACAAAATGCTGGGTTTTACAGAGCTCGAGTGTAAACAACACGATATCAGCCAAATATGGAAATGAGAAACCTGCTCTGGCAGCTAGAAAGTGCTTCCCAGAGATTTAGTACACACACAAGCTGCAAGTGTCTCACATTAAATGGGAAAAGTACGGATCTCAATACCCTTGGGCTACTCTTGTAAACATCATGAGGTCCTTTCAGGAGGATGGAAAACAGAAATACCTTTTCAAAGGAAAGCGTCTAAAAGTCGCCTCTTTGTGTGCGTCGCGCAAAAGATGGCGTGTCCGCTTCTCCATGCATTCTGTGATCAGTTCACGAGGAAAGATCCTTCCTTGAAGCGAATACGTTGAAGGTAATTTCACACAAAAGAAAAAAAAGCCATTAAAGAGCCAAAATAATGTACAGCACGTCAAAAAGAGACACCCGCTTCGACGCAGCGAGCATCGGAAGTCAAAGGTGTGGCGGTAACCGATGTACAAGAGATGAGTGACGTCTAACAGAGCGTTCTGCTGTGCCAGCTCACATACGTTCATTTTTTTATCCACCAAGGTGCTCACGAGAGCTCAGAGTTTTCTCATTAATAAAAAAAAAAGCTCATTATTTTTTCCTCTGATTGTTTTCGTCTGATATTCTGCATTGTGTGCGGCGCATATGGCATTGTGGGGACAGCAGCAAACCGCCGTGTTTGTTGACAACTCATGAGAAGAGGAAGCAGACAAATGATTGTCATGAATGACCTTTTTTTTTTGTTGGCTCATGATTAAGAAGTCGTGCTTTGATTCCAGCTGTTTCAAATCACGTTATGTCCCTCTGTTGGAATACCGATCACTGAAAAAACATCTAATCTGTGTAGGTACGATGGCTCTTTGGAACATCCCTTCCATCCTCGTTATCCCAGTCAAGGCCCCCCACCAGCTATTAGACGTGGGTCTGCATGCGTTTCTGCAGAGGCCTTGTGAGGTCTGAATTCTGGGAGGAAGTCTGAGAATAGTGGGAGGAGGACGAGGCCGAGGTCTTGCTGTCCTTGTCGAACTGCACATAGCCGTCCTGTTTGCTGTAGCTGCTGACGCTGCTGTCGCACTGCGTGTCGATAAAAGAGCTCGAGTCGCTCAATGAGCTCCGCTGGAACTCCCGCTCGCAGAGCTCGATGGAGCTGCTGCCCATGCCCAGGACGAAGCGCTGGCTGTAGTCGTACAGGCGGTTGGGACCGGCTCCCAGGGTGTTGTAGATGTTGGTGAAGGACATGCCAGTGGGAACGCGCTGCTTGCCGATAGTCATGGTTCCAGCTGCTGGGCTTCGGGCTACGTCAGGTGTCTGGCTGGGGGTCAGGGACATGGTGGGGGTGGTGTGGTGCTCGTTGAAGGTGTTGACGCTGTAGTAGCCGTTGGTGGGATCCTGTTAGGAGCAAAAGAAAAAGATTTATTCCATCAGTTGCAGTGAGCCAAAAAAAAACTGTTATTTCTTCTTGCTTCTATAAAACTGAGCATCCAAAAAAATGAAACTGCAAAACAAGAACTGTACAATCTCTGAAGGTCAAACATTCACCCACAAATCAGAATAAGAAAATGGGATGATGAAGCAGAAGAACAAAGAAAGGAATTAACAAACAGACATAATTTGTGCAACATGAAAAAGCAGATGACATGCTTTAGTGGTGTGAGTCATCCGCCTCTGACTGAAGCCCATTTGGTTAATTAATACTCTGTAATACCAACATGTGTGCAGTGCACGATATGCTCATACGTTCTATTGTCCATCAATTCATTTGTAAGACTACACAGCAGACTAACTCCATGTCTGCTACTGCTTAAAAAAGGAGAAAACACAAACTGTAATTTCATGATGACACAGAAACGGTACGGCCGAACACAACCTCCAGACCAGCAGTGAGCAGCTTTTTAGGTAGCGTCTGTCACAAAAAAACACGCCCCAATGACCTCCCACAGTTTCTAGATCCCCAACAATGTACGTCAAAGGACAACTACTCACCACCATAAGACCAACAAACCCGTTTCCAGCCCTCTATCTTCCTACTTAAGTTCACGAACCTGTACAACCCACATCTTATTACATCTACACGCCGCCATGAGTCCAACACACCAGCTCCCGTCGCTCTATGACCTTCCATTAAAAGTCTGGTATCCCTACTTGAATCCATTTTTATTCCATAACCTACCAAATAGCATAGCAATTATTGGGTTGTTCCTGATATTTTTTACTTAGTAACTGGCAGTTTCGTCCTTCGTATTGTAAAATGTTCTAAAAACATGAAGTGTATTTTATTTTCAGTGTTTTTGTGCCTCCAAGTGAAAAAGTTCTGGGACAGACAGCTCGGTCCTCAGAGAGTCCAACACGTGGGCTGCAAACCTGTTAAGATGCAGTGAACGCTGTGATGTTGAACACCAAACGTATGAAAGTATGGATGGGCTATTGCAGATAACTTCATTACTGTCAGTCTTCTGCCTAATAAACCGGCTGACAGATTTCTTTGTGAGGATTCAAATGTCACTGTGCTGAGCTTTAAATTACTCCGAGGCAGTAGAAAGAACATGGTCGACTAAATGAGAGTAATAAGACCTCGACTTATCAAACCAGAGAAGGGAGAAAAACAGACATAAATAACTTTAATGGTTATCTCTTCCTGCTAATTTTCCCAGGACGGTTCAAAGGAAAATTAGAAGGAACAGGCAAACATTTATCTCTCCTTTTGTTTATCTCCTCTGTGTGTACATCCCAACCTGCTTTTGATTCCGAAGCCATGTGTTGGATACTAAAATTTGGATTATTACGATTGATGTGTTGCAGTTAAAAAGATCATCAAACATGGACGGAGCGGGACTTTGAAGATGCAACAGCTAAAACTTGGGAAGCTGTACTAAAACGAGTCCACACCTCCTCTTTTTGCTACTTACTGCTCCTCTATGTTCAAGTCACTCTCAGTAATCCTCCAGTGACTGTAGATCCCTGCCCGATTATAGCTCTTTGTGGAGGACCCTCTCATGTCTACTCTTTAAACAAGCTCCAAGGTGACTCAATGCAATTCCTCCATCTCATACGCAGTGGTTAAGAAACATCTTGAAGAACACATCTCAATCGTGTTCTGTGCCCTTTCCCCTCAAGCTTTTTGTTTGTATAATTTCTTCTCCTTCTCCTGCTCTCTGTAGGATTCTGGGGAAAGATTTACAGAAATCCAAGCAAACGTAAATAAATAATTCAAATGTAACTGCTGACACTAGCAAAATATACAATATGAAGCGATATGAAAAAATGAAGTACACATTACAAGGTTCTTCAGGCAGATTTGGCACAATCTGGCGATTTTCTAAAATATGTAAAAAAGGAGCCAGAGCTAAATGAAGACTCCTAATGTGGGCGAATCTAAACTGTATGCAGAACAAAGTAAATCAACTCATCACAGAAATGGTGGGGCCAAACAGAACCAGCAGTGTCCAGTCTAACAGTGAACACAGTAACAGAACCTCTGAACCAGCAGCGTCCAGTCTAACAGTGAACACAGCAACAGAACCTCTGAACCAGCAGTGTCCAGTCTAACAGTGAATACAGCAACAGAACCTCTGAACCAGCAGTGTCCAGTCTAACAGTGAACACAGTAACAGAACCTCTGAACCAGCAGTGTCCAGTCTAACAGTGAATACAGTAACAGAACCTCTGAACCAGCAGTGTCCAGTCTAACAGTGAATACAGTAACAGAACCTCTCAGCAGCCTATCGAGGTGGTTTTCTTGCCGGGTTTGGCTCCTGGCATCCCGGGCTGAGTCAGTTCAGTTAGCTACACGGCTGACCGAGCCTTCTTTACATCACCCCGGTAGTGACTGATTGTACATTGTGAGGTTCTTCAGTCAAATTTGTCAACCTTTCCAAAAATATGTAGACGAGGAGGTGGAGGTAGGTCCTAATGTGGGTGTGGTTGGGGTATCCCTTTCTGGCAATCCAAACAAGCAGGATCGTTTACATATATTTGCATAATGTACTTTAACAGTGTTTGTAACTACACAGCAGCCTGATGTGCAACCGTTCCTTAGTGAACGGGATGCTAACAGCTTTGCCTCTGTGAATAAAAGGGCAATTGGCTCTCTGAAGCTGAGCCATTAGATTTCCCTCTGGATTTCCTGCAGTTGACATTTGGCCTAAATATTCTCAGCATTCACCCACCTTGATGTGCTGGAACTCCTTCTCCTCCTCCTGGAGCACCTCCAGCTGTTTGAGCACTGGCTCCTGCTGGAACTCACCGCGGTCAATCTGCATTGTGGGTAATAAAGCTCGTCAGTGAACACGGCGGACTACAGAAAGCCTCAGAGAGCGTATCAGTACCTGACAAGCCGACAACAAAAGGCGGCATCAGAGCACTCACCATCATCTGTTTGATGTTCATGTGCTCCTCGCTCTCCCGTGCTGCATTGTGATCCTTGTGGACGATCTCCACCCGGATGTCATTTTTGGCTGAAACCACTCCTTTAAGATCTGGAGGAGAAGGGAGAGATGGAGTGGTGCAGATGATTGACAGAGGCTGATAGATACATCGGTCGCCTCCTAATGCGTTCATGGCATCTTCAAAAAGCCGCAGCTTCCCTCAGATCTCACCGCGACACCGTAAATGAAGCCTGTGGTGCATCACAGCGCTGTAGACTGCGGTGTGACCTTAACTTACTTACCGAGCACTTGGATAAGTCCCATCTTGGTAACAACCTCGTGGTGCAATACTGATCAATATCTGTAATCGAATAATGCAGCTGTGTGTAGCTGGCCCAGGAGTGTGAATATAAAATTCCTGACCTGTCATAATGATTAGTTTACTTTAGCTCACAGAGGCAAGAACAGCCTCACATGAAACGATCCTGACGTCCTCTTTTCTTTCAGCACTTTGAAACTCTGTAGAGACACGGCTTGTTAATAGAGGCTGTGTTATTCTTACCAATGAGCTCCCAGCGCTATGGCTATTAAACTAATCAATTAGCAGTCCCTGGGAACAACACTGCTGAGTGGTACAAAGTTACAAAACGGTATGCTTTGCTTGAAATTAACAGAAAACAAAAGTTGAGAACTAACTTCTCAGAGAGGAAACATGGACACCTTCTGGGGGGAGCTTGTTGTTTTTTTTTAAGGCGCAACGTGCCCCGAAACTGATTCACGAAAAGTACTGAAGTGTACTGCTCGCAAACATTTGTTGGGTTTTAGTATTCATAGCACTGAATGTCCAACAACCTGCAACAATATCTCTAAAAGTAACTCATTATTAAAGCAACATTGTCTAACTTTTCTCCCCTGTAAACTAACGTCTGTTAAATCCTGATGGGCAGTGAAGTAAACCGCTGCCAGCTACAGCTGCTGTTAGCTGCTGTTAGCTCAGTATGAGCCGTGGAGTGTTAGTGTTTGGACCACCGCAGACAGGTGTCAGGCCCAGCAGTCAGCAGCTTCCATGGACACAATGACAAAAGTGGTCGGCGAGCGCTTGGTGAAATAAAAGGCTGAAAGACGCCGAGCTGGCTTCAGATGTTTGACTGTTAGCAAAGTGTTTCATATTTAAAGCAGATGGATTGAGCCTTAACCAGCGCCTTGATCGTGCCTTATATATATAAAAGATGAAGTCTGAGAGACACAGAGCTTCTTTTTTCCTTTGACTGCTGGAGGTAAAGAGAGATTTTGTTAGATTATTTACTGTGTAGTTATTATAAGTGTTTTCTCTACAATCAGATGAAAGTTTAATGTAACGATATGATCCTGAACTGCTAAAAATCTGAACGGACTATTCTCAGTTGTACTATTTCTATTAAACATTTTAATTTTAATCACTTGGATGCTCATGATAAATTAAGATGATTTGTTTTTTGAATTTAATTGGAGCTGTTGCTAAAATGATACGGCTAGAAGAGGCTCTATGCTGCCTCATTAAGCCCAGTCTCGAGTCTCCCTCAGGCAGCCTCTCTCGAGCTGTCGGAGGTATTCCCAGGTTCGTCTAAAAACTGCACCACATACAGTCAGTCGTTCATCCGGTGTGTGTCTGAACAATTAATAGGACATTTTGGGCCAGAAAGAAGTAATGCGACCAAGACTTGGGATTTTTTAAAAGTAGGCTAACGTAATATTTAACTGTGTGTGTTGGCTATAGAAAACTGTCGGTCTCTGGATAGATATCCTCGCCTGGAGGGGGTATGGATCCACAACACGTGTCACAGATTTCTTGTTTTAAAGCAGGTTTGTGCACGTTATCATCACTGAGCGAAGAACTGCAACTGCAACTCGTTACGAATCTATAAGTGACATTATTAAATGTTGCGACAAATGTAAATGCCCGAGGCCTCCCTGAGTTGCTGCTGCGGCTACGATATGCTGCGCTTTGTTTTTGCCTCCACATTGACCCATTTACAGTATATTTAGTGTCACACACAGAATCTATATTAATGCTGAATGTCTATAATAAATCCAGCTATAACAAAAATAAAGCTGTATGTGGGGCGGTGGAACAGTAAAGGAAACCACACATGAGCTGAAATACAAATGTTTCCTAAAAAATCAGTCGCCTGCATTCAAAACCAGCAAACAGCTGCATATTTAAAGCACAATATGTAGAATTTAAATGATTTGTACCTGAATCAATGAACAACAAGACGATTAAACACACACATGTAAACTGGTTTTCGTCTGAAAAAAGCAGTTTGAAGTTGGCACTGCTCGTCATGCTGAGAGCAGGGACTCATTCAAACACTGTTTATTAAAGGCCTTACTCTCTGCTTTCACATCTCTCTGGCGTGACAGGGACACGGGAAGAGAAGACATGACCAGATGGACGTCCTCTGTGGAAAGAGACAAAAAACAACAGAGCAGTTAAAAGAGGAAGTCTCAGACAAACAAAGGTTCTCCTTCTGTTTCAATGTCAGAGCCACAGCCAACAAAGGTCTACTAAGACATCCTGTCCTTCACACTGTGGAGCAGATACGGTGAAGTAAAGTCTATTTTTTAATAATAATAATGAAAAGAAAGTTTCTTTAAGGGCCTTCAGGGTAAAGCAGCAGAGTCAGAGCTGAAGATTGTGCATGAATTCAAATGAAAGGTTACAGCAGCTGAACTGAAGGGATGTACATGTTTCATGAATATTTCTGTTCTCCCGCTGTAACCTTCAATTCTGCAAAACTGACTCATGAATGTTGAGCGTTCCCAGCTCGGAGACAGAGAAGGTTAAATGCGCGACTGTTAGCGCTCGGTCAAATGTCTCGTTGACCAAACGGCAGCAGAGAAAACATTCTTTGAGACTTTGTCCGACCCAAAGTTTGAACTGTGGGTTCGTACTTCTCTGGAATCTGGTGCAGCAGAAAGCGCCTAACGTCCCCAGGAGGATGGAGAGGGCGAGGAAGGCTCCCACCGCCACGCCGATGATCACAGCCAGCCGCAGAGTTTCTGAACAAACACAGCAGGACATTTTTAAAGCTGCACTCCTTCGTCCTTTTCTTGCTTTCAGACACACAAACGCACACACACTGATGCATTAGCACATAATTTGTTTTATTATTCATGAGGCCAGTGTTTACGCTTTACAGGCTAAGAACAATTACCATCAACACGCAGGGCGCTGCCAAGGATTTATTCGATATCGTTCTGTGGACAGGGTACCCCCAGGGCTCTCCGAGTTCAATTTAAGACTTTTTAAGACCTTTTTAATACCACTTAGAATGAAATTTAATGACAACTTCATGGCCATACTGGCAAAAGTATGAGGGATATAATGGAGAATCAGTCTGGATTTTCAGCCGTGGAGAAGAATTATTTACTGAGTACTTGAATTCAATAAAACATTTTATTATAATACATTCATATTTAATACACAATGGTTTTTGTGAGGGCTGAGTGTGTGTGTGTGCTCTAATAACATAAAATGAAGAAGATGTTTAGCCTCCACCCCTCAGGCCTCACATTGTGAACTGAAGCTAATCAGATAAAAAAGGCGCAGCATGCAGTGTATCACCATCAGAAAGGACCGCAGTCCGCTCTGTTGGTCACTGAGAGCAGCCTGCAGGCCCGATAACAAATAGGTGGACTGGTCCGGGTCCAGACCGAGACATGATCCTGTTGACACTTCTTAACAACTGAACCGCTAATTAACTGCTGCTAACTGAATCAAAGCTGGGCTCAGCAGCCGGTTCAGAGTACTGCTCACTGCTGGTCTGGAGGTTGTCGTGTAAGATTTTTCACCTTGTTCTTTGAGTCGTATGATTTCAGTGTCGGAGCCGAAGCTGTTCCACGCCGTGCAGTTGTAGATGGTCTGGAAATCAGCGGGGACGATGTTACTCATGGTCAGTGTGGATATCACCCCCTCCTCTGTACTGACCGTCTCCACAGTGTAGCGTCCAGACGTCCCGGACTCTAAGACTCTCTCCTTCCAGGACCAGGCCTGAGGGACGACACACGCTCATTCACTGATTGATGCCTTTCGTTGTTCAGAAAATTCTCTGCAGTTTAAATAATATTAATAATCTTTTTTTACATAACAGAAAACATTCAAAGCAAACCCCAATAACAAAGATCTGACAGCTTTTAAACTAATTAGAGTAAAATAAATAGAGCATATTTCAGAATGATTTAAAAGATGAGTACCGAGGACCAACCGTGGAACAAGGACGACACATCTGAGGATCTCAGGGACTGAGAAGGGACATAAGAGGCTAAATAATCAGCTAAATAACTTGGGACGAGACCTCTCAGGGTTTATGAGTGATCAAAAAAATCTTAAATCAACTTTATGACAACAGCCAGTGAAAGAAAGTCAGGGATTTCATACTGAAGCCAGAAAGCAAAGAATGACAATATTCTAACCGTCTGATCCTTGAAATGTTTGTGAGAGGATGAAAGCAGGACTGAACCACTGAGATAACATCTTTATCTAGGTTTAATTAAAAATGACACTCAGGTTTCTGCAGTGCTGAGTTACTGAATGAGACAGAGACTGTTTAATATTTGATTATCTTCTCTGTCGTGTCAGCATTAAGCTGCAGAAACTTGTAGGTTTAGTTCAAGCAGCAACCTCCATGCAGTTCCTCTAACGTCCACTTGAGGCTGGCTCCAGAAGTGAGTCAGTCTCCATAAGTCCCCATGTTCAAATGTCCAACTTCACAGCAGAAATAAACATGTTTACAGCCTGGTACAAAAAACAGTTTTGGTCTCTATAGCTAATTTCCCCGTTCATGACAACTGTACTGAGGGTGAATTTATATACAACTCACCTGTTCACATTATATTAAGGCTTAAAGTTATGCAGGATTAAGAGCGTGGACGCTTTGACTGACAGGTAGGTGTGGTTACAGGTGGCTTGTTTGAGCAACCAGGCTTCATTCAGCCCGCCTCGGGTCCACTGATGATCCACGTCTTTGCTGATTTTAAGATTACAGGCAGGACAGCCAACATGGCGGCGACAGCAGTGAAGTATTAACGTCTAACTTTTACAGCATTATTTCATTGGTTATCTTCCAGACATAACACCCATAATTCAGAGAAGTTGTGGAGAGACTGTGTGCGCTTATATCAGCATGATGGCGAAGTGTGTCACTGTGGGGGATTCATGCTGATGGTTTCAGACACACTGAACATGGAAATGACTTTTAAAACACGGAAGGAGGGACGAAGTGACTCACGATGCGGTCTGGAGGAGGCGTGCTCCGGATGAAGCACTTGATCTGACCCTTCTCTCCGTAGAGCGCCTGCTGGGTCTGGGTGCTGGAGATAGTGGGAGGACCTGTGGAGGCAGAAACACTCAATCATCACAGGAAAAACTTGGCCATACATCAACCCCTCCAGAGGGAGGGCCATGCTCAGGTCTCATTAACAGTAAAACTCAGAAACATTATTTATTTGCTGCTTTTAATTGGTTTCGCCCAGATTGATGCAGAGGAGTAGACATGAGACTGTAGGTGTAGCATAAATAAAATCTAAAAAAGGTTACACTGCTCTGTATTGATTGTGGAGATCCCAACGGCGCCGTCTTAATTGTTATTGTGGGGTGATATTTATGGGTGTTGTCAGATTGATGGATTATGAACCAACTGACCATCGAAACAACAGTTTGAATTTACTTGAAGTCCTCATGAAGTCAAAGTTTGTGTGTTTTTGTCCCATCTGTCCTCCAGCATCTGGACCAACAGTGACAAAAAGGTCACGTTTGAGCTGCCAACTGTAGCTGCTGTTAGCTAATGTTAGGAGAAGGTTTTTAGGCTCGGACCGGGAGAAATGCTGATGGGTAGCAGAGCCTGTGTTGTGCCAGAACAGGAGCTGGGCAAGTGGGCTACGCAACCGGGCTCAGCAGCCTCTATGGACATAATGGCAGAGGAGAAGAGAGCGAAGAGGATGCTGATGAAGGAAGCAAAAATGAGAAAAGGAGAGAGTGACAGATAGCTTTTGCCTAACATCTTGCTAAATCAGCTAATTATCTGCTGCTAAGTGAATCTGCCGTTAGTAGGCAACAGAACTGGGCTCAGCAGCCGGATTGGACCAGGTTCAAGCACACCCTCTGAAAACGTCACACTACTGGGGTGATTTACAGACTTTATGATGGAAAGATTGCTAAGTAGTAAACCGCTAACTGTGGTTAGCTCAGTCAGCTGCAGCAAACTGAACTGACTCCGAGGAGAAAGTATTTAGGGATCAGCTGAGAGCTCATTGTCGTCTGCACGCCCATCAGCCGAATAGTTGGACTGAAACGCTCTGACATCGGCTTTTGTGCTGCTACATGCCGCACACAGAATGACAGCCATGACACTCAAGAGGCTCTTGCAAATTGAGAAAGTGCTGACCACGGGAAATCAAATATTTCCTCTTTCTTCTGCGCCTCATCTTTCCCCAGGAGAGCCTTCAGGGCTCGGCCTGCCACCGCTTACGGAAACAAAACACATCAGTCGAATGAAGAAACAGGAGAGTCACTGAGCGAGAGAGAGAAGGATGATGGGAAAATACTCATAATTACTCACCAACATGTCCCCAAAGATAATGAAACATCATTAAGCTTTTGTTTCTGCATAATATGACTCTAATATACCCTGTAACAACTTCTTTGGCCAAGGTAACCACTGTCGAACTGGAAATTTAACACACTAACATATGTAATTATTATTATTATGATTATTATAAATGCTCAGTTGGATCTGTACAAAAACATTTCAAGCCTTCAGATCTAAGTTGTGCAGTCAGCTCATGTCTGCCTGACCAAAGTGAAGCTTGCAGCGTCTGTCCATTTGTTTTCTGTATCCTGAATATTTCACAAAGGTTGTGATCATCTCTCATTGAACTGTGGCCATCAGTCACAGAGTGCAGATAAAGATTCAGTGTTTGACCATTAGAAATCAATGACATGCTGCCTTATTAACTGTCAGTGACGGCTGTGCAGCAGAGGTTACATCCACACTCAGTGAACAGTGAGGTTGATATTCTAATGCTTGCCTTCATTTCTCAGCATGGTTTTGTCATATGTCTGTTTTTTAATTAAATATTTAGCGGAGCAGCAGATGTTCGAGTTTTCATGAAGTGGACGGAGACTGAATCACGTCAGTCAATGTGAGAGAGGCAGATTGAGCGTTTATTCAAGTGGAAATGATGCACAATGCTAATTTAAATTTAATTCTCCTCAACACAAACACATTATTTTTATTTTTCTGGCGTAATATTAGAACCTACGAAACAAAGAGCACAAAAATATCTGATTCAAATTGTACACTGAAGTTCCTGTTTCTGAACACAGCAGCCTATCGAGGTGGTTTTCTTTCCGGTTTGGCTCCTGGCATCTCGGGCTGAGTCAGTTCAGTCAGCTACATGGCTGACCGAGCTAATCCCAGTTAGCAGTTCACTACTTAACAATCTTTCCATCATAAAGTCGGCAGTGTAACGTTATTCCCTGCTGGTCTCAGGCTGTGTTCAAACCCGGTCCGCTCTGGCTGCTGAGCCCGGTTCTGTTGCCTGCTAATGACATTTAGCAGCAGATAATTAGCGGTTAGCTACTTAGCAAGTTGTTAGGCAAAAAAAAATCTGTCACTCTCCTCCATCAACGTCCTCTTCGCTCTCTTCTCCTCTGCCATTATGTCCATAGAGGCTGCTGAGCCCGCTGCGTAGCTCCTGTTCTGGCATGACACTGTCTCAGTTCCCTGTCAGCATTTTTCCTGGTCTGAGCCTAAGAACCTCCTCTTCACTAACACACCAACACTCGCCCGGTGCTCTGTGCTCACAGTCCGGGCAGCCCTGCTAACAAACTGGGCTAACATAAGCTAACAGCAGCTACAGTCGGCAGCTCAAACATGACTTTGTCATTTTTGGTCCAGATACTGGAGGACAGAGGACAGATGGGACAAAAACACACATCAAGTTTGACTTCATGGAGACTTCAGATCGTAACACACGCGGCCTGATAAGTGTGTGTCCACATTTCCTCCTGTTTCAGATGTTTCTATTCAGCGAGGCTTCTTGCTCTGCGTTACTTTCAGACCAGATCAAGTGCAGTGTGAACAAAATCCCATTCACATTCAGCGCATGAAAGGCCATTGTACTTACCATTCACAGTGAGCGACACCTCCTTCTCCCCGGCGCCCACTCTGGGGACTACGGCCCGACACACATACTTCCCAGCATCCTCCGGCTTTACTGCTTTCAGTGTCAGAGTGTTCTTGTTGCTAAGCACCTGTGTGTTGTGAGGGAAACAGTTTCAAAGGTTGGAGGAGACACTAGTCATTTCTATCTAGTTGAACACCAATTACAGCGACACAAAGGGATGGCAACATTTAACAAGCCACTCGACACTGACAAGACATGCTGCACAGTTTGTCGAGTGAAAGAAGAGAGTAATGCTGTCATTTGTGTTTTCATGTTTTACATCACTCAAAGTATGCAGGGGTGCATTGTTAATTAATTCAGCTCTACCAAATTTGATCTTGAGCACACGATCAGCTACAGGACTCATTCTTTTAAAGCCTACAGGCATTCTTGTTGGAGCAAAAACGTCGTTCAAACTTACAACATAGAGTGAGAGATTTATTAAGAATTCAAGTAATTGAAACATTGTTAAAAAAGGTGTATTCACAATCCAAGGACAGGTGTCCTTTAAAAACATCTTTTTAATGAACACTCAATGAAGACCGAAGCAAAGAGTGCAGGGATGGCTAGCTTCACCGCTGCTCGTACAGACCTCTTATTCTTATTGTTCCTCATACGTACCACTCCTGAGCCACGTTTCATCCACACGATGGTCAGAGATGGGTTTCCGGTCCAGGCACAGTTGAACACGGCATCAGATCCGAGGTCGACCTGCAGAGACTGAGGCTCGGTCGCCATCCTCGGCCCGACTGGACAGACACGGCACAAATGATCCTCTAACTACGAGTACGCTTTACATTTAAGAAGACAGAGCTCAGCTGACAGCAGAGAACAGAATAAAAACTCTAACCAGTGATATTTTTATTCAAACATTGCCAACTGACAAAAAAAAAAAAAAAGAAGTCTCATCATCCTACTCACACCAACTGCTCATAGGAGTCATACATCTCCAGCGGGAAGTTATGCACTGTTAATTAATGTTTGTTAATGAAGGTGTTTCTTTTAGTCTCTATAAATATTACATTTATTATATCTGCACATTTTATATGTACGTGACATTTCAAGAGTGCACATCATTATATTCATGCCCATCTGTTGAGACTCACAGTCCTTCCAGGTTAAGGAAAAATGGTGAACTTTGCTCACCCAGCTATACTTTATACCCGTTCTTCTATAACCTGCTTCCTACACACAGGTATATGAACTTATAAACTCAGGTGTTGCTCAGGTGTCTGATGGAGGACTCACAGTAGACGTCCACGTTCCTGCTGATGTTGGTGTTACCCAGCGCGTTGGTGACCTCACAGGAAACGGGCTCAGTGAAGAAAGAGTGATCCACGAGAACCTCGTAGGTGTCGCCTAAGATGTCGGGAATCACGTGACCTCCTTTGGCCCACCTGGAACCGTCAGCACAGAACAAGACGTGAATAAACGTTGAGTTTTCTGTGTTCTCGGCTGTATTCAGACAGAATCAGGCGCTGCAGGGTTTTTCTGAAAGGTCACCATGTTTTTTGGCCGCCGCAGCCAAAACGCACCACACCGACTCAAATGAACGGAAAAAAACCTGCGTTCTCACCGGATCATGTCTGAACGTAACCGCCTCGTCAGGAACAGGACAGCTACAAACCTGAGCTGACATTTAAAGTACAAATATTATACATCCTGTACGTTTGTCTCTGGAACACAGCTTTTATGACGGTTGCAGTAAATCGGATCTTCAGTACCACAGAGCGCCTCCTTACATACACTGCAGTGAAGGATCAAAATGTTTGAGCCGAACAATCAGTACAACCAAAAACAATCTGCAGACTGAACCCAGAAATCATTCTTCAAATGCAGAATTGGATTATTTGGAGCGATTCAACACGGGAGAAAGAGAAGCTGCACGCAAAGTGAGGACCAAATTCAATTCAAATAAGAAAAGTAAAATGCTAAAAGTCAATTAAAGTTAATGTGTGAATGAACTCAATGACACTATCCCTGAATGAGTCTTCTGACCTCGACTTTGACCTCTTTGACCACTGAGTGAGATGACATGTGAATCTGAAGGTTTCGATTATTCTTGTCATTCAACGGCGGTTTGATTCATCTGCGGCTGTATTTTTTTTGAGTGTTGCACATATCTAAAGAGCGGATCGCACACAGTGTACTAAAGGTGGAATTAATAAAGTAGAGGTTGTTTGTTGGCTTCAAAGCAGAAGAAATCTGACGAACTCCACATGAACGTTTCCTCCTTTTTTCAATCTGCGAGATCAAAAGTGGACACAAACATTTATTAAATGATTAATGAGACATTGTATGTTTGTGATGTATGTAAAGGCTCCAGCTGACCTCCTGCCGCTGATCAGATCAGTCTCTCTCTCTCTCTCTCTCTCTGAATCGCCGGCTCCATTTTCACTGTCAAAACACCCGCCGCCTCCGTTCTCCTCTTTCAAACTTGACCAGACGTTTCTCAGCAGAGGTTCTCGATGTTTGAACACGCTTCCTGTTCGCCCGTCACTCTTCTGTCTTCGGTTGCATAACACGATCCCCCCCTGCCGTCCCCCCCGAGACACCCAGTCACAGAAATAGAGGTGACCACCTTGTCAGTTTGCCATTTACGTTTCTTTCAAAGTAACTGCACGAGTGTGCGCTCCAGCTGATGTGAGTTGTGATGGACGTCGTGGCTTTGAAAGGCGCTGCCTCGCAGACAGATTTGATTATATGGTCCCACCTGGTGACACCGGCAGGTTTATGTTTCAGCCTTTATCAGCATCCTGTATTGATTCATAGCAGCCTGTCAAAAAACGCGGATGAAAGTCAGTCAGATAATCTCTAAAATCAGTCGTTTCAAGGTCACATGTCAGCACTGTTATTGCCTCTCAATCATACTGAAGAAACTGAAAATACTACAGGGCACTGACAGGTCAGCTTTGATGCTTTAAAGAGTTCGTTTCTACACATGGATAAAAATACCATCATTTCTTCATGTTGCAGCGATCTGTGATGCCAAACTAGACAAGCCGGAGCTGATGTCAGTGAGAGAAATATGTTTCTAGATCAGGTGCTTCTTTCGCTGAAGGCTACAGGGACAAATTACTTCATTGACGCTGCAGGTAAGACTTCCAGCCAACTGCACACGGCGGCTGTCTGTCCTCTGCCATTAATGGAACAAAAGGCCACGAGGAAAAATACATCATTAGAATAAAAAAAAGATCTCTGACTGAGCAAAGTAACTGCCAAACATCATGAGCTGCAGCTACAGACGGAGACATTTGAAGCAAACAGCTAGATAGTGGATGACAGAGCATGTGGCGAGAAGACAAACATTGTTGTCTTTTGTTTGGAACACGGAGCATAATGCAGGATTGTGCTGCTCTGTACACCACGGTGATTAGATGTGTGACATTTGATTGCAATGGTGCTGCTGAGTCGTGCATTACAAACACCGACTGAGGCAGCTGGACAAAACCACAACAACCTTCCACAGGTGAACCAGGACGACAAATATCACAAAAATACCAACAATCCAGCGGCTTCTTGCTCGCTCACTCTCTCCTTTTCCTGTTCTTAGCTTCCTCCGTCAGCGTCCTCTTCACTCTCTTCTCCTCTGCCATTATATCCGAAGAAGAAGAGGAGGTTTTCAGGCCCAGCGGTCCTCTTCTTCTTCTTCTTCTTCTTCTTCTTCTTCTTCTTCTGTGGTACTAACACTAACACTCCCCCGGTGCTCTGAGCTCACAGTCTGTGCAGCCCGGCTAACAAACTGAGCTAACAGCAGCTACAGCTGTCAGCAGTTTACTTCACTGTCCATCATAAACTCTGTAAATCACAGAGAGTTGAGGTGGAGCAGCCGGAGGACATCAGAGGGAAAACCAGAAAACATTTTCTCCATAAAATATGATCCAGTTTCACCAAAATCAGTGAAATAGTTGGTGGTGTGTGACTTAGTGCCGTAAAGCGTTACGTACTTCTCCCGACCCGGAGCCCAAAGTTACATAGTGTGAGAACAGACGTACGAATGACAGAGACACCGTTCACCTGATCACAGGTCAGTGTGGAGGAGTTAAACAAAACAAACAAAATGTGAACGATCACTGCGTGCGTGCACACAACAGACAGTCAGGTTTAATCAATGATGATAGCAATAAATAACACGAATGTATAATAGCTTCAATGATTTCAGTTTCAGTCTCTCGTGTCATCAATGGTTCCATCATAAGTGATCGTAGCACCGCCTGCACTGCTGAATAAAACATGAAACAACACTTTTGCTAAAGAAGAAAAGTTGGAGAGGAGGCTGTGATGCACAGAATTAATGAGCTGCAGTAACACAATGTCTCCGGCATAAACAGAATATCGAGCTATAACGAACGCGTGTCGAGGTCTGCGAGGTTATTCCGGAGCAGCCTGCCTTCACGTGCAGGTGGTTTAATGAAGGTAGAAACTCTGGCACTTTTCATATCAGAGGCTGCAGATTTATCAACATGTGTGTCCTGCTGCCTTCAGATGTCTGCAGGGATTTAATGAACAGAAGAAGAAGAAGAAGAAGAAGCTCCTCATACAATATAAATTAGCTGTGGGCAACAGACACTGTAAGAATCCACCATAGTTATTTATACTGATCAACGCTTTACAGATGTTCCTGCTTTAATACAGTGAAGTGTTGATGTAAATATCTCATTAAAATATAGAAATTGCATTAATTGCTTCACATTTGCTGCATCTTGATTAGTTTCACCTGCTTTCACGCGTGTGTGTTCCTATCTCAGATACTCATGGAAGTACTCTTCTGTGTAGTACACTGTGTACTTCCAGCTTTGCACAAAGACACACTGTGTACTCACCTGTCTGATATCATCATTGTTTTGACACACTAATTGATTAACAGAAACATCTTTGGATGATTTCGCTTGATTGCCAATTACAATCACAGATGGATCTCCAACAGACTCGTTCTTTCACGTTCTTTCTGTGTTTCCATGGAGAGTTTCAAGTTAATTTCATTCATATGGCAATTTTAAAAGCAAACGTGTTGCTTCACAAAGACAGTCACATATAATAAAAAAGAAATATATACTAATAAGCCGGTGTAGGCATGCAAGAATCGGAGTTGTGGTGGTTTGTACGTTGGTAACCGATGCTCGGTGCTCGATGAGACTGAGCTGTCTTCAGTCAGTCTTTGTCTCGTCTTGATGTTCTCATAAAATCAAACATGTTTTATATTATCAGAGATTTTTAGCGCTGGCTCGTGACGTTTCATCACGTCAACAGTGTCAACTGAGGAGTGAATATGAAGGGGAGGCGCAAGAACATGAAGCCTCGGTTCTGTTGGACTTTGACGGAAAAGATGGCTCACTGATGGCGGAGTGAGCGAGAGAGTCTCTTTGACGAGTCCTCACATTTGTACCAAGATTGTGTGGAGCGGACAAAATGTACACACAAACAGTTCAACAGATTTTCTTCTTGTACATCTCAACCAGGTGCACGATAGGAAATAACCTCAAAATGAATCTAGTTGTAATCTGTATGATCGGCATGAGTTACAGCCGTCCAGCCTGAATCATGTCAGGGAGTCTTTGTAGATCAGGAAGTGTCTGATTTTGGAGACGCTTTTATCCAACTTCCAAAAAAAAAAAGAGGATGATTCTGAGTCGGACCTGACGACAGAATTCACTGTAAGAAGGTAAAATTACAAAACCAACTTTGGTTTGACAAGATGTCGTCTCTTCAAAACAAAAAGGTCGTATCATTGTTACATTTCAAATACCAACATCCCCTCAGTGAGAGCGTGATGCAGGTAATAGTGGGCGACGCGGGCGTCTTGTTTTTCACTGTGAAGAGACTGAAGCTGATGAAAGCTCAAACATGTTCGTGAGTTAGCATTTATCTCTGCAGGTGCGACGACAGCTAATGACTGAAAAATAACTAGCAGGTTAATGTTTCACAGAGGCTTAACATTTCTTAAAGTTTAGGGTCTTTAATTGAAACACTGACCAATTAAAATTGGACCTGTCTGACCGTCATTAGCGGCTTAATCGTCAATCAAAGAACCTCAAGTAGTGAAACACAAGCTTAACAATAAGAGCAGGCATTTATGTCACGTTTTGCAGCTTTAACTCACAAACAGGAGCAACATTAGCTTCACATTTGAGCAGGACTGATGGTCAGAGGCGACTATGAGTCCAGCTGAAAACACCCCCCAATACATTTTATTAAAATGAACGAGGAAGACTCTCCTATTAACTTAAAACACAACCTGACTCTGAAACAACATTAACCTTTATGGATCATCATCAATCTAAATCCTCGATCACAGCCAAATACTTTGCCACAGTGATTTATTTGTGAAAGGCAGAGACGGATCTTTATATTCACCGACTGTTCCTGTGTTGAAAAACCTGCACTTCCAATCCGAGCCAAAACAATTAATCTGCCGGCGCCGTGGCCAAAGAGTCAGCGGAACCTCATTAATCCAACAAGGTTCTGCTTTCTTCAGTCTAACGGCGGCACCATACAAAAAGTCACGGAGAAAACAAAATGCAAAAGGATCGCTGCTGTCAATACCGGCACTCTCAACTTTTGTCTGCTCTGGTGCCTCCAAACAAAACACTGTTTCCACCGCTTTCAGTGAATTTAAATGTTTCAAAATGGCAAAACTTTATTTAGACGGAAAGAAACTCTGACTCAGAGTCTGAACTGGTGCAGATCGAGGAAGCTAAAGCAAAGTGCCAAAAACTGCAGTTCCCAAACCTCAGGACCGCCGATGATCCACGGCTCTGCCGATTTTTGGACGAGCCCATGGAGGCAGGACCGCCAAGAAGAAACCTATGAAACATCACGGAAACTACGTCCAGGTTTCAAACAGTCTGTGGGTGAAACTCAGAACGGACAAACCAAACACAAACTCTAGATAAGACCTTTCATGACTAGTACCTACTTGGAATGGGTAGGGTGTGAGGCGAGGGGTGTGCAGTTGGTTGCCATCTGCAAGTTCACATCTGCTAGACGGCACAAACTCTTTGGAAGTGGACCTTTAATGTTGAGTGTCATATCGTTTGATTTGCGACCGCTGGACTGGAAATCTGCACCACAAACATTTTCTAACCTCAAATGTATTTCTACTTTTTAAATAAATGATTACAAAGTATTTATATCAAGCATTAATTATAAAATGTAATCACATTATACGTCCGTCTCTTCCTCCACGTCCACAAACTGTCGATTTATATAAAAACGTCGACCCTCTACACGTAAACACGTCTCCGGAGATTTCTGTGCCAAAACAGTCAAACAGGGTTTTTTTGTAGAGAAACAGACAGAGTGATTTTGCACCCTTGTGTTCACATCAAATGCATGACAGGCCAAGCTTAACCAGCACAATTGAGTCTCTCATTAGACGCCGCAAAAGTGACAAATGAAGAAACCAGAGATGACAACTTTGTGTCTAAATAAAAAGCCCTCAACAGCAGCCGTGGCAGCTGGAGCAGTCGACACCGGCGTCACAGCTCCCCACAGGAATAAGAGGCACTTGATTTGCGAGGGACATCGCCTCATTTCCTTTCCTCTTCTGTCCTTCCTTTCTGTCTTCCTCCTTTACAGTTCAATTCATCTCCGGCTCCCTCTTTTCCCTCCTTTACATTCGTCTTCTGTTTTACTTTCTCTTCCTCCATCCATCACTTAATTTCTCTCCGCTTCCTGTGCGATGTTTTTGAAAAACAAACGGGGCTCCCAGATTCATCCTGTGAGCCTGACAGGCAGCCAGAGGCGTGGATGTCTGTGTGGGGCTGTTGAGATAAACTGTCAGCCGATGGTTCCCTCCTCCCTCCTGTCCTGTATCTATCTGTGTGCTGACATGACGCTGCTCTCAGGCTGCCGTCGTACTTTCACCCAAACAGCCATGAGTCTGTGCAAACAAACACGCACAGATAACACGGAGACAGCAATAATGCACGGACCACAGATAAATACACACATTGAAGCTGGCGGCCACAAACACCGGATGCATATCATCAAGGTGGAGGCTCTAATCTCCGTCACCGTGTACGCTGAAATATTCAAATTGAACTGTCCGAGTGCACACGGCATGGACAACAGTTAAACGATGGACTGATAGACAGGAACAGGTTGACGATTCACAGACGGACGTTTCTTTGCCTCTGAATTGAACTCTGGGACTTGAGAGAGGAGGAGAAGTGGAGGCAGGAAAGAGAGACGGAGAACATCTGCAGCTTCTGTGATAACGAGGAATCCATCCAAGCCACCCGTCCACTACCAGAAAGTCTGACAATGCTTCCCATCCATTTCATGAACACGGGCAGTGCTGCATACGAGCAATGGATATATATATATATATATATATATATATATATATATATATATATATATATATGGAGCTCTGTTAAATCTGGAGCTGGAGCTGGAGCTGCTGAACTTAGTTGTACACCCATGCAGACTTCTTCAGTTCTGACAGTCTGGTGGGAAAACCAAAATATTTAACCTCAGACCCGAAAGAGGAGTAAGAGGAGCCGCTCAACATTGAGCGATTCTTCTCAAAGAAAGACGACCTGGACGACTGAGAACCTTCACACGCTTATATGAAGCTCTGTTTTCATGCCAGTGCCAAGCTACAACTGTAAGCCCTAAATCCCACCGGCCACGTTCAGCACCGCCGGACACGTTGCAGCCAAGACGGGACGCATTTCGAGGATAATGCGCCCAATGAACCACCCTGTGTTGAGCTGTGTGATACACACACTACACCAAACAAAACATATGTGATGTTGGTGGCTTTAGTTTGACGACATATGAACAGACAGGTAAGAAATTAAACCAACACTTGAAGGTGCTGTGCCAACACGAGCTTCACAAACAGCTTCAGTGCACCTCAGGATTGATTCCACGACTCTCTGACTCTCTCCAGGATGATTCAAGATATTCTACAAGATATTCCCTCCTTGTGTTTTTATGATGGAGGCCGAGAGCGCTGTCTTACACATTGTTTCAAAATTTCCTTCGGGTGTTCATCTGGGTTGAGATCTGGTGATGGTGAAGGTCACAGCATATGATTCAGATAATTTTCATCCTCATCAAACCTTCATTGATCATCTGCATTCACAATGTTCCTCCACTCTTTTATTATTTATTCGGGTTTCTCTTTTAATTTGTCACCCGGCTCTGTGTGAATGTCACTTTTTCCTTTTGTTCACTGAAGTATACATTTTTCATGCAGGACTCCGAGCGCTCGGCTCCATCTCCAATTTAACAGAAGAGATTGTGAAGGTTACATCGAGACATTTTCTTATGAAAGGAAGGTTTGTTCCTCCTATGAGATGTGATCCGTCTTGACCACATGAGTTTCAGTTTATATTTAGTAATTTAGCTGACGCTTACTCGACTTACACAGAGCAGTTTGGGAACAAGGACACTTCGACATGCAGACTGGAGGAGCTGGGGATCGAACCACCGATCATCTGATTAGTGGACGACCCGCTCTGCCTCCAGAGTCACAGCCCCCCGCCGTGCTTGTAAGTAAGTAAATGTGAACCAACGAGACAAATCCTGTGATCGGAGGAAAGAAACATCATCACAGTGAAGTGCACACGATGAGGCTCACCTGTAGTAGATGACAGGTGGGTTGGCTTTGGCGGCGCAGTGGAATTTGACCAGGTTTCCCTCCAGAACCGGCTGAGGCTCCACGCTCAGGTTGACGACGGGCAGATCTGAGAGAGGATGAAGGACAAAGCAGAATACGAGTCATCGTTTTAACGGCACACTGTAAAGAGTCTGAACTCTCTGTACATAACATATATCTGTTTACTCTGGCAGCGCTCTGCACAGATTATTAGCTTTGAATGTTTCCCATTGAACACTTTTGGGTGCGATGAAGCGAAGGTCACGGGCGTGGAACAGCAGGAAAGTTTGGTTTTGCTGACGGAAACAAAAATCGTGTCCAGAGTGAGCTTTGCATCGACAGCATTTGATCACACAGCAGTGCCCGAACGTCATAAATGAGTCTAAGACCTCTGAAAATTGGCAGTTTTAGTAATGTTTCCAGTCTGATGAGTAAAGTTATAACGGAGGCAGATAAAATCAGACTTAAAGCTGCAGGTAGAAGAAGAAGAAGTACATTTTTATCATTATTTTTTACATTTGTGCTATTTTTTTCTTTTAATTATGCATCGGCATATTTATAACATCAACAGAGAAAACTGAAGAAAAATATACAAAACTCTGCAAAACAAATGTGACGAGTGGGAGGCAGGCTTATGATCAAAAACACAAGAATTTGCTTCTTTGTCAATATATTATTTAGAAAACTTCAAACAGCTGAAAAGAACATTGCAAACTGTAGAGACGCAGCGTGTCCTGATATGACAATCACAGCATGTACGAGACCACTTCAAAGTGGCAGTGAGATGAGCAGCAAACACGGAAAAGGTGGAAAACTTTTGAATTCACCTGCTAATAGCTGACATCGTTACTGAGCTACATGTGGCAATCGCAGCAGCTGTTAAACCGAGACAACCTAGATTAAATTAGATTAAACCAGATAAAACATCTTTGTATAGTTCACAATAACATCCAGGAGCGTATGTCATCATCATCTAGAAGTTCTGTCTCTATGATACAACCATCACTCGTGTGACGATGGTCATCGACTTCAAGAGGACGCCTCAGACCACACCAGGAACATCCAGGGATTGGATATGGAGATGTCCTGTACGAGAAGACTGAGGAGACTGAAGTATACAAACTGATCAAGAGGTCCAGCTCTGTCCTGGACTGCCCTCTAGACTCCATAGAGGAGGTGATGGTTGATAGTTCACATCATCAACTCCTCTCGCCTCCTGCATGAAGTCTTAAACAGCTCGTCCAGCAACAGTTTTAGTTTATTTGTTCTGTTTAAAAGCTACAAATGCCACATAATTGGTGTTACTTGTGATCATAATTCTGTTTTACAGACCGAGCTGTTTGTTGATTGAGAAGTAAAAATTGCTCATTTGTTCTCAGTGACCCGTACCAACATGCTTGAAGTCTTCTGGGGTCGGGAGGGTTAACAAACTGACGTCTCGCTAACAGACGACAGCTGCATTGTTTACAGGCCCTTGCCTCTGACATGTTCTTCCCGTGTTTCCATGGAGAGCGTGCTGTCAGTGTCACAAGGATGCTACTGAAAGAAGCACGCTAACACAACACTAACTTTGTTTTGAAGAGAATACAACCTGTCAGACTGAAGTCTGAAGGTCCTGACGTGACGTTAATCCATTTTCAAATGAGCTAACGTAATCTGCGGCTAATGTCAACAGCTAAATGCAAACTGTGACAGTAACTGACAGAAGATGATAAAAGCTGATGCCATACTGCTCACTGCTGGTCTGGAGGTTGTGTTGTTGTTGTGTGTTCGGTCCTGGTTCCAGTCGTGTTCATGGTAGGTTTGAAGGTTAGCACACTGAAGGCATCAAGGCAACCAAGAAACTGCAGATACAAGAGCCAACATGGATGTCGGCTGGTTCAGAAATGACTGAAACGGTTATGATGAAATAATCAATTCTGCAGTTGGTACATTTGAGTTTCAGAGGCTAAACGTTCTCCAGCTGCATATGTTCCTACTCTAATTGATAATAATCAGTCCAATCCAGCACTGTTGTTCAACATTACGATCTGTGTCATTGATCCTCCCCTCAGGCCAGATATTAGATGATACTCCTGAGATGTGTTTTTTTACTCAGAACATCTCGAATATAAGACGTTTGACTCTCCTGTTACCGCTGAGAGGCCTGTGCACTTTTCTGCTCATTTAATTCAATCTCTCCGTTCACATGATCTGATGTAGTAATGAAAATGAAACCTCGGCTTCTTCCTGTAAGATGTCTAAAGACGTTTTAAACACTGTGACCCCCCGTCTCTATTCTGAAAATTTTACACTACTCCCTGTTGACGGGCTCCGTTGCTGAAATCTTGCTAAAAACCGCTCGAGTTCAGCCAAATTTAAAAAGACTCGTCTCTTAATTCATCTGATCTGAACATTTAGGCCAATTTCTAAGTTAGTATTTTTAAGCTTTAAAAAAGGTTGTAGCAGATCAACTGCTGGTTTTCATTCATGAAAACATCATCTTCTATATCTTCATGAGGTCTTTACCCTCTAACCCCCGGGAGATTTCTCAAATGTTGCTGCAGTTCGACTCAATTGGGCAATTTTTCCTCCTCAATCAACAAACACCAACAGCAACTGTACATACAACAAACAACAGAACAGCTACAAGATAGAAAATCGACCAGTTTATATGTGGAAAAGTCACCGTGACCCGGTCAGTCCTCAGTCTGTATTACAAAGACTTTATTTAACCTGTTTTAATTCACTGGGAACGAGTTTAAGACCTGGGTGGGTATCCAGCAATGGTTTAGGTCCTACCTAAAAAGCGCTGACACCAGGTCAGCTGAAATAGGTTTCCACTGTGAGGGAAGGGCTGGTTGTTTTATCTAATACTCTATTACGCAGATGATACTCTGATCTATCTAAGCTGTGACGCTGCAAACAACTATCAGAACACTGTCTGTGGGGGGTGTCACGGAGACTACGTCCAGGTTTTGAACAGCTTATTTCTTGTACATTTATGTATTTATTATCAAAGATCTGATCCATTCATGCGTTTCTGTGATATGTCGATTAGACATTAGCCAAGGGCATTTATTATGAAAGTCTCCTTTTGTACTTCCTTCTACTCTAAATGATAAAATACCTTTGGGCTTCACTTTCTTGTTTGTCTTTCGTACAAAAGCTGGTGATTGCAGCAGCTATTAGCTTTTTCTGCCGTCAAGGACGGTGTGAGAAGTGAGGTCCGGCTAACAGACCGGAGGGAGGTGAATACGTTGACACCCACAGCTGACCGCACATCATGATATCTACCAGCCTGTTCAATTATGTTGTGCCAAACAAAGACTTACACCAACAAAAGCCATGCTTGTAAACTTGACAAAGATCCTCTCAAGCAGTGAATTTTTATTTACTGGACTGATTATATCATGAGACAAACAATCAAATGCCCTTTTTAAGTAGAGTAACACTGATTCACAGAGAGAAAGCTTCAGTTCATGCTGGTTAGGAGAAAAAACATCTTGCTTTTAGTGCCTATACAGACGGGGTTGGACTTTAGCACAATAGGCTGTATTATTCATTGTAATCAACTCGGGCACCGTCAAGGCTGCCACTCTACTGAGAATGAAAGGTGCAATACTCAGTATTATCTAACACTCCCACTCAGTGACTCTCAAAGTGCTGAAGTGCTTCTGAAGTACCATGAAGGCCCTCGCTGAGTTATCTCCAGGAGTCTCAAGTCCGTTTTTTCACTTGAAAAACTTCCAGATGTTTGAATCCACACAGACTTTATTACATTAAATGACTCATCTGTAACCATTTTAGTTCTAACATTTAAGAAGTAAGACGTGTTTCGTGAGCTGCTGCTCTGTCTCAGTTTGTTAGTACATTTCTATGCAGTACACTGTGTACTTTCTGGTGTAGTGTTGCCTCAGTTTGAGTTTTACTGCTTCTTCTTTGCCAAATTGCGATTTGCATCACTGGGGACCGACATCCAGCGAATACTGGGATCATGAATAGATGAAAACTAACAGAGGGCTAACAGAGTTGTAAGTTGTGGGCTAGCAGGAGTCTTAGCCCAGGGCCAAACGTTGATGAAAAGGCTCCAATGCAGCTGCAGGCTGTCACGGCTCTGTCAGTTTGAAGCGTGCACAGATGCATTCGGCAACATGAGAAACAACAGCATGAGAAAAATGTATTTTAGCCACCTAAAAACATCAATAACAATTTTAATACACGCTACATCTAAAAATATTTTCACAGCCAAAAAAATAAAAACACATTTCTATATGTAAATTTATATATTTACATCCTTAGGTCACTGTTCTTCTTCTACCCCGAAAACTTGGTTTACTCACAGGCACCGCCTACTGCTTACATGAACAACAATATATTACATCAATGAAACTTGTCTGAATATAGAGAAATTAAACTACTAAAATAAATAAGTTATGTGGCCCCCAGTAAACCATCTCGTCAACATAAACAAGTTTTATGTGAGTTAACGAGGTAATTAAGCTCATTTAAGTTCGATAAAAGAGAGACAGAGGTGTACAGTGGTGTTTTTCTGTCTAATAATGAAGAAAGTTGTAAAGAATATTTGCATTCTTGACAGTTTTTCAGTTTATTTATGACATTAAATGTTGTAGTGCAGCTTTAAGGCAGATCTGGGACTGAGGGTTTTTTTTGGTTTGTGGGATTTCTTCATGATTGTTTGCAGAATTAACTGTGAAATAACCACAACCAATCCTAAATTATTCTGTACGTGACAGTTAGCAGGCTGCTGTTGATTCATGTTTCCAGTAGCTTTAAGGTTTGAAACCTGCAGCAAACACGTCATGCTCTTCTTTATTCCAAACAATAAATATAAAATACACACAAAACCTCACCAGACAATATTTACTACTATCAGATGAATGCAGTATTTCTCACAATAAAACCCAAAAGAAACCTGTGCTTAATACTTATGTCTTCAGTGCTCTAATTCTTTTCGACAGCGGTGTGGTGCGTTCAGACGTCCTGTTGTAGCGCGGTGTGTAATGAACTTTTGTCTGCGGCTTTCATCAGCACAAACTGTGGAGCCGAGCGGAGTCTAATAGAGATACAGGCAGAACAAAGAGTGAAAAAAGTGGGACTCTGTCACAGAAATCAGACTCCCGGGAGAACAGCGTGATAAACCACACTTTGTTATCCACCAGTGTGGCTCTACTTTGGCGACGTTACACGTGAGTGCATTAGCATTTTTAGTGTGTGTGTGTCTTCTAGTGCTCATGGGGACCTTTGTGGACACACCACATCTGCATTTGGCAATTAATTATCAAAGAAAAATGCATTATTTAGCCCACTCTCCTCCTCTTTGTGCAATTACCTTCAGAGGCTTTTTCTTTTCTTACAATTACCCAGGGACAGAGTCCGCCTCTCGGCTCCTCTGTGCCCTGACTCCTGCAGCTCGTCGTAGGCAGAAGAACCAGGCAATTAAAGGCCCTCTGCAAAATAACAAACTTTTTTAATTGCCAGACCTGATTCTCACCATGTTACTCTGGGTTCAGGATTAATTGTGATGCAGCTCAGATTTAATTTACATAACATACAGATCGTCCATACATATGTATAAGGCGTGGTACTCACCAGCTTTGATTAACTGTACTGTAGATACTGTAGACTGCATAGAGATGGGCTATGTTGTCGCCTTAGGACGTAGATTAGAGGCGTATTATGGAGGGGGATTAGTCCAGGAGGTTATTAGCCTAGCTTAGCACAAATACTGGAAGGAGAATTTGCTAGCTTTCCCCAAAAGAGGAAAGACTTCTAAGCAGAGATGATCGTCCACTAATCAGAAGCTTGGCGGTTCAATGCTCGGCTCCTCCCCGCATGGCCAAGTCACCTTCGGCAAGATACTGAACCCTAAATTGCTCCTGAAGGCCATCGGTGTGTCAATGTGATTGGTTCCTTCGTGGTGTGAAAGAGCCTTGAGTGGTCAGAAGACTAGAAAAGCGTTATATAAGTGGAGTCTATTTCCTGGTTATTGAGGCACCTGGAGGACTCCTGAGGTGCTCCTTGGAGTTACTCTGCCCAGCAGCAGTTTGTCTGTCGAGGGGTTTGTATGAGGCCAAAAGGAAGAGGACTCAAGATACAGACAAAACATGATAAAACATGTTACAGCTGCAAACACATCACGGTTTTATAACCGTAAAGGCGCCGCCACACAAATGTTTTTGTCACTGAGTACAGTAGTGTGAGTTAACAGTCAGGATTTCAGTGCAACTGCAACAAAGACGGAAAAGGAGCTTTCCATCATTTATAAATTTAACGCTCAACAAAAAAACATTTAATCCCCTCAAGGACAGAACGCCTTCATGAGAGATTTCATTCTCAGGTTCAGTTATATTGGCCAGATGTAGGTTAACACAAGGTCAGCAGTACGATAAAATGTGTCTGAGTTGCACCGCCCTGTGCTTCTCCCCTTTGTCTCCACACACCTTGAAGATAACAATACCTCAGGATGCCATTTGTTAGTTCACGTTGGCAGGTCTCATGGGCGGTCACACGTCCTCAACACTGCTCGACACTGGAGCCCCCAGAGCTGTTCACCCACGACTACAGTCCTCGACATGTTGTGAAGTTGGCAGATGATCGGCCGGATTTCAAACAATGGGTCTTCCTCTTGTTTTCTCTGTCTCAGGATTATCTGCCGCCTGCCCATCTCACCATCCACCAAGCCCGTCAGCCAGCTTTCACGCCTGGCTTTCCCTCCGCTGAGCTTCCACCCGGATTCTTTCAGCATCACCTCAGCCGGCTACATCTTCTTCCATTCCTGCCTGTATTCTTAATAAAATGTGTTTTCACCTTACCTGTCTGTCCTGATACTAAACCATGACACACTGTCAAAAAAAACAAGAAGCTGATTGTTGATTTCAGAAAAAAGGGAGGCAGAGACACACAACCCTGTCTGCATCAGTTGAGCTGAGGTGGAGCAGATTTTTGGTCCCTGGGAATCGGCATCACAGAGAGCCTGTCATGGTCATCACGCATCTACACCCAGCTAAAGAAAGCTCCGAAACAAACGTATTTCTGATGGAACGTTAACCCTCTAGACCCCAGAGCGCTCCACGGCTCGTCATCTTAAAATCATTCCCAGTGAATCATCAAGTCCTGATCTTCGTATCGTAGATTATATGTTGATACCTGTGATTTTATTTTGGCAGGAAAGAGACGAAGACGTTCATCATCACATCATCACCATCAATAGACAGAGGGGTTCACCTGCCTCTCACTGCCCGGACGGAGGCTGTTTTCTGGGGGAGTGTTCGCCAAAGAGTCGGCAGGGAGGATTTGGTTGATTTTCTCTCATGCAGCTGTTCTGTTGTTTGTTCTTATAAAGAGCTACAAATGTCATTGGAGTTGAAGCTGTTTGTTGATTACATATTTCAGTTTTCACTGCAGCGACACTGGAGACTCTTCTGTTCTGGGTTCTCAGGGGTTAAGTAGTTAAAGTAGTTTTCAAGAAAATCTAGTTTTTCTCTCATTTATGCAAATATATGCAGCTAAGAGCTCTAAAATCTAATCACACTTTAACACACTGTAAAAGGAACATGTGGTCTAAGCATAAAGTTTCTAATCGTGCTTGTTAAACTGTGTTTGCAAGTATCAGAGAACCCGGGAGGATCCTGCGACAATGTTAGTGTTGTAACAACGTGGACTTGAGCGGCTCTCAGTGCCCAGACGGAGGCTGTTTTCTCAGACAGAGTTCACAGAATAGTCGTCAGGGAGTGATGACAGAGTCGCACTGAGTGTTCGACATAAATTTGGAGATCTTTTTTCATATAATCACATAATCATTGTAAATAAACAGCAGGACTTCACCGGCCGCCACCTCACTGCCCACACGGAGGCTGTTTCCTGGGGGAGTGTTTGCCGAAGAGTCGGCAGGGAAGGCTGACCGAATTTGACTTTTCCACATATAAACTGGCCATTTATTTGACTTGTAGCTGTACTACTGTTTGTTATTTTAAAGAAATATCTATTTATGACATTTTTAGTGCTGTTTGTTGTCAAACTCTGTTTTAAAGCTACAAATACCACATATTTAGTGTCAGAATAAAGAGAAAATTGTGTTTTTTTGTCATATTTTTCTGTTTTTAAGGGTACTTTTACTTTCTCTTGGGTAATATATTGTAGTACTCTTTACATGCTTGTCTATGTGTCGATGTTTTAGTGTTACTTTATGGTTTTTCCAAAGGTTGAAGAACGTTTAAGCTGAGGAACATCATCGAGTTGAAGTTTTTGTGTTGTGTTTGTGTCAGCAGTGCATGAGCTGCTACATTGTGTTTTCCCCAGCATGTCTGGACTGGAGCAGAAATATCAATGTCAACAACACATTGGCTGTAAGGATGAATATGCTGATTCCCAGTTATAGTGCAGGTAACCAGTGGTCGTCGATGCTGCCTGCGGCCCAGAACTCCACACCAACCTTTCCTGAACGTGTTTTAAGCTGCAGAGTTCTTTAAGACAGCAGCAGCTGCCTCGCATCAATATTAAGAGCCGGTGGTTATCATTGGCTGCACCCAGTGGTGAGGTGCTGTGCTTTCTGAGACCCCCAGGAGCCTCTGCAGCCTCTCCACCTTGACAGCACCATCATCACTTATTCATCCAGCACCTGTCCTCTCCTAACCTCAACCACCAAACAGCGGAGCTCATAAGCTCATCGCTGCTAACTCCAAATTTGCTGAATTTGTCTTTTAACTCACAGCGATGCGTGCACGTTAAATGGGAAAAGAGCACGATGAACGCTCGGCTCAAACACCGCGTCGGACGTGATTTAGACGGCTGTAGAAAAAAGTAATGGCGGTGTCACTCCGAACGCCCTGTGGCTGTTTTCCTGAAGATGTAGGCACGTCTCAGTGACTCTGGCTGTTGGAGCGCTGTCAGTTGATGCCAGAGAGCTCTGCAGCTCAAGTTCAAGGCCGCACAAACACACAAGTGGACGGGGAGTATCAAACATTTGTTTTTCATCTCTTCGACTTGACTTGAAAATAGTGCAACCATGTTCTCACACGACAAAGGGATTAAAGGCCTTTCTTACAGCGTCTCTGAGCTGTGCCCTGTGAGTTTCACTCTGTCTGAAACGGCTAAACTGAAGCGTAAAAAGAAAAGATAGAGGCAGAATAGATCTGTCAAGAGGAGTGGATCTCTGAATAGCATTTTCTGCTTTATTAGTCATGTTTAAAAAGCTTTGATGGAGCTGTGAGGGCTCCAAGAGCGTCCTATACCAAATCCATAGCTTGGACTTTTTGTTTCAATAATAAAATCTCAGAATTGTCGTGAAAATGTTTTTATTAGAGCGTGTGCTTTAATATTAGCACAGTGACGCAGTCAGAAGTGCCAATAATGACGGTAAAGCACACCCTCGAACGTAATGTTGACTATACAACAATTACCAACTTAAATAAAATAAGATTTATATTTTGGGGCAATTCACTCTCAAAATAAACATTTTCTGGCTTTATTTCCATTTCAATGGAGAAACATTTTCAAAATTCACAACATGTTTTTATCCAGTGAAATCTTCAGCTTCAGTCCAGATGAACATTTTCTCTGCACTCACTAAACTGTTTGAACACAGACGAGGTTCTTCTCGTGGTGTTTTTTTGCCTTTTAAAACACAGTCACTGCATCTTTTGTCAGAAAATGTACGTAAGATGAAAACACGTCTCGTCCTTTGCGAATAACTGAATGACTTGAGGTTTTACTCACGCTGAATGTCGATCGTGACGGTAGCGTCTTTTCCATTGGGCGCCGCTTTGTTTGAAGCTCGACAGGTGATCTGCTGACCTGACTCGATGTTGGACGGAGGCAGGTACAGCGTGCTGACTGTGCTCTCCCGCTTACCATCCCGCAACAAGGTCTGAGGAATCAAGGACAAAAGGAGAAGGAGAAGTGTTTCAAAACGTTCCAGCATTATTCATGAAAGTGCATCTCGGAAATAAACACAGAGAACTTCGGTAATCGTATGTTTGACCTTCAGTTCATGGAGACACGTAATTACATTTATTTATGTATTTAAAGACCATTGAAATATTGTGTGTTCCTCAATGAATATTTTTTTTATTGGAGTGGATATTGTGGCATCTTTAAAGAGCTGGATAAATTATTCACTCCCCGGAGGGCCTTTGCATATGGAACAACACACTTACACCTGAGAGCTGCACACTATAAACAGGTAATGTCGAAGGAGGTCTTTGCAAACCTGCTTATTTGACCAATGAGTGCTTTGAACACATTCATTTCACTTACAGGTTCCCGTTTAGTGAGCTCGCTCAAGGCCACCGAGTGGGCCGAGCATGTAATAATCACAAATATACAGCGTGGAGACACTAAATCCATTGAAAGGCCAAGCAGTGCTTTTAATACACAAAGACTGCGCTGTTATATGTTTAAACAGTTTTCCCCGTGAAACGTAAGAACGCTGTAAAAACAGGACAGTGATTGGCATGTGCCCTTGACCCATGCACTGCAGCTAGTGCTATGAGCTATCGTTAGTGTCTACCTCGCAGTTAACATAATCAGAACCAGAACCGAACACAACCTCCAGCCCAGCAGTGAGCAGTATTTCAGGGAACACAGTAGCCTACCGAGGTGGTTTACTTGCTGGGTTTGGCTCATCAGCACTACTTAGTAATCTTTCCACCATGAAGAATACCTGGAAATACTGAAAACATGACTTTGTCTCAGTGTTGGACAGACAGTGGAGGACAGAGGACAAGTTTGACTTCATGAGGACTTTAAAGCAAAGTGTTTAATTCTTCTACCTGTCTCACACTTACTCATAATATTACTTCCACCTCCTCATGCCTTTCTCTACATATTAAATAATATAAAACACAAAAATGTATCAAAATCTATTGAACTGTTTGAAGTACAATAAATCACTGCTCTCCTCTCCACACTGGGTCGGTGTTATTAATAATTTACCGACCATCAAAGAGGAGAGCGGCTCTGGCTGTTCGTCATCATATAGCTACAGAAGCAGTCGATAATTGAAGGACCTCCTGTTTACAGCGACAACAGTCACAAAGTTGGTCACAAATCTTATTTAGCATGCGCCGAAATGATCAACAGCTGGGGTTACACACAGAAGTCATACAATCCTGCTGAGAATTCATTTACATATGGAAAATGAGTGACATGAGGAGAGCGCTTGAATTATTAATCTGTTCCCCCGAATAGATGTAATTTCAGTGCCAAATATCTAATGCTCTGTAAATCTCACACAGTGTATTTGAACAGTCAGAGCAAATACATAAATGCATACATGCATGCATACATTAAGTTACATGAAACACTCCGAGGCACTCAGGACAAGATTCATCATCTGAATAAACCTCACAGGAAAATATCAGTGCTCACACTGTCGAATGGACTTATGTAAAATGACTTGTGTATCTAATATTAATGAGCGAGGCCGTGTCAATCTAACTGTAATCCCAGACGTGGAGGTTCACAGGCGACGCCACCATCAGCGGAAAGTCATCCCACAGAAACCAGCACGATGTGGACCAAAACGTCCGACAGCATTAAGGACATATTTAATTTGCAGAAAACACATTTCCCAGCTGAGACATCAAATTTTTATCATTATTATTGGTTATTATTTTATGATATGGGCACTGTTAATCTTAAACTCCATCACAGACCCTGATGGCGTCTGAATGCAGTCAGTATGTTCTCGTTTTAAAATTTGCATTCTGGTCCTGAAGGTCTGTTTGTGTTTGGTCTGGCAGGATTTCACACTTTGCCCATGTCGGCACTATGTATCGCACACACACACGCCAACACACACACTCTGCATCTCAGGACAATTTAAAGAGGCATTCTCATTTTTCGAGCTACATTAATATAAATAAATAAAGTGACAACACGTGACGCAGTTCCTCAAACATCCACTTGAGGCTGGCTCCAGAAGTGAGTCAGTCTCCATAAGTCCCCATGTGCAAACGTCCAACTTCACCTGTTCACATTATATAAAGGCTTAAAGTTATGCAGGATTAAGAGCGTGGATCGTCTTTGCGGTAACCAGAGCCACCACACTGACTTCTTCTTTGATGAAGACAGCACAGAAGGACGCAGAGCATCTGTTCAGTTTTCAACTATGGTTCATTTTAAACACAGAAAATCAGAACATATCTCCACCATCATCATCCCTGTCTTTAAATCTTATGGATGGTGTCAGCGTCTGGTCTGGACGTGTTCATTAGAAGGTAGACGCTCACACTGGCTTATAGTGCTACATACAGTGCATGGCGTTGGGGTTGTAATGTGCACTCGCTGCTGGCTTCTGTTGATCAATATTCATGAGGAGTCCCTCCACATCTGACCACTTTTACAGGAAATAATGAGGAAGCAAACACTCTGCTTCCTGTTTAGGCAAGAATCACCTCAGTATGTTGATCTGTGATAATCTGAAATGTTCGTAACATTAAACTATCCAAACAAAGTGTGACCCATAAGTTTAATATTTCTATGCAATGATTAATATAACGTCTTCCTTCTTCTAACTAAACAGTTTCATACCATGAATCATAAACCTCAGTTAGTGGCTGCTGTTTTATTGAATATGGTGCGCGGGATGCTGGAAGCAGCTCAGAGAGCGATGCCGTTTTATTAAGTGTAAAAAGAAGAATACAGTGTATTAGTAAACACACATTCTGAGGTGTTTAACCACAGATAGCAAGGAGAGAGTAGAAACAAAGACAAATGACATCGCCACTCCCCTGAAAGAAAACTGTTATCTTCTCTACCCACGACGTCCAGGAGGTCATTTTTCACCAGTTTGTTGTTATCGGCTCCTTTTAAAAAGGATTAAATCATGTTTGCCATCACACCTCATGATAAAGTTTTTGTTCAGAAATGTTTGCAAAGTTGTTAGCTGTTTATTTTCTGTTCTCACTCAGTGCTCGGTCTCCTTGGGTCTGTGTATACCAGCTCTGCAGACCTGTGGCCTGACATAACATACATAACACTGCTTCCATTCACACAGGTCAAAGACCACATACGTTGGTTTCTTACAGTGAAATCCACCATTAAAGAGAAAACTGCATAATGATCTTTAACGGACCTGTTTGGGAGGACAGACACGGTGCCTGAGCGTAAAAAAGACACGCAGCTACATCAAGTGTCAATTAAAACATCCTTAACACGTTAGTTCAAACCAGAAAACAGACGAATCTCAAACAATAAAGTGTGTCGAGTGGAGCCTGGTCACAGCTGCCAGCGAGCAATGTGCATTCAGAGTGTGTGTACATAAAAAATGAATGGTCTGCTGTGAGTGGGAGGTTGAATGACTGAGAGATTCTTGCACAAGTTGATGCACAAAACGTTGGCATAGTTACAACGACATCAGTGTCGTAAACACGCACGCAACAACAAAGTGCCTTTATGTTTCATATTGATAACTGCTGCAATCACATCGTGTATGTAAATAAATTGTTGACCCTGTAGCTTAAATAAGCAGCAAACAGGACGACGTACTGGAGTACGTCTATGTTCAGTACATGTGTACAAGGTAATGGTAATTCACTGAACTGGTTGTTGTGTTCCTCGAACAATTCCTGAACCGTGTTTGCTTTGTGTCATCCTGCATTATCCTGCTGAAAGAGGCCACTGCTGCTTCCATCAAAGGGTGACCACGCTCTGTAACAATGCTGGTGTCAAAGGAAAGTCCACATGAATGTCAGGACCCAAGGTCTGCTAGCAGAACATCGCACAAAGCCGACTCGCCTTCTTCACATAATGCACAGTTCCTCTAAGTGCTCTGCGGTTACACAACAAACTGCTACACACCTGACACATTTCTACCAGAACCAGCATCAGCTTTCAGCAGTTTGAGCTACAGCAGCTCGTCTGTTGGTTCGGACCACATGAGCCAGCCCGTGACCCCGTCGCTGGTCCTTGGACCAATTTTGGTTCTGTCCACTGCAGACCAGGAACGCCCCACAAGAGCTGCAGTTCTGAAGATGTTCTGACCCAGCTGACCGGTCACAGTTTGGTTTTTGTCATAGTTGCTTGCCGATTTATCCTGCAACACATCAAAATTGAGGACTAACGCCCAAACCCCACCGGGCAATCGTCATTTCCGGTAAGTTCACAACAGCCGTCCTTGATTTGAGACGACACTGTCCTGCTGAAATTGGCGCACCACACCATGAAGTACACAAAGTACTACACAGAAGTGTAGTAACAGAAGTATCTGAAATAAGACATAGCTCTTTGGTGGTGAGTAGCAGCAGTTCGTCTGTGTTGTTGTTGCCAAATGCATTGACGGAAGTGAAGCTTACAATCGGCTTCCTTCAGCTTGATCAGCACGCCGGCTCATTAGTGACAAATTAAATCACTTTAAACTCTGTTTGAAAATTAAATCATTTAATCGCCAATTAGACGCATGTGTTGCAAGAGCGGGTGGACATAATTAGACGGAGGCTGTTATGATCTGGAGGACAGGGTCAGGCAAAAAGGCAACGAGAGGAACCTTTCCAAAAGCACGTAAAAGTTATTTAACAAACGAGCGGCCTCGTTAAGATGTTTGTAACACTACATATTACTTTTAATGTTATAACACTGTTGTACCACGGTGCAGGAGGATCATATGGACGAGACAAATGCTTTAAATCGACTGTTGTATTTATTGATTAGATGTCTTGACAAGACCTTTTGAGGTAAACACACAGACAGATGCTCGGCCGAGGAGTCAATAGACTCACTACAGAGGGAGGATAATTTCTGTGCATGGCTGGTGTCATCACTATTTCAGGTGCAGCGCTCTGAAGTCAACATCTAATTCATCTGACATGACAACACGGGGTACACCGCCCATTTTTCAAGGCTGGTTATAACTCCAGTGTCAGCACGGAGCAGCAGGGTGGCCGAGCGCTCACTTAAGGTAGACTTCAGTGGAAAGACTGATGCTGGCTCACAGCTGCTGCTGCCAAAGTGCCCATAAGCAGGACGCTACCAGCTCCTGCAGTGCAGGGCTGGAGCCAACTTTTAACCTCTGTCAGGGGTTTTTGAAGACGACTGCTGGCAGCATGTCACCCACTTAGCAGTGCGAGCAACACAGTGGAAGTTGTCCTTGAAACAGGCATACAACCAGCCTGTGAGTCAGTCTGGAGCAGATCACTGAGAATCGTCACTCAAATGAGCATTTTTTCCTCCTCAATCAACAAACAACACGAGCTGATTCTTTTTATTTTTCATTTTTCAAAAACTTCATCTTAGATAAACATGAATTCAATGGCTCAGTCCTGCTTTTATCAGATGAGAAACAAAAAAATTGTGAAATTGTCAGTCATGCATTCATAACCAACCGACTAGACTACTGTCATTTTGGACCGTCAGTATCTCAGCCTGTACGGATTCTGCTTGTGAAGCGGAGGATGATGTTCAAGTCCAGCACGGACCAAAGCACGGAGCAAAAACTCAGCTCGACCTTTTAAATGTTTGAATTTGACATGATTGTCACAAAAAATATATACCCAAAAATCAAGTTTAGAAATATGTTTTGTGATTTTGAAGTCCTACCCGGTGGATGAATCTGAGACTCCGAGTGCCGAGCTGCCCTTGAGCAAAGTACTGAACCACTAACTGCTCCGCTACAATGAAGTGTCCATTCTATTCTAATTTTGTTGCTCTCTGGCATCAGTAAATAGTAGAAACATGATCACATCACATCTATTTTGCTTCTTTATCCTGGCCACTGGTTGATTTTTAAGGTTTTTACTGATTACTTCTAACGCATCAACTTAGTTAGCTGAACTTTTAATGCCCAACGTCTCTTCTCGCTCCGTTAAGTCCTCGGTTGGTTCATCTTTGGTTGTTCCTCGGTTCAGATTTAAGAGCAAACTGAGTCACTCGGTTGATCTAAGGTCAGGCACGACTCCTCTAGCACCTCACAGTGTATCAGTTTAATGTTCCATTTTGTACACATGTTGAATAGACTGTGTTTGGTAAGTGAAAAGAATAAAAAGCTTTGTGAACGTTAGTTTTGTAGATCCACAGACACTTCACTTTCAGTTAGCCCGGCAGCAACAACTAAAACTAATAAAAATCATAAATCTGCCAGCTGACCTTCACAGCGGCTGACAAAGAGCTGCTCAGCTTGGATAAAATGATCCACAAAGCATCCAAACTCTCATACCTTGGAGTACATCGCTCCGCTGAGGACGATGCCGTTGCGGATCCAGATGACAGACGCAGCAGGTTTGGCATTGTCTGCGTGGCACGTCAGGTTGAGGTGGTCACCGGCTCGTAAGCTCACCACCGGAGCTCCGACTATCACCGGATCATCGGGCGCAACTGTGGAGGGACAATTAGATGTTAGAAGTTGGTTTACTTCATGATTTCTTCAAAGGAAATACACAGTTAATGCAAATATTAGAATGAGGCTTTGATATCAGAACACAAGGTACACCACCTCTGCCAAGGACGCACAGTTCTGGCCGCTGGATTTTGATCTTGTGGCTTGATTTCTGGAGAAAGTCTAAATCCTGTCTAGACATAAACTGAGGTTGCACTGGGTGTGCAGTAATAACTCATTCTGTAGCATCATAAATTTGTCGAGTGACGAATGAAAACCAAAAACAATTTGCTTAGTCAGACCAACCAGAACCAGAACCAATGAATCCCGGAGACAGAGTTTTGCTGTGATGATGTGGCAAACTAAAAGCTTCAATCGTTTGTGGAGTAACTTTCCTTAAAATTCCCTCGAAATCTACAGGACAAAACATAAAAATAACAAAACATTCAATTTCTCACCAACAGGAAAAAAAGGCTAATCTAGCATACACAACTGTTCATTGCATGTACCTAAAACTGAAATCAAAATGTTCAAAATGTTTCCAGCTTGCTGGAAGACTTGATGGTTTTAGGGTTTCCAAAATGAGGCCATGAGTGTACTCGACAAAAAACAAAACAACCTGTGGCGGAAAAGTCGAGCCAGGTTTAACTTTCAGAGATAAAACTCTACAGTGACCCTGCGAATAACTTCCAGATGGAGTTCATGGACTAAACTATGTTGTGTTCTGGCTTTGTTTATTTAATTTCATGAACTGGCTTCTCTTTATCTGTATCTGATCCGCTGCAAATTAGTGACACGAAGAAGTTTAGTTTTGTTTGATTGGATCCAAACGACAGAGAAAAACAGTGAATCTGAGAAGTAAAAAGTTTTTTTTTACAACCCTGTAATAATCTACAGTAAAGAAGAACATCTCCATTTTATACTATGGTAACAGATGTGAATATATTGTGTGTTATTATCTACTGCAGACACTGTGGTCACTGCCAAAACATCATTATGTGTAGGTGGAATAAGACGGTTCAGTTCGTGACCAGCACTGCTGCATCCACTGCAGTGGACTCCATCTATCTATAGGCACAGATGACTTTAGGACAGAGGCTCTGACTTTTGTCCAGCCTGTGTCAGGCCTGAATGTTGCTTTAACTGAAGGCTGTGTTTAATTTTCATGCACAGTATTTAGTGAAGCATTAAGTTGTTTCTCAGGGGGATCTCAGATGTTTTGTTTTTTTTTACTGTGGCAGAAGTTTTACAAAAAGAAACGAAGCAGTAAAACTTGAAAAAAATCAATAAAATAAGAGCAGCTATTAGTAAAGTGTAATTACATTTTAAAGTGAGTCGCTGTGAACCATCCACCTTTGACACTTTACACTTTGGATGAAGCTAATGACGAACGCTCCTCAAAGACCCTGGTTTTGTTCTCGTATGAAACTGGATCTGATCAGCCTGGATTTTATTCAAACTGGAGTGAATTATTGATCGAGCTCTCAGCTCATTAGATAGTAGATCTGGGGCAAGCCTGAATCAAAGGGAACATGCAGATGGCACATCCCAAACGCTCACAACAAAAAGAGGGAGAGCACCAGTTCAACAAAGATCTGCCTTTAAAGTCTCCATGAAGTGTCTAATGCATGTGGACCGAACACAACCTCCAGACCAGCAGTGTCCAGTCTAACAGTGAACACAGCAGCCTACCGAGGTGTTTTCTTGCCGGGTTTGGCTCCTGGCCTCCCGGGCTGAGTCAGTTCAGTTAGCTACACGGCTGACTGAGCTAACCACAGTTAGCGCTTCACTACTTAGCAATCTTTTCCATAAATCACCTCGATAGTGTAACGTTATTCCCTGTTGGCTGGGCTCGAACCCGGTCCGGACTGGCTGCTTAGCCCGGTTCTGTTGCCCGTTAACGGCAGATTCAGTTAGCAGCAGTTAGCTACATATTATCTCTTCTAATACCGACCTGTTTATTTGCAATCATGTGTTGATTGAGCTGACAGGAAGTCGGACACAGAAACAACATAGAGAATCTGGTCGGTTTTCAAAATAAAACAGTGTGCAGACAAAGTAGACCCTTCATGGTGAGTAAAAACAGCCAGTCTTCAGTCATCTGCTTAAAGTCTGAATGAGGTTTGAGTTGCAGACGGGTCACACAACCTATTTTCATGATCCTTGAAAAAAACAGTTTCCACCTCTTCTCCTGAAGTATTCAAGGCTCTTCGACTTTGTGCATGATGTTTTCCATTTATGCTTTTTGCACGTAAACACTGTTATTTGTTGCGTTGAGTCTCTGCTCGGCATAAAGAGTCAGCGAGCCTCTGAAGCATTTTGCAGCAGATTTTTTTTGTTTTGCTGCAGCCCGGCATTGAAGACGAGGCTCTTGTCATTGCAGGTGATGCATTCGACAGCCTCATCTGATGCTGAGAGACGCAAAGTTTTCATGCCGATATGGACAGACTAACAATGAGCACATTCCTGTTTGTTACTCTGACACAAACGTTTAAGTTCTCGAGAAGTAATTTAACCTTCTTCACCTCTTTTCTGTGCGAAACTTCAGCAGCAGTTTTATTTATATCTACGGTACAATGTGCATACAGTTGGCGTATCAACCTGTCTGTCTATCTATATATGAAACGCTTTCTCTCTTTTGACAATGCTAGAGTGGAGTGCTTCCTGTTTGATACAGTCTATGAGTGATTGTGAGGACTGCTCTCTCCGGGCCTCACTGATTACTGTACAAAAGCACAACTTTACAGCTTTATTCAGTGATTTTTGCTCGGTCAGCCGTGTAGCTAACTGAAGTGACTCAGCCCGGGATGCCAGGAGCCAAACCCGGCAAGAAAACCACCTCGATAGGCTGCTGTGTTCACTGTTAGACTGGACACTGCTGGTGTTCAGTCCAGGGTGGAAGGCAGACACTGACATTAGCTCATGGCTTTAATGTGAAATGGTTGGGGTGTAACCAGTTCTATCACTACCATCTCCACAGGGAGTAACTCGACTTTAAAGAAACTGTAGCGACACATTGCAAAGATATCATAGTTGGATGGAGGTATCGCTCAGCTCGAGCCTTTGAGTTGGAGGTGCACGGATTTACTCAAACATTCTTGATCATGAAATTTATTCTATCAGTTGCATGCAAACAAATAAAGTCAACAGCATCTCTCCAGAATAAAACACCAGCAACAACATATAAGCTGAATCTAAACCTTCCTTACCAATCAAAATAAACCTGTTATTATACCACCTGCTGTGTCGTCTCTACCACAGAAGAACAGACAGTATAATATATTTCAATTTCAATGAGCACGCTGTAGGTTGACCCACTATTTCAGCACAGACATCATTTCCTGAATAAAGTGAGACATCTACAATTCAGTCCTGTTGAAAAATTGTTCTCTCCGTCACAGAAGTCAAAGAAAATAGTAGATTTAAAGAAAATAGTCCTCTGAAGTGATTCATGTATCATTTCCTCCTCCTCCTTCCTGTTACTACAGTAAGTGAAAAATAACCTCAATTCTGTCCTCAGGGATGTCGTCGTAACAATGGCCTGCGTTGAAGGGGAAAAAACAGAAATTTGGGTCACTATAATTGATTATTTATGAATTGATTTTTTATTTATTGATATTTTGTGTACAATCGTATCTGTTACTGCCAACTGCTCTTGTAGCCCGTGGATGGTGTCGACTGCCATGGGCCCTCTGCATATGGAGACTGACAGTGATCCATCAGTACAACCCAATTTTTTGTTGTTGTACAACACACAAGGTCACCAACAGCAGACACAGCAGCCAGCTAATATCACTTACAAACACCGGCTCCGCTCCCCATCAGAAGTACAAACACTAACACTCTAGCCCGGCTAACAGACTGAGCTAACATTATCTAACAGCAGCTACAGCTGGCAGCACTTACACAATGCTCCTTTAAGGGAGGTTTGCATTGATTCAGCATCAAAGAGGCTGAACTGTCACTCAGTCCGACCGTAGAGGAGAAAGCTTCATGATTTATTCAAAGCACCCACAGAAAGTGAACCAAACACACTTCACCACCCTGCTGACAATGTCGCTTTCTGACTCTTTTCATTAGTTTACAGTCTGCCCTTCTTTGTGGGAGTCAGAACACGCGGAGTGTTTGTTGCCCCTGCCCTTCATTTCTTTCTTGGGGGGGTTATTGGTGATTGCGGGGGCAGGTTTGGCATCTCGAACATCGTGTGTAAACGGTGGCCTGAAGCATGTGCTGCACGCTCCAGCTGTGTTGGCAGCTGAATGGGAGAATGTATATTGATGACCTTACCGAGGAAACGAGGAGGAACTGACGCTTCTTTGTGGTTGTGTGTTTCTGTAACGTCTAATTATTCATCTCGGCCTACTTCATCCTCCACTCTCGGGTGAGCTAAGGTCAACTGGAATCAAACCATAAAAAGTTTTACACAGACGTGAGTGTACGTATTTGTCATTCTCGTCCAGTGAATACAGATGAGCTAATTACACGAGGAGGAGGCCACATGAACCCTGCGACTCTTTAGTCGTCTTAAGTCACGAGACTGTTGAGACTGCAAGTAGCATCAAGCAGCACCCTCTGTCCATGAAATGAAGCTGACACAGGAAGTGCCAAAAACTGCAGTTCCTCTAACGTCCACTTGAGGCTGGCTCCAGAAGTGAGTCAGTCTCCATAAGTCCCCATGTTCAAATGTCCAACTTCACAGCAGAAATAAACATGTTTACAGCCTGGTACAAAAAACAGTTTTGGTCTCTATAGCTAATTTCCCCGTTCATGACAACTGTACTGAGGGTGAATTTATATACAACTCACCTGTTCACATTATATTAAGGCTTAAAGTTATGCAGGATTAAGAGCGTGGATCGTCTTTGCCAACATGGTTTTGGAGCCTGCCTCAGGTGGACGTTTAGGGGAAGTGTCCTTCCACATTGGCTTCATAAACAGGGGAGGAAGCTGAATGGATAACTAATAATATAAATGGTTGTAATAAAGTAAAAAAATAAATAACATTGCGGTCACCACAGCCTCTGAGAGCGCATTTAAAATCACTCAATAGGTTTTCTGTCTTGTTGGTGGTGAAAACATTTGTTGTGTGTGTGTGTGTGTGTGTGTGTGTGTGTGTGTGTGTGTTTGTGTGTGTGTGTACATTATGTATATCCAATATCTACTGCATCTCTGTTTGTGTGTGTGTGTGTGTTTTCACATACAGTCATATATGTATGAGACAGGAAGCCTCTCTCAGGATCTAATTAGCTTTAAGGTTGTCCCCTGTGGATCGGCTACCTGCTCTGTCTCATGCTTTATTCAACAGGCCCTTATTCTCTTGGAGGCCACATAGATTACCCTACCACACAAAAACCGGGGTCAGAGGCCACAGGTCCATGCTCGTGGGTCATTCTCATCCCAGCAGCGAGTCACTGAGGCACAGAGCCCGTGATATTGCTCCCTGGGTTTATGTGGAGTTGTGGATATTACTCAGTGACTGCAGACAGAGAGCCGGACAGGGCTGAGGTCTATGAATATTAAACTGTGGAGGCTGGTGGTGCTTCCTATTTTTGTCATTAGCACAAACAAGAGTGAAACCAGCTGGCAAATACAAAACCAGTGCTGTGTCTTCACTCAGATACTTGTGCTGTCTGTAAACCTCTGAGACCGAAACGTGGTAAAATGTGGTCCATTCCAAAACGAAACCGAGACCTTCAGAAGTCTCAGCTTGGATACTTTCCTCAGTACTTCTATGTAGTACTTTGCTGGACTGCAATCAGGCAGAGTATTAGCACCAACATCTGACAGCCTAAAACACATGTACAACTTATATTTGTACATTGAGGGATTCACTGCCACACCTGTGTGCCCACCGAGGCAGCAAAAACTGACTATCCCATTCAAATGAATGGAAAAACCAGCATCTTCACTGCAGCACCGGCTCCTGTCTGAAAGCGACAGTGTGAACACACTTATGGACTCAAACTAACAAGTGTAATTCTGGAAGTACGAGATTTGAAAATACCCTCAGCCAGTCCATCCCGTACTCTCGATCCCGCGTCGTCAAATACCGACGTACAAACTAAACGCCACCTCTTGTGTCGTGTTTGTTTCCCATGTTTCTGTATTTGTGTGTTCGAACGTGACGTCTTCAGACACACTTCATAAGTACGGTCCATTTACCATTTATTCAGAAATGTGCAGCTGTTGTGAAGCTCTTCATCAGAGTTTTGTTGTGTCTAACGTTCATATTTTGATTAAAATAATGGATTTTATCCATTAACAAATTCAAAGGCACAGTCAGATTGATTCTCCATCTTCTCGGGTATAATACAACACATTTCACTAAATGTATTAACTCTGTTGCCTCACACTTGGAACAACGCCAGCAGCTTCATGTGCAGTTTTACTTCCCACAGCAGGCCAATTTGACTGGGATTAAATGTCAGACTAATGACTGAATTATTTGTCTCAACAAATGATACCCCTCTTATCTATAATTAATCATTTTAATGGATCCCAGCTCCTCCCCCTTGCCTTCCACTACTCTCCCATTAAGTAAGCATCGTAAGATCAGTGAGTAAAACTGTAACTAATGAGGGAGTTTTGAGGCAGGGTGGTTGGATAATGAACTGATACCTTTGGAATATATCATGCTTTAAATAAGATGTCCTGAATCGATAATGGTAATCAGTGTTTGTGCTGCCAACGAGCTGCTGCAAAGCTTTCTGTGGATCAGAAGACTTGGGTTCAAAACCAGCCGAGAAGGCCTCAGACATCATGTGATCAGCCCCTAATTCAATATATATTTCTTACGTCTCTGAGTCCGTGATTTCATGTAAACAGTGAGGTATGGAGTCGGGACATACCGAGCACGGTGAGGCGGGCGGGTCGGGATCTGATAGCCGCCTGGATGGCTTGGCACTCAAAGAAAGCGTCATCTTGAATCTCTGTTCTCTGGATCAGGAGGTGATACTCTCCTTTGCTGTGGTCTCCAACAATGTCGTATCGAGGGTAACCTGCAACACAACGAGAAAATCAGCCATGAGCTTCGGGTGGTGACCGAAAGAATGAATCCTCCTGGGCGCCTCCCTTTGGCAAGAAACCCAGAACCTGCTGGAGGGACTACATAGTCCATCTGGACTGAGAACGATATTTTTCAAGATGCACTAATACAAAAGATGTTATCAAAAGTTGTGTGTCGGTGTAACATGTAGGCTCTGATTTCTTTGAATGCTTTTGAACCTGTTTTAAAGACCTGAGATAGATTTGTTGGGGTGTTGCTGTTGCTTAAACGGTTATGGAAAATGGATGAATGATTGCATGCTACATTTGGTTCTCTTGCATGTCTTAATAGCCAATTACCCACGTGCAGAATGTAGCAACATGAACAATCTGAATCATGCTGCAAACACACACCGCAGACTCCAAACACAGAGGTCTACTTCTGTACAGACCTGCCAGGACACTGACAAGCATGCTAACAGACGGGCCCGTCTTGTGCATTAAAGGGTCTGATGTCAGATAAGTCTAATCTTTCTAAGCTTTCTCTCTTTCTTTGAGTCTGGTTCACGCTCTGCAGCTCACTGTCTGTTTTCACTGGGTTCAATGAACCACGAGAAGTAAAAAACACACAAAACTATTTCACTGACTTTGGTCAAACTAGATCGTATTTTAAAGCGAAAATGTTTTCTGTTTTTTCCTCTGATATTGCTTCTTCGCTGGGCTGTTAAGTGTTTGTACCACAGGTGTTTTGGACCACCGGAAGAAGAGGTGTTCAGGACCAGGGCACAACAAGGAGCAGAGCCAGTGTTGTGCCAGAATAGGAGCTGAGAGAGCGGGCAATGTAACCGGGCTTACTTGGGAGGAAACTGGAAATAACGGTCACATGTACAGTGTGTATTGAGTTATATCTGCATTGGTGGCATGCAGCTGGTTGGTAGAAAATAAACTAAAATTTAAATTTTAAAATTAAAAACTGCCTCAGTAAGTGATGCAAAGGAAACTATTACATCGTACCAATGCAACCGAATGCAGGTCTTCATTTCTAGTTTATAACAGCTCCATCCAAACATACAAATCTGAGCGGTCAGCTGTGTCCAAACTATGCTGAAAAATCCTGGAAACCACTGACAGCCATGATATTTTGGCTGCGACTCAAACTAACCGGAGGGCTTATTTTCTTCCTGGTATTTGTATGTATGTGCTGTCCACCTCTTTCAAAACCTCCTTCGGGTTGACGTGTGTTGGTGTTGTATATGAAAAGCTAAAACACTCTTCAAGACATTTTTCATTGGGACTGACTTCCTCTGCTGTAATTGGTACCCTGATGAAATCATGCCAAAACCACCCAGAGGCCCAAATGGCAGTAGTAATGTAAAAATGTGATTAATTGTATTCTGCTTAAAATACATGAAAAATAAACTCAGATGAAACTCTAACCCACAAATAACCCTGAAAAATATTATAAGCTACACAGTGTGAAGAAGAAAAAAAGCAAAAGTTAATAAATTAATACATAAAAATAAAGAAAAACATTATTGTTTATTATTTCTGTGCTTCTACATTTATTTATTAATCTATCTGAGATCTGACAGAAGCATCTACCCGGTGCCATAAATGTATAAATGTAGACAATATTTACATGTAGAAACACAGAAATAAAACTTTACTGAAATATATTTATTTAATCACTTATACTACATAAATAAAGGCCATTTCTGATGGAGGATGATAGGAATATGGAGATTACAGGTCTGTCTTCCTGGTGTCTTCGCCTCTCACATATAGGTAGACTACTTCCTTTGAGGAAGATCCTAACAGGCTTGGACAAAGGCTGTCTTTGAACGTCGGATAATCCCTCATCGGTTCTCCAGAGTCGAGCTCACGGTGTGTTTGTGTGCGTTTAGTTGTAAAAAGGAGGGGAAGGAATGAAGGAGGGAGGAGGCGAGGGAATGAGTATGCATACAGGTCAGCCTGTTTTGAGAGGGTGCAAGCCAAGACGGCGTTATGGGAGGGGAGGGGAGAGGAGGAGGCATCCATTAAAGCCAAATGGGCAAAGTAAATAACATTAATGCTTATTGATTCCATCTAAAATACGGCTATTTATTCTACTGACCAACAATCAATCGCTGAGGCACTTTGGAAGTCCCTCACCAGCATCAGTCCACAGCGATAACACAGAACTTATGAAAAATGCCATCTCATTACGCTGGACTAATGTATGTCTGTGGCTCATTTTAAAAATACACACACTCTCCACATGGTGGTGAATTTGTGGTAAATCTAAATTTGGTCCATAAGTGGACACCAGTGATTTGTACGTCTGATTCTATACTTAAAGGTCCAGTGTGTGACTTTTAGAGTGATCCGTCAGCACATCTTTACACATCTTTATGTTTTCTTAGAATTCACCTTTTATATCTACATATGGAGTGATCTATTTCTACGACCTTCTACTACCCAGCAGAAACTGAAGGGAGTAAACTTTAAAGACATAAACTGGCGGCGTTTACACAGCGAAGACTTTAGAAAATTCACTGCTTCAGTGTGTTTTTATGAAAACAATCCCATGCAAACATAAAAACACCAAATACCTGATGAGACTTTGTCTACATGAGAAAAGAAATCAGGTTAAGGTGGAAAACCGAAGAAGAATTTAATATGAACTGCACAGTCTGCTTATATAAAACCCATTTATACATGCAGCTTTACAGTAATCAGATTACTCCCCAAATCTGCTATCATTTGAACCAGATGGATGGCATATTTTAAATTCATCAGTGATGCATGATGTGCAGCCAGTGGAGGTAGAACACAGTGAAATGACTTGAGTGAGGAAGCACATTTATTTTCGTATTGTGCGCGCGTGTCTTATAATTCGATTAATAATGAACTGTTCAGCTGCTGAAACTGGTCCTAATGTACTTTCACATGCATAAGCAATGTACAGAACATTCACTGAGAGGGTTATTACACAGTATAATGTAGATATGCAGCTGTGAGGTCAGACAATTAAAAAGTAAACAGCTGTTTCCAGCTGTAGACGACCTGCAGCACACAGAGAGCTGCTGAACATCAACAACTACAACAACAACAACTATTTCACTGATTTTGGTGAAACTGCATCATATTTTATGAAGAAAATGTTTCCTCCGCCTCAACTCTGTGATTTTATGATGGACAGTGAAGTAAACTGTAGCTGCTGTTAGCTCAGTTTGTTAGCTCAGACTGTGAGTTCAGAGCAGCGGGGGAGTGTTAGTTATAGTGTCAGGCATTTTGGACCACCGGGAAGAAGAGGAGGTTTTCATGGCCGAGATGCATGGGGGGGGTGCTGATTGGGAGCAGAGTTGGTGTCGTGCCAGAACCGAAGCTGGCCAAGTGGGTAATGTAACCGGGCTCAGCAGACTCTATGGACATAATGGCAGAGGAGCGAAGAGGATGTTGATGGAAGAAGAAGAGAGGGAATGAAAACTAAAAGCTGAGAGAACTACCAGAGCTAACAGCTAACAGAAGTAAACAGAGCTAACCGAACTAACAAAGCTAACAGCTAACTGAACTAACTGAGCTAATGGAAGATGTTGACAGAGAAAGCTAGAAAAGAAAAGAAAAGAAAAGAAAAGAAAAGAAAAGACAGAACTAACAGAGCTAACTGAACTAAAACAGCTAACAGCTAACGGAAATAAACTGTGCTAACGTAACTAACAGAGCTAACAGAAGACGTTGACAGAGGAAGCTAGAAAAGAAAAGAGTGAACAGAATGGAGCTAACAGAATTAAAGGGGCTAACAGAGCTAACTGAACTAACAACTGTAGCCCCAGCTGAAACTAGGGGCAACAAATCACAACAAATACCCAAGAGTAGAAGAAAATACAAAGATGTGACGTTACTTTGAATTATTACACGTCTTTGGTGATTCATTCAAACCTTTAAATCCAGACGTAGAGGAATGAATTTCTTCCAGCTGTGCTGAGTTTTAGTGGAAGTGTTTCCCACACATTAGGGGAATTCACACACGGCTGACTAAAAATAGCTTCTGGGGGTTGTTGAACCATGCCTGGCTTATCAAGCTGAAGGGCTGAAAATTAAAATGCAATATGAGTGCACGGGAAATGTGGGCAAGGTGAGCTGAGCTGTCAGCGGTATACCAGAGGAAGACAGAAGTGAGGAATTTAACACGTCTCCTGTTTGCAAAGTGTTGTATATTGAAATGACAGCTTGGAAACATGTTACCATTTATTTACGTGAACAGGATTTATTCTGTGTTGTTGAGTAACTAATATAAAATATTTTAGGAAATGTGTGGTCCCAGCGCTATGAGCTACTATGAGCTAGTGTCGGCTGGACTTGGGACTGAACACAACCTCCAGACCAGCAGACTCCAGTCTAACAGTGAATACAGCAGCCTACCGAGGTGGTTTTCTTGCCAGGTTTGACTCCTGTAATCACCTTAGTAGTGTAACGTTATTCCCTGTTGGTCTCAGAGGCTGTGCTCGAACCCGATCTAGCTTAGCCCGGTCTGCTAACAGCAGATTCAGTTAGCAGCGGTGAATTAGCAGTTTGCTACTTTAGCAAGTTGTTAGGCTAAAGCTATCTTTGACATCAAGAAAGTTTTAATATATCCACTGTACCAACCTCTCCTGGTATCACGACACCACTGCCAGTACCAACTGACATGAGCTGACGTTAGCTGACTTTAGCTTATGATAGCGGCTAATGTCAGCTAACGCCATATAACGTCAGCTAAAGTCAGCTAACATCAGTTAATGTCAGCTAACGTCATGTAACGCCCCATTCTGTTGCTTGCTAACGGCAGATTCAGTTAATTAGCGGTTAGCTACTTTAGCAAGTGGTTATGTTAAACCTGTAAAATCTGTCCATCAGGAAACTGTAAATCACAGAGTTATATATATTGTGTATTGGGAAAGTATTTTATTGTACGTAGAATTAGTACGCACGGTATAATAGCCATTAAACAGGCGCTTCAGATGTATGAGGATGTAAACACAAGCTTCTGGTTCGATGTTTTCATTCATAATTGTTCTGTTGGGAGCACATGCAGGTTTGCTAATGAATAAATTCACACACGTACTGCATGATTAATTATCATTAGCAGGAAACTGGCTGGCTGCAGCAGGTTATGGGTAAAATACAGAGGTATGAAGCAACACATCCCCTCGTCCGGTGAAGTCTTTAATCTGAAGTGCTAACATATTTTCTGATCCGACAGGCTCATGTACTGAATTCTTTCTGCTCTTTCAGTTGTTATAATAACCTGTTTAAATATCAGTGTGGTGTCAGCGCGAAAAGCTTTTTCATCTATTGTCCAGGCAAAAAGGCCAATTACTCTGTCACCTCCAAATAAGCACTCACAGTTCAAGAGGAAGGCAGACAGAGGAGAGGCTTTCAGTCCTCAATGTCAAGAACCGGGTCAGCAATGTGCCACCAACAACAACGTGCTGTTTACATCGAGACCGACACAAACAGGTACTGTACATAAACACTAATCTGAGCTAACGGAGCTAACACAGTTAACAGAACTTACAGAGCTAACGGAATTAAAACAGCTAACAGATCTAATGCGTATAGCGGCTAACGGAACAAAAAGAGGTAACATAGCCAACAGAACTAACAGTATTAAAAGTAATAATGGCTAACGGAACAAGAAGAGCTAACGGAACTAAAAGAGCTAATGGAAATACGGCTAACGGATCAAAAACAGCCAAAAAAGCTAATGAAATAACAGTTAACGGAACAGAAATAACTAACTGAAAGTTAATGGAAATAATGGAAATAATAGTGAAGGGCTCAAAAAGAGCTAACTGATGTAACAGAGCCAACAGAGCTAACTGTACATAAACACACATTAAAGCTCCTACACACCCACACACACACTCAGCCCAGCTTGAGTTGATAGTGATGTTTGGTTAGGCACCGGTGGGCCCCTGGGGGCCCGGTCATTATGACTTTTAGTGACACCAGGGAGAGGCCCTGGAGTGAGATAGGAAAGATGTAATGGTGGAGAATTGTCCTCTGTGGCCCAATTAGGGGAACAGTGCCTGTGACAAAATGGGAGCAGAGAAAAGAGGCCAAAGCAGACGAAATCTTTTGGGGAAAGCTTCGTGTTAACATGCTAAAATATGTCTGCACGACGCCGTTACACCCCGAGGAGGGGAGACGTCAATAAACATGCTCGGACATCGAGCATGCTTCCTCTCCGGCGAGAATGTGTTATTTTTATTTTTAAGTATTTACAGGTCCAGGTGAGCTCTACAATACAAATGATATATAAATGGTTTTTTATTATATATTCCTACCTAAATAAAAGGTTTGTAAATTGTGAAAGTGTTTAGCTTGACCTTTGTCATTTTTTAACAGATAAAATCAAATATCACCGCTAAATATTTAGAAACGTTTATTAATCAAGTAAAGTTAATTTAAATAATAAATTTAAATTAACAAAACATCAGTATTTCCTTATTCCTCATCTTAAACAGTTACTTTAAAACACATTAATGTTTTGGATGCTGCTGGATGATTTTAATGATCTAAAAATCAAAATAACATTCAGTCAGCACATTAGCTAAAAACATAACTAACACATTTTAAATTTAAAGAGCATAAATACAACTAATGAGTTGTATATAAATTCACCCTCAGTACAGTTGAATGGGGAAATTAGCTATAGAGACCAAAACTGTTTTTTGTACCAGGTTGAGAACATGTTTATTTCTGCTGTGAAGTTGGACATTTGAACATGGGGACTTATGGAGACTGACTCACTTCTGGAGCCAGCCTCAGGTGGATGTTTGCGGAACTGCAGCCAGGCGGCTAAGAGCTTCTGGACCTTCAAATGATCAATCATCATGTGTTTATATTTTATCTCTGTGACAGCTTCAATAATAAAATCAATCCATCAAACAGAACACGCAGACTGATGGTTCAAAGTTTCAGAGATATTTAATCTCCTTCACGTCGTCCTAAACGATACAAAGTCTTCGTCTTCACTGGATCTTCGTCTCATGCAGATGCAGTTTGCTGCTCTTGACCTCGCCTTGCTCCTAAACAAACATCCTGCTCCGGATTGGAGGGAATCATTTCCTCAGGCAGCTCGAGTCGAGGAAGTCACATGTGGCTCGGGAAAAGAGCAAAACACGATTAACCATCTGCCAGAGCAGCAGATGTTGTGATGAATTTCAGCTCTCACATGTTGACTTTTTGTAACCCAGCTGGACCAAGCGACTGCTGGCTGCCATATTTTTATATGTCAATAAAAAAAAGACTGAAAAAGTCCATTTGAAGGACGAAAACTCAACATACACTTTGACATGGTGTCATTCAAAATGTCCAACCACACACACTGCATCTCTCTTGATATATTCATTTTAACTGTTTTATATGGAAGTGTCGATATGAAACACAGTTGTTCAGACATACCTGAACAGATTAACTATTTATTAAGGGGGTCAATCATCCAACTGCTTGTCTTCTTTGCCCTGTTGGTTCTTCATGAAATTTATGTGATTCTTTAAAGTACTTATGGTTCTTTTTAAACCTTTATTTGGTGGTAGGTAATAGCATGAAATTGGGCCTGCAACTAATGATTATTTTATTAATTAATCTTTAAATATTTTGGTCAATAAAACATCAGAAAACTGTAGAAGAATTCCCAAATCCCAATCCCACCATGAAGCCAATGGTGAAAGTAGTGAGTCAGTCTCCATAAGTCCCCATGTTCAAATGTCCAACTTCACAGCTGAAATTAACATGTTTGGTCACATAAAATATCTGTTGACGTGTTAAAATCTGTTTCAAACCAACAAACTGAAAGAACGTTACCTGACAGATCTCTGTTAACGCCGAGGGCCATGCCATCGCGCAGCCACAGCACCATGCCGTGGTACCCAGGGATGGAGCAGGGCAGCGTGACCGGCTGGCCTGCCACCACAACCAGGTCTGTGGGCTGCTGGGTGAACACGGCGGAGCTCCCTGAAGAGACAAAAAAAAAAATCATCAGTTCAACGAGCAGAAACTTCAGATCAACCTCACACACGTCATGAAAGTCAGAACAGACGTGGTCTGAGCAGCACATGTATTTCATATCCTCACACTCTCGCACTCAGTAGTCAAATGTCAGACTTGTTGTGAAAGTAAATGTCTCTCAAAGGTTGTTGGAGCGTTATTAGCAGCTCATAACCTCGTTTCAGACTCGAATGGCCATATGTCGGGTCACAAAGCTGCCTGAGGCCTTGAAATGGCAATAATATAAATAAATAATTATTCCTATCTAATTATTTTGACTGTTTTCTCCTTTCATATTCACGTTGTCCTCATACATATATTTCCTGACACGCCGTCCATCCTTTGGGTGTCGTGGACGTGAACCAGATTTCAGCACCGTCCCTCGAGTCTCGCGGTTAGCTCAAACAGACGAGCTAAACACGGTCAGTCCACCGTGAGACAGACTTTTACATTAAAACACGTCTGATGCAATCTGACAGTAATATTCTCTCTTTACTGGCGGAAAGAAGAAATTACCCATGTTTGTTTACAGAGAGGATTTTGGGAGACGTAGGACTCACTGTGAGCCAACACTGACGGGACAACAAAGAAACAATGGAAACAAATTACCAGGCAGGACAGCAGGTGAAACTAATAAGAGACAGGTGCATCATCAAGAACAGGCAGGAAAACAAGGCAGGAGGTAGAAACACTACAGGAAGTACAAAATAAAACAGGAAACACAAAACCATCTCAAAACTGTCACAGCAGCTGAAAGCAGTAAATCATAAAAACATCAAAATCACATTACAGCAGCGACAGGTGAGGACAAATCAGACAATTTACAGGTGTAAATTCATACGATTCATGCTGTCTGAAATCTGAAATCATGTGAAATCACGTCAAAAACGACCAGCTGAAACCAACAACAGACTTTTAGTACATCTGTCCTTAAATAATAAAACTGTTCTCACTGCACCCACTGATTTTAAAACAAAGGTTTTCTAAAGGTTTAGTCAAGGTTGTTGCCATCCAAATGTTTCTAAAAACTCAAACTGTGAGACGTCATTTGTGTTCCCTTTGTGCCTCCGTCTGGTTAATTTATTGGTTTTAATTTAACAGACACCATGCATTATTAAATAAAGAAGCTTATATAAAGTTTATATATATATTCCTACAAATTCAACTCACATACATTTTTATTACCATCGCTTTATCCAAACTGTGATGAAGAAATTAAATAATTAAATTATTGTTGAACATCATTAATAAACCAATAAAGAAACTTGAAAAACATATAAAAACAAAAAAATGTTTCATATTTATTAATGTTCCATCTGTTAACAGAATTTAAATGTTTCTCAGTCCTTTGGTCTGGTCCATGCTCTGTGTTGTCTTTGCTCCTTCAGTCCTTGACTACCAATGTGTGCTTTGTATTCTCTTCAATGGCGCTCTGCATCAGGATAAAGTGCCGTGTTGACTCCAGTCTGTGAAGCTTTCTTGTTTTTCTAAAGAAATCAAAACTCTATGTCTGTACTAAAGTGGATCCTTTGAGTCATACTGTAACTGTGGCATGTGCTGATGTCTGGAGGTCAGTCTGAGTTTGAGTGTGATGTTTCTTTTCTGTAGATCCTGTAATCCTTCCCCAGTTTCTTCAGATAGCTGAGCTCTGTTTTCTGAAAGTTTAAAGCAACATGTTGTAACTTTTCTCTGTTAAATCCTGATTTGATGCTACACTGACGTGTAATCAGGTGAACGGTGTGCAGCTGCTCCGTCTCAACTCTCTGTGACCTACAGAGTAAAACTAACGGACCTAACTGAACAAACAGAGCTAACAGAGCTAACGGAACTAAAATAGCTAAGTGAACTAAAAGAGCTAACAGAGCTAACTGAACTAAAAGAGCTAAGAGAGCTAACTGAACTAAAAGAGCTAACAGAGCTAACGGAACTAAAATAGCTAAGTGAACTAAAAGAGCTAACAGACCTAACTGAACTAACAGAGCTAACGGAACTAACAGAGCTAACAGAGCTAATGGAACTAAAAGAGCTAACAGACCTAACTGAACTAACAGAGCTAACTGAACTAACGGAGCTAACTGAGCTAACAGAGCTAACGGAACTAAAAGAGCTAACAGAGCTAATGGACCTAATAGATCTATCTGAACTAACAAAACTAACAGAGCTAACAAACTAAAAAAGAGCTAAAAGAGCTAACATATCTATCCAAACTAACTGAGCTAATGGAGCTAACGTAAGACGTTGACGGGGGAAGCTAAGAAGAGAAGAAGAGAGTGAGCGAGCAAGAAGCCGCCGGACAAGAGTAAATCTGGGACTGACTTTTAGTGGTTGGTGAGAGCTTGGTGAAATAAAAGGCTGAAAGACAGACGCCGAGCTGGGCTGACTGCTGTTGGACTAGTCAGTAATATTAGCTGCTGCTGTGTCTGCTGTTGATGTCTGGCTGTTAGCAAAGTTGTCATCTTGCTAGTTTTTGGTCACACTCTGAAAGGGCGGTAAATATGACTGATATTCAGCTGGAATTTGAGAGAAAAAGGATGTGCACAGTTATTTGTGGATCTCTCCTCTTTCTCTCTCACCCAGATGGATAGGCTTAAATGTTGAATTCACGCCTGTGGACCAGCGTAATGCCACAAACCGGTTCCCCATTCAAACAACATTCAGCAAAGGCCTCAGAGAAGCGAGAAACTGCCCTGGTTTTGCACACAAACAGAGCACAGGAGATCGTGATGAGCATGGAAGTAGCAAACAGTCCCAATGGGGATTCCAGTGGGGGGCAATCTATATATGTACATGTCTGTGTCTCCTTCCCTCAAACAGGGTTGGTTCAGCTCTGTGGGGAGTGCTGTAATGTGACAATCTAACCTCATCTTGCACTTCACAACAGTATGTCTGCACAGCAGGGCAGGCACTAATGGGAGGATGAACAGAACAAAAGAATCTCATCATTACATCTCCTGGCTTCTTGGTGGGAGACGACCGTCTCAGTCCAATCAAAATAAACACATTTCTTTAGCTGAAATTTTCACCTCGCTTTTTCCCCCCATTTGCCTCGAGGTCTCACCCATTAAACATCGATTTCAAGCCCACCAAATTGCATAGGTGCCTGGCACACAGAGCGATTACAACCGTGTGTGGAGATTTTCTTCCAGTTGTTGACGTAGAGGCTGCTGACAGCTTAGATGTGTGCAATTTAGAGATAAAGGATGGAAGAATGGTGTTTGGCTAAACAGGAGAGCCACTTGAAGCACAAGTACTCAAATGTAACCCCAGATTTCCAGCTGTGTTCTCTTTACAGCTGTGTGTGTGAGAGAGGAATGGAAAATATAATTTATTGTTGTTCAGAGTTGATGTTATTGAAAGTACAGTTCATATTTCATGCGGTGAGAATGATTTAAGGTTATGAGGCCTTTGATGAAGAAATATTAACAGGCAGACATGGAAAATATAGAAAATGAAAGGAGCTCAACTACCGCTACTCCTGAAGTCAAATTAATGTTAGCCCTGTTAGCTTCATTAGCTGTTAGTTCCGTTAGCCCTGTTACGTTTGTTAGCTGCTAGTTCCGTTAGCTCTGTTGGGTCCATTAGGAACTAGTTCTGTTAGCTCTGCTAGTTCTGTTAGCTCTGTTAGTTGTGTTAGCTGTTAGCTCGGTTAGCTATGTTGGCTCTTCATGTTCCGTTATCTGTTAGTTACGTTAGTTTTTAGCTGTTCTGCTAGCTCTGGTGACTTAAGATCTGTGTGAACCTTCGTTAGTTGCTAGTTCCGTTAGCTGTGTTAGCTCTGCTAGTTCCGTTAGCTGTTAGTTAGCTTTGGTGATTAGAGGTCTGTGTGAACCTCATGAAGTCAAACTTGATGTCTCAGTGTTCCTGATGGACACGTCAGCTTTAGCTTAGAAGTAAACAGACTCTTATGTTTCATGGGGACTTCAACATTAATTGATTCGATTTTCATGCACATCTCAAGCTCAACACTGCAATTGACATGATGTTTACTTTGCGTATGTCAAAAACATTGACGACAAATCGATTCTCTCAGCGACTCGTGGATTTACTGTAACATAATTAAACTCACGAGAGTCCCTTAAGTCCACGAGACGTTGACTGAGGAGACGGAGACGTGTTCGGGGTTGAAACCAAGATGTTATTATCATTGTTGAGCAGCTGTCAGTAACATGAGAATTACACGTCAGTGTCACTGAGTGATATGAGAATCAGTCTACCTGTAACAGGAAAGAAATGAAACAAGCCTGATTCTGAATTAATCTAGTGTGGATTATTGGATTATGACAGCGGATTTCAATGGTACGGTGTGTGTGTGTGTGTGTGTGTGTGTGTGTGTGTGTGTGTGTGTGTGTGTGTGTGCGCGCGCGTTAAACTCAAACAGGCGAGTCTTTAATCTTTTATAAAATGATAAAGAATAAAAAATACAGCATGTTGCAGATGTGTGTGAACTCCTCTGGGTCTTCCTGTGAAAAATGAAATTGTTTACTGCTGCATGTTGCAAACAGGCTGTGATAGATAACGCTGTGTGTTCAGAAAAAACACACTGTGTAAAATTGACCTTCCTTCGGGTCTTTTAAGCTGCGTTGGAAAATAAAGGTGTCTCCGACAAAGACGGAGAAAAAATGTTTGATTCATGGATCGAGCCGAAAGTCTTGGAAGAACAATCTAATGCCGAGAACGAGACGGAGGTATGTATATGTGTGCTGCAGCCTCCATCAGCACTGCCTTTATTGCTGTAAATCCAGAGGTTTAGTGTGCTTACAGTGTGTCCACAGAAAAACAGAGGTATTGAATGCTTCAAATCTTTTCTCATTATTCTTTCACAACAGAACTTTTACCATCGGAGAGCCGGAGTAATGGAAAGATTGTATGTTGGGGGTTCGTGGCCAAGGTGAGATTGATTACCAAAGAAGACGACAGAGAACAAATCTCACCTGTGGATGGTGTCTGTCTGTGTGTGTTGTCATTTCTTGTTATTGTCACATCGGTTACTGCTAACCACTTCTTTAGGACTATTTGTTTGGAGGCAGAAGGTCTGCGGGAATGTCACAGAGACTATGTCCAGGTTTTAGACAGTCTGCTGGGACGTCACGGAGACTATGTCCAGGTTTTAGACAGTCTATGGGGACATCACAGAGACTATGTTCAGGTTTTAAACAGTCTGTGGGGACGTCACAGAGACTACGTCCAGGTTTTAGACAGTCTGTGGTTACTACATTAACTGTACCTCAGATTATAAACCCATTATACTACCTGCAGGTCAGGTAAGGCATACTGTCTGTGGTCAGGTTGTTTCTGTCCGTTAACATACACTCTAACATTGTTTGTTCGTACCATAAAAACAAAAAGCCCAAAAACTCCTCGTACAAAACGCTTTCTTTGCAGCCACATCTCAGGAAGTATAAGTAGTGTCACTTTTAGGATTCGTCTCATCTCCTCCAAAATTTCCCATTTTTCCCCCGTATGTGATGGATGAAAACTAATATGAATCACATTTAGTTTCTAATAAAGTCTGAAAAATCAGCTGCAGAGAAAACACGACGGCTTCATTCATCTAAATCTGCGCTGACAGCGTGTCACCGATTGGTACAGTAAGATAACTGTTTGGTGATGGATGTCACGCCTGGCGCTCCGATAGGGAGCGATCCAGCTTTTTCTTATGTTTAGAGGTCACAGACGTTCACGGATTACACAGTCGACAGAGCTGTTTGAAGAACAGCGTGATGTTCAGTTCATGTCCAACAAACGACTTAACGCTCTGCAGCAAACATCATGTCGTGAATGGGACTGAAATATGACTTTTGTTGGAACGGCTTCTGGTGTTGGAAACATGACAGTGGATGAAGGACAGCTATTTGCAGGGGAGCGGGGATGTTATTACACAGCTGAGTGTGGATACGTCCCAGACATGGAGGATCTCAGCCTTCGTCTGCGGTCTGTCGGCAGGCTGATGTGTGTGTGTGGTAAGGAAGAGGTCGAGCAGATGACAGACAGCGGACGGGATCATGAAACTGGAAACGACAAACAAGTTCTGTACACTTATAATCTGAGTCTTTAGTGCCAACAGACATCCCTGTTTTTTGTGAAGGACTGTAGCTGCTGTTAGCTCGGTTTGTTAGCCTGGAGTTAGTGTTTGTACCGCAGAGAAGAAGAAGAAGTTTACAGGGTACAGGGGAATGCTGACGGGGAGCAGAGCTAGTGTCATGCTAGAACTGGAGCTGGGCAATACATAAGTCAGTATCATGACTCACATTAGGTGCTGAATTCATTTGGTAGGCTGAAAATAACATATCATATCTGTCATGTGACAAATTATGACAAAATATTTGACATGGTTTGCAGCAGCATTAGCTTTAGACTTTGGACTCTAGTGGGTCGTCAGCGGACTCCATTTCTAAGCTGTTGTTAGCTCGTCTTGCACACTGTCTGTTAGCAAAGGCTCCACAGCTTCTATGGACATAATGGCAGAGGAGAAGAGAGTGAAGAGGACAATGTGGCTGCCAAAGAGTGAGGAAATTCAGTGGACCAACCGTCAGAGCAGCTAAATTGACGTTTTATGAATTAGTCCAAGCTTGAACTCTGTCTTTGCCTGAAGTTGCTTGTCCATGAATACTGTAGAAAACTGCAATAACACTACAGCTGTCTCCAAAATCAAATACATACTAATTAGAATCTGCTTTGTTCAGACTGGATGTCAAAGAAAATCAAAAAACCAAGCATGCGTACCAAAATAATGACTTTAATTCTGGAGAGTGCTGTTGTTTCACAACTGTCCACAATCTATCACACAAAGTCAAAGACGAGGAGGAAAAAATAAAAGAAATGAGGTGTTGGAGTTTGTGTGGATGCTGGTCAGCCCACGCGCGACGATCTACAAGATGAGTGACACATCTTGGGGAAGAATAAAACTTTTGAGAGTATAAAGTTGGATACTGTACCTCTGTAAATACTGAATTTATTGAATTTTTTCCCTCTCTCTCTCTCGTCACGCTGGAAATATTTATTTCCTGCTATAAAGGCAATTAACACCTCATCTCTGTTGTTCTCCAGTCAGTTCACTGACAACTCCCTTTCAGCTGCATGTTATGTCTGTTTATGCAGCTGTCATTATCCAGAAACATTGCATTTACATTTCAACGTTAACTGTGACCACATGAGACTGGGATTGAATTAACAGGCCTTGTTTATCTTTGCTGGTGACATTTGTTTCATTTCAATTCAGAACATCTTTATTTATCCCTGCAACTCAACACCCACTTTACTGTTGATTATCACTTTCTTTCAGCAGACTTAAAGATCCAGCATGAAACATTACTGGGCTCTATTTACAGAATATGGATGAAATTTGATATAATATCCATAACTCTGTTTTAATTAGTGTGTAATCACCTGAAAATGAGAAGAGCTATGCCTTAAAATCAGCCTTTTATATTTACAGATGCAGCTTCTTGCGTCTACCATAGCACAGATCTGGACTTTCACTGTATTTGCCTACAAGCTTGAAGGGGTGGGTGATGTGAGGGGTATTCATTTTGGCGCCAACAAACAGCTCCATTTCAAAACAATCACAAGTTATTTTCATTGATGTGATGTGACATTTGTGTTAGTTTTGTTTATTCTTTTGCTGAAAAAAACATTTATAAAGATATAAAATGTATCTGACATGACTGGATTTATTGGATTGAATGTGTCACTGTAAGAGCCCGCTTAGCCTCTCTCTTTTGATTCAACACTGAGACGTCAACAAGAAAAACAAGTAGCACTAAAACATAATAGATATAAATAGATATTTCCTTCATAAGAACAAACAACAGCACAGCTACATAAGAAAAAATTCATATTTATATGTTGAGATTTCCTTGACGACTCTTCGGCGAACTACCTCCCAGAAAACAGCCTCCATTTGGGCAGTGAGAGCTGGATAAGTCCCTCTGTTTACTGACGGTGATTATGTGATTAGAAATCAGCAATTTTTAGACTTAAAATCAGAGATATCGGCACAATGATCAGGACTTAATTTTCTGTGTTTTGATTCCCTGGTAGTGATTCTAAAAAGATGAATCCTCTGGGATTTACAGGGTTAAAGGGCCAATAAACAACATTTGAGTCACACTCTCTTTTTATTCCCTGATGTGTTTTCACAAAGAACAAACCGGCCTGGTGGAGACAATTCAGAAAAAAAAAATCACAGATGCATTCTTGTATTGAACAAATTCAAAGTCAGCTGCACTCAAGGCAGTTCAAGGCAACTGCTTTTACACTGTGTGTCGTCTTGTGGCACCAACTCCATTTATTTGTTCTGCCAACCATGAAAGGACTGCACACAAACACACACTCAGAGAGAGGTGGTGAGAACACAATGCAGCACCAGCTTCACAGAAACTTATTTAGGGACACTCGTTCTGTCCCGTCCGCCGGCCCTCGGCTTTCTCTGAAATGCTTTTATCGAGTACAGCGGTTCAAACCGGAGCCGGTCGCGCTGCACATGCAGCTAATGGAATCAGCCGTTTCATAAACACTGTGTGAGACCTGCTGTCTCCCTCCTCTCTCTCTGTTTAAAAGGCTGCCTGTTTCTTTGTGTTTCCACTTTCCGGTGTCTCATTCATGGTTCTGTTTATTTCACGGAGGCCTTTTTGACGGCAAGCGTGCGGCGAGAATATTGGAGGGCTTTTTGTGCCGGGGTCTTTTGACTGACCTCGGCTGTCAACTTGGAAGAGGAAAGTTGAAGCTGCTGCAGGTACCTCCCTCCATCCCTCCTCCTCCTCCTCCTCCACCCTCCTCCATCTCCAGCTCTGTCTCTTTATCGACTCCCTCCGAGCTCCTCTTCCTCATCTGCACGCTCCTCTGTTCTCTCTTCTGTCCTTAAGGGGAATATTGCCTGTGGCACTGCCAAAGGCCACTCTTCAACATTTTAGATTGCCTCAGCTCTCTGTGAACCAGAACCAGGCTAACGTGTTAGCACATGCACGTTACTGTACGCAGAAAATACATTCATGTACATTTGTTTTTACTGTAAAAATGGGCAATTTATCTTGTGATAATTGTGTTGCACTGTAAATAACTGCAGTTCCTCAAAGGTCCACTTGAGGCTGGCTCCAGAAGTGAGTCAGTCTCCATAAGCCCCCATGTTAAAATGTCAGTTAGCTCTGTTAGTTCTGTTAACTCTGTTAGCTCAGTTATATTTTGGCAGTCAAATGTCAGCGCTAACGTTCTGCACGATTACAATTCAGCGCAGAAGAATAGACTACACCAGGAAGTACACAGTGTACTATATAGAAGTGTATTAATAGAAGTATGTTGTGTTTCTGAACAAGCTGTTCCCAACAACGTCACAGTGTTGTCACTACGAACATGATGGAGAGTGTGGCAGCTATGCAGGGTTCTTTTAGCGGCTCCATCGTTCTTAGCTGTGGCCCGGGGTTGTTTAGAAATGACTGTCCGGAAACATCCCGTACGGTATCACACCCTCGTGTTCTTCTATCCCACATTTCCCAGATGTCCACCCCAGAAGACGTCTCGAATGTTGCTGAGAACTCAAATGAGTATTTTTAACAACTCAATCAGCAAACAGCTCAAAAGCTAATTGACTCAAAAAACACAACCTCCAGTTTAACCTGAGAACGAACGTGTGACATTCGTGGCTTTTTAAACCTGATGAGTCTGATTCAACACTTTCAACAAATGTCACTAACGCTGCTGCAAATAGATATTTAATTTACAAGAACAAACAACAGAACAGCTTCTTGAGAAAATATCATCCTGTCTATATGTGCAGCGTGGGAATGAAGATTATAGATATGAATGTAATGATGTATGTTTCTGGTTCTGGATATTGATGGCATCTTAAATTTGATTAACTTTAAATCTCCTCCTACAGCATAACGAAAGCTACAACCCTGGATATATTTGAGCATTTTCTTCTTCCTCAATCTCTCTTGTGATTACTACTGAGTCATATTTCTGTTATAATCATAATAATCATTAATATTATTGCTGCCGTGCATCTGTCTCTCTAAAATCAACATGCATGTCCGCCATTATCCAGGTTCTGCTCGAGGTTTTTGCCTCTTAAAGGAAGTTTTTTATGAAACTTCCCAACAGCGATGGAGGAAATATTTGGCCATAACCAGCACAGACAGACATTGTCCCTCACCGTGCCTCAGCCTTCTTCTTGGTAGCAAAGAAATCAGGTAAATTGAAGCCCTCTGCTGATGTAGTGGAAGTCACAAAGACTCATTGTGACACATGAATCACATCCAGGCATACCTTAGGTGAGGCCTCTGCACGATTGGTGTGACTGCATTATTTCTGCCTGTCAGAGAGCCTCACAGCTCACGGCCTTTTCATTCCCAAATCCCTCTGCCCGTATATCAAAGACGTATGCAATCCTGTTTCCATTCCTCAGTGCTAGAAAGCAGCGCTGCTCGCCTGCACGGTTCATGGAGTTAATTTATGTTGCAAAGGTCAAGTCAGTGAAGATTATGTCCTGCTCTGCTGTTCAACGGCTGATCTCATCAGCACTAATGTACCACTGCTATCTGTGTTGGCACCTCCACGTGGAGGAGGAGCAGAGTGTGAAACAAAGATGGCGGTGAAGTTCAGAAGGTGACCAAACTGTTTGTACAGTGCGGATGAATAAATGACCATCGAAACTCTCATTATTCAACATCCTGACAGATCGTCCTCATTAGAAGATCTGCTGTGGAAGTGGCCTCCACTGTGGTAAATGTGTTCAGCTGTACTCGAGTATTTACTCTGATTACATTACTTATGAGTTCTGCTAACAGCCAAACATCAACCAGGTCACCAGCAGCAGACACAGCAGCAGCTAATATTACTGACTAGTCCAACAGCAGTCAGCCCAGCTCGGCGTCTGTCTTTCAGCCTTTTATTTCACCAAGCTCTCACCAACCACTAAAAGTCAGTCCCAGATTTACTCTTGTCCGGCGGCTTCTTGCTCGCTCACTCTCTCCTTTTCTCTTCTTAGCTTCCTCCGTCAGCGTCCTCTTCACTCTCTGCTCCTCTGCCATTATGTCCATAGAAGCTGCTGACTGCTGGGCCTGAGCACCTCTTCTACTTCTCAGGTCCAAAATGCCTGTGGTAGAAACACTAACACTCCCCCGGTGCTCTGAGTCTGGGCAGCCCAGCTAACAGACTGAGCTAACATGAGCTAACAGCAGCTACAGCTGTCAGCAGTTTACTTCACTGTCCATCATAAACTCTGTAAATCACAGAGAGTTGAGGCGGAGCAGCCGGAGGACATCAGAGGGAAAACCAGAAAACATTTTCTCCATAAAATATGATCCAGTTTCACCAAAATCAGTGAAATAGTTGGTGGTGTGTGACTTAGTGCCGTAAAGTGTTACGTACTTCTCCCGACCCGGAGCCCAAAGTTACATAGTGTGAGAACAGACGTACGAATGACAGAGACACCGTTCACCTGATCACAGGTCAGTGTGGATCAACAGGAGTTTAACTCACACTGTAAATGTCTAAAAAGAAACATCATGATCTCGACCTTTACTTCACCGCTCAGCAAAAAGAAAAGGTTTGTGTTGAGAGCTACTGTACCAAAGAAACCTTTTCACAGCACTTCTTCCCACCGTAAACAGGCATGAGGGAGTATCTAAAATGTGATCATGAATGCCTCGGCTGAACACGGCCGAGCTTTTAAGGTGAAACAACAAAAGGTTACGATGAAGCTGTGGTCTTTTGCCGCGAGCTGCTCCGGAGTCAGCGGGGGCGCTCAGGCAGGTTAAGTAATATGTCCTCCTGAGACGTGGGCACCGCATCGCAGGCACCATTCACCCTGACACACCTGACCAGTCATGAGTGCGGCTTCTTGGATAGAAATGTCAAGACCTGTAAGCACCCCGCCCTCCCCTCCATTGTCATTCCCTTTGCACAAATTACACAAACACAGAGAGGAATATCTGCCCTCGCCTCCGACAAGGTGGGTAAGACAAGTAACGTCACAGCCGCACTCGTCAGTTCCTCAGTAACCGTGCTTGTCAGCAAGCCTGCCCTCGCTTCATTAAACAATCCTCGGTTGATGTAGGAGGCCGTACAGCAACAACACCGACACAGAGCTCGGGTGGAGGCTGTCTGGGAGGAGCACCGCTGCTCAGAACAACACTGTTTTTTTCCCAAGGCTTTCTTTCCTCCACGAGCTCATCGCCGCTGCTGCTAAAGCTTTATTCTCGTGGGAATAACGTCGAGCAGGGAGATCTGCAGCGATTTGCAAAAAACTGCTAGCATCATCAGTGATTTTAATTCCCTTCACATGTCTGCAATTTGTAAAATAAACCTACATACCTATACTATTTTCATGAACACATAGCTCCCCTGATAATACAAACCACCTGCCAGTTGTACTTACGAGTGCACTCTAACTTTCTTTTTAAAAATGGAAATAGAGCGAGCGCTGGGATCTCTGGAGGACGTGGGCGGGTGGATGCTTTTTGGCACGAACTTCCCAATTTGCTTTGTTAAACCCAGGAATAAAAAATAATGAAGTCTTGACCTTAAATATTTGCATCACTGGTGAATTTAGTAAATTTCATTATCTCTGTAAATGTGTCTCCTGGAACAAAAGTGTTTGTTTGTAATTTGTTAATTACATCCTCAGAGCGGTGCTTGTGTGCTAATGGGGCTCAGTGCGGTAATGTGCGGAGGCTCAGTGTTCATATCGTTCTAAGAAAGGATGAATGTTTGTCTCAAAAGCATGAAAATAGCAGCAACATTTAAAAGACATTTAAGAGGAAAAAACTGAACTGAAGGATGAACGCTGGAGAGGAAGAAAGAGAAGATGGATCACTGTGGGTCTCTGATTAGCTGTTAGCTCTGTTAGCTCTGTTAGCTCCATTAGCTGTTAGACTGGGACCGGGTTCAAGTACAGCCTCTGAGACCAACAGGGAATAACGTTGCCAAAGCCCGGCAAGAAAACCACTTCGGTAGGCTGCTGTATTCACTGTTAGAATACTGCTCACTGCTGGTCTGGAGGTTGTGTTCGGTCACGGGTCATCCGTATTTGACCGGGACTTTAATTTAGACGTGATGCTAATAGGGGATGCAAATGTTGGTGAGCTCTTAGCTTCCAAATAAACCAACTTAAATTAAAACACCATACACACCGTGCAGATGAAATGAAATGGGAAAAGAGTCGGAGCACTCTGGCAGCTTCGATTTCTGTTCACATTTGCAGCAGGTGAAGTAAATTATTTAAAGTTGAACAAGTTGAAAATGTTTTGAAACCCGTTCAAAGCTTCACCATCAGATATCATGACAGCAGTAGTGGAGGGAATGAAACAGACTCGATGTGTTGAGATGTTTTAATGCTCATCGTAAGAGCAGCACGAGGAAGGAGAGAGGTAAGAGGTGACGGCCTTGTTTATTTCATCAGGAGAGAACTCTGGTTTAAATGTTTGACCTGTAGTCTGTACGTCCTCTGAGGGTAATGTGATATTTGTAGTATAGTATGTATACAGTTGTAAATTCTCTGATCGTTGACGTGACTGCAGCTATTCAATAAGATGTCTGTTCTCTTTAACATGGGCTGTCGTCGTGCCGCCTTCATCTCTGATTTTATTCAGTCTTTCTTGGCCTTGGTGATTTTTAGAGAATCTTTTGAGTGTTAAATAATCTTCACGGAACGAAGGTGAAATTTACATAACTGGTTTTAGGCTTGAATGTCCAGTGTGAAAGATTTATGTGGCTCTATTTAACAAATGCAATATTCATAACTGTTTTTGTCAGTGTTTAGTCATCTGAGAGTAAGAATCATTGTTTTTGTTACCTTAAAATGAGACTTTTATATCTACATGTGCCGTATTTCATACTTTCTGTGGCCGCTGTAGCGAGGCTGAGGTGAAGGGGTTCAGTCCACACCCACGCTGCTCCTTTAAGTTTGAGCTGTTCGTACCCGTGTTGAGCTTCAGTTTTGGAGCTGATCAGCATATTAACAGCTCGATTCTCCCATCATGCTCTCTGTCTGTTTGTAAAAGTCTTTGTTAATCGATATCTGTGTGATTCATGCGTTTTAGCATCATCGGGTTTATAACGATCAGCAGCGATAATTGATCTTTGTCTCACTCGTCCAATCATCGCTCTCTCTCTCTCTCTCTCTTCAGTTTGTTTCCTCGCCGTGGAGTTTGTTTTGAATTTAACATGAAGAGAACTTGCTGTTCTTTGTTTGATAGGAAACATTGTTCTCGTGCACTCAGTTCATTTCCTCATTTAATACAATTTTTTTAACATTTTATCTGCACTGCTGAGACACAACACAACACTGATTAGTATGCGGCGCCACTGCGCTCATTTCCATTTGTTTCGAGCGCCGGTGAACCTCCTACAACTTTCAAAGCGTCGACGGAGCGTTTGAAAAGTACCTGGTGACTCTGGGCGAAGGACTCGACTGCTGCTGCTCTCAGACTTCACACCGCTGTGTTTCCTACGCTCCCCAGCTGTCAACACAAAAACACCACACTGTTTTACACGCTCCTGCATATTTTAGTGTGCAGAGTAAATGTCACGGCTGAGAAAAATCATCCCACTCGAGGAGCCCCGTCAACTCGGCCGAACGTGTCGTCGGGACAGCGTGCTCGGCGGTGGTGTGGCGATGATGACGACGGATGATCGTGCGCGACTAAATCATGGAAAAACATGCAAAATTATTAAACATGAAGAGAGCAGAAGGTTTTTACAGACCGGTGCTGGTTTCCTGTGTGTAATGGACTTCAGGAGAAACGAGGAATGATTGTGCGGTCAATGTCATGCCAGAGGAGGCGATGGGGAGCTGAACTAATGATTCACGCCTGCCAGTAAAACCACTCAAACTTGTCTTGGAGATATTAGGCCCCTCCAGTCAGATATATATACACTTAAATATGAATGTTTTCATACAGTATGTCTCAGTTTCTTATCCCAAGCACTGTTATACCGGTCATTGCAGATGTCTGTCCACCATTTTCCAGGTTCTGCCTCTTCATTGTTACCGTCAATTGTGGAGTCTCTAAATAATTTAAAGAGTCTCGTCTGTGGGACGGCGTTTAGCTCAGTCAGTAGAGCAGCCGCCCTGCGTGCGAAGGCTCGGTCCTTGCCGCGGAAACGCAGAGTTTGAATCCGACCTGTGGCTCTTTCCCGCACGTCGTTCCCCGTCTCTCTCTCCCCACATTCCTGTCACTCTTCAGCAGTCTCTATTAAAATAAAGCTTGAAAACGGCCAAAAAAGGAATCTTAAAAAAAGAGACTAGACCTGCGCTCTGCCTTCTGTTATGATTTGATGCTACATAAATAAAATTGGATTATTGGCTAAACAGTGTTTTAGTGCCGCAATGCGTCTTCACATCAAAATATTAAGATGAATTTATAACTTTAAATGTCTGCTCAATGTGAGGCAGCTGGAACAATCCCAGCATTTAATTAGAATCTAAAATTATAATATTAACATCATAAATACCTGTGAAACTGAGTTAGAACCTGTCAGTGTGAAGATAACACACCTGAGATGAACTGTTGTGTTAGTTGTCATCACGTTAGGCGACAGTCGAGTCGTGATAAAACGCCTCTCATCGCTGTGTGCTGCCGTGTTAATGACTGAATGAATAAAGTCATTTCATTGAAGTGAAAACTGACATCACATCTGTACTGATACAAACTACTTCAATTACTACTACTTGAATGGAGTTAAGCTCTGCTGGTCTTGGTCCTGACAAACAAACAAAGAATACAGAGATCTTCTAAACTCTGTCATGAGACAGATTTAGTCATCGTATCTTTTCTTTTAAAACTGGAGTATAATTTTCTGCCGTGAGCGACCTGCAGCTTGAAGGTGGAAAACGCTGTAATCCAGTCGTGCGCTCAGAGGTTTGCGTCACCATAAAACATCATCGATCCTGCAGTTTAACGAGGACGAGGCGAACCGGCGATTTTTAACCTGCAGCCAGCATGTTCTCTGCCAGGGCTTTAATTTTTTAGTTTGTTACCTGATAGATCAGATCAAACTCATGATCATCTTTGGATCTAATGAACAAGTACTGATGCATTCTAGAGAAGAATACATCATGCGTTCCATATTTTGGAAAACAAAGTTTATAGCCTCAGCGTCTACCTTCCTCCAGACCAGCAGTGAGCAGTGTGGCATGGGCAGACTGCTCACTGCTGGTCTGGAGGGTTAGTGCAGTCTACCGAGGTGTTTTCTTGCCGGGTTTGGCTCCTGGCATCCCGGGGCTGAGTCAGTTCAGTTAGCTACACCCCTGACCGAGCTAACCACAGTTAGAGGTTCACTACTTTGCAATCTTTACATCATAAAGTCTCTGAATCTAAATAAGACTGCACATGCAAGGACATGAAACTGAGCGGGCTTTAAGACCCTGTGTACGAGCTGTCCTCCAGATGTCACTTGCAGGGTAAATCCAGATTCTATAACTCTCAATAACTCCCACATCAAATGAATTTATGCACGAGCGCTGAGGTTTTGTGCGTGTGTGTGCATGTGTCCGCGACATGATGGATTCTTTTGGACAGTGAGGTGCCAGCACTGCCACATAGCATTAGGCTCAGGAGGGAGAGTGGTGCATTTTGGGAGCACAAACCAAGGGAAGTGATCACAGATATGATACTGACTGATCCTGAGTCTGTCACTCTACGGACACAGATGTGTGGATGTGTTTGCATCTGTCCATGTTCAAATCACAACTCAAAATTCACCTTTTAATGTCTGACTGATGTTTGTGTTACACTCCCGCTGCTACGAGCTAGTTTCAGCAGGATGCTGGGTTTGGCTGGGGTGATACAGTTTCACCAAAATCAGTGTCAGATTCTGGAGTAAAGATGACGTATAGGACATAAATGTGTGCTAAGAACACTTAAACATCAGTTTTTACTTCATGGGGAGTTCAAGGTTCAATTGTGGTTGCATTGGTGCGGACTGCAAAGTGTGCCAAAAAAAAAAACAGATTGAAATTTTGGAGAAAAACATCTTTGGAGAAAAACAACTGGGTCTGTGGCCAATCCGCTGTTCAGACTGATGGACTTCTAAATCTGAGTCTGACTCTAAGTTTATGCTACAAAATATGACACGAAGAAGTTTGCCTTGGTTTGTGTCCGAAGTTAAAAAGAGAGCGCTGGTTGAGCGACAGAGACGGTGAATGAGAGTGAGCGCTGATGTCAAGGAAGCTTTTGAAAGTTATTTCCTGATTGTTTCATAGCGGATTCATTCAGCACAGATAAACACACTGACGCACAACCCGGCGGCTTTTTGCTTCGGTCTGACCACCAAAGTAAGACTCTATTTTGATACAGCAGAGTGTCCCACTTCTTACATTTGCTCCGTTTGCCTCATTTGAGGTGAAACTTATGTGCACAACAAGAGAAAATACAAAGCTGCCTCCTGAACACGACGATTGTTTTTAAAACTTCCTCCACCTGTTCTCAGCTGGGAATTATGGGAACATCAGGTAACTCTGTGGCCTTTCCTCTGGACTACAAATACCAACATTGGTTCACCTGCAGAGCAGCAACATGACAAAGTACAAACTCATCAGACATTTATACCCGAAGACAACAAAAGGTCTCTCAGTTTGGGGTCCCCCCTTCTGTGGCACAACGTTCCCATCAAATGAATAAGAAGGGTGTGTTTGATTTGTGTAGTTTCAGAGTTGCAGTACAGTTCACGCTGTAATTTAGTGTATATATTTTATATTACAGCTTCTGTCTTCATCTCAGTATGACCCTGAAATGTGAAACTCAAATGCTGACACATAAAATGAGCTGCTGGGAAATTAAAAGTCTTAAAGTGCTCTTTAAAAAATCACCACGCTGAAAGAATAATCAAACGCTTTAATAAGAACAGAGGGACTTTTCCCCCTCATGAGCCTCCTATTGATCCAACATTAACCCAGTTTGTGGCCGACGCCTCAAATGAATTTGCCGAGATCCGTGGGTTTGAGACCGGGTGCCAAACTGGAGCTTAAGAGGGTCTGATGCAATCTAAAGCCAAGCTTTCATCTCTGTGGGTAGACTGGCAGCGGAGAAAGAGAGAGGAGAGGAGAGGACGAGCGAGATACCAAAACATTTCGAGAGCCACAAAAATATGAAGATTTATCCGAGTCCAATCTTCGTCAAGCACAGCAGCACTCTCGAGTTCATCAGACGAACTCTCAGGGATTTCGTGTATATATATATATATTCAGCACTCATCAGTCTAATTTAGTCACTGCAACAGATTTTTCCAGGAGGACGACTGAAGGTAAATTTATGTGAGGGAACATCAAATTTAAAGGTCCGGTGTGTCAGATTTACAGAGCTCTGTTTACACAACACAACAGAAATGGAATAAAATATTAAACTATGTTTTAATTAGTGGAAAAGTAAAGAATATTTATGCTTCGTTATCTGAAAATGAACATTTCTGCATTTCTGAGTCCTGAGTCCGACGTGTTGAGCTGCCAGGTTTCTACAGTAGCCCAGAACAGACAAACTAAGGACTGAGTTTAGATTTTAGGGGTTGCTATTTTGAGTCAATAAGTACGTTCACACCACTGATAGCATAAAGGATGGACAGCGAGTTGTTTTGAAGCTGGCCGCCATCTTGGCAGTCCTCCCTTGTCTCTCATCTAAAGCGGGCTGAATGATGCCTGGTTGCTCAAACAAGCAACCTGTGCCACACCCACCTGTCAATCAAAGCATCCACATGGGGACTTATGGAGACTGACCCACTTCTGGAGCCAGCCTCAGGTGGACGTCTGAGGAACTGCAGTCGCAGAGGTTGACGTCTTGCTCAAACGTCCGCCTCGGCCTGAACTCGCTCAGTTAGTCAGACTTGGCTCGTTGATGACTGAGCGATGCTCTGTGTGTGACGTACAGCTCTCAGTGTGTGCATCGAAGCGTCAGCAGCTTAACAATAATAAACTGACTTCAGCCACAGAGAGCGCAGCATTTTCAGTCTTTGTTCAGTTCTGATTATTCGTGTTGAATCAGAGCGTGTTCAAAAAAATTTGGAGGATTGTGGGAGGGTGAAAACAGAGTGCAGGGTTTGGGTCTACTCCTGCTAATTTCAGGAGTGTGGAATGATAATTACAAAGAAGAATGACAAGCATCCGTTCATTTGTTATTCATAACAGTGATGTTCCATTCAAATCTGTATTTTTTATTTAAAAATCTGTGAAACCTGAATTTAAATGTAGGTTTCTAAAAAAAATCTCACTGATGCTGTGGGACACTGGTTACTGATTTCAGCAGGGTGGTGCTGTCTCAGATTGAGGACGGCTGTTTACATCATCTTCTTCTTTGAATTGCAACCAAGCTTAGCATCAGCATACTGAGGTTTTCACGACAAACCCCTTAGCTGCAGCAGCTCTCCGTCACGATACTGTTTTTGGTCCGTTCTCCATGTGACTGTGTTTGTTGATGTTAATGTTATGTGCTTCTAATTCTGTAAATATGCTACATTGTTAAATTGTTTCCCTTTTGGCTGCTGCAGGGCGCTGCGATTCGCTCTGAAAAACTAAACACTAGACTGGCTCTAAAAAGGGGCTTTCATGTTTTTGTGCGTTTAGTAGATTTCCCTCCCTTGGGGTGGGCTAAGGGTGTTACAATCAGCTCCTACACCCCTTGCTGCCACTAAACTTTGCACACTGGTCCTTTAAATTAATAATGATGAGTCTACGTGTCAAAATAAGGAATTTTAAAATGTTCAAAGTTTGACAAAGTCTCTGTTTTAACTCACTGCGTCTCGTTTACAGTCCTGTAGGGGAATCAGGGGGCACTGACATTACGGTACAACATGCAGATTTTTTAATTAATTGTGTGGAAGCCTTCACTGGGAGGAAATGCTGACCACAGGCAGGTTTCTGTTCCATTTGATTAACATTTTAATGGGGAGCAAACAGAGGCCTGCAGCATGGCCCGGCTAATTGGAGGTGACGCCTGGAGGAATAAGCCCCCACCCTCCACCTCCTCCTCCTCCGGGCGCTGCTATACTTGACTGTCAGCGTGGCCCGAATCCATGACTCCACCAGGCAAGAGTGTCAATTTCCATTAGGCTTCAGGTGTTATGCTACAGTGCACTGCATGCCTGACCAAACCCTGCCACTTTTGGGGGCCTCTTAACTCTAATTGACAGTCCCTGGTCTAATTTTTGTGTAAGTTCCACATAGAGGGATGGAGAGAAGCAACGATGGGTTTCTTAGAGAAACAATTATTCCTGAAGCTCCAGCAGCACGCCGTGCAGTCGGAGTTTGTTGTTGACACTCTGCTTTTCTTTAGGTTTTGCAAAAAGGCATGAAGACGTTTCGAGGAGCTTTCATCTCTTCTTTACTTTGCACTGAAATAATTGGATTCTCCCGTGGACCACTGAAGTGAAATGAATCTCCGAAGCCGAAACGTGAAGAGGAATGTCAATGAACTTTGGCTTTGAAATGTAGAACTGTTTTTAGGAACCTAGCAGAGCAGAAATAGTTCCTTAAACACAGTTTCCATCGAGGATGAGCTGAAGGAGAGTTCATGATGATTCACGATAAAGGTGACAGTTATTTCAGCACGAGGCCGTCAGATGTCTCCGACTGGATTTCTAGTTTTCAGATTTTCAGTCCTCCAACAGTGGAGTGCTTCCTCCATGTTGGGAGCAAGTTGCTGCCCCAAGCGAAGGAGTTCAAGTGTCTCTGGGTCTTGTTTATGATCGATGGGAAAATGGAGTGTGAGGTGGACCGGCAGGTTGGTGCAGCTCTTGCTTTTCTTCTTTCTTGCTTTTTCTGACCGAAAGAATGAGATTGTGGATGCCAGTGGCTGAAATGAGTTTCCTCCTCTGAGTGACCGGGTTCAGCCTTAGAGATGAGGAGCGTCGAAAGGGGCCACCTGAGATGGTTCATCTGTGAATCCTCCTGGGCGACTTCCTTAGGAGGTTTTCTAGGCACCTGGGAGGGGATCCAGAACCCACTTGAGGGACTACATAGTCCATCGAGCCAGGGAATGCCTTGGGATCGCCCAGGAGGAGCTGCCACCGTGACCTGACCCCGGATAAGCAGAAGAAAATGGATGTTCCTTCAGATTACATAAGCAGTTCATCAATGACCTTTTTTAAGGACAATAATAAAAGACCAATCGATCGGCCAGTCTTTTGGTGCTCCGTTGAGAATAAGCCGTTTCTTTTACACTGCAGAACTTTCTAACAAGATTATAAAAAGACTAGAGGAGAATAAAGAGAGCTGTAAAAAGTAGTTTGGAAGGTGCATAATCATATCTTTAAGCAGTTATCGAAACTCCAGGGCACGAAATCCAGTAAAATCAGCGATGAAGTGTTTGAAATGGACCCTCGTTCAAAGGTAGATTTTAATGAAAAATCATAGTAGGTGTTAGAATAAGTGTTTCTCTGGAGACCTGAAAATAACGTGTAATTCTGACAAAGCCTCTTTGGCATGCAAAGTGTTTCCAGCAAACAATTATAGCAGTGCGTTTCTTGTCTGGATGGTTGTAAGTGTAATGATTACTGTAATCAGCAGGGAAAGCTGCAGTGGAGAACGTTACAATTGTCCCGGACAAAAATAACCTTTTCTTTTTTCTTTTTTCTTTTTTTTTTTGTGTTTGTGTTTTAGCCTCAGAGCCGGCGTGTGCCCGTGTTGATCGATGATTTCAGAGCGTCCTTGGCGGGGCTTGGAGAGCTCCGTGGCGGCGTCCGTGAGGGATGGTTGGAAGTGAGCTGCTGATTTTGAAGCGTTGAAGGCAGCTTGTGCGGCCGTGGCACCTCCTCCGCCTTCAGGGCGCCGTGCTCCAGTCTGACATGACGCTGTGATTGAGTCCTTCCTCTGTCACGTTTGACACCTAAGAGGTGAGCGCCGGGCCGCCGTGATTTGAGGTATCAGATCCAGAAAACATGAGGTGGGGGAGTTCTGTCAGCGGCTGTTGGGGGAGAACATATTGATTCCCTTCATCCGGAAAGTGAAAAAGATTTTCCATCCATAACTTTCTATTTCTTTCTCTCTCTGCAGAGCATGAACACAAAATGTGTTTCAGTTCAGCGTTCAGCTCTCAGGTTGTTTATTAATACACATAACTGAATTAAATGAAGATCTTTGATCTGCTTGATTAATTACTTCCTTTACAAACACACTCAGTCATCTGAGCTGTCTAATGGTTTGATGCTAAACTGTTAATTAACCCTCAAGACCCAGAATATAATTCTCAAATGCTGCTCAGCTCACTGAGAACTCAAATGAGCAATTTGTGCCGTCTCAGTCGACAAACAGCTCTGTCTGTAAAAACTGAACAATCACACGTTTAAGTTTGATTCAACACATGAGAACAAACAACAGTACAGCTCGACCTGGTCAGGCCTCCCTGCCGACTCTTTGGCGAACTACCCCCTAGAAAACAGTCCATGTCTGGGCAGTGAAAGCCCCTCTAAGTCCCTCTGATGCTGATTATGTGGTGAAATTTAGAGCAAACCACATTGCCGTTTGTCTACGGTGATTATGTGATGAAATCAAAAACCCTCATGTGGCAGTAGGTAGCATCTTTTATGACAAAGGAACTTCAAATTTATGTGGAAATGTCACCGTGACCCGGTCAGTCCTCCATGACGACTCTTCGGTGAACACTCCCCCAGAACCAGTAAACAGCCCTCTGCTTACTGATGGTGATGATTTGATGTAATGACGAATATTTCTGGTTCTGGTTATTGATGACAACTTAAACTATCTACAACACAAAGTTTGGGGTCAGGTCTAGGATCTTCTTTCTGTATTTCATGTTTGTCCGATCTCTCCTTTGTTGCTGTTTGTCAATTTTTTATCTGTTAAAGTTTCTTTTTGTCGAGTTCTTCTCCTCTTGAAGGATAGACGGTATTGAACACTCTGCAGATTGTTCAAATGTGTTATTTGTGGTTCTATAAATAAAACTTCTATCTGTAAATGTACCCCTGCTGCCTTTTTGGAGCTTTGTTTGAGCACAGAGTGCAGCTTCTATCGAACAAACCTTTTAACATACAGTGGCCTGCGTTTAAAAAGTGATAAACGAACATTATTTATGCATTGTACATATTTGATGAAGTGCTGGAGGCGAGCTGGAAGCCTCGCAGGCAGCTGTCATTTTAAAAAGCCTGGCTGCGTTATGTGGAGCCAACAAACAGGTTTTACTCTTCACACATGAAAGAATAGCAATGTTTATAGAACAGTTTGTTTTCATCAAGCCTGAGTTAGCACGCGAGATTAATTTCACATGGGCAGTGCAATTATCAGAAACTCTTTTATTATTATGGCAGCGGCTCCTTTTGGCACTCATTTTCTTTTTATAATCAGGACAGTTTGTTCTTTAAAGGAAATTATTTTTATTACACAGGTGTGAAAACACACGCTGCCATTAAAGAGAAAATAACTGATTTTCTTCTTGTTTCTCAGTTTTTCATTTGTTTTTTTTACATTAGATTTAAAGGTGCAGTGTGTCAAATGAAGGCGATTTGCAGAATATAATATTCAAAACTCTGTTTCAATTCAGGTTTAATCACCTGAAAATAAGACTCGTTATGTTTTTGTTACCTTAGAATGATCCACAGCAGGTCCAGCATGTTGAACCGCCATGTTTCTACAGCAGCCCAGAACGGACAAACTAAACACTGACTTTACACTTTACAATGTTTTTGCGTGTTATCTCTGTTTCCGGAGCAACCGCCGACTCTTGGATGCAAAGCCACAAACTGCAGTTCCTCTAACGTCCACTTGAGGCTGGCTCCAGAAGTGAGTCAGTCTCCATAAGTCCCCATGTTCAAATGTCCAACTTCACAGCAGAAATAAACACGTTTACAGCCTGGTACAAAAAACAGTTTTGGTCTCTATAGCTAATTTCCCCGTTCATGACAACTGTACTGAGGGTGAATTTATATACAACTCACCTGTTCACATTATATTAAGGCTTAAAGTTATGCAGGATTAAGAGCAACCGGGCTTCATTCAGATCTCTCTAATCTGTCTTCACATATAAACACTAAACTGCCTTGAAGTAAGATAAACTGAGTATGAGTATGAACATCGTGTTTGGCTTCGCTCTGTTTTCTCAGATGTAAAGAAGGATGATATCACGGCGCTCCTCCTTCAGGTGTAATCGTTGGCCACATGACACCGTTATGTTTTCTGTGACGAGGCAGACGTCCAGCAGCACTCAGCTCGTGATTGACAAAAACAAAGACACAGTTCACGACAGACAAGGACGTCAGCTAATCATAGCAGAGATTCAGCCAAACTTGTGGTGCAGAGGTCAGATTTATCAATACACAGAGTACTCTGACTATAAATCTGCACTGTCATTTGCTTTTACTGCTTGACAACGAGGCTTTTAGCCTTCATGGCCGCGATGTATTGTGACAGCACGAGTCTCAGCACCTGGCCGGCTAATCGTTGAGTCATCGGTATTGATCAGCGCGGCAGATAAACTATGACCATTTCTGGCTATGAGGCAATAAAAAGCTCGCTGATCGCCGCTTTAATTCGAGTCAGTCCATGCAAAAACTGTCCAGCAGCACAGCAGATATTCTCCCACTGCTCCCATTTACCTTTGCCTCATGGACACTGCCTGTGATAATTCTCCCATCATGCCAGCCATTGTTACGTGCAAAGCACACCACAGTGCAGCACGAGGCCCGATGCTGGGAACAGATTCAATATGAGCTGCACCGGAGGGAGGAGGAGGGGGATGGAGAAAGAGATAAGGTGTTGTTAAACAAAACAGCCTCCAGAGTCCATTAGCAAATCGAATCACAGCCATTGAAGGAGCTCACCACGCCGCCCTGATGTTTCATCCACTACATTAGCTACTCGAGTTCACAGAGAGTGTGGCGAGCAGATCTTTTGCATTTAACCGGCAGATAAGTCAGAGCCTCGTCCATACCACGTCCTCCTCTCAGCTCCATTTATTTCCTGCTGCTGCTGTCTGTAATTTTTCCACATACAACATTAAACTGGTATTTTTATTATGTTTACAAGCGAGGCCCGGTGATTTATCAACCGTTTCATCCACCCCGTCTATCTCCCTTGAAACAATGCACAAACACAGCAGCTGCAGCGGTTATTGGTATGTTCGTTATTCAGTGCTGGATACGACTGTATCATCCTGATCCTGAACGCACGAAGCAAAGAGGATATTTAACAAACCCTGCAGGGTGTCGTATGTTTTCAAGATGGAGTGTGCAGCACGCAGAGAGCGGGTGGAGACTTTTAAAGAGGGTTGGTGTGTTCACGACTACAGAAGAAGATTAAGGCCACATGAGAAAAATGTATTTGAATTCTGACGTTTTTACTAACAAAATAATATTAAAAAAAAATCTAATCTATTTGTATTATTTCTTTAGATAAAAGTCAGAATTCTGAATTTTAATATCAAATTTCTGAAAATTAGTTGGAAAAAGTCAGATTTCAGGAATCAAAATTCTGATAATTTTTTTAAATGATTTCTTTAGAAAAAAATTCAGAGTTTTAACATAAAATTCAGAGAAAAAGAAAATCAGATTTCTGTCTGAATTCTGAGAATTTATTATTATTATTATTTAGAAAAGTCAGAAATCAGAAGTTTTTTTTCTTAAATAACAAAAAATTTGATTCCTCAGATTTTTTTTTCACACGTGGCTCTAATGCTCTTCCGCACACGTCACTCATTTTTTTTGATATTTGTCGGACTTCCAGGTGAATCACCGTCAGGACAGAGGCGAGCTGAGGATGACACGTGCTTTCATTTTGAACCCGCCGTGCCAGCACACAGATTTAGGAAGCGTCCGAGCGCCAGCTGGGCGCTGTGGCCGTAACAACAGCCACCGTGTTATTGTGCACCGAGCGCCGGCTCGTTGTGCCAAAGTGGCGTTTTGTGCTCGTGTGCACCTGTTCGTGTATTGTATGCAGAGAAACCGTGGGTGCCAGCGAGCTAATGCAAAGCAGCTCCTCTCTGCTCCCTGAAAGGTGAGGCCTTTGTTACAGCCACCAGGAGCCGGCTGCAGGGAGCAGCTGTTATCTGCCGCGAGCAGGAGGTGAAAACACGAGCGACAATCCACCGGCTCTCTGAGCAGTCAAGTATACTCACCTCAGAGACAGCTGATGCTTGGCAAACCACGGCGAAGCCCACAAGGTTGGCTCAGAGAATGGTCACAATTACAGACATTACCACGCTTAATTAATAGATTACTGTCAGATGCAGCTTTTTTTTCGTCCACTTTGACTCACGTGTGGAGAAAATGTCAGTCTGTGCTTTAATGTCTTACCTCCAGCCAAGACGTCGTGCCACCTTCAAGGATCTCACACCACGTTTGTGGAGCATGCAGCGATGTCAGGCTGATAAAGGAGCTTAATTAATTAATGTCCTAGCCGTGTGGCACCGTGAACACACCATTGGCTGACTTGCTGCAGTAACAGCACATATTTCCGCTGACAGGTCCAGCTGTTGGCTGTCTCTACCCACAGCGAGCGCCGCTAATTGTATCATTGTGAAGAACTACAAAGGTCTGTCGTCTCTGTGAGCGCGGCGTTAGTCTTCACAGTAAAATGAGTTTTAAAGGGTGAAAAATGTTCGACTTCATACAAAAGAGCTTCAGAGAGAGCGAACATGTGTGAACATGAAGCATGTGAAGAGTTAATTTAGCCTCTTTAAAGGTCCAGTGTGGATTTATTAAGAGTTCACTCCAAGTGTGTAACGAGGTCCTGACGAGGTGATCACCTGAAATCTTATTTAACGAGTTCAAGTCTAAAAACACTGCTGAGGTCATCACCGTCGTCCAATAGGAGCAGCTGGACGGTAAAAACAGAGCAACACAAACCTCAGAAATAACTAGTGATCATTAAAAGAAGGTTCAGACGGGGACGGCGAGCGTCAGGCCGCCAGCGTCACAACGAGGAAACAGCAGACATCGAGGACAACAAAGCGACAGACCGACAGAGGACGCAGACCACCGACAAGTCATACATCATAAATATGCATCTTTGCATCTTTTCTGGCATGGCAAAAATATGAATTCACTTTTAAAATGAGACTTTTATATTTAGAGAAGTAACTTGTCCTTTTCACGTTGTTTCTACAGACTTTATGATGGAAAGATTGCTGCTACTAATATAAGTGAATGTTGGACCTCGCCTGTACTGACAGCTGAGAATCGAGATGCTACGTTAACAGAATGTTGCTTTCAAGCTGCAGGCCGACAGCGTTTTGGTTGCGTAACAGGTTTAAAGTAAGAAGTTTCTCTTTCAGTCTGCAACATGCAATTTAATTTCAGTTAGTACGTGAAGATAAGTGTAAGACGTGGAGCTGCAGGCTGTACAACAGGAGGAGGGTCAGGAGTTGTTCAGCAGTGATTGATGCTGTTCGTACGAGGTTTCTGTGCATGGCTTTTCAAAAGGTGACTCTAATATTCATAACTCAGCCAATCAGATTCCAGATCCTGGACCAACGCCAATGTGTCCCTCTCGTCCGAGAGTACCTTCAGTCCTTTAGCCAGGTGTTCTCTCTCCAGCTGCTCCAGTGGAGCTGATAAGTGGACACAGTCCACTCCCACACATCTCCATAACATACCTACAGGCGTGAACGGTAGATGTAGTCCACTGGGTTCATTTCTTCCTTTACTCTGTTCTTTAAAGGGATGAACAGTGTTACCTTCACACTTCTTCTGAACTACAATCCACTCTCTGCCTCATGTGACTCCAACGACCATCGTCCACCGGAGCTCAGGTGACCTTAACGACTCGGACGACAGTCGTCACAGCAACGACGAGCACTAACGAACCAGGTGTGAACAATGCCCCGGTTAATGGCCTGGTTTTCCCCACCAGAGGTCGTCCAGATTTAACCCTTCTCAAAGAAAGATGGACGACTGACCTCACGATGTCACGATGATTTAATGATGATTTATTTAACTATTAACAACTTGGAGCATCTTAAAAGATGATCCAAAACCGACACGGTGCTCTACCTCGATAACTTGAATTGAACCATAAGACAGCTGACTTCTTCACATGTTATATCTCCATGTGTATCCACACTTCTCCATCCATGTGCACCTAAAACTGCCAAACCTGCAACACACTGTATTAAAATCACTCAAAACTGAAACAACCTCAGCCACACCGACTGTCAGCATGAATAACTCCTCTTAACATCTTTTTTTTTTTGACTTCAGTGGCTCTTTAATTGGATTTCAGTGAGTTTGGATGTTTTGATGTGAAGCGGTTCATCGGTTGATGAAATGTTGAAATTTGAACTCTTCAACTCTTTGTTTTATTCTTATTTGTCACCGATGAAACGGTCTCCTCTTTGTGTGTAAATGAGAACGCGCTCTTTGTCCGTTTGCCTCCACAGTTTAATATCACACATTGTGCTGCAGACGGCCTGTTTTCATCTGCAAATTAAATATTATTCTGTATGCAACAAAGAGAACGCTCTCACCACGTTGGTTCAGCTCAGCGTGCTATTGTTCCTCCACCAATCAGCCGTGTTGTTAAAGCCAACCTCCACAATACCAAATCAGTATTCTGCAAACTCCAGCGGTGACACATATGGCGGCCGCATGCCACACCACTGTAACATGATTACCCAGGATCCTCTGCATCAGCCCCCCTGCTGTGCCATCCCTACTGCAACCCTACAATCAGCCTCTAACCTGTGCAGTCCCGGCGGCCGTGACTTACATCTCCTCTAAAGAGGATAAAAACAAATCTCTGCTCTCCTCTGCAGTTAATTACAGCGGAGACAACCTATTCATGTAATTATTTGTATGCTGCCCACACGGTCCAATTTGCACAGAGACAAGGCGCGGGCCCCTCCGGAGACCTTACATGTAATACGCTGATTGTTCATCAGGTGTTCCCGCTCAAGACAGACAGACATTTCTGTCCTTGAATGGCCAAATGAGCATTAGCCGTTGTGGATTTAATAATGAATTCAGATGCTGTGGTGACAAATATGTTCACCAGAATGATTCATTTAATGCAGGTACTAGATAACGTTCAGGCCTAAACGACGGAGAGGCTGTGTGTGCGTGACGAAAGGTGAAAATACTCTCAAACACACAATAAGAGGTTGATTGCCGTGATAATGTGTCCATTTTTCTCTCTTAGAGATGTGGATAACGCCGTGTGACGGTCACAGACTAATATCAGAGAGGGGGGGGAGGGGTAACAAAGAAAGAAAGCAAAGCTCTCGAGCAAGAGAGCCGTAAATGAGAGCGACGATATTACAGAGGACGCCGCACTCCCACTCATCAACCAATAAGAAGTTCTTCCATTAGGAAAGACATTCAGATTCAGTCCATTAGAGAGCCAGCCGAACAGCAGGGACTTTCATTCCACTATCAATACACATAATGAGCAGAGGACAATAACTCTACCGCTCAAACACACAACGTCACTGACACTGTCGCCATTTCTTCCATGCACCACCCTGCAAACGCCCTTTTGTCTCGGGTACTCGGATACTCACAAACACAGTTTAACAAGCACGATTAGAAACTTTATACTCAGACCACATGTTCCTGTTACAGTGCGTTAAAGTGTGATTAGATTTCAGAGCTCTTAGCTGCATATATTTGCATAAATGTGAGGAAAACTTGATTTTCGTGAAACCACGATAATTCCTTAACCCTCGAGACCCCAGAAGAGTTTTTCTGATGCTGCTCAACAAACAGCTTCATGTCAAAAATGGACAAACAAAACCTCAGTTTTAATTTGACACCAAATATGTGACATTTGTAGCTTTTTAATGGCAAATAGCACTAAAACTGCTGTTAACATATATTTTGTTGATGAGAAAAACAATAACCTGATTTGTATGTGGAAAAATCACTGCGACCCGTTCAGTCCTCCCTGCCGACTCTTCGGTGAACACTGCCTCCATCTTGGCAGTGAGAGTCAGGTAAGTCCCTCTGTTCATCTACAGTGATTATGGGATGAAATTTCTAGATATAGATAGAACAGTCATGTGGTAGCCTAAACGAGTCTTATATGAGAAAAGATCTTCAAAATTCTGTGTAAAAGTTGTCGGTCAGTCCTCCCTGACGACTCTTTGGCGAACACTCCCCCAGAAAACTATCTACAATACAAAGCCTTAATTTTCTGTCTTTGGATTCACTGGGATTTATTTTAAACTGTGTGTTTGGGCCCAACATGGAAGAATTAGGTGTGTGGTAAACATCATTAAAAAAGAATCAGACAGGACAAAGTTCAGTGATTGAGGGTGTAAAGTTTCAGAGCATTAGCATCGGACGGCGGCCGCAAACGAGAGACTTTAAGAACAGTTGAGCACAAAGTTCACCGTTACTGTTCGCCCTCCCGCTCTGCTCATTAATCCCAGCTCGAGTGATAAACAGAGTGATTAAGACTCAGGATGGAAACATGGCCACTCATACAAATTATACTGAATGGCTTCAGATACGTATCCACAATCCAACTTCTGTTTACTTCCTCATTTTTACGTGTTTCCTGTAAAAACAGTCAGACTGGGAGGACTTAATTGGCAGGACCGAACACAACCTCCAGACCAGCAGTCAGCAGTATAACACGGCTGACCACAGTTAGCAATATTTCCATCATAAAGTCTGTAAATCACCTCAGTAGTGTAACATTATTGTGTTACCTGGTCTGATCTCTGAGTGCACTGATAATTTCTGAGTGTAATCCCTCCACCTCAATTAGTGTAGTTGGGTTAATTCAAACAGCATTGATTCTTTGGCATACAGAAAGGACAGATATGCAGCTACTTTGTTTTTCCTCTAACGTCGATCGACCCACACGATACAAACATGGATTATTCACTTTGTATTGCTGATGAGCCCCAAACTGGAACGTATAATTGAAAGAGATCCTGGAAGATGAGCACGCTGAAACAGAAGAAGAAGAAGACGAAGAGGCCTGTGATAAATCAATAACGTATGATGCCGTGATGCAGCGGAGGATCGCTTTACATGTCAGCGCCCGACCATCCGTGTACGCACACGCTTCGGCGCACACACCGACAGTAATGTGTAATGTGGAACATGAGCTAATGAACCCAACCTCTGTGATAGAAAACCAATATGAGCTCAACAATGGGTCGTTGTTGACCTTGTTGTGTGCTCCGATCCACCGACCAGACATCGCTCTGGCTGCTGAGGCTCAAATATTCTGGATGAAAAAAACAATGTGAAGATGAAAAAAGTGCTGAGGGCCCTCGCAGGAACATCAACGGTGGGGTAATAACACATCTGCATTAACAAGGCAGCATCTGACTAAATTAGTATTCATAAATCATGTTGCCTTTCCATATGGGAATGCTAATGTGCCTCTCTCATGTCCCATGGCACGCTCGGTAATGAAGGTGGAGGAAATATTCTGAGAGCGTCAAAAGTCTTTACAACGATTGCCAAAGCAACTCGGGCTCGTGCTCGGCAGAGTTTGTCATTTCTCTGAGGACGCTCGTCACGTATGTGGAACACGGGATGCAGATACTGTTCCTGTGAACGCATCCTTATCGGAGGAAGTGCGACCTATTAAAGATCATCTAAGTCACTTGGCCATTTTACAAACAAAGCCCCACAGACGTCTGAGTGACAATGATTTCTCCTACTTGTTTCTTGTTTGAGAAGGAGGCAGCAAGGTCCAGTCAAACCATCACCGTCAATAACCAGAGCCAGAAATATACATCATTATGTTGATATCTATGATTTTATTGTGGCGAGTTTCCACCCGGTTCTAAAAATGTCTCCGCCCACAGAGCGTCCCCCGGTTTCCAATCTTCTGGAAGCTGTCAGATTGTGTTGAGAGGGAGATCCTGACCCGCTGTGCAGAGTGGAAAAAGATGAAGACATTGTGAGTTCATCATCACATCATCACTATCAGTAAACAGAGGGACTCACCCGGCTCTCACTGCCCAGACGGAGGCTGTTTTCTGGGGGAGTGTTCGCCAAAGAGTCGTCAGGGAGGACTGACCGGGTCAACGTGACTTTAACACATAAAATCAACGTTTTTTTCTCATATAAGTTACCAAAGACAACCTAAGACATTACTGTTTGATAGAACAAAGTGGGTTTCAGGCGGAGGCTGTTTTCTGGGGGAGTGTTCGCCAAAGAGTCGTCAGAGGACTGGTAGGAAATGCTGAATAAAACTTTGTTGAAAAAGCTACAAATGTCACAAATTAAAGAGGAAGTTGTTTTAAAATGAAAACAACCTGTCAGTTTCTTTCTGTTGCTGAGGTAGCAACGTTCAAGATTCAATAATTGAGACAGCGACAGATGACAGTTTGTGTGATGCTTCAACAACGTGCTCACAGCTCATCACGTTGTTGTTTACAAGCAACACCTAGCCAGTCGGCTCGGGCTCCATTCACCTTCAATTAAATCTGATTCATTTAAAGTCTCTGCTCAGTTTCATCTCACAGAGAATATCTGCTGAAATCCACGGAAAGTGAGGCGAGCCCCTTCACTGCTGTTTGTCAAGTCATCAGTCCAAAGTCATCAGTGCTATCACACCATGTGAGGTGGTAACAGAGGCCAGATTTAAGACGCCCATATGTCATCCGTCACCACCCAGGAGGCTAATTTAGCTCATTAAAATCTGATAGTGGGCAGTCATGAAGGCTAGCAAACAGCTGAAGTCAGACGGATTGTGACCCTTTACGATGAAAGGCAGACGGCGATGTAGGCGGCCGCGGATGCTGAAGAAACGAACCCTTTTTTCTGTGTGCACACGACTCACACAAAAACAGCATCAAACTGGGAAACGCTGAGAAAGAGGAAGAGGTGTGACAGCTCGTCAAGCCTGATGAAACAGCTCTCTCCCGTCTCTTTTGTCTTGGTGGTAATCTGCATTCCGGAAAGACGCTCGGCTGAAGTGCATCTCATGCAAATGAGCATGTGTAAAAAGACACCGAGGCTGCCGCGGATACATTCTTCTTACACGAATGCAATCAGAAGTAGCCTTGGACTGTGTTCGAATTCATTTAGCCTGCTTCGTTTTTTCATTAGCTGTGTCGGCTTCTGTGTTTTTCCACACAAACACACATACGAGCACATCAAACTTTAAACTCACAGGAAAAGGAGTTTCAATGCAGCCGCAGTTCTTCCACTGAGTGCATTTTTCTTTTTAAAAACTAAGAATAGAAACACGTTTGGAGAAGCTTCAGTCCAGTGAGAGCCGTAGTCAGATAGTTTCAGTAAGTTATTTTTGCAGCTTATTAAACCCTTAACAGCCGAATAATCGCCGCAAATGAGGACTGACAGCTCCAACTAACCTCTACACTGCATGCAGCGTTTCAAATCAATTTGGCAAGACATCATTTGTGGGGGGTTGTTTCACTTTACAGCATATATGAAGACGTCTTATGGTGTGAAATAATTTCTCTTTACTGCACAAAGATGCTTAACCTCAGTTTAACTGCAGGAGGAGGAGGGAGCTCTGCTCAGGACTGCAGTGACATTCAACAAGTCACTGAAGTGTTTCCTGTCAACGTGAGCGCGGAGCATCAAAAAGACATTAACTTTACAACAGTTAATTTAAGACAAAATGCCAAACGTGTCAGGACACATTCCCGTGTGGAACTACCATCCCCCCGATGACAGGTTAAAAATATCTCGGTGTCCACATCATCTGCGGTGAGTCATAGACGGAGGATCCCCTCAGACACCATCAGGAGCGTCCTGATAGAGAACGTCTCTACCAAGCACAGAAGAGATTTTGCATATAGGTGGCGCTTTGACACCAAAGACTGTTTACTTCCTCATTTTCACGTTTCCTGTAAAAACAGTCAGATTGATTGCCGTTTACAGCAGCTAATAATAACAGCTAATAATTGCAGCGAGCACTATGAGTCAGTGTCCGCATCTACCTTCCAGTCGGACCCGGGAATGAACACAACCTCTGACCCGGCAGTGAGCAGTCTATCAGGGAATACAGTAGCCTACTTTTCTTGCTGTACACAATTTAGCATCCAGGCTGCACCTCAGAGGTCCTCATGCAGCTTTATTTTAACATGCCTCCATTTTCTTGCAGCTACTGAAGATGTTCAAACTCGAGAAGAACAGACGCTGTGTTATTTCCAGTCAGGACTATTTGTCTAAGTGAGGACTGAAATAGAAAACTTAAATCCAGCCGTTCAATCTTGTGAAATAATACGAATGTGAAAGAACATAATTAAAACATAATAATCATCCTGAAACTGGAAGCAGTGCCTTCGAGCAAAACTCCACCTTCATTAAGATTTCTTACTTTACGGTTCGTCCGGTCTGAATTACGGACACGAACAGTCTTAATTATCAGAGTCCTGTACTGATAATGTATGATCAACCCATAATCACATGACAGTTGGGCGGATGAAGCCTATCTAACCTGGCAACCCAACCCCCGGATAAGTGTTCGGTCCTGACGCACATGATGCCCTCAAAAGTCTTGTTCGGTCCACAACCCAAAGATATTCAGTTTACTGACACAGAGGACTGAAGAAACCGGAAAATATTCAGTATTTGAGGAGCTGAAATCAATTAGCAACAAGGAACATTAACAGATCACCCTCATTAACTTAAATGAGAGCAGGAGTATTATCCAAATATTTCATTTTTAAAGGAACTATTCATCCTGAATACAGCGAACAGAGCAGGTCAGATATAATTCAGTCTAGGTCATCTAAACTGTGCAAAAAACATTAATATTTCTCTCTGTTCACATCTTATTTCATTATTTTCCTTGTAAGAACACCCATGCAGTTATTGAAATGCAAATTTGTTGGCGGGGATGAAATCATATATTGTTGTTGGGGGATGAAATCACCTCGTTCCTGTGAGGCACACCAGTAAGTTAAACAGTGTTTTTTCTTGTTGGGGGGTGGTTGTTGTATAGAAACAGTGAGAATGAGCTCAAATAATGAGTTAAAATATCTGCTCTGTGTCTACCATTTACCAACAAATGCACATACCACCCACACAGCCTTTGGCGGTGACATCCTGATATAATTTGGCTTCTAATATGCATCAGCGTTAGAGACGGAGGAGGAGGAGGAGAGTGAAGTAACATTCATAGTACACTGCTGCTTAAGTGTGCCAGGAAAAAAGACTCTTTTCTTGTAATGGCCTTTAGTTAGCTTCGAGATCTTTTAGAAAATCGACAGCCCAACGTTCAGCAAAGAAACAGACAATGAGCTGTGCTGATTCGACTATTCAGTCACAGCAAGAAAAAAAAGGATTGAGAGACTTGAAAGGAACAAAACTGCGTTTCAAATCAGTGACTGGAGTTGGAGTCATTGCAGAGGGTCATCTAATATCATTTCTGGATGTAAAATAACCTGAAAGCCATCAGCTCACTTCCATTTTCTTCTTCCTACCTCATTTAAGCACAACTGGGACCATTTTCCTCTGTGAGAAAAGATGCTGGCAAGAAAAAAACAGAGCCAGGCGGAGAAAAGTGGACGATGATTTGCAGATTTAAACCTGACTGTCTGGTGGAGACATGTTAGAGCTCAGTGAACGGCGGATGGCGTCACCTTAAAGGTTCAGCGTGCGACTTTAAAGGGCGATCAGCAGAAATGCAATCAGTAATATATAATCACCTTAAAAAACAAATCAGCTTAGACTTCGCCTTTTCTTTCTACATATGGAACAGGAGCTCTTACACCAACCAACATTTGAGGGACGCATTCAGAGTTTGTGGACACCCTAACTGGACTGTTGGAGGAAGGACCCGGCTATCGGTGATGAAAACTCAGGTGACCTTAACGACTCGGACGACGGCCGTCACAACAACGACGACCACTAACGAACCGACTATGGGCCGGTCAACGACCCTGCCTCACTGCCATCACCACGTTCGATTGGTCTGGTCTGGGTCTGCACTGACCCAGTCGTCCAACCATCAGAGTCTGGTCCTTGTCTAGTTGCTTCCTTCTTTCTAACACGTCATTGCTGAGGACAAATTGTTCACTTGCTGCCTAATATATCTCACCAACTGACAGGTGCCATGATAATGAGATAATCAGTGTCACCTCACCTGTCAGTGGTCATAATGTTATGGATGATTGGTGTATATGCTGCAGGAAACAACCACACAGTATAAAGAATGGACGTAGTTTCCATAACGTCCCTCGCAGGTCTCTGAAGAGTCCCTGTGAAGCTCGTGGAGGCTCTGGCCGCCGGCGGTCCTGAGCTACAGCCAACTTTAAGTACCTGAAACTAGTATTTAACCTGAATCCTGTCTAACTTTGATCTCCTGCCACGTCCAGGTCTGTCTCATCTGGAAAACCATCTCTGGATCTCGTCCTGCCTCTGCACTGTCACCGGTGATTCAATAATTGCTTATTGTGCTGCTGCCGTTCGACCATAACCCACATCTCATCTTACAAACGTGAGCAAAGTGAAATTATCGGCTTCGAGGGTCTGTCATGTCCTCTGGGTTAACGACAGCAGCACAGATAATAACAGAGATGTACATAATGCAGCATCATTAGTATCATTTAGAACATGAAATACATTAACATGATTCACATTAATGCAGCTGAGAACTACATGCAAATTAGATAACTTAATTAACCCTTTTCAAAAGGTGCATAATGTGAAATTATCATCAGGAAATAGGTCCATGTTGGGGTGAAAGAATAATGGGGATAATGAGTTTTACCGGAGAGAACGGAGGCACAAACAGAGTCTCTTTGTCTGCAGACTGATTGGACCAGCATCCAGAAAGTGATGCAGACACCAACCGAGGTATAATCCAGCACTTTGAACACCACCACAGACTGTACAGAGCTGCTAGCTGCAGCTGCTGTACTGAGCAACCAGGCAAAGTCTGGGCACAAAAAATCAATCGGATGAAGTTCGACTGGAGACAAGTTCAAGCAGCAATGTCACTGTATCAACATCTGCACTGTGTGAAGCCAACGACTCAAATCAAACGAAGAAAGCTGAACACAGCTGTCACTCTTCAGCTGTCTCTATCAAATAAAGCTTGACAAAGCCAAAAAATAATCTTTAAAAACAAAAGACTTGATGTAATGTATCGTTGTGCTTAGTTTCACATTCCCACTTTTAACCGCTGCCAGCGCCGCACAGCAGATGACAGACAGCGCCTCCTACGGGAAGAAGCTATCTGTCCGTCAGGAAACCGTAAACCATCAAATATATTCAAACGTGACTTTGCGTCATTGTGGGTCCAGATCACGGAGAACAGATGGGACTAAAACACACAAAGTTTGACTTCATGAGGACTTCAATGTTCAGAGTACAGATACCTGCCTATATGCACCTCTCAGCGAATCAGTAATGTTTGTTGACAGGACGGCGATGATGATGATAAATGAGTTGCCACCTGCGTTGACGTGCGTTGCGTGAATGGAGGATTGATGATCGTGCTTCCTGACATGTTCCAGCATCAACACAAAAGAAGGAAAGCCTCCGACCGCCCGGTCTGCACACTCATAGCTCAACACATGGCCACATTTATCAAGCGCAGCCCTCAGTCCGAGCCTCTGGGCTCACTCATTGCTCTGCAGAGATGTGAGTAACACTCAAATCTATATTGATGGCTGTAATCTCTCTCACCCATCGCCCTCAATAAAGTCTATAGCAGCCCTGACATCCCCACGGTTCAGCAATTATAATGGGCCATAAAATGTGATTTCCTAAATTTCCTCAAAGAACTTGAGGGAAGAAGAAGGAACGTGCCTCTTTCCTTACATCTGTGTGCACGCTGTTCGATATAATTACAGCATTAATCCTGTGCCCTGAGGATTAAATTAAAGGATCTCATGGCACTCTGAGAATCGCCTCGTTGATGCTGTGTGATAAAATTAACTGACAATAGTTACGATTACTGCAGCCAGAGTGCCAAGTCTACTGTACCAAGTCATCATCGCACCAAGAGACAGACGAGTTTTCATATCTCCAAGTCAAAGTTGACGAATGTTTCTGTTCCTGATGGACAGATAGCTTTAGCCTGACCACTCACTAAAGTAGCTAACCACTAATTAACTGCTGCTAAGTGAATCTACCGTCAGCAGGCAACAGAACGTTACACAACCAAGGTGATTTACAGAAAACCCCCTCGGTCGGCTGCTGTATTCCCCGCCATGCTGCTCACTGCTGGTCTGGAGGTTCTGCTCGGTCACTGGAAGGTAGACGCTAACATAGCTCACAGAGCTAACTGCAGTGTATAACGCACACTTGCTATCGGCTACTGTAAACGCCAGTCAAGTCCCTCCCAATCTGACCGTATTTACAGGAAACACGTAAAAACGAGGAAGCAAACAGCCCCCTAAAATAAATATACATAAGACATGTGAGCGGCTTCTTTTTGTTACTTTTCGGTGATGAATTTGAGGCAGCGGTGAATCAAAACATCAGTAAAGTCATATTATTATCGACTTCCTGCTCAAACATAACGTTTTATAATCGTCTTCTCCGTCTCTTTAAACCTGAATGCGCTGGAGGCAATAACTGACACGTGAAGTCTGAGACTCCTCTGATGCTCCATTAAGTCACAGATCTGAAGAGTCAGCAGCTCTCGGGCCGTGATGGGTAATGCTATGTCATACTTTCTGTCTCGCTGCCTGTTATACAATCTGCTTGATGTAATTGGGGACCAGATTTTACAGTCGTTCGTACGAGAGGCTCGCTCCATCAAACTAGATTTTCTTCAGCTACCTCCATCTGAGATGCAGCTCTTAAAGACTGCATCTTCTGATCGGCCACGAGACACCAAAGAAATGAGGCATGAAAAAGAAGCCGTGTGTGTCTGTTCACAGCGTCAGATCAACTCAGACTTTAAAAAGACAGCATCCAGCGCTGAACTTACTCCTGCTGTATTATCGATGCTACATCTACAGTAACTCACATAATTTGTCATCAAGGACGTCGGCGTTCAGTCAGCTTTGGCTCATGTACTTCCTGTCCTCGTGCAGCCAGCTTATCCACAAGAACACTGATTACAATCATAGATCATGTCCTTTGACTTCAAAACAGGCCAAAGACCTCTGCAGCTACAGGAACCTCAAAGAAGCACGATGAAACCAAAGTCTGGAGTCAGAAAAGACATTTATAGACAACAAACAGATTCAGATTTATGGACAATTAGACGGATTTTGAAGTGAACTGGAAGCCAGAATCGGGGTGTTTGCTGGACCTCGTTAGTAACCGGGCTGCGACACTTTAAATGAGCTGTAAACAGGAAATGGTCACCTGAGAGACACCGAGGTAGACCGAATGATATCAGTGCATGAATGAGTGACAGGAAGTGTCTGATTTTGGAGAAGGCTCTGAGGTTGGAAGAAGTTGGACCTGACAACAGAATTTACCTTTCTGCTAAACGATAATTAGCATTTAACAAATGTCACATATTTGGTATCAAATCAAATGAAATCAGCTTGTGATTGTCACTTTCTTCATTCATGAACTGCTGTGGAGTGTAGAGGGTTAATGAATAAAAACTCCCCTTAAAGGAAATGTTAAATCTTTTACGGTTCTATTTGGCTCCCGTCTTCACTGACGGGTTTTTGTGGCGCCTCCATTATCCCCAAAAACAGTCAAGCTGTGTTTCTAATTTATTTCTTTTATCTTGACCACTTAGAGGCTCTTTTAAAAAGGTAAGAGTCTGACCTTTCGGAAACATCTGGAAGAACCGTCCTGCAAAAAGCAAGACTGACCTTTATTAGGCATTCTGTCTCTCAGCAGGCCGTCAATTAACCTTCAATAAGGCGAGGACGGCGTGAAACACACAGCGCAAAATGTCTCTCTAAAAGGCCGTCGAGAAATAAAAGATCTCTTTCATATTTATGTTTTGTTAACAGCTCGGTGGACAATGACTCGGCTTGTAGCAACGTTCAAACTGAGTGCAACGCTTTTACACAAAGAGCAACTCACAAGAAGGGAAACAACCAAGGTACAGGCACAAGGTTGGAAAGTGTGAAGTGGTACAACCGAGGCAACCATGGCAACGTGATCGGAGAAGGTTAGCTGGTCATCAATTATGACTCCTAAGTTTCTTGCAACACTCGGGGCGGCGTAGGGGACACAGGGAGTCAGTTTTAATGTTGCTGTCACAGTGTAAAGTTGCTTTGGTTATTAGCCGGACTGATGTTGTCATAGTTGCTTAGGAACAAGTCTCCTGTGGAACAACAACAACTAAAAACGCCTCTAATATTTCATGCATTCTGAAAAAGAAGTGGGAGAGTGCTTGTAAAGTTTCCACACTTGATCACCGTTGTTTAATACTCTCTGGTAAAACATCTGTGTGGATAATTGCTCTGCTGATTTCTCTCCCGGCTGTGCCCTTCCTCATTTAATGCATGAACCTGTGCAGCAACAACACGACTTAATTGTGGGAGGAAGAGGCAGCGCAACATTCGCAGTAAGGATCTCTGAGTTAAATGGACAACTTCTCCATTATCGCACATTTACATTGTTGTTCTGTTTTTTCCCCTCTGTGTGAGAGTAGGAGGAATTTTATGCAGCAATCTGCTCGGAGGAAGACAGGTCATTTTTTAAATTAAAATTAAGCAGTCTGGCACAGGAGCTCTAATTGGAGGCAACATTTTGAGTAATTGTATACACAGAATGATTATACTGTGTGACTGATGATGAATCACTTTCAAGCTTCTTTGAAAACAAATTACCTCTCGAGTTTTCTCCCGGAAACTGTTTTCTGGTCTTTCTTGCTGACTTTGAGTTGTTCTTCACGCTTCGCCGCAGTTCATTTTGTGCACGCGTGAGCCACAGTCGGAGTATGACGATGGTATGTTACAGCAACAGGACAGAAATATTAAAGTATTATTAAATTCTGCTGCAGTGGAAGTTTTTTTTCTGCTTCATACTGACAACATTTTAAAAAGTTATTTTCAGAGATGACAGGACAACAACTCTGTCTCCGAGGAGTGACGTTTGTATGTTACTAAAATGTTTTCGAGGTTACGTCGTGGTGACAAACAGTCGCTGCTCTGAATTATGTTGTTTCTTTGAGTGACCACCAAGTTCAAAGTACTGAAACGTGACACCAGAGATTCACGTCCAGACTACGGTCCGCAGACTGTCTAAAACCTGGACGTAGTCTCCGTGATGTCCCCACAGACTTTTATCAAAGCTCAAACGAGCCATCTGTAATGAGACCAAAACTGTTTTTTGTACCAGGCTGTAAACATGTTTATTTCTGCTGTGAAGTTGGACATTTGAACATGGGGACTTATGGAGACTGACTCACTTCTGGAACCAGCCTCAAGTGGACGTTAGAGGAACTGCAGCTTTTGGCACTTGACTCTAAATAAATCACAGATATCAGTATAATGGTGTATATTTCTGGTTCTGGTTATTGATGACAACTTAAATTACCCACAGCACAAAGATCAGAGCTTTTATTTTATGTATTTTTGGTGCTCTGTGTCTGTCGCGGGGTTAAATTCATGCAGAGGCTGCTCTTCATTTTACAAAGACGTTATTGAAATATCAGACTGAAAGGAGGCGACTCGCTCTTCAGAAACGGTTGATTTCTAGTTAGCTGCCGACAAAATTCAGAAAGATCAAATCTCCGACTTCTCTCAAACTCTCAAAAATAATTGCTTCTTTCTCACGTTGCTCACTTTGGTAACACTCCGAGCCGGTGTGTGTGTGTGCGTCGTATACGAAGTCTCTTTAAAGTCTCGTCTGAATTGTAAATGAGTGTTTTAGTAGGTCAGGAGCTCTGTCAGTCATCGTTTAACAAACCCCACGTCACCTTGATTGAAGACCTTGTGCTACATTTATCATTCATCAGCTGTGACTCATTTTTTTTCTTTACTATTCATTATGCGTCAGGTCTTATTCACACGCACAAATGTTGCATCAACAAAAGGTTGAATAAACCGAATGCTGCTCTCAGACTTCTCTGCTGAAGTTGTACTTCTTTCTGTTAGCCGCTAAGCCTCTCGCCTGCAGGATGTGTGCTCTCAGCAACAATACGACTTCCACATCTCCACCAACACTAAGCTGTTTGTGCAGACCTGGCACTCACCTACGAGAGAAGCCTCATCCCCTTTTTGTGACACACTCACGCTGCAGCTGGAAATCTGATTGTTTCCCCTCACATCACACTTTTCTCGCCAACTTCAGAGTACTTTAAAATCCCCATGAAACAGGAAGTACTGCTGCTACCGCTATCCACTGCAGCTAATGCTATGAATACAGCAGCATCCCGGGCTGAGTCAGTTCAGTTAGCTGCACGAGCTAGCCACAGTTAGCGGTTCACTACGTAGCAATCTTATAATGGTAGCTAATGTTAGCAGTGAGCTAACACGGAGGAAAAAACATCACAAAATATCCAAACCAGCTAAAATAGCTAATGTTAGCAGTAAGCTACATTAGCACTAGCTTCAAACCAACTGGATCCTCAGTGTTAGCCGTATTAGCTTTATTATATAAGCTTTAGCTCTACTGCTACTTAGTAATCTTTCCATCATAAAGCCTGTAAATAACCTTGGTAGTGAAATGTTACTCCCTGTTGGTCTGCTAACGGCAGATTCAGTTAGCGGCGGCTTATTAGCAGTTAGATGCTATTGCGAGTGGTTAGGCTAAAGCTATCGATCAAGTGTTCTACATGCGTCCAGATATCAGATCTTAAGTGTAAACAATGCTAATTAAGGTTAATAAATCCTAACTAATGACTTCAACTGACAGCAGTTAAGTAGCAGTTAGCTACTTTAGCACGTCGTTAAGCTATAGCTATCTGTCCATCATAAACTCTATAAATCACAGCGAGCTGAAGCTGAGCAGGCGGAGGACATCAGCATACAGCCTGAATCCTCTGAACAGTCTCGAGGATCTGATTAGATTTGCTGCATATTTTTGCATATAAATGGAAAAATCAAACAGATAAACAAAAAGACGAGTTGTGTTAGCAATTAGCAGAGCACTGAATCACATACAGGTGCCACTTTCTTATGGTTTTCCTCACAAACACACCAATCACAGTCCTCCCTCTGCGGTAGTCCCACACTTTAAATCCTCCAAGGACCGGCACAGATCAGGCCCATTTCAGCCACCCTGGAGTCAAACATGAGGGTGAAGCAAATGTTTTTCTTCATCATCTGGCTGCTTCCAACAAATGGCTCTCAGGATTCATGCGATCCTCATTACCTCCTATCATAAGCATCCAATTTCCTGTCCTCTTGGGAAAATGCAAATCTCTTGGGTTTCTCTCGCAGCTCCAGTCCCCAGACTCTTACAGATGAGTCCTCGCAGACACCAGAGACTCTTTCATGTGCCTATGTGTGAGTATCCTTCTTCCAATAAATCTTTTGATTGCATTACTTTGTTCCACACTAGATGGGGAAGCACTTCACCGTGTGGATTTGCATTTGCAGATTAGGATTTGTCCCAGATCCTCGCTCATTTTTATTCAGATTTGTTGCAGGCAGTAATTTCTGAAGGCAACTTGAAGAAAGTCCTGCAGTGATGACAGAAAATCTCTGTCCGCTTTATATCGTCAGCTCACGGCGGTAAAAGAAATGCAACATAATGTTTGTGCACGGGAGAGAGGGAATTATCAATAAGAGAGGGAACGCCGAGGTAATGCAGTGAGACCCTTTCATGATTCTGTGTTTGAGTGCAGTAAAATATACCGTTAATGGAAATGTTCGTTCTAGTTTTGGTGAAACTGGATCATATTTTATGGAGAAAATGTTTTCTGGTTTTCCCTCTGATGTCCTCCGGCTGCTCCGCCTCAACTCTCTGTGATTTACAGAGTTTATGATGGACAGTGAAGTAAACTGCTGACGGCTGTAGCTGCTGTTAGCTCATGTTAGCTCAGTTTGTTAGCCAGGCTGCCCAGACTGTGGGAGGAGTATTAGTGTTTGTATCACGGGAGAAGAAGAAGAAGAAGAAGAAGAAGAAGAAGAAGAAGAAGAAGAAGAAGAAGAGGAGGTTTTCAGGCCCAGCAGTCAGCAGCTTTTATGGACATAATGGCAGAGGAGAAGAGTAGCAAAGTTGTCTACTCGCTAGTTTTTGATCAGAAGAACAAACACTCGAGTACAGCTGAGCATGTTTACCACAGTGGGATTACACTCCGACACTGGAGGAGACAAATCACAACAGGCGTATTCAGTCGGTCTCTATCGTGAAGGTAGCTGAGGCAGCTGATGATGATGGATGATCTCTGTTCCACCTTTCCTCTCCTGACAGGTGAGCGACTCAAAAAGGATTCATTCAATCGTCACTAACCTTCACAGAAACATCATCAGTCAGAACACCGGGTCAGGTGAACGTGGTCGTCCTGTAGTTCTGTTTGTTAATGACTCCGTGCTCTCAGCTGTTATTGTCAATTAGTGAAGTGATTGTTTGCTGAGGCTGGAACAGGTGATTACTTCCTGTATCAGTGTGCGCGAGCACCGAGGTGAAACTAAATCAGACGTAATAACATCTTCCACTCATTCCTCAGTATTACACTCATGTTTCACAGCCTGTACACGGCTTCACGTGTATTCAATTTTCCCACAATCCTCTGGGATGTGTAGAGAGTCAGCTCGAAGCGCTTCAGGACTTTCTACTGTGATAATCTGTTTGTGTGTCGCAGAAGACGGAGAATCATCAATCAGTTCAATATGTCAGCCTCCAATAACCAGACACACACATCAGAGCATCGAGAAGACTGCAGTGTCATCTCCCTGAAGACTCGACAGAAATAATCTGAACGCTGCCAACTTCTCTGCAGATTAAAGACCTCGCCGACCCATCTCCACCCACCAGATGTGTTTTAGCATTTTAGCTTAGGAGGCTAAATAAAGTCTCACAGACTGTCTAAAACCTGGACGTAGTCTCCGTGATGTCCCCGCAGACTGTGTAAAACCTGGACGTAGTCTCCGTGACGTCCCCGCAGACTGTGTAAAACCTGGACGTAGTTTCCGTGACGTCCCCACAGACTGTCTAAAACCTGGACGTAGTCTCCGTGACGTCCCCGCAGACTGTGGGGGCGTCTCAGAGACTGTCTAAAACTGTCTCTGAGATGCCCCCACAGACTGTCTAAAACCTGGACATAGTCTCTGAGACGTCCCCACAGACTGTCTAAAACCTGGACATAATCTCCGTGACATCAGACTGTCAAAAACCTGGACATAGTCTCTGTGACATCCCCGCAGACTGTCTAAAACCTGAATGTAGTCTCTGTGATGTCCCCACCTTCCTTTAAATAAAACATAGCGTTGAGACACGTGAACACGTGAAGGTGTTTGATACAGATTAAATATTAATGTTCTCTGACTGCAGTGTGTACTTAATTATGCCGGCTGTCCTCTTTGTTATCTCTGGATATCTCCTGCCTCGCTTGACTCCGGCTAAAAGCCAGTTAGCATTATAAAGCATCCTTCATACACACTGGAGTTTTACATATTACATAAAGCAGAGGAGGACTCACTCCTCATCCAGTTAGACTTCCTGTGATCTCCTGATCAGATGCACATCCACATGCATTGTTTTTCATCGTCCGGCGCTGCCACAGAAACTCGCCGACGCTTATTAGCGCTGACCTTTGATATCCAATTTAACAGGCAGAGCATGACACTGCAACCCAGCGCTTATTATAAGAGGCGAGTTAGCATTCTTAAAACAGACTACGAGCTCAGAGCGGCTGAAATATTGAAGACGCTTCATGTCCCGACTGTCTGAGACACCGACTTATTAAATAAATGCTGCAACGCCACGTTGCCTGTGATCTCTAACGGGTCATTACACATATTACAGCAGATCGCTTTTTAAATGTGGTGATGGAAAAATGTGCTAATTACACTTAGCTTTAATGTGAGCGTGTGAAAAACATGTTTGTGTTTCATTTAGTTATTAAATTTAGAACTTTATTCACTTGATTGAATGTATTTTCCCTCTGATGTCCTCCGACTGCAAGCTTCAGCTCTCTGTGATCACAGTTCAGCTTTAGTCGAACCACTTGCCTAAGTAGCTAACTGCTAATTAAGTGCTAACTGGCAACAGAACCAGGCTCAGCAGCCCGGGATGCCAGGACCCAAACCCGGCAAGAAAACCACGTCAGCAGGCTGCTGTGTTCACTGTTAGACTGCTCACTGCTGGTCTGGACGTTGTGTTCGGTCACAGGTCCGTCCTATTTAATCATTTATACGAGAAACACGTAAAAATGAGATTTATAAATGATTTTTGTAGCATCTTGAATTCAGTGTTTTCTGGGTTTTAGACTGTTAGCTGAGCAAACAAGTAATTTGGAGAGCTCTATGGAGCCTAGAAACAGAAACAGAATGTAATAAACGATGATCAGACAAGTCCAAAATATAAACTATTAATAACTAAAAGTGTTAGTTGAATATTAAATCATGTAAAAAGAAAAAAAAAAAGATTTTTCTTCATTCTGATGGTTTGAAAATCTTTTTATTCAAATTAAATCAGGACTTTTAGGCGCCGACCTTTCCCGCTCAGCCTCGCTCTCATCTGTGATCACCAAACGGTTATTTTTCCTCCCCGTTATGCTTCATTGTGTTTCATCCACACTTGTTTGCATCAGAAACGTCTGACGATTAACAGAAGCTGCAGAAAGGTAAGTAGAAAATCCTTCAGGTTGACAAAGGAAAGTCTGATGATGAGCGGAGATACGATTCAGACTGATAGCATCTGTTTTCGTCTGTTTTAAACATTATCGTTTGAGTTGAAGTCATCATATTTTTAAATTCAGTCTTAATGACATGCCAACATTTGATGCAGCGAGCGGTGAAGGGACGTAATCTTAATGGAATCTGAATCTCTAAATATTCATCAGAAATAATGTGAGGAGCGGCTCACAGTCGATGCATTAACCTCTGTGCATTAAGCCTCCGTTATGAGCTCACAATTAGTTTTATGAAGTCATCTGTCTTCTGCAGGAATTATTTACGACTTGATTTATGTGTTGGGGGTTCGTATGCAAAGTGTGACAATGTGTTTAATCCTGTTAGCTTGCAGCAGAGCGTATGTTTGGGCCACTCCTCCAGCAGAGCTGCCTAATTCACAAAATGTGCTCAGAGGCTTAAAGCTCTGAGGCGGTGGCGGGAAGCCTGCCGTGCCGCTTTGGAAGCTGCTGAAAGCTCTGAGTACATACAGCGGCGTCTTATTTCAATTGTTCCCGGCGAGCAGAGGAAAAAAAGTGCTTTTTCACAGAGGAAGCCGCTCCGAGTGCTTCTAATTGAAAAGTTTTCGCCGGTGTAGTCGCTCGCTGTCGCTTTTCTTTTCAGGCAGCCACTCAGATGGGACGGGGACCCGTTGCCGTGGTAACCAAGAATAAATGGAGGACGTGCTTATTCAGTGCTTTATGATCAACATAACAGAGACCGAGGAGTCCATTTGTTGGAGCAGATTGGGAGCGCGCTCAGTGCTACGGCGAGACGCACACACTTCCTGCCATCGGTGACGTCAGCCAACAGAACAGAGCTGCAGCCTCGGCCCGTTCATGACTTTGCATATTTCCACTGAACAGTTTGAGACAGCTCGAAGACCTCGAGCCTCGAGCTCTGCAGGTCAGTCACTCAGCCTCAGGTGTGTTTTCACAGTACAGTATAACGCCTCGTTCCTGTCCATCCAAACCATCCAAGTCACTAAAGAATGGACGGCGTATGCGTGACGTCCCCACAGGTTCCTCAGTGTGGCGGCTCTGGTTGTCGCCATGTTGGCAAAGACGATCCACGCTCTTAATCCTGCATAACTTTAAGCCTTAATATAATGTGAACAGGTGAGTTGTATATAAATTCACCCTCAGTACAGTTGTCATGAACGGGGAAATTAGCTATAGAGACCAAAACTGTTTTTTGTACCAGGCTGTAAACATGTTTATTTCTGCTGTGAAGTTGGACATTTGAACATGGGGACTTATGGAGACTGACTCACTTCTGCAGCCAGCCTCAAGTGGACATTTGAGGAACTGCAGCACCTCTGTTCATTAGTTGAGCCATCGCTGAACCCTGCGACGTAGGCCGCACAGAGCTACGCCTCAATGCTCCACACGCCTTCATACGTTTGTTAACTTGAACTTGTTAGTGGTTTATTTATTCATGGTCTGTTTGACGAGGCATCCTTTACGCCGATGATGGCACAGCTGGAATGCAGCACAGCCGTACCTGGTGGGATTTAGGGGTTACACTCACCTGGATGAGGCAGGCAGCACCATGAGAGTCAGTAATGAGCTCCTGGACATGCAGGTGGACTCTCCACAAGTTTTACTGGATCACCAAAACACTTCACAGGTTGGTCACAGTCTGAGAGTCTCAGGGGGGCGGACCTGCTCACCTTTTACACCTCAAACAGTCCAACACCTGCAGAAGTTTCAGGAGAACTCTGCCACTGTGGGCTGAATCATCAGGGGACAGGCCGCAAGTTCAGTTTCTGCATGTGTGAATTGGGAGTTGTATGTATGAGATGTTACAGATCTACAACAGAGAGATAAAATAATGCAGAATATTGCTTTGCTATCATCTTCGGCGCGTCTCTTTTGGGAATCTGAATTCAAACAATAATTCTTGCACTGCTTTGTTTTCAGTTTTACTCGATTCCCATCTGCTGTTTTTCCACTCGAGCTCAGCGACAGAGAGAGAGAGAGAGAGAGAGGAGTAGATGGCCGCCACATGGTCAGCTATTTCCATCCACCTTCACCATTTTCTACCATCTGAATGGTACAGCTGCTACCTCCTTCTGGGAGCTCAGTGCTGGTTGTAAATCACCAGCAATTTACCTTCACAGCCCGATTCCCTGCAGGTTCGCCCACTTCCTCCATTCAGGGTGATGCTCAGCATCTGGCTTCACTCACAGCCTCTGCACGCCGAGACAAAGCCTCCGTTCCAACCTCCAATACGCCGATACAGACGAGTACAGTCACCTCTAATTGAGCCGTTCGTGTCTGTGGTGTTAGAAACGCTGCAGTCTTTGAACATCACGTGTGCTCCATGAGTGATGTCTTGGATATCTTGGAAGTTGGACTGTTCGCTCAGCTGTGGTTGCAGCATCATAACGAGCGTCATTCGAGCAGAGATTGAATCTCAGTGTTGATTTGTGTTTGGCAACACAAACCTGGCGTACAGCAAAGCCAGCGAAGACGACAGACGACTGTCAAGCCACCGTCCTTCCAAGATAACTTCAACAGACTGTTTGATTTTCTCCAACAAGTCGTCCAAAAGAAACCAACACTCAGTTTTCTTGGTAGTTTCAGCGTTCTACCAGGAAGGAGTCTGAAGGTCGGGTGTTTTAAGTGTTGTAAATGTATTTTCTTTCTCAGAAAAGGTTTCCTGATCGGAGGCCTTGAAGCTTCTTCAATCATTTCCTGTTGAGCCGCTGAGACGGAGTCAGCTCACAGAAATCAAAGAGGATGAAGTCTGTGAGCTGTAAAAAGGTTAATGGCCCTTTTTTCATACACGTGCGTTAACTTGGCTCTATTACAACAGCTACTGCACGAAGGTGTGTCTCTACCTGATGCTGCACTCGTCCTGAACCTGACAGCTGATGACAGTGAGGTACGCTTCAGTTTGGTTGGATGGATTTTCAGGCGACTGGACTCGAGACCGGATTGAGAAATGAATCTTGAATGACATCTGACATCAAATCAACCTTCTTGGAGCTTTGACCTGACTCTGATGACAGTGAGGACAAAGTTTATACTCCCAAAGAAACAGGAAGTCTGTTTACGCCCTCGATTTTACGTGTTTAATGTAAAAACTCAGATTAAAGTACGAACGTCCAAACCAGCAGTCAGCAGTATGGCAGTCAGTTCAGTTAGCTAAGGTTACGTTAGCGGTTCACCGCTTAGCAATCTTTCCATCATAAAGTCAGTAAATCACCTCGGTGGTGTGTTGGCCTCAGAGGCTGTGCTCCAACCCGGTCCGGTCCTGCTGTTGAGCCCGGTTCTGTTAGCATGCTAATGGCAGATTCAGTTAGCAGCAGTTAATTAGCAGTTAGCTACTTTAGCGGGTGGTAAGAAGCAAATCTATTGTGTATTAAAACTGATGCAGTTTCACCAGAATCAGTGAATAAAGTTCTGTGGTTCTGGTTCTGTTCAGTGATCAGTGAGGCTCGGACAGAGAGGACTGCAGCAGCCCTCACAGTCACTCACAGACCGGATCAAACAGGAAGCACTCCGCTCCGGCCTAAACTGATTATTTCTATACTCGTATTGAAGAACTGTCTTGTTGAATACTTCTGTAAGCTACCTCGTAATAAAACATTAAAACAGATAAAGGAAAAGTTGGACTGGCACCAACAAGGCCATGAACAGAATCCAAACACCTGAGCTGAGAAAAACTTCAACATTTTCATCTGCTGACTGTTTTAATTGGAAAAAATACTTTACATTATGTTTCATTATTTCGTCTCTCAGAAGTGTGAGTAAAGTACGAGATATAACGAGCACTTCTTCACACTTAGCATTTGTAAATACATTAAAGTGCACTGAACTAACATCGCAGTAGAAAACATTGTGAAGGCCTCAGCAGATGTCAAAAATCCATAAAACCTTGCAGAGGGTATTTAATATGCTGCGAACACTTTGGATGTGTAGGCTTTGTATAAACCTCCTTCAGTGTTGAGAATAAACATCTCATCATTCGAGTGGATCTTAATGCGATCGTCTCACAGAAAATGAACCTTTAGAGTAAAGCTTGCTATTGTGAAATGTTTCTCAGTGAATAGGAACATGTCCTGGACCGCTGCCATCACAGCCTCCCGCAACAATGAATAACCCAGCAGACAAACCATGTGGGAGGAGAGCAGAGACAGCTTTGCAGGAAAAGCCTTTGTCTTGTACTTGTATGTGCTCAGCTGCTTGAAAGACACCCACACTGTTAAGAAAAAGTATTGTGAATCCCCCAAAGTCCAGTCCGATCATTCTGGTGTTAAAGTGTCAAAAATTGAAATACCAGAAATTTTAAAACTGAGAAACTCGAGATAAAAACCGGAGACCCGCGTCGTTTAATATATTTACACAGTCTATTAGACTGTAAATCATTACTTATTGACAGCAGCTCCAAACATGACGCCGCCGGAGCGGAGTGCTTCCTGTTTGATCCGGTCTGTGAGTGGCTGCTGCAGTCATCTCTGTCCGGGCCTCACTGATCACTGAACAGAACCAGAACCACAGAGCTTTATTCAAACTGGATCAGACTTTATACACAATATATTCACTGCTTTGCTGCTAACTGAACTGAATCTGCCGTTAGCAGGCAACAGAACCGGGCTCAGCAGCCGGACTGGACCGGCCTCTGAGACCTGAGAGGTGATTTACAGACTTTATGAGGGAAACACTGATGAGCAGCAGTACGGGTGAAGCTAATATAACAAAGGCTGCTGTCACTAAAACACTGCTGACTGCTGGTTCGGAGGTTGCGTTCGGTCACTGGAAGGTGGGCGTGTAACACACCTGTATATCTGTGACCCTCCCTATCTCACTGTTTTTTTTTGAGGTTGTAAACAGATTACTTCCTGTTTCATCAGGAGTGTTTAATTGCATATTGTCCTCTTAAATTCCGACACCAGCAGAAGAAGAATCTGTATTATTGTTGCAGCACTAATGTACAAATGTTGCAGCACACAGTCCTCTAAACTCTAAATCTGTTTCCTGGACGTTCATTAATCGAGCTTGCCAACTTAATAATTGCGCTTTAAGATGATGTGAAATGTTGCCCAGACATGCAGCTGAGTCAAGTTGCTTTTTTGTGTTAATTCAACAACCCCCTCCCCCCCGCTGCAACTTTTTCTGAGCCTGGTTGCTTTATGGCCACTGCAAGTCTTCTGAGGTATTCCATCATGAATTTCACACCTAATAACAGCCAAATAACAGCTCAGGCAGAAAGCAAAAACACAGCGGAGGTTGGTCATAAATCACGGCTGTGACTGCAAACAGTCGAGAAAAATCTGCCGCCTGTTAATAAGAATTGATCAGAAATTTACCGCGGCGGTGATTGCCGTGACAGGCCGAGATTACAGTCGCCCCCCTCCTGATTTGTGCCATTGGTGAGAGCCAATGAAATTATTATGCTAATTAGGTGTTGCATATTTCACAGATACTACTAGTCTTTCACGCCTGTGAGTGTTTTCAGTGAACCAGAAACAGCAAGCTGCTACTCTGCAGACTGCGGGAACACTGTGAAATGAAGAGGTTGTTTTCTGTAGAACTTATGTGAGAGATAAAGACGAATTATTTCTGCCATCGAATCAGATTTTTAAGTCTCCTGGTTGTTTTAATACATAATGCATAACCTCTCTGAGTCTGTGTACGTTCGAGGACCGTACGGTTCTACAGATTTGAAGTGGGCAGTGTGTTCTCCGAATCCTTTGTTGCAGAACCTACACTTCAGAAATGACAGCACAACATGAATTCAGTAAGGCTGCAATCCTGAGCTGAGATAAGTCCATGCAAAGAGGATTTACTACCAAAAAAAACACGTTGATATTCAGACCACACACTTGTCTTCGGTATTAAGCAGTTTTTCGGACAGCTGTGCAGCCCGGGTGAGATTTTCCTCAAGTGCAACTATGTTCAGGGTTCAGTCTGCAAACAGACGTTTACCACGCTAGATTAAAACACTGTTAAATTTACATTAAAACACTGTTAAATTTACATTAAAACACCGTTATATTAAGAGAGAAAACCTTTATTTATAAAACATTTATACAGAATAAAGTTGCACTTTAAATAACAGTAAAACGCTGTCATTTAATGGAAAAACTTATTTTTATATTATATTATTATTTTATTCTAGAGGACTTTATAGAAAACATGGTTATATTTTAAATGACTGTTATTTGTACCATTAACTATACAGTAAAAACTGTCTTTATTTTGATGGTAAAAATGGTATTTATATAGTAATATTGAATAAAACAGCAACTGTAAATGTGAAATAAACATACTAATATCACTATAATATAATATAAAAACAGTTCTGTGTGTACTGTTTCATTAATATTGATATAGATCAGTTATTTTCTGTGGTTTGTCAAAGAGGTAAATCCAGTTAACAAACCTTCATTTCCAAATGAATCAGGGAGCTAACGATCATGGACTTATCGTCTTTAACCCTGGATAATAATAATTCTCCACGCGGTTTATCGTGTTTATCGGTTTATTTTGTGTTTTGCGTGAACAGGCTCACAGCGGACGGAGACTCACTGACATTATCGTGGCAGTTTGCGTGTTAATGAAGCTGCTGCAGCGCCGCACGTGTGAACGCTCACACCGCTCTCAGTTTCATCGTTCGTGCTGCCGAGCGATGCTGCAGGTATTAATAGTCAAAGGGAAAAAGTCAAAATTAAAAGTTAATGGAAAGACTGTGACACTCAGCAAACAACATCAGCGCCTGAACATTATTTTCAGCTGTGCTGTGATTTCAGTACATCGTGTTAACTCTTTAATCTTTGTGACATTAAAAACTCTGGAGGCTCAAACATACCTCGCAAACACATCGATCTTGTTTCCCTCAGACGTCTCAGCACCTGAGCAAGTTATAGTAGTCGTTGTATTGATCAACACCCCAATCAGCAGCTGCAGATATATTGGGGTCATTTTGTGCTGCAGGGCAATAAAGACCTGAATTATTACACCTGTAATTAACAGCAGCACACAGCTAGCCTATAATGCACACTGAGTTACAGTTTAGAGGAGAGTAACTTAAATAAATCTGCAGCTCGTAGGCCGACGAGTCACTTTGAGCACGTATGTCTGAGCACAGTTTGTACACTTGAAGTGAACTCAGGTTCACTTAAAGAAAAATGATCTGTTCCGCTCTCACAGCTCAACATCTAACCGCTGTTCCAGAGGCTTATTTCTGCTGCTCGCCCAGCTGGGAGCAAAAAGTCGAAAAACTTTGGCAGCTTTGCGAGCTGATTTATCTGTTTGGTTTCTGTGTTTTGCACCACTTTGCTGTTTGTGGGACATTTCTCCAAAGAGGCATCATAACCTGAGTCCACTTTTTGTTTTCAGCTTCATTAGGTCAGCTAAGACTCATTAGTTAGACGCAATTAAGCATTTAATAACCTTAATTAGTGTCGTTTACCCTTTAGGTCCAGCATGAAGCAAAGTTAACCTTTAAACGCATGCAGAACTCAAAGCAAACTGAGCTCTACTTCCTGTTTCTGACACATTGCTTGCTGAAGACAAAACCAGAGAACGTCACGTCGATCATTTTACAACCTCAACTCGATCTGTTCTGAACCCCGTTCAGGTAAAATATCATACTTATCACTTTACGGCTTCACCATTCATCATTTTTCACGCCCTCTCTCCTCCGGATTGTTTTCTGCTTAGCTCAGTCGCCGGGGAAGTCGCGGTGAGTTTGGGACGATCCTCACAGTTCAGTACAATTCACATCACTTCAGCATAAACTACAGACCCTGTAAGACTCTGAGATATTTCCAAAAAGACACCGGTGAGATTCGGTTGATGTTAGTAAGTAATCGAGTGTTGACTGTTTTGTTTCATTGCACGATATTCTCGATGAACGAGCAGAAACAGTCCATTTAAAAAGTCGGAAAAAGACTCCATCTGCATGTAATATCAGCAGCCTGCAGGAGGAAGCACAGTGAGGATATAAAAAGACATTGTCGGTGCCCTACAGTGCAACACTTCGGTCTCCACCTGCACTTATGAAGCCAAGGCAGTCCATAATCAGAATTCAGCAATAACAACAGGACACAGTTGGAGCGAGATCAATAAATCATCTCCTTGAAATCCCCGAGCAGAAGTGAAGAATAATCTGCCAAATGAATCAGGACATGTCTCCTCTGAGTGTTATCCATCGGAGACAGATGCATAATTAACGTGCCTTTGGCTTTCATCTCCTTCATCACAGCGAAGTGCCACTTCCTCAGCAACTCTGGCTTTATCAAATACCCCCGAACCCACTGCTGTCACTCCACGCTACACACACACACACACACACACACACGTTTCCTTAAACATGCACACACACTCTGCATCTCAGGACAATTTAAAGAGGTATTTTCAAAGACCGGCTGCTGACTTTACACTTCCACACATATCAGATGGAGCCGCATTAATATAAATGAAGAAAGTGACAACACGAGACGCAGTTCCTCAAACGTCCACTTGAGGCTGGCTCCAGAAGTGAGTCAGTCTCCATAAGTCCCCATGTTAGAAACTTCACAGCAGAAATAAACACGTATACAGCCTGGTACAAAAAACAGTTTTGGTCTCTGTAGCTAATTATGACATTATCATCGTTAGCAATGTTCCCGCCGTTAGCACCGCTGGGCCTGATTCAGGAGTTTTTATAACCCTGCAGCGCGTCAGGGCGTCGGTTCAAGGCCCTTTCTTTTAGCCTGATGCCTGGTGTCGTTGATCTTTGAGGATTTTCACTGACACCATTATCATTAGTATACAGACTACATTTATGGTTCCCAAGCTACATGGTATAGTAAATATTTTTTAAGATGAAACATTGAATATGAACATAATGAGACATATAAGTTGATTATTTTTTAGTATTTTAAAGCACACTACGCGGTTTGTAACAGTTTGTTTCTTCCACAACAGGATGCAGCAGCAATGATTCTCTGAACAAGAATTAATGTACTTCATGTCTGTTCTGTTTGTTTTAGGAATAAAATAAATGTTCGTACTGTTTGCAGATCGAGGGGAACTGCAGGTGCAAAACTAAAAAAGTCAAGAGTGCAGCGATGCTAAATGTGATGCTGCATATTGCTCCTTTCATTTCTGACTTCTCTGATACTCTTTTATTACATTATGTTAATCAGTAATCAGGATGTTAAACGACGACCCCGGTCGGACCTTTACATGAAAGGACAAAAATAAGCTATATTTATCTTTTAATGATAAAACTGAGAACCACCTGGAGCTCGACGATATTTAGGGAAACATCCAGTTCAGAGGTTTTTGTTTTAAATAAATCACGTCGCTGTATCTGCGTTAAAATGTTTGACTTCAGTCGATGGGACGCCGCAGATTCATCCTTTAATTCATTTTCCTGATTAGAGGAGACAGATCGCAGCGGAGAAAGGAGGCATTCCCCGCTGTGCAGATAGGTTAAGTGAATGAGTGCCCTCCCTTAATGGAGGAGGGGAAGGACTGTGTCGCTCTCACCCACCTCCCCCCTCTCTCTCTCTCTCCGGCTGCACAAAGCCGTCACGACTGCTCCTAAAGAAAGAAGTGAAGCCTCGACAAGACGTGTGCCATTTGAAGGAAAACAGAAATAAACAGCACAAACTGCCACAGAGAGAAGCTCCTCAACTGATCGGCAGGCAGCCGACTGAAATCATGTGGTAAAGGTGATGTAATCCATGTTTGGTGCAACGTTCAGAGCTGGAGTGAAAACTGACAAAGAAGTGACAGAAGAGGCTGGTCATGAGCACCCAAATACATTTCTATTTTTATAATCCACGTCTCGTCATTCAGCAGAAATTTAGAAGTATTTAACCTGAAACATAAACATTACCTCAGCTGTGATTTTAATCTTTCATACTTCTTGTTTTTTGCACTCCAGAGACGTCAGAAAGTTGAACACAATTCAACAAAGACACAAAACAGAAACCGCCCACACTGAATGCTAAACTATCAATTTTAACACTTTTATGATGCTTCAAATTCTGATTCATTTCATAATTTTCCAGCTGCGATTAAAGAAAGCACACAAAATGGTTTCATATATTTTAAAATGACACTTTTTAAGTTAATTTCAGAGCTTACATAATCGTCATTTTCTCGTGTCCATTGAAGCCCTTTAATGTCTGGAGACTTTACAGGTTAGCTGAGTGCCGCAGTTTATTTTTCAACCCCTACCAACAGATTTTATTTATTCAGCACATTTAACTAAATATGTCAGAATTGGCTGAAACTCTACAACATGGATACCAGGCCGCTTTTTGCAAAATGACAGTAGTTTCCTGTAAAAACATAGCGTGGGCGTGGCAGCTAGCACTATGAACAGAACCTCTGAACCAGCAGTGTCCAGTCTAACAGTGAACACAGCAACAGAACCTCTGAACCAGCAGTGTCCAGTCTAACAGTGAACACAGTAACAGAACCTCTGAACCAGCAGTGTCCAGTCTAACAGTGAACACAGCAGCCTATCGAGGTGGTTTTCTTGCCGGGTTTGGCTCCTGGCATGCCGGGCTGAGTCAGTTCAGTTAGCTACACGGCTGGCCGAGCTAACCACAGTTAGCAAAGGTAATAAATACAAAGGTGAAGATATTTTTATTGAGTTTTTATTAAGTTGTGATGGACACTGGAATTTATTAATTTGTCGAACGATCAGATTAATAACACGCAGAAAACTTCACTCATTTTTATTCTTAGAATTAAGTTTAATTAAGTTTTGATTGTAGCTTCCAGCTGTTTGTTCTTTATTCTGAAAGTTTTATTACTTCAGTAAATTGGCTTTTTTATTTTTATCCAAGTTTTTTATGTTTCTTGTTGCACACAAACTTTGATTTATTTTTCTCACAGCAATAATTAAAAAAAAAAAAATAAACGAAAGTAAATTAAATCTCGTGTTTCCAATATTAAATCCTTGTTGTTTGGATGATTTAACAACTTTTGTCTCTTTGTTTTTACATTAAACACTTGAAAAGGAGGAAGTGAAGAGACTCTACTTCCTGTTTCATGTGGACTTTATTCTTGATAATGTTCTCGCCTGAGGGAAAACTTGTTAATCCCTGGTTTATGTCGCACACATGATCTTCAAAAGACGCTCGATGTGAACAAGCGTTGCTTTTGTTTGGGTCTTTACAAGCGGCTGAATTCAAAGAGATAACATTCATTCTGAAACCTGAACATGACGCAACTGAAAGAGAGAGAGAGACTCAGAGTACTGAGCACGTTTTCCCGCTCTGTCTCTAAAATCCTGCTTTGTTCCCATGAAAGATCGGAGACTATGTAAAACAAATAAATACGTTTAACACTCGGTGCGTGGGACTGATGCGGGTCAGCGTGCTGAGGAGTGAAAGGAGGGGCGAGCAGCCAGGAGCTGCAGAGCGAGCGCAGTGTTGGTGGGTGCGATGGGGATTAAGAGTACAGCCGACTGACGGCGGTAGATAGAGAGGATTTAAGTGAGATGTGGAAGAGTGAGACCTGTTTTTGGCACAATCATCCCCCCTTTGTGTTGTCACTGATCTGCATTGCAAACTGGCTCCTTCTCCCATGATGCCTCATCTCATCCTGCAAGACTCAAAGAAGAAGGAGGTCAAGAACAGACCAACAACAACATGAAGGACGGGGAGTGACCTGAACGTTAACCTATAGTTAGAATTATAACCTGCAGCATGATGCTGTTTAATTACGTGTTATTTCATCTTGTTTTCATTAAACTTTCGTACGCCGACAGGAAATGAATGGATCTTTGTGTTTCCACTTATGCTGATGAGAGATCGTGATACAGCTGTGGGCTGCAGCCAGCTAACTGCTTGATATTATTCATGACTGTAGTATTAATGAGAAGTCAGATTTGTAGTTAGTTATTATAGTAGATTATATTAGTACAGTCGTGTTCTCCTGATACTGACTGAACAGATCTCTCTCTCGGTGCTGCAGGCGTGAAATGATCTCTGATATTCAGGACTGACTGCACACAGGAATGGAAGCAGTCGGCCTGTTCTCACTATCAGAACGTCAAATAACTTGGTCAGCTCCAAACTATGACGCTGCACGTACTCCGCTTGTCGTGGTTGTGGTGATGTTTTGATCTGAGGCGCTGCAGCCCAATCCCATGATTCTAACGGCGATAACACCACAGAGACCTTCAGGGATAAATTATGGAGCTGGAATGGACAGACATGGCCGAATGGACCGCGTGTGGTGGACGTCACAGAGACTACGTCCAGTTTTAGACAGTCTGCTGTAACGTCACCGCACGCTGAGTTACAACCCTCCTTCAAACGAGCTGCCCTTATTTTCTCGTCACTTTGAGCTCATATTATCAGAGATATGTTTGAAAGAAGCACCGACAAATCTGCTCTGTTTCCTTTACGGTGGAAGTAATTGGATGGCGGCCGACCAATCCCAATACATTTCAACATAATTAACTACTTCATTAAGCTTAGCTAGTCCCAAGAAACCGGGGCAGCACATGTATTTGACTTCATCCCCACTGACTGCCAACGAAGACACTATTTATGTGCCAATTTTACACTCGAACTGCTTATTCCTGTTTCCACTGTGCAGCAGAATATCACCGCTCAGTACACGCCTTACAGTCACGTTGGAGAGGACACGGCGGGTCAGGACCCGGTGTGCTTCATCAGGACATCCCTCAGGAAGACGCAGAGCATCTTTAAGACGTGGAAACTGAAAGAAAGATTACAAACGCTTCACTGGGAGATTTCAGACTGTTTAACAGGAGCTCGCGTGTCTAAATTAAGAGACAGTCAGTCAGTCAAATGTGAGCAAATGTGCCAAAATGAGACATCCTCGTTAAATCTGTTCCCTCCAGCTCACCTGCCTTTTTTAAATGTATTATTTTTGTGTGTGTGCTGCTGCTTCACATGTTGAAGCAGCTCTCCATGTGTAGACTGAATATTTAGCAACAAGAGTTCAGATTATAGGCGACTTCATGAGGATCACTTAAGTCGTCAGACACCTTTGACCTTTGACCTTTGACTTTAATATTTGTGGTCCACATTTTGTTCATCACACGTATTCTGGCACTGACTGACGCTGCTGCTTTAGTTTTAGTTTCTTTTATGTCTTTACATCCTGTTTTTATACATTGTTTTATTGTTTCATGTTTTATTTCAAACATACCTTCATAGAACAGCCTTTTAGATGTTTTATTGTGTTTAGTTGAGAGCTTGATGTCGTCCCTGAAGCGTGCAAAAATATCCTGGAGAAGTGACTGTAGTCTCCTCCCAGTTTATTCTGTATGTTGCAAAGTAAATCTGAAGTTTTCTCGCTCTTTTGTCCTGGTTACACGAATCAGTAAAAATAGGCCACGACGGGATGAACGTGATTTCAAATCAGCCCGTCCTGAATGGAAACGATTTGTTTTGTCTCCTCTGACGGATTGTGAAAGTATTTATCTATTTTCCAATAAGCAGCCAATTACAAAAACAAGTTTTTATTCTCGGTGTTTCTTCAGTAATTAATGCTGAGACTTCAACTGCAACATGATTTCAAACTGTAACAAAAGAAACTAAAGATTATTATAAAGTGAATGTTTCTGTGGCTGATTTGCAGCTATTTTCTGGGCAGGCCCTCTTTGTGCAGCAGCATCTCCCTGTTTAAGTTATGAATACAAAATCACGTTAATGTGGCAGAGGGGAACAATGGCGATGATTAAATGTGCGGCGGTTGTGTGTTATTCTATTTTTTTGCTTATTGGCATGCTAACGTAGCGCTTACCTTATCAGCAGCAGATTGCATTCTGCCTCTGGTAATTACTTTACTAACTTTGACATTTCCATGACGGCGACAAAGGGAAGTTAAATTGCTCCGGTGTGTTTTTTTTTTGTTTTTTTTGTCGCTCATATAAATGATGATATTTAAGCTGGCAGGATGTCGTTCATTCAGTCCCACAGAGGTGACCCACAGACGTAAAGTATGTCTCCTTTAAATGAGGATTTACAGCTTCAGACATGAACATGAGACAAACCCACTCCTGAAAATAACGCGGGTGTGATCCAAAAGTCTCTGATTGTGTCCTCTGATGATCCAATCAGCCTTTTCCACGACTACAACTCTGATAACTACAATTCAACTGTAGAAGAGAAATCTGTAAAAACTCCATTTCAGAAACGCTCGTGGTGATTGTAAGAGGAGTTAAGATTGACTGTAATGATCCCACAGCAGGAAATTCACTTCACAGCAGCTCGTGAACACGAAATTTGTCACAAATAATAAATATATACAAGAAAGTCAAGAAGTCATGCTGCTGTTAAAGAGTCTGACAGCTGTGGTAACGCTCCTTCTTATATAGTTGAAGCACTGAAAGTCTGAAGAATGGACGGCGTGGACAGCAACAGATTTTTAAGGAAGAGTCGGTGTGACCCGGTCAGTCCTCCCTGCCGACTCTTCGGCGAACACTCCCCCAGAAAACAGCCTCCGTCTGGGCAGTGAGAGCCGGGTGAGTCCCTCTGTTTACTGACGGTGATGATGTGATGATGAACTCACAGTGTCTTCGTCTCTCTCCACTCTGCACGGCGGGTCAGGATCTCCCTCACAACACAATCTGACAGCTTCCAGAAGATCGGAAACCGGGGGACGCTTTGTGGACGGAGACAGTTTTAGATTTACAGAGTGGAAACCGCCAAAATAAAATCATATGTATCAACATAATGATGTATTTTTCTGGTTCTGGTTAGTGATGAAAACATAAACTATCTAAAACACAAAGATCGGGACTTTTAATGTGTTTGCTGCCTGACATCCAAACTTATTTGATCTCCAACGTCGGGTGCAGTTTGGCACACCGTTGGAGTCTGGATTTGTGATAAAATGGTTTAATTACTCGCCTCACTGGAACAAAGACTCGGTCTGCCAGATGCTTTAGTTATTGGTATCCAGCTGTGTGTGACAGAGGTAAATGGTGGCCATGTGAACGCCGACGTTACTCCACAGAGATGAAGCCATTCTTCTGCTGCCCTCCCTGAAAATGTCCTCTTTTATGTCCACAGGCTGTCGGGGCATTGCCGTCACATCATCTGTTTTTCTGTTCACCTTTTTTCTCACCAGGAGGTGCAGTGCTTGTCCTTAACTGTTGCCCTGTTATCTCCCTCCACCCACGACGCAGACCTCCCTTGCCAATCATTGTCACAATGGACACAGTGGCGGTGTCAAACAGGAGCTGTCAGACGGAGCGTTTGAAGTGACAGATGATGATAGTGTGATCCCAGCAGAGAGAGGAAAAGTCCCTGCAGACAGCACAGAAAGGAAGAGGTGTCGCCCTCCATCCACCGCTCTGATTTCACCACTTTCACTTTCATTTTTTACCCGTCTGTCAAACAAAACGGCTGCATGGTCCAGTGTTTGCTGTGACATCTTGGTAAAGCATCAAGAAATATATGATGTCAACTATTAAACATGTAGTCTGATCTCAAATGAGTTTAACCATCTCAACTGCAGACCACCAGAACGTACCAGGGACTTACCCGGCCCTCACTGCCCAGACGGAGGCTGATTTCTTGGGGAGAGTTCACCGAAGAGTCGTCAGGGAGGACTGACGGGGTCGCGTTAACTTTACACTATCTCACGTAGCTGCACTGTTGTTTGTTCTCATGAAGGAAATATGTATTTACAACAGTCTGAGTGCTGTTTGATTTTTCTTTTTGATGTTGAATCAAACTCAGTTTAAAAAGCTACAAATGCTCTCGAGGGTTAACAGCAGAAACCCCAAACAGCTGCGAGGCAACTCTCCATCTCGCTGCTGCAATCAACCAGAATCACAGAAGAAACATATTTTACTGTTAGCGTATACAGATGGATGATAAATGAAAGTGTCAAAGGTGTTTTGGGGCTCTGAACAACATCCCTCCAAAACACACTCCCTCCTTTGGTGTTACACAAATGCAGTGCATGTTGAAATAAAAAATGGGAAGCCGTTTTCATGAGATGGCCACTGAAATGCAAATATGTCCACACACCTGATCCTCCAAAGATTTATTAGATATGTTTTTACTCTTATCCATCATCAGTGAAGGCACAGCTCCCAGCATACCAAGGACGGAGGAATCACAGCGCTGCCATAGAAATGCCAGATGTGTGAGTGTTTCTTAAGTCTTGGCGGCCTTGCACTGATAGATCATAAAACATACGAGGCTGCAGACTCATTTGATTATCAAGGTGGAACAATACAACTACTACAGTGTGTTTGTGGAGAGAATAGACGAGTGAGGACCCAATGAGATGGCCAGGACAACGAGGCACAGGCACGAAGAAACGATACAGAATTAAGACGTCTCAATCTTTGGTAGTCAGAGGTGAAAATGGACTCGAGACCAGGAAGACCGTGAAACCCCCTCCAGTGACCGAACATAACCTCTGAAACCAGCAGCGGCGTAAAGAGAAGCAACGGTCCGTCGTTACTTTTAAGACATGAAGGTCAATCAATCCAGATTTCAACTGAACTCTAAATGACTTCAGCCGTCCGTCCGTCTAACAAGTCTTCAAACCAACGCTCCCCTCAAGGGCAGCGACTCTTTTGTGTCCAGGATGAAAGAAACTCCCAACAAACCTCCAACCTAACGAGACGTTTACCTCAAACAGACACTTGATGGAGTATTTCCATGCACAGACAGAATTAGAGGTTGTATTTTGGAACAGACGTGACGTCGTGTACACGAGAAAACTTTGTTGTGCATCTCTAAAGGGACCGAGGACCTCATTCAGCGACGTTTCCTTTTATAAGCTGACTTGACCATGAGTGTAACCCACATCTTCGTCAATGCATGATGTATTTTAGGTAACAGGGTTATTTCCAAGGAACAGGACCTTGTTGGTCGAGTCTTATCCTCCAAACAGGCCACTCAGAGACAGAAATGTTACATATAAATTCATAAATATTGCTTTTCAGAACCATGCTGATTGGACGCCATTCCTGTTTCTGTCAGAGAGGTGACTGTGTCCCGAACCTTGGCAGTATTCATACCCTCCACCCTAAAGAGACCCTCCGCTGCCACTCCGCACCGAGTGGGAGGGTGGATGGATTGGACTGGAGCCAGAGAGCCAGTAAACATGGATATTTTCCCTCTCCTATATTAGGTATCCAAGAAGAGATGCATTAGCTGCTGGCTACATTTCTGCACTTGCAAGTTCAATTCATTCAGCTAAATGACTTTTAATCCTGAGTGACCTTTTTTTTCTGCTGCGGTGGCATTTAGTGCAAAGAAAGGAAAGAGAGGAGAGAAGAGCGGGATCTCTGCTGCTTCTCTTAAATATTGTCAAACCTCTTTCTTCTGCCTCGGCTAATGAAAAATATTGTTTCCGTGACTCCGCGGAGCGTGGGATGTTTACAGCCTCCTGAAGACGTCTGATTAGAATCAAAATAAGACACCTTCTCGAAATAATAGCACATATTAAATCACCCTCGTAGGAAAACACAGTTATTAGTCGACATTTCCTGCGATCCAGATGTAATGAATTAATACATTATTCATCTGTTTCCATCAGAAAGTCTGCGTGCAGAGAGACAGAGCAGGAGAGACAGTGTGTGAAATGTGTTTTCATGTGCATTGTAGAGGCTGTGAAACGGTGTGCTCCCAATCATTTCTCACATCTACACGCATATCCAACATCGTCACATCAATCTTCAGGGGTTGGAGAACCTCCAGCGGCTCTGCGAGAGTTTGAATTCGCTGCTTTGGGCGGAAACCAGAAGAAGATAGATCACACAGAATGTTAAAACGTCCGTGAGGTTAATATCTGTGCTATTATTTGATATAAAGATATTTGTTTATATCTTCTGTCACCTCCATCCTTGTAAACATCTCCGATCAATCTTCAAAAAGGCGCCCGTGACGTGTTTAACCATCAGACAAATAAAACATGATCACATTGCCTCGCTTTAAGCCTCTCTGCAGCTGGTCAGCTGTAAATTTTATGATTTTTGCTGAAGACTTTTATGACTGGTCTGGGTTTACCTTCTGACTACATCATTGATCTTTTTTTAAGCTCACGAGAGCTGAAATGCAGCACCGAGATCCTCGGGCAAAGGTTCTCTAAGCTGTTTTATAGTCTACAGTCTCCAGTTTTCAAATTCAAGCCTTTCAAATGGCTAAGAAAACTTTGCCCGAGGATCCCGGGCTGCTCCAGCTCACATGGGCTTAAAAGATCGATGATGTAGTCAGAAGGTACGTAGGCAGGCTCGGCCTTTAGAAAACCACATATCAGTCTTACAGAATAAATCTTGAAATCTTTCTTTACAAAAATGCTTCAAAAAAGGCCAAATTATCTTGTTTTTATCGCAGTTTCCACTCAGCGTCTTCAGAGCTCTGAACATGAACAACTCACATATTAAATATGTAAATTATATATCTAAAATTTATATCAGAACCACCTTCGTTGCCTGCAGTACGGCTCAGTCCTGCGCCGCTTGTTACCGTTTCATCTTCTTTCCATTTAAACTGATGATCCCGATGTTTCCCTTTACATTACCTCACCTCGTACGCATCCGCATTGCCATTTGCGTTGGGCCACGATCCTGCGACCCTTTGCATTAACGCCTCATTGAAATTCATTTAAAAAGGTCATGGACCAGCAACCTTAGGCTGCCCTACGGCCTCAGACTGGGTCTCTCTTTTGATGGGGGTGATGCGTCTTCGGCTGTAACGGTGCACAGGGCTTATCGGGGAGGGTTTCATCAAGGCCTGACCGGCTGAGAGCCTCAAAGGAAATGAAAGAGAAAGGCTCTATGTAAATCATCATGGGGAAATCAGAACGTGGAGACTGGAAGGAGCCGCGAGGATGTTATTATCAGAGAGAGACGGTGACAGAAGAAGGATGAGGACAGGGTGTGGCATCAGTGGTTCTGAACCTTTGTCCTGAAGAGACCCAGTTTCTACCCCCGACTCGGTATTCTACATCCGATTCATGCCAAAAAACGATACATAAAACTTGGGTGGGTGGAACCAAACTGGCAACTCAATGTGAGAAACACGTGAGCTACCAATTAAAACATCACTTTGAAATCCTCCGCTTCTCTCTTCACACCCTCGGCATCATGTTTCACACCTTCAGTGCATTAAATCAAATACACCTCTTTAATATCATCATCACTTTTGCAGGAACTAAAGACCAAACCCATCACATCGTTATTTCCACGAACCCATAGACGTCGTGAGTTGCAGGTCTTGGCAATTGAGGTTGTTTATAGCTCTTGGCAAGGTAGCGCATTGCCCCTTGAAGTTTCCCGTGGTTCGCCCTTGTATGAAGCTCTACTCTACTCTCCGCCTTCATGTTGAGTGTCCGGAGGCTCGGCCAGTGTGTGAGGTCAACGCCAACCTCCAGTGAAGGCTACTTCCTGAAAGACCGGGCGAGAGAGTTCAGATGAAAACAAGTTGACGAACAGATCCACGGCCGGCTGACAGAACGGTGATCTGAGAAACTAAAGAAGGAAAAATCATGTATTTATTACAGAGCTTTCCTTTTGTATGAGTGCAGGAGAGAGCAGGAAGAGAGGTACTTTGGGGGGGGGAGCAACAATAAAAATGCTGCACCGCCAAGGTGCCACTTCAAGTTTGTCAAGTGGGATGCCGAGGAGGAGGAGGAGGAGGATGGGGGAGCGAAGGAGCTTTGGCAAGCCTGGCATCTCTGGGGGCGCAGGAACTCTGTCAGTCTGATCAACTCACATGCAAGGCAGCTAAACTTGGAAATGAAACCAAGGAATTCAACGCGTCTTTGAACCATCACTGCTACCGCGAGTGAGTGGCACATTACAACAAAACTTTGAGGGGTGAACTAACCGAATATTTGCCTCAAATCTTCACTGATAGACCAACAAAACTGGTCCCATTTAAATCCTTTCGCTTCATCTATTTTCCTCCCTCCCTCCTTCCTCCATCCTTCCTCCTCCTCCTGCTGCCTCGCTCTCCTCCTTTGCACCCTGTGGGAGTACGGCACTTGTCAAGCCGTGTAAAACTCAAAAATCTTGACATGACAGAGCTGCAGCTACTCACAGGGTCTTTGAAATCATTAACAGACAATGGCTCGGAGAGTATAATGCCACTCAAAGCACCGCGCTGCTCCGTACAGTTCAACAATTTAGAAGCAGGAAGAATAAAATAAGAGGGGAAGTAGATGAATCCATCACAGACTGTCAGAGCGAAGGAGCATGTGATCAGTCAGAAATCAGAAATATATTTTCAGACGAGAGGGCGAGAATATTGTATTTTACTTTTTAATATTTGCTCTATCTGCAGTGAGCTCGCAGATATTGAGAGAGACTGGTAACACAGTGATTTTAGCAATCCAGCCTCGCTCTGTAAGCACCTTAAATGACCCGAGTGTATTTATTGGGCCTAGTAAATACTTCAGTGGTTTTCCCGATACTTGCTTGTGCCAGGTTGGAGCAAAGACTTTTATTTATTTTAGCCCGTACATGCACATTCTGCCTTCCACTACAGCCATCTCTCTTCACTCTGTAGGTCTCTATCCTCACACTGCAATGCCAAAAAGCCAGTCGGTGTTTATACGGGTATGTACAAACATCTGTTTTCTGATGATTAACCCTCCAGATGCCAGAACATTTATTGAATGTTAGCTGCAGTTCACTGAGAACCGTCACAAATGAGCATTTTTTTACCTCTAAATTAACAAATATATGTGGGGCGACCCAGTTGGTCCTCCCTACCGACTCTTCGGTGAACACTCCCCCAGAAAACAGCCTCCATCTGGGATGTGAGAGCCGGGTAAGTCCTGCTAGTTATGTACAGTGATTATATGATGAAATTTCGAGAATATTATTATAACACACAGTTATGTGGTAGTAGGCAGCATCTTTGGCAACTTTATGTGAAAAAATCTTCAATCTTATGTCAAATCATCAGAACTGTCTGGGGGAGTGTTCGCCAAAGAGTCGGCAGGGACGACACGTAACTTTGAAGAAGGTACCAAAGGCATTTCCTTCTACCACGTTAGTTTGTTATAACAATGTGGGATTTTCTTTAGTTCATCACATAATTACTGTAACAACCGGCTCTCGCTGCCGAAAAACATAGGCTGTTCGCCGAAGAGTCGGCAGCACGGATTGACCGCGTCACACCAGTTTTTCCACATTAATTCGAAGATCTTTCCTCATATAAGTTGCCAAACACACTATCTACTACCACATTACTATTGTGTGTACTGTAACAATGTGGGTTGCTGGAAGTTTCATCACATAATCTCTGTAGATAAACATAGGGACTTAGGCTGCTCTCGCTGCCCAGACAGAGGCAGATTTTTGGGGGAGTGTTCACCGAAGAGTTGGCAGTTTTTTTTTAAGTGTTGAATCACACTAAAAAGCTACAAATGTCAAATATTTGGCGTTAAATTTAAGAGGAAGTTGAGTTTTTTTAAAATGAAAATAACTTCTTTGTTTCTGAGATAGAGCTGTTTGTTTGAGTGATGATTCTGGAGGGACAAACATAAGATGCTGTTCACCTCATGTAGTTGTTGCAGCATGTTTCTGCAAAGATCTACTGCAGAGTTTATAAACTCTAAAGAAAAACTGATTAAAAATATAACCCTTCATTAGATAAAATATAATTTACTGCTCTTTCCTGCCTCCTCTCGTGATGGTGATCAGTCGGTTGCGTGCTCCCCCTTTGGGTGGTGGTGGTGGTGGTGGTGGGGGCTATAATTGAACTCTTGAAATAAAGATAAAGAAAAGCAGAGCCGCAGGCTTCGCTGGAAGGCTTCAGTATCTGACCGTAATCTGTGAGAAATGCATCCGTTTGGTGCCCACTCTCATCCAGCAGCCTCGACACTCCACTGCTCTCCAACCTCTTTATGCTCTGACAAAATGGTGCACATCTGAAATAGGAAATCGAGAATGGAGGAAGAGGAAGAATAAAAAAAAGAGTCCTCATCCCATTATTTGACCCTAGATACTGTGTTTACTGTGGAGATATCTCCTCCAAAGCATCCCAGCTTCTCACCGTCTGACAGCCAGACAGCGTTTTCACGAAGCCCACCCACTCTAAATCCTGTTTTTTTCCCCTGCTGCCTCACAGAGAGAAAAATATTGAGTGTATGCTCCTTCACCTTTCTCCAGTAGCTATCTGATCTGACATTAGGGCCTTTTATAAGGTTACCTCCCACTCATCCCTCATTACCAGACCCTCAGTGGTGCCATTATCACTTTAGATAAGGCTACAATAAACTACACTCTCAGTCCAAGGGCTTCGCTGTTTATCAACTTCCACTCTCCCCCAGCGTGCCCGTGGAGGCTGCCTCGCTTCTCATCCTCGCTTATCAACTCAGTTGCTGTGACAGGGCCTGTGGACCTTAATCAAGTCTTGGCTGGAGTCTCGTCTTCTCCATGTAAGACCATTATTTTTTGTTGTTGTTGTCTCTTAACGAAGGAGCAGCAGGCATATTTAATGCCCGCTCCGCGCCTGCTGGATGCAGGCTAATGGATACGGGGGACAGTGGGGCTCGTGTCGGGCTGGTTATGATTTGGGTCGAAGCCAACCAGCGAGCCCAGTGAGTCAGAGCAATTTGGACCGCGGCCATGTTTGATTTACATGATTTCAACGAGGCAAAACCCAAAATCCATGAAGACTGAAGAGCAGATGGTGAAAGAGCAGACGTGACAAGAGACACAAAGATGTCGTACCAACAAAAACTGCAGCTTCTCTTCTTGTCCACTTGAGGCTGGCTGCAGCAGAAGTGAGTCAGTCTCCATAGGTCCACATGTTGAAATGGCCAAACTTCACAGCAGAAATAAACATGGTTTTAGACAGTCTGCGGGGACGACACAGAGACTACGTCCAGGTTTTAGGCAGTCTGCGGGACATTAGACAGTCATCGGCTATCACTACCCAGCATCTTCCTCGCCAGTGTTTCGATCTCTGGAGAACAAAAATGATGAGCTGCAGCTGCGATCATCTCCCTCTTCGTTTGTACGTGAAGTTGAATCTGATCTAATCTTTGTCTCTCTAAACTGAACCAGTCTCAGCCGATGTCGATCCACCACGGTCCGGGTTCGGCTCGAGGTTTCTGCTTCTTAAAGCAAGTCTATAAATAATATTATAAAGACGTTTAATTAGCTGTTGTAGGACAGGAGTCATAAACCTGCAGCAGACCGGCAGGTGTCAGTTACCTTTTCCAAAGGAGGGATGAATGTCACGGCCATCAATCAATCATATATTTACCGAGCACGGAACAGAGTGTGTCCGAATCCATCCACAAACTTCATCATCATCCTCATCAGACGTCCTCGCTGAGCACGGCCTTCCACATCTGCAGAGGTTCAAGTGGACCGATCCAAAGAGACATTTATTAAAGCTCCCGTGGTGACTGCTTCTGCTCCCCATTAAAAAGACGACACCACCACAACACAACACCGCCCTCACCACCTCCACCCCCCAGTTTACTGCATAGAAAAATAATGAGGCGAGATTAAACGGGGCACGCTCAGATGGATTTGTGCCTCGCGGGCATCACATCACAGACAAATGTCGAGCGGTAATATGACAGAGCATCGTGATGCCACTGCGGCACGCCGGTCAGTAAACTCAGGTACTGACTCGAGGTCCGCTCAGCCAAACAAGCAGCGAGCAGAGATTTTATGCAGCAGCCAGACTGGAATAAACAACAAAAGGCCGAAACAAGTGTCCACTGGGAAGCGTGAGGCGCACTACTATATTCAAGCGGCACACCTTTGTGATGGGCTGAATGGTAATGGCAAGGAAACACATCATTATCTGGAGGTGAGGCACTCGGCTGCTGCTCTCCACGTCTCCCTCCCTCCCCCCTCCAGGACTTCCTGTGTACAAGTTAAAAGGCTGATTTACATTTATATTGAGAAAGTGAGGCACAGGCGGTAATTGGTGCTGTGGAGTCTGATCCCCACAACATCCACGCAACGTTCACGCAACGTCCACACATGAATACATGCATGAAACCAAAAAGACATCTGAAGACGCCCTTAACTACGAGTACATCTGTGAGAGTGAAGAGGAGACTACGTCCAGGTTTTAGACAGTCTGCGAGGACGTCACGGAGACTACGTCCAAGTTTTAGACAGTCTGCGGGGACGTCACCTGAAGACGCCCGTAGCCACTAAAGAGTGAGGGAGTTGAACTCATGACTAAAGACATGAATACAGTGTATCTTCTGTGCAGGTACCGTGCAGCAGACACTGCCTTCATTATATCAGCAGCTCTGTAATTCAAAGCCTCCTGCAACACAAAACACATCGGCCTGTGCACCAACCTAACAGCTCTGTCAATAGCTGCAGCTGTTTGTTTACCCCAGCCGCCTCCGAGCAGCGCCGGCTGGGGAAACGCCGATGCAACTGCAAAGTGTAACATGGCCATAGATCTCAGTGACAAAGAACAAGATTCATGTCTGCAATACCATAGGAGAAAAATATGTTGATGTTTGTACTATTTACCCACACACTGCTCGGGCTAAGGCTGGTAGCTGCATGATGAAATGATTGCAGCACACTAAAAATCTGAAATGTGAGTAAATAAATAAAAATATAGAAGGCACAGCGTGTTGGGCAATCACAAACAAGTGGACCTACACACACACACACACACATACACTCAGTGGAAGGAGTTAAAGCCAACAAAGGAATGGGTAAATAAATAAATTAGATCTTAATATAAAGTCATGTATATTAATAGATTCAGAACATTCATTAAGAGTTTTACACTTAACTACAGGCAGAGAGGCGTCTTAGTTAAAGCAAGGTCACCAACAGCAGCCAGCTAGTAACAGTCCACGTCCTCTTCGCTCTCTTCTCCTCTGCCATCATGTGCAGCTAACAGCAGCTGTCAGCAGTTTACTTCACTGTCCATCATAAACTCTGTAAATCACAGAGAGTTGAGGCGGAGCAGCCGGAGGACATCAGAGGGAAAACCAGAAAACATTTTCTCCATAAAATATGATCCAGTTTCACCAAAATCAGTGAAATAGTTGGTGGTGTGTGACTTAGTGCCGTAAAGCGTTTCGTACTTCTCCCGACCCGGAGCCCATACGTATATTGTGTATATGTGTACGTATGTATAGACTCATATTGTATTCTGGCCACAGGAAGAGTAGCTGCTGCTATAACAGAGGAGCTAACGGGGATCTAAATAAACAAACAGTTAAACAATGATATTCAGCACCTCCCCTCTGCTATAGGCTGTCAGCGGCTGGCAGGCCTTCCACCTGACAGCTTTAAAATGTGTCTCCCTTCTTCTGCCTTCAGCTTCTTTTTCCAATTTAAGTGCCGTATAAGCTGCAACTGTGCAGCATCAATCACTAACAGGCGGCTTGCTCATTAGCTGCAGCTCAGAATGCCAAACATGACACATAAGGGATGGAGCCGACGTGGCATGTGACTGCCTTCCTCTATATCACAATGACCCCTAAAGGAAATCCATGAGCTGATCAATGACGATTGATTTTCAGTTGATCAGGATGATTTGAGGCAACAGCATGACGGCGTCTTGTCGTTATGCTGGCAGTCAGAGAAGAGGTTAATGGCGGTGACGGTGATGCCAAAGGAGCCCGAGGCCTCTCGAGACGCGTCTCTAACTTCCTGTGCATTAACGTGTTCGGAGGTCTGTAATCCATCAGTAATGTGGAGGAGATGAAGGCGGCACAGCACTGTGCTAACTGTGTTAGCTCTGTTAGTTCCGTTAGCTCTGTTAGCCCTTTTAATTCCACTAGCTCTGTTAGCTCTGTTAGTTCCGTTAGCTCTGTTAGCCCTTTTAATTCCACTAGCTCTGTTAGCTCTGTTAGTTCCATTAGCTCTGCCAGTTCCACAGCGATAGTGTTTTGCTAGCAATAACGTTAGCGGTGGCGCCACGGCAACAGCAGCTGACAAAGTAACCGACGGCCAAGAAAGCTAACGTTAACGGCAGCCAAGGAAGCTGTTGGAGCTTATATACAAAAATAAGCTGCATATATGTATATCAAACATTAGCGGCAACACTACCCGGCTGAAATTACTATCACACTATGCCGTGAAGTACATGTAAAAGTCAGTCTTCTATAGTTGCTTTAGTTTTATTTAAATAAAGTTATTGCTGCTAAATTTAAGTTGTGATTGATGGAGCTGCCTACGCGTTGGACCTGGCTGCAGAGAGCAGCACATCGCTGCACTGTAAAACACAAACGTGTTGTTTGCCAGACTATATTGTGTTTGAGTTCAGTAAAGACGAGAAGGCAGAAGATACTCAGTGTCCGCTGTGTTCAGCTATTTATAGAGAAGGTACTATTAAGTATAATACGGCTGTGTTTTGAGTCAGACACTTCTATAATGAATGCTATAGGACCTGGGAGTGGCTCTGAGGTTGAGAAATCCCTCTTCAATATGACATTTCTGCTATCTTGTTACTTTGTCATTTTTAAGGCGGTGAGAGAAGCCTGATGAATCTCACTGCCACAATACCCCTGAGCAATGATTTCCAATAATATCTTGATGGAAGTATGGGCTGTGCTGCAGGGCTGCACCGATACGTCAGCACAGCCGATACTGGATTTTATTCAAACAGCAGCAACATCTGAATGTCCACAAAACTCAGTACATACATTATTTAATTACATTATACTCATAGTTTTATCAGCAGACCACTTATCTCATACCTTATGACGTAATTATATATAAATTGAAAGAGTAGCATCATTAGCTAACGTAAGTTTGTGGTCATACCAGAACAAATTAGCTCATATTGTGTTTATTTCTTACAAATTTCAGTCCTGATCATTTCTGTCGTCCCAATATTGACAGTAAAGCACACCCTCTCATCTAATATTGAGATTATACAACAGCTACCAACTTAAATTTAAACATATAATCAAAATAAGTTTATATTTTGGGCCAATTAGCGTTGGCAATAAACAGGGTAGATCAAGTGAAGCCAACACGGGAAGTGTCAAAAACTGCAGTTCCACTAATGCCCACTTGAGGCTGGCTCCAGAAGTGAGTCAGTCTCCATAAGTCCCCATGTTAAAATGTCCAACTTCACAGCAGAACTCGCCTGTACAAATTAAGGCTTAAAGTTATGCAGGATTAAGAGTGTGGACGCTCAGAGATGGTTTGTTTGAGAACCCAAGCAGGACTACAAACATGGTGGCGACGAGAGCAACCACACCGAGCTGTGGGGGACGTCACGGATACAGCGTCCTTTCTTTATACTGTCAATCACTTCAACTGTTTCCAGAGATTTTCCTTCTGAATTCAAGTTTCTTTCTGTCACCAAACTAAAACCAGTTTAATTGCCTCGTTAACATGTCGTCAGTCTTTCCACTCTTCTAACAATCACCAATTCAGCTTTTGGTTGAAATAAACACTGAAGCCACAAAGTTAGATATGAAATATCTCGACGGTGCTTTTCCTCCAGCTGTTGCAGACCATTAAATTAACAAAATATGACAGAAACAACCAGTTATGGACTAAATTGGCCAATCATCCAACCACAGCGTTTTCACCTGGCAGTCTAAACTATGTAATAAAATATTAATGTAAGTCTTAACGAAGGTAAAATCTGTGAAAATATGAGTGTGTACAACCCACGAGGCTCGTCTCAGGTCTGTGAGATTAATCCTGGTGCTGTAAAAATCTTCATATGTAACGTTGTTTTTCCTCCTCATTTCTTTTATTAGTGTGCAGAAACAAGTTAATCACAGTGAGCCCACAATGATGCTCTGACATCCTGATCCTTCATTAAAGACGAACGTGTTTCAGACTCGCACTACGTTATCGTAAACACTCCTCACTCCCAGAGCTTCGTGGCTGATGTGAAATTAAATGCTCATCAGCTTCTCCGTTGATTATATGATGAGCAATCAGTGCTGTGTTAGCCGCCAGGAGATCAACCTGAGGCTGAACTTTCCCTCCAGCTCAGAGCAATTTCAGCAGCACATGTAGCGTCCTGCACGCGGGTTGTTGTTGTGAATCAACGACAGGATCCATTGAGGGGATCTGCAGGACTTGACCTCCACGTAACACTGCTGTCAGTCAGGTGAACACGCCGTGACATAACACTTGGCTGCCCGTGGTTGGAGAAGACAGGGGTTCCCTCTGGGGGCATGACCGGCACGTCAACTCATCTTTTGAACACAGGGAAGCCATATTGACTTTCCCAGTGGAGCGTGATCGTGCTTGTTTATGCCTCATCCGTCTTTAAGGACCTCCTCCTCCTCCTCCTCCTCCTCCTCCTCTTCACCTTGTCTTTCTTTTTCTGTTTCTGTTTTGCGGTCAGACTTTAACCACAGTCATCTCAGGGCACGGAGGTGTGCACTTCATGGCTGATACTGCTATCAAATGATGTGGAACGAAGCGGCTGAGAGACGATATTTTATGACGACGTCCAGGATTTATGAAGAGGTCAAGATTCCACTTCAAACCAATAACAATGTTAATAATTAACTGATTAATTGTTCATCAAAAAATCAGACTTTAAGTAGTTCCGGCCGAGCAATCTGATTGGTCAACATCTCCAAATTGTCACATCCTGAAAATATAAAACATGTAAACGATTAAATAAACTGGAAGTCAACTTAAATATAGAATGAATATTCTGGATTTTATGGAGCCGCCTCAGTTTTTTTTAGCGAGCACAGAGACCTTAAAGGTCGACTAATCTGGACTGAAGCTGAGTATTTCCAAACGTAAAAACATGTTTGTGAATTTTGGAAAATTTTGTTAAGTCAAAAAGTTGTGTTGACTTTTGGACGTTACATCGCTGTGGAGTTAATAAATAAATGTTATAATGATAAAGTCGATGACACGGTGCAACTAGCTGAGAAACACATGCGAAGTTCACGGACTGTCGTTAAATCTGTCCATGGGAAACTGACTTTCAGCAGATATCTCAGTCACAAGAAGACTAAGCTTGCAAGACAGTTTAGTGTTTTTATGTGTGGTATTTATTCAGACCTCTAATGACGTCTGGGACTAGAAATCTGTTGCAGGTCGTTACTAAGGCTCGGACTACAGCCAGTTTTTAGTCGCGTCCACTGACAGTATAAAGAATGGACGCAGTGGGTGTCGTTTAGCTCAGCTGGTAGAGCGTCCGCCCCGTGTACAAAGGCTCAGTCCTTGCCTGTCACTGTTCAAGCTGCCTGCGTCAAATAAAGCTCAAAAGGCAAAAAATATCTTTAAAAAGAAGAATGGACGTAGTCTCTGTGACGTCCCCCGCAGGCTTCTACCAGTCCTGGCTTTGTTTACACGTGGCATGCAGAGCTGTCTATGCACCGTTATGACCTGAACATGATGCAAACTCCAAACTCAAACTCTGTTTTTGTATCTTTAATGTACTTTTTCTACCAAATACTTTCTTTCTGGAGAAACCTGTTGCTTTGTGAGAGTTTTGCGCCGCCTGGCCTTGAAGTTGTGGACCGAAAGTGTCGCTTTATTTCCCTCCGTAAACCTTGGGATCCATTTTTGTTCTTCATTCAGTTGGAAGAGCCACAACTGTCCTTGAAGATTTCAAACATAAAGACCTTCAACATTTTCAATACCGAGCTCAGGAAAATTGAATTCTCTGGATATTCTTTTGATTATTTCAGGACGCGTCGAGCTGCGGATGTTTAATTAAAAAAAATACGTTTCCTCAGGAGTCAGGACATGAGGCGACATCAAAGAACAATACTCCATCGTCATTAACACTACGGACACATCAGTGCAACGATTAGGACATATCATTAGTGCCATTAGGTGAATTATGGATAATGAAGTGCTTTGATCATTTGTCGTCTGTCGGCACCAACACGGACACAAAGTCATGTTTTCAGTATTTTCAGGTATTCTCTTTAGAGTTTGTCAGTGTATAATAATAGGTAGGTTACTGTATTCCCTGTTAGACTGCTGACTGCTGGTCTGGACGTTGTGTTCGGTCACCAAAGGTTGACACTAACATTAGCTCATAGCGGTAGCTGTAACGCATATCAGTGTGGGTGTAAGAATGGTGTAAAAATGAGGAAGTGAACAGGCTCTCTGCTTCCTATTTCATGGAGGTTTTTAGCTACACAAGCACGCCAATGTAAATATAACCTCGTCCGTCTCCGTGCTGTGATTTCCATCCTCAGCTTGATCCAACACTCAGGCCTCCATTTTCAAGTGTCAATCAGTCGACTTCAGTCGCTCCCACATTCTCCCACATTTTGTGCCAAACTGTCGTTGCCAAAGCCGGCCTCGGACAGCGAGAACACAGGAGGACGGCTGCCATCTCCAGAAGGAGAGTCAGATGGCAGCGGGGATTTCTTTGTCTTCTTCCTCTCTTCCATCATCTCTTGCTTTTTTTTTTTTTTTTTTTTGCTTTGCTTCAGGCTGATGTTCAGGAGCCGAAGTGACAGTATGAACGCGTTGGCCTCGGCTCATCTGCATGCGTTAAAGCGATTGCTCACCTGCAATCTCCTTAAACGGTACACGTGAACCAGTTCTGCTGAGCGTGGGGATCTGGCACACAGTGCTCGGGTTATTAATGGGGCTCGAGGTTGTCCAAGTTTTGACAGCTGCAGCTTTGCCCCTGAGTGATTCAGCCCCGACCCGAGCCTCCTGCGGATCACACGAGCCCAGAGGACTGAGTAATACATAACATGTCGCCTCTCTAATTAGAGAATCCCACAAACGGAGGCTCGTCGGTCTCACCTGTGCGTCCCCAAACGCCGACTTTAGCCTGAAGCTGAGTGGAGCGCCTCGATTTTTCAGCTAAATACCCTTTTGTGTTGTGCACTTGAGCGCAGCGCTGTAACGGATTGCTCCCAGGTATCGCACACCTTCACCAGCTTTTCCAAAATCATCACTTCCAAACTTCAGACCTCCAAGACCTTTTTCAGTACTACAGTAAACCTCCAACTTAAACCCATAACCAGTATTTACACAAACTGACCTCACTGCTTTGGATCAAAACATCAACGTCCAATCACAAGGTGACAGCACCAACACAAGACTGTCCTCCATCTTGGATTGGATCACCACAGATCTGTCTCACTAACCAGCACGAGAACAGTTTGAAAAATATTCTTTGACTGGAAATCTCAGAGAAATCGTTGGACCGACCTCCTCTGAGAATAACAGAACCGACCTGTCTACAAACACCTGACAATTATTTCAAATTGGAAGATACTTTTTATACAAACGTAATGAGGAATGTTGAATAAAAACCTTTTCACACAGACACAATGTCACAGACAATAAAGCACTCCACCCTGTTATTATCAACAAACACAAACTGAGGAAGCTCCATCTCATCACGATGCAGAGAGGAAACACCAGAGGCAGGTTCAAAAATAGAATAAATGATAAACAGAATAATGAATAAAATAATTAAATAAAACACATTAAAATGTATAAATATACAAAACAGAATAAAAGTAAAATACAAGTAAAAATAAAATATACACAGCCAAAAATAAATAAATGAATAAAGGTTGAAAAAACGGTTAAAATATTTTTATGAATTAATTAACTAATTAATTAAAGTGATTAAAACATATAAATATACATATTTAAATAAATAATGAAACTATAAATAAAGTTAATGTAAAAACTGTTTCACCGTCCAGACTTTAACTCATTTTCTTTGTTTTTGTGCGTAAGAAGCTACGTAGTTAAATTATATCTACGCTCTGAGGTCTGTCCGTAGGTGCATATGTGAGTGCGAATGGTTGTTTGTCTGTGATCACTGCGACTGTCACTGTGTGCGCATGACTCTCCGCCATGATGACAGATCGACTGTTCAAACACGAGGAAAAGATCATTTACTGTCGACTCTTGAGCCCTGAATGTCACAGGTTCAAGACCCAGAGCTAGCTTAGTGTTAACGGTGTTCTCTGATCCACATTTTTGTTGCTAACATTTCATGTTTGAAGCCTCGAGTTTTTGAACTATCTCGATGTCACGTTTCAGCTCGTACCTTCTCGTGGACGGTTGCACGCGCTACATGCATGATGCACGCACAGTCTCAGCTTATTTCCATCCAGCGTTTTGCAGTATTTTATTCAGTTCCACCTCCACGAATCTCAACAAGCAGCAGCCAGTTTGAGAACGGCGACACATAAAAACAGAAGCAATCATTTAAAAAGCTGCAACCTCTCAGAGTTGGACTTAACAAAAAGGTGGTGTTAGGATGGTGTGTTGGTGTGGTAGGGGGTCGCCTCAGTTCGCTCTGACACCACACACACACACACACACACACACACTCATAAAACAAGGCAATAAAGCTGCTATCCTCTTGAGAGTTGATGTACGGTGCCTGAAAGAGAGCTACTGAGAGCCATATTAAAGGCTTTATTACCAGTGTCAGAATCAAATTAGTGGTGGTGTGCCACACTGTGTGTGTGTGTGTGTGTGTGTGTGTATTCAGCCTGACTCTGCAGGTTTTTTTCCAGCGCACAAGTCGTCACACACAGTTGACTTTGAACGCTTGAACCTCGACATTAAAGTTGGGCGATAACATTTGGAAGATTTCCATTTGGAGCCGAGCGAGCGCCTTAAAACAAGAAGAGTCGGCACAACAACAACAGGTGAATTAGATCGAGTCCCACAGGAGGAGGAGGAGGAGGAGGAGGAGGAGGCAGGCGAGGAGCAGGCACAGCAGGGCGCTTTATTAAAAAGGAGCGTAACGGCATTATAAAGTTTTGGCCTCCTCTCACGGCGTCTCTGCCTCTCAGGCCTCGCTCGGGGTCGACCGAAGCGACACAACAACCGTCACATTCCTCAGCGTTAACTCACACGGCAGCCGTAAATCCAGCGCGCTAAACGTGAAGTCATCACGAGCCGCGGGAGAGGGACAGCACAACGAGATCAATAAGACCAGTCAGAGCTTTTAAAGCTTTCCCAATCAGCACTTTTCAACTCACTTCATTTACTCCTTTGTTCACAATTTACTGCAGCAGCAGCAGCTCGGAGGAGGAGGAGGAGGAGGAGGAGAGGAAAGTTTACACATCAAATACAAGCTGATTAAAGATCCTCACATCGCTCTGTCGCAACTTCTCACATCACAACCGATCATTCATCTACAAGTCGACAAGCTTCTGAGCAACTGAGACTTTCTAAAGAGGAGGTGACGGAGGAGGACCGGTTCACCAGCCGCTTAGCTGAAATTACATCATCAGGACGCTGGTGGAGGAGGGAGGACTTCTCCGGATAAACGGCATCAGACACAAAAACTGCATCCAAACTTGCAGACAGTGACGGAGGAGAGGCTCGTTAACTCACCCGTGCTGGCAAAGCAGCAGCAGAGAAGAAGGAGGAGAAGCTGGCAGGAGGTCATCGTCGCAGGCAGCCGCTTAACATTCAAAGAGTTGTTGTAGCGTCCTCCGTCAGCTCCGTCTCTCTCTTTTTTTTTTGTTTCTCCTCTTTCTCGGCTCAGCGGCTCTTTCTCTTTCCTTCACTCTGCATCAGCTCCCATGCTCGCTCGCCGCTCGCTCTGACTCTGCGCCTCCCTCTCTCCTCCCTGCATCCCCCCCTCTCTCTCTCCCTCTCTCTCCCTCTCTCTCTCTCTGGTGAGGAAAGTGCTTAAGAGGCTGGCTCCTCCTCCCTTTCCTCCCTCTCCTCCTCCTCACAGCGGTCCGAGGCACGGATGATATCTGCTGTGCATTATCATTTAATGGGACGGCAGCGTAATGTTCAGCACTTTGTACAAATGGACAATAAAATATTTATTGTATTTGTTGACATTGAGGACGGAGAGTCAGCGACGATGAAGTCAGACGAAGAAAATAAAATAACATTTCAAATTCTAAAGATTTTTTTTGATTGTTTCACTGCGACGTGAAAAGATTTAACATGTTCTTCATGTTTTAAGCCGAGCAGCGACTGAAATGTCTGAAGTGAAGCTAACAACTGCAGTTCCTCAAACGTCCACCTGAGGCTGGCTCCAGGACTCTGTAAGCCCCCATGTTGAAATGTCGGTTAACTCTGTTTATTCATTGGCTGTTAGCTCTTTAGTACCGTTAGCTCTTTTAGATGCGTTAGCGCTTTTAGTTCCGTTAGCTCTTTTAGTTCTGTTAGCTCCGTTAGCTCTTTTAGATGCGTTAGCGCTTTTAGTTCCGTTAGCTCTTTTAGCTCTGTTAGCTCTTTTAGCTCTGTTAGCTCTTTTAGTTCCGTTAGCTCTGTTAGCTCTTTTAGATGCGTTAGCTCTTTTAGTTCCGTTAGCTCCGTTAGCTCTGTTAGTAAATGACACCGGCTCCTCTCCACCTCAGCATTTTGTGCCTCGGGTCTGAAAACGTTGTCATCTTTCCGGTGGTCCAACTTCACAGCAGTAACAAACATGTTCACAGCCCGGCACAAAAGACAGTTCTGGTTTAATGGAGGTGCACACAGTCCTTTGATGAAGACATAATTAAACTAAAGCAACACATTTAAAATATTCATGCATTCAGCTCAGTTAAAATGTAACACAGTCCGTGTGTCGACGGATGTTTAAGTGTTAAAACTGTACAATTAAAGGATAAATCATCGTTATTCATCGTACACGTGTTTGAAGATGAATATTTAACACTTCAGGTGTTAATGTGTAAATTGCTGTATGTTGGAGTCGCAGTCGAGCACAAAGAGAAAGAACAGAGGTATGAACTTCAGAGCATAAACAAATTAATCTGCATGTATTATTTTTATTCTCAGTGAAACTTATGTTTCTATTCATGAGCCGGAGAGAGTCAGCGCTTCATTCACCTCAGGCACACCCAAATATTCAAAAGAAATGTCCGTCACCTCACATCAAATGTATCGTTTTTAAAACATACGGTCACTGTCCTCGTGAAATGGTAACGATATTTTGGACAGCTTGGGTAAAGGGGACGTCACGGAGACTACGTCCAGGTTTCAGACAGTCTGTGGGGACGTCACGGAGACTACGTCAAGGTTTTAGACAGTCTGCGGGGACGTCACGGAGACTACGTCAAGGTTTTAGACAGTCTGCGGGGACGTCACGGAGACTACGTCAAGGTTTTAGACAGTCTGCGGGGACGTCACGGAGACTACGTCAAGGTTTTAGACAGTCTGCGGGGACGTCACGGAGACTACGTCAAGGTTTTAGACAGTCTGCGGGGACGTCACGGAGACTACGTCAAGGTTTTAGACAGTCTGCGGGGACGTCACGGAGACTACGTCAAGGTTTTAGACAGTCTGCGGGGACGTCACGGAGACTACGTCAAGGTTTTAGACAGTCTGCGGGGACGTCACGGAGACTACGTCAAGGTTTTAGACAGTCTGCGGGGACGTCACGGAGACTACGTCAAGGTTTTAGACAGTCTGCGGGGACGTCACGGAGACTACGTCAAGGTTTTAGACAGTCTGCGGGGACGTCACGGAGACTACGTCAAGGTTTTAGACAGTCTGCGGGGACGTCACGGAGACTACGTCAAGGTTTTAGACAGTCTGCGGGGACGTCACGGAGACTACGTCCAGGTTTTAGACAGTCTGCGGGGACGTCACGGAGACTACATCAAGGTTTTAGACAGTCTGCGGGGACGTCACGGAGACTACGTCAAGGTTTTAGACAGTCTGTGGGGATGTCATAGAGACTACGTCCAGGTTTTAGACAGTCTGCGGGGACGTCTCAGAGACTACGTCCAGGTTTACAAGCAGGACTGATGCTGACTTTTCCACACATTAATTAGACTGTTTTGTTGGTGCTTCTTTTGTACACTGTCCTGTATTTTAACAGTTTGACGTGGATTTGATTGGCTGAAATATAATTAAGATGAATAAATCCATCAGTAACTGGTGCCATGTATCTCCTGGAGGGAGAGATACTAATTATGAACGGTTAATCCTCGAGTTGAGCAGGGATTTGATTTAAAACGAAACAGATAACAGTTTTAGTGCCATTTGTTAACATATAAATGACATGTATGTTAAAAGTAACATACATGATGAGCACTGATGATCCATGAGATTTGTGTAATTTTGCTTTCGTTAAGAAAACACATCAAACATAAAGTCACCCAGCCGCAGCAGAGCCGGTCCTGTTGCTCTTCCCTTCAAAGATTAAAATAAATAAATATTTTTCACGAGTTATTTCTCTACTGACAAATTAAGAAACTTTTCGGTTAGCTACTTTTAATTTAGCAGTGCTGTTAATGGCAATTTACTAACTGTGTAAACGCTCGCTGGGTGGCTAGCTGTGAATGATGCCGTTATGGTTTAATAAACATTAAAGTCAAGAAACTGTTAAAATAATCACCAAGAACTTGAAGTTAAATTAGAAAATTACTCACATTTTTACAACAAACCTTCATGCTGCTCTCTTGGCTCGCTTCGTTCATCCGTATCTCCTTCACGCGTGATGATATATCGTGATTGATCATCAGTTACCGTCAGGTGGACGGTACTTCACTATATATTCAGACAGCACTATAAAAATGGCGAACCCACTGTTTGGACTTAGTAATTTGTGATTTCGGACCACAACAACCGCTTGTAAACCAAAAATTTCACCACCGTTAGAGCGGGACTGTGACCCGGCATCGCGGAGGAATAAACTGACATTTAAGATTTCAGATTTGCGTGAGCGGTGAATACCGTGGACGTTATTTCTGTCACAGTGAGTATTTACGCCTGTAAACCAACACTTCACTGTTTTTAAGTGAAGACAGTATATTGTATATTAGGATCTTTATTTGTCAAATGTATGCTTTAAAATGTGAAAGTTTAAACGTCTTTTGAAAATGCTCTATGAAAAAAAATGACCAGAAACTCACCTGATGGGTCCAGAAACACCTGAGCGCCATCAGATTGCTCTGTAAAAAACAGGACAGGTTAGTTATACAGCTGACTACCGAAAGTCGTCCGAATACATCAGACCACAAACCTGCGAGTGAGTCCAGTGGTGTGTTTCTGGGTCATAGTTTATATCTGTTTTCGTGCAGGTCAGAGCGTGCACACACACCTTAATGATAGCAAAAAAATTAAATAAATTTATTTGATTTACTTAAATATATGCTTAAATAAAGAGTTATTGTTGTCACGGGGTAGTTTAACTGAACCCAAACACATCCAGAAGACAGGTGAGGTGAAAACAGGTGTTTTATTCAGAATACCGGCAGGCATGGAGAGATGTAGCCGGCTGAGGTGAGGTGGAGGAAGTCCAGGTGGAGGCTTGGCAGAGGGAATCCCAGGAATGAGAGCTGGCTGACGGGCTTGGTGGACAGTGAGACAGGCCGATAATCCCGAGATGGAGAAAACAGACAGACGGGTGGACGGAGGTGAAATTAACCTTCATACTGTTGCAGGAAACACACTGCATAGACATACTGTGATCCAGAGAGGACCGGCAGGTTGTCCACAGCGTCTGTAGACGGTGTGATTGTTGGATAGCAGATAGGTGTGCTGATTCGAGATGACTGGCAGGTGTGCAGAGAGAAGAGAGACCAAACAAACACAAATACAGACAGACGGGAGGAAACAGCATAAATATATATAGAAATGAAGAGAAGGAACGAAGGTGCCATGATAATAATGAATAAAACATCTTTTAATTGCTTTCAAGTCAAACAAAGAGGCTGATGAAACTCTGAAGCCTTGAAAGTTTGATGTTCATAACGAGAGACAGTGGCCATGAAGTAACATAAATATTCCTGTATTTAAATGAACCGTGCTCTGTGTAAACACTAACAGCAGCCTTGACTCTGACCTCCAGATCGTTAAGCTGTAAAGGTTGAAAGCGCAACTTCATAACTTTATTCAGTTATTTTAGCGAAACTGGATCAGATTTTATACATAATTAATGAACAGCTAGCGCTGGCTCAGTCAGCTGCGTCGTTTTATGAACGGAGTCCAGGAGAAAGAAAACCTCAACAGTCCACCTGGCAGACTGGTTTCAGAGGTTGTGTTCGGCATACAGTGACGGAGACGATGAGGTTAAATAAGAAACAAACATCCAAATTTGCTCTTTTTGCTCATTCCAATTCTTACATCAGAATTCATCAAAAATAAACTAGCTAGCTGACTTTCTTCAAGGCAGCTAGCTTCACTTACCTTTGACTCACCTGTCCTTCATTCCCATGATGCTCCTCTGTGTTGAAGTTGAAATCGGAGAAATTCACGACGAGAAACGCACGCAACGCACCGCACCGCACCGCAACGCACGCAACGCAACGCACGCAACGCAACGCACGCAACGCAACGATTTTGTTTGTTTTTTGAGTTTCTTGCATTTAGACCCCACACACACACCAGACACACACAGAGTTTCACGTACCTCAGGTTGCCGGAGCCGAGGTTCGATCCCACGTCTCCACGTTGGCGGACGGCGTCCTTCCCCACTGGACCATCTTCAGTACTGATGAAGAAGAAGAACCAGGATCAGACTGAGGGGAGGAATCATGCTGAAGATTCTCCTCCATCAGTCCTGATAGAGCTGCTGAAGAACATTTCTGTTCTTCACTTTGTTTGTCTCATCATGTAGAAGGAAAACCACGTCTCCATTTTTCTTTTGGACCACATGGTCCACTGCTCACTGCTCCTTGCAGCTGCCTAGATGTTCAGTGGTCCAGTGGGTTAAGATGTTCCCTTTGAACCCTTTTAGAGCCAGAAGTTGTGGGTTCAAACCCCGCGAAGAGAACATTTTTGAACTGTGTGGAGGTGCAGGAGATGGGAGACAAGAAAACCACCTCCACCAGTCAGTTCTTTGAACTGGGCTGTGAAATCCGAGTTTCCTTATGGACATTTAGCTTCATGCTGACTTGCTAATTAACTGCTAACTGGCAACTGAACCGGGCTGAGGAGCCGGACCAGGTTCAAGCACAGCCTCTGAGGCCAACGGGGAATAACGTTACACCACTGAGGTGATTTATGTTGTTCAGCAAGAAGAAAGGAGGAGATAATGGAGGTGCACACAGTCCTTTGATGAAGACATAATTAAACTAAAGCAACACATTTAAAATATTCATGCATTCAGCGCAGTTAAAATGTAACACAGTCCGTGTGTCGACGGATGTTTAAGTGTTAAAACTGTACAATTAAAGGATAAATCATCGTTATTCATCGTACACGTGTTTGAAGATGAATATTTAACACTTCAGGTGTTAATGTGTAAATTGCTGTATGTTGGAGTCGCAGTTGAGCACAAAGAGAAAGAACAGAGGTATGAACTTCAGAGCATAAACAAATTAATCTGCATGTATTATTTTTATTCTCAGTGAAACTTATGTTTCTATTCATGAGCCGGAGAGAGTCAGCGCTTCATTCACCTCAGGCACACCCAAATATTCAAAAGAAACATTAAATCATTGTTTTAAAACAAACACTGTCCTCTGGGATATTTTGGACAGCTTGGGTCTATCTCAAGCCGTAACATCCACCTCAGGTCTACTGATGATCCACGTCTTTGCTGATATTTAGATTAGCCGGAGGCTGAAGAAGCTGGACAGCCAACATGATGAGCTTCACTATGGCTCTTCAGAAACCCGTGAGTAATGTCACGGAGACTACATCCTTCAGTTCTTGTTCAGAGTTCATGTTGAAAACTGCTGTAGTGATGTGTGCAGCAAGAGCTCAGCAAAGTAAAGAGGAATGACAGTCCATCATTACTTCAAGACATGAAGGTCCGTCAGACCAGAACCTTAAAAAATCCATCGTGGCTGTAGGTCAGGAGGTAGAGCAGGTCATCTACTAATCAGGTGATCAGTGGTTTGATCACCAGTGGTGTCCTTGGCCAAGATACTAAACCTTGAATTGCTACACAAGGAGTTTTTATGAATGTCCACTTACTTTGAATGTGTCTTCAATATCAGTCACAAAAAACCACAAACCGTTCTTTATACTGTCAGTGGTCCGTCTCCATCCCATGACCTGTCCACAGGGCACTGACTTCATCCAACACCTTGCCGGGAGAAGTGGAAGGATCCTTATCAAAGGATACTCATGAGTGTGACGATTAAAAGATACTTTGGACCACAAGGTGTCAGTGTTGGTTTGTTATTAGACTCAAAGTAATGAGATTTCACCTGTAGAAGCTGGGCGGGGTTATAAGGTAGATGTTCACAGACAGCTCGGACATGTAAAGAAGAAACCTTCAAGTTTCAGATTCAGCTGTACGTCACGACCATGGGACTGGAAACAAAGCTAAACAGACAGAGTTAGAGCTAACGAAGAAAATAAAGACGAACCGGACTTTGAACAGAGGAATCTTTGGGTGACTTTCTGACTGACCTGAAGGTGAAAGCACGGTCATGCAACTTTGTGACACTGAAGGGCTCCATGATCCGGTACCCCAGATCGTTTTTGATGTGGAGGATAAAAAGATAAAAGAAACTCAACTTTAGCCTTGAAGACGCCTTGAAGATCTGCCAGGCAAGCGAACTATTGATAATGCACGTGAGGACGAAATAGTGACAAGCAAAAGCAGAAAGACTAACGCAGATCTGACCCTCACAGCTGCACGACAAAAAATTCAGTTTATTTATTGAAGCACGAACAAAAGAGACAGCTTTATGCCTACACTAGAAAACAATGTATGGTGAGTGTTGAATTAGTTTCAGTCAGTAATCTGAAGGCAATGACTCAACAGAAGTGTTACTGTGCAAACAAACAAATAAAACTTGTACCAGCATAGAAATTAATATAATTATGACCTCAGACAAGCTGATGCTGGTGTTTGTTTGTAATGCAGACACACTGAGTCTCAGTACTTTCTGGAAACAGACTGAATAATTGCAGAGGATGTTGACTGCACAAGTTTGACTGACCAAAGAGTCGGTCGCCAAGAAACCGTGCCAAACAACCCAGCAACGGGCGGAAAATCATCCACCAGCTCGGCCTACATGTTTCTCAAAGATGCAAAACTGCAGCCAATTAATGAAGGGCAGCAAGAAAAGAAGAAAAAGACACAACACCACGAGAATCCTCTGGTGAGCCTCCACATTATTCCCACATTCATTCCACACATTTGGCTTTTCTTGGATTTCGTCTCCTTTGTGGTTTGTGGGTGGATTCTCTGATTTATGCATCATCACCTGGCCAACTCTGATGTGGTACATCTATTCTACATTGTAGAAAACCGTGAATAAACACAGTTTTTGCTGTTTTTAATCCCAAAACATCTTACCTGGGTTTAGGTTGGGTGATTGTGGAGGTTCTTCTTAGTCAAATATCCCTTACAGGTCCCAGCGAGCTCAAACTAGATGGATGGCATCTCTCTGCAGAATGCTGTGGTAGACATGTTGGTTAATTTAGAATAAATCACCAACAGTGTCGCAAGCAAAGCACCACCACACCATCACACCTCCTCCATGCAGATAACATCCAGTCACCTTCACGGTCGGTCTCCAACTGGGAGAAGAGGTTGTTTTCCAGTAAGGTGCATCGCTGACCTTTACGTCGCACGTGTGTTTCTTGTTTTCTTTGGTACATTAAAGATCTTCTGTTTATTTTAGTTTTCCAACAAAGATACCTTTAAAGAAGCCAACCACTGTCCTGATTTTATTTATTACATTTTAGTTTGCCTTTAACTTTTCACTCGAGTGGGCCATGTTCTATTATTCTTGTTTTCTGCTATATTAAAGGGGGAATGGGTGGAAGTGCCGCCTGTTTGCATTGGTTCTTTATGGTGCAGTTTGAGCCACCTTTAGCTTGCTGTAAATGAAGTGTGGCAGCACAGTTTGGTCGTGCCTGTGTCACCCTCCCTGACCGCGCGGTCTGGTCCCATGTTGTTTATTTGCTTCATGGTTGATTTAATTTATGTATTACTTATTATAATTCACTCCTCCTGGTGGAATAGAGAGCAGTATTTCAGTGTAAATAAAATGCTGAAATATTAAATTAAATTAAATTAAAATATTTTTGTGCAGCAGTCTTTGGTTCCAGTGTGTTCTGGGTCTTATGCATTAGGTACCAACAGGTCACACTTAGTTGAGCAGTGCTTGCCATAATATAAATTACTGCAGTCATCCAATATTTACTGGATGCAAACTCTGCCTCAACAACCTTAACAACCGATGACTCAAACACATTAATAAGGCACAGCTGTTGGTTTGTTTACACTGTTTTTTACCATAAGTTCATATGTGTTATGTATAAAATCACAAAACAAAGAAAAAACCATTGGATGAATTCAAACAGCTCATTTATCAGCATCGTTCAATGAAGCCAGGAAGGAGGCTGAAACCATGAAAGGGAAAATTTACACAAATATTTATATATATAGTTATTTAATCTAATTTGCGGAAGAGGGCTGTGTCCAATCAACTGACCCATTACCAGTGATCACAGTGCATGCAGAGTAATACCCAGCAAATAATCTGCCTCCAATTTTCAGCTGCTTTTTCCTCCAATAACCAATTACACTTTCCTCCAACCAATTTATGAGCCTCTATTAACCTGTCTCTCTTCTTTCTATACATCTAACCCTGCAGTCTCAGTCTGTTTAATGTAATCAGTACATTCATTTGTTTTTTTCTACAGTGTAAAGGTTACAGAAGTCAGCTGCTGAGAGACTGAATCTCAGTCTTTGATTGATCAGGAAGTATTTTAAAAATCGAGGCGCTGTTGAGCCCCACGAGGCCAATGAGGTGTTCAAAGATATGTTTACCACAGTCTTTGTCTCAGTGTGCGCCTGGCACAAAATACAACTTCCTCTTTAATTTGACTATGAATATGTGACATTTGTAGCTATTTAAACTGATTTTTAAAAAACATCAGAAAGAAACATCAAATCACAGCCGAGTAAATAGATTTTTTTTACACAGGCGGAGGAGAAAACAGTAAAAAGAGGAAATACTCAGTTGGCTGATTAATAAGCCAAAAAATGAGACACAAAGGCAGTCTGCAAGACAGTCAGGAGAGACTTTTGAATGGACAAATGTAGGATGGAGGGGGTGAAAAGGTTTTGGTTATTAGACGCCATGATTCATTCATTCATCAGTCATTATTTAGAGTCCTGAAGCTGTGGTTAGTTCAGGCAACGCTCAAAAAGAAGAAGATGAGAGAGGAACAACAAACTTATGAAATATAAAATGAGAACGAGAGAAATCCAGCACCAAGTTACACAGTACGGCCTCTGTGAATCAGAGATGCTTGATTGGATTGAGATCTGCAGCGTTTGAAGGCCAACACCTTGACCTGGTTAGTGTGTTCCTCAAAGAGGCCACTGCCATCAGGGAATACTGTTCCATGAAGAGATGCTGCAACAACGCTGAGGTAGGTGACATGTGTCCAGGTAGCATCCACATGAAAGCATCACACTGCCTCCGCCAGCGCGTCCTGGTGCCACGTGTTTCTTCTTTGGTCGGTGTAGATCAGCACTTTGTTTTACGTGTCAGTGAATGCAGCGTGGGAGGGTTACGGATCTCCTCTGATTGATTGCTGGGGGGTCACCGGGGCTAGAAATGCATGCACGTTTTGATATGTTTGCAGATTGATTAATTTATGCAAACAGCTTGAAGCTTGAATAGCTTGACAACATAATTTATTTGATTTATTTTTTTTTCCAGGCTTCATTTCAAGGTATTAAACAAGTATGTGTACGCATACCAAATGAGGCAGGCTATAAATATGGAACAACATCGATGATAATTACTATAAGGTCATAAATCTTGATGTAGTCCTCACTCACAAATGAGCAGTGTTCATTCTTGCAGTCTGAAATTCCCATCAGATCCCACGTATTGAAGGATTACGGAAATATTACAATAAACGTCAATTATGACTGTAAACTGAGTAAGAAACCCGAGAGCTGACTGATGACATGATTGCAAAGAAATACTATTGATTAGATCAGTACTTGAGGAAATGATTGAGTTGTGTGTAGCAGCCTGTTTTTGTACTTACAATAGAGTTTCATGACTGCGATTTTCCTTCATACAGTGATTTTATTTTGGCGGATTCCCACCCGGCTGTCAGATTGTGTTGTGAGGGAGATCCTGACCCACCATGCAGAGTTCATCATCACATCATCACCGTCAGTAAACAGAGGGGCTTACCCGGCTCTCACTGCCCAGACGGAGGCTGTTTTCTGGGGGAGTGTTCGCCAAAGAGTCGGTAGCGAGGACAGACATTCTTTTGTCATATAAGTTGCCCAAAACTCTTCCTACTACCACATTACTGTTGTCTGTGAAAAACAATCCAAAGTTTCATCACATGATATGAGGCGCTTTCCCAAAAGAAGACTTTTAACCATATATTTCACTGATTTTTGTGAAACTGGATCATATTTTATGATTTCCTGATGGACAGTGAAGTAAACTGCTGCTAAGTGTAGCTGCTGTTAGCTCATTTGCTAAGGAAGTTAGCCAAGGCAGGTTAAAATATGGTTTCCAGCACGTGCTCAGGTATCTGACTTCTCTTTTTTCCCTCTTCGTTATGTGTGCAATAACTTGGCCTTTGTCATTAGAATTAAATTGCTTTTATTTCTTGGGGGAGATGGGAACAAGGTCTGGCAACCTGTCAGGGAACAGATCTTTAATCACTGGCCTTGACTAAACCTGAGGACTTTTAAAGATGTTTTAACGACCTGCCTTGTCGCCACATCGTTCACCCTCCTGACTATTAGAGCCGCCGAGGACAGCAGGCTAATTGAAGTGTCACTCAGTGGAGAATTGTATTTCGTGTTCCTCTCTCTCTTTCGGTCTATTTCCCCTCTCTCGCCCTTCCCGTCGCCCCTCTGTTGATTCATTTAATCGCCGTGGACTCGTCTTTTCCAAACAGTGCTTTCCCACTCTGTTTCACTTTGACTGTGGACACAGGAATAATCTGTTTAAAGAAGAAGTCTCTGGGTTTTTTTTTTGCCTGAGTCATCCTTTAATGACTTTCAATTAAAGTTCAACTGTGACGATGAGATGGACGGACAGAGTATGTTATTCAGACAGATGATGTATCATTTGGAGAATTAAGACAGATAATAATAGACCTTATAGTCTTAACCAGGACTGAAGCTGACTTTGGTGACAAGGAGGTGAAACATGTTAGCTTCATCTACTACAAACGCGTCATACTCGAGTATCTGGACCAATAATGAAGACAAACTTGAGACTTTTCGACTCATTCTGCATGAAGGAGGCAGAAATCCCCCAAAGCAGATGTGAGAAACAGTTTTGAGATAATTGCTGCGAAAGGAGGTGTAACGCTGAAATAACTGTTCACAGATTTTTACACCCATTAATAAATAAATAAAACCATTCTTTGGTTGGAGACAACTTAAAAATAACAGTTTACCTCCTGTTGATCCACACTGACCTGTGATCAGGTACGTAACGCTTTACGGCACTAAGTCACACACCACCAACTATTTCACTGATTTTGGTGAAACTGGATCATATTTTATGGAGAAAATGTTTTCTGGTTTTCCCTCTGATGTCCTCCGGCTGCTCCGCCTCAACTCTCTGTGATTTACAGAGTTTATGATGGACAGTGAAGTAAACTGCTGACAGCTGTAGCTGCTGTTAGCTCATGTTAGCTCAGTTTGTTAGCTGCTGTTAGCTCAATTTGTTAGCTGCTGTTAGCTCATGTTAGCTCAGTTTGTTAGCTGCTGTTAGCTCATGTTAGCTCAGTTTGTTAGCTGCTGTTAGCTAATGTTAGCTCAGTCTGTGAGGGGGAGTGTTTGTACCACAGGCATTTTGGACCACAGGGAAGAAGAAGAAGAAGAAGAAGAAGAAGAAGAGGTGTTCAGGCCCAGCAGTCAGCAGCTTCTATGGACATAATGGCAGAGGAGAAGAGAGTGAAGAGAACGCTGACGGAGGAAGCTAAGAAGAGAAAAGCGCTAATGGAGCTAACAGAGTTAACTGAGCTGATCAAGCAAACTGATTTATTTGATCATGAGTAATGTAATCAGAACAAATACTCGAGTACAGCTGTCCGTATTCACCACAGCGATGAAGCTTTAAGCTGATTTAAGTCCAGTCTCACTATGCGCTGTATATTTCACATCATGCAGAATTGTTTTGAGATGCATTATGGGTAAACCTGAGCCTGAGGCCGTGCAGACTGACCCAGTGGAGTGTATGGATTTTCCTCCTCCAACACTGCAGCCTCTGTTTGTTGATCCTTGAGGAGCATTTCTTTCCTCTTCCCCACAGTGTCACTTCATATTTTAATGATTTCCCTGTGATCATTTATTTATCCGGTCCAGTCAAACTGTTGATATTTGGAGAGCGGTTCGCGGATTGACTGAGGTATATTGCACCGGACAACTGTCAAGCTGCTCCTGTGTGTATGTGGCAGTTAGTCCACCCACAGTTCAAATGGCCTTTTCCAGCTCAGAGAAAGTGGGGCAGCCCGACAGAAAGGCACAAAGCAGCAGCAGGCTTTTCACAACAAAGAGAATTTCTTAGAGTGATCCCCAGAAGATTAGCGTTTATTTGGGTTGAGAGAGGCAGGCAGGAGCCATCTGTGTGTGGAGGTAAGGAGCCTTTTATTCAATCACTACTTCATTTCAGGCTTCATATATGACACAGCTCATGTGTGTGGTTGTGGTGTGATGGTACCTGTATCCAGTCGTCTCGGTACCTGTCCTACCCGTCCTGTCAACCATGGAGGTAAAATGGGTGCCAGACTCTCCTCTTCAGCAAACAGACAGAAAAAAGACTAAATTAAGACAACAGAAATGTAAATATGACCCATAACAGTAATGCATTTAAACGTCTTCTCCGAGCAACAGACAGCTCTTCAGAGTCAAAGTCACTATTGTAATTCTGCCCAAAGTTCATGACCATAGGTGAGGTGAGGGTCGGAACGAAGATGGACTGAAAAATCTGAACCACAGCGGGCCGGCACAACATCTGCAGGCACAACAACAGCTTGGTTAATGGGAAGTAATCATTACACTGCTGCAAAAGCATCTGACTGTGTGATAACACTGACATCTTTAAGTCCGGAGTGTATTATCTCTTATCAACACGTAAAGCTAATCATGTCGATAAGTCTGATAATTAGGCTGCTTATAACAGTCTAGGTTGTCAAGTTGACGTCTCGAACAGAACTGACTCAACGACAGTAGTCCAACACATTAATAAAGACTCATTCAGCTTCTCGACACCTGTCACAGTTCGACTGTACTTTATCTTTTAAGAGTAAAACAGGTTTCCAACCCGCAGGTCGTTCATTTTTGAGGGATTATGGGAATTAAAAACAGAAACACTGGGAGGATAAATACTGTAAATATGAGTTCAGTTCATGTCTGAGCTCTGCAGGGACTCTGCTCAGCATTACAGAGTCAAACCTGTGGCAAAAAACATCCAATTTAAATACATCTTTGTCTCTGTTTGTTTCCACAATCACTGAAGGTAACGCTGTCGTCCACGGCACGACCATGAAGAGATAATCCACTCGAGGAACAGTCGACAGCAAGACGAGACAAACTCCTTTTGTTTTTGTATTTTTGTGTTTTAACATCAGATGGCTTCATCAAATCATCTGTGAGTCACAACTGGACCAACTCGTTAACACCTTCAGTTAATGAGTGGGACTTTTGTTTTTCCACCAGATGTAATTACCAGGACTGAAACTCGCCTCGTTAACTCGACTGAATCAAACGTCTTTACAAGTTTCTAACTAAACTGATAAACGTCGTCCTTCCTGTGTTTGTAATGTTCAGAAACTTTGTTTAAAATATGTAAATAATTAACCGCCTCTGTCTCTGAAGTCATTTAATAACTCACAACATCATCAGTTCGAAAATAACCAGACGCCTGCTCGAGATGTTCGAATGTCTGAGCTGAGAAAACATTGGCTGTAATCACATCTGTCACTGTGTGAGGCTGATTACAGCTGGACCAAATTTACAACCACACAAAGGTGGACTGAGTGTGTGTTTGAGTGTGTTTGAGAGTGCTAAAGCTGACGGGTGATGAATGTTTCATTTATCTGTTTGTCTTTGACTCATCCGCCCACATTAAGTGGATGTGTAGCCCGAGCAGTGACCACTGAAACTGAACGGGAGGAAAGAAACATGAACAGAATAACTCCAGCTGCTGGAAAATATCAGGAAAATACAGAAATATGAGTTTGTGTTGGAGACAACGTGGTTAACGTTTGGTGGAATAGACAGTACAGTCATTTATTCTGGAGGTAATTGTAACATTTACCCAATTAGTCGATTGACAGAAAATGAATCACCAACTCCTCTGATGAATTTCAGTCATAATCTCAGTTTCCAAATCGTCAATAACAGGAAAAATAATCAACAAATTAAAAAATCATCGATTGGAGCCGCACATGTAATAAACTGTTCTTCAGTTGGAGATATTATGGTCCATCATTAACAGCTGTAATGTCTTGATGCAGCAATAAAAAAATCCATTCAATCAATCAATCAATATTCTGGTCTACAGCTGCAACTAATAATACATCTCATTATCCATTAATCAGTCGATCATTTCCTCCATTAATCGATTGGTTTGGTCCATAATTTGTTGGAAAAGTCCAAGGTGGCGTCTTCAGCCCAAAGATATTCAGTTCACTGTCACAGTGGACTGAAGAAACCTGAGTTGGTTGATCAGCTCATGTTGCAGCATTCTGTTGAGTTAGTGTTTGTTTTTACGTCTTCAGTATACACATCATTTTCTGACAATCCAGCTACCACGCATGTTATTCAGCATGTGTACTTTGGGTGAGAGTCTGCAAGCATCCTGTTGAGGGAAGAACTTCTGAAGCACCTCAGAGAATCCGAAGGATAACCCAGGTTCAGTTCACATGAAGAGGCGATGTCTCCAAAGACATTCAAAACTCTAGTCACAAGTCAGAGTCGAACCCTGGGCTAATGCGTCAAGGATGGAGCCTTCGTACACGGGGACTAGGTTGCCACTTTGGACCAAGTGGCAACCTCCTGAAGGGAAATGAAGCCAATACAGGAAGTACCACAAACTGCAGTTCCTCTAACGTCCACTTGAGGCTGGCTCCAGAAGTGAGTCAGTCTCCATAAGTCCCCATGTTCAAATGTCCAACTTCACAGCAGAAATAAACATGTTTACAGCCTGGTACAAAAAACAGTTTTGGTCTCTATAGCTAATTTCCCCGTTCATGACAACTGTACTGAGGGTGAATTTATATACAACTCACCTGTTCACATTATATTAAGGCTTAAAGTTATGCAGGATTAAGAGTGTGGATGCTTTGATTGACAGGTGGATGCTGTTGACGAATGACGAATTTTAGGTGGGAGAGGCAGGACTGCCAAGATGGTGGTGGCTATAGACACCTGTGGGCGTCGTCACAGAGACTACGTCCAGGTTTTAGACAGTTAGACAGGGGTGTCACGGAGACTACAGAAAACCAAGAAAACCAAGTATTACCTTTGACTTTATCATGGTCTCCTGGTGAGGAAATTCCAGATTCCTGAATATTTATGAACCCTAACCTGCTTCCGGATGGTTTCATCTCTATTAGTGACGTTCAAGGTTGAAGGGGACACGTTACCCTTCCGGCCAAACACATAACTGAACATGTAAGGTTTTTCTTATATGACCAGAACAATGAAAATAAAGTGACTTTATGTATCTATAAAACAGAGCCAGGTTTCTGGATATTCAGACATCCAGATGTAACTGCTCATGATTTGAATTATTAGTACACAGGCCAATAAATTACACATTAATGCCTGTCAGAGTCTGCTGTAAAATGCCAAAAAACAGATGGTGTAATTAGGGAATTGAAATATATTTCAACAACTCAGACAGCACAGCAGACAACTCGAGCATCGCCCCCTCCACCTCCTCATCCTTTGTGTGGTTTTTTTCCTGCCAGATTATAACAAGCCAACTTTGGAGCTTCTGGGACGCGGCGAGCTGGTCTTTATCTCAGGCAAACAGATGCATACAATAGTATCCCGAGGGGGTTTATGGATAGGTATGTGGGTGTTTTTGTAGAAGGTCTCTTTTATTTTTCAGCTTTTTATTTACAAATTATCCTAATACCTGTCCTTTGTGTCCTCTGTAGGCCGCCGCTTCGGTTGCAAATCCTAGTTTTGTCTTTTTGGACGTAGAAATAAGAGTTTGATCTCGTGGAAAACAAGGTTGTTTCTCAAAAAGGTTACCTGTTATGAACCTAATCTTCTCTGAAATATGCTGCTTTGGAAAAAAAAAATGTTGTTTTAAAGTTTGAACGTGAGCAGAGTTTAATTTAAAATTTAAATTACAATTCAAAGTCCTCATGAAACAGGAAGGAGAGCTCCTGTAAAAACAGGCAGATATGGAGCGACTTGGTTGGTGTTTACGGGAACGGCTCCTGACATGCTGGGTCTCAGGTTCTTGCTTCTCCTCCTTGCACCTCCACACAGTTCAACAATGTTCTCTTAGCGAACCCACGACTTCTGGATTTAAAAGGGCTTATTGGCAACATCCTAAACCACTGGAAGAAGCAGTGAGCAGTGGACCATGTGGTCCAAAAGTACATGGATACATGGTTTCCTTCTAAATGATGAGACAAAGTGAACTGTGTGTGTGTGAGGGTGAAAATACAAAAAACAAAAAACTAAAGAATCAAACAAAACCTTTGAACCCGTTCGTTGCGTTGCGGGCATTTCTCGACGTGAATTTCTGCCTAATTTCTCCAATTTCAACTTCAACAGTTTCGACACAGCCGACCATAAAGGGAACAAAGAACAGGTAAGCCAAGGTAAGTCAAAGGTAAGTGAAGTTAGCTGGCTTGAAGAAAACTACATTTTTTGACGACTGTAGGAAAGAATTGGAAAGAGCAAAATGTATTTGGATGTTTGATTCCAAACACAACCTCCAGACCGGAAGGGTCCAGACTAACAGGGAATACAGCAGCCTGCCGAGGTGGCTTTGTTGCCTGGTTTGGCTCCTGAGTCAGTTCAGTTAGCTACACGGCTGACCGAGCTAACCACAGTTAGCAGTTCGCTACCTAGCAATCTTTACATCATGCAGTGGTAGATAATGTTAGCAGTGAGCTAACTTGGAGGAAAAATACTAATCTTATTAGGTTCATAACAGAAGCTAATGTTAGCTTTACATCCAAGCCAACTGAAATAGCTAATGTTAGCAGTTAGCTACATTAGCTATATCTCAAAATTAGCTTATATTTTTAGAGATGCATAATATTAACTGATATTAGCATGTAGCTACATTAGCACTCCAAACCAACTGGATCTTCAATTAATTATATTAGCTCCATTATATTAGCTTTAGCTCTACTGCTACTTATGTCTCAGAGGCTTTGCTCGAACCTGGTCCGGTCTGGCTGCTGAGCCCGGTTCTGTTGTCTGCTAACAGCAGATTACCACGAAGAATACCTGAAAATACTGAAAACAAACTTTGTGTCTCCACCTGATGGAGCATACATGACAGACTTTGTGTTTATGAATTCAACATGCAGTCAGAAATAATTAAAAACTCGTTTAGCGTCCTGAATTCTGCCCTGAAACAAACTGCGGCGAACATTTACATAGTTATGGTTTCAGAGCTGGATTCTTATTTTTGCCGGCTCATTTTCGGAGACTTGCATTAGTGAAGCTCCAGTTTAAGCCCTGAGCGTGGAACAGGCTTATTCTTTCCTACTTCTTCATGGATTAGTTACTGCATATAGATTTAATTGAATTTCATACTAGAGGAGGCACACAATTCCAAACAGGCACAATCCCTTCCTCTGCGCTTCGCCACCATCGCTGTTGTAAATAACCAGGTGGCAGTTACGGCGGCGGCGGCAGCAGTTGCTCTTATCTGAAGGGAAATTGCTTCCTGTCTGCCCGGCCTGTTTCCCTAAACATCTGATGGGTCTTTTAGCGGACGGTCAATACTGTATTCAGCCTGTTCCCCACGCTGCCTTTGACATCAGCTTATTAGTGATCTGAAGGGGCTGACAAACAGGGCTTTAATTTTGATTAAAATTACCACTTAATGCAGTTTTCTGTTGCCATGGAGACTTTCTATCAGTTTTACTTCAAGGTGTCTGAGTGCTGTTTCATCCTCTCCACCACTGTGCTCAAGATATTGCTGAGTTTACATGGATTCATCAAACTAATATTCAATTTAGCTCACCTGGTAAAGTGTCTGGTCTGTGCTGCGGTGGTTCAGGGTTCAAGTCCTTCGCTTTTCAGCTGTATCTATAAAATAAAGCTTTAAAATGTATCTATATATTCTTCTGACTGCCTTATTTATTCATTATCAACCTTAAATATGTCTGTAAATATCTTTTTTGACCTGGAGAAATACATACGATTCCCACTGAACATTTATGAACAAATATTTTTCTTATTTACAAGCAGCAAAATCAGAAATCAAAGAAATCTCCTGTATTCATAAAAGTGACTCACCAAACTGTGAAACTTATTTATTTATGATTTATTATTATCATTTATTATTATCTTGATCTTGACTTGGATCTACCCAGCTGACTTCAGGTGGACAGATTCACTCATAAATCATCAGTTTTGTAAATGAACTTTCACATCTGTTTATGAAGCGCTGACACTTGAGGGCTTCAGTGGCTCAGCAGGTAGAGCAGGTCGTCCACTGATCAGGTGATCTGCGGTTCGATCCCTGGTTCCAAGCGTACTTGGCTAAAATGCTAAAGCCATTGTGGAGCCAACCAACCCGTCACCGAAAGACTGCAAGTTAAGATCCAGTGGGAACTTAACCAATGACATAATTAGAGATAAAATTGTTTTGGAAGAATAAATCTCCAACTTTTAAGATGTTCTTGATGTTCTGTTGTTCTTCTTGATGTTCTTTAAGATCTTTGGTTTCTGTGATTTTGCAGACTTTTGGAGCTGACCCATGATGGATGCCTCGGGAGTAAATTTAGTTTTTTGAGAAGAGCTCATGATCATCGGGGAACATCACCAGGTGATTTCTTTCCCATTTGTCGAGCCATCGCTGGAATTATTGGACTTACTGGAGAGACAAACTGACTTCGACTGGACAAACTTTAGCTCCCGACAAGTCTTTCCTTCATCTTCAGTTTTATCGTGTCCGCCTGATTCCTGTGTACAGTCACATTAAATCTCTGTAAACCTGCAGTGAGGCCATCAAACGTGTTGAACAGTGACTCTGTGGAGGATCTTCAGGCGTTTGCTTTGGACTGTATTGACAGATGTTTTCAGGACTGTTACCAACAGCACACTGAGGCTGTGACACCATTCATCAGCCTCAGTGAGGACGGCTGTACACCACCAGGGTGAGTTATAACAATGACAGACTGTGGCTCACAGCCAGACTCAGACAGATCAGGTAGGAAGAGGAAGAAGTGTTCAGGAGTGTTGACAGGAACAGACAAAGTATGAGTTTAGCAAAGAAGCTAAATGACTTTGGAAACCTCCTTTAGCATAGTGACTACTGACTGTCGTTAGCTTCATTTATTAAAACATCAGTGACTAAACATGCACATTAACAGATGTTATGCATTCCTGTGTTTAGCCGTGTTAAGCTATGTGAAGCTGTCAACGTCTTCTGTTAGCTCTGTTAGCTCTGTTAGTTCAGTTAGCTCTGTTAGCTCTGTCAGTTCCATTAGCTTTGTTAGCCATTTTTGTTCCATTACCTCTCCTTTTCTCTTCTTAGATTCCTCCATCTACGTCCTCCTCACTCTCTTCTCCTCTGCCATTATGTCCATAGAGGCTGCTGAGCCCGGTTACATTGCCCACTCACCCAGCTCTGGTTCTGGCACGACACCACCTCCTCTCCTGTAAACTTCCTCTTCTTCTTCCTGGATGGTCCAAAACACCTGTGGTACAAACACTAACACTCCTAGTGCTCTGAGCTCACAGTCCAGGCAACCTGGCTAACAAACTGAGCTAACATTAGCTATCAGCATCTAACAAACTGAGCTAACATGAGCTAACAGCAGCTACAGTTGTCAGCAGTTTACTTCACTGTCCATCATAAACTCTGAGAGTTGAGGCGGAGCAGCCAGAGGACATCAGAGGGAAAACCAGAAAACATTTTCTCCATAAAATATGATCCAGTTTCACCAAAATCAGTGAAATAGTTGGTGGTGTGTGAATTAATCTGTTAGTTTATACAGTGTACAACATGTTCATGTATCCACAGTACCTTCCTCACCTCTACTTGGTCTGGGCCCAGATGTTGCATCATGGACTGAGCTCACAGTTCATCATCATGCGAACTGAGTCAATATTGCCAACAATGTGAGCCACTAGAGAAACCTTCTGTCCGGCAACACCCGAGGAAGAATAATGTGGTGTAGCAGAGAAAGAGAGCAGTGTGTGAGGAATGCCTAGCAACTGTTTGCCTCCTCCCTGACTGCTCCTATCTCTCCATGCGATTAATGTTAGCCATGTTTGTGTGTGCAGTCATCGCTCACTGCTTCTCGGGCAGACACAATCGGTCGGCAGCAAAATAGAGATATAAAAAAGAGGTGAGGGCATAAAATAACATTTGACGTTCTCCCCTTTAAAAAGTCACACTGAAGTCTTTTCTGTGATACAGACACTGCAGGCTAAAGTTCATCTCTGAGATATTATATATATATATATATATATATATATATATATATATATATATATATATATATATATATATAAACACATCATAAGAGAGAAAGGGGATCATTCCCAAGCCCAGATTTACTCGTCTATTGGCTTCTTGCTCACTCACTCACTGCAATTAGCTCCATTACTTCAGTTAGCTCTATTAGCTCTGGTAGTTTCGTTAGCTCTGCTAGTTCAGTTAGCTCTGCTAGCCAAGTTAGCTCTGTTAGTTCTATTAGTTCATTTAGCTCTATTAGCTATGTTAGCTGTGAGCTGTGTTAGCTCTGATAGTTCTGTTAGCTCTGTTAGCTCCATTAGCCCTGTTATCTTATCTTCGTTAGCTCTGAGATGTTTCTAATAACTGTATTATGAGAGAGTTGGCCTAATACGAGTAATTAAAAGGACACAAATGTTCATCAGAGGCTGGTTCAGCTTTAACTTCATCACAGCCCCTCCATGCCAGACATCGAGGGGCAAATGTTACATTAGGACCTCATTAGCGAACCGAGCCGGGGCAGTCAGTGAAGTCAGCTGTCTGCCTCATTACAGAAGTCAAGCCAAGCTTCAGGAGTGTGTGTGTGTGTGTGTGTGTGTGTGTGTGTGTGTGCTGTCGCCTGCCTCCACACATCAACATGATGCATCTGCTGTGAAGGAAGGAAGTGGTCCAAGTGTGGCAGGCGCACACGCGAGTCTGTGGATAGATCATACCCATTAATTCAATTGACTCCTCAGAGGGAGTCTGAGCGGCCGAGGGATGGACGACCTGTCACATGACGCTTCATCTCCAGAGGTCCAACAAAACTCTGTAAACCTCATGTCCATATTTTATAATAATGAGGCCGCTCCGTGGAGTCCCAGGTCTGAGCCTCATGCATGTCTGGAGGCATGTCAGCGCGCCCACAGAGACTCTTCAGCCGGCCCTGTCAATACGTCCAGGTCCAGGTAAATGAAACCAATTAGGAGTCTCTCAGCACCTCCAAGTCCTGAGCTAATTAAGTCCACACAGAGGAGACAGACGAGGGGAAGCAGTACTCTGTATACTGAATATCCTTCTCTGTCTGAGTACACTGAAATAACTAACAGCTAAACTCATCCGGGCTCTGTGACATCAACGCCGTGATGCTGTTTTGGTCCAGATTCATAACCCACCAGGAGCCTCCACCATGAGTGAGTTGCTACAGAGGTAAATTGTGTCCCTTTCGGATATTTTTACAATCTGGAGTCTGCACAGGGTGTTTTATTTTGAAAACTGACATGTCATTTCTGTGTCTGACTTCCTGTCAGCTCAATCTGTTCAGCGCTGTTTGACGCTAAAACTAGACCAGCCACATATGGGTATTTCCATTAGCTCAGTTAGCTCCGTTAGCTCCATTAGCTCTGCTAGTTCCGTTAGCTTTGTTGGTTCTGTTAGCTCTGTTGAGTCCGGTAGCTCCATTAGTTCCATTGGTACCGTTAGCTCTGCTACTTCTGTTAGCTTCATTGATTTTGTTAGCTCTGCTAGCTTTGTTGTTCCGTTAGCTTTGTTAGCTCTGTTGTTCCGTTAGCTCGATTAGCTGTGTTAATTTCCGGCATAGAGTGATTTATTTTGAAAATTGCCTGCTCTTCATGCTGTTTCTGTGTGTGACTTCCTGTCAGCTTGATCTGCTCTGTGCTGTTTAACATCTTCTTCTTCTTCTTTAACGTGTTGTCTGTCTATAATAATAATAATAATAATAATAATAATAATAAACCAGTCACATATCGGGACACTTTTGAAATGAACCATGGTCACAATTGCGCGATCAGCCCCGTTAGCTGCGGTGCCACCGTTCTGGGCTAATCCTGGTGCCGTTACATGTCTCTCAGATCACATTTGGTCAATTCAAACAGCTGGATATGAACATAGTTAATGAGACACAGACCTGGTCGACGTTTGGAGCAGAAAATGTAAAATACTTTCAGACAGTCCAGTCTGCACTGAGTAATATAATATCAGCTGACATTTAAAATGTTACCGTCGAAGGCTCGTCAGAGATAATTACATATTATTCTTCGACAGGAGACTCCAGCCTTAACGCCAATCAGCAACATTCACAGAGACTGCAGGAGGGTTAACGTACACGTCGATAATCAGACACCAGAGCCGGGGGACTTTAAAATCTGCAGTGTGCTCAGAGTTTGGTTCATTATCGTACTCTGCTCCATCTATGTAAGTGTAAGTGTATCTAATTAACTCGTACAGTCGTTACATGGTTGTTTGACGCCTTGTTGTTGAAGCTCAGAGTCGACCTTGTTTTGGCCTGTGTGAGTTTGTTTCTGTTGTTGTCAAGGTGTGGACGTGTTCTGCCGTCCTCCATACATTTAATTAGCATCGCTCTGTTTAGAATGACACATGACATTAATACAGATCACTCTGGGCGCGTCAAGCTGTCCTCGAGGGGAAATCATCAGCTGCTAATTAACTTAATATCTGAAACACGCTTATATTTCTCATCATCAACACATTAGGTGAGGATACACCTGAGGACAGCCGGCTTATCATCCTGTTTAAGCAGGTAAGGGGGCGGTGAGTGGCGAGAAGCTCCGAGGTCGGTTTAAAACGAGTTTAGGAGAAAGTGATGGAGCGAGCTGTGAAGATCTGAAAGGCAAAATGAAGCTGAAGAACTGGACTTCATCACGTCTTTGTTTGTCACCTGGTCATGACGTGAAGATCATTCCTTTGTGTTTCTGTCTCTTCGGCATGGCAGAATCTCACCTGCCTAATCACCAAACACCTGTTTCCCATCATCCAATCAATTTGCACAGGATTAAAGACCAGTTCAACCTTCCAGATGCCACCAGATCGTTCGGTATGCCTCGTGGTGACGAAGGCTCAAGGGCTTCAGAGTTCAGTGACTCAGCCCGGGATGCCAGGAGCCAAACCCGGCAAGAAAAGGCTGCTGTATTCCCTGCCGTACTGCTCACTGCTGGTCTGGAGGTTGTGTTCGGCATATAGTTATGAAGTTGATGAATTATGTTGATAAGAAACAAACATCATCTCTCATTCCAATTCTTTCGTCAAAAATAAACTAGTTAGCTAGCTTTCTTCAAGCCAGCTAACTTCACTTACCTTTGACTCACCTGTTCTTTGTTCCCTCGATGGTCAGCTGTGTTGAAGTTGAAATCGGAGAAATTCGGCGGAAAGTCACGACGAGAAACGCACGCACGCAACGCAACGCAGTTTGATGGTTTTGTTTGATTTTAGTTTTGAGTTTTTTGTACACACACACACACAGAGTTTCACGTACCTCAGGTTGAGCCGAGGTTGGATCCCACGTCTCCACGTCGACGTCCTTCCCCACTGGACCATCTTCAGTACTGATGAAGAAGAAGAACCAGGATCAGACTGAGGGGAGGAATCATGCTGAAGATTCTCCTCCATCAGTCCTGATAGAGCTGCTGAAGAACATTTCTGTTCTTCACTTTGTTTGTCTCAACCACATCTCCATTTGGACCACATGGTCCACTGCTCACTGCTTCTTGCAGCTGCTAAGATGTTCTGTGGTCCAGTGGGTTAAGATGTTCCTTTTGAGCCCTTTTAGATCTAGAAGTTGTGGGTTCAATCCCCGCTGAGAGCAAGGGCGTAACTGTCTAAGAGGTCCAGCTTATCTTGGTGGATATGGCAGACTGCTACATGGTTCTGCTTTTGCTGTGTCATGGTTGAACGTAGTCAAGTCTTCAACCTTCTAAGAGCGCTGAAGCTCCTCTCTGCTTCAGAGGATGAGACTGGCACAACAAGGAGCAACCTGACCAGAGTTCGAAAAGTGAAGTCTCTGTGAGGAAAATCACACGATCACAGCTGGAGAGCTAAAACTGAATGTTTCTAGCCTGCTTACCAACATTTTAACTCTTTGACCTCATTACCTGGTCACCTGTGCCCTCTCAGTCTCAGATATGTTGATCATTTTAATTCTTCATGAGAAATTCACTGGATTGGAAATTTATTTCACATATTTATGGAAACACAGAAAGTGATTATGAATTTCTTTGTAAATGTTATACAGCTGTTCTTTGATGTTCAGTGGTCCACTGGTTTAAGCTGTTCCAGATCTTCACCACTCACCATAACTGATTGTGAACATTGTGTTGGGTACATTTTAGGAGCTGGTGGTTACAGAGCGAGCATTCTTCAGCAGTCTGGATGTTTTATTTCTCCAGCTTCCTTTCTGAGGAGTTATTTCTGGCATGTTGTGGATAATTTGAGCCTGTAGGAAGCAGACCTGAGGCTAACAGTTTGGGCCATGCAGCCTCGTGACTCTTCATCTTTCACTCCATCTCTCTGCAGACCAGCTCTTCCCATCCCTCCATCCCCACCAGACTGAAGCCTGTCAGAAGACATCAGAGTGACTCACCTCAGGAGGACTGACGCTCGAGTCATCCACCCGGACGCAGCCAAGGATTGCGGGTGTCCGTCACACACTCTTCTTATTAATATGTATCAGCCTGTGTGTGGCTGTTTACTGCAGCAGCCTCACACGTATCACAGCAGACATCCATGTGATGATTTAATATAATTAGTTATTACCAGTGATACCGGTTGATCTCCTGATTCACTAACGTCCCCGGGGACGTGGGTTAATTTGGAGCTGGTTGGAGGTTGGTGACTCTGTGGACTGTGATTATTGTGAGGATTAAAAAGCATCTGCAGACGGATCATTACAAACACAAGAGCAACATGCATGTCTCTAACAGTACTGGAGCTGTGTTTAAAATACTGAAGACTTAACGGTAGAATATCATAATATTTAAAGGCATATTTTACGACCTTTTACTGTCATGGTTTGGCAGTTTTTCATACAGAGATTTTAAAATATGGAATAAAACAGTAACCTTATACGTGAATTAATTTCCTTTTACTGTAATATTTAAAAAGGTTATACCGTATTTATTCCAAACACAGCTGCCTGTTTTTTACTGTAAAAACAACAGTTTTCAGACCTCACTGTGATTATGATGAGCAGGTAGAAACCTCTGAATTATACCGAGGTGCAGCAAGCCCAAGGCCACAGAAAATGTCAGCTAGTTTAAAACAATCGTACTGAAAGTTTTTGTACAGTACTCAGTGAGGCCGGACATAGATGACTGCAGCAGATGGTATCAAACAGGAATCAACTTCATATTAGTCAGCGTCAAAGAAAATTACACTTTGTTTATATTTTAGTTAGTTGTCTTAATGATAACTGTAATCTCATAATGTCATCAGACGACACTGCTGTTATTTATAGTCTTAGGATATTAAATCTACACGTTTCATTCCTTTCAATGTGTAGTGAGCTTAAGATTTACACTGTATTAGAAATAATATTAGATAATTATCTTTATAAATATACAGATATATGAGTGAAGTTCATCTGCTGGATTAGTCTTATTGGTACACTGATTAAAGTTTTGCTCAGAAATAAAGTTAAGTGTTCCCTCCTTTGTCTTTGCCTCTCTGGTTTCCTAATAGTTCAGTTTAATTAGACTCGGAGGACTCGGTGCTGTGCTGTGGTCTTCTGTCGCTGTGGCGAGGTCGTGCTGCTTTTTCTCCGGGGTGAGTTATTCTATGTCAGCTGGAGATGAAAGCCTCGTCTGCAGCCATGCATACCAACAGTCGCAGTCTCAGACTGTTTCTTCTGGTTCTCCCAAAGCCTGAAGAGCTCAGCACGGAGATCCATGAGAGGGGAGGACCTGTTTGATACAGTCTGCTACAGTCATCATGTCACTGATTACTTTAGAACTTTATTCAGTGATTTTGGTGAAACTGGATCAGATTTTATACACGATATATTTGCTGCTAACCACCTGCTAAAGTAACCAACTGCTAATTAACTGCTGTCTGCTGAGGCTTTGTTCACAACTCATTAATTAGACACAATTATGGATTTAGAAACCTTCAATAGCACTGTTTCCACAGATCCGGTATAAAGCAAAGTTAACCCTCCAGATCCGTGTAGAAGTCTTTGTAGATAGCTTGTAAGAGAACCAGGCTCAGCAGTTAGACCAGACCAACAGGTGATTTACAGACTGATGGGGACACTTTGTCTGCAGAGACATTTTTAGATTAATAGGGGAAACCCGCCAAAATAAAATCATAGATATCAATGTAATGATGTATATTTAGTTGGTGACAACTTAAACTATCTATAATACAAAAATCGGGACTTTATTTTCAATGTTTGGATACACTGGGAATGACTTTGGATGATTAAAGATGACTCGTCTGTATCTGTCTCAGCAGACAGTGTTGGGTCGGGTACAGTGATTTTTAACAGTTTCCTGTTGGCGTTTTGTTGGAATATCTCCATCAAACATAGAAAACGTGCACAAAAACTTCGACAGTCACAGAAACACAGCGTGAAACCGTCCTTCCCTGATCCTGCAGACCTGCTCAGTATTTTTGGAGGTCTTGTCAGAATCGTCTGACACACTAGTTGACAAGTCGGTTGCCTTCAGAGATACGAGTCAATCAGCTGATGATGACTCTGATGATACACATGGATCATCACCTCTTCCTCCTCACACAGCACCCACACACTCTGTGTTGACTAGTGTGTGTGTGTGTGTGTGTGTGTGTGTGTGTGTGTGTCCTTATTATGTCAGTTTTAATTAGCAAAATGTCCGGCTCCAAAATAAATCCTGATGACGGGACGTCTTTAACTCTCTGAGCCCGCATATGGTTCCTGACAGTGATGCAAAACGCTTCCTTTCCTTTGAAGGTAGGACTCCGACAGGAACAAAGTCGATGTTTGATGGTTTACAACACAGAGCGGGACGTGATCCAAGACGTGGAAACCATCAACACAGATCTCAGCTGTCATTCGTGTGATCTCGTCTCGTAAAGCGGCTTTTAACCCCAGAAGACCCCAGAAGACCTTGTGATGCTGCAGTTCGCTGAGAAACGTCACTCAAACAAACAGCTCGATCTCAAAAACAGAAAGAAACTGACAATCACAAGTTGTTTTCATTTTAAAAAACACAACTTCCTTTTTGATTTGCTACCAAATATGTGACTATTGTAGCTTTTTAAACCAAGTTCAATTTGAAAAGTCAGGTCGACCCGGCCAGTCCTCCCTGCCGACTCTTCAATTAACACTCCCCCAGAGAACTATTACAATTACTGATTTACAATGATTGTGTAATTAAATTACAAGCAACCTACATTGATCTAACAAACAGCAGTAGTGTTTTTAGCAACTTATATCAGAAAAGATCATCAGATTTATGTCGGAAAGTCAGTGCGACCCGGTCAGTCCTCCCTGCCGACTCTTCGGCGAACACTCCCCCAGAAAACAGCCTCCATCTCAGTGGACGTTTACAGAGGAAACCAGATGGAAACCCGCCAAAATAAAATCATAGATATCAACGTAATGATGAATATTTCTGGTTCTGGTTATTGTTGACAACTTAAACTATCGACAATACAAAGATCAGGAGGGTTAATGCTGTGACTCACATTTAAATGTATCAAATGCAAAGTATTTAATGGTGTACAACTTTGGATTCATGTTTGTCTCAGGTGACATGGAAACACCTCAGTGCATGAAATCTGTGTGAGAATCACAGCTCGGTAAGTAGATGCCAATCAGATGCTCAGAAGAGTGCGGCGCTTAGATATACTCCTGCATTTTGTGCAATATGCTAATCAAACTCAACGGTTCAATTTCTTTTTACTCAGCATTCACCATGCTGATCAATACAGGACATAATTACAGCACTTTGTAAAAGTGTTCAGGAAAAGTACAGCGCTAATATCATTCTCATCATGAATCACCACTTCTGCTCAGTGAGCAGATTTAAACCACAGAAAACAGTCAGCATCGCTGCCGTCTTCATCCTGTAATACAGAAACATCCTGCACGATGAAGCGACTGAATCATTCATGAAGGAGAGATGAAATACATCGTGGAAGATGTGTTACACACCAGAGATTTTAAAGTCTTCGTGAAGTCAAACTTGATGTTTGTTTGTGTCCCATCTGTCCTCCAGTATCTGTCCAACACTGACACAAAGTCATGTTTTCAGTATTTCCAGGTATTCTTCGTGGTATTTTAGACTTTGTCATTTCCTGATAAACCATAACAAGTTCAAATGTCAGGAGCCAAACCCAGCAAGTAAACCACCTCTGTAAGTTACTGTATGTTGGAATGCTGCTCACTGCTGGTCTGGAAGATGTGTTCGGTCAATGGAAGGTAGACGCTGACATAGCGCTAGCTGCAATGCATAGTGGTGTGGGTGTAATGCACACTTGCTATTGGCAAGTCTCTGATTGTTTTCACAGTAAACATAAAAGTGATGTTGTAAACAGACTCTACTTCCTGTCTCATGCAGACTTTAATACACCTCCACCCATCAGATGGTCTATATGAATTTTAGTGTCTGGTGTTGAGAAAATAAACAAATCACTGCAGAGACAAAGTTGGCAACAATCTCAAACAAACATGCCAGGATATATTTGCACTGGTTTCAAGATGAAGTGAACAAAATTACAAAGAGGAAACATTTCCAATTATAGAATATGTACAGCAGATTGTCGTTCAGTCAATATAATGAGCGAACAAAGCCTCTCAGTTTGAGCTGGAGAGTCTGAACACGTTGGCACATTGTGTAGAGAAGCAGCCATCGACTAAATTGATTTTAATTCTTTTGTTCTGTTCACCACTTTGATTTCTGATACACACAAACTAAACGTTAAATATCTCACCAGATCTCTGTTTGTACAGCTTGATATGTTTGGTGAGGAATCAGCAGAAGCTTAAAGACAGTTTGTCATCTGTTTTTTTAATTGACTCATCCAGATTTCTCCACCCTCCGACCCAAACTCCTGCTCCATCAGCTCCATCTGAATTTGGGTGGAGCCTTGAACACGTCACTATACAGTATGTTCCCCATTGCCCATATTAGGCCTTCCTTTATATCAATAAATGATGATGTCATTGTCTTGTTTACATTTACAAGTTTCCTGATGGACAGTGAAGTAAACTGCTGCCAACTACCAAGATGCTGTTAGCTAATGTTAGCTCAGTTTGTTAGCAGGTTATCTAATGCTACTTCAGTTTGTTAGCTGCTTTTAGCTCAGTTAGTTAGCTGCTGTTAGCTAATGTTAGCTCAGTTTGTTAGCTGCTGTTAGCTCAGTTAGTTAGCTGCTGTTAGCTAATGTTAGCTCAGTTTGTTAGCTGTTTTTAGCTCAGTTTGTTAGCTGCTGTTAGCTAATGTTTTGGACCACCGGGAAGAAGAGGAGGTTTTCAGGCCCGGTGGGTGGGGGAATGCTAACGGTGAGCGGGGCCGGAACTGGAGCTGGGCTGACTGCTGTTGGACTAGTCAGTAATATTAGCTGCTGCTGTGTCTGCTGCTGGTGACCTTGTTGATGTTTGGCTGTTAGCAAAGTCGCTGACTCGCTAGTTTATGATCATAAGTAATGTAATCAGAACAAATACTCGAGTACAGCTGAACATCTGTACCATGCCATCTGAAGCAGCACTGTGAGGAGCTACGGAAACCCTTTAGAAAAGTATTTTTCAGAAAAGTCACACAGAAATGTGGCTCAAATATAAATGGTGACATTAATATCAGATTGAACACACTCTCTGCGAAGCTAAAAAATCAAAACGATCAATACTTTGAAGAATATAAATCACAGAGCTGCTATGAAAGCAAGATGATAATGACCTCTTGGGTTACACCAACACTGATGACTGATGGCATCTCAGTTTACACCGCTGCATCTTAATAATTGAACAGTAAAATATAAGACTGTCTGAGGATGAGCGAGTGTTTGAAGGATATTTATTTGGTTCATTTAATAAAGTTTTTCCTGCGAGGAAACGCAGCAAAGGGAAATAAAATAAAATGAAGTGTACAGGTCGTCCAGCAGCCGCTCTGACAGCACACACAGAAATCTAATCTGACATTGTTTGGTAGGTGAGCAGCAGACTGGCAGGTCACAGATAAGAAGAATTTATGCAAGGACAAGATTAGAAACTCGTCTTATGGCAGTGTCCCCTCAACATTGACCTATATGATAGCAGAGCTAATCCCACGAGGAGCAGATAAGCTGAGGAAACAAGAAATCTGACTTAATTTGCACAGAAACGAGAAGGCCGCTGGTGTTTTTGGACGTATCGAGAAATGTTAACTCGTGTTGCTTTTGTTCCACACGAGGACTGTCATCTCATCTCTGCCGTGTTTGAGCCTTCTGTGCAGGTTTGCATCATCATCGAGCTTCAAACAGTGAAACTGCACAAAAAAACACAGACATGAAAACCTGACACACAAGTGACACACGTTAGACTGCTCACTGCTGGTCTGCTGGTCTGGAGGCATAGAATGATAAATTATTTAAATAAGAAACAAATATTCTTTCCTACATTCATAAATGTCCTTTTGGACCACATGGTCCGCTGCTCCTTGTCTCTGCCTAGATGTTCAGTGGTCCAGCGGTTTAAGATGTTTCCATTGAGCCCTTTCAGATCCAGAAGTTGTGAGTTCGAACCCCGCAAAGAGAACATTGTTGAAATGTGTGGAGGTGCAAGGAGGAGACCACAGAGACTACGTCCAGGTTTTAGACAGTCTATGGTTTGACTTGTCTGGATGATGTTCTCTCCGGCTTCCTCCCACAGTCCATGTAGGTTATCTGGTAAATGGGCGTTAATGGTTGCTTGTCTCTTTGTGTCAGTGATGAACTGGCAGCTTGTCCATGGCGCCTCACCTCTAACTAAGTCAGCTGTGATGGGGTCCATCCCCCTGTGACCCTGACGAGGAACAGCAGTTAAATAAAATCCTTCCTTTATGAGCTAATGCAGCTTTGTGCATTACTAACTGAACCATCCCACCTTACAGAACAGAAAAGGACAAATGTTAGAGAGTGAACTGATGTTTACTGAAAAATACACCGCCTGCTAACTTCAGGAATTACAATAAAAGTTTAAAATGGCTGGGCTCTGTGGGGTTATGTTGTAGGCAGCCAGCAGCAGATCCGAATATCAGCAGGTTGAAGGTTAATACAAGAGTATGGACTCACTCAGAGCTCACTAAATGAGTTCATCTCAGCCTCTGACCTCTGCTATTTTATACACTCCAACAACAGTTTGTGCTAAAACTCCATTCCTCTTCGTCTGGGCGGCAGCTGCTTGCCAACGAGTTCCTTCAAAACACAGAAAAGCAATATGTGAAAAACTGTACCTATTATTAAGAATACAAGCAGCTCCACATACAGAACAACAGCTCTCAATGTGATGCGAGGGAACGAACGAAGACTGAACATTATAAGACCCGCGGAGCTCGTCTTTATGGCAGAGGAACATAATGCAGTATATTACACAGCACAGTATTGACTGATATTATTGTAACTGTAACAGCTGTGATGTGTTTTATTTCATAAAGAAAGTTATTTCTGTGAAAAACAAAAACAAAGATGTAAGAAAGTGTTCTATAAAACTATAATCTCTGTGACGTCCCTGCACACGGTCTAAAACCTGGACGTAGTCTCTGTGATGTCCCCGCAGACTGTCTAAAACCTGGACGTAGTCTCTGTGACGTCCCCTCAGACTGTCTAAAACCTGGACGTAGTATCTGTGACGTCCCCGCAGACTGTCTAAAACCTGGACGTAGTCTCTGTGACGTCCCCGCAGACTGCCTAAAACCTGGACGTAGTCTCTGTGACATCCCCTCAGACTGCCTAAAACCTGGACGTAGTCTCTGTGACGTCCCCGCAGACTGTCTAAAACCTGCAGTCTGAATATAGTCTAACTAATCTCCGTGTTTGTTAAATATAAATAAAAAACCATTCATCCGACTGTCGGCCGTATCGACTGCTGTTTCCATTCACAGATATTTTGACAGCAGAGTTTTGCTCTGAGATGTCCTGAGTGCACAGATGACTGTTTGAAGGAGGACAAAATAACACAAAATGACCATATATGTATGTCTGCATGGGACTAAGCATCATAGATCAATACCAACCACTCAGTCAATCGATGGCAGCTTCAGAGTTTTGGAAGCAAAACTTAAATAACTTTTCCACCAAACACACTGTGCAAAAACTAATCATGGACAAGACGATCAGCTGATAGCTTGTCAGACCTCTGACTCCATGTTTTGTTCGTATGTTTCTATGATTATCAACCATCTGCTTTAAGAAGAACAAGCTCATCTGCAGGAATAAACTGCAGGAGACTACGTCCAGGTTTTAGACAGTCTGCAGGGACGTCACAGAGACTACGTCCAGGTTTTAGACCATCTGCGGGGACGTCACAGAGACTACGTCCAGGTTTTAGACAGTCTGCAGGGACGTCACAGAGACTACATCCTTTCTTTAAACTGTCAATGGTCCAACCAGGTATTAATGGCTTTTTATTGAAAATACCAATAGTAATGTTTATAAACAATTAAATTGACCGGTTTGATGCATTTATAGATTTAATATAAAAATGCACACAGCAGCAAAAATCAGTTTGTTTTTATTTTACAAAGTCTGCAGCTCCTTACTCTACATTAAATCAAAGACATGGGTGTGTCTCGGTGGTGTAATCAGTGTGACAGACTGCAGATGGTTAAAATAAAGTTAATCAGCTGAAAGGTTGTGTAAACAGTTATGGATGGAGAACGCTCAGAACAATCACATATTAATCTTTATTCTGCTTCCTGCCATCAGAGTCACACAGTAATTACAATTAAATGTTATTTAGAAAAATAACACTTGGACAGCAAAGCTTCACTTAACGGCATAAACACAACATAATTATAATATATATATAATGTAATTATTGCTTCATTAATTTTTCACCAACCTACAGGTCTGAAAATTAGATTAGCTGTTTGATAATGCAAAATAATCGACTAAATTATCAACACTGACCAGACTTTGACTTTGGGGATGTGCCTCGATCGCGTTGCTTTATTCAGTGTTTGGCAGGGAAAAAAATACGTACAGACACACAGTCCTGTTCTCCCCTCTGTTAGCGCCACTAGCTATGTTTGCTCAATTTGTTCTGTTAGTTCTCTTAGCTCTGTTAGATCTCTGTTAGCTCTGTTAGCTCTGTTAGTTCTCTTAGCTCTGTTAGATCTCTGTTAGCTCTGTTAGTTCTCTTAGCTCTGTTAGCTCTGTTAATTCTCTGTTAGCTCTGTTAGTTCTCTTAGGTCTCTTAGCTCTCTTAGCTCTGTTAGCTGTGTTAGCTTTCTTAGTTCTCTTAGCTCTGCTAGTTCTCTGTTAGCTCTGTTAGTTCTCTTAGCTCTGTTAGCTGTGTTAGCTCTCTTAGCTCTGTTAGTTCTCTGTTAGCTCTGTTAGATCTCTTAGCTCTGTTAGCTCTGTTAGTTCTGTGTTAGCTCTGTTAGCTCTGTTAGCTCTGTTAGCTCTGTCAAGGAGAGCTAGCTGAATTTGGAGGTTCAGTTACACTCTCCTTCTTGCCTCCGTGTTTCTAAAAACTTCATCAGTTTAAGGAAACTCGAGTAAATAAAGTGAGCTGTGTTTTCCCGTCTCACATGGGGACATATAACCTCTCAGCAGTTGAACCACACACTCTTAGTGCCAGTATAGTGGGCCTTTATTGGCTATTGCCATTGGCTAAGTAAAGGATAGCTGCGAAATAGCACACCCAGAAAGAGGGGATTAACACAAATCCTCCCTCTGCTTCTCCCATTCTCCTCCTCTGTTGTTCTCTTACTCGCTTTCTTCCCTCACTTTCTCCCCAGCCTCCACCTGTGACTGCCCGAGGCGGCAGCTCTTTCAAAGCCGAGCTTCCAATGCAGATCGCATGCCAAATAGGAGGGTCGGGAAATAGAGAGACGACGGGGTTGACAAACAGGATTACATGCTGTTTGCACCTGGCTGTCCCCATTAGAGGCATGATGACTGGGGAGGATCACATCCAGGACGCCACTTCAGCTGCCTCTACACAGATGAACTCTGAGTCACACTGGAGTGGCAGCAGCATTGGCAGGAAGCTGAGCCTCGGAGAGCCACCTCCAATCTGACACAAACACGTATTCTCAGATATACTTAGAAATACTGTGTATATTTATGAAGGGAGTGTTTAATGTGAACTGTCAGACAGCTAACATAGCTTTCCTCTTTAATAGAGACTCGGCCTGACGACAGGGGAGTTCAAATCCTGACCTCCAGGTACCCTTGAGCAAGGATAACGGTTGTACAGTGGCAACCCAACAATCTGTTATCGTTAGCGAATAGCATAAAGATAGCCAAGGCAACATCCGTGACTGTGAGATGAAGCCAACGCAGGAAGTGCCAAAAACTGCAGTTTCTGCTACATAAGTAATGTAATCATAACAAATAACAGAAACAAACTGACAGAGCTAATGAAATAGCAGCTAACGGAACTAACAGAGCTAATGGAAATGAAAGAGCTAACAGAGCTAACTGAACTGATGGAACTAACAGCTAACGGAAGTAACAGAGCTAACGGAACTGACAAAGCTAACGAAATAGCAGCTAACGGAACCAACAGAGCTAAGGGAACTAACTGAACTAAAAGCTAACAGAGGTCAACAGAGCCTGGGACTGACTTTAAGTTGTTGGCAAGACACTCAGTAATTTTTGGCGATAAATAATCTAATCAGAACAAATACTCGAGAACAGCTGTCCATACTTACCACAGTTGGATTACACTCTGAAACTGGAAGCAAGAAGTCACAACAAATACTGATTTATATGACATGTTGCTTTAATTATAAATAAATCAAAGAGTTATCGAGGCTGTGACCGTGATGTCTGAGCAGCACAGACTTGTAGTGAGAGTGCTTTAGCTTTATGGCACACAAAGCACAGCTAGCCTGGTCATCACCCGCTTTAGGACCGGCCACCAGGGTCCAGATTTCTCAGGGGTTAGAGGGATAAAGAGAGCAGGGCTGACTGTGGCCTTCTTTCCTCTCCATGCCTCGGGCCTCGTGCGACACATACATGAATAAATCAACGCCAGAAAGAGGCCACTCACTGAGACTGTGGGGTGCCACAGTTTTTGGGGGCTCCAAGCTCCGTGTAACCATTTTTATCCATACACAAATCACCCCCACCCATTTACGTTTGTTCCCTGACACACTTTATCGTGACATCGCCTCTCATGGGAAGAACCAGAGAGGCAACGGTGTCAGGTCGGACTCAAGGTTTTTGAAGAAGGGACTGCCTTTGATAATGTGCATTGTCTTTGAGGTATTATTCTCTGGCTCTATACATACGGCCTCTTGAAGTTAATTTAATTTTTACGTATTTCCTGTAAAAAAAAAAAAAAAAAGTCAAATAGGGAGACACCTGGCAGGTACTGTAGGTTAGCGAGCGAGTCGCTATGTACTGCAGCTAACACTATGAGCTAGTGTCAGCGTCTACCTTCCCAGGACTGAACACAACCTCCAGACCAGCAGTGAGAAGTCTAAATACAGTAGCCTACATGTGTGTTATTCCCTGTCCGGTCCGCCTGCTGAGCCCAGTTTTGTTTCCAGTTACCAGTTAATTAGCAGTTAGCTACTTTAGCAAGTTGTTATGCTGAAGCTATTTGTCCATCAGGAAACTTGGCTCTCACTGTCTGACAGAGACGGGGAGGCAGGGAGGACTGACTGGTGGAGGTGGTTCTCCTTCAGGGCTCCGTTAGCTACACGGCTAATCGAGCTAACCACAGTTAGTGATTCACTACTTAGCAATCTTTCCAACATAAAGTCTGTAAATCACCTTGGTAGTATAACGTTATTAGGCTGTGCTTGAACCCGGTCCAGTCCAGCTGCTGAGCCCGGTTCTGTTGCCTGCTAACGGCAGGTTCAGTTAGCAGCAATCATTTGTGGTTAGCTATGTTGTGTGCAAGTGGTTAGCCTAAGGCTGTGTATAAACAGAGAGTTGAAGCTGAGCAGTCGGAGGACATCAGAGGGAAAAGCAGCAATAAAATCTGTGATTGTGAACTGTAAATTGTGAATAAAATCTGATCCGGTTTGAATAAAGTTCTGAAGTTGTGCATACAATAATCAGTGAGGCCTGGACACGGATGACTGTAGCGGCCCTCAGAATCGGCTTCATGGGGCCTCCTCGGAACAGGATCAGTCTCCTACTATGACACACATGTTTTATTGCTAACCCCTCACGTCTCTGTCAATCCGAGCCGTCATCAGGTTGATATCATGTAGTTTGATCCTCGTATTACAGTCAGACCCTGAGCGGAAATAAGCGATGAAAGGTAAGCATCCGGAGGGGTTTCCTGTCATGTTAATAGTCGGTGCCGATCCTCGTGTGGGCTGGAGCTCTTCCCACCTCAGCTCCTTTCAGTCTATTGTTGGATTTAATTGTCTCTGTGTGTTCTCATGCCAGCAATTGTTTTCTTCTGTTTCCAATCACTTCCCCTTTTACACTTATACTGTGTGTAATTATGTTGTGTGTCCTCATTTGTGTGTTCCCGTGCCATTGTCTCGTCCATCAGACCTTTTTTCCGTAGGAGAACTTGCCAAATTATGCCCCGCTAGGCCCCGAGAGCTGACTGGTCCAATCTACACGGCTTTGTATCAGGAGTATTGTTTCTCAGCTTTTATTCGAGGAACACATGTTTGTAGCCACCGGTTCTCCCTGAGCGACCCACCGTCAACCCTGTTAATGTTTCTTTTCTCTTTTTTTTTGCAGTAATACGTCGGTTGAGTTGAGACAAACAGACTCCTGCTGCTCCTGGGTGACAAATCTCAGTTTTCCGAGTGTTGCCCGGCGCTTAAAGGCGCGTTAAATCCCAATTTGCATGACAAGTAAAGCTCAGGGTCCTAATGCAATTCTTAAACTGCCGTGCCGTGTTCACCGACTAACCTGACGTGAAGAAATACCCAAAGAAAGCGCGTCTTATTTGCACAAACTGTTAATGTTTCTCTGTTATAAAAAGGCTGTGTGATGGTTGAAGTCTTGCAAAGAGCAGAAAGTACTGAAGTTTTCTATCTGAGGCAGCCATATCGTTTTTATTCATTGTATTGACTTTCCTGCCGTCCTGCAGCCTCTGTCTGTCTTTAATTATTAATTTCAGGGCATTTGTTATTGTATTCAGTGGGAGTCTTCAGCCTTTCCCTCCTCAGCTCCATGGAAATTGAATCTCCTCTCTGGTGTGGCGCTAATGTAGGCAGTTTGGTTCCTAATGGACTGAGTGCATATTGAATGCTTCAGTTGGTCCTCGGGGTAGGTGCAGCTTAGTGAAGGAATTAGCCGAGCGCCTTGAAAGATGAGAGGGGGAGAATAGTGCCCAAATAGAAAAAGCTCCCATCTTTATTCCTTCCAATATCCCTCGCTCTATTTTCTTTTTGGCCAATCTCCATCTCTCCACGCCTCTCCTGCCTCGTTTCTTTATCGGTACAGCCTTTCAGAAATTTCACAACGTCACTCGTCGACAGTCACTTGGGTTTAAGGTTGAGCTGAATGACAATAACTGGGTCATCAGACTTTATTACAGTATCCACGGGGAGTTAAGCAAAAAATCAGGGTCTACCTCATCAAGTTTGATTTGATGTCCTCAGATTGGCACCAAGATGTTAAAGTTTTAGTTTATTCCTCAGCGTCCGTTAAAGACTGCATTAATACTAAATGGCTGCATTAATTTACAGTCGCGCTTTCGTCCAAAGCTCTGAAGAATTCGCCCATTTGCACACAAACTAAAACACCGATGGCAGCGAGCCGACCATCGGGAGCAATTAAGGTTTCAGTGTCTCGCCTGAGGACACCTCACGGACCGCATGATTATTTTAATCATGTGATGTATTATTAGAGACACAATCCTCAAACCATTAACAATTCACGAGCCTCGTCACAGAAAAACAGAGCAGATGCCGTCGTAACATCTGAACCATTTGAGTCCACATCAGAGGGTACGTTAGCTGACAAGCTAACCAAAGATAAAGAGATTCGAGTCGCTCGTACTCCATAAAGGATCCTCTCCAACTTAAATAATCTGTCTGTGGAACTGTTTGTAGTTTCTAAGATTTATGGAGGACTTCATTTCTGACATTTAGGCCTTTACGCCTTGATCATGTTGGCCTGGTTACATTGTTTCCCTTTTGTCTGCTTTATAATTGTCTTCACAGGGTGTTTTATTTCATTGTCTAGAACGAGGGTGATCAGTTTTAATCAGGTATGTTGGATCTACGCAATCTCAGCAAAATGCTGAGGTAGCCGTGCTGGTCGTCCTCCTCCATGTTTCATGGTGGGATCCACACGTGTACCATCCGTTCACCTTCTCTGCAGTCCAGATTTGCTCTGGTCTAATGGCTGTGCATGTGTTTGTTGGTCCAAGCAGTGCTGCTTGTCTTAATGTGGATTACTGCAGTCCCTGACATGACCTCTGAACAATAACTGATGTTCTCAAACACATTAACCACATTATTGCGGGCATACGACTCGTCCTGTTTGTGATCCTCACACTCTGTATCGTTTGTTGCACTCTGCTCGGTTTGGATAAATTACTGACGAGTCCTTGGTCTGACATTTCTGAGTGATGAGAGTTTGTTTTCAGTCAGTCGAGTTCTTTGGCTCGTCTACAAAAGCCGTCTCTCTCTCTCTCTCTCTCTCTCTCTCTCTCTCTCTCTCTCTCTCTCTCTCTTTTGGCTCCCGACCAGCTTTTCGTTCAGTCGGCTCGCTCTGGTTTTGTCTAAATATTACATTATTCTGCATTTTGATATGAGCTGTGCAGACACAGACAGAAGCTCATTGCTCACCTATAAAACAAAAAGATGCACAAATCGACTCAGGCAACAGATTACAATCATCTTGATTAATTAATTAAAACTGTCTTTGTTATTGAGTGAATATAAATTAAATGAGATCGTTTACAGTTATCCATTTAGATTTGAATGAATAAAACTTAAACAGAAATATTGAGTTGATGTGAAAAGCAGAAATTTCCAATTTGTTTAAATTGAGCCAATAAAAGTTAATTAAATCTTACGTTTACATTAATCAGTGAATTCATTCAGTACAGTCAAATTAAACATTGTTCTTAATCATAATTAACTGAATCATGAATGAAGCTCTTCAACATCATCTAAAAATTCATGCACAGCTGAAACAAACTGAGACTTATCTTTGTGTTTTTTGTTAAATCAAACCTGAAAAAGTTCAACGAACACCAAAGTTCATCACCCCCCTCTCACTGCCCAGACGGAGGCTGTTTTCTGGGGTAGTATTCACCAAAGAGTCGGCAAGTCACAGTGACTTTTCCACATATAAGTTGGAAATCTATACATTTATGATTCATTGTTTGCGTTCATTAATACGAATCTGATCTGATCTGACTGTAAAGTGAAAAAATGAAAGTCCTGCCTTACTTCCTCTCAGCTTCCCTCCGCTCCCATTAGAAAGTGTCCTCCAGCCTCTGACACATATCGAGTTCGTGTCCACATCTCTCCCTCGTGTTCCCTCGTGTTGGCTTCGAGCCTCCACTTTCTGTAAAATATCTGCTGCAGCCTACACAGCTGACCGCGGGGGACGGGCACCTGGATGTAAACACGCCGACAGAGACAGATCGGGTCTGTGCACGGCGATGCTTTTTATGTTGCAGCAGATAATGGAGGATATGTCTGAACATCCTCAGTCGTCAGGTCATTGTACCTGTTGGAGGTTATCATAAGAAACTAGACTACCAGAAGACTTCTTCAGGTCTGACTGGTGGCTTTAAGCCTTCAGAGCGAGTTCACTGAATCATTTTTTTCCAGGTCTTGTTGTTGTCTTTCTGGATGACGGTTTGGGAAATCCAAAACGACATTACACGACAAAGTTTTGATGAAACAGACGGTGCGGCAAACACTCAGTGTTTGGTTTAAGAGGAGATTTCTGGACCACCCAAAGACGTCGGTCAGTCGACCTCAGAAGTCAGAGAACACAATAATTTAGCAATATAACACGGGGCCAGTCTTTGTAGAGTGTTACAGGTGATTAAAATAATTTTGGTAACCAATGTAGATTAGCCAACACCGGTGTAACATGACATCCAACTGGTGGACGAAATTTGGACCAACTGGAGCCGCATACAGAAGACGTGAACGGTGAATTAAAGTCAAGATTGGAAGAATTAGACGTGTCTGAGTGTTTTTTGAGTGCGTTTGCACTTGTGTGACTTTCAGTCACTTCAAAATCCACCAAAGAGTGAAGGAGCTCCTCTGCAGATCTTCAAACCACTTCAACCTCACGTCTGGTGAAAGTTTCAAACTGGAAGTGTCCATTGTTGGAATCACAATCATCCTCCAAACATCTTCATCATAATCATCGGGAAGTGTTGGGTCACTACTGATAGTTACGAAATCCTGTGATTGGACAAAGAGCTCCAGTTGTGTCAATCAGCTCACCTGGAACATCGTCTCAGCTCCTCTTCAGTTTTCCTCTCATGACCTGAGCCTCACCTCTCAGTCTGAGCGTTACGGCTCACATCATGTCTTCATGAACAGGAATAATTCTGGTTATGTTCGGTGCTCGGCGATGAGATGCCTCTCCAACATGTTCAGATCAGAGCGCTCAGGTGGGATGTCAGCCGCTCCGAGTTGTTAGCTCGAGCGAGGGTTGGCATGGCTTCGTTTTTAAGATGATTATGGCAGCTGGAACAAATCCACTCTGTGCACTGTTGTTCATTTCTGCACTCATCATCACAAACATGAACATCGCTTCCTGTCAGCCATGCTGTCTGGATTTCTGATATAATTTGACCTCGTGCAGGGAGATGATGCTTTATGACACGTATAAGTGGGACCAGCCTTTATTTATGACCTCATGTCGCTCCGTCACTGTCACCTTTGTGCAGTTATTGTCTGTATTTCCTCCTCATGCCTCGTGTTTTTTGTGTTTTACATACTCCTCGTTTAAAGACTGTTCTCATACCTGCCTCACAGTCGTCGTCTCATTAGTTGACTGAGATTAACCGAACATGAGAAAACTTTTAAACTCTGTCACATCCACAACATTTTGGGTTTCCTGTTTTATTTTGTAATCCTCCTTGTGTCTTTACTTTCTGCCTCCGTGTTTCCAGTTTTGATCGCCTCTTCCAGCCTGATTAGTTTCACCTGTGTCGTGTCATCTTGTCTTCACCCGGTGTTCTTTCACCGGTCAGGTCGTCCTGTGTTTGTTCCGTCCTTCAGTTGGAGATCAGTTTGGTCTTTTGTTGTTGTTACCCGCCTCGGTAAGTTATTAAATTCTGCTTTTGTTGACTCTCATCACGTCTGCGTTGGGTGACGGACTCATTCCAAGGATCAGATGATGTGATGTGGATCGGGCTCAGTTTTTGTATCAGTGGATACTTCATGAACAATGTTCAAACAGTGTTTATCATCCAGCAGTGAGTTGTGGGTCGAATTCAGGTTCACAAATGTCACTGATGAGTGTGTGTCTGACATCTTTGTGATACTTCACTGGGTTTGCCCAAACCTTTGTCTGCTCTGGAGTGTGGCTCTCAGAAACCAGATCTCTCTGACCCGGTTCTGAACACTGTCTTGAGGTCCAGAAAGCTCCGGGTAACAGGTCTCTGATGGACGTGATCAGGGAACGTTTTCCTGGACTCTTCATTCATCATGTTACCGTCATCCAAGGCCGGTGTTTTATTTTCATGAAGAAACACTGCTGATTTCTGGATTCTCCGTAGGAACCGAGCAGCGGTACTATACATCCACAGAGCAGACAGATGGGCGAGCCCATCGCCTGGAGATGAAGCTGGAAGGATAAAAGACTTATTAGACAGAGAGGATAGAGACAGAATCCCACTATTAGCAGATGATTGCCTGATTATCATGAATAATGTGGTATGTGTGTACATATGAGTGTGTGTGTGTGTGTGCATATCGTTTCCGCCTCACGATCAAGGCACTCAAGCCAAAAGTGTTTCGTTTGCGTGATTAAACGAATCTCTGCACACGAGCGACTCAGAATAATCTTTTCAATTTGGGAGGAAAGTACGGATTCCGCTCAGCTCTGCTGAGTATGTCTGAATATCAGAGCAACGACAGCTCTGAAACAAGGCGGACTGTCGAGTCACAACAGGTTCATGGTCCGGTCCGTTTCGGTTCTGGGATCTTCTCTGCTGGTGCTGCTCTTTTCTGGACTTTGTACTAAATAGTTGGTCACCTCTAGAACACACAAGCACCTGTTCTTCTCCCACAGCAAACATCTCATCTCCTGCTTTTATAACACCGCTGGAATTTCAGGTCATCTCAGGGAGGCCCAGGATGCAGTGCGAGCTGAACTTTGTGAGGACGGACTGACCGGCATACAGAGCTGCTCTACGAACTCTAGATACAGATTAACACAATTGAATCAGTTTCCTCTCTGTGTGACAGATGTGGTCCTGCAGAAGGGTCATTATCACATTTATTCTGTCACTGTCCAGTATTAAATAATTCTGGAGTCTTAATTGTTTTTCCAACAGAACAAGGTCCAACAGATTCTTAAAACGAGGTTCAGGTTGCAGCAAAACAGTGGAAATCTCCTTTGCTTCCATGTTTCAAGAGCTGGTTTATGAAGTACTTTCTCTTGCCTCATCATTACTGGATGAGGCTTAAAGGTACAGAGTGTGAGATTAACGGACCTAATATGGCAGAAATTGATCAGAGTTATGAAATCATATTCATAAATATAAAACCACCTGATAAATGTGTCCGCCCTGTTTCAGTAACACTGTCTCGACGGGGTTTTCATGAGTTTTTCACACGTTTCATGGCCAGTCAAGATTCTCCTTCATGCCAGGAAGGAGAAGACGAGGCGAAGTACGCTGTAAGATGGCACCAAAATTTAGTGGCTCTCTTGAAGCTGAAGTTGCAGATTGCAACCAGCTGAATACACCTCGCCTCACCCTCTTGTTCCAAACAAGCAGGAGAAACTACAGCGGGCCACAAAACTCAAGAAAACCACAAAAACGTCTTTGTAGTTGAAACATGGCCGACTCTGTATATCATCATAGCTTAACAAAAACACAATTATTTTTATTTTCAGGTGATTATACACCTGAAAATGAGTTACTGCATATTATATTTAGTTTCTGCACTTCTTACACACGGGACCTTTAACTGTCTCACTGTGTGTCTTGCTGTTGACGTCTTGTATCTGACCATTCCCCGATCTTGTACTTTGATACTCATGTGTTTGTTTTGTATACTGCATATGTTTAATGTGTTATGAGGTGTATGTCCACAATCAACGGCACCATGTGAAGGAGATGTGTTGCACTGCAAACGTTGGTCACTCCTGATCCAGACTAGTTGATTCTGGATTCAGAGCTCCTTTTATCGTTTCCTTCCTTTTTGATATTTGATATTGCCTCCTCCTGTGTCGTCTTATTAAAACAATTATTTTGCAGCCGGTGTTAAAAAAAAGACAAAATCTCTTACTGTGCATACAGAGACATCATCAAACGTTGATGTGTGTTTAATGAAGGGTTGCATAGCTTAGGCTTCTGTCTCTCTGAGTGCATGGGCAAATTAAGCCGACTAATGATCTGCTGTTAACGCTCTGTTTTATTTCCATCCAATTATTTAAACACAGCCAATTAACTTGATGAATTGTACTAATTAATGGCTATTGTTTGGATGCAGCTTTTTGTACGTTCAGGTTTTAGGAGGGGGTGCCAAGTTCCAGAAGGTTTCCCAACAATGGTTGCATCATTCCTGCAGTGTCTTAATGGGGAAAGAGTCGTGTTGCGTTAAAAAAAAGTTTGGCACCCCAAACAGGAGATTTATACACGTACTGAGGAATGATCCTTCAGTCCCTTGTTTCTTTGATTTAATTATGACTCACCAATCTGAACAAATAAAGTGACTCTTGGCAGAAGTCGGAGGATCAGCGGGGATTTGTGCGCGAGATCCAATGTGATTTTGAAAAAGGGATTCCTGCTGGAAGTCTTGGCAGGCGCAGTCATTTGGCATATCTGACAGAGGCTTCCATTGGCTGCGGTGTAATGTGCATGCTGGTTCAGACTGTTAATGAAAACACAGCGCCTCGGGCCTCTGCACAACCTGATAGGATATTGTTGTCTTTGCAATGAGATTAAATATTGGATCGGTACAGTAATATCTGCATGTTGCATTCCTTCCACGCAAGAGGCACCTGAATTCAGTAACGGCGTAACAGATTAAAATGTAAAAATAGACAAATAAATAAATATAGCTCAAGAAAAAAACAGAATAAAAAGATCAGTCTTGAGTTTGTTTTTAAAAAAATGAACAGTCTGTGCTGCCTTCAGGGTTTTTCTTCTGACTTTAGGGGTAATTAAAAGGCTCTACCAGAGGACCTGAGGGTTCTCGAGGGTTCAGAGGTCTAAAGCAGATCCGATAAACAGGTGGGACCGTTAAGAGCTTTATAAACCAATAAAAGGATCTTAAAATCAATTCTGCAGCAGACAGGTAGGCAGTGCAGAGACTTTAGAGCTGGTCTAATGTGAGCTCTCTTTCTGGTCCTCGTCTACAGACGTCAGTTTTGGATGAACTGTAACTGAGATATATTCTTCTTAAGAAGACCAGAAAGTCGAACATTACAACAGTTCCTGCAGGTCATAAAGGTGTTCATTAGTGTTTATGTGTTGGCTTGAAAGAGAAACGGTCGCCCTCGTAAGACGATTCAGTGTTCTTAGTTATGTTTTTGATATGAGGTGCAAAACGAAGATCTGAATCAAAGACAGCAGAGGTTCATGGTTTTAATGCCAGTGCTTGTAGTTTCATATTTACCTTGTCTCTCTGTGCTTCAGTACCAATAATTAAAACTTCATTTTTGCCCTGTTTGTGCTTCCTTTATGTCTAAAATGTAGTTAAACTGCATCTATTGGCCCTGAGTCATCAGGAGAGGCTGAAATGTAAAGCGGTGCGTCATCGGCGTAGCTATGAACATTCATATCGTGTCTCCTGATGATCGTCTGACATACATTCAGTCTAATAGTGTCGATTTGGAAATTGCTGCTCATAAAAACAGGATGAATTATTTGGTTGATGGTCAATGGTTGAAAAAAGGTTGTTTTACTTCACTGAACTGAATCCAGCTGCCTCAGAGCTCCTTCAGGGGAAATATGAGGAGGAAAGTGGATTTAAAGAGGTTAATAAAGAGTCAAAGCTTCCTGTTTCACAGCTGAACTTTGATATTTACGTTGATGTGTTTGAGGTTTGAACGCAGCCTGAACACGTCCACTGAGAAATCTTCCACAAAGACGTGACATTAAAACTAAACTCAGGATTTCATTTTAACCTGTGTTGAACCTGGTTTAACATTTTAAATCCAGCTGGACTAAATTATGATTTAATGTTTGTCACAAAGAAAACATGAACATCATCCTCTCATTGTTCTCTGCATCAGGTCGGTTAGGCGCTCTGTGAGGTGAAAGCTGTGGAAACGGTGACACCTGCTGGCAGAAAGTAGCTCCAGAACATGAACGCCGGTGAGGATGACTGCTTCAACTCTGATTTCTGTGGAGGAAAATCTCCACGTCTTCAAAAAGGTTAAGTCTGGGGCTACTGGGCCTGTTTGTAGATCCGTGAGATGTTTCACCTCTCGTCCAGGAAGCTTCTTCAGTTGGATGAGAGGCGAAACATCTTCACGGATCTACAGACAAGTCCAAACAGTCAAAATGTTCTCACTGCTAAAAGTTTGGATTTAAAACTTGAAGCTCACTCAGTGTTTAAGGAGTGCACAAAACAGAAAATTGATGACAAAGCTGCTTGCTTGCGTCATTTGTGCGTTTACTGCTGACAAAGAAAGACAGAGCATTTAAAAGAAAGCAAGAAACATTAAGAACAATAATGCACTGCAGAGTTATTCAGCTGTCAGGCGTATTCTCTGGATTGATTTTAATATCTTCAGTGGACTTGAAGTGTGCAGCATTATCTGATTAAATGTCTCCACGTCCTTTTTTAAACAGTTTAAACAAGATTTTTGGATCAGGATCAGAGACAAAAGAAGCTTATTCAGCAGGACACGTGACAAACTTCCACTAAAACGTCTCCGTGTTCTGAAACATCTCACAACCATGAACTTATAAAACTATGATGACCTGTCATGGTCAACTCGCCCTCCACTCGCCGACCCTTCCTCTCCTTGGACAAGAGGGTGAGTCCAACAGCCGTGTATGAAGGAAGCTGATCAGTGAATTTATGGCAGACTGCTTTCAGTTCAATTTTCTGAGTTTGGGCTTTTTGTCATGACGGATTTATCATTTTAAAAATGGATTCTGAGCTCTGTGAGAGGCACAAACTGATCTTACAGGTTTAGAGAGAGATCACTCCAAACGTTTCAGCATCTCTGCATCGTCACAGCCCGACTCAGACGGCAACACGGAAGGAAAATCCATCCATTTACAAAGACCGAAGAAAGCATGAAGAGAGTGAAAGAGGAGAACACACGGTGTCGTCATGCCAGAACCAGAACCAGAACCAGAGAGTCCAAACCAGAGCAGCAGAGACATGCAGGGTTAGGGAGGCCTCTGTTGATGAGGGGACACTCTGAGCTGCTGCTGTTACTTGTTATGTCCACTAGGTGGCAGCCTGATATACTCACAGACTCCCTCAAAGGTTCACCTGTGTGTTCCTGTTTGACGTTACCTGACTCAGGTGGAGGCTCTGAGCGATGACGGAGATTTCCTTACGCTGTGTGATGTGTGTGTATCCACATTAATGAGAAGCAGCTGCTTCAAATAAAATGTGTGTTATTGAATTATGTTAAACTTTTCATCGTCTCAGGCCTTAAAAACAAACCTCGAGTCCTCACAGAGGTGTGAGTGCAGATAAAGTCCTCTTCATTAACACACTGTGTGTGTGTTGTTGGTTTGTCGAGTGTGACTCTCAACACCTTCACACACACGAGTCCAGAGGTGTGACGCTCGCCTACAGTCAAAGGTCGACTGACAGCAGGTCAGCATGTGCCAGGACCGGCCTGCACGCTGTCGTTCGTTTAATTACAGGTTCATCTGCAGATGATTCTCTCAGTGAGTCGTTTGATATCGTCCGTAAATCTAAAATCAAAACGGTTCTTTACAGAAGAACCGTTCACCCGTTTAATGAGCTCTTTAAAGCCGGTTCTGTCCTGAACTGGTCGGGTCCAAAGAACTTTATCCTCAGAGGACGCGTCTGCAGATCTTTGCTGAACTTCTTTGGAGTAAGACGAGACAACAGAGCAGTTGTTGGTCACTGATTAGCGGCATTCCTGACTCTGGAGGAGGCCGTCAGTGCTGTCAACAAATGTGAAAACAGTGGGGGTACACACACACACACACACACACACACACACACTGTGTTTTGACTGGCTTTTGGCTGAACATTTGGACGAGCAGACAAACTTTTGTGCTGCTGCCGTTCAATTTGCTTCAGAGTCAAACGGTGGTCGTGACCTGACAGGACGGAGTCAGCGGAGCTTCATCAGACTGAACCTTTCACCCCTGAACGCATCGAACATGTCCAGTGTCCTCTGACATGGCGGTGGGCAGCATCACACAGTCTGAGCTTCACAGACAGTGACGTCACACATACGCCGTCTGTTCTTTCTGCAGTCAGCAGGCGAGACGCTTCGAGTTCTTCAAAGTTTGTGAAAAATGATTCACTTTAAATCGACGTTTTTATGTCAGAAAACAAAACAAACAAAAACATTTTAAATAAATGAAACTTTTATTTTATTTATTTGTTTATGGATCTAATTTACTTCTATTGTCCAAATATTGATTTATGAGCATCGTCTGACATCTAAAAACACGTTTTGTTATTTTGTCATAATTACAAAGAAATGTTCAAACTTTTAGATTATTTATTATTTTTTATATTTTTATTTGAAATGTTTATTTTAGTCAAACTCAGATCAGTGAGCAGTGCATCAGGAACAAACGAATAAACTATAAAAAATCAAGAACTAAATATATAAAATATATAAATTTATGTAAAGTTCTGAATGAGTTCACAGTCTGCAGAGCTGAATCAGAATACTCTCTGTGTGTGTCGTGTCCTGTCCCTCGTCCTGGTCCTCGGTCCGTCCTCGGGTCCATTTGTGCCGTTTGCCTCGGCCTCATGTCTCTTCTGTTTGTCCAAATGAAAAGTCCATTAGGCCGCAGGTGAGGATCCTCACACCCTCCATTATGGGCTGCACACGCCATCAGTGCTAACACAGTGCGCATGCTCAGAACTGACTACAGGAGCAGAGCAGACCGAACCGAACCGAGCTCGTGCACATCTCTGACGAACTTTAAAAAGAAGATTCATCTCTTATTGATTTGTCTATTTTCTGGCCTCCTGATGCCTCCTGATGTCTCCTGATGTCTCCTTATGTCTCCTGATGTCTCCTCACCGCTCCATGTTTACATGCGGCCTCTTGCCCCCCCCCCCCGTCCAAACACCGCAGCGCTGCGGGGCGGTGAGAAATCTCATCCCGCACGGTTGTCTGTAAAAACAACGAGGAGAAAAGTTGGACACCATCTGTGAGAAAGACAGCAGGAGGCGACAGTAAACTAATTAACAGAGAAAATTAGATTGAGATTAGAACAACAAGGTCCAACCACCGAGGCCTCCAAGACCAACAGAACCAGGACAGAACCAGGACAGATGGAGCTTTACACTGCAGGCACAGGCAGGCCTGACATACATACTGTGTGTGTGTGTATATATATGTATATATATAGTGTGTGTGTGTGTGTGTGTGTGTGTGTGTGTATATATGTATATATAGTGTGTGTGTGTATATGTATATATAGTGTGTGTGTGTGTGTGTGTGTGTGTGTGTGTTTCTGCTGGTCATCAGATCAGTTTGTCATGTTTCCATCCAGCATCATCAGATATTTAACTTTATTGGCACAGTGCCGAGGACAAACCATCCAGATGAGACAAAATAAACTTTATTGATCCACACTGAGGTTACAGCAGCTCATGTACAAACAGCTGATCAGACAGAGACTCAAAAAATCAAGTTTATAGTGTGAGTGATATTATAACAGTGTCAGTGTCTGCTGCTTCTCCTCACTGATGCAGGTCTGTGGACGTTTCTGAGTTTACTCTGACGTCCTGCAGATCCTGATCCGACCTCAAGCTGAACTTTGTATCAGTTTGCATAAATCAGACTGTTAAACAATAATAAACTGTAACTTTGTACATGTTACCTCTTTGCTGTTCATGACACACACACACACACACACACACACACGGCTGCGTACAAACACACCCCGCCTCATGTTTCATGTCAGATTGTTTTTTCTGAACATGTTTTTATGTAACTATTTTTTGTATGTTGTGTTGTGTGTGTACTTTAATGTGTCCTTTCTCAAGTCAGGTCAACTTTGTGTGAACACAGAACTGAAATAATGTTGAACTCACATCCTGCAAACAGCAAAAAACATGAAATATAGAAAAATATAAAAGTTTGAAGAGATCTAAGAAAAATGTGGCAACTATAAAAAGATATGAACAGAATGAAGATGGCAGCTGCTTTGTAAAAGTTTGTAAACTTATATTTTATATTCTGTGTTTCATGGTGTGTGTGTGTCTGTTCACTGTGTTGTTGGGTGAAATGACAATAAAGCCCCTTGAACCTTGAATCTTGAACCTTGAATCTTGAACCTTGAATTTTCAAATCATGTCTGCATCAGTGATTCTTCTTCTTCTGTATTTTCTCTGTACACATGACGTGAATGTTTGATGAATGAACAGTTTTATATTAAACATACTTATTTATTTTGTCATATATTAAAACATGTTTGCGCCTTTAAAGAAGATTTTTCTGAAAACGTGTGCTTCATTATTTATTTTCTTTCTTTATCATTAGTGAAGGTAATTAACTAAGACTCCATCATTTGTCAACACCAACAACATTTGTCACCCAGCGGGACTGTCCCCCCCCTCCACCCCCTCCGTCCCCCGCAGACTGCAGCACACACACCCGCCCTCCGGCCCTCCGAGCTCCGGCTTTATAAACCTCAGACCTCCCTCTCTGCTTCAGATACCGTTTGCTCGGTCAGACCTGTGCAGCCCTCCGTCAGCTCATCATCATTTACCGAAGAAAGAAAGAAAGATGAGTTCCGCATGTTTGGTCCTCCAGCAGCCTTCTTACGGCGCTGCGCCGTGGTCGTGCCCGCCGACAGTGAGCAGCAGCTCGGACACAAACAGCAGGTAGGTCCCGGTGCTAGAGTGGATCATTTATTGAATTTAAACGACGTTAAATCTGGATTCTGACTGAGAGAAGGAGCTGTTACCCACAGCAAACATGCTGGCTACCTGACGTGTAAATCAGCCTTATTTTGTACGTTTAAACCGCCGTCAGCTGGTGCGTTCAAGTGTGTGACATGCGGCGTTCACTGACCCACATTTAATGCTAGCAGTTTGATGACAAACATTTGCTGTCGATGCAGAAAGTAGCTCAAGCTAACAAGCTAAAGCGGTCAATGGTTCATATGAGACAGAAACAACTCAGTTAACTTTAATTAGATTAATTTATTCTAATTAGATGGAGGAGTTAATTTTAAAGTCTCCATGAGTCAAACTTTGTCCTCCAGTGTGAGACATGTTTTCAGTATTTCAGGTGTATTTTAGAGCTCCCTGTTAGAATGCTGCTCACTGCTGGTCTGGACTTTGTGTTCGGTCACTGGAAAGCAGACGCTGACGTTAGTTTCAGTTTGTCTGAGTCTAATGAGTCCTCTCTTGTGTTGCAGCCAGACATCTCTGTGGAGACCGTGGTTATCCAACAGCCGGGATGGATCAGAGCGATGCCCACGGAGCAAGCTGTCCTCTGTAAGTTACAAACCACCGACCTGAAGGTCACTCATTCATCCACCGCTCGTGTTTGATTTTCACCACGAGTCACAGAAAATTAAGAAAATGTTGCTTCATGCGTCACATTTGGCTGCTGTCATCCAGACACCAGGGTGGGAAATTAAACACCAGCTAACGACAAAACATCCCTTCAATAATTTAAATAATCAGATCCCAGTATGCATTAAGAAACAACACACACATAGACACAGAGATGGCTCCGCTGCCTCCTCCTTGTTGGTGGAGGGAGGATGTGAAAACGAACACCTCTGAGGAGATTCCCACAGTCCGTGGTGTCTCCTGACACCTCCATCAAACACCGAGCGACGTGTCGGCTCACTGCAGCCTCTGCCATGTGTTCGTGCTTCACCGGCCATCTGACCGCCGTGTGACCGTTAAACACTCTGAGTTTTTTGTTACTTTAAACAACAGCAGAAATGGTAAAATGGTTCCAGGTGCAGGTGTCCATCTGATTCATGTAAGGTCCACGTGCAGTACTCGCTCTCTTCTAGCTCTGTTTTTGGTCTCTACCGACTCCCCAGGGCGATATTATACTGAAAACAGCTGCTGAATATGACACTATGAGGACGCTGAGAGTGAACCAGAGCAGTGAAGTTATGGCCTGAGCTGAAACTCGCTATGAAGACATTAGATAAAGTTATTCCAGGGACAGAGTTGCTGATGTGAGAGTAAATCCTGCTGTTTGGGTACAAACCTAATGTTGAAGTGCTGATGCTAACGTGTCGTCTCTGAATCTCTCCGTGCAGCCTTACTCCAGACCCACAGTGCCGGGATGCTTCTCGTCTGATGGGAAACCTCAGGCCTTCCAGCACCCCGTCAGGTCAGTGTCCTCTCAGTTTGTGGACATTAGCATAGCAGTCATGCATGAACACAAGCTCCTGTTATAACTCCTAGACGAGTAAGAATACCTTCCAGTTCAGCTGCTCATGTGTTTGACTTCTTCTTTGTCTCTCTGACAGGCTCTACTGGCCCAAATCAAAGTCCTTTGACTATCTGTACAGCGACGGAGAGGCCTTGTTGAGGAACTTTCCGGTTCAGGCGACCATCAGCTTTTATGAGGAGTCCGACAGTGAAGACGAGAATGAGGAGGACTGGGAGGACGAGGACGAGTCTGAGGAGTGCCTCAAACAGCAGTCTCACTTCACCTCCTACAACTGAGGCAGGAAGAGAAGCTGCAGTTTGGACTGACTGTTTGTGCTCCATTTCTTTAAGAGTGCAGTCACTGGAAGAGCAAAGACGAGAGACTGATCAGCTGATTGTGTTTCAGGACTTTGTCTGCATTCATACCTCGAACAGGTGCGAGCACCAATGCCCTCGAGTTACATGTGAAGATCGTCAGTCATCAGGTCATCGTATCCGATTAAGGGTCTCGTTTGGATCGTCGACCCACGGGTCCATCCAGGTCAAAGAGGGCCGTCGAGCGAAGGCATGGATGGGGGGTCGTTAAGGTCACCTGCAGGTCGTTTACCTTCAACGACCCCGCAGTAACCTTCAACAGATCCTCAAATGCTGCCCAGTCAGAGGCGTCAGATGTTTGTACGTTTTCATTGCAGTCGCTCTCTTTGGTGTCACGTTAGTTTTCTGTTTTCTGTCCTGCACAGCTGAGCTGTCGTTCGTGCTCGTATGCAGTATCTGCTACATGAAGTTGTGTTTGTTTACGGTGAGCGTCACGTTCTCCCATATTGGGATGCTGTCCAGTTTACAGTTAGTCTCAGGTCTAATCCTTCTTAGTGTATATAAAACACACATTTCTAATTTATGATGTTCATAACTTGTACATAAACATGTATTTATGTTGACTTATTTTTTTATACATTCGTGTATCGGGCTCAGAGTGAACTGTCTGAACACTGTCTGAACTCCAGCAATGAGCCAATAAAATAAAATATTTTTAAATGTTCATCTGTCTGTTTTCTTTATTTGTGTTTGTTGTTTCACCTTTACCTGTTCTCCATCCAACCTAACGGTGCTCATCCACCGCTGCTTCTGATTGGGTAGAGCGACAACAGCGACACCTAGTGACCAAACCCTGAATAATTCTATTAAACTTAGTTAACTTAGTTAAATTAGTTAGTATAACTTTGTGCTGATGTTATCGGACAACAAACTCTTCAACCTCAGGCTTCAAACTTTTATAATTAATAATATTACTGGTCATTATGATTCTGGGTGTGAATATGATTCTAAAATGTATTTTCAAACTTTTGCTACATTAAAACTGAAATGAGAACTTTATGTCACATCAACTTCATCTTTTTTATCAGACATGAAGTTTAATTTCAGAATTAGAATTTTATATATATAATCTTATGATTGCTCTGAATATTATGAGAACAAACATTCAACAAACGAACATTACTTTTCCATATAACTTATATATAACATGTATAAGGTGTGACAGGTTTACAGTTATTCTCAGTCAGATTCACTGTCAGATTTTCTAGAAACGTAACTCTTTAAGAACAGTAGATATGAACTGTAACTGAAATTTTATGAACTGAACTGTAAGAAAACAACATTGATGCACACAGCATAAAAACACTGATATTGTTACATTATTATTACATTCTTACTCGTGTCAGTGTTGATCATAAATATTCTGGATATATATTCTAACAACTTGCCCACATTAAATTACTGATGTCAGCACACCAGCTGTTCCACGTTCTCTCCTCTGGGAGGCGCTACAGACTCTGAACAGTCAACACAGACAGATTAATTCTCACTGTTTACATTCAAACATAATAATAATAATAATAATAATAATAATAATAATAGTCAGTCAGTAAGATTTCTAATGAACTCACAGATCATCAACAGACACAACATATGACATGAAAACATTAATGTTCATTCAGATCACGTGATCCAACGCAACAACTCATGGATGCTGTTATGTTTATTATTGAGGTCTTAGTTGATGCTGCTGTCGTTCAGGTGTGCGTCATCATCAGGATCACTTTAATTGGCCAGGTGTGTACACAGTCTGACTCTGCTTACACACTGCTCTCACAGACAGGTACAGGTAAAAAACATAAAACATAAAACATACAGACGTACAGCAGGCTGACTGACAGACATGAGGTCGATATTTTGTTTTTACAGTATGCACAGTGTGAGTGATGATACTACATACATCATTTATATTTTTACAGTTCCTGTACAGGCAAAAGGTGTTTCTATTATTTTGGCCAACCTATTTACCTTAATCATTACATTAATACTGACACACACACACACACACACACACACACACACACACACACACACATATAGTTTCATGTTGTTGTTGTCGCAGTGGTTTTTTAATCTTCATCTTTAATTGAGTTTTTAATTGTAACGCTCAGTTTCTTCTTCGTGTCCGGAGCCGTGGTGTCCGCACTGAGGATGTTGGGAAGCTGAGTCTTCTCCGTAAGGTGTGGCTGCGTGGACTCTCCTCGCGCTTCAACACGGAGGAAACGCACCTCACTGCAGGGCGGGAAACCTCGGACACATCCCGGCTCCCGTCGCGTTGAATCCTCCGGTGGTTGTCGTCGGTGTGTGTGTGTGTGTGTGTGTGTGTGTGTGTGTGTGTCTGACCTCTGTCACGGTTTTCTTTCTTTACGACTCACTCCAAACTTAGCCACGCCCACTCCTGGTCAGTCGACAACTATGCGCGCTGCGATTGGCCGAGCTCGCCGAGTTCTCTTCTCTCATTGGTTCCCCGCGCACGTCAGTCAGGGTGACTGTGCGTGACTCGTGTGGGAGTTCCCCCCGAGCCGGAGATGGAAGAAATCTTTGACGAAGCGGGATGAAGGTAAGAACACGTTTAATGTCTGCCGTTACCGCAGCACGAGCACCGAGCGGAAGGCTGCAGGTGTTAACACCTGTACCTGTTAGACAGGTTACAGAATGGCGCCTTAATGAGAGACGTCCTGAAGTCAACAAGAGTGTGATAAATATTTTAAGAGGCTGAGATGTGGAGCTGCAGAGTGTGTGTGTGTGTGTGTGTGTGTGTGTGTGTTTATCATTAAACGTTTAATTAGCACCATCAGGATGATTCAGACTCACGTTTTATAATTAAATCTCTTAATTCTGCTTCTCCACGTTATGAGAACAGTCACCTCCTCTCCTCTGTATCCTGATTATTCAACTTGGTCTGGATTCACAGCCTCTCCTCCTATCTCTGTCTCTGTTGCCATGGAAACCTCACCCTACCCCATGCCTCTCTCCGTCTATATTTATAGTAGCCTATATTCGAGGGCGGGGGGCGTCTAGCAGTGACACGCATTAACTAAAAGTCACGTTTAACACAGCAGATATGAGATATGAGACGGAGTTCAATGAACAATACATAAATAACAAAAATATATCATATTTATACATTTACACCTTGCAGGTGGATGTCACAGTAATGACTGCTCAGCCTAAACATGGTGTACTACAGCGTTACTCAAAGGTACCCTCGGGTGTGGATGGTTGTCCGTGGCGTACCCCGCCTCTCGCCCCAGTGTCAGCTATGATCCGGCCCCACACGACCCTGACGAGGATCATAAAGGATTCAGATGTGATACATAAGTTCGTTAGAGGTGTAATGTGAATCATCTTTAATGCATTAAGATGTCCTACTGATGTCAAACATTTAGAGCCCTGTTCTGTGAGGTTATGATGTTTATTAACTCTGTGAAGGTTCTCAGTCATCCAGGTCATCTTTCTTCAGTTTGGACTCGAGTATTTATACCAGGAAAGCTCGTAGAACCGCCCGTTGTTCGTTAGTGCTCATTGTTGTGTGACGACTGTCGTCAGAGTCGTGGATGCTAAACTGAGGTTCGCAGTGAACGACCGTCGTTCAGGTCATTCGAGCTCGGGTGTGGCCGCTGGTCGTTGGAGTCGCATGAGGCAAAGTGTGAGGTGCTGATCAGTCTCCTGGGAGGGACGGAAAGAAGCATCGGAGGTGGACGATCAGGACTCTGCAGACAAGGGACAGTCCTTTAGGGATGTGATATCTGTGTACAAGTACAGCAACCTTCACTCAACAGGAGGAGGCCTCAGACACTAAACAAGTCCAGCTGCCCTGGACTTTTTTAAATACAGAGAGTAATTGGTCACATGATCAGAGTTTAGTTGAGGGCGTGGTTATATTTCAGTTGTTCATATTGTGTCTGATGTAGGTGTGTATGATCTCTGAGCTAACCAATCCTGCTTCAGGATGATTAAGGATCGCCTCCTCGATTAGCGTACAGACAAATAAATAAGTGAATGAATAAAATGATGAAGCCTCACTCAGTTACTGATGGGTTTATTCAAATTAATTGCAATTAAGCCAGTCAGTGGAGCATATAACTAATTTAGATTTAGACAGACTGTCTGTCGATGTTCGCCTGATGAATCTGTGTTTGTCTCTTGACGCTGTGCTGTTCTCCTGCAGGTCTGCGGTCTGTCAGAGTGAGTTGCAGGACGGGAGCATGGCTGGTGAGCACAAAACACACCGATCAATAATATTCATAAACGTCTGCTTTGTTGCTTCGCTTGCTGTTTTAAACAGAGGTCAGCTTAACCGCTTTAACCCTCGAGACCCCAGAGAGCGTTCCCATTCTATATTTCACCACAGTGCTCGTCAGTCCTCAGAGGGATTTACCCATCTGCAGGGAGGACTGCCGGGTCGTGGTGACGTTTCCATGTGGCTGGACTAAAGGGTTAAACTCAGAGTAAGCTCTAGTCGACCATGAGTCTTCCCGTCTGGCCGGCTGCCTCCCTGTGAGAAAACAAAGACTCGATTACCTGTCATCTCCTGACTCACGACCTGATTTACCAGAACTCTCGTGCGTCAGTTTCTGATGATTTCTCTGGCCGAGCACGCTTCCAGCGCTCAGAGCTTCTGGAGATGTGAGGTTAAACATGAACACTGCCCGGTGCACTGAGCTCCCAGTCTCAGCTGACAGGTCAGCGAGGACAGTTCTGTGCTTTTGTACTGTAATCAATAAGTCCAGTCCCACAGAAACAGTCCGATCTGATGTTGTTCCATCAACCTCTGAACCAGCAGTGTCCAGTCTAACAGTGAACACAGTAACAGAACCTCTGAACCAGCAGAGGTCCAGTCTAACAGTGAACACAGTAACAGAACTTGAACCAGCAGTGTCCAGTCTAACAGTGAACACAGTAACAGAACTCCTCTGAACCAGCAGTGTCCAGTCTAACAGTGAACACAGTAACAGAACTTCTGAAATCCAGCAGTGTCCAGTCTAACAGTGAACACAGCAACAGAACCTCTGAACCAGCAGAGTCCAGTCTAACAGTGAACACAGCAACAGAACCTCTGAACCAGCAGTGTCCAGTCTATCAGTGAACACAGCAACAGAACTTCTGAACCAGCAGTGTCCAGTCTAACAGTGAACACAGTAACAGAACTTCTGAACCAGCAGTGTCCAGTCTAACAGTGAACACAGTAACAGAACCTCTGAACCAGCAGTGTCCAGTCTAACAGTGAACAGGCAAGTAACAGAACTCCTCTGGAACCAGCAGTGTCCAGTCTAACAGTGAACACAGTAACAGAATCCTCTGAACCAGCAGTGTCCAGTCTAACAGTGAACACAGTAACAGAACTTCCTGAACCAGCAGTGTCCAGTCTAACAGTGAACACAGTAACAGAATCCTCTGAACCAGTGAAAGTCCAGTCTAACAGTGAATACAGCAACAAACAGAACCTCTGAACCAGCAGTGTCCAGTCTAACAGTGAACACAGCAGCCTATCGAGGTGGTTTTCTTGCCGGGTTTGGCTCTTGGCATCCTGAGTCAGTTCAGTTAGCTACACGGCTGACCGAGCTAACCACAGTAGTGCAGTAAGTAGTGTGTAGATCATACTGAACTAAAACAGTAAATTCAACAATGCTGACCTGTCCGTGAACGTGCTGTATCCCATGAATCTGTTGAGTAACCACAGTATGGAGGCTGAACTTTGGATTTTCTTTGGTGTGTTGCAGCATTCCTCGATGTTAAGGATGCTCACTCTGTCCTGAAGCGTTTCCCTCGAGCCAATGGCTTCCTGGAGGAGTTGAGACAAGGAAACATCGAGAGGGAGTGCGGAGAGGAGAGCTGCAGCTTTGAAGAGGCCAATGAAGTGTTTGAGAACAAAGAGAGAACGGTGAGCTGATGCACCAACTCCATCGATCTACCACAACTGATCCACTGATTCTGCTACATATGTAGCTGCATCAACATGTGATTGAATGAGATGCTGTGGTCATGTAAAGAGTTAGAGATGATGTGCTTGCGGTTAGCTACTGTAGCATGTTGTTAGGCTGTCAGGAGCCCCTGTAAATCACAGTTTCACTGTCTAATCTCTTCTTGGTGCCTCCCAGATGGAGTTCTGGAAAACTCGCAGCGTCTACACGGTGAGCAGCAGCAGCGAGGGGCGCTCCGAGCGTGCCGACACCGTCTACATGGTGGTTCCTCTGCTGGGCGTGGCCCTGCTCATCATCATCGGCCTCTTCCTCCTCTGGAGGTGTCAGCTTCAGAAGGCCACCCGTCGGCGGCCCGCCTACACCCAGAACCGCTACCTGGCCAACAACCGCAGCACCCGTAGCCTGCCTCGCATTCTTGTTCACCGGGAGACGACCGTGCACACCGAGAGCTTGCACCAGGAGTCGAGCCTACGTCCGACTGTGGTGGTGAGTGGTTCAGAAAGAGGAGGAGGTTCCCAATCGGACTCCCATGTACTCCACCAGCAGAACACTCGTACTCTCTACGTCCAGGACTCCTCAATGTCTGTGGCCTCACGGCTGTCAGGTGCCACGCCGCCTCCATCTTATGAAGAGGTGACGGGGCAGCTGGAAAGCAGCGGTGACGAGAACTCGGTACCTTCATACAGCGACCCTCCACCCAAATACGAGGAGATCATAAAGGAGAAATGAAGCAGAGGCTACTCCTCCCTGATGAGTCTGATGGAGGTCAAAGCTGGCAAAAAAAGCAGCCAAAGCCTCGGTTGGTTCTGCTGGCCGCGGGTCGCTAAAACCCAAATTGTAATTCACGTTTTTCACTGTATAATACATTTGTTTCACTAATGGGTGCAACGTAAAGTCACCCACATCGAGTATCGCCATGTTTCAGTTCGCATACTTCCAAACTTACACTTACTATTTTGTGTCCAATGGTGGTCTCACCCTCAGTGGTCACCATTTTGGCAACGTAGCAAACGGGACCACCGGCATTGTGAAAATGATGCCCGAGGAAGCTGCTGGAGTTGAAGAGGTTGCGGTGACGTGGTAATCCTTGGCAGGGTTGCAATACGGCAAAGAAGAAGCGGTATGCTGCGATCATCATTTTCGTTAAATTCACAACGTCCATCCTCGAATTGAGACGACACCACCCTCCTGAAATTAGTGCACTACACCATCAACTACACAGAGTACTACATAGAAGAGTACTAATGGAAGTATCCGAACTGAGACACCCAGAATTATTGCTTGAACTTCACGTCTTCAGATATTTCTTTGGTTTTCGCGTTGCTTTGGCCAACGTTGAGGTAGACTTTGTTCCCGGTTCAGGGACCAAACCTGCGACGAGGTGCCGGAGAAGTTTGACAAGCAGGATCGACTAACCTGCAGGTTTCTGTGCACAACACGGGGCGGCACTGTGGAAGTGGAGTGCCACGCTACAGCTTAATTCACAGTCACTCTGACTATAAGGTTTCCTGTGTTTTCTCTCAGTGTACATACAGTATGACTCACCACACACACCCAGTCCAGAGCGTGTTGAAGTGTTGGGACTGAGCCAAAGTTGTGTTCTTTGGGTGTTTTCATGGTTTCCTGTTGTTTTAGATCAGTTTTCAGTGATACACATGTATAGGCGTGATTAAGAAGCACTACACGGAGCACAAGGACCCAAAATCAGAAGCTCAGTTGGGCTTAGCTTCATCGTACTTGCGCTGTTGACTGTATCTCGATTGTTGAAAGGTTTTCGCCTCCACACACACACCAGCTATCTGTAAGAGCAAATCCCTGCGTTCATGGAGTGATTGTAAAGAGACCTCCCCCCTTCCTGTGGACGGTCACTTTGCCGTTATGGACCTCCTGAAAACAATATTTCATAATTTAAAACATGCCTCTGGGTAAAACGGGTGCCGGCCATGGCCTTACGGTGACCAAGAAGTACGCTGGTGTCCAAATATGTCACCGAGTTCTTAGTAATAATCTCCTCAGTGCTGTGCCAATCAGAGGCAAGTTTATTTAAATGTACATTTACCGTATGTGCTACCTTACAATGAACCACTAGTCTTATTATCTTACCTGTGGACCAAACTAATACCGACTCTGTACAGGCCTGTTTCCCGCCGCACTTTACGGCAGCGCCTTTGTATCAGTATATTTTCTATCCAACCGTTTGTAAGTCAAGAGTTCGTAGATCTCTTGCAGTTCTGATAATTTATCAGTTAAATCTTGAGAAGATCCAACACCAAGATCAACATGTACGCATTGACGCATGCTGACAAAGAACACAACGAGACGTCCCGGTCTGAACTGTCCGACCACGGCATAACACAACTTTGCGTATAGTTGTTACGTTTTTACGACGTGGTTAGCGTAGCAGTGTCGATACACTCACGATATATTCAACAATGTCAAGATGAAAACACGCTGCGGTCTCATAGTTCTTATTTATTCTTTCTCAGGCATGTGTGGCATGTTTTCACCTCACAGTTCATCATTTATTCTAGAGACATCACGTATGAACCCTCCAGTGTCAGAGTGTAATCCCACTGTGGTAACTACGAGTATTTACTCTGATTACATTACTTCTGAGCAACAATGGACAACTTTGCTAATCATCAGCCAGGTCACCAACAGCAGACACAGCAGCAGCTAATATTACTGACTAGTCCAACAGCAGTCAGCCCAGCTCGGCGTCTGTCTTTCAGCCTTTTATTTCACCAACCACTAAAAGTCAGTCCCATCTGGAGTGTTTCCTCCTCGACAACTGGATCTGATCTCAAACCTCGACCATAGCTGGTTCTCATGATGTTGTCATAGATGATCAAACATATTAATCATGTTAGGCAGATAACTTTTGGTTTTTCCCCACAGTCATGTCACTGTTGTCTTACCAAAACAAAACACGCCGTACACGAGACGTTTGACAGAGCGTGGTCAAACGTCGGGGTCAGCGCCCTCTTGCGTTCATATTAATAAATGACATCCTCAGAGTCGTAATTTAATTAACTTAATATTGTGATCCATTTTTCAGCTTCACAATGTGAATCGTCATGTTTTTGAATCTTTAATTATTGTGCCATGGTGTGTCCTCACACCCTACAGGATACAATCAGAGAAGATAACTGTACATAACAAAGTTTACACTGATACACAACATCCAGAGGAGGCGAAGAGACCCAAAACTGACCGACTACGTTTTCACTCATTATTTAAATCTTCCGACAGACACCACGACTTCATGAACTGAGCTGAGATTCACAGTTTATACATTAAGATTGTAAAATAGCAGCAGATCTCCAAACTCTGTTTTAAAGACTGTTTAAGTTCAGTCTGTGCTTCAGTGATGCAAAGTGTCTCTTTAAGTTCTGTGTGTGTGTTTTACAGAGTGAGGTTTTACATCTTTCGTTTGGTATTCGTGGAGTTTTGAACCTCACCATGTCCGATAAGGTGCACTTAAAGCTTCCAGTGGCTTATTTTGTATCCAACTCTATTGTACTTGTTATTCACTGCCTTTTTCCTACAGCCTGCGACTGATTAGGACTTCGTTTGATCACATTCCAACAAGAAATACGAACTGTTTGAAAAATAATAAATGATTTATTTAACTCTGGTGTGTTGTTGTGTATTTTAATATAACTGCACGACCCCTCGACAGCGTCCACATTCTTAATGTTGCATAACTTTCCTTAATATAATTTGAACAGGTGAGTTCTGTAAAAATTCACCCACGACATGAATAATTAATTAGCGGGCGGAGCCGGAAGTAAGCCCCCGGACAAATTAAGGTGTGCACGGCAACAGGTGGGAGAGGAGCACATGGAATAAACAAACAAACAAACGGACTCGGTGTTGATGAGAAGAAGCTGTCAGCGTCGGTAACGGTGTGCAGGACTGTGACGTCACAATAAACAGGTAAGAGGCTCATTGATGAACTGAGACACCGGAAGATTCACGAGACTGGTTGATGTTCACGTGAATTACCTGTTGAACAGCTGATGTCTGCCTCCTGTTAGCGTTTGATGATTGACTGCAGTGTTAATGCTGCTCACATAATGATAACAAACAGTGTTTATGCTGAATAATGTAATCATAAAAAATTATGGTAAAATATACTTAACTATAAAATACACTGTTAAAAATATTTGGTTAAAATACTTTGGAAAATGCACTGATGCACTTTAGAGGGTTTTTTACAATATTTACAAATGTTTGTTTTTCTGTTGCTTTGATATTTGTGCTAACTGCTAGCTAAGTGCTAACTGCTAATGACTGACAGCTAAACAGCTAATGGCTAACTGCTAAAGAAAGTGAACTGTGAAATCCTTTGTGCTTCCGAAAAAGGTAAAAGGAAACTTCCTGATTATTAAGCAGCAAGTGAAGTCCAGTTTTGATCTCTGGTTGCTGTTTGAATTTTTTGAGTGGGAAAATTCAAACAGCTCTTAGCATAACCACCAAACAGGTGACCATAGCCACCACACAGGTGACCATAGCCACCACACAGGTGACCATAGCCACCACACAGGTGACCATAAGCACCAAACAGGTGACCATAGCCACCACACAGGTGACCATAGCCACCACACAGGTGACCATAAGCACCACACAGGTGACCATAACCACCACACAGGTGACCATGACGACCCGCAGGTGTCCTCGATGACAACTGTGGAAGTGCAGAAGACAAAACATCTTCACTAAACGAAGCGAGTTCACAACAAGAACCTTGATCAGATACGACGACCTGATGACTGTGAATCAGACATAAAGCAGCATCATAAAACAAACTGTGGATCCATGATTAATTGATGATTAATCATATTCATTGGCTAATTGCAGCTCAAACATGTCGTCAGGTGCAGGTTTAACCTGTCTGACGTCCATAACGTGCTGATTCAGCTCTGTGGTTCTTCTGTGTGGTCCAGCTGAGGTGAGCTGCATTCTCGAGGTGTTTTAATAGATGAACCTCAGAGTGTTTTACAGGAATGTTCGACGCTGACATCCAAAACAACAACAACAAAAACAAAACCAGTTCAGCGAATCCAAACCGCCGATCCAAGCGTCCACAGAGAGTCCTGTGGTAAGATTTTCCTCTTGCAGCCAGAGCAATGTTCATCCATCAACACTGACAGCTCTGCAGAAAGTGATAGCCAGACTATTACGGCCAATGCAAATAAATGGACTGATTACACTCTTATGAAAGCTGCCTTCAGGAGCGCGAGGAAGAACATTTTTCCTCCAGTTACTATCCAGCTCAGACACACTGAACCGTGAACGTGATTAACTCAACTTTAAAGCGTTGCTTAAATGTCATGTGACGGACAAAATAAGTGTGCGCAGGCGTGTAGTGATCAAATTAAACATTTCAGTGTCACTCACGTGAAACGTATTTGATATGCTGTATTTTATGAGGAAGAACTGATAATTGATCCGTTACATTTAGTTTATTTAAAGGATCCATATTTGGGGTCAACACCAAACATAAAATACACATAATGTAATAAATTACCTGAATTAATTAACACAGTTATGTCGCCTACTGTTCAGTTTGTCATCTGCAAGTCAATAATAATGTTTAATAATGTCTGCAGATTCTTTTTAAAGGACGATTTATTTTTAATCAGGCGGATGTTAAATGGTCTATTCCAGTTTTTTGTAGCTCTGTAAATTAGTGTCAAAAACTGCAGTTCCTCTAACGTCCACCTGAGGCTGGCTCCAGAAGTGAGTCAGTCTCCATAAGTCCCCATGTTCAAATGTCCAACTTCACAGCAGAAATAAACATGTTTACAGCCTGGTACAAAAAACAGTTTTGTATGAACAGTTTCTGAAAAAAACAGAGAGCAGTCCACCATTTTCTGGTAGATAATTATGACATCTGACCACAGACTGTCTAAAACCTGGACGTAGTCTCCGTGACATCCCTGCAGACTGTCTAAAACCTGGACATAGTCTCTGTGACGTCCCCGCAGACTGTCTAAAACCTGGACGTAGTCTCCGTGACGTCCCCGCAGACTGTCTAAAACCTGGACGTAGTCTCTGTGACGTCCCCGCAGACTGTCTAAAACCTGGACGTAGTCTCTGTGACGTCCCAGCAGACTGTCTAAAACCTGGATGTAGTCTCTGTGACGTCCCCGCAGGCTGTCTAAAACCTGGACGTAGTCTCTGTGACGTCCCCGCAGACTGTCTAAAATCTGGGCGTAGTCTCCGTGACGTCCCCGCAGACTAAAACCTGGACGTAGTCTCTGTGACGTCCCTGCAGACTGTCTAAAACCTGGATGTAGTCTCTGTGACGTCCCCGCAGACTGTCTAAAACCTGGACGTAGTCTCTGTGACCACAGGTTTCTGACGTGTGGTCGTTCAGGATGGAGGTCATGGTCTGATGAACTAAACCACATCATCTGCGAAGATGTGGAGACATGCTGGACGTCCTGACCATGGGCAGCTCTCACTCTGATTATCTGAGGACCAGAGGCTCCTCCATGTTTGTAAGCCGTCTCTACAAACTCCTCCACTGGATTAACAAACTCCCATGACCCCGTCAGTAACCTTGTGAGGGTGAAGAGCCTCTTCATTGTTCCTCTGAGCCTCGATTCAAACAGCCTGAGGGAGCAAAGGCGACGTGACACCACGATAATAATAAAAGTAATTAAAAAGATCAAGAAGTGTGGTGGACAACGAACCAGAGAGGCCTGAGAGGCCTCCTCCTCCTCCTCCTCCTCCTCCTCCTCCACAACGACCATGGAAACATGTCTCACTATCACATGTTCTGACTCCTCCATCCACCTGATGAACACCTGGTGATCAGCTGACAGCTGTGATCTATCATCAGCCTTCATCTGAGGGTCACGGTGCACCTTCAGGAGCTCAGCCAGAGTCCAAGAAGACCAGAGAGGGAGGGAGGGAGGGAGGGGAGGGGGAGGTCTGGTCTTTCAGTCTCCTCTCCTCTCCTCCTCCTCCTCCTCCTCCTCCTCTCTTAATAATTCCTCCCTCGGTTTTTATTTTTGTTTTTCGGGGTTCACTCAGCAGGAGAACATCCGGGTACCTGTACCGGATAAATCACCGTGAAGTGTCCGCCGCTGTCGATCCGGTGACGGCGGAGAGTTTCACCGAGGGCCGGACATGAGTGTGACCGGGTGTTCGGAGCGTGTCGGGCGGCTGATGGGAGCCACATAGTCCGGCTCTGCCCCCGGAGGATGCTGGAGGACGTTTCCTCGCCTCTCTCTCTCTAACATTTCCAAACTTTTATTTTTGCTTGCAAACTTTTCTTTGAGAGAAACTTTGATCCGGAAAGTTTCCAGAAATGAAGGAAAAATGTAAAAACGCGGCGAAGACCCGCAGAGAGAAGGAGAACGGAGAGTTTTACGAGCTGGCCAAGCTGCTGCCTCTGCCGGCGGCCATCACCTCCCAGCTGGACAAGGCCTCCATCATCCGGCTGACCAGCAGCTACCTGAAGATGAGGGCCGTCTTCCCGGACGGTAGGTCCCCGGTCCCGGATCATAGAGTACATTATTAATTATGTTATTAATTACAGTTTATTCATTATGAAGGAGGCTTACAAAATCATCCGATTATTATGGATTATTAATCCCACAATGCACTGCAAATATAACTAATAATATACAGAAATCCGGATGTTTATTTGTGGTTTTCCAATAAGAATTTAATATTTTTTCAAAATAAAAGACGTTAGAAACTAATAAAAGTGCAAAACATTAAATAAGGAATCGTTTTCTTTTAGATTTTATGAGTAATAACGAGGCTAAAAGTTTTATTTAAATCATCTATAAATGTAAAATAAAGGTGAGGTGTGTTTATATTAATAAATTCCCGCCGCGTCAGGCTGCTAATAAACTGAAAATAAAGTAAAACAACCTGGCAACCCCAAATGTTCTTTTAACAGACCGTAAAGTTCATAATTTATGAACCTTTTATAACTAAATGATTAATTTATAACTTCTAAAGAGTTTATTATAATAATTAAGACATTAAAACGGCGTTTTAAATTCAAAACGTTTCAAAATAAAAGTCAGTAAATGTCAAAACAAATGAAGTCTGCACCTTAAAGCTTTTATTTTGAAATAATAATAATAATAATAATAATAGTTGTTGTTGTGTTTGTCTTCACTCCATCATCATCATCATCGTCATCGTCACCTCTGGGCTCGTTAAGCTGATGTTGGCTCATTAGGACTCGCGCGCAGTTTTGCAGCTTGTTTTCGCGCGCTGATTAAAAGCTGATGTCGTCCTTGAACGCCTCACTCATTCATCAAGCTGAATTATTTCATTAAGGCGCACAGAGGCGCGTTGAGGCGGGTGAGAGGGCAGGAAAACAGAGCCCTTCCTCTCTGTCATCACTCATAAAGTCACTCTCAATGCGCGGCCTTTCATGGCGAGGCCACCCGGACCAGCGCGGCCTCACAGCGGCTCTCTTTCTGTCCGAGCCCGGGACGCAGAGACTCCGAGCGGCGGCAGCAGGCCTGCAGTGACAGATATTTATCCAAATCAAAGAATATTATTCAGTTAACTCATAAATGTGTGGATTAAAACAGACTCCGGTCCAGTGAAGTGTTCGTCATGGATCCATTTTGTTGGCGCAGAGCACAGAGAGTCCAGAACCAGGAGGAGTCCAGAACCTCCGAGTTTATGCCCCCATGTTTTAAAGTAAACAAGATGCGTCATAAATAATAAGTAATTCATATTTATGTAACAATTTCTGCCACATTTCTCCCGAAAATATTCAAATATTTGGTGCGTAAATGTTGATTTTTGGAGAGAAAAGGCGCGCGCATGTTTCTGAGCTGCTGCTGTTTGACTTCAGGATGATGACGAAGGTAAATGTGTTTTTAATAAATGCTGACACTGACACGTGATGACGCGTTACAGGTGAAGTCCTCGTGACTCCGTCCGCTCGTGCAAACCGGACATTGTTTAATCTTTTCAAAATAATAATAATAATAATAAAAACAGCTCGCAGAAAGATGCGAAACATTTTAAATAAACTCGTTTTATGAAGCTCCACCTTCAGAAGAAATTCAAACAGCCTCGGTGATTCAAAGTGAAGAATAAGAACTTTGACTTTGACTTTGAAGGAGCTCTGACGCTGCGTAAAATCATCTCAACCCGTCAGTCGGGCTCAGATGTTCTGGTTCTGGTGTGCAGTGTTTCTGGATGTGGTTGATATCTGTCTCTCTCTCTGCATGGAGAGTCTGAGCTTCATCTGTAGCTGCAGAGATGAGCTGTGTTCATGTTGCTGAGCCCGTGTAGTTACATCCTGCAGTGCTGCCTGACGGTCGGAGGTCACGGACGCTCAGTTCTGGTTTTGGGCCTCACCTGCAGAGATTTCTCTGATCGCAGACGGTGAAGTCCAGAAATTCATTCAGACTGTGAGTCCACAAACGATCTTAAACTGGTTTTAACAAACTGATGAACCTCGCCTCACCCCTGATGTGAAGACTGAGCCTCTCATACCTGATCATGATACTGTCACCTGTTACCAACGAGCCTGTTCACCCGTGGAAGCTTCAGACAGAGAGAGAGGCTTCAGCTGAATAATCCTTTATTCTGAGTGTGTGTGTGTGTGTGTGTGTGTGTGATTTATTTGTTTACACACACACACACACACACACACACAGAGTGAATCAGTTTTTCTGTTTAAATCAACATTTTTAGTTTTCAGCCTCATTTTAAATCAAAATATTTAAATTTGAAACATTTTTTTATAGAAAATAAAAATAACACGAAGATGTAAATAAAATAAAAGTTTAAGTCATTTATGTCTAAAAAATGTTTTTCTGAATATTTACAGAAACAATAAAGTTCATCAGTTTGAATATTAAATATCTGCAACATTTTTTAAACCTCGTCTTCATTTAAAATCATAAATTAATTATTCAGCTGTGATAGACAATTAAAAATAAAGTTGAGTTAATCGTGGTGACGCCACAGGTGAACCTTTTACCTGTCGACATTATTAAATTAAAGTTGTTTTTATGACTTTATATAAATTATTATCTCGTTACTGATCGCTCTGTAAAAAGACTTTAACTTTCTAATTTTTATTCTCCACACGTCAGTTAATTTAAAGTTTTTATTCAAACGAGGTCACGAGAGAGAAAAAACATGAAAACACATTTATTGAACATAAAAAGGTTTTAAACAGACTCTGCGGTCGAGACTTAAAAACACTGAAGCAGCAGGCGAGCGTCCTCCCCGACGTGCTTTAAACAAATCAACCAAAAAACATTTGAATTAAACTGAGACTCTCGTCTGCAGCAAACGTTCGTCTGTGATTAGTGACGCGTTAAAATGAGACAGAAAGTCTCAAAGGATCGTTTCATTAATGTGAAATCTAAAGAGGACGCAGTGTGACGCCTTTAATATTAAATAATATTAAATCAGATGAACAGTCAGAGTGTCAGGAACAAACCTCTGTATGAATGTGAATGTGTCGTCATGGAGACGAGGCTGATATTTTCTGCGGAGTTTGATTTAATGCAGCGCAGACTGACAGGACACGATCACACTCGACCTGAGCTGATCTCGTCCAGCTGCAAACACTTTTCTACATTTAATATCTGCAGTGGATGAAAACTGAAACATGCTGACTGACCTCAGGTCTGCTCATCAGTTTCCTTCAACAGAGAAGTCGACGATAAACCTGAAATATAATTTAATAATTTTATTAAAAGAGAGACGTGAATTCATCACCTGGAACATTAAAACATGCAGATTTACTTCAGCTGAAATAATAATAAAGTTTATTTATTTATTTATTGACACAAACTGAGCGACAGCTTCAGTCTGACACAGATGAAGTCAACAAACTGCAGCAGCTCATTTCATCTGATTTTTAATTTTAATCTGAAGTCAAACTGTTGAGACGTCTGAGGGTGACACGTTCTCACAGCAGACATTAATAAATATAAACATGACGCTGGTCTGTAATGTTGCTCGTTAGTTTAAAATCTCGTTAAAGCTTTAATGTGATTTAAGTCATCAAAGTCGGACACGTTAAATTAAATCAGAGAAAAGTGCAAAAAACAAAACAATCGCAGACGGTGACTGAAAATTTAATGTTTAGATTTTATTTCAAATAGAAAAAATAAAAATGAACTCGATGAATAAATTAAATCTGACAGCAGGAAGTCTGCACTTATAGTTTTCTGTATTTTTGCATATTTGTAAATATAATTTCATTTTTTTGTCTTTTTTAAAAATATTTTTTAAAGAAGAAACAGAAAAAAAAGATTTGACGTCATTTTAAAACTGAAGCAGATTTAACATTTTTGATTATTTAGATTGAGACTAAATTAATTAATTAATTTGTGTTTAGTAGTTTAATATTTTTCCATTAAAAAGTCCAGTGCAACAGAATAATGAAATAATTCACCGTCGTGTCATTTTCTGAATAAAAACCTGAATTTTTAAAAATCATATTTGATGATAAAAACTGGAGCTGCATTGTTGATATTTTCTCATTTAAAATCAGACTCAGTGTGAGCGAGCTCGACGCCGTACACACACACACACACACACACACGCTCTGAGAGTCGACGAGGATTATGGGAAATAAATCAGACATTATTTATTTTTACAGTTTGAGTTTACAGACGTTAAATAATCGTTTATTCCACAGATAACGACGTCAGTCAGATCTTTGATTTAAGGAGCCTCGTTCATCCTGATATTTCTTCGTCTCCTCTGAGTTTATTCACTTTAATTTACTTTGAATATTTTAATGATTTTATTGTTTTTGGTTCTCGGTTTTGTTGCTCTGCTTCTTAAACTTTATCGTTTTTTATTTATTAATGTTTCATCATTGTTGGTCTGTTTATTTATCATTTATTATTCTATTCATCGTCATTGTCTACTTCTGTTTTTACTCTTTTTACTAAAGTGAGTTTTGGTCGAGTATCTTTGGGAAACGTGAATCTGTAGAAACTCTGTACGGACGCAGAGGATGATCAAAGATTCATCCTCTGAGGATCTGCATCCACTCTTTATCGTATAAATCAGTGTTTGTTCTCATTACGTCCTCTTCCATCTTTACTGAGCTGATCTACAGGCGCTTTTAAATAACACAGTCTGTGTGTCAGGTATACATGCAGATGTTTGATGGTGGAATAACAGCTGTAAGAAGCTGCTGATGCCTGATCAGCACAGAAACCTGAATAAATGATGAATCAGCAGGTTCAGGACAGTTTGTTGTTTCTCACAGATGAAGAACTAAAATATTAAATATTTGTCAATGAAAAGATCGATCTTCTTAAAGCGTCTTTTCAAACGTCTTCTCTCTGCTGCTACCTGAAATACTTTAAATAACTTATATAGTACCAAAAATACGACACGCTTAGCATCAGCCTGCTGCGTCACCATGTTCACCTTCACAGAGCGTATACATCATGAATGATCAGCGAGTCAAATGAATGGTTCAAAAACCTGAAATCAGAATCCAGAAGCTGAAACTCTGAACAGGCCCGTCGGCTTTCTCTGCTGGGTTTTCATGTTGTACAGTCTTGGTGGTTGTGCTTGTGGAGCCTGGTAAATATCTGAGGCAGTACACGGTGTAAGAAGTCTGAGAGGCGTCAGTGCATGTCCAGTGTTCAACACAAACCGAGCTGTAGATTTGGCACTCTGGAAAAAGACGGCTGGACCCGTCAAACTCAAACAGCCGCAGAGATTTCTGAAATATCTCAGAAAAACAAGAGCTGCAACCTTTTTACTGTTTTCAAAATTCTCTGAATGAGTTTTTTGTCTCGTTCAGACAACTGCTGTGAAAAATGTAAATTTAACCCGAAGGACTCGTCAGTCCGCGATTTCCCGTCAGTCGGGCTCAGATGTTCTGGTTCTGGTGTGCAGTGTTTCTGGGTGTGGTTGATATCTGTCTCTCTCTCTGCATGGTGAGTCTGAGCTTCATCTGTAGCTGCAGAGATGAATGTGTTCATGTTGCTGAGCCCGTGTAGTTACATCCTGACAGATTCTGATCGTAGACGGCGAAGTCCAGAAATTCATTCAGACTGTGAGTCCACAAACGTTTCCCTTTCATACCTGATGATGATACTACCTGTGGAAGCTTCAGGTGTTTGTCAGTCTTTAGTGGCTCCTTTTGGAGATTTTTATATATAATATAAATATCTCTCGTCTTTGGTCTGTTTTTGTAATCAGGTCTTGATTTGGTTCAGGCGATCGCCTCATCAGGACGTCTGATGTGAGACGTATTTGGACAGCTGCTCTCTCACTGAACGAACGATGCTGCACAGCGTCAGACCTCCGTGTGGACCACGAGGAGTGTCAGCCTTCATCTGTCTGTCTGTCTGTCTGTCTGTGTCTCTGCAGGTCTCGGTGATGGATGGGGTCAGTCGACCAGGTTCAGTCCACTGGACGGCATGGCTCGAGAGCTGGGCTCACACCTTTTACAAGTGAGTACCAGAAACACCGAGCAGGCTCTGAGCAGCGTGATGGAAGCTGTTCAGTATTAAATTAGATTACTGCGTGCTGCTGTGTACACTGCTAATTCAGACTGTGCTTTGCTCAGCGACATTAGAGGTCAACAAACGGCAAGTCTGCAGGCTGAATCTTTATTATTCAGTTCAATTATTAAAGCATGAAGCATAACTTCATTATTCCACCATGAAAATAAAAATCCTGTTTTCTGTAACAATAAAATATCAGCTTTAAACGTCTGTTGGAGTTTTCTGAAACATTTCGTGAGCAAGATTTAAAATTAAAGCATTGTGAGTGAAGCGTCAACTCTTCACTGTGTTGTCAGGAGGGAGCGCGGAGTATTTATAGGAATGATTTCACTTATTTACATATGCAACTATTCTCTATTAATATGATAAAAAAAAAAATGAAACTTTATCAGACACATTAAACCAAAAAGTTTTAGTTTAATTAAGTTTAATTAGTTTTATTATTATTAATTTATTTTAATAGATTTTTAAAAAATAGAAATAATTAGATGTAATTTGAAATTTAAAATGAATTTCTTCTGTAATTCAGTTAAAGGTAACGTCGATATTATCAGTAAGCTGCTTGTTCATTAGCATTAGCTAACTTTTCCTGCTTCTTTCACCTCACAGCTAATTTATGTATTTAATTATTTATTTCTGCACCAGCATTCAACAAATTCATTAGAAATTCTCTAAATATTTAAATCACAGTGTGTTTACGTGTCTCACGTTTGCGTTGCTCCTTCAGACTCTGGACGGTTTCGTGTTCGTCGTCGCCTCTGATGGAAAAATCATGTACATCTCTGAAACGGCGTCGGTCCACCTCGGCCTGTCCCAGGTAAGACCTCGACGTCTGAGTCAAACATTTCAGATGAGCCATGAGTGATTAGTAAAGTGTGTGTTGGACATGTGTGTCTGCAGGTGGAGCTAACAGGAAACAGTATATTTGAGTACATCCACCCGTCAGACCACGACGAGATGACAGCGGTGCTGGGTCTCTGCCAGCCGCCACACCATCACTTCTCTCTCGGTACTTCAGCAGCCTCGACCTCCTCAGAGGCTCCTGTGTACATGTCATGATGTGTCAGTCTCGAGGAGCGTCCGGGTTTTTATTTATCTTCACAGCACAGAGATCCTTTGTTAGACACAGACTTATCTCAGAGACAAGCAGAGTCAACGATGATTGAATACTTCTCTTCATTAATCCGAAATGTTTGGATCACTTGAGTCGTAAAATCCTTCGAAGCACAACAGGAAACATCTACAAGAAAAACTGGTTCTTGTTAAGAGCGCTGGAGCAGTGTGTAAGATGTGGAGACATCTAGTGGTGTAGTTGCTAACTGCAGCCATCTCTGAATGAAGGGTGAAGAAAAAACTATGGTGGTTGCAAAATACAGAAAAAATTTGAGGCCCTATTGGCTACTGTAGAAACATAACAGACTCTGAAGAGTCAAGCAGCAACCTCCAAGACCGTGAAGTACCACAAACTGCAGTTCCTCTAACGTCCACTTGAGGCTGGCTCCAGAAGTGAGTCAGTCTCCATAAGTCCCCATGTTCAAATGTCCAACTTCACAGCAGAAATAAACATGTTTACAGCCTGGTACAAAAAACAGTTTTGGTCTCTATAGCTAATTTCCCCGTTCATGACAACTGTACTGAGGGTGAATTTATATACAACTCACCTGTTCACATTATATTAAGGCTTAAAGTTATGCAGGATTAAGAGCCTGGACGCTTTGATTGACAGGTGGGTGTGGTCACAGATGGTTTGTTTGAGCAACCAGGCGTCACTCAGCCGCCTCCGGTCGACCGATGATCCACGTCTTTGCTGGGGTCGTCACAGATACACTCCTCCGTCAGACTCCACGTCATGGAGGCTCTCAAGCGTTCATATTTTCCATGTTTTATGGCCACTGAAGTTTCTCCTTCACTCTTCTGCCCGTTTTTATTCCCAGGTTTGTCAGATTTTTGGTTCAGTTGTTTGTAATCTGTGACCTCACCACTAGATGGCACTGAATCCCACAGACTGCTCCTGTAATTAAAGATTAGGACTGTAGTTCTCGTGTTCAGGATGAGTCTGAACGAAGCTCAGTGAGGAGCTTCACGTGCTGGCTCTGTCGGTCGGCTACAAACTGCTGACTTCGCCATCACGATGCCAAAAATTAAAGTTGATTATAGTTTAATGTCGAGACTGTGATGAAAAACTAAACTCTGTTTTTTGGATGATTGCTGATCTTTGTGATTACAATCAGAGTCCAGAAAAGTTTGGGTTTGAAATTAATCCTGCCCGGGGGACACGACGTCCACGACTTCCAAAAACACTCAGTCCACGATTTCCCATCAGTCGGGCTCAGATGTTCTGGTCCAGAAGTGTGCGGTGTTTCTGGATGTTGTTGAGATCTGACTTTCTCTTTGCATGCTGCTACCTGATGGGTCGGAGGTCACGGACATTCAGTGTTGGTTTTGGACCCTCACGTGCAGAAATTTCTCTGATTCTGAATCTTAACGAACGAACGATATTCTGGATCGTAGACGGTGAAATCCAGAAATTCAACCTGTGGAAGCTTCAAACAGTTTTTAAGTTCAGCAACATTCTCAGTCTTTAGTTGCTCCAACTCTCTTTTAGAGCGTGTTGCAACATTAAATCTCATCTTTGGACTGCAGAGAGCGTCCCGACTTTCATGGATCAGGGTTGTCTGTCAAGGGAAGATGGCGTCGTGATGATTGGGTGATTTGGAGTCTCAAAGATGTGTTTGTTTATCAGGTCGGGTCTAAAGAAAGAAAGTTGCATAACAGGATGTCAGCATATCCTGCTTCAGTGCGCCGTACCTCGTTAGTTTTCTCGCATTAATAGACAGAGTGGGTGGTCTAAAAGTCCGTATGTAAAGTATGTTTCACATACCATGATTGTCCGACCTCAGGAGAAGAAATGTGGACTTGGTTGTGGCTTTGTGGATTGTCTGCCAAATGAATAATTTAAATGTGCACATGAACACGGGTCAAGAGAGTTCATACAACCTTTGGAAAGACTCCAGACATTGTGCTTGAACAGTTTCTTGTGTTTGCTGCTGCGGTGGCAGATTAATCCAGGTTACAGGTTACCGTTGTTAGGTAGAGTGGACTGCACTGTAAAAACATAAAAACATACTGTAACGTGTGAGTAATGCGTCTGATGTTTGTGCTGCAGAGTATGAAATCGAGCGCTCCTTCTTCTTGAGGATGAAATGTGTTCTTGCTAAACGAAATGCAGGACTGACGTGTGGAGGATATAAGGTAGGTCAAGACTTCATGTACAGCAAGATGACTTACAAAGTTAACATCAAGCGAACTTTAGAAATAGTTTGTTTGGCCGGTGATCCGGTAGTAGTTGCGTAGTGATTGGATCACATGTAAAGCATGTAATCAGATTACTTTCCCGCTCTTGTTTTCCAGGTCATCCACTGCAGCGGCTACCTGAAGGTGCGTCAGTACATGATGGACGTGGCGCTGTATGAATCCTGTTATCAGACCGTGGGTCTGGTGGCCGTCGGTCACTCGCTGCCACCGAGCGGCATCACCGAGATCAAACTCCACAGCAACATGTTCATGTTCCGGGCCAGCCTGGACTTTAAACTCATTTTCCTGGACACGAGGTAGGAGAGACGCCACGTGTGGAATATAAAGTCCATCAACTTTATATGAAAAATACTGATTTCTGTGAACATAACGTAAGAAACTTTGCATGTCTCAAACGTTTAAAAAAAATGCGGACGTTACGCCGTACTTTGACCACACTGGTGTCCAGCGTCACCCCTGACTGTCTGTCCTCTGTGCCGGAGCCAGGGTGGCAGATCTGACCGGCTACGAGCCTCAGGACCTGATCGAGAAGACTCTGTACCACCACGTCCACACCTGTGACGTCTTCCATCTACGCTACGCTCACCATCTATGTGAGTACTTGAAATCTTGTGGGTGGGAGGGTGAAACCCAGATATTACTAAAACTACAGACAGGTACATGAAGGTGAGAGCGCCCGTCATTTTAAACTCAGTCAGTCACTCTAACTGGTCTGTCAAGACTGTGTTTCATCGCTTGTTCCTCCTGAGTGCCCAAAACAAACTAGTTATTTCAGGTTTAAAGTTACAGTCAGTGGAAAATTGGAGCTTCTTTGAATGACTGACGCAGAGCTGGTTATAATAATATACGCTGTGTATGGAGTCCTGAGGGTCTCATGTCAGATCGGACCATGTTTCCTTGTTTTCCCTGCAGTACTGGTGAAAGGGCAGGTCACCACTAAGTACTACCGCATGTTATCAAAGCATGGCGGCTGGGTGTGGGTGCAGAGCTACGCCACCATCGTCCACAACAGCCGCTCCTCCCGACCTCACTGTATCGTCAGCGTGAACTACGTCCTCACGTGAGTCACCATCCCCTCCTCCGTAATACTCCGTGTGAAACCTCCAGTTAAACCAGCACAAAGATGCACAGTGTGCTCCGTGTGTCTGTTTGTACGCAGCGACATCGAGTGCAAGGAGCTGCAGTTATCTGAAGACCAGAGTCGAGCCACTAAACCCGTCCTCAGCCTGCCTTCATCTCACGACCGCCACAAACAACTCAGGACGAAAACAGTGAAGGTGAAAACCAAACTGAGAGCAGCTCCATATCCAGAGGTGAGAAGAGTGTAATCCCACTGTGTAACTGTGTCCAGCTGTACTCGAGTATTTACTCTGATTACATTACTTCTCATCAAAAACTCGACAACTTTGCTAACAGCCAAACATCAACCAGGTCACCAGCAGCAGACACAGCAGCAGCTAATATTACTGACTAGTCCAACAGCAGTCAGCCCAGCTCGGCGTCTGTCTTTCAGCCTTTTATTTCACCAAGCTCTCACCAACCACTAAAAGTCAGCTTGCTCGCTCACTTCCTTTTCTTCTTACTTCCTCCGCGCCCTCTTCACTCTCTTCTCCTCTGCCATTATGTCCATAGAAGCTGCCGACCGTTGGGCCTGAACACTGGCTCAAAACGCCTGTGGTACAAAACGCTAACACTCTCCCAGTGCTATAAGCTCATAGTCCAAGCAGTCCAGCTAACAAACTGAGCTTAACATGAGCCAACAGCAGCTAACAACTGAGCTAACATGAGCTAACAGCAGCCAGCTGTCAGCAGTTTACTTCACTGTTCATCATAAACTCTGTAATCACAGAGAGTTGAGGCGAGCAGCCGGAGGACATCAGAGGAAAACCAGAAAACATTTTCTGTCACTTCAAACTGATCTTTTGCTGTTCGGGTGTTTGTTTCTTTTTGATAGCAGCAGACGACCAGCCACTCTCCCAGTCGGACCACTGAAAGGCCCGCCACAGAGGGGCTGTGGAAGGGATGATCCTGTACTCCAGCAGCCCCCTGCAGGGAGAAGAGCTCCAGCTTAAGTCCTGAAGGAGGCCAGAGTCCTGCAGCCCCACTTAAGCAGTCTGACCCACCACCACGCTACAAATAACAGAGTCAGCCGCAAAGCTCAGGTCCGCCCTCTCAGCTGACTCAGCAAATCATTGGCTCCCCTGCACAGCAGAGCGCCGCCTGTTGGCCTGGAACATCAGCAGCCCAGCGCTGTACTCCAGCAGCAAGTACTCAGGTATACTCTTTATCTAACACAGATTAGGTCACTCCTCATTAAGAGCAGCTGTCCTAAATATCCTCTCCTCATCAGGCTCCATGCTGGCAGCTGACCGTCGGTACCCTGCAGAGATCTATCATCATCCGTCCAGCAGGCTGGGAAGGAAGAACTGCATCTTACCATCACGTGCCTTCCACAGTGTCTGGAAGTTTGTCCCAACCCCGATCTCGTGCCGCCAAGGACGCAAGGCTGTCAGCCAGATGTCCGCATAATACTAAAGGTGCTGAGGGTCTTCAAGGTGACTCGGGTCCTGGCCCGTCCTTGCCTCAGCGGCCTGGCTCTGGGTAAAGGTGAGCAGGTGCTTGTTGCACAGCGTGGGTCAGCCTCTCTGTACAGATGGCGCTGAGTGAGGAGGTTACATGATGGAGGCTCCCTTACAGCCACCAGCCGCAGGGATACACACAACCTGCTGACGGCCACGGAGCGGAGCTGCAGCCCAGATCTGCTGAGGACCCACCGAGAACGCCGATCGATGTCGGGTTGACTTCCAGCCCACGCCTCCGTATGTGTCTTTGAACTTTCATAAAGTCTGAGTCACTGCTGTATCAAAGCTCACCTTCACCACACTGAACCATCTAACAGACACAGCTACACCCACCACGGTAAAGAGATGGCTCTACACCAGCCAGAGCTCCCAGCTCCAGCTCGCCCCGAGCCAAGCAGAGATCCCACATTACATCAGCACGTCCGTCATTATCACAAACGCGAGGTGACCAGGACAGACGCCAGGAGACCAGAAACTCGGGAGGGTCACTGTCTTCTTCATTCACAGGTCTTTTTCAGACGTGGGAGCGACTGACTACTTTTTCAAAGAGAGACAGGTGAGATCATGTGAGATTGCCCCGGTTTCTAAGCAACGTGCTCGTCGGGCCCGGACCACCAAGACGAGCAACCAATGTCAGAGGTTTGTGAGTTATCGGACATAAACAGAAGACGCTCACGCGGCAGCGCATGTGACCAAGACTGATCATCAAAGCTTTAATTTAAGCTAATTCAGATACTTCCACTCTAGTACACTAAGTAGTACACCATGTAATTTCCTGGAGACCCCGGGCAGACCTAGCCTGGCCCGCCTAGCCTGGGAACGCCGATCTCTCCAGGAGGAGCTGGGATTGTGTTGCTAAACATGCTGCCACCGGGCCTCGACTCGATAGGTGGAAGAAAATCGACAGTCGACTAACTCCTCAGTTAATTCTCACGATGTTCATATCTGTTCACGCAGGATCGCCTCTCCGCCTGAAAAGACCTCCTGCAGGTCATACAACACATCACCGCTTGTAACCTGAACACGCTTTGTTAACAAACAGCTCAGCAGGAACTTTATTAACTTTTATTATTATTAAACCAAAAAAGTTTGTATCACATTTTACTACTTTTCATACACGCAGATATCGGTTAGTGAAGTGAGAATGATTTATATTTATAGATCGCCTCAGTAAATCAGTTCTGAATGACAGAATGTGTTTTTATAACTGCACGGTGCAGCAATAACAACCTCAGGTTACAATAGTCTAATCCAGTTTTATTTAACAGGCGAACAAACTTAATTTGGACTGATTATTTTCTAAATGCATTATTTAATTCAGTATTATATTTATTGTAACTAAATCAGCTTATCAGGCATTAACACGCTCAAGATACAGTGCAACAGAGTAAGCAGCCTACCAGACTACAGAGTTTTAGCAAAGTAATTTAGCACCTTTCACAGAGCGAGGCCACAAAGTGCTTTACACTTAACCTAAAACAAGAACCTTAATTGAATCTGAACTCGACTCAGACTCACATCACACCCACATTACTGATCTGGCCAACAGAGACGACGTGTCGACATTGTCGGGTTCTTGTGTTCATAATCAGACTGCTCTGTTTCTTCATCTATCGGACCTTTTCTTCATGTTGTCTCACATCAGAACAATAATGTGATGTAATGAATCACAGTAATAAACTCCCTCTCATGTTATTTCATATATATGACATCATTATCCAACTTTATACTTTAAGTGTCACTACATATGTAAAAAAACAACATTAAAAATGAAATGTGATTAAATCAACGCCGCCTCTCGCTTCTGTTCAACTGACTTCAGATTGTATCTTCAGCTGTACTCGAAAGCATTTGCGTGTTAGTGAATGTGTGATCGGTCTGCAGGGTGAGCAGCTTAACGTCAGCAGGAGGATGGACAGTCATGTTTGGTTCATGATCAAATGTTTGTAACACAATGAGACATTTTTCTGTGGAAATCTTTATTTTGCTGAAATTAGCAAACAGAAAAGCGTGAATGATTACAGTTCAAAACTGCTAGATATTCAGATAAAGATTCATTGGTCCCAAAACTGCACGAGTTTTAGAGATGGTCGAATCTGTGGTCCCAAACCAGCAGCGCTCGATCAAACAGATTTATGTGAACTTTGTCTCCAAACAAATCACTCCAACTAGTACAGATGTGTCTGACTCCCACTGTGACATACTGAATGATTATTTTACATTAATTAGAAAATCCTGCCACGCTATATCAGCAGTTTCGTCAGACTAAGTACCGTGCTGATTTCTAACGCCGTTTGGTGACCACGAGGTTCTTCATCATGTCGAAGGAGTTTCCGCTGTGCTCCAGAGAGACCACGCCTGCTCCTTACTGTGCACTTGGAGGAAGCCATTTTGGTCCAAACGAACACGCTGCCTCGGTCGTCCGCCCGCCCAGAGACGCACTCCGAAGTCCCGCGCTGAGGTCAAAGCAGACAGCGACACATCAGGATGTTATACGAAATACATTCGATTCCTCCGTGACTGTGTGGAGACATACAGCGGGCTGTCTTCGCTGTTTCACCTGTGAAGCCACCTCTTCAGTAGGTGGGCAGGACGGCCCGGGCCTCCCTGCTGAAAGCTGTCGCATCAGCCGCCTCAGGCAGCTGACGGTCCTGAGCGATGAGCTGAGCGCAGCTGAGCTGCCAGCAGGCTGCAGTTATTCTGCAGGTTGTGCTGATGGATCAGATCATGATGCACACTGTCGGGTTTCTGTTTGTCACGCTGAAGCCGCAGCCTGCACAGACACATCACATGTTACAACGCATGACAAGACAGCTTCTCCTGACGGCACCAACCGGTTTGACAAAAGTTGTTCAGTGGCAACCAAAGTCTGTAAAAGCTGCTGGTGGAGTATGTCACAACGAATGAGGTGAACTGTCAACAGGTGAGTCACATGACTGCGTAAAAAAAACATCCCGCCGAGTGTTTGTGAAGCAAAGGTGTAGATCATGGCTGTCGCAGATGTTCAGGCCCAGCAGACAGCAGGATCTGTCGTGGAGGAACACTTCGCCATAAAAACCGCCGCTCAGAACACACTTCATCTCTGCATCCACAAATCACAGCTAGACTTATTTAAGCTTATTTAAGATGGACTGGGCTGATTTAAGGTGACTGAGGTGAAGTGGAAAAACTGTCCTTGGTCTGGGCGAGTCCACATCATGGACGCACGCAGAAGAGAGAGTCCCTGATGGTTCGGGCTGCATCAGCGACACTGAACAACTTTTTCAAACTGCTGCCGCTGATGTACGGTTCGCTCAGGTTCATGTCTTCTCTGTTACCATGAGCAGATGAAATGTTGATCCAAGCACAGGGAGGTCACCAGCACTCCTCCAGCTTCATGAGGTTGCTGTAGTAGATGTCATTGGGCCACTTCAATTTCTCAGGTCGAAGGTCCCATGAAGCAGGAAGCAGAGTCTGTTCACCAGGACTGAAACACAGATGTACAGTCGTATACAGAAGCAGATAGAGATGTGTAGGTCGGTACCTGGTACCCAGGAAGTGTGCGAACAGCCCCACCACTGCCAGAGCACAGATGCTGCAGGAAGGGAATCTCTTGTCCGAGCCTGAGCTCAGCTCGACCTGACCAGAGGAACATGGCATTGGCCGACAGGGCTGCCGAGCCAGGCATTCTGCCCCGACCTACAGCAGCAGACAGACAAGGAGACGCTGAGAACTACAATTACTGCAAGTGGAACTTGTTTAATACATCTGAGGTGTTTGAGTATCGTAGCACGCTGGAGCGCCGACTTCGCCCTGAGTCTGACGGCAGCTACAACTATTAAGCCAACGCCCTTCGGCAGGCGCAGGTTCAACCTGAAGGGACAAAAACACAGAAGAGAAGAGAGAAGAGACATCATCAGTCAGGCAGGTGAAGGAGTACGTAACGCTTCACGGCACTAAGTCACACGCCACCAACTATTTCACTGATTTTGGTGAAACTGGATCATATTTTGCGGAGAAAATGTTTTCTGGTTTCCTCTGATGTCCTCCGCCGTTCGCCTCAACTCTCTGTGATTTACAGTTTATGATGGACAGTGAAGTAAACTGCCGACAGCTGTAGCTGTTAGCTGCACATAATGGCAGAGGAGCAGAGAGGAAGAGGACGCCGACGGAGGAAGCTAAGAAGAGAAAAGGAGAGGAGTGAGCGAAGAAGCTGCTGGACAAGAGTAAATCTGGGACTGACTTTTAGTCGTTTGAGAGCTTGGTGAAATAAAAGGCTGAAAGACAGACGCCGAGCTGGGCTGACTGCTGTTGGACTAGTCAGTAATATTAGCTGCTGCTGTGTCTGCTGCTGGTGACCTGGTTGATGTTTGGCTGTTAGCAGAGTTGTCGACTCGCTTTAAGTAATGTAATCAGAACAAATACTCGAGTACTGCTGTCCTCTAGAACTTACACAATTAGTTGATTACTTCATCAGTTCGTTTCGAGTCACCGTGAGCGTCCTGCACGGAGTGTTAGCAGCGTGTCAGTTGGCATTTCTTCAATCCTGGGTTCGACCACAAACCAGAGAGAAAATGTCTGTCTGCTCGTTCGTTCATCTCCAAATGCAATTAAAGCTGATCCAGTGACCCGAGCCAACCTCTCTGCATTGGCTAGTGAACAAAGATTGTGAGAGCCGGCCTTTCTGCTTTTGTGATGCAAAGTTAGTCGGCGGTAAATCAGCTTAAGCGCACTGAGGGTGTCCCGACTCTGACCGGACAGATCAGCAGAAGATCTCTGAGAACTTATTAAAGACGGAGAACTGAGGAAATCTGTCGTTGCACTTACATTTTTAACACGTTGCGTTAGCGTAAGTGTCGGATATATCTGAGCTTTCATCACAGGCTGAAAACAAACCAGAGGCCGTCTATCATTAGTTCCCAGCAGAAAAAACATTGCACATGTGAACTCGGCTGGCACGTTGGTGAGAATTACATCAATTAGTGCTCTGTTCTCCACAGACCTCGTATTAAATCTGCTTGTAGACGGCAACAATCTGGGACAGATTTAGAGCCTCCAAGTTGAAGTTGCCCAGAATTGTGGAGGATTGAGCTTGTCCCAGATCAGGTCACCTAATAACACCGACTCAGAGGAAGTGTGAGGCGCAATTAGCTCCCTGAGAGCGGGCAAGATGCAGGCAGCAGCCGAGGGTGGTCTATGAGAGTCGGCAAAGGTTGAGGGCAGCAACTCATAAACACAGATTCAGATAAAACGAAGATCTCCTTACAGTAAATACCAACGGCACCGCACGGGATGGATACAGCTCAACTTCAACCAAGTTGAAGATGCAGCTAACAGAGGGAGGATGGAGACCTTGTATATTGTGAGCTGCTGTGACAAGTGAATCCCCCAGTGTGGATCAATAAACTCTGTCTCATCTTATTGCTTTTATGATGGAGCGATCTGTGGATCATAGCAAAGCGTGCAGCCATGCAACAGGAAGAAAAAGGTAGTTATCTGAGAGTGAAGGTGATGAAAAGCCGCCCTCCCTCTGTGGGTTTCTCTCAGATCCATTTCATCTCCTCGGATCACTGCGTCACCATTGTCGTCCAACAAGTCCACAACAAAGACATACAAAGTAGCATGTTTGACAGATAGAGAGAGAAAGAACTGTCCGCCTGATGATGAAGAGCACGGGCCTCTAAATCCCCGCTCAGGACTCTTTGTTTTAGGGAGCAGCTTAAGCCACAGAGGTCACCGTCCCAGATCCGAGCAGGTCAGGAGGATAAACGGCCACCAGCCGAGTCATCCAGGCAAAAAGGTTGGAGGAGGACCGATGATCAAAGGCTGCGATCAGCCCACCGTCCTTACAAACCAAAGGACTAACGTCAGCCTCGGCATGAATGTGTCAGGCTTGTGTCAGAGTTACATCCTCAGATTCAATCAAACAGATTCAACCATCACATTTCCCAACATATACATAATCTAACTACTAAAACGGCGTTGCATTTTGATGCGCTGAGTTAAGATATCATTTTTCTGAAAGCCATTTATCTCCCAACCCCCCTCCCCAAAAAATCCCTCTCACTTCCCAGATTAAAATATCTCAGATTAAAAGATTAGTTCTGTCATTTTTGAAACAGGATTTTCCGTGCATAAGCGTGTTTGCATTGATCACTCAGCGCCACCGAAGGGATGATCAATAAGAGAGGACAAACTAATCTGTAAATGTGATTAATTGAGCTAATCCTGTTTACGGAGGGACCGCAGAAATTATCATTTCCAAATAGCACTATTGGAAGTGATCAATGAGAGAGGGCGACTCCATTACCGCGGGGCAGCTGAGGCACCCGTGAATGACCTTGCTTTTGATGGCTGACTGCTCTGGACTCTGGACTCGGCCGGTCGGGTTTGGCAGAGGTTCTGGGCGGCGATACACTTCATCCATTAGACTGACTACACACCTTGAAATGTCCAGTTTGCATCACAGCCTCTGACAGCTGACACACAGGTAGGCGGAAAATAAAATACACTTACGTACGCTACCACCTGATGCCGACGGCGACGCCCGACGTCTGTAGTTAAAATTAATCGTATCTTGATCAATAAATATCATTTACAACATTTGTTGTTGTTGAGTTTACATAATTATATTGTCACATATATTAGTACTGGTTGTTAAAAAACATGTATTAACACTGTTGCATGTAACTTGGGAACCATACATGTAGTCTGAAAACAGAAATAACGCAGAAGAGTGAAAACACTCAAAAAGTTCCTCTGAGCCAAAGTGACAACATCAGACTTTAAAGGAAAAGGTAAAGGGACTTGAACCAACACCCTGAAGTGCTGCAGGCTCCTGAATCAGGACTAAGATCGTCCTAAACCTCGGAGGGTCGACCATGCAGTCGTCGTATTTCTTGGCCAACGGTGAGTTTAATGTTAGGACTGGATAGAACAATAACCAACCTATGAAAATAATGTCCAACCAACCCTTTAATGCAGCGGACAGGAAGTAAAATGTAAAAATATAATCCATATGAACATTGGCATCAGGACAGATCCTCTGGTTTTCTTTTCCTTGTATTAAATGTAGTTTAAATGAAACCTCGTGCTGACAGGCTGCTGTAGTCTGCACGCTCTGGACCATACATCGGATTCGTGGCCCTTCCCTGCGTCGGGCTCAGGGCTCTGGAGTATAACATACCTTCCACTAGACAGTCAAACACTGCACCATATGTTCTCCAGAATAAGAAATGAGGACGTTTAGGCATCTGCTTACAATCTTTTATAATTGCAGGTGGAGCATGCAAGGTCAATTGGGCCAATTTGATTTTTATGGTCGAACCTATTGCCACAGTTATGAGGAATCCATTTTCCCCTGCAGCAGGTCTTGTGTATGTCCCGTGGTTTGTGTTTTTCACAGGAAGCGGGACTCTAATTCCATACAGTGTCAGTTTGGATATTGGATTGCTTGTCAAAACAAACAGTGATTGCCGGAGCGTTTGCCCGACAACTGGAACAGCTTTAAGCAGAAGAGTCCCTTGTTAGGCTTGTTTTTCTATTCAAATGTCCCGAGTATGACGGCGTTACACTGCACTTACTGTATTTATGAGACTCTCAGTCACTCAAGATGCAATTTTTAAATTATGAAAGTAAGTGACTGTTAGACAGAAGAAACTGGGTCAGCGCCAAAAATACTTTCCACATGTGCAGACAGCATGGAAACAGAGTTTGTCTGAGCGAGTGGAAGAGGAAATAAAATGAATTAAACGTGCTGCGTCTCTTTCTTTATGCATCTCTTTCTTCGAGGGCGGAATAAAGGCAAGGTGGAGGTGGTGGAGGTGGAGGTGGAGGTGGTGGTGATACAATTGGGCCCTTGGGTTTTCACGTCTGAGCTTGAAGCTCTTACAAGAGAAAATCAACAAGTAGGAAGTGTGTTGCTCGAGGCGCAGGGATCAAGTTCAGCAGAGCAGGAAAAGAATCATTATGCTCTCCGGAGCAGCCAAGTGGTGTTAGAAAAACCCATCGCCTCTTATCCCGACCTTCTCACAAGAAAACACACACACACACACACACACACACACACACACACACACACACACACACACACACACACTGTTGGTAACACTCAGTGTCAATTATCAGGAAATAACGAAGTTAAATGAGAGTTTGAACAGATACAAACGATGTAATTGACTGTACGCGACTGTAATGCTGATAAATGATCATTTCTTTGATAATTACTGAAACTATTAGTCGATGAATTAATAATTTATTATAACTTATTACTTATCAAACGTGCTTTTCTGTTTTACATCACTGTAAAATGAATTTATTAGAATTTGTGTTTAAAACATCTTAGACTCAGATTTTGGATATTTTTCACAAAATTCAAACAATGAATTAAAAAATATTCTATAAAATAAAACATCATTTGTAATTATTTTAATGTTTTGTCTACATATATTATTCATTTTAAGTATTTTTATGATTATTTGTGCTGTACTCATTTTGTCACCTGTTGTGCAGTGACACATTTAATTGCTGAAATTTACCGAAAAGTTTTATTCCCCGTTTAAATGTTTAAAGTTTCTGTGTTAAATTAATATTTATTTATTTTGTATTTCGTCTTTTAACAGTTTGTTTGATGACGGCGGAGTTCAGATAAATTCATCAGTAAATGACGTAGAAGTTGAAGAACTTGTTTATTTCATGTATTATTAATAATCTGTAAAAATAAAAACTAGATTTTTGTTGGTGAACACGAGCTGAAATTTTTTGAGGCCGTACTTTGTAATTCTGCATCATTAAATTCAAACATTAAAAATAATTTTAATCTCTAGATATTTAGATATTTTTATATTTAATTACTTCTGTGTACAGTAATAGTCTCGAACTTCATGTGAGGCGTTCATCAGAAAGTAATGAATCATTCACACACGTCAGTGTAACTACACATATAAACATAGTATCTGTTATATTTGTGTTGTGTACTTGATGTATTTTTGTACTTTTACTGTGAAGTCGTATCCCCGGGTCACTTCCTGTGAGTGTCACCTGACTCCCTGACCTGGTCAACAAACTTTAAGGTCGCCTTTCTTCTCCTCCCTCACGGCGCTCTCGTCAGACCAGATGGGCTCCGAACCTCTGAGGACTCGACACAGACCACCGAAGAAGACAACTTCTCACAGCGTGGACTGCGAGTCAGGCTCAGGCAGATGAACGTCGCCCAGCGCATTCTTAAACCAAATAACCCAAATAAACATCGTTAGCTCTGCTTCTCTGTGAAATGACTGAACGCAGGTTAAAGACACACTGACGCCTCACCACACACACACTCAGTGTGAGGTCGATCAGATGAGCGGCTGTCAAGAAAACTTTAACGAACGCTCTCAGTGAAAAACACGCTCAGTAACTAGTAATCAGTAACTTTTGTGACTCTGACTAGCAGCTGCTGGTGTCATGTGCTGATAACTTCTCCTCTAACTCTTCTTTAATCGCTCCAGCCTCTGCATCGCCGTTCAGTGTGACCTGCTGAGAAAACTGATTTTATTAACACTCCTCCAAACAAAGCATTAATTCCCTGAATAAACACAAAGTCTGCCGACCACTGAGCCTCAGCTTCGAGTGGATGAACCGCTGTTTTCATCGTCTTCACGACGCTCCGTCTTTAAATGAACTCCCTCTGTCCGTTAAATCCCGTCTTAACGCTTTATTTGTTCTCAGGATCTGGTTGATGTTTCAAAAGGACTAAAATTCATCGTCTGTTTGACTATTCTAAACTTTCAAATGAGACGTCCTCAGTGTTTTTAACGATAATAAAGATCCATTCATCACCATGTGCACGAAAATCTTCCCAACCGTGAGCTCGGTGGAGGCTGTGTCATAGTTTCGAGGTGCTTTGCTGCCTCTGGATCACGTCAGATGACCTGGAAGGTGGCCAGCGCCACGCTGAGCTTCACAACAGTGACGTCATGACGGCTCGGGACTAGACCGCAAATTCTGGACTGTATCAGCAAATTCTTCAGGACAACGTCCAGTCTGCAGACTGAGGCCGAATAAAAAAGGGACTCATGCAGCGAGACAATGAGCCTGAACACACGAAGCAGTCTGGGTAATTTTACATGGATGCATTCTGTGCGAGTTTTGTCCAATCAGAGCGGAGAAACATCAGTCGACCTTCCATAATCCATGTTATGGCGAATAAACGACAGTCCATCATCACTTTAAAAAGGTGCAGTGTGTAGGATTTAGTGCCATCTAGTGGTGAAGTTGCAACCAACTGAATACCGCTCGCCTCACCCTCCCGATCTAAGCATAAAGGATAAACTACAGTGGAGCGAGTGTTCGATTTGTCACGTCTGGGTTTGTAGAAACATAACGGACACGTAAGAGAGGACTGGCTCCCTCTGTGGAGATGAGACTCGTTCTGAGGTAATAAAAATATAATAAATAAAACAGAGTTATATTCCATTCTGTTCTGAGTTCATCAGACCAAAGAAGAAAGTGTCGTTAACCGCTCAGCCAAATCTGAACGGTTAAAAATATCAACGCGTTTATGAAATCAGGACTAACTCTGAAACACTCTGAGCTGATCTCTCTGCTCAGGGCGGCCTCAGCGTGTCATCAAGTCGCCCTTTAAGGACCGCCCACAAAAATCCTGAAAACTGTCTGAACCTCTGACTCCACACTTCAGTGATACATCGTCAAAGTCTTTTCACAGCAACTATTTTACAACATATTTAATGTGTTTTGAAAGAAATCTCAGAATTACCTTTGCACAGACTTTAAAAAAACACCAAACACTGAATGTTTGAAGCGTTTTACTGAAAGAACACCGAGCTAACGCTGCTTCGACTCTCTCTGAAAATATTCAGCATCAGACTGAATACTTAACACAAATGCTTGAAGAAATATAACAAGCATTCCTTAATAATAACATTAATCAAGGCTGCTCCGGGGGGACATCTGGAAACTCAAACATTAGCAGTGAAATCAAACTGCAGCAGCAGGTTCGGGGGTTACACGGCCCGCCCGCTCACCACGCTTTAGTTTTTGTATAACCTCAATGACAACACTGTCTGTTCCAATCAGCTCAGCGCTGCTCTACAATCCATTTTTCAAACTTTATGACAGTTTTAATTGCTCCCACCTGCCGCCGGATCGACCTGCTCAACAGCCACTTTTACTCACATGTGTGGACGCAGACAAAGAAGTCTATTAGGTGCAACTTGCCTCGCTGCAGTGAGGTCACTTAGGCATTAAATTAGTTCCAGCCTGTCTACCCTCCTACCCCAACACGTGCACACACACACACACACACACACACACACACACACACACACACACACAGGCTGGACTCATTGTAGGGCTTTCATGCTGTGTTGCTACCTTTTCTTTCACTTGGCTGGTGAAGACGTCGCACTCATTTCTGGTTAGCTTAGCTTCTCAGCTAACCTGTCTCTGATGCAGCGATGAATTTGGTCATTTCTCGTTGATATCATGAATAAATAGCTACGTAGTTGATTTGTTTCTCTTCTGTCCGATCTGGAGTTTGCACACGGTGTTTTATTTTGAAAACCGACTGCGTTCTCTTTGTTATTTCTGTGTCTGGCTTCCTGTCAGCTCGATCTGCTCTGTGCTGTCTGAGGCGGCGGAGCAGAGAGATTCTTCTAATCTATCAGCAAAGACGTGAATCATCAGCGGACCTGAGGCGGCTGACTGACACCTGGTTGCCCAAACAAGCCACCTGTGACCACACCCACCTGTCAATCAAAGCGTCCACGCTCTTAATCCTGCATAACTTTAAGCCTTAATATAATGTGAACAGGTGAGTTGTATATAAATTCACCCTCAGTACAGTTGTCATGAACGGGGAAATTAGCTATAGAGACCATGTTGCATGTCTGCTGCTACACACTGACTGCTGTGCTAAAGCTAAAGTGTTTAACCTGTAGGCTCCGAGTCTACCTTCTCCTAAAGGTGTGTGTTTTGTGTGTGTGTGTTTGTGCTCGTGTGACGCCACGTCTGCTTTAAGTCCGTTAATCTGCCTCTTTTTGTGTCGGATGCATTTCACAGTTTAAGACGTGTATTCATATTTACTGGCCTGCAGGCTTCTCTCTCTGTTGGCACTGTGTCTGTGTGTTTCTTGACATTCACCACCAGCTGTTAATCAGCGGGTAAACGTGTGAAACCGCCGGCTGGAACGCGTATCACATTACCGACGTGAAAAAGAAGGACCCACGTGTAAAAACACGGTCCGCAGCTCCGCTGGTAACCTTCAACCGATCGAGGCAGATGGCCGCCCACCGCGAGCTCCAGACTGCTGCCTCTTAGAGGAAGTAAATACACGACACAGGGAAGCTACAGACGCAACCCGGTCAGTCCTCCCTGCCGACTCTTCGGCGAACACTCCCCCCGGGTCAGTCCCTCTGTTTGTCTGCGGTGATTAAGTGAGAAACCAAAAAACAATGCCGTAGGTCGTGTCTTTAGTAACTTGTATGAGAAAAGATCTTCGATTTAACGTGGAAAAGTCACCCTGGGCCGGTCAGTCCTCCCTGCCGACTCTTCGTATCTTGGGGGCAGTAAAGTCTAATTATTTTAACCAAGCTAAGTTTATGTGACTAACTCCAGGTATCTGTATTTTAGAGGTGCAGTTTCTGACATTAAACATGTGTTACCCTTCAAACAGGTCCATGGTAGACGTGGTGACCTCTGCGTACAGCACGGTGTTCCCCAGCAGGCTGCTCTTCAGGTTCTTGCTGTACGTTTCCATGCTGAACTTCTCCGAGCTCTGGCACTCTGGAGAATCGGTGACCAGAGCCAGAGAGCCGTCGGGCAGCAGAGATTCGTCCTCTGAATGCAGCTCTGAATGCGACACCATCCTGAGGGACGCTTTGGGCAACGTCAGGAGGCCGTTTTGATCCGTACGCGTCTGCAGCCACTTCAGGAACGTGGCCTTGGCCTCCTGTCAGAGGAGCAGAGAAGCACAGCGATGTCATGAGATGTTTCTTTTAATCCTCGCCTCCTTTGTCAGTTTATTAAAACACACACAGTCCTTACAATCATGTGGAGGTTCAACGACAAAACTGCAGCGAGGTCAACAGCATCCAGTGAAAGTTCTGACGTATTTGGTGGAATATACGTTTTAACCACATGACCACATGACCTCTATGCTGGCGTCCCCACACTGGCTTCCTGTTCTGATCTCTCCGCGGTCTTACCCTTATTTATATCTCAAAACTTCTCAACCCTCCTGGAGGCCTTCAAGGTTTGTACCTTAAAACCAACTTTTATTTTCTGTCTGAAAATAAAAGTGTAAAATAAAACTGTGTTTTTATTTCATGGTTTCTAATTTTCCATGCTGTGTTTCTGTCTTTGTGAAGCTCTCCGCTCTACGTCCCCGTCTGTATCTTTTTTGTATGCAGCTCTAACTCCCTCTTTGTTAATAATGATGATGCGTTGGCAAACCTATGCAGACGTTTGCCACCCGTACAGTCTAATCTGTAAAGTGAACTCTTTCCTGCTCTGACAAACCTCAAACCTATCCACGCCATATTCAGAAATCAAACCTCTCATCGCATCTAATTTTTTCTCAGCTTGATGTTTGGCTGTAATGTAACAGCAGTCCATATTTACCACAGTGGGATTACACCTTATCTTACGTTGCTGGAAACATTCACCCTCGTACTTAACAAGATCCACTCAAGACCAAAAGCATCCTGACAGCTTTAAGGCTGAATAAAAACTACTGGAAGCGATCCAGGCGTCGCATACTAGAGAGCTCATTCCTCAGACGCGTTGAGGTGTGCAGCTACCAGCTGTCCTCCTCCACCTTCGCAACAATCTGGAAACAATTCTGCGGCCCCCAAATTTCCATCGGCCTGCTGCATGTTGGGACAAAGTGGCTGGGGCAGCAGGGTGAAAGGTCACACATTAATCCAAACACAGAAGAATGAAGACAAACTACAATCCTGCTGCTGCTACTACTAATATTAATTTAGTATTATTCTTTCCTGGGAGGCCCGATCTCTGTGCCCAGAGAAGGAAAGCCCTCTTCACTTCATACCAGCCAATGGAGAGGTCAGGAGCTGTTTTAAAGAACGAATCAGAGCCCTGCTTCCTGCTTCTCATCCTGGAGCACCGACTCCCTCTTGTGGTTGTTCTTGAGTGGAGGCACAATCCACCAACAACACCATTCCCAGCAGATTCCCTCTCTCTTACAAGTGCGTACCTGTGCACACCTTTAATCCTCCTGATGGTGCAACTCACCATTAAGAGGATCAGACAGTAAAACTGCCAATTTAGGTAGCCAAAAGTACGTGACACTTCACAGCACTAAGTCACACACCACCAACTATTTCACATATTCATATTTTATGGAGAAAATGTTTTCTGGTTGCTGGTTGCTGGTTGGCTGTTAGCAAAGCTGTCGGCTCGTCTAGTTTCTGATCCTTATGTATATTACACATTTGTTTTAGTACAAAGAAAGTCTATTTAAAGTAGATTTATTCAGCTACTTCCTGGATTTAATCACGTTGAAATGTAAATACCATCACACCATCAGCTGAACACCAACATACAGACTGTAATCACGATGAGCCCCGAGGCGGTCTCCCTCTGCTGGACGCTCTCTACAGTTATTGTTGGCGGTGCAGCTGCAACTTCAAAGTTCTTAAACACTCAAACTGAGCAGCCTCGCTGCAGTCAGTCAGTCAGTCAGTGTGATGGATGATCAAAGACTGATTTACTGCCCTCACGTTATTATTGGCTCTCTGTACACAGACCTGCTGCATATATGTTCATATATTTGCATCTGTTTAAGAGGCCAAAGTGTTTCCACATGTGGATTATGCAGAATATCTGCGCTCATGTAATTAACTTTAACAAAAACAATCTGCTCAGTCAGTGAATGAATGAATGACACACACAGAGAAAGACTTTAAGCCTTAATATAATTTGAACAGGCAAGTTCAGGTGTGCTCTATCACGTGATGTTACCTGAGAGGTGGCGAGCAGGTGGACTGGGCTCGGTGCTGGAGTCTGGTTTATCTCACAGCTGAGGCCCAGAGAGGTCAGGATCTCCGTCAAGACTTCGTAACGCAGCGCGTTGCTGACTTTCAGCTGATCGAACGCTTCTGTGGTCAAATTCTGGGTGTCAGGAGAGATTTCCAGGTGGACCTATGAGAGGGGAGAACATCACAGGTGTGGACACATCTGGATGCAGACGTACAGACAACAACAACATTACAGCTAATTAACGTTGATTTTTCAGAGGAAATCTGAACCGTGAGATGTGGAGACGCCGTCAGTTTCACCATCAAACTCAGAGAGAGTGCCGAGCATCGACCTGTCTGTGGATACCTGAAGAGCGAGGTCACTGTGCTAGTTCTTGTGTTTGTACTAAGCCTAACCCCGGGACAGACCCAGAACCCGCTGGAGGGACAACATCGCCCATGTAGCCTGGAAACACCTCGGCAATGAGTTGCTGAGAACGTCTGGAGCGCCCCGCTAAACCTGCTTCGTACACGCAGCCGACTGAGAAATTTGACCGGATTCTCTATTTCTGTGTCTGACTTCCTGTTCAGCCACGTGTTCTCCGTGGAGAGACGCTTCTGAAACTTGCTGGCAGAGTCACAATCGTCGTCTAGAACGGGCGCCGTCGGCAACGTCAGCTCTGGCGTCTGTGCCCGGTGGAATTTAGGCTTCAGTCCAATCACATTAGCTCTAAGTTGGTTTCGTTTTTATTCGAGTCTTTTCACAGCAGCTGACTGAAATCTTGTTTCCTTCTTTGGTCACATAATTTCACTGCTCGTGCTTCAGGACTTGTTGTTGTTGATCATCATTAAAGTTTTAAATCATTAGATGTGTTTACCTGACAGAGGACGGCCTCCCCTCCGTCCGCCTCGTGGGTGACCCTGACTATAACCATGTCTCTCTGATGGGGCACGTCTCCTTTCAGCTCACCCCACAGCTCCACTTCCCCTCCACCCTGAGTGTCCCTGATGTAAACCTTTCCGCTCGCCAACAGGTTCAGCTCCAGCTCAGTGCTGTCCTCCCGGGTGAAGCTCAGCTGGCTGACCTGCCGGTGTCGCTGCTCTCTGACCTCCAGACAGAGGCCTGCAGGACACAGGCTGGAGCTCAGGCCCAGCACTCTGCCGCCCTGACTCAGGTAGGTGAGAAAGCGGGTCTGGAGCTGAGGGCTCAGGGTGTCCTCCTCTGCCAGCACCAGGAGCCTGGTGTTATCCAGCCAGGGGTCACTCAGAGCCTGCTGTGGTAAGAGCGGATATATGATGTTGTTCTCCATGTTTATGCACTCGGATAAAAGCTGCCGGACTGCCTGAAAACGCTCCTGACAGCCGCCCGTGTACACCAGAACGTTTGGTGGTTTGCTGTCGAATCTGCCACTCTGACCCAAAAACCCTCTGGCGTCATGTTCGACCTCATCCAGAGTCTCATCCCCGCTGTCCAGCCCGACCGAGTTATCGTCAGGAAGATCTGGAATGTTCTCAGCTGAGGCGTATTTAACAGACAGGATGGTGCTGTTCTCCAGCTCCAAACACTCGTGGCAGCTGGACAGGTGGAGGTGGTGTCCATGGCCCTCCATGTGGTGATGACTGCCCAAAGAGTGGTCCGATGAGTCACCGATGGGTCCCAGATCCGGCTTGCTGCAGAGCGGCTCCGAACCTCGCCGCTCCTCTAGCCTCCTCTTGACCTCCGGGGCGAGGAGCAGGCTGCCTTTACGGCACTGCAGGCGCTGATGATCGACTGACAGGCGACACGTCAAAGGCCGGGCGATGCCTTCTTCATTGTTTCTGCCGCAGAACCAGAGCAATGAGTCGGTCTTTGACGCCTGTGGACACTGCTTCTCCAACAGCTGGCTGAGAGTGGATTCTTGGAGGAGGACAGCTTTGGGAACACAAACGTACAAAAACGTCAGTGCAACGTGTCAACAACAAACAAACAGAGCTGCCTGGAAACACGAACAAACTGCAGAGTTTGGTACTCATTCCTGCTGCATAAATGAACATGCATTAATGCGTTCAGAGGCGACATACGGACTATCTTTGAAGGCATAAGTCCATTGTCCAGGTGAAGGCGATCTTCGATAAAAGCCACCCCGAGACGACTGAAGTTATCGACGCTCGCCTGAGCCACCGCCCTGAACGGCTGGCCGGGGCTACGAGCCAGAGGCAGACAGTAGTCAGACCAGTTCAGCACCTGCACACCCACACACACACACACACACACACACACACACAGCAAAGGTTAGTGGATGAAGTTCAGTCATGGAAGGCTGTCGTAGGAAACTCTTTTTTCTACACACTCGCACACACACATTACTGTCATATTTTAATGGAGACATAATTAACTAATTTTCATGTTTATATTTATTTTGGCTGATTAGTCAAATAGATGAACATGATTTGATGCTGCAGTCTTTGTTTTAGCTCCTGTCTCTTTAAGGCCCGCCTCTGCTCTGATTGGTCAGCCACCACAGGTAGACGTGTGCGTGACGTCACCCACAGGTTTCTGAAGCTCACAGCTGCCATCTTGGCAGTCCTGCTTCTTCCACCTCCCGCTAATCTCAAACACATTTGAACATGAGGACTTCTGGAGCCAGCCTCAAGTGGACGTCAGAGGAACTGCAGCATATCTAAGTTATCTGCATTTCTACCATCAGTGTTAGATTACAGGTCTGACAGCTCAGTGAAGAAGAAGAACTTGTTTAGCGTGTTGTCATGTGGGTAAACAAGACAAAACAGACGATGTGACACGATAGTCAAGCAAGTAATCAGAGTATTAGTATGGTGATTACTCTTACAGAGCAGTGAGACTTGGACCGGACCTCGTCAACATAACTGAAGGAATTACTGATCTCATGATCAGCTCCAAACAAAAAGACTCTATCAAACATTTCTTGTCTGTTTCCTGCTCCCAAATATTCGTCAAAGCTGCAGATTATCCATCTTAAATCTTGAAGTACGCAGGAAGGAGAGTCTGAAGTCTAACCGGCTCAGTGAAATGTTGAAAACACTCAGCGGGTCAGACAGATGTCCAAATATTCAAAAACTGAAAATGTGATTTTTATCTCATATGTCTCCTTTAAGCGTGCAGGTTAACTGGTTAATAGGTTAACACAGGTGTGCCTGTAAGTGTCAGCCCTGTGATGAGCTGATGGCCTGACCACGGCGTAGACAACATGTTCCTCGTGGTGCCTACTTTCTTATTCGATGTGTGCTGTCCCGCTTTGTGTCCTGTGGCTTCTATGATGAATGAAATATTCTCTATTGGTGGAGCACACAGCAGAGAGGACCCCAAAAGCACAGTCCACTGGCTGAGGTCATCACACGCCTGTGGACAGTACAGACACACAGAAGAGACAGAAAATGACTCCTAAACACTACGAGGCTGTTACACACTGATTAGCCGTTAGTGACAGTCGAATATTCATCGTGTGGACGCAGATGATCACACAAGAAGAAGAAGAAGAAGAAGAAGAAGAAGAAGAAGAAGTCCAGTCAAGTGTGAGCTGTTATTGAGTGTAAATACAGAAACACAGACAGACTCCAAATGTTTGAGTTACACTGACACTGTTAACCAGAGCTAATTTATTTTGTTATTTTGACCATAAATGTTCAAAATATTATTATTATTATTATTATTATTTAAAATAAGGAGTTTGTAAAATAAAGCTGAATGTTCATGTCACTGTATGCAGTGAAAATGATCATTTACTTTAAGCAGCTTTATGCAAATATACAGAGAAGATCCGCAGCTTTGAAAAAATTCAATGAAATCATAAAAAATCAATAGAAATGAGTCACAGCACCACCGACACGAGCTGCGGGTTAGCCCGCTCTCGGGACGTCTCAGCCGGCTTCCTTTGGGAGACAGTCCCGGTAGAGGAGGCGGAGGTTGGGCAGTTAACCGTGTTCACCCTTCAGATCTTTGCTCGGGTCAAAGTGAAACATTCCGGCTAGATTAATTTGTTAATCGTGTTCATTAAAAGCAAAGCAGAGCCGCTGAATGAGACGTAAACACGGCTGTGTCCGGGCCGGTCGGTGTACACACGGTGTCACACCGTTAACTACGCGTTAACTAGCTCCGGGATCAAACCTGCGGCTCTGTCACGTAGACGGTCTTGTCCCCCAGCTGGAGGAAGACGGGGTCCTCGGGTGGGCTGGGCTGCCGGGGCGCGGCGGTGCGGCTGTGTCCGGCCGGCGGCGGTGCTGCTGCAGCTGAGGCCGAGCCGGAGCCGGAGCCGGAGCCGGAGCAGAGGCTGAAGCTGAAGCTGCTGCTGTGCAGCCTGGACAGAGTGTCGCGGATCAGCACCGAGTAGCACTTGTGGAAGCGCACCCACAGGTAGACGTAGCACAGCGTTATGAGCATCTTAACCGGCATACGTGAAGGCGGGCATCGTGGCCGCTCTCCTCGCCATGTACGCGGATTCACAGCGGACACGGCGGTGTTGACATTAGCCGGGAAGCTAACGGCTACACGGAGGCTCGTCTGCTTATTAACGGGTAGTAACGAGCGAGGAGAGGCGGAGTGGCGCCACCTGCGAGGCGGAGGCTCCGGAAGAGAGTCTCCATAAGTCCCCATGTTCAAATGTCCAACTTCACAGCAGAAATAAACATGTTTACAGCCTGGTACAAAAAACAGTTTTGGTCTCTATGGCTAATTTCCCCGTTCATGACAACTGTACTGAGGGTGAATTTATATACAACTCACCTGTTCACATTATATTAAGGCTTAAAGTTATGCAGGATTCAGAGCGTGGACGCTTTGATTGACAGGTGGGTGTGGTCACAGGTGACTTGCTTGAGCAACCAGGAAGCCGCCTCAAGTCCACTGATGATCCACATCTTTGACTATTTTTAGACTAGCTGGCAGGGGTAGGACTACGTCCAGGTTTTAGACAGTCTGCTGGGACGTCACAGAGACTACGTCCAGGTTTTAGACAGTCTGCTGGGACGTCAAAGAGACTACGTCCAGGTTTTAGACAGTCTGCAGGGACGTCACAGAGACTACATCTCTTATGTGTAAATTACTAATCTTATTATAATGGCCAGATTCTATATTTGCTGTTAAGAAGCACTGACAGTAGGAAGAATGGACGTGGTCTCCATGATGTCCCCTACAGGTGCTCTAGCAGCTAGTGATGTGTCAGTCGCGAACGAGCCGGTTCAAAGAGCCGGCTTTTTTAAGTGAATGATGAGAGCCGGCTCCGGTACTGAGCCGTTGAAAACTAAGCAGTATTTCTAAGATTTGTATATTTTTTATAGTAGGTGCTTCTATCTGTTTTGTGTAGCAGAGTGGTTCTACAAACAAGTTAATACATTCATTGGGTGGTTTCAGAGAGTCTGTAAATGCAATGAAAACAACTGGGTACAGCAATTTATTGGTATTAGAAAATGTAATTTTTAGTTTTGAATGCTTCAGTACAAAGGATGTGTTAAGTACATACATGATATATGTGTACACATACAAATCATAAGTCAAAACAGCGCTAACTTTGGCTGAATTGTGAAAGTGGTAACATGAAGAGCCGTTTGGGAGTCAAATGATCCGACTCCCTAAAAAGAACCGAACTTCCCATCACTAAACTCAGTCTGGCGGCCGCCGCCATGTTGGCTGTCCTTGCCTCTTCCGGGCAGAAGGTGGTGCTCGTGCCACATGCCAGCTGTATCCGACCCCGAAGAAGAGGCAGCAGCTCGGCGGAAGTCGCCCCAGGATGCCGGTGTGTCTCCCGTGTCTGAATCCGGCATGGGCTGTAGTCACTCTGGGCTTTCTCTGCAGGAAGACGCGACCCGTCCTCCGAACCAGCAAAGCAGCGTATCACCTACAACGAACTAGTGCCGGTGTTCTGCGGAAAAACGTCCCGTTTAACGGTTTAACGGGCTCAGGAGCCGGGACAGACGTTATCTACAGAGGAGGAGGTTCAAGGTTTAACGTCCAAGTGTCGAGAAAAGTCAGCATGTCGTCCACCAACATGTCCCAGAGGATGGTGTGGGTGGACCTGGAGGTGAGCCATGAAGCTGCAGCTGACCTGCTGCTGCTACATGTCTGCTAACACTAACAACGCTAATGCTAAGCTAAGCTAGCTAGCTAGCTAAGCTAACAAGAGTTAGCTGACTACACCCAGTCATCATGACAACATCATGACACTGTGTTTATAAAGTAATCAGAGTACTGAGAGGTGTAACGTCAACTAACAAGAAGCCATCAAAGCTGGACATGATCACAGACTGTCTAAAACCTGGACGTAGTCTCTGTGACGTGCCCCACAGACTGTCTAAAACTGGACATAGTCTCTGTGACGTGCCCCACAGACTGTCTAAAACTGGACATAGTCTCCGTGACATCACAGACTGTCTAAAACCTGGACGTAGTCTCCATGACGTCCCCGCAGACTGTCTAAAATCTGGACGTAGTCTCTGTGACGTCCATCCATGGTGTTTAAGAAGAAACATAATGCTGATTTCACGTTGTTTGTTTTCACGTTGTGTGTTTTCATGTTGTGTATATGTGTGTGTGTTTCAGATGACCGGTCTGGACATTGAGAAGGACCGGATCATTGAGATGGCGTGCATCATCACAGACTCGGACCTGAACGTCTTGGCTGAGGTAATTCAAACACATTGATTGGACTGCACCTGTCTTTACCTGTCCTGTGGGTGACGCTCATCTGCTCGTGGTCAACAGGGACCAAACCTGATAATCAACCAGCCGGACAGCATTCTGAACGGGATGTCGGACTGGTGTAAGGAGCATCACGGAAAGGTGAGCTGTCAGCCTGGCTACAACTTAAGTTACATATGAACGAGGAAAGGGGTGGGGTAATTTGGAAATATTCCAAATCAGAAACTCCATGGAAAATTATGGGAATAACTGGAAATTTATGGGAAATAATAGGAATTAACTGTAATTTGGGGGTAATTTAAACAAACTGAATCATATCCAAACATAATAAACATTTTGTTCTGTCATAAGCAGACATGCAAAATAATACAATAACATTTCAACAGATTTATTTGTAAGTAGAACTTTATCAAGTTTGAATTATTTTATTGAACAGTGTTATGTAGTCCACAAGCTCAAATGTGTGTCTTCAACAGTAGGGTTACAAAATTCTGTGAATTTCTGAAGTTGGAAACTTTTCATGGGAATTAACAGGAATTTATGTGAATAAACTGGGAATTTACAAAATGTGATACAGTTTCACATTTAATTCCCATTAATTCCCATTCAGTTGGAATATTCTCAAAATTCCCCAGCTTAATGTTCCATGGAAAGTTTCCAGAAATTTTCCAGCCCTTTGCAACCCTTTTCAATAGTCTGTGTGTGCTCTGGGCTCTAAAGTGTGGTCCAGGTACAGAAATCACCTGTGCAGGTAGGGGGCGTGGCCTCAACAGCCCTGCAGTAAGCAGTGTGCATGTGACTGAGGAATATCAGATATTCAAGCGTACCCGCATGAAATCTGGTTGTTTCAGTTAGGATGATGATAAAATATATTTTCCCTAAATTATATTTAAGTTCCCTGTTTAAGGGCCAACCTTTAACTTTGTTAATTCCTGGTTTATTACCATAAATTCCCGTTAATTCTCATAGAAAGTTTGTTTGCGTGTCGTGACGTGACTGTATGGAGAGTATAGCTGCTTGATATGACCCCGTCAACACATCCTTCCTGTTTGTTGGTGATTTCAAACAGTTTAAAGCTGCATCAAACGACACAATGAAAACACTGATGAATACTAAAGTCAGCTGAAGAAGACAAATGAATGATGAATGATCATTTTAATTGATTTAATTCGATGAAACGCTTCCTGTCTTCTGCTGCTGTTGGAGTGCAGTACTTGAGTGATTCTGAAGTCAGTGTAACTGTCTCAGTCAGGACTGACCCAGGCTGTACGGGACAGTAAAATCACACTGGAACAAGCCGAGTACGAGTTCCTGTCCTTCGTCAGACAGCACACCCCGCCCGGACAGTGTCCCCTCGCTGGTGAGTTCTGTGATATGAGTCGAATGATTTGGCTCCTGCTGTCACGTGTTTCACATGTTTCCTCTTCCTGCAGGTAACTCTGTGCACGCAGACAAGAGGTTCCTGGACAAGTACATGCCACAGTTTATGTACCACCTTCACTACAGGATCATCGACGTCAGCACCATCAAGGAGCTCTGCAGGCCAGTGTTTGTGTGACCGCTGAGTTTGTGTTAAACAACAAGACCTTAATTACACATCCTGACTAATGATCTTCTCTGCACGTGGAAGATAACGTGGCGTTCTCTCTTTCAGACGGTGGTTTCCAGAAGAATACAAGATTGTGCCTCACAAGAAAGCATCCCACAGGTAAACATCAACAGAATCACAGAAACTAGGCAACAGAACCGGGTTGGAGCCCAACCTCTGAGACCAACAGCCAAATCGGCAAGAAAACCACCCCGATAGGCTGCTGTGTTCACTGTTAGACTGGACACTGCTGGTTCAGAGGTTCTGTTGCTGTGTTCACTGTTAGACTGGACACTGGACACCTTAAATTAGCTTAGCTTAGTCTGAGCTGTCATTCGTGGATGCAGAGAGACATGTGTCCACAGACGATGGTTTGACGGACAGCGATGTCCACGACTGTGCAGGGCCTGAACGTCACCGACAGCCATGATTGATTTTCAGCCTTGTCCCTCGTTACAGAGCTTTCTTCTGATTGGCTGAATGTTTGAACGATATTATGAACTGTAGACGATGAAATCCACAGATTCTTTAAAACTCTGTTTCTCCTTCAGAGCGTTGGACGACATCTGGGAGAGCATTAAAGAGCTGCAGTACTACAGAGCCAATGTGTTCAAAGCCCCGACAGAAGAAAAGAAGTGCAGGATCGTGGAGAACGGAGGCGACAGTTTGCACACATGAGCGCCGTGTGGCCGCATTCCCTGAAGAAAGCTGTTTCACCATTTCAAGTGATTTCATTGGTTTTAGTTGCACCCCATGATCCTTTTATTTCAGTTAAATGTAGCGGTTTCATCAGGAGGCTTGTTCACGTTCAAAGAGGAGCGTATTAATGATGTTTGTTCAGACGTCTGAGTCTGGGGTTGACTATCATTTTCCCTCATGTTTAAAATGAAACCAAATAAACTCCACACATACTGAAGAAGTTTGAGTGACTGACTTGAATATAAACCTGTGAGTGTGGTGTTGGACACTGGAACAGGAATCTGATGGCAAACAACCAATAAACCCGAAACGTTTGGGGAAAAAACTTTTTGTCTTCAAGTTATTAAAACTTCATAATCTGTGTGACGGCTAAACGACTTTCTAGTCTTCTGACCGCTCGAGGTGATTTTACACACACCGTTCACACACTGATGGCATCAGGAGCAATTTAGGATTCAGTATTTTTGCTGGTATCCAGTTTACCTCTTGAGCAGAGTACTGAACCCTTAACTGCTCCCTCCATTCAGGGATCAAGAAAGTCAATAAAGTGAGAGGTGGAAGTCAAAACTTGGTCTTAGCAGCTTAGGAACTGTTTTAACAATCCATTGTTGTTGTTATGTATTTTATCTATGCAAATCATAGCAGCAGTTATCTCTTGATACTTTCCATACAGAGATCGTACTCAGCAGTTCACTGCAGCAGACTGTGTGAAGAATGGACAGCTGCTGCAAAAACAGGCCTGTCAGTTCATTTCAGTGGAGGGTCGTGCGTTCCTGCACCAGCAGTCCACAACGCAGGGGCTGAAATGTCTCTGAGACTGTCTTTGAGACTATCCAGGTGGATTCACAGACTAAACTCTGATCATCTACGTGTGTGTTCTCACTTTGTTTATCTCATGTACCAGCTTCTAAATCTGAGTCCGACTCACAATTTACGCCACAAAATATGACACGAAATTTAATTTGATTTCGATTGATTCGCTCTTAATCCTGCATAACTTTAAGCCTTAATATAATGTGAACAGGTGAGTTGTATATAAATTCACCCTCAGTACAGTTGTCATGAACGGGGAAATTAGCTATAGAGACCAAAACTGTTTTTTGTACCAGGCTGTAAACATGTTTATTTCTGCTGTGAAGTTGGACATTTGAACATGGGGACTTATGGAGACTGACTCACTTCTGGAGCCAGCCTCAAGTGGACGTTAGAGGAACTGCAGTTTTTGGCACTTCCCATCAGATGAAGGGAAATAAAGGACAGATCTTAAACAAGACTTCAACAGAGTTCAACATATTTAGAAATATAAAAAAAGTCACATCAAACATGAATAAATATAAACAGCCTGTTTCTCCTGCAGGACGCCTAAGTGTCATATTGTTTGCACTCGACCTGTGATCCACCTGTGCACAAGAAGAGCCAGGAGGAAGGAAACAAGTCCTGAATGCAGGTGAAGTCACATGACTCTGATGTATCCAATCAGATGTTAGCAGCAGAGCGCGCTCACACGTCTTTGGCAAGGCTCAGCAGCAGAGACCTCTGGAAGTCCTCGTCACACGACTCGGGGATCAGAAACTCCAGCAGCAGCTCGCAGATGCAGAAGATCAGATGCCTGAACGTAATCACACAAACGGATGAAACTTATTTTTCATCAGAGACGCTTAAAGTCTCCATGAAGCAAGTACAAGGAAGTTCTATTCCTTATTTGGACTTCCTCATTTTTTACATGTTTCTGTAAATGTGGTCAGGTCCAATAGCGCATAATGATTTTTTCTTGTTAAATAAATAAAGTTCGAGTCACGCAGAGTTCAGAGATGAACTCTTTTTTTTGGTGCAGTCTGAAGCTCTGATCAATGTTTTTTTGACAGACTTGTTTAGTGTCTCGGTTTATCCGACTCACTTGTTTATCCAGTGGTCCTGTAAAGACTCCAACATGGTCTCCAAGGTCAGTCTGTACTTCTCACTTCCCAGCACGTCAGTGATGAGCTCTGCTCAAACAAAAGCAGCTTCAGGAGCCTGAAACTGAAAATATCATTGAACACCTTCGATCTGAAGCTGCGTACCTGGCAGCAGCTGCATCAGACAGTCCAGACACTGCTCTTTAGTCTCCTCTTGTTCTGCGGTGCTGCGCTCAGGCCGTGGCTGAGCAGGCAGCGTGCCGCCCGGCCATACAGCTTCCTGCAGCACTTGTAGGTAAATTACCCAGCAGGGGGCGCTGGTAAGGTGGGCAACTCCTACATCCAACCATCTGACACAGGATCAAAGATTTAATGTTGAAGTGTTCTGTGCATGAACAGGCAGTGTGTATAAGACGTGCACATTTTAAATCATAAAATAAATCACTGCAGGAGCATAAACATTATTTTCTGACACCTGCAGTAAACTTCTGTTTTCTCAGGCGCTTCTTAGTCAATATTTATGAATAGTAAGAATTCATACGGGTTATACATGATAAGACGAGCTTAAAGGAGGTCCCACCTCTCAATGAAGGTACCAAAGAGCAGCCTGATGGTCTTCTGTATGTTCTCTGTGCACAGCCAACTCCACTGATCCTTCATCAGCAGACACAAAATGTTCAAAGCAACATCTGCCACAGCTGTGTCTGCAACACACACACACACACACACATCTCTAGTGAAATCCTCTTCTGTGCCGAGATTCTGGATGAAACAAACTGAGAGAAGACTCAACCTGCTCCGTGAGTCTTCCCCGACGTCGTTTTGTCTTTTCCGGACCGCTCACAGCTCTGCTCAGCCGTCTCTTTCCCATTCGACCCACATAAAAGTCTCTCCTGCTCTTTGACGAAGCTCTCCAGGCCCGACAGCGACATGCCGTTAAGACCCTGAGGAGCCATCATGAGCAAAGGCGACGTGTGTATGGATGTAGTGTCTGTTTAGACACTTATAGGTCAGAGAAGGTAAATACAGTACGGTAACTTACGGCGCTGCCTTCACTGAAGCAGTATGTCACTTTAGGATGTAGGTCAGGTATGTTGAGTGATGGGGAGATTTTGCTCGGGAACATGAGCCTCCTGATGCGGGAAACATAAAAACAAACAACAGATCACTTACAGTACTAATGCAACTTCAGGTGTACGCTCAAAATAAACCTGATGGGTGAGTGTTAAAACTTCTCAAATTCTTTGGACTGTTGCACAGGTCTCACCTATACTTCCTGTTGTCCATTGTTCTTCCGTCAGCATCTCCCTCAAGGTCCTCCGTTGGACTGAGCGGCTCAGGATGAGGGAAAGCTGTCTTCAAGGTGTCTAAAGCGTTTTCCATCATCTTGGATCAAGTCGAGGGAAGACACAAGATCATAGAAAATACAGGAAGCAGTTTGCATTGAATCCATGGAGCTCATTAAGTTTTCTCTTGCTTCCTGTTCTCATGCCTAAACTAATGTGGTATCAATCTTAACTGATAGCAGGAAAGAGGTTTTTCACAAATTAGATTTCTCTTGACTGTTAATTTTTCTCTTATCTTATGAAACAAATCCTTCAAGGTCAGACAAAAATAGCAATCACACTCAGATCTGCAGTTCACCTTATCGATTCTTGACTTGACAAAAGGCTTTCTTCCAAAATATGTGCAAACATCTGAGTTGAGAGCGAGGAACTCTTGCATGTCCTCACTGTTGGACGTCTCAGGAATGCTGCTTAATTGCTAGAGAGCAAAAAAAACATCAAATTACAGAATCACAAAAACCACCACACCAAGTTATGATCCTAGCACCTACTTTAAGGAACGTATCCAGTTGGGTTTTACGAGCTTCAACCTTGTCACTGTCTGCATTGCCGAATGAGAGGTCAGGGAACATTTTCTTTGGGCCTTTGACGTCTGAAAACCACAACATTGACTCGTCTGTGAAGATTCTCAGTCATCCATGTCATAGCTGATGGTTATTGTAGGCAACTGGACTTGCTTAGTTTCTTGAAGAAGAAGCTTCTTCCGTTCTGTTCATGGTTCTTCAAGAAACTATGTAGTTGCATACGATGACCTTCAACACTTCTTTAAGTTCAATGATCAATTAAAGCTAAGTTCTTACTCTTGATTACTTTCTTGACTTCAGGCTTTTCCTCTAAACGTGTTTGCAAGTTCAGGAACTCGCTGTATCTCCGGTTCACGGTGTGACAGGATGCAGGTTGCGGAGTGCCACCGTCTTCTGCTTCAGCCACTGTCTCAAACTGTAAAACAAGAAATGCGGGAGGGCGTTAACGTGCGATCATCAATAATACATATTCAAATAGGAGGTGGCGTTACCTTTACAGTGTAGAGAGTATAGGGATGTGTGCCTGTGCCTCGCTGCTCCTTCGCAGTGACGGTACCAGAAATTTGCACATTCTGGATGTTCACAGGAGCAGCTTGGTTGTTGGAGGCATCAAAGTTGCAGGAGGTTAGACAAAGTCTTCTCGGAGGACAATTTGGGGATTTCTCTTGGGCGATACCAGTTGGCCACTGGGATTCCTCAGCCACCACCACCTTTGGCCCAAGATTTTTCAGAGGACGGAAGCAGCCGACGGTCTCATCATCCTTTAGAGTCATCCTGTTGCAGAAGTTTGCTGGAGGGCCGCAGTCACAAAAGCCTTCTCTCAGGTCATCTTCGAGGTCTGACTGCGTTAGGGAGTCCATTGAAATGATTTTGGACTCTGGTGAGGTGGAGTGATGTCCAGACACGAGTGAACTGCTGTTCAGTGTCGTCTGGCTCTGCACGTCATCAAGCTCAGAGGTGCTTTTGCTGGTGAGGCTGGCTTGATCAGAAGAAGAAAATGACCTGCATGTGGTCCAGGACTCCTGCTGGATCTGACATTTGTATAGTGTAGCCACTGGGCGCTTGTCCACGTTGGTTTCTTGTGGTTCTCTGGACTTAGTGATTATGTCTACAATGGTTTGGTTGAGCCAGTCAGGATCAGATACCCTGTTTATGAGCGGCAGCATCACATTGCAGGTGATGAGCTCCGTAACCATGTAACCTCCAGTCCTGGTCTCCATCTGAGGATATGGAACAAGCACATGTAGGACGAGATTTACAAGTGCTCTTGAGTAGCTGAGCTCAGTGGTTGCACTGCTCACTGCTGGATGGGGGGCATCTACTTCACTGTAGAGTTTCCAGAGGCTAATGCTCTCCTTCTGGGTCGACTGTATCTGTCTCGCCGTCATGTAACTCTGCAGGTGACGGCCGTACAGCTCAAGCAGCCTTTGAAAAAGTGCTTTTCTGTCCACTTGGCGAGCACGCTCCTTCAGCTCCATCACCGACTCCAGCATTGAATCACACACCGCACGTTCAAACTCCCCCTCCACCTCCGGCAGCAGAGTACGATACCACGAGGACACAAAGTCACGCACAGCTTTGTGGACAGCGCTGTGGATCTCGTGGTTCAACCTCCACTCATGCTCAGGTGAATACAGAGGCGGGTTAATTTTGCCAAGAGGCAAAAAGTGCTCCAAGTGGAGAAGGCTGTCTGCATCCAGCAGGGCGCGGGACCCAAGCCAACCCCCAAGAACCACCAAGAGACTGGTGAAGATGCAGAGAAGCCAAACGTTCACAAGGAGATGGAAGAGGACGAGCCATGCCAGCAGAGCACCGAGCCCCAACAGCCTCCGCTGCCCAAGCAGTTCTGATAAAGTCCAATGACTGGACGTCTTTGTGGAAGGCGTCATAGTCAGCGGGACAAATGTGTCCTGCAGAACAAAACAAGAAAGAAAAATAAGAAGGCGGTGCTTTCTTATTTGATTTAACCAACCAACACTTAAAGGTTGAAGCTGGAGATGCTTCGTTTCCAGAAGGTGTTTCACCTCTTGGACAAGAAGGTGAAACATCTTCAAGAAACCTTCGATATATAAAATTTCATGACTTCTGCTTAATTGACTGAGTGCCAAATTGTTTCAAACTATTTTTCTTTTTTCCTTTCTGTTTTCATGGTTTGAGTATATAGCAGATATGTAGACTGGAACACTACGCATGTGCTGAAGCACTTAGGGCGACGTAATGTAAACACTGATAGCTGGAAACAGTAAATCACTGCAAGAAGCACCCTGCTTAAGGAGAAGTGTCATCGAAATGAGATGTGAAACTGAAATGCTGTAAATCAGATGGAGAGCTCAAAGACTGAAGTAGAGTTGGCTTATGTGAGCACAAGATTAATGAAGTGATGAGTATGATTTGATGTGAACTATAGAAATGTGTGATGACTTGTAACAGTGTGAAATGTATTCATCTTCTATCTATCTATCTATCTATCTATGCAAAACTATTCTGCATGATATTAACCACAAAAACATCTACAGGCACCAACATCGCGGTTTGTCAGGCTAGAGCAGGACTCGTTGCCATGGCAACATGTAAACTTCAGCAGGCAATCAGTTATCTTTGGCCTGCTTTGTTTACAGAGCTACATCCACCACCTGCCCCAAACTGAGGTCACACAGAGTTGAGGTACGCCTGTCAGACACACAGTCACACTGCAGTTATTGAAAACATTTATCTCGGGGCAGTGTTTAGCTCAGTTGGTAGAGCAGCCGCCCCGTGTGTGAAGGCTCAGTCCTCGCTGCAGAAGCCCAGGGTTTGAATCCGACCTGTGGCTCTTTCCTGCATGTCATTCCCTGTCTCTCTCTCCCCACATTTCCTGTCACTCTTTAGCAGTCTCTAACAAATTAAAACTTGAAAAAGCCAAAAAAAACCCATCTCAGTTGTAAAAAAGCAGCTTGAAAACAGTAAAACAGACTTTACCTGACAGGTTGCACAAGCTTTGACACGTCCTCCTCTGGGACTTGGCTTTAATCCTTCCACAAATCCATTATCTGGATTAGTCAGCAAGTCAAGATAGACTGTCACACACACCAGCTGTAAGCTGTAAGCTTACAAGCTGCAGCAGGAAAACAGCGTGCACGTGTTCATAACTCTGTTCAATTATACCAGCAGGGATGCCAGTATTTTACCGTTATTTTACAGTGCAACTACTGTTATTTATTTTAACAGTACATTGCAGTATTTTGGATTACAGTATCTGACCGTAGAATAACGGTGGGTGTCGTGGTTATTTTACAGCGCATCTACCGTAATTTATCTAACATTTATTTATTTAACAGTATAATACCATTTTTTGGATTACAGTACATGACGGAAGGATAACTGTGTTTTAGTAATTTTACAGTGCATCTACTGTAATTTATTTAACAGTATATTACTGCATTTTGGATTACAGTACATGATGGTAGGAGAACTGTGGGTTATGGTAATTTTACAGTATATGCCAGCGTGTTATAAAATCTGCTATTTTTGCAATTGTATTTGTCACCAATTTAAAACCAGAGTATGCAGGGCTTTTCAAATACCCAGCCCTGGGCTACCACATTCATCCCGACAGCCAGTAAATAATAACAATAAACACACAGCTTGACTTTTCTTGCATTTTAATAACGTGTCGCCTTCCAGAGCTTAGAGTGGATCAGAAACACATTCAGCAACAACATGCATTGATCACTGTTCATCTGTCTGTGCTCAACTGAAGAAATGTAGCAGGTTAAGCTAGCAGAGGACATGGAGGAGGACAGTAGCAAAGAGTGGACGGGAGCGCTCACTCTGACGCTGCTTTCAAGAACCAAGAACCAGAACTCACAGAGCAGACACCGTTTCCCAGAACCGACAGTGCAGAGCTCTCACTTTAAACTTATTCAGCTGATAACTTATTTCACTTAATAACTTCTGCCAAACTCTCTGAGCTGTGTCTGCCTCGGTTTCTATCATCAACATAGGGTGTCTATGCTGGCTCAATGAAGAGACTTAATCATAAATGAACTGATTACGTTTTGTTGTTATTGCCAGTCATTCCTAACCTCTGACCTTGAATAAAAATCAGATGCAGACCTTTAAGTAATAAGTTTGAGAACCCTGGTATAGAACAAGAGAATGCTGATTTTGTAAGATTAGTAACATTGAGAACATCTGAATTACAAAAATTATTACAAGGTATTACATTAGCATACCTGGAAGAAACTGTCTCCAATACAGTCATTGGTGACAGACTTTACTGAACTCATAACCTCAGACGCTGAATTAAAGTACCATCTAGAACAGTGTAACACTGCATTAAAGTACCATCTAGAACAGTGTAACAGGTCAGTCTAGCTTTAAAACAAGTCATTTGCATGTGAACAATAACAGTGGACGTGGAGAAAGAAAAGAGCGAGTCCTTGACAGCGTTTGGCTGGTCTCCTCAGTCACTGATGACGAGTGCCTGTAAAAAAAAATAATAAATAGATAAAATAAGCAACACAACGTCTCTGGTAAAATATAAAAATATGAAAGACTAATGGAGGGAGGGCTTGGTCAGTAGAGTAACATGTTGTTGGAATCTTGGAGTCAATAGTCAAGAATTTTTTTCTATCTTCAGTTTCACTTGGCTGAGACTGGCACTACCAGCATGGAGTGATGTTTGCCTTGGCAGAACACACTGACACACCTTACTTCACCAGGTGAGGGAAATGCTAAACTCACTCCCTTTGTTCCCTCCCTTTTGTGGTTGCAGTCAGCTCTATAAAAAGCACAAGTTAACACACGTCAGTTCTATCTTCACCACACTGGCAACTTTAACTTTAATACTGTAACAATCTCTAAGATGTTAATGACACATAAACTTTACAATAAATGTTACAATTATTTTAAAATAATGATAGGTAGTAATCCACACAGCAATTCATTATAAATACTGTTTTATGCTGGTAAATTACAGTTATCGACTGTTATTGTTAAATGACTGATTTAACTGTTAATTTACATGTGAGCATGAATATTTAACAGTATTTTACAATTATTATAAAATACAGTAGGATATTTTCCCTGTTTTCTTAAATTCTGTACAAATGTATGTAAAATTACGATAATTGCCTGTTGTTAAATGTTTTGCTTGTTATATAACTGTCAGACTGTTAGGTTAGCTGACTGCTGAGTAACGAACTGAACTTAATAGAACAGAGACTTAATAAACCGGTCCTGTCTCTGAGTGACTCTGCGTAGTTAATGCGAACGCGGCCAAAAAAACAAAAACAAGAATGAAAGAAAGAAAAAAGAAAAGCAGCAGCATTTTTCTTTTAATCTGTTCCCTCTGTTTCCTCCTCAGAGTACCAGGATGCCTCATGTATGTGTTAAAAATCAAACATTTTTCTGGGCAGTACTTTAGCTCTCAGGTATGGAGTGTTTGAGTGAGTGACAGAGAGAGAGCCGGGTCTGACCGGGACGCTCGTCAGGTGGGTGGCTGTAATGTCATAATATTATTTGTCTAAAACCTTTTTAGGCTAGTTTGGCTGTAAAACATCAGTGTTGTGTATGGACTCGGGCCAGACAGCGCTCAGTGGCATTAGCCAACACTGACAGCATCCGCCACCATCAACCGCCGGTCCGGCCCGAGCGGGCCAGTCAGGTACTCAATTCCCGGGCCACTTTTTTGCCCCAGTCCGCCCCTGCATGTCATTGTACTTATTTGTGTAATAAGTGTGAGCGGTAACAGCCTTAATGCCTTCTGAAAATATGAATGAAGTTATAATGTAGCCTAACTTCTGGTCACAATGTGTGTGTGTGTGTGTGTGTGTGTGAGAGAGAGATAACTGGTCTACTATTTGCCCAATTACACAGTCCTGATCAGTCTGAGAGGCTGAATGAGACCGAATGCTTATCAATGCTTACCATACCTGTGTGATCATGAGAAGGCTGAAGAAGCAGCAGTGACAAGATATCACCAGCTGCTGGACAGGTAGGCAAGCACAGGTAAAGCATACAGAGGATGGATCGGTCACCTGATCTGTGGGTGTGTGCTTGTTTGATTGCAGCACAGAGCTAAGAACCTGACGAGCGCGTCTGACTTTTCATTTAAAGTGAACTATAAATGAAATCCTAATTTTTACAGTAAGGACCTTTCAGTGATAGTTTCTGTGTGTGTGTGTGTGTGTGTGTGTTCTGTATGATCACCAAAGATCCAGACGATTACTGGCATTACTGGATTACTGGTCAGACTCGTCTGACTCGTCTCCTGTTGCTGTTGAACAGTGATTAACCTATAAAAATGTGATTCAGCGTTGCTTCCTCTGGCACAGTGAGTTACCGTGGTTACAGGAACGCCCTGAAGCTGTTCTAAACATTACTTAGATCATGTTTTTAATATCTTTTGTGAAAATGGCATTGAAACCACAGCCCATATTTTCTTCTCTTGTGGTGTAATACAAACATTCTAGAATAATCTTCACAAATGTTTCCAGCTTCTGTCTCTAGAGATGATGTGACGCCTGGTTATGATCTTGAAAAACAAAAATGATGACCTCAGTGTGATCCTGTGCTTTGCAAAATTCTTTATCCACAAGAATAGAGTACTAAAATCATCCTCCAAATTTAGTGTACTTATGAATGAATTTAAAACATTCCTGAAATCTCTAAAACTTATAACAACAATAAAGGCACTACCCTACTGAATTGGATAGATGAAATCGATCTGAGTGTAGAGCCCTGCAGTCCTTCAGGAAATTTTGAAAGCTCATTGCGGGTGCGAGAGGCGACAAGCTGCAGTCCCGCAAACTAAAAACATGTATAAAATAAAAGATTCATTCATGTCTATCATCTATAATTTGTGCTGGATATTTTATTTGGCATTAATAAAAACATTTTAAGATGCCTAAATTTGCGGATGTGGTGGTGTGGATGTGGAGAGCTCAGCTGAGCTCTGAGTTGGATCTATCTATGCCCGGTACACTGCCCCAACAAAAGCAAAGTTACACAACAACTGCGTGTCACTGCTGGTGTTGCTTTGTTTTCGGTTTGTGTAGTTGCAGATGGAGGCGTTCCACAGAGGTGAAGCCTGGCAGAGGAAGAGCTATTCCCTCTGAAAAAAACACTTAAAGTCAGCCGTGTGGGATTTTTTGGCTACTACGTCAAATATGTTTCACCACCTGCAGGATAACCAACCGACATGTGCGCCAAAATAAATGTAAACAGTAAGCCATATCCTTTGTCCTCAGCGATCAAGACTGAGCACTGAGCACGTGAACATGCTGACATTTTTACACTTTAACTGAAGTGAAAAGAAGAAACTGAAGCAAGCCTTTCACCCCTTCTTTTATTTTAAAAGGAAATACATGGCTAGCTTGTATTTAATTTCAGTTATTGTTCATTTGTTTTCACGTTCACAGTATTATTTTTATGTTAAAGGGGCAGCTAAGCTGCTAATGGGCAGCTGTAAAGGTCCTGCAGCCTTTAAATATGTTAATATAAATAATAAGTACATAGTTAGGAATATTAGGGCCACATTTAGATAAAAATGTTTTTTGGAGATTAATTACGAGATTAAAGTCGTTATTAAATATGGCGATGCGGAAAAGATGCATTTTTTTGCAGTTCTTTTTAAAGTCCTGATACTTATGACTATGTGATGCTGACGTGCCAAAAGATGAAGTATCTCCTTGTTTGTAGTACAAACCACGAAATGCTCCACGGCCCTCATTTTAACAACTGTCCTCCTGTAAAACAACAGGATAGAATATTTACGACTTCATTCTCATAATTAATTCCAAAAATTCTTTTCATTTAAATGTGGCCCTAATACTCCGTCGTACATAGTTAATACGTAGTATTTATTAATTGTTTACAGAGCAGATGTGATTTTTGTTTGGGATTATTATCATTTTTCTTGTACTCTTTGGTTACTTTACATTGTTGCTGTATTATTTTGTTATGAGAGCATCCAAAGAGGGAAATCAATTAAAATAAGGTCTATAAGGAGTGTCATGTGATTTTACTTATTCATGGTAGTGTCAGATTAATTAATGCAAAAATAATTGTGATAATTCTCTGACAATAATTGTACCAAGACAGTCTGTAATCGTGACGTCCCTAGCAGCCATCATCTTCTCTGAAAGTCGCTCTGGATAAAAGCATCAGCTGAATGACTAAATGTAAATAACCGAGGGACTGACCGCGACAGTGCGCCTGCGTTCACATTTATCGAGGACTAGAGGCCAGTTGTGTTGAGGTTCTAAAAATATTTAGAAGGTATTAAAAAGGTATTAAATAGTATCAAATTTAACCTCATGATTCCTGCATAAACCCTGTAAAATCTGTAAAATAACAATATTTTTCTGTAAACATTTTAATAAAATTTTCTGTAAATTTAATGTTTTTGCACATTACTTGAATTACGGTTTTTACTTTACAGTGTGTGTTTGGCATTTTTATTTCTATGGTTGCTTTATATTTTTAATGTAGTTTTCTATTTGTATATAACATTTTTATTTTTACAGTTACTTTCTACTTTTATATAGTATAGTATATAGTTTATGTATAGATGTCTTGCATGGGTTAACTTCTTAATACACTTTTATTTATATTATATAAATGTTTAATTCCTCTGCACATTTTTTAACTTTTAGAGTTAACGCCTGCACATTTTTAATTCCTCTGTATATAAAGCCTATGCAAATGTTTATTTTCTCTGCAAATGTTTAATTTTGCACCAAATGTTTGATTTCTCTGTACATATTTAGATTTATCTCAGGTCAATTTTAACATATGGTTACTGTGTTATAGGTTAATTCTAATGTACGTTTAATGTATGTTTGCATGCTGCTTTTCTTCAAGTCAATAAATTATTCATCTATCTACAAACCTACTGTTGGGCAGTGGGCCCACTTTGACAAGTGAGTTGTTCCAGGAAGTTATGGAGAAATATGATATTCAACATGTCCGCACAGCTCCCTGTCACCAACAACAGAAAGCAAGAACAGAACAGAACGAAACTAAAGTAATCAAAAATATTATATATAGAGATCAGCACATTCACTGGAAACTAAGCTTTCCCGTTTCTTGTTCCAATCCGCCCAGACATCGGAGCGTGAGTTGTTTGTTTGCAGGAAGAGCAGAAAGTGAGGCGAGAGCGACGTCCTAAAGAGACGCTTTTCGAGCCCAGGAACGGTGTTTTTGTCAAGAGCTCTGCTCAGGGTCCATTCTGTGTTACGGGCTGCCGGTGCAGAAACGCACAACCCTCACTGAAATGAAGTGAAAAATGCCACCGGCGTCGAAGCTATTTGATAACAGACAGACAAATGGCACAAGAGCATGCAGAAAGATCTTATTAAGTGAGAGTTGAGTTAGTCACCTTGACACCTCCATCAACTTTGGCATGTAAGCCCGAGTTGATGTAGAACAAGTTCGACCGATACAATAAGTGTTTACTTTATTCACAAATTCTTTTACTAATCATAACAGGTATGATCAGCGTTGACTCCACCCCCACCATCTCCTCTACCTGCTTGAGTGTGAGCAGCAGCAGATGCACATACAAAGGGAGTGAGCAGAGCGAGAGAGCCAAAGACGAATCAGTGGAGCAGCAGCAGCAGGTAAGACAACTTGCACACACACACATACACACACACACACACACCTCAATTGATATTCACACCTTCGGACGCAGCAAGGTGGATTTTATTATTGTTCAAGTGTGCTTTAGTAGAAACATGAATATGTTTGTTAGCAAGATTTCATTTGTGGCCCCGCAACACTAATTACTAAAAATACGAAACGCCAGTAACTATGATGATCGTGACTAGACGATTGTCACAATCGTAACTAGACTCTTACTCACCTTGAGGATTGGTAAACAGCCTGGCACACACTGCTACCGCCTCTGAGAGCCCTGAGATATTTATTTGGTTTTAGATTTGCAAATACACATGTTATAATGGAAGATGTTTTTTCTCCGTAACTGTCGTAACTTGTTGACCAGACTATGTGACGCAGACAAAAACTGACGCACAACGCTGCTGACAGGACACAGACAGACAGACAGGACACAGACAGACAGACAGGACACAGACAGGACAAAAACAAACAGACAGACAGACAGGACAGAGACAGACAGACAGGACACAGACAGGACAGAGACAGACAGACAGACAAGCAGCAATGACTTTGTTAGAGAATCAGGAGAAAAGCAACAGATATGAACCTGTATGTCAATGGACGTGGTGCATGGTGGAGAGCGTATGAAAAGGGTGAACGTGTTTCTCCGTCCACTCTCAGACTTCTCTTTTTTATCTGGCTTCAAAAACTGTCACGTGTACGTATGTTACAATACACGATTTCCACATTGAGGAGCAGTCATGTTACATTCACTCATTTATTTTATCGAGAATCATCCTGATAGTTATTGTTCAAAGTGTGCTGAAGTAGAATGACATACATGAATATTAAGGCCGCAACTAACGATTATTTAAATCTGGTGATGAATCAGATTTTTAAAAAGCATTCATTTCCAATCCTTCAGAAAGTGCACAAACAGGTTTCTCCTTGAACACCCGAGCTGTTAGTGCCAAGTGCCCATGTCACAAGGCACCTCCTCCTGGCATGAGGCAACTATTAATTTATTGTGTGTTTCTTGGCAGTTTGATTATTATTAATATTATTATTATTCATTTTCCGCCCTTTTTTGGTAATTAATGCGGCCCACAGCGGTGAGAAGACCCCAACAAATGATATTTCAAAACGTGTTTTCATCCCAAATCCTGTGCTACTACTTTTGTAAGAGATTCGCGAGTTAGCATGCAAGTTACCGCGTTAGCTGCTCATTGTAGTAAAGACATGATAATTGCTAACATTAGCGGCTAATGCTTTACTACCATGAGCAGCTAGCACGTTAGCGCTAGCTGCTCATGGTAGTAAAGACATGCTAATTGCTAACATTTGCGGCTAATGCTAGAATTAGTGGCTAGTGCATTAGCGCTAGCTGGTCATGTGTGTAAATAAACATGTTAAATATTACTATTTGAGGTGTGTTTTTTTAATACAGACCCCCGGCAACAGCCCACTCGGCACTTTCAAAATTTCCAGTTTAAATTTCTAGTTTAAAAAAAAAAATCACAGAAAACATACACATGTATGCTTTACATCTGACAAATATAGGCTTTTTTTAAATACAGTGCACAAAAAGATGTATATTTTTGGGATTGAGCCACTTCTTTAACATTTGGGCTTATAAACTAGGGCTGGGCGATTTAACGAATATACTCGATATATCGCGGCTTGTAGTCTGTGCGGTGTAGAAAATGACTATATCGTGAAACTCGAGTATACATTGTCACACATTTCGTTTTAGCCGTGGACATTTAGCTTCAGGATTCTCACACTCTCTGTCGTGTCTCCCTCTCACAGAGAGACAAAACAAGCGCACCTAGTTACGTACGTCAGTCTCTCGTGCGTGCAGCGTCGTACGCCCTCGTCCAGCAGAAAGGTAGTGGCAGCAGGTGCTAATGGTAACACACGGAGGAGGACGAATTCATTCAGAAGAAAAACGGCACAAGATCCATCGTCTGGTAGTGGTTTGTTTTCAAAAAGGAAGATGTTGAACAAACAACGGTGATATGCAAAATATGTTGCAATCAACTTTCAATCAACTTTATGTTTGTGCCACTCACTGTTTAATAAATGCAGTTTTCTTAACTTTGACTTAGTTGTGATTTCCCCTTTTTTGCATGAAAGTTTTAAATTAGCTTATATTAATGCAGTATGAACAAGAATGTTTTAATGCAGACATAAAATCATCATAATGGTGTGATTGTATGCAACAAAGTGCTAATTCAAGGCTAAGGCAAAATATCGAGATATATATATCATGTATCGTGACGTGGCCTAAAAATACTGCGGTATTAATAAAAGAGAGAGACCCACCATACCAGAGGAGCTAAAGAGGAGACGGTGAGGCTGCAGAGCGGGGCTTAAACAGAGGAAGCGCTCGCCAAGATACAGAGAGAGTATCATGTGTTTCACGGAAACGTGGTTGCGCAAGCTGATACCGGACTCCAATGTCACCATTCCTGGCTGCCAGACAGTCCGAGCCAACAGAGACACCACCGCAACCGGCAAGAAAAAAGGAGGAGGCATAGGCGGCGCGAGGGCAAGGGAATGGGGAAGCTACGGGACAAAAAGAGAGGAAGAAAAAAGTCTTTACCCATAGGCAGATAGGCTACAATGTTAATAATAATAATAATAATAATTATTATTATTATTATTATTTATGTTCATCAAAATCAAATGTCGCAGCAGAATGATTCCATACTAATTTTTCTGTTGTACGCCAAATTAATACAATTAATTAATTATTATTATAAGTTATATGTGTTTACCTTAATGAAAATATAGATAATTATATCCACCGCGGGGCTTTTGTGTCAAACTTCTCAACGATTTCCTCAGGTTTAATGTTCTTACTGTAGCTGTGTCACTCTGGACGTACAGAAGCGACAGAGACGACAGTGGTTGTCCTCATCCAGTTGCGTACCCGGCTCATCGCTGAAAATGAGCGCGCACAAACTGGCACAAACTGTGCTAATTTAAGCACAGCAGTGAAGTTTGGATAAATGGGACTCTTTAATTTTGACATTGAAAAAATTTCTAATGTCCATTTTAGGCTGATTTCATTCTTGGACTGTGACTAGCATAGAGTTAGCCTTAGCCTTAGCTCCCATGGCTTCATCCACAGGCTAATATCAATATAAAATTAACTAGGCTTAATAAATAAAACCTTAAACAGTTAATATGAATGTCTTTCCCATCTCTTTTTAAAATAAAATTAATAATAAAAATAAAAAACATTATTTTATTATTTTATTTTTTTGTGACAACTTTAGCCTCTTAATAGCGCCGCCTATGGGAGGAGGCCTTGCCGTGCTTGTTAACAGCAGGTGGTGTCACCCCGGACACGTCTCCGTTAAAGAGCGTGTTTGCCGAGGGAGTTTACCATTGTCATCGCCATCACTGTTTACACTCCTCCATCTGTGAACGCAGAAGCAGCGTGTGACGCCATCCACACTGTGACTGCAGGACCTCAAACTAAACACCCTGGGGCGACTTTAACCACGTCTCGCTCTCATCCACCCTCACAACCTTCTACCAGTTTGTAACATGCACCACCCGCGGAAATAATACTTTGGACCTGCAAAAGTTAAGGACGTGTACAGCTCCACTGCAGAACCACCATCACAGCCCTGCAGTAAACCTACCTGTCACCTTTGCACTGTGTACCTCAACACTCCAGACACTGGAACACAGTTCCACAGTGAAACCTCTTCAGATGATCCAGAACGCGGCGGCGCGCCAATCCAAAAGATGCTTACTGAGTGGTGTAATAGTCACGTGACACAACGAATCGATAATGAAATTCGTTCAGCTCTCAAATAATTTAACAGTAATATTGTGTCTGGTTACCGTAGAAACACAGAACAATATTTTATCTATATTACTGTCAAATAAATGTTAAATATTTGCTGCAATCATTAGTCAGTAGTTTCCTGTAAGAGTTCAAAACTATATTTTACAGTGTTTTAATGCAGAAATTAGTAAATTTCCCCGTTGTGGGTTAAAGAAAGTATAATCGAATATAAATCACGAATTGTTTAGTCCTGGAAAAGTCCTGGAAAAGTCCTGGAAATCCAAACAGAACAGTGTTAAACTTTTGAACGTGGCTGTGATTTCTGTCAAATCAGAGATGTTTGTCTTCCAGCTCTCTGCCAGCTGATTGGCCTCATCCAACATGCTCCGCCCCCTGCTCTTCCTGTGTGCTCTCATTGCAGCAGGTAAGCACACACACGGCAGACACCTTGAAGTTTGTCCTAACTGATGATGTCATACAAAAAAATCGTCTCGATTGGTCGACAGACGCTCTTCTACTCCTTCGCTGCTGTGACCTCGTGTGTCTTTCTTCTTCAGGTGCTGCGCAGTCCAATAAAATGTATGACATCAGCTCCAGGCCCGTCACGTTTTATGGACAGACGTACAAACAAGTCTATGTGAGTCGGATGACGGTGTTCCTCTTCTGAAGCCTGACTTACACTGAAGTCCTCTGAACGTAGAGTTGTAATTACAATAATAATAATGATAAAATATTCAGCCTGTAGCTCACATCCTGTTTACTGCAAAGTGTGAAATATCTAATATACTATCTGTGTTTTAACCCAGAGGGAGATGATATTTGCACATACACACGTTACATGTTGTTACATTTGTCCACGCTCTCGGACTCAGCTGGACTTTAACGTCCACCGCAGGGACACCGTGAGCCGATGTGACAGCTCTGACCGAAAACCTCTGCAGCTCTCATACGTCATCGTTGTTATTTCTGTGTGATTTGAACAGTTGGACCTGATGGGAGACAATGTCACGATCTGTTTCAACGGATTTTTCAACACTCGACCGGGACAGGACTGCATCGTGGGGCCGCTGGCTTCCTTAGTTCAGAATCACTTTGAGATACGCCCATACTCAGAATCCACTGAGAAACTGATCCGCAGCCTCGCGCCCACCATAAAGAGTAACCTGAAAGGCTCTGTGTCTTTTGATTACATGTTTGGAGCAGTGAGTATAGTGAGATTAATATTAAGTATTGAAGGATATGACATGAGATACCTCCTAATACTGTCTGACTCTTTGCAGAGTACGCTGATGCTGCATGACTTTGGGACTCAAGCAGCTCTGTATGTGTTCATCGACATCGACGACCGTGATAAGTCATATGTGAGTTGGATGTCACGTTAACGTCTTAGATGTGCGTCAGTGTTGTCTGCTCCGTGACGCTCACATTGTGTGTTGATGTCTAGGTGTTCGATGCTGTGGTCAACGGTACCGTAGTCGATACGTTCACCTTCACGAAAGATAGTTACGGAAACATAAATGCCGCCAGCGACATCAGCGGATGCAGACGCTCAGGTTGGCAGATCCACAAAATCAACTTTTAATGCTGCACAGTTAGGAAGTGAACTCTGACTCTTCAACCTGATGGAAACTTTGCTTCTCTTCTCAGGTGTCGTGTACAAACCCGGAACAGTGATCAGCCACGACCCAGAAACCTTCTCCGATCTAATCTGTAACGAGATTGCGGTTATCGAGACCCGACCCAGAAACAGAGAGATTGAGTTAGAGAGAGCTGAAGACAGACAGACTTTATGAGAGGAGACCAGAGATGGTACATGTCTGTGTGCGTCCCCCAAACATGAAGCATCTCACTTCAAACTAATTTCCCTTCAGGGATGAATAAAGCTACCTATCTGTCTGTCTGTCTATCTGTCTATCCATCTGTCTATCTATCTGTCTATCTATCCGTCTGTCTGTCTACCACTAGATGGCACTGTTTCAAGCCAAGTTACATATTGTTCCTTTAAAGTCCTTTAAAGTCCGTCACATGACCTGACCTCCACAGTCATGCAGTGGTAATGTCTATATTTCAGTGTATTGAAACTAAAGCTAACAACAGCGGTGTGTGGACCACAACTAAACATGTCAGCGTCTCAGTAACTTGTCACGTGACCTTGAGCTGATCACACACTTGTTTGTCAGAGTACTGAAACAATGAACAGCTGGACATTCAAACAGAAGGTCAAAGGTTAGAGTGTGTTTTAGGAGACAGAAGAGTGAGCAGAGCTTTCTAAAACAGGCGTCTTCAACTTCTTTCAACAGACAGAACAGAGACCCCACATTTTAAAATACGTCCCATTTTAAGCCTCTGTGTGTTTATGATAAAAGAAAAGTTAATGCATAATCATTGTTGGTTATCTTTGGACACTGGAGCATGAACACCTCCACTGTTTGTAGTTTCTGAATAACATTCACCATTATTTGGGTGAAAATTGTCGATTATTCTGAAAACTTGGAGGACCCCCTGCAGTACCTCTGTGGACCCTGTGGGGGTCATGGACCCCTGGTTGAAGACCCCTGTTGTAAAATATAAAACAGATTTTTATTTGTTTAACATTCATGTGTGTCGTTTGTTAAAACAATGAAGAACAAAACACTGCACTAAACTTTTGACTGGTACTGAACTTTATTTGGTTGTCCGCATACTTTTGTCGATTTGTAGATCTGGTTGACACTCAAACACATCAAAGTAAATCTGCAGTGAAACATCTCGGACAGAAGCAGTAATCGATTACTCTTCGTCAGTTCGGGGTTAATTATTAGAAGTTATTCAGTGTGTGTGCAGCTGAACAGATAATTTCAAAATACATGCAGTTAATCTGTAACTACGCGCTCAAGCATCATACTTAACGTGCACTAAAGGTGCTTCGCCATGACTGATCTTCTTTGTCACACTCTAAAGCACTAACTGACCTGACCCGGTGCTGCCCCCTGCAGGCCGTCACCAGCACCTTCAGCATAATGCACACATGCATGCTGGAGTTCATGCAGAAACACGTTTAATTAGTCGGTAATGAGCTCTGTTCTTTGTTGATGCTGTTAAGTTTCATATCAGTTTATTGTCAGTATACAGTTCATAGTACAGCAGTGCTTCTCAGTGCAATATATATGATTGTGCTTTGGCTACACACACCACCTACTCAACTATATACACGAGTAAAAATCCTTTACATTATCAGAGAAAACGTCGCACCATATAAAGCATATTCAGTGCAAATTTATAAATAGGTCTGACTAAACATGTAGCGTTCAGAGACGTACTGTGTGTTTATGACAACAAGCCTCAGCTGAACATGGATCATGTGTCTCAGGCACGAGTGAAAGGCAAAATAAAACTTTTGGTTTTCTTCGTCACGATGGTCGAGGGACTTTATACGTCGTCTCCTCGGAGTAGAATACTAAAATAGGATAGGAGTAGAATAAAGACTTTATTGCTCATGCATTCGTTAGTGTCGACTCAAAACTAGTTTTTGTTTTTGCTGCTTATCGTTGGATGAAATCCTTCCAGAGCGATCGACAGACACACAACACAACACAACCTTCCAAAGGTCGCCTCTGTCTGCCCTGAAGAGACACAGGGGACAGACTGGAGTCGATGGCTCACCGTAAAGAGCGATGAAACTCAGCAATAACGTCACGTTGTGCAGAGCGACGCTGCTGCATCAACTTTCTGAGCTGGGGGAAGTTTTTAATCTCTAAGATGGTTTTAAACAAATTCGCTCTCAAAGATGCTTCTTCCTATCTCGTTATCAAAGGCTCTCGTCGTTAGCAGCGTTTGTTACGTTAAATAAAATACAAGATATTAAATATTACAGAATACAGACTTTCAGTTTCTGAGGAGTAAGTCACATTCATGCTTCTTTTTAACTCGTTGCCACATTTGGCAACTCTGTCAGAAATCATCAAGGATTTCTGTTAATATGTGAGAGTACTGGAGAGTATAAAGTGTATGCAGTAGTACTGTGTGTGTGTGTGTGTGTGCTTAGTATTAAGTGCATGATGCAGAGTAAGCAGGCCTGTGACACACCAAATATATACCGTACGTACGTACATTCAGTTCAACTCATTGCACTTTGTGCGCACACACAACTTGAGGAGTCGGACGGCCGTCACCAGGTTGATTATGGGCGATGCAGGATTAACGTATGCAGCAGTTTGGCGCCTTGTTCACAGCCAGTGAATTTCCAGCAGCACGGGAAGTGTCATCAAGGTCAGCAGTAGGCCACTGCAGCTTTGTAACAGGACACTCCACGCCGAGCAGGGGAGGAGGAGCTCTGCAATAAGAAAAATAATGCAGGAGGGTTGAGAAGGAGGGAGGAATGTAAAAAACAACAGGATGTGCACAGCTGTGGTGACCACGAGCGCAGGCAGCTTACTTTTCTCCACCACCGAGGTTTTCGTTGCTATGGTTGAGTCAGCATATTTGATGTTGCAGGTGAAGTTGGACTTGCCGTTCGGCAGGTTTTTAAACAGCAGTCGACAGTTGTTGCCGGGAAAGATGCGCACTTTGGCGCGTTTCTTGAAGGGGGCGTGCTGCTCCTCGTCCGGGTCGGTGGTGTCGAAGAGTCTTTCGCCGTTTGTGTACTTGCAGAACGGTTCAGGTGCGCCGGCCGGAAGAGCGTATTTGCAATCCATCCTGAGGTTGTGCTCGTCTAAAGAGCAGTAGAACAACTTAATCACCTTCTGGGCTGATGCAAAGCCTGCGTGCGGCGAAACAACAAAGAGTCGATCAGGTGTTTAACAAACCCACTAAAATCACAAATGACTGCTCATCAGTGCCAGAAAAACTCCTCAATTATCGTCATGAATGACCTTACCAAAAAGTAAAATTGTGGCAAGGAAGAACATCTTCACAACTTTCCTGCAAAAAAAATAAAAAATAAAAGAAAGATATTGAGTAAAATAAACGTCTTACTTCTTCATTATTGGGATTCAAATCGAGTAAAGCTGACTGCTGTGTAGAGAGCGGGCTCACATTTCTGAGACATGAACACCAACACTTCTTCTTCTCCTGCAGCTCGATGCAAACCCACCAGAGGTTACCGTGGAAAAAGTCACTGTACCATCATACCGAAGTCGAATACAGCCCCGCTGTTTACGCTGCAAAGAGATGAACTGGAAACTTCACTGGTGGACTGCCAACATTGACACATTTCTGTGCATCGCCTCTCTCTCTCTCTCTCGAGGACGCGAGCTGATTGTTTGTTCAGTATGTTAAGAAAATACATAAAGCTACTTAGTTTGCTTGATGCAAAGCCGCTCTCGCCTTCATTCATTCATCCAGATCTTTTGCTTTAGTGCTGACTCCGGTCATAAACCAAATATTTCATGCAGACTCAAACGAAAGCATTTATGCATGAGACAGTTCAATATGTGACCAAAGCTCTCATCCTGCAAATAACAAAACAGCATATGAATCATTCTCACCTTGTCTGGTGCAGTTTGAGCTTCCCTCAGTGCTCTGCAGTGTGATGCCAGGGGTAGATACAGTAGAGGTCGGCTTATAGAAGAGACAGAGGAGAGAGGGAGGGAGGGGGCGAGAGAAAGGGAGGGAGGGGGGAGAAAATGCTGCTCCGGTGGACTTTGGGGACATTTCTCAGTATTGTATCAGGATTTTTATTGATTTTTCTCTTCTGTTTTACCAGAGGATCACGTGTCAATACACAAACCTCTGGCCACACGCTGCAAGATTGAATTCAAGCTGCCGAACAAGAGAAAGAAAAAAAGGGAAGTGAAGGTTTGATTAGCTCAGACACCTCGCCAGCTGTTCCACGTCTCCTCATTCAGTGTGCAAACACGATACGAGTCAGCAGTTTATCAGCCACTTTTTACCAACATAAATTAAAATGTATTCGCTAACGACGAGCACGCCAATATGGACAAAGACGTAGACAGGTTGATTGCATGCTGTGGATGAAGGTGAACCGAGATGTGCTGCAGCAGGGATGAAGGATGAGAGGTGAAGGATAGGTGGATGGATGGAGAGGTAAGGGATGAGAGGAGAGATCAGGCTGGATGGATGAAATCTGATCAGTTTGTTATTAAACAGGCGGCTGTGAACACTCATTCAGAAATCTGACAAACTGTGAGGTTGATGGGACGTCCTGACATTTTAAAATTCATCTGTAGGGGAACAAAAATGTGTCAACTAGATCAGTCCATCCAGTATCCAACATTTCACTGCAACCAGGATGTACACAGTTTATATAAATATAGTTATGGATATGCATCTCTGTATCCTTGTTTCCTCTCTCTGTGTCCTTGTTTTCTCTCTCTGTATCCTTGTTTCCTCTCTCTGTGTCCTTGTATCCTCTCTCTGTATCTTTGTATCCCCTCTCTGTCTCACTGTCTCTTTGTATCCTCTCTCTTTCTCCTTGTATCCTCTCTCCATCTCCTTGTATCCTCTCTCTGTCTCTTTGTATCCTCTCTCTGTCTCTTTGTATCCTCTCTCTGTCTCCTTGTATCCTCTCTCTGTCTCCTTGTATCCTCTGTCTGTCTCTTTGTATCCTTGTTGGACAGTTTCTGAACAGCTGCCAGGCTGGAGTCTCTGAGGACTGACAGTGTTGCAGAGCTCTCTGAACGATACAGACACCGACAGACAATGAAAGCAGAGGACGCGTCACGTCCCGTCAGTCTGTGTGTTATTGGACATACGAGTGCTTCATGTTCTCAGTGTCCTCTCTTCAGGCTGCTGTGCTGCTGCTGCTGCTGTCGGCACACTGCAGATGAAACACCATCTATTCTTCTTCAGTGACGTACACCATGAGTACTATATACCACCGTTATAGTATCAAACTGCAGCAGGGATCCACTCGCTGCCCTGTGCAGCACTACACTCCACGTTTCCACAATCAGTGAACGGTCTGATGTGTGTGTTCATAAAACTCGGGCTCGTTTGATTTGATGCTGGACTGTGGGACAACTGGGACGCCTGTTCAGGTTTTTGTCCCAGATTAGGGAGGAGGGAGGGCAAAGTAACTTCACTAACACTTTAAACGCGGCAATGTGGGACAGGACAGACATTTAGAGCGGTGCAGACGTGACAAACTTCTAATGTCTGAGCAGTTTTTCTGCATTACTGCCTTCCTAGTGTAAACACATGCTTTTATTTTGGAGGGATGGATCTTAAAGCTGTTTTTAGTTTTCTGTCTGCAGAGTTAACGCTGGTCCAGACCTCAGACTCTGAAAGACAAAAACTCATTGAAACATTTGAAGCTCAGACTCAGACTGTTTGCATCCTCCGTCTGTGCACGAGATCAAAACAGGAAATAGATACAAAAATCAATAAAAAGACAGAAATCAGCTGACTGGCTCCATGGTGTTATGGAAATCTAACCGAGGTCAACTCAGGGTTGGTCAACGCTGCAGCGATGCCATTTTATGAAACAAACAAGCTGCACAATTTTCAGATTTGGCTGGCATGTTTCATTTGAAAGCTTCAGTCTGTGATTACATTCATGATAAACTCTGTGAAGGTGATTCAATGGACAGAGTTATACGATGAGGACAGACAGTAGCGATACAGTAAATGTGTCCCAGCAGCTCAGTATGATTTACAAAGAAGTACTTCATGATGATAACACTGTGTAGGTCCCTAAAAACAGGTGTGGACTCCTCAGACGTCTGAAGCTGTGCTGTGGTGTCTGACTCCAAGACGTTAGCAGCAGATCCTTCAGGTCCTGGAGGTTTGGAGCTCAAGGCCTCCGTGGATCGGACTGGTGTGCAGCTCATCCCACAGGTAACGGCAGGACTCGAGTTTCCCAGCAGAACATCAACCAAAGCATCACACGGCCTCCACCGGCTCACCTCCTCCCATCGCTCCGCGGTCCGGTTCTGAGGCTCATTGTTGGGTCTTTCTGCAGCGTTCAGGCTCAGCATGGACACCCTGACTGGTCTGCAGCTACACAGCCCCAAACACACCAGACTGAGATGAGCTTTGTATCAGAACCAGCATGAACTTCTTCAGCAGCTCGTCTGTTGGATTCGCCTTCTTGCCTGACTATGACCCTGTTGCAGGTTCACTGCGTCATGATGTCTGCTCGGTGTGTTTTCATAGTAAATCACGGTGAAACCTCCGTATAACAGAGTGTCATTGCTCGGCCTCAGTATTGCGGCGTGGAAGCGTCTGCATTATGCTAACTCTGCCAGCCTGAAGTGGATGGATTATGGGACAGATGCAGAACTGAAGCTTCCTCTCAAACACTGAGGTGTGTGTGTGTGTGTGTGTGTGTGTGTGTGTGTGTGTGTGTGTGTGTGTTTTACACTAGATGTCACCGGAACGTTGATCGCTGTATGGAAATCTATCTGTAATGGTGCTTCCAGGTTCCATCCTGCAGAGGGAACTCTTCTTTTTGCACCAAGATGCAGTTTGACAGCTCCCCAAAAATCCTCCCTGTGTGTGTGTGTGTGTGTGTGGGCGTCGTGGGGAAGTTCTGCTGTGGACTGGTGGGCTGCCAAGTTCCAAAACTTTTTTAATATAAAGACTTTACACACCTCCTCATCCAAATCTGTGTGACTCTGATTAATAGAAGGAATGTGACATTAATTTCCTTCCATCATTAGGCTGATCCTGGATCAGCAGGATGAGTCTTTTTAGTCTAATAGCCCACGTGTGTGTGTGTGTGTGTGTGTGTGTGTGTGTGTGTGTGTGTGAGTGAGCACGTACAGACCAATAACTGTATCCTCAGTGAAAAGTCAGCGCTGCTCTGCTGATGCTGCTCCGCATACGGGCACACACAGGCGCAGCTCAGCCTCAGGACCGGAACTCAAACATCAGGTAAGAAGCGGCTGTCTCCTCTGCAGACTGAAAAACAGAAGCAGGCTCAGTCACACGTCGGGTTTGTGCATGTAGAGCGTGTGTGTGTGTGTGCATGTCTTCAGTCACCTGCCGTGCTGTGCTGCATGCTCCGGCAGTTTGCTGCAGAGCTGCACCGCATGGGCGTAGTCTGATCTGCATTTGGGCTGCAGGCTGCACGGAGCGCGGCCGTGTGCGCGTCCAGGCCCGCTAACACTGCGCCAACGGACAACACCGCGTGGTGCACGCTGCGCCTCTTTTATTTTTAATATCTCAGGATGTTCTGTGGCTCAACTTTTGTCGTGATGTCCCGTGTTGGACTCTGCCAGGTGCTGTGAAGGTTATTGATCTGATCGGACAGACGCCAGTAATCAGCATGGAGCTGCAGCTGATCGCCACAGCCTGTCTGCTGCTCGCCAGGATCATGATGACGCATCAAACCCAGCACAGTATGTCTGATTTATTCACTCAGTATGAACATGTACATTTAACTGTGTTGTTGTCAAAGCTGCATCAGATCTCTGAGGATGGGTGAGACACTGCAGCACAGGTGTCGTTCCTCAGTCTCAGAGATCAGTAAACGTTCATCTGCTTAAATTCAGCTTTACTGTCACTGTGCAAAGTGCTGAGACAACAAAGAGTCCAAACAGAGTCCAGACTAACGTTCATGTGACTGAGTATCAGCTGCTTTCACACTGAAGTCAATGAGGAGAAGGTTACATCATCTCAGAAAGCTCACAGTGTCGTCATCATACAGCACTGCAGTTCCTCTAACGTCCACCTGAGGCTGGCTCCAGAAGTGAGTCAGTCTCCATAAGTCCCCATGTTAGACAGCAGAAATAAACATGTTTACAGCCTGGTACAAAAAACAGTTTTGGTCTCTATAGCTAATTTCCCCGTTCATGACAACTGTACTGAGGGTGAATTTATATACAACTCACCTGTTCACATTATATTAAGGCTTAAAGTTATGCAGGATTAAGAGCGTGGACGCTTTGATTGACAGGTGGGTGTGGTTACAGGTGGTTTGTTTGAGCAACCAGGCGTCATGCGGCCACGTCTGTCAGTTTTTAGGTTGCCTGGAGCCGGACGATGCAGGACAGAGAACACAGCCCTGTCCATTCTTTATACTGTGACTGGCTGCAGCTCTTGATTCATTTAAAGACACATTAAATAGGTCATGAATGTATTTCTCAACAATGTGTAAAAAGCATTTCAGCCATTTAAATTGTGGATTTAGTGGGCGGGTCTGAAAATCACCGCACTTAACGTAACGCGGCGGTGATTAGCATAAATTCACCCTCAGTACAGTTGTCATGAACGGGGAAATTAGCTACTACAGAGACCAAAACCATTTTTTGTACCAGGCTGTAAACATGTTTATTTCTGCTGTGAAGTTGGACATTTGAACATGGGGACTTATGGAGACTGACTCACTTCTGGAGCCAGCCTCAAGTGGACGTTAGAGGAACTGCAGTTTAATGGCGTGTCTATGGGTTGGCTTCACTTCACTCTGTGTTTGTACTCTGTTAGTTATTATTAATGCGCCGTCTGTTCACCTGCCTGCCTCATGTTGCTCTTCCAGTGAACTTCATTGACCGCATTCCTGTTAAACTCCTAAGTGGGCCTCAGATGTTTCCATGTCTAACGTACCTGGGCAAACGTCGGGAGTGGACTGCAGTTTCCGGCCACCTACCAGGTCCCGGCCCGTACTGCAGTGCTCGGCAGGACAACCGGCTGATGGCAGCACCTACCCACCCCAGCGCCGTCGTCCTACGTGTCCACAGAGGACCGCCGTCCGAACAGCGTCAGCCTGGTCAGCCCGGCGGCTGTGCGTCTCACCTGGGCGCCGTGGCGGCGAGGAGGCGCGCCACCTACACCTGCAGGTTTACCAGAACTAACAGCTGGAAGAGAACAACATGGCCGTCCATCACAGTGATATCCACTCCAGCTCGGGTTAACTTTGCCAGCTGACGGCGTCTGACGTCACGTTCTGCTTCTCTTGCAGGGATTCTTCCGATCTGCTCCGCCATCAGTGTAATGTTCAAATCGGCACCATGGCTGTTGTCTCTGGTGATGTCACTTCCTGTGGCTGTGGGTCTCTTGAGTCTTAAACTCGCTGCTAACAACTCACTGGACCTTTCTTACATGATCTGTGACTTTCTCTGATCGGCTGATTTTATTTTTCTGCTGTTTTATTTTTCAGTCAGCGGTAGAAACCATAAACCACAAATAAACCAAATAAAATCCAACGTTAAGATACTAAATATGTCGTCCTCATCCTCACCATGTTTAAGACTTTTATTTGACAGAGCGATCATGCAAACTGTGTTAATTTTCTATTAGAACAGAGATTATAAGGAGCAGGTCACAGACAGTTTTTTAATCCTGATCAGGTCTCCTTGTAAATAAGACTCATTAAACTCATCTACGTGAACAATCATCTCGTTAAAGCCCAAATAAATATTAACGTTTAGCTTTGTATTTATTTTAAGACAAAGAAAGCTTCCTATAGATTTATATTTACCTTATTGCTGATCACTGGCGTTAAGACTGACTCAGCAGTGCTGAGCTCTTGATTTAGCCTCATTTTAATCTGGATTATATACTCATGAATCTCACTATATTGAGTATGTATCAGGTGGTATATTCATCAGGTATATTAATTAAATGTGTATCATATATAACGTGGCTATTGAGTAACAGTAATGAATAACTGCTCAAACACTGCCTTCTCCTGCTACGCTATGCTCATGCTCAGTACCTTTAAATAGAATAAAGCGTCTCTGTACTGGCGCTCGTGTGAGGGTTCAGCTGCTCGTCTGGCCTCTTTCTGCTCCAACACGATTGCCACATCGAGTTTTGGACTGCAATAAGACAAAAACATGAAGTTGATACTCAAAATAGAAGGCTCAGTGTCAGTTTGACTCAGCAGCAGCTAATCTGCCCTAAAGCGTGAAGAGTGTGGCAGCGAGCTGATGGGGGAGATGTTTTGCATTAATATTCACTGTAATCATGCTGGCGTGTTTCCAATTAAAACTGCTCTCCTGTACAGCACATGTCTTAATGTGCACCTATTTAATGTAGTATATGAAAGAATATTGCAGCTTTGTGTGTTTCTATTTTAATATTTTCTGTTTGTCTTTAATCACCTGCTCTGCTTTTTTCTTACTTTGACGTCACGTTTGACATCACTGTCTGCGGTCATTTCTGTTTCACGTCAGTTTCTGATGCTACTTTGCAAAGTAGTCCTTGTAATAAAGATGTCTTTATATTTTTCAGATAGACAACTCAGCTTGTTCTGTTTCTTTTATTCTGCCTCTGAAGGTGTCGTGGCTACAGCAGAACTGTAGAAACAAATAAAGTTATGCACAGTAAACGTTTCCTGTCTTTTTCTCTGCACGAGTCACAATTTGGAGATGAAAGGCGAGCTCCTGCAGATAAAACTTATGATTCAATGTGGTGAAAGTTAGATTTACTACAAGAATCAGACCTAACCTACTTCTTGCCCAATGCATGCTGGGACAGATAAACTCCCTTAAAAACAAACTAATCAGCTGTCGTCTCCACGTGAGGACGCCTCGGCCTCTGCATGGATCTGTCAGATCTCTACACGGATGAAGGAACAGCAGCCAAACTTTACATCATGAACTTTAAAAAGTGACCAGCTGACCTTCTCTGATAACTTCAGTTATTAACAACGAACAACTTTACAGTTCACAGTAAACCTGAACACTGTGTGTGTGTGTGTGTGTGTAACGCAGCTCTACAGTGACATCAGTCCAACATAATTCATATATATTTATATTTAATGAGCGATGATGTCATGTAGTTCGGAGTTACCTGTTGGTTACCTGTACCTGTTGTAGGATGTTAACTGTTGTTTACAGTGACGTGTTGGTGACATGCGGACCTTCCGTGAAAACGTGCACCTGCACAGGTGGTGTGTGACAACCGTGAAACTTAAACAGCGACTCACGACTGATCTTTATCCGTTAAATCTGACAGGATTTGGCCTCATTGCATATTTTCCCGCTGCAGGTGAGACCCGTGTGTGTTTGGTGGTGGTGTTGTTGTAAGTGCGTGCTCCTTGTTGGCAAGGGTGCTCGCGCGCATCGAACGTGTCCTCACTGACTGAAAACACCTCAGGTCTGAAAGATTTACAGCACAGCTGACTGACTGACTGTTTGTAGCGCTTCTGGCACTTGTCCTGCAGAGGGCTCTTGTTTTGAAAGCACACAGTGGAATCATGGGATTGATTTTTATACAGCTGAGCCTCCGTGCATCAGGGCTACAGGTGTGATCAGTGAGTCATTAATATAATTAGTTACATTCATGCAGCAAAAAGTAACTAATTACATTTAGGAAGTTACAAACTTAAACTTTATGTCACTTAATCCGTCTGTTGAACCTCTCAGTTAAAGTCAGTGTTGACTTCAGATGGAGGATAACACTGACTACAGACAGATGTGTGAAATGCGTGGCTCGATGTTTGCCGCGAGGAGTCACAGATGGTTTGTTTGACAACGGGCTTAAAACCTTAAAACCTTTGACCAGGTGCAGGCAGGCATGGGTGTTGAGCTTCATCAGCAAAACATAATTTAACAATATCAGAGCTTTGTTTAGCTCAGCTGGTGAAACAACCGCCCCAGCGTCTGAAGGCTCAGCAGCCCAGGGTTCAAATCCGACCTCACGACCCTTTGCATGTCACTCAGTCTCTCTCTCTGTCTGTCTGTCTGTCTGTCTCTCTCTCTCTCTCTCTGTCTCTCTCTCTGTCTGTCTGTCTGTCTCTCTCTCTCTGTCTATCTCTCTCTCCTATCTGTCTGTCTCTCTCTCTCTCTCTCTCTCTCTGTCATCTCTCTCTCTGTCTCTCTCTCTCTCTCTCTCTCTCTCTCTGTCTATCTCTCTCTCTGTCTGTCTGTCTCTCTCTCTCTCTCTCTCTGTCTCTCATCTGTCTCTCTCTCTCTCTCTGTCTCTCTCTCTCTCTCTCTCTGTCTATCATGTCTGTCTCTCTCTCTGTCTGTCTGTCTCTCTCTCTCTATCTGTCTGTCTCTCTCTCTCTGTCTGTCTCTCTCTCTCTCTCTCTCTCTGTCCTATCTCTCTCTCTGTCTGTCTGTCTCTCTCTCTCTCTCTCCTGTCTGTCTGTCTCTCTCTCTCCTGTCTGTCTCTCTCTCTCTCTCTCTGTCTATCTCTCTCTCTCTGTCTGTCTGTCTCTCTCTCTCTCTCTCTCTCTGTCTGTCTGTCTGTCTCTCTCTCTCTCTCTCTCTCTCCTATCTGTCTGTCTCTCTCTCTGTCTCTCTGTCTATCTGTCTGTCTGTCTCTCTCTGTCTCTCTGTCTCTCTGTCTATCTGTCTGTCTGTCTCTCTCTGTCTATCTGTCATCTGTCTCTCTCTGTCTCTCTGTCATCTGTCTGTCTCACATTCCTGTCACTCTTCAGCTGTCTCTGCAATAAATATTGAAAAGGCCAAAAAATATCTTATCTAAGGGAAATTCTAGCTGGACTCAGATTACTGATTACTTTTCAGGTGTTTCTCACAAAGAAATAAATGAATGCGACGGGTGAAGCAGGTGTCACATTTTGTTCTTTCAGGCTGCGTTAACAAGCACGGTCACAAAGCATGAAGAGGTATGACGGGGAGTGTGGCTGATGTCACTTCCTGTGATAAGAAGCACAGCGTTCATGAGAAACACTCGTAATGTTTTCTGCCTGGATGTGACACGAGCTCGGCTTCCTGTCCTTATAAATAACCTTGAACTCGTTACCACAACGAGCATTAAGTGTGAGCTGTGATACTGCAGAATATTTTAGAATACTTGCTCACAGGGTCAGCTAACATGAAGGCAGTGTTTGTCACCTGTGACAGTGTTGTCAGAAAATAAATGTGTAATACATCAGCCTCTCAAATTGCCAACTAATCAACATCCTGTAGCTTTCACTCTGATTAACTGGCGTCTGCACTGACCTGTGATCAGGTGAGCGGTGTCTCTGTCGCCGTCGTCTGTTCTCACACTGCTTAACTTTGGGCTCGGGTCGGAGAAGTACGTGGCAGCTTTCGGCACTAAGTCACACACCACCAACTATTTCACTGATTTTGGTGAAACTGGATTATATTTTATGGAGAAAATGTTTTCTGGTTTTCCCTCTGATGTCCTCCGACATCGCCTCAACTCTCTGTGATTTACAGAACATGATGAACAGTGAAGTAAACTGCTGACAGCTGTAGCTGCTGTTAGCTCATGTTAGCTCAGTTTATTGCTGCTGTTAGCTGCACATAATGGCAGAGGAGCAGAGTGAAGAGGGCTGGCGGAGAAGCTAAGAAGAAAAGGAGAGAGTGAAGAGCGAGCAAGCCACCCGGTTCAAGTAAATCCTGGGACTGACTTTTAGTGGTTGGTGAGCTTGGTGAATAAAAGGCTGAAAGACAGGCGCGAGCTGGGCTGACTGCTGTTGGACTAGTCAGTAATATTAGCTGCTGCTGTGTCTGCTGCTGGTGACCTGGTTGATGTTTGGCTGTTAGCAAAGTTTATGCGACTAGCTAGTTTCTGATCAGAAGTAATGTAATCAGAGTAAATACTCGTACAGCTGGACATAGTTACACAGTGGGAGACACACTGATTTATAGGACATGTTGGTTCAAACAAACTGTAGCTTCCTCATCGAGAAGCAGTTTTTAAATCTGATCAGATTAATCTCCAGAGTTGTTGCTTATGCGGCTAACCTGATTTCCTGTTCATCATGTGATGGCCTCATGCCGGCCTCCTCCGAGAGAGATACAGGGATGTATCGTGGGTTTGATGCAGGGTGTCGCGTGTGCATCATGTCTTTTATATTAGCACAGCTCAGTAGCTCAAACCACCTAATTTCCTGGCTTTGTGCTGGGCCACATAAATTAACCATGCCCCGGCCTGCTGGCACAGGCCCTCCAGCGCCCGACCACCCCACGTCGCCAAAGGTTCACCTTGTTGTGCTGAGCGGCAGGAATAGTATCTCCACCAGCTCTGATGTGCATTAAGCAAGCCGCGAATCTTCCATAAATTGTGGATGTTAATGTGCGGTCGATTAGGAGCATCATGAGGTAATGTTGTGGAACAAACGCAAATCTTTCGATATGTTCGTAGATCATCGGTGATCAGTTACAGTCTGTATTCAAGCTCTTCTTGTGAGCTTTTATTTGTTTTAATGCAGAGGACAGGATGGGAAAAGATCTACGACCCAAATAAGCCGTTCTGCTGCGTCGTCCTGGGCGTCTCATTGGTTTTATGTCGTGCATCGTGTTTGCTCATGTGATTTATCATGAAAACAGTCTGTGTCTCCATGGACGTTAGTTTGAGACTTTAAAATGACAGAGATTTATTTCTGATTATTATTGTGTTTTCTGAACAGAGAGAAAGTGGCTAATCTAAATTCGACATCGTGGATCATCGATATGGACCTGTAGTGAGCTGAATGAAGCCTGGTTACACCAACAAAGTCATCTATGCTTGACGCAGCTGTCAGTCAAAGCATCCACACTCTTAATTCTGCATAACTTTAAGCCTTAATCACAGCAAATACCAATTTATATATAATGTTGCTTCAGCAATGACAGATTCAAAAGTTATTGAGCTGATTGATGAGTGTACCCAGAGCAGTATTAAAAAGAAGCATGAAGCATCATCCAGGACACGCCCTATACAACATCAGGTACTATTTAAAACATGCAGAGCTAAAAATGCACATGAAAACTGTAAAATGAGAGATATTAATGTTGTATAAATCTGAAACAAGGCAAAGCAGAAACACAGACTCTGATAAAGACACACAAACATGTTTTTCTTCCCAATTGTAAGTTCACATGGTGATTTACGCATGAATGAGTTACATAGAAAAAACTGCATTTCTTCAAAAAATACCTGGATGTTTGATATCAAGACAAACTAAATCTGCATTCCATTTTTCCTGATTTTCCAGATGTGTGTTAGATCATTTTGTGTAATGTAAAGACATAAAATGCATTAGACTCTTGTTTTTCTATTAAATATTATAGACTCAAATGCTTTTTCAACAAAATCTCATTTGTGCCAACTTATTAAAATACTCCATCATATTTATTTATTACAGAAGCACTTTACTCCATGATATAATTAAATTCTGTTTACTGAATTCTTTACTTTGTCTGAACAGGCAGATATTTCCACTAATTTTATGTTTAATTTAAAAAGATTTCCTATAGACTAATGGCTATAATCCTCCAAACACAGAAAAAACATCAGAAACAGAAGCACTTGAACAACAAATCACTCTGAACAGCATAAAAAACAAATATGTACCAAAACAATGTGTGTGAAAATGAAGACAAATCCAATAAATCACTCTATGAGAAAAACGGCAGGAAAAATCCTTCAACACTTCAGAGGTAAAATATTTTGAAATTACAAGGTTTGATATATTTATTGATAGTTTGGACTGGGATATGTAAACAACCATACATACTGTATAATACTAGTCATGTAAACCCTTCCATATACAAAATGTACTACTAAAGAAAGAGATATGTACAACACTTTCAGTCTGTGTGAGACCCATTAGGCACAGTGGACTTTCTCAAATGTGTTGGTGGAGGTAGAAAACTCTTTTGGTGCATAATAAAAACCTGCAAGTAAATCCCACATTTCCCATCATCCCCTCAGTGGATTATTTCCCATCAGCCTCTGTATGTACATTATATGTGTACAGCATAAGTCAGGTAGAAAACCTCTGAATTCTCCAAGATGTCCCTTTTAACAGTTTTATCAACGTAGCTTTGAATGTTTTAAGTAACACGAATAGCGTATCTATAATCTTCTCATTGATATTTGTTTAATTTAAGCATTAACAAATACAGTAGCACATTACATAGTATAGCACACATTTTACAAGCAAACAAAGTACAGCGAGAATCCAAAAATACGATTGAATTAAAAACATAAATAAATACCTTCATATTGTATTAGCATTTCAGTGCGAGATGCAACATCTCACAGTTTGATGGTGAGAGATGTGGCTTAATATTTGGTAACACTGAACCACACGACATCTGTCTACAAACACTGGAAGCAGTGTGTATATTTTTAGGATATTATGAGAGATAAACAGTGAATCGTCTGCAAGTGACACACATGCTTTTAAACCTAATTATCTCACTACGTACTTACTTAGCGATCGTTTGTCATTAACGGCTGGATGTTAAGATCTTTGCAGAAAGATTTGGGGTGCGTTCAAAATATAACTTTTCAAACACCGGACCAAACTCACACTGCAGGAGTGTTCTGCTGCTTTGTACCCCCAATTACTTCCACGGACTCTTTACTCTGGATTTCATTAAATAAAGACCGATTTTAAACATTATTATCATCAAGTGTGTGATTCTATCCTGGTGTCAGCTGGCCCTGTCGAGCTGATACAAGTCTAGCAGCGGTTGAGTAGACTTTGAATACGCCATGGATCATCTGGTTTGAGAGAAATTATTCCTAAGGCCTCCAGTAGCAATGTGTTTTTGTCATATGTAATAAACTACTGTATTTTTATATGCCATAAATCAGCATAAATAAACAAATACACAAAATTCCAGTTTTATGAGCTGTAAACAAGGATAGTTTGCTAATGTCTCTGATTTGTTTCATGTCTAGTCGTGAATGATGAACTTGATTACTTTCTTGCTTGTAAGTAATTGTTTGTGCCACATGGAGATGGAAAAGAAGTCGTGTACATTTTGAAAAGATCTTTGCTGTCAGGGCTTTATGGCTTCTTTGGTTCACATCGATCATCTGGAATGAAGGTGATGCTGAGGAGAACCTGTGAGGAAGAACATGGGAAACATTTAAAGACATTTATATGTTTTCATTTGAAATCAACATGATGTAACTTCTCTGTCTTAAAATAACAGCTTCATGTGCACAGCTGTCACTGCAGTGGTGTATTCACACTCTGAAACTTCGGGTGCCAAATCACAAAAATATTAAATGTTGCTATTATATATGAACTCACTGCAAGTCTCCTGTGCATCCTATCCTGACACCCAGCTATCGTGGTGGTCTTCACCCTCTGTGAAACCCATGAGATGCAGCCGTGGGGTCAAGTTAAAGTCAGCGCCCCACCATCCATGAGGGTGTCATGGAGGAGCGGGTCTCCACATGTCGCATTGGAGCCTGTCAGGTGGACATGTTGTCAGGTCACTGGGCAGCCGGCTCCTGATGATGACCGTGTGTGGGTGAACTGAGTTCGATTCCCTGTAGCCGTTATTGCTGCCATAACTTGCGGCTTATCATTGAGTGTGTGCCGGATTGTCCTTGAGGCAGCTGCATGGCGTAATCTCAGGCTGAGTCATTGAGGAGAGGCCCCTGAAGACTCGTTGAACTGGTCAGAGGATCATGTTGCAGCTATTCCAGAGTCTCGTGGTTGCAGGACCTTGGCTATGTATAACTTGTGGACTTAGGTGAAGGAACTGTGTGGCGCTACAGAAGGATTCATCATTTTTACTCATTGTGTCCCCCACCTGGCTGTGGCTGCTGTAAGTTGGCATTGAGCAACCTCCACTCCAACCTGAGACACCAGTGTGTCCTAGAGGGCATCATGTCCCGACTGGCATCTGCATCTGAGTCAGCAGCTCTTTGAGAGGCCAGCAGGGGGCAGAATGCACAGTTCTCCTGCGCCCAAAACACAACAGTCTCTGGGAGCGTTTGCATGGGAGGCGAGACAGGGCTCATCCTCACCACAACTGTGCACACTTATAATTGTCCTGCTGTGGGTGTGGGGTCAAGCCAGTGATGGAGCTGTAGGGAGCTAGTCTGAGCTTACAGCAGCATTTGAGGCAGCGAGGCATCAGGGCAGCTGGGGTTTGGAGACAGGAGGTTCAGGTTATCCAGCAGACTCTCCATGACAATCTCTGAGCCGAGTTGGCCCATGGGTCAACCACCTCGGGACAGGCTGGGCAGGGTGGAGTTATCTTGGACCCTGCCACTCCCGGGGATACATCATATGGCTGTCAGACTCCCCAACGGTCATCCTGTTCTGGTGGGAAGGTGAATGGCGACGCTCAGGTGCTGGCATCAGAGCTGTACAGTCCTGGAAAGGAACCCCAGGCAGTCCCTCGTTACTGTGGGGTTGGGCTTCCCAGCAGTTAAGTACTGGGAACCAGGGCTGCCTGCTCCGCCTCAGCGCCTCCTGTAGAGCCATCTGAAGACAGAAAAACACCAAAAACTCAACTGTAGCTGGCAACTGTTGAAATCTGCTTACAGGAACTAGGCACGCCTCAGTGGGCTGCTGTATTTCCTGCCAGATTTGGCCGCTGGTTTCAGAGGTTGGAGTTTGGTCTGGGTCAGCGTCTTCACTGAAGATGCTGATATTAACTCAGCGCTGGTTGCAATGGATAGCTGTCTGGCTACTGTACATCAATATTCTGCAAGCCTAATGGACCATTTTAGAGAAACACAAAATGAAATAAACAGCACTTCCTGTTTCATGGGGATTTTAAACCTCCGGACAGAGTCAGGCTAGGTGCTTCCCCCTGTATCCAGTCCTTTATGCTAAGCTAAGCATTAATCTTCTCACTGAACTCTCGGCAAGAAAGCAAACAGATGTAATTTCTGTCAAATTAAATGGAGGCTGGCCGTTGAAAATGTACCTGTAGTTCATAAAGGTGGCGCTGTGCCTTCTTTGAGGCCCGCCCTCTGCTCTTGGCGAGCTTACTGTTGTTGTCCATGGAGGCGGCTCTGCGTCGAGGAGACTTTCCGTTCTTCCCGCCCTCCGGGTTCAGCATCCACCAGGGCTCTTTCCTGTTCCTCGTTCTGTATGCGCTCGAACGGCTGTGCAGCGACAGGTTGTGCCTGATGGAGTTCTGTTTAGGAAACGCAGAAAGTAGATCGTAGTTACTTTGTGGCGTCGCGTGGCGTGTCGGCCACAATGCAACAATAAAATAACTCACTTGGCCAGGATTGATTGGTTAATGTTTTTTCCCACCTTGGTCCATTCAGTGAGCTGTCTGAGCTAGCCACAGTTAGCTATTTCACTACTTCAATCTTTCCATCATTTAAGTCTGTGGTGACCTCGATACTGTGTTATTTACTTTGAATGTATGAAAGTCGTGTTATTCAGATTAATGCTGTGCTGCAAAAGAAGAAAGGTGCACTGCTGTAGAAACACTCATTTTCCACACAGAGAAGTAGTCGGTGTGACGTCAAAGCCGACAAATGAACAGGAAGTATGCAAACGTCCATATCCTCATTGCTAACGGTACGTCTGCGAGTCTTTTCCACCCTCTCACGCTCTCAGCTAAACACGCACTGAGGAAGCGAGGGATGAAGCGGCGTGTGCTGTCATTTTATTTGAAATACAATAAATATTTGGCGGATGTCAAGGAGAAGAGAATCTGAATGTATCTGAACGAGTTCCATACAGTGCCACCAGCAGCTACTAACATTTTCAACTCTAACAGGAAAAATGCTTCAATCAGCCATCTGTCTGAGGATTTAAGCTGAATACTACTGATGCTATTTTCCAGATGACTGAAAAAATGTGTGAGATGGACCTGTGGATCCGTGCAGCGTCAGCAATAATGCGAACCTGATTTCCGTTAGATCGTTCCAGCTCTGACCTATGACCACGAGCTTTGGGCAGAGATCGCAGGTACATGTGGCTGAAATGAGTTTCCTCTACTGGCCTCAGTCTTAGAGAGCTTGGAGTAGAAAACGGCTCCTTTGCATCGTGAGAGCCAGCTGAGGTGAGGATACCTCCTGTGCTCCTGTGTTCAGGCGGAGCAGGAGACCCGGGCCAGACAGAACCTGCTGGAGGACTACATGTCCAGATCCTACAGAGAGCTGGGATGTGTTTTGTGAGCATCCCTACTAAACCACCTGCTGCCGACAAGCAGAACAAAATGGATGGATGAGTGGATTCTCGTAACCGACTGGCAGACTAAGCGACGTCTTGTTTGATTTTTTGAAGTTTTGTATTGAACGCTCGCTTTGAAGTCTGACATTAGTTTATTCGTGTGGTCGTCCTGCTTCCTCCTCACTGCAGGAATCATATCAGATGTTTCTGCCCATTTTCTTCTGACAACTATAAATGCACCTACAGTAAATACAAATGCATGAAAGATCGTGCAGAGAGTCTCTGGGTATCTGTGCCTCGGGTCCTCACTAAGAAAAAGCGCATTCAGAGAATAAAAAACTTTTGGGTTGCCAACTTGCACTTTTATCCCGGCGTGGTCACATTTGTCCTTGTGCTAACATGTATACACCTAAAGCCTCCTCAGTCCAGGCCTCTCACCCTGTGTTTTGAACCCTAAAAAGGACGCAGAGGCGCCTCCTGCGGTAACTCTCTCAGGAAGAAAAACAATGCTGGTTTGAGGAGAAGCGGCCGGTACAGCCTCCAGCTCTCTGCCTGTGAACAGAAAACTCCCTAACATGAAACTCATTTTGTGCACATGGATGGTGGCTACGATTTTAAAGAAGTCCAACACAAGACAGCGTACAGGCAGAATTTCCCGAATCCCCATGTGAATGCAGACGCAGCTCCTGCAGTTAGCAAAGCCAGACCACAACCACAGGATCAACGGGGAGACAGAGCGCAGAGATAAGAAGCGCTCACACTGAAAACAATAGGTGGATTGTCTGTCGTCTCTGAGGAAAATATTTAGTCTTGGGTTGGGCTTTAGAGCTTTGGGCAAATACATTCAGTGTATATTAATCATCCAAATGTGACTCATACTTCAACATTTTAATACGACAGAATTATGTCTTCTTTAATTTGGATCTATGACCCCATTATTCACGTCAAGACTTTAAATCACGTGGGGAAAAAGGGTGATTTCTGGAGGTCGGGGGATTCTTGAAATAATCGTAGGAAGCGAACAAGCTGAGAAATATTGTGCGTATTATTTTGGATGAGTGTCTCCATAGAAAGGCACTGAACCACGGCGAGCTGGATCTCAGACTATACATCAGCAGCCGCCTCGTGAAGCCCGATCCTGAGAGCGGAGGCAGCGGGCTGTGCATGAATGAGACTTTTTTTTTTTGACTGAAAAGAAAGAAAGCAAGGGAGGTTACGGAAGGTTCAGTGAGGCTGGGGAGGGTGACGAAGTGAGATGTTTTGCTGGCAGAGCTGGGTGAGGAGGAGGAGGAGGGAGGGAGGAGAGGGAGGAGGAGAGGAGAGGGGGTCAATGAGTTCACTGTGGGCTGAACACGAGCTCCTCGGCCGAGCAGCTGGCAAGAGACATGCAAACAGGTTGGATGGGCAGAGACAAAAGGAGGAGGAGAAGTTGGATGTGACGTGCTGGATCCCGGACTGTCTGCTCTGACTCACCACAGCAGAGATTGCTTCCTCCTCCTCCTCCTCCTCTCCTCCTCTCCTCCTCCTCACTCCTCACTCCTCTGAACCGGACTCCTCATGCTCCCTCCGCTGACTTTAAATAAAGCTTCCTGTGTCAGAGAGACATCCTGCACATGCACTGACTCGCTGCTGCACTGCCACAAAGCGCATTGCTCAGTCTGACTTGTGTGTTCATTTTGATTCATGACCTTTCTCTCTCTCTGCATGATCACAATCTGTAACCGAAAGCGAAATGAGTCATTAGTGGAGGATATACAAGCCCAAACTTTTTATTCCACCAACCGAGCGACAGATCACATGTAATATGCAAATGTCTCCACCCTCCGATTGGACCCACAATAGATCACGGACTGCATGACTGGGTCCTGGGAAGGAGCCCGGGATAATCCTCGTCTCAGACAGACCTCACCTCAAACCCAGCGAGAACAAAAGACATCCCACTAATTCAGGAGGAGCCCCGCTCACACATTATCTCTGTGAAAGGCCGACCTACGGCGGCCGCATGTATCATTGTTGCTAAACTTCTTCATGAAGTGGATTGTTGGGGGTTTATGTGCACCTGCTTAGCTCGTGTGTGAATGGAGTCTAAATGATCTTTGTTGATCTTTCTCGGAGTTCCAGACAGATTATATGGAGGCCTGAAAGTGACATAAAAGATCGTCTGAGCATTGAAACAACCGGCTTGCTGCTACTCTGAAGTATCGTTTGTTTTAAAGTCACACTGGTTCTGGGTCAGTCAGCAAAGGATGCCAGACACAGGGAAAAGTCTTTCTGCTTCGGACTAAATCTATTTTCAATCCCTTTGACCTCTGAGAAATGCCACATGTTGGAGCGCTGTAATCGCACCACAGCACAAGGGGAAATATTTGTCTCTCTGCAGCCCTAAAGAATCTGAGCTCCTCCGATGTACCTGATGATCTCGTCTGTGATCAAAACAAACTGCTGCAGCATGAAGCGACTCCTCCTCCTGGACCTGAAAACAATCGAACTGTAGCAGCTGCTGTTTTTGTGTGAAGTGAAGCATAGACCTTGCAATGTGGTCTGGGAAGTCAACAAACAGGACCCCCGTTTGCAGGGACAGGTGCAGGCGCCAGTGAAAGTGGCCTCACTTGCAACCAGTCCAAACGTTTACATACAGCGCCAGACACAACCACAGACAGGAGGACAAGCTCCCAGGGAGGCGACTGCTGGAGAGCAGCTGCTGCTAAGATCACTAACTCAGTTTTGTATCAATGATGGCTGGTGAATGATGAGCGAAAAGGGAAGAAAGATTCAATTTGCATCGAAGAATGCAGCTAAAACCACAAAAAAACTAGTGAAGTGAAATGATGCATCTGATTAAATATTATATATAAATATTATTTTCCATGAAATGAAACATCTTTACTTCAGTACGCTCAGAGATTTCTTTGGTAAGGTATCCCCGTCAAACAGGAAGCAGAGTCCTATTTCGCTTCCTCTCTATTGATCTGTCACAGTAGCTAATTGTGAGTGTCACACCTCCGCTATGAGCTGCATCAAAGCGTCTACCTTCCAGTGAACACGGCCCGGACGGATAGACTCAACCTCAGACCAGCGGTGTCCAGTCACAACAGTGAACACAGCAGCAGAACCTCTGAACCAGCAGTGTCCAGTCTAACAAGACTCAACCTCCAGACCAGCAGTGTCCAGTCTAACAGTGAACACAGTAACAGAACCTCTGAACCAGCAGTGTCCAGTCTAACAGTGAACACAGTAACAGAACCTCTGAACCAGCAGTGTCCAGTCTAACAGTGAACACAGTAACAGAACCTCTGAACCAGCAGTGTCCAGTCTAACAGTGAACACAGCAACAGAACCTCTGAACCAGCAGTGTCCAGTCTAACAGTGAACACAGCAACAGAACCTCTGAACCAGCAGTGTCCAGTCTAACAGTGAACACAGCAACAGAACCTCTGAACCAGCAGTGTCCAGTCTAACCTCTAACCGCAGTGTCCAGTCTAACCTCTCAGTAGCTACACTTACAGTAGCTACTGTATATCTCTGTTACTAATCAGTTTGCTTGTATTATAATCTTTCTTTACTCGTCCTCCAGTGTTTTCTGCTAAGATATGCAGCAGTCTCATGAAGTCTGCAAACTAATTCAGTAATCAGTTACGGCTCATCTTCGGCATCACGTCTCGTAAAACATTTGATTCATTTTGCACTGGTTTAGTGTTGTATAACCTTCTAATCAGAGCGTCATTGACCTCAGCGATGGGTGTAACTGCCCTCAGCCACCCTGTGCTGCTCCTGCCCACGAGTCTTTAAACAAAAGTTGTAGAGAATGAGGAAACACGTGGAACAATTGTCCATAAATCAAAAAACACAGTAACAGTGAAATAAGGAAGTATGTTAATCTTTTTGGCCGCCGTCGACGAGTTCAGCTGTGGAAAACTTCTTGACCTGAGTCGTCGGCCGTGGAGGAAACAAAAGGACTTCTGTTAACTCGTCGATTGTGTAGTTGTTAATGTCGACGCACAGCAGCTTCCTATTGGTGAGACCTGAGTGATGAGTCTGAAATCTACAGTGTATATAACTGTATGGAAACTATGTGCAGCCACATAATCTTATGAAACTGATATTCAGTGTGGTCCACTCATTATTGGATATTCGTCAGTTTTCTGACTGATGATTCTAACGAGCCGCCTCGTTATCGTCTCACTCTATGGTGAAGATTTCAGTGACGACACACTGCTTCATCTATATTATTGATCTGATTTACTGATTTACATTTTAGATTATTAATGTGAATCTGCAAAGTGACTAAAGTCAAATGAGTGTTGAGTTAAAAGTGAAATATTTACCTCCAAAATGTCGCAACAGTGTCATAAAATTTTAATACTTAAGTTGGTCTGAGTTTCCTGATGGACAGTGAAGTAAAATGCTGCCAACTGTAGCTGCTGTTAGCTCATGTTAGTTAGCCGGGCTGCCCAGACTGTGAGCTCAGAGCACCGGGGGAGTGTTAGTGTTTGTACCACAGGAGGTTTGGACCACCGGGGAGGAACCGGAGCTGGAAGAGCGGGCAATGTAACCAGGCTCAGCAGCTTCTATGGACATAATGGCAGAGGAGAAGAGAGTGAAGAGGACGCTAACGGAGGAAGCTAAGAAGAGAAAAGGAGAGAGTGAGCGAGCAAGAAGCCGCCGGACAAGAGTAAATCTGGGACTGACTTTTAGTGGTTGGTGAGAGCTTGGTGAAATAAAAGGCTGAAAGACAGACGCCGAGCTGGGCTGACTGCTGCTGGTGACCTGGTTGAAATAAATACTCGAGTACAGCTGAACATAGTTACACAGTGGGATTACACTGTGACACTGGAGGAGACAAACACTGATTTTTATGCTGTTTTAAACACTAATAATCAGTGTACACTTGCAAAACTTATTTAATGTTGTTTAATATTTCAAATTGGAATACTTAATATTCTTATTCTTATTCTTCTACTTAATAGTAAAATGATAAATAACATGTCAAATATGTCAAAAATACTCACACTGTTTGGTTTAATACACTGAATGTATCATCACACTATCACTGCCAAGCTGTCAGATATTTGGTGTGAATAAGAGTTGCACACTTGCACAGATTACAGTAAAAACGAGAAGCCACTTCCTGTCGGTATCTTCCTGTGCAACCTCCCCCCGTCATTTCTCCTCTGACCCAGGAAGCGTAAATGAGCGTGGGACCTGAATGTTCTGTTACAGGGCGGTGTAAAGACGAGCTGCAGCAGCAGCAGCAGCAGCAGCAGCAGCAGAGCATGTTGCCTCCCCATGACTGCAGGCACCATGCAGGATGCTTCATTAACACTGAGCATCAAACTGAGTTGACCTACTTCTGCGATGGCTTCAAAGTGCGACCATGTGAAGCGACGTGGAGCTTTGTGTCCAGCTTCAGATAAACAACATGATGGACACGGTTAAACATCATCACATGATGAGGAAGAAACACACAGGAGCGTTCTATATCCAGAAATACCAAAGTGATCAAAGTGGATCGCAGCGCAGTCTTGAGAGTGACATGATCGGACACTAATCTCTTTCTTCACAGCAGATTTCTTTGCCTTCCTCGCCGCCCGTGTCTTTTATATTTTGCATAATGGATTTGAGGCCAGGTTCCTTTTCTTTTTGTGAACATAACACCGGGGTGTTCGGGGTGTGTGCTGGGGGGGTTTATTGTCCTACGCAGGCTGCAGGACAATGCAGAAAGCCACATGCCACAGATTCCTCAGACTCACACATGTGTAGACAGCAGACTGTACACACAGGCCTCGGCCCACACAGAGCCCGTCAGCTGACTGCTCCCCTCCTTCACTTGAGCCACCGGCGCTCCTCTTTGAAAAGCCCCGGCCCCGAGCCTCCCTTTTCTTCATGGGGGTTACTCGAAGCTTTGAGTGGGCCTCTTTAAGCTCAGGGCAGGCCTCTCTTCTTTTTTAACCTTGTGATCCCGAGACAAATAGCTGGCAGTTATTCAGCCTTCTTTTAGCGGCTGTTATCAGGCCGGTGTCCCCGAACTGAGTTCACCCAGCCAAAAATGAAAAACTCGTGTGACAGTGACTCATTTCAGAATTCACCCTTGACTCATCAGAAAGTGGAAACTAAAGTAAAACTCTGATTTTATAGATTACTTTGAACCATCTGCAGACGCATACTGAGGAATGCTAATGTCAGCACAATAACATGCCCACAACTACAGTACTTCAATACTCTGTGCACACAATCATTTCACATTCACACAGTGTATACGATGATTATACAACCTCTTTTTATCCTCTATGTTCACATCAAAGTTGTCTCAGATGAAAGTTTGTGAACCAGCCAGTGTAGCAGCGTTTAGTCAGTCCTCCTCTTCTTCATCTCTTGGGACATTTGCAGGACGAAGGCATAGCTAGCTAGCTACTAAACTCCAAGTGTAACAACCGCTGACAGAACAAAGAACGGACGGCGTGTCCGTGACGACCTCGCAGGTTTCTGAAGAGCCGTTGTGAAGCTCAGTGTCGCCTCCATGTTGGCAGTCCTGACCCTTCAGCCTCAGTCTGGACCGACGCCGATTTACTGATGCTGAGTTTCAATTCAGATACTTCTGTTAGTACAGTCCTATGTAGGGATGCACGATATATCTGCATCAATATCGGTATCGGCCAATGTTCGGCATTTTTTCACATAGCGGCATCGGTCAGATGAGTAAAACTGGGCTGATATTAACAACTGATGTTTATGATGATATTTATGTAGGTCAGTAACCTCGTTATTTGGAAGTAAAACATGTTTTGAAAGTAAAGGAAGACATTCAAAGATTCAGTTGGCATGATTTTCAGTTTGTACAAAATCCTCTCAGAGACTTTATTTTTTAACATATATCGATATTGGTAAATATATTAATATCGATATAGGTATCGGCCAAAATGTTCATATAGGTGCATCCCTACTCTTATGTAGTACTCTGTGTACTTCCTGCTGCAGTGCTCTAATTTCAGGAGGGTAGTGTCGTCTCAATTTGAGTATGTAAAATTATGTTTATAAGTCTCTGCAGTTACAGCCGTGGTGAGCATACTGCCAACATTTGACCACCAAAAAAGAGAACTGAGACACAGCACAGATAATTATCAGAATAAACTTCAGTTACTTCATTAATACTTGAGCATGCTGTACTTAGAGTAAAGTGACTGAAGCCATTGTGTCTTCACAGCATGGCACCATCACGCATGTATCATACATGTAACCTGCTCGTCTGTCAACTGACACTCGACCTGAGGGAAGTTGTTCAATGGAGGTTGAGTCGTGAACAAATACAGTCAGTGTTGTCTGTCACAGTGTGCAAACATCAGGCCCCAGACTGTTAAGTAAGATAGTAACATGAGCCACTTTACAACAGGCATAAAAACACAGACCACCTGATATTTGCAGCCACAAACAAACAAAGCTGCTGTTAGCGTTAATAAGTTCAAGAATCTGCAGGTAAAACTGTCATTTACATGTTTGGAGATGAACACGGGAACTCTACTCCAGTTAAACTCAGGGGAGCTACTTCCTGTTCCATTATTTAAGGTCACAAAACAGACGGTGAAGTAGCGTGCACACTGCCACTCATAGACCGACCAGCATCCCCGGGGGAACCCGTCCTCCACTGAGCGGCCTCGCACTTTTTTAGAGGGAGAACACAAAAACAAACCCCCCGTGACACGAGGGAGACAGGAAGCTCTCGAGGCGGCAGCAGCATCGCCCTCGTCCTGCCCTCCACCCACCTTCAGTTTTTTAGGTGGAGCTGTATAATCAACGAGGTACAAAGTCGAACGCCCTCCGCCCACCATGAGGTCTCTGCTGACTTATCTCTATCTGTCATTACAATCAAGGGCGCTCACGCACGTTGACCCTAAAGTCAACACATGGAGCGGGAGATGACACCAAACACAACAAGAGATGTTAGAAAGTGACTTCATGTCGGTGCACAAACACGATCCATGCACGTTCCTCCTCTTCTTTTTTTTTCCAGCCCTGACCCTCGTGTTTTGCAGGGCGGGGGATGTTAACACATGGCACTGTTTTCCATCCCACTCCACAGGAAATGCATCATAGTTCATTGTGGGGGGACCGTCGTGTTTTTTTAACAGGAAAAGTGTAAAAATAACTATCAGCCGGCGGCTCCAAGGCCCAGGCGAGTGTGCCAACATTCAGGAATGCAAGAGCTTGAAGTCGAGATGTGTCGATTTAATATTAAAGATAAACACGCCGCGTCTATTGTTCACAAATCCACACGGACTTTGCTGCTTCACTTGAATCTGACAGGATGAAACAAGCGTTTCCCTCCAACAGCTCAGATACTGAAAAAACAAACCTGTTCATCAAGTTGTGCCCAACAAATCTGAGAAATTTGTTTATTTATAGATAAAATAAGAGTCTGCAGGGATGCTGGAGGATCTGAGGCATGCAACACGCTCACAATGACAATGCAAACATGCTCTTTCACTAAAAACAACAAATGGGAGCCTGAAGAGGAAAAACTCAGGAGGGTTCATCCTCTGGGGAACGTGACATGTCGTGGCGAGCCATCAAACAGGTGTTACGTTCGCAGAACTTGGCACTAAAAGCACAACTGAACAAACACAAACACCTCCAGCCCGAGAGGCCAGAGCAGGAAGTGACCGGATAAAGAGCGGCGATCCCTTTCTCCAGGCGTTCGCATCCGCTGAGGAAACTCTAGAAGACAGGGGACACAAAGATATGAGCCACGGCTCAGGAATGGAGGATGTTTGACGTTGTTCCCAGCATTCCCTTCTCCGAGCCCCCTTCCCCTCCGACACACTCCCCAACACTGATTGAGCTGTTTGCGTCGCCTCCTGTTATTGTATTGAGACAGTTTACTCCACGCTGCTTCCCATCAGCCATTGCACCTACAAAGTGTAGTTAAAGAGCTGCAGAGAGGCCGAGCAGAGCTATAAGTCATCATACGAGCTGTGAGGGAGGGTTAAACAATGAGAACTATATTTGATTGAGGTTCATGAAGGCATTTCCTGACATAACTCTGAAATGACGTCTCATGAGGATGCAGAGGTTACAGGAAGAGGCCGCACAGCTCAAATCTGACTTTTCTGTTGGAGTGTGCAGATTTCAGATCATCTCCGCTCACGGCTGCGTAACCTCCTCACCCGGCGAGACGATATAAAGACCTGGATTAACGTGTTTGTGCAGGCGAAGGCTTCTCCAACTTCTCCCTTGTACTAAATATTTCCAAAACACTTCCAGGCCTTTTAAATTTCAGGACTGCACCAGGTTTTCCATGACTGTGGAAATGTTGCACAGACCATGAGTCAGTATGTTTTGGTACTAGATTGTTCCCACTGATGTTTCCTGCACTTTATTCACCTCGCTCAGATCAGATTTTAACCAGCGTCTTACGGGAGCTCTCAGGCTTACAGGTTTACAGTAAGACTGTGCCGCGTTCAAGCTCCATCCTCACTGTGACGCCGACAGAGGCATGTTACCGACAGGAAGTCACTTCCAAACATCAAAGGTGACTGAGATGTCAGACTCGTGACTAACTGCTGAACATTAAAATGAAAAACACGTTCACGGACGAGAGAAAAAGTTTGATTGTCTTCTTGTTAAATATTAGAATATTGGTCTGAAATGAAAGGCAGCGTGCAAACATGCCTGAAACACGTTAAACACGCGTGTGTGCCGCCTGTCAGACGGTAATATTAAACTGAATCACCTCTTTAGCAGGTTAACATGCAGACAGCGCAGAGGTCGTGACAGAGGTCGTGTTGGACTGTGAGTGATGTCACAGCAGGTATTTTGCTGTTGGCGGTTGGAAAAACACAGGTGTTACCGATGACATAACATTCATGTTACCTGTGATTTTTCCACATGTCTTAAAGGGCCTGTCGTCGAGAGCTACAGAGCCAAACGTGAAACAGGAGGTAGACTTCTGTTTACGCTCAGAGAGGGAGGCACCTGACGTGGACACTGATTTGTGTTTATGGCAGCAGCCTCACAGTCAGTGACTGGATCAAACAGGAAGCAGTCCACTCCAGCGGCATCAGAGGAGAGAAGGCGTTTGATTGGATGTTAAATTAGTACACGCTGTACCCCGAGTGCAGGATGACATCATCAACAACTTTTTCTGGTTTATCAGGAAATTACAAACTCTAAAATACCATGAAGAACACCTGAAGAACACCTGAAGAACACCTGAAGACACTGTGTGGACAGACACTGTGTGGACAGACACTTAAACATGAGGACTTTCAGTGATCTCTGCACACGCTGATGCACGTTGACTGTTTTCTTTCATATTTGTATATTTTTTCTTTTTTACACCTTTCTTGACGTCATCAGCCCTCAGGTGCACGCACTCACTCACCTTCCAGCCCGCGGAGCTGTTGCTGTCTCCTTTATCCTTGAAGTAAGGCACACTCTTCACCATCCAGTCGTAGATCTGGGACAGTGTGAGCCTCTTCTCAGGTGAGCTGTCTATCGCCTTGGTGATCAGGTCAGCGTACGACATGTTGCCCCAGGCGTTGCGGCGGGACGTGCTGCTCTTCCTCTGGCCGGAGCTTCCCAGAGGTGCGACACCACCCGGAGGAGGAGGAGGCACTTGTTGCTGAGGAGGCAGCTGCGGGGCCGGGAGCTGCTGCTGGAGGAGGTGATGGTGGTGGTGGTGATGAAGATGCGCACAGTTCGCCTCCCGACACTGGAAATCACTGCAGGGCACGGGCGGCTTCTGCTCCGCGTACTCTTCATAGTCCTCCTCCAACAAGCCCAGGTTGCTGATGAACTCCGGGTTAGCTCCGGGCTCCTGCTGCACCGACGGTGCCGGGGAGGATGTGTTTGAGCTGGCCGGGTCGTTGAGCTCTGGTCTGGGGAGCGGCCAGGTGCAGGACCGCGGCCGGGAGAGAGGCTCGAATTCCGGGTCTATTTCGACCTGTGGCGGCGGTACCTCAGCCATGTCAGGGTCACACAGACGCTCACATACAAAACTAATATCAACTAATACAAAAATAAAAAAAATAATAATCACACAGGTGAGAAATGTTGCGTTCAAACACCAGATCAGACTCGGAGCCAGAGAGGTTTGTAAAAGTCAGAGAAGTGTTGAGTTCAAGGTCTTCAGTGAAGTTCACACCATCCTGCACCGACCGGCTACAACTCAAAGTCTGCCGCTCTGTCAGCCTGCAGCAACACACAGCCTCATGGTGCATTCACGGCCCAAACACAGCCTCCGTCCTCTGAGAACTGCAACCTCACGGTGCGTTCAAGTGCTCCTCAGGTGGAATTCTTTTTTTTTGTTTTTGTTACCTCAGAATGAGACTTTGAGATCAGCCCGCCTCAGCTGCACCGATGATCTTTGACAACCTTTAGATTACCTGTGAGGCGGCACTGCCAAGACAGCAGCCGGCACACAGCGTCCATTCTTTATATAGTCAATGGTTGCAATCCATAACCACACACTGGCCCTTTAAGGGAAACTGTGCGTGAGTTTAAAATGTTCTGCCACTTCCTGTCCTGCACAATCAGACAGAATCTAAAGTCTGTCACCTCAGAGTGAAACATGAACCTATCATCAGCACCTCTCATGTATTTTCACTGCACCTGAACGCAACACTTCCAGGTAGACTGGATGCACCTTTTTCATCTCTTTACAGGTGGAGTGTGTGTTTATGTTGTGCAGGTGCATTTCCCTCAAACTGAGACCGCAGCTCTTTAATTAAAGGATGTTCACTCTGTTTAAGTCCAGTGCTCCACGCTGCTGCATTGCAGAGGGATCATCAGCAGCTCGCAGGTCTGTGGATGCACAGCTGCCTGCGGTGCCGCCTACTGGCTCACCTGCAAACAGCAGGACGAGGTGCCACCACACACAAACACACTTATTTTTTTGTTCTCGTGTTGCCAATGTTTTATCATGCCAATCTGCTCCGTGTGTTTAAGGAAAAGTGAACAAAATGTGGAAATGAGGCACTCTGAGATGTCAGCCTCTCGTTCTCCGCACGTTCTCAGACAATAGATCACTGCGGGTGTTTTTTTTTAGACCGGCAGGAATCTGTGTGGTACATTCTCAACATGTTTTTAACTTTAAAAGCAACACTTCCTCTGCTAAGGGCACAAAGTTCAAGGTCTCATTATGCTGCGACTGTAAACCTGATCTGAGCTCCTGGATGCTGAGAAAACATCGTGAATCACACTTGCAGGATGATCTTTGACACGAAAACAAGAAATTCTCATCTTTGATCTGCCTTGAAAATCCACTTTTAATGCACCTGACCTGCAAAACTGAACTTTGACATCAGAACTTCATCAACATCCTCCCATAGCAGCCTGTATGACACTTTCCAGAGACGCTGAGGATCTTTTCATGCAGGCGTCACCACACGTGTGACTTCCTGTGTGAACAAACAATTGGTGAGTGACCGAGAAAATGAAAGCAAAAAGTCACAGCCGTGTTTCTGCTGCTTTATATTCTTCATATACGAGCAACATTTCACTTCCTCTCTGCACATTTTGTCTCCGGTGTGTGATGAAGTGATTAAACTGATTTTAAAGTCTGATCAACATTTCAGGTTTCTTCTTGAACCTGCTAAACGTCCGATAAACACACGTCATTGTCTTATTTCAGGTGAACTTCAGCCTCCTTGAGGACTCCCTCTCTTTGGTGGAAGTAGTCTCTGAACCAGGATATGTGCTCCTTCTTCTGTTGGACTGTCAGATACGGGTTTCTGGACAGACCGGCCACCACGAGCTCCATGAAGTGACGCACCGGTCCCTGACGGGGGAAACCTTCCTCCAGGTGTTTGTCTAGGAAGATGTGCTCGTGGAACGGGACGTCGGCTTCCTCCTCGAGGCCTGGCGAGAGTTGAGAGGACACAGTCAGCGCGATCCCTCCGCCAATGTTCATTCAACCAGATATACAACAACGTTACTCACCGGCTTCGTTGTTGATCGGGTACTGCCACATTTTGCCCTCTTTGGTCCACTGGATCATTTCCTCGAACCTGTTTCGAGGCATCTGGTTGGTCACCTGAGACAGCTGATGAGCAAATTCCACGTCCCAGAGAGTCGGACGAGCTGAAAATATGACAGCAGCAAGATGAGATCAGCTTTAAGTCTGTCTGTCGTACATCTGAATTTGGCCAGATTGGATCACACATCCTAAAAATATCTTTAAGGACAATCTGAACTCTTTACCAGCTGTTGATTCAACTTGTTCTTCAGTCGTGGGAGAGAAGAGGTTCAGTCTTTTTCCTGTGAACAGCTTCCTCCTAAAGAATAAAACTCACATTGACACAGTCCATCTGAAGAACCAGTAAAGATGATGATGAAGATAGATTTACCTTTTGTGACCTTCGTCCGTCTCCGCAGTGCGCTCTCTGGTGTATCCTCGCCCGTCGTCATCAAACTTGATCTGACTGACCGGCCACATCTGTCGGTTTGGATTCTTACCAACTTTCATGTTAGCGATAATAACGCTGGGGAAATATTTTAGGATTAATGTTTATTACGTTAAACTGACGTTCACATACCGGACACACGCAGAGACAGTCGACACGTACCCGAGGTCGTTGGTGTCGCCTTTCTTCTGCGCCTCGCTCATAGCCTCGTGCTGCCTCAGCTGCATCAGCAGCTCCGACTCGGCCCGGCTGTGGTTCGGCAGCGTGGAGGCGGCGGCTGATGCAGCCGCGACCAGCTCAGGATCCAGAGTCTCACTAAAGGAAACAGAGACAGTCTGAGACCAGAGATCCTCCAAAGATCGCAGGCACCACCTGATGACATCACGCTGAGTCACCCTGTCCTCACCTCTGTGGTGAAGCCTCCTCCGTCACCTGCTGAAGCGCGTTGATGTTGCTCTCCGCAGCTGCTGCCTTTGACTTGGAGGTCGACTCGTAACTTTGCGTCGGTTTCATGTTTTTCAGCTTCCTCTTGTTGGTCACTTCCACCCTCATGGCTCCGAGAAGGTCGAGGAGACTCTCTTTCCCGCTCTTCCTCTCCCCTCCATGCTTTGCTGTGACCTGTTCAACATCTGTCTGCTGCTGCGTCGGACTTCCACCCTCCTCTGTCTTTAACGGCACCTTGATGACTTCATCCTCTCCGTCATCTGCCTCTGTTAGCAGTGTGACCACAGATGAAGTTCCTGTCAGTGTGTCCGGATCAGAGGAGGCAGCGTCGTTTGTCTTCTCACACAGTCGGACTGAACTCGAGCTGCTGAAGGCTCTGACTCCTCCGACATGTGCAGCCCTGAGTCAGAGAAACCAGAGAAACCAGAGGCCATCGTCATCATCGTCATCATCGTCATCATCATCATCGTCGTCATCATCATCATCATCATCATCACCATCATCATCGTCATCATCATCACCATCATCGTCGTCATCATCATCATCACCATCACCATCATCATCATCATCATCATCATCATCACCATCACCATCATCATCATCATCATCATCACCATCACCATCACCATCATCATCATCATCATCATCATCATCGTCATCATCATCGTCACAGGGTTAATGTTATTACAATATTTAATACATGAAAAAAGAGAAAACTCTACATCTGCCTACATGCTAACGTTATTATAATGTAACGGACTCGCTGCTCGGTTCAGCTGCAGTGGCGCTCGTGCGGCCTCTAACTGGTTAATTGGTTCTGTACTGTGTCACCTCTTACCTGTGTACAGTGTTCTGTGTTACCTGTAATGCTGCAACTAAAGAATCAATAAAGTGTCTGTCTGTCTGTCTGTGTGTGTGCGTGTGTGTGTGTCTTTATAGTTGTCACCTCATACACGTGTTACCATGGAAACCACCTGTCACCCATTGTGCAGGTTTATTCGCTCACTAACAGCTGACTGCACCTCACAGCTTTTAACGGAAGAAGAAACTATTCCTACAAATAGTTTTCCTCGGGACGCAGAGCGGGTCGTCCACTAATCAGATGATCGCCGGTTCGATCCCCGGCTCCTCCAGCCTGCATGTGTCCTTGGGCAAGGCACTGAACCTCAAACTGCTCCCTGCTTTGGATGAAGTGTCAGCTGAATGACCGAGCGCCGCTCACCTGCCGTTAATTCAGACTCACCTGGAAACCGAAGCTGCTGCCGCCGTGTTACACTTAGCCAACAACACACTCCTCTCACACACACTGACTGAATGTCGGAATAAAAATCTGAACATGATTTATTTCTGTGATGTCCTTCCCGCACGCTCCTGATGTTTGACGCTCCTACAACATAAGGTCACCCCCGGAAACTCGAGGATAACATTGGTTCCGGGCACAGATCGGCGTGTAAAAAATAACGGGACCGTCCAAAACAGGAAACTTATTTTTTTTATAATGTGAAACTGTTTATATATATTTTTGCATTTTCTCTCATTAAAAATACTGTTTCTTTTTCTGTCAATATGGTATTTTAATAAACGCTCCTCTTTAAGCCTCAATCGTAATCTCGCGATTAGTGATGGGAGGTTCGGTTCTTTTTTAGGGAGTCAGATCATTTGACTCAGCTCACCAAGAAGAGCCGAATCTTCATTTTACTACTTAAACCTTTAGTAATTCAGCCAAATTTAGCGCTGATTTGACTTATAATTTATATGCGTACGCTCTCATAGTCACTGTATGCATGGAGGCTGTGTGAGGAGCAGTACACACAGCAGTACTTTCATATGGAACGGTCTTTCGTTCATTTGTCACGTTTACATCGACCAGAGGAGGCCACTAGTAAACAAACGAACAAAAAGAGATTAGTTCCGAGTCAATTAAAAGACTCGAACGTCCAACACTAAAAGAGTCGGCTCTTCTTGGCGAGCTGAGTCGAATGATCTGACTCCCTCAAAAGAACCGAACTTCCCATCATCACTGCTCCGTCAAAATGGCGACGGGACCCCAGCGCTGATCGACGAGCGGCGGGTCGCGAACCAGTGTGTTGTTTTTCTGCGGAGAGATGGAGAACCACCGAGAACAGACAGCTTCCAGAGTCAGATACTGCTGCAAGCCTCGACACTGACGGCCTCCACCCGCTCCAAGCTCCCGCCTAAAGTCGCAAAAAGAGAGAGAGAGCGCAACTTCACACAGGTAACGTCACCGGGAGCTAAGTTATTAGCACAGCAGCTAACACACACACACACACACACACACACACACAGACAGAGAGAGCAGGTTTACCGCGCTGAGAGTCAATTCAAATAAATATTCAGACGATGAACGGCTTTAAAGTAACTCTGCGTTCATTTTACATCAAGTTGTTGCATTTAAATTAATTTAGTGTGTGTGTGTGTGTGTGTGTGTGTGTGTGTGTGTGTGTGTGTGGTTAGCTGGTTAACCCGCTTTCTGCTCCTGAGCTCGGTGTGTGTGTGTTTGTGTGTTTACACACATGAACTGTTTAATAAGTGTTTATTCGTCAGTTCTGACTGTTTGTAGTGTTGTAACACAAACACACACACACACACACACTCAGATTGTTAATCTGCAGATTAATCCGTGTTTAATAATCACGGCACGCTTCTAATTATTATCATATAATTACCTAAACTGTCATCTGCATCTTCTTAATGTATTTCAGTGAAGTAGAGTGAAGCAGAGATACTTTTTATTAATCACTCACTCAGCAGTTTTACGTGTATTTTAACTCACACACACACACACACACACACACACACACACACAGCGATGATGCAGTGATGAGCAGCTGGGCGCTGCCTTGCTCACCTGTTTGAAGCCAGCCTTGGTCATCCAGGCTGTGTTACAGTTCAACAAGAACACAATGAAATCAAACACTAAGAGCATTAAACAGTGACAGCGCGACACGTAAAGGATGAAATACAATAAATCATACGAGAGTAGAACATTAGAAATGTGTCGTTGTTCTGTAAAGGTCGTATCAGGTACATAAAAGTGTTTGAGAAGTGTCACTGTGTAAACAGGTGTGCACAGTCTCCCATCATGCACCTGTAACACCTCCGGTGATGACTGGCCTCTTGTGTTTCCCTTCGTGTGTGAACACTTTGTGTTTTCTCTGTGGATATAAAAGTCGAGCTGCAGTTAGACGTGCTCGTTCACATCCAGAGAAATGGACTGATGAGCTGAACCGTCACACAGATGTACGAGGGCTGTTTTCACTGATCTGTGTGTTTTTTCAGCCATGGCGGAGGAACGTCGGCCGAAGCAGTGTTCGGTCGTCCTGCCCACAGAGTCCATGAAGGCCATGGCAGAGTCTGTGGGCGTCGGGCAGCTGCAGGAGGAAAGCTGCGTCGCTCTGAGTGAAGAAGTCAGCTACAGGATAAAAGAAATAGCTCAGGTAACGAAAACGTGGACGACTGAAGATGTTTTGTTCATGAGTCTGAAAAAAAACATTAATTCTCTTTTCTTTGTTTCTTTTCCAAAGGACGCTCTCAAATTCATGCATCACGGGAAGAGACGTAAATTAACCACGAGTGACATCGATAACGCTCTCAAACTAAAGAATGTGGAGGTAAGAGAGAGCACACGCTGCAAGTCAAAGAAAGATTTAGATTTTGTTGCTTCATGTGTTTTTCTGTCTCCTTCCAGCCTCTGTTCGGCTTCCAGTCGCAGGAGTTCATCCCTTTTCGCTTCGCCAGCGGCGGCGGCAGAGAGCTTCACTTCTACGAGGAGAAGGAAGTAGACCTCAGTGACATCATCAACACGCCGCTGCCCAGAGTTCCTCTAGACGTGTCTCTGAAAGGTGCGCACACGATCAGTCCGACATGTCGTTAACGTCCAGGATGTTGTCTCGTGTCGTGAGCTCATACTTCATGCCTCTCTGTTAACAGCTCACTGGTTAAGTATCGAGGGCGTGCAGCCTGCTATTCCAGAAAATCCACCACCGGGTCAGTCCTGCTCACATCTTCTATTAAAAACGCAAAAATATTTGAGGGAAAACGTCTAATTAGATTCTTTTACATTTGAACATTTCAGCACCGAAAGAGCAACAAAAGATCGAATCAACAGAACCGCTCAAAGTCGTCAAACCCGGTCAGGAGGAGGAAGGTACGATTCAAGGCAAGGGTCAGGGAGCGACGGCTGCTGATGGCAAAGGTCAGTGTCTGTCCTCTTCACCTCGCTTCCTTCGTCCGTCCGTAATTATTCATGATTTAGTTTCATCGAGTTCCCGTCTGTCTCTCAGGAAAGGAGAAAGGTCTGATCAGGTTGAAGCCGCGCAGCACTCACGAGCTGTCTGTGGAGCAGCAGCTCTACTACAAGGAAATCACAGAAGCGTGTGTCGGCTCCTGTGAAGCTAAGAGAGCTGTAAGTCCTGTCTGTCTGCTGTCTGTCTGTCTGCTGTCTGTCTGTCTGTCTGTCTGCCTGTCTGTCTGTCTGTCTGCCTGTCTGTCTGTCTGCCTGTCTGTCTGTCTGCCTGTCTGTCTGCCTGTCTGTCTGTCTGCCTGCCTGCCTGTCTGCCTGTCTGTCTGTCTGTCTTTTGTTTACTAAGTGTTTCCTGTTGTCTCCTTCAGGAAGCTCTACAGAGCATCGCCACAGATCCTGGACTCTATCAGATGCTTCCGAGATTCAGCACGTTTATTTCTGAAGGAGTGAGTGTCTTCTCCATCTTCTCCTCTGAATGCTCTGAGACACACACAGTGTATCCGTGCTGACTGTTTTCTCTCCTCAAAGGTTCGTGTGAACGTCGTGCAGAACAACCTCGCCCTGCTAATTTATCTCATGCGGATGGTCAAAGCTCTGATGGACAACCCAACGCTGTATTTAGAGAAATACGTGAGTGCAGTAACAATCTCTTGTTAGCATTATTATATATTTGTTGATACTTTTAATCGAACGCGTCTTCTCTGTCTGTTTGTAGCTGCATGAGCTCATCCCGGCCGTGGTGACGTGTATCGTGAGTAAGCAGCTCTGTTTGCGACCAGATGTTGACAACCACTGGGCTCTACGAGACTTTGCCGCTCGCCTCATGGCCCAAAGCTGCAAAACCTTCAGTACCACGACCAACAACATCCAGTCCCGCATCACCAAGACTTTTACTAAGGTGTGTGGTTGATGAATGTTCAGGGATGGCACATAGTAGCAGATGACTTTAAAGATGTCTCACGTGTCTCCTCAGAGTTGGCTGGATGATAAAACTCAGTGGACGACGCGTTACGGCTGCATCGCTGGACTCGCTGAACTCGGAGCTGACGTGAGTCTGATTCTGTTTTCTTTCTTATCAGCTGTTTTGTTTTTTGCTCTCTTCAGTCGACGTCATCCTCTGTTGACTTTGTCCTCCTTGCAGGTGATAAAGACGTTGATCCTTCCTCGGCTTTCTGTAGAGGGCGCTCGCATCAAAGCAGTGATGGAAGGACAGGTGGTCTCCAATATCGATAAGATCGGAGCCGACCACGTTCAGAGCCTCTTACTGGTAATCCATAAAGTTCTGTGATTGTTCTGCGTCATTCAGCACGGCGTGCATCAGTACTCACGTCTCATGTCTACAAAATGTGTTCCAAAGAAACACTGTGCGAGCGTCATCGCAAAGATCCGACCTCAGCCCGACAACGTGGAGCAGTATCGCACAGACTACGGTTACCTCGGGCCGATGCTCTGCTCCCACGTGATGAAGGCCAGGACTCAGGCAGCGCTGCAAGCTCAGCAGGTCAACAGAACCACGCTAACAATCACTCAGGTAACGTGTCTGAAGAATAAAGATGGCAGCTAACAGGCTAACGGGCTAACGAGCTAACAAGCTAACAAGCGATGCGTCCTCCTCCTGCAGCCTCGTCCCACCCTCACCGTCTCCCAAAGCGGGCTCAGCGGGTCGGCAGGACCTCGCACTCCCAGTATCATTAAGGTCCCGAGCTCCCTCACACTGATGTCGCCTCGCCCGGGGACGCCGTCGCAGCCGTCTCCCCCGGCAACAAAGTACATCGTGATGGCGACCAGCGCAGGAGCCGCCTCCACTCAGCAGGTGCGTTTGATTTCTACTTTTCATTCATTCATCACGTGATTGGTGTGAAACGTCACAGAGCTCACAGTCTCTCCGTCCGCCCTGCAGGTGATCACCATCAGCTCTTCCCAGTCAGCCTCGCCGGTCACGAGCACCGTTCCCAGCGCCACCTCTACCTTGCAGCCTTTGGTAAAACTGGAGTCCGGCAGCGGTCCCGGACTGACGGCTTCACGACCTCTGCAGAAATACATCGTTGTGTCTCTGCCGTCGTCCGCCTCGTCCTCTCTGGAGAGTAAGAGCTCCGTGTTACCGACCTCGATCTCCTCCAATCCACTCGACGCGGGGATGAAGCTCGACAGGTCCGAGTCTCCCGGAGCGAGCACGCAGTCGCCACACTGAGACTCCTCGTGTCAGCGGAGGTTTGAACCGGGTCGCTGCAGCTGAACACGCAAAGGAGGTTTGTATGGGCTGAACTTAAAGGGTTAAACTCTGGAGCGGGATGAAGGGGAATATCTGAACTCTCCACTGATAAAGAGCAAATGTGATGTTGTAAATATGTTAATGCCCAATGAAAACTGAGACTGTGACATCTGTAATGTTTCAGCTTCTATTCTAATGATTCTAATGATGTTCTTTTTTTACCCTAAAATAAATCAGATTTTGTATGAAAACTTTGATCTGCACGTATTTTTCTGTTTCATTCAGTAAACACTAAAATATCTTTTTATTATTGATGTACAGGCATGTTTAAAGTGGCTCTTATTGTTTTGTTGTTTCATGACAAAATATTCACTTTAAATACAACAAAAATCTGTACAGTGTTTTTATAGTTTTATGATGATCAGGAGTTTTTCCTTCATCCTGGTGACAGACAAATAAAAATACATGAATAAGCAAAATATAGTAATACTGCAGTGTAGAAAATACTCCATTACAGTGGTAAGTCCTGCAAGATTTTAAGTAAGAGTACTCCAGTATTCTAGTAATCGTGGCTGGTAGATACATGTAGAGGAATAACAACATGGAAATACGTAAGTATTCCAGAATGTAAGTATCCAACCTCAGTAAAAGTAATCGATTACAACAACACCTCTGCTTCCTGTCGGGTTCAAGTATCACAGAAGTTAAAAGAATGGACGTAGTCTCCGTGACGACGCTCACAGGTTTCTAAAAGAGTTGTGAGGCTCAGCGTGATGGCTCTGGTTGCTGCCATGTTTGTAGTCCTATCTCTCTATTCTAAGATGCTGAATGACGCCTGGTTGCTCAAACAAATGTAACGACACCCACCTGTCAATCAAAGCGTCCACGCTCTTAATCCTGCATAACTTTAAGCCTTAATATAATGTGAACAGGTGAGTTGTATATAAATTCACCCTCAGTACAGTTGTCATGAACGGGGAAATTAGAGTGAGACCAAAACTGTTTTTTGTACCAGGCTGTAAAACAAGGTTTATTTCGCTGAAGTTGACATTTGAACATGGGGACTCATGGACTGGACTCACTTGATGAACTGCAGTGGAGGTTCGTTGCTGCTTAGTGTACAAGATTAAAATTACGTGCACTACAACTCCCAATGTGCATTGGGTGGCACGAAACATAGAGTCTGCATGTTTCAAAATAAAAGTTTATTTTTGTTTTCTGATTCTGACATTGATTTAAAGATGGATGTTGACTGAAAAATGTTCAGAATTATTTCATTAAATATTTCAGAAAATAAATAACCTCTGACATCCAGCTGAATGCACCGTGTGGTGTATATTCATTTTTATTTTGAAGGTCAAATTGGAACACCGAAGTATTTCTGTGCAACATGGCGATGGCAAAATACTGTGGTATTTAGATTTGGAGGAAGACAGACAGACAGACAGACAGACAGACAGACAGACAGACAGACAGACAGACAGACAGACAGGTAAAGACAGACATGAATTTCAAAAACATTGAGCTATGACTAAAGAAGACTGCAGAGAAATCTCCAGGATGATAAAGGTGAGTGTGTGTTTAAGTTTCCAGCTTTAATAATGTTAATAACATTAATGAACTTGTTCTCTGGCTCCGTCGAGCTGCTTTTGAAAAATGTCTGACCAGGTAAGATTTCATGAAGGTAACTATAATTAATGATACAGAGAAAGTTTAATTAACTGAAAATTAACATCTCATAAATCAGGAGTAATCCCACTGTAACCACATGTTCAGCTGTACTGAGCATTTACTCTGATTACATTACTCTTGATCAGAAACCAGTGGAGTCGACAATCCCCATAACAGCCAAACATCAACTGGTGGTCACCAGCAGCAGACACAGCAGCAGCTAATATTACTGACTAGTCCAACAGCAGTCAGCCCAGCTCGGCGCCTGTCTTTCAGCCTTTTAGCTCACCAAGCTCTCACCAACCACTAAAAAGTCAGTCCCAGATTTACTCTTGTCCGGCGGCTTCTTGCTCGCTCACTCTCTCCTTTTCTCTTTAGCCTCCGTCAGCACCTCACTCTCTCACAACACCAGCCCACGCAATTTCCTAAAAACCTTCATCTTCATAAACGCCTGTGGTACAAACACTATGCCGCTACAGCCCGCTAACAAACTGAGTTTGGGCGCTTAGCTAACAGCAGCTACAGCTGTCAGCAGTTTACTTCACTGTCCATCATAAACTCTGTAAATCAGAGAGTTGAGGTATAATGGAGGACACCAGAGGGAAACCAGAAACATTTTCTCCATAAAATATGATCCAGTTTCACCAAAATCAGTGAAGAAGCAGGTGCATCTAGTACAGAGTCAAGCACGTACTTCTCCCGAATTCGAGCCCAAAGTTACATAGTGCAAAGGACGATGTAACGACAGAGACACCGCTCACCTGATCGACAGGTCATCAGTGCAGATGCTGCCTTGGCTGAAGTCTGCTGCTCTGAGTGAAATATTAAACTCAGACTGGGTGAAACAGAAACGTGGTAACAGTTATTCAGTTTCTGCTGATGGCGGTAAATGATTGTTTACCTGATGTAGCCATGATGGCATCTCAGCTGTTGTGTCTCAGATATTCATGTTTTTAATGTTTGTAATGTGTTTGGTCATTTAATATTAAACTTACTTTATGTTGGTATTTATGGAAATGATCTGTTCCATCTGGATCACTTAGAGCTGAGATGCGACGGCGCTTGCCAGAATCCATCAATGTCTCGCCATTGGTTCCAGGAGGAGAATAAATCTGAAGAAGGTAAAGTGTCAATCACTGACGCCTTCTGTCGCTCTTTGAATTGTGCTTTCTTCCTCTTTTTGGCAACTCTGCATCTCTGTCGTTTTTCCAGGATTCACACTTGTCGGATAATGCTCTGTACTTCTACACGCATACAGCACGCGGATGGGACGCCGGTGTATTTGGGAGGATCTGTACGTATGCCAGAATCAGAGGTAAACGCGACTTTGACGGAACAAAGAAAACCATCATTTCTTCACGCATGAGAGCGCTGTTTTCCCTGGACAGGAAAATGGCATAAAGGTCTGATGAGCAAAGTCGCTGGAGGGTATGATGGTTTTTTCACCTCTCTTTAAAATGTCTTTCTCAGTTTGTTGATCTTGTGAGCAGAACACGATTCATCTGGCCGGTTTGTTGGCTCAGGTGGGAAGAAGAAGCAGCGTATGCCTGCAGTTGTCCGTGTTGGACTGGAATACCCAGCTCGAGACTTTATGCCGCGAAAGGAGCTCAGACCACGCCAGCGAAGGCTGGCACTTCATACGGTTTGACGGAGCAGAGCCTGACAATCTGGTAAACGGTTACCAAAGATTAGACCACAAAGATTGGTCTGTTTCTTTAATGGGTACCTCATTCCTCTGATTTAAAGGTGATTTAAATGTTGAATTTCATTGAATTAGCTGAGTTCTTCCTCTTCATTTGCATCCACGGTTGCAGACAGGAGATCAGAGAGTCATATCATGCAGGTTTGAGTCTGTCTGGTGCTGCTGGCTTGAAGACCTTTCTCAGGTGTGCTGCTATTTTATTCCAGCAGGTGTCACATTTCACCAACTGATGCTTTACACTTTATAATTCTTCACATCCTCTCACGACAGAAGACGACCCACACGAGGTACAAGTGGGAAGTAAAAGGCAGGTGGACTTCCTGTTAGGTCTTGAAATTGATAATGTGAAAATATACGAGCTGTACATTGAACGCTGTTGCTTAAAGGAGTCAAAGGATGCCAACCAATTTGTAAAATAAACTCTCATAGCACCAATAATGTTGTAATTTCATGAAAATGTTCTTAACTTGATGAAAATTGTAATAAACCCATTAATGTAATAAAATGTCCTGACTTTGGAGTGATGTTCGTGACCTTTCTGTGGCTCAGTTTGACGCAGTGATGATGACCAAACAGTCAGTTTTGTAAAATGAGTCAACAGTGAATCTTTTTTTGACTGAAGGGTCTCAGTTTTCTGATTTTGTGACATTTCTGTTTTCAAAACATAACAAACATTCTGTTTGTAGCTTTTTCATTATTGATCTGTTTCTGCAGTTGAAGTCTGCGGCAGCTACCGAACGCCAGGAAAGTTTTGAAACTTGGCAACGTATTCAGGACAGTCCCATGGTCAACCCCAAGAATTTTCATGCCTGTACATTGAACTCTAGCGCCACCAACATGTCAAAGGCGAAGTGCATCTCAGGAGGTGCTGTTGGAATCGAGTGATGAGTTCAACTATGACCTCAATTTACGCCATATTGATTTTTCACCATTTTAATTTATCAAACCTCAAAAAGCATTTCAGGTCACGCAGATTTGTCCGCATTTCCACGGTAGACTTGACATACAGAATTTTCTGTGACCAAGCAGACCACCAATTAACTTCTCGTCAAAAGTCAAAGTTAGCATCACTTTGGGAACCTTTCTGCGAACACCGAATCAGCTGAGCGCTGATTTACAAAATAATTGTGGTTAAAGCAGGAAGTTGATTCAATTAATTGAAATAGACTGTAAATGCTATTATTTTAATATGTGGTAGAGACAGAATAGATGTACTTATGAATGTGCTACATTGCACAGAACAAATTTGATCAGACCTTCCTGAAAATGTGTAATAAAAATATTTTATTATTGGTAAAAATAAGCTTTTACAGTTTAGTTTCATACTTTTATATTAATATACCTTTCTGTGTTGGGGTCTTTTTCTTTCACTATAAATCACCTTTCTGGGGTCTGATTATCCACTGTTGATTTCTATATCATCTTCTATGCAGATGACACTCATTTATCTGTCATTATTCGATGACCCCCCATATCTAGCATGCTAAATCTACCTGTTTACAACTACCACAGTACGTATAATTGCTGCACTAACACTATAATTCAACACTGACTGAGCGTTCTTTTTCTCAAGTCTCTTTGGATAAACACTAAAATGACTAAATATAAAATGAAATGATTACATCGTGGTTCAATCCAATCAGTCACCGAGAAATGACGCTATTTGCATAAAATATAGAAATAAAATCTACAGGAACAGTTCAAATCACCCAGAAGAAAACTGTTTGACATTGTATTTAAAATACACAGACATACAATTTATTTAAAAAAAGATTAAATGCAACAAATCACAAAAGCTTCTTGTTTACATTTATTTCAAGCCTGACCGAGTCTTCTGGTTCAGAGCTGAGTCAGATTCACTTATTACAGACATTTACTGATAAATCTGAGCTACTGTAAGATTTCTTATTGTTTAAAACCAACCAGATTATCACAGATTTATAAGAGAGTCACAGTTCATCTTGGATTATTCAGCATGGTGAGTTTTGATTATTCTGATCATGAACTCATCTAAGCCCAACTAGAAAACCAGAGGCAGGTTGGACTACACAAGTTATAAATAAACAATTAAAACAGTTTATATCACAAACTTTATGAACCTGAATGTTAAAAAAATGACGGAGGATTAAATATTCTGATCGCCCCGTCCACTGAGAGTCCTTAAACTTCATCTCGCCAACCTTATAAATGTTCAGGTAAGACGATCAGATTCTTTATGTCATTAATTAACTTTTAATTTTACAATCAGTTTTTTACACAGAAGGTACCATTAAAAGAAGAAAGTACTAAAGATTGATTTTGATTCCATCATATTCTGACCTCTAATTCTAAATTATATAGAGATTAACTGTTAAAACTGTTTTCTACTCAGTACACAGACATTACAAAGATGCATCAAATACAAGTTCAGATTACGAAGACGATAAATCCAAATCACGTGTTCTTAAACGTCACACAGTGATCAGAGTCTGTGTGTTTCTTTGCATTGTAAATGTTTCCTCTGTCGCGCATCAAAGTCACCTCACACATACTTCATTCTTCCGTAGCGTCGTATTTGACTGAGACGTTGCCGTGGACATCACGGCTTCTGAGGCGGCTGGTATGGATATGGGCTGAAACATAAAAGATGTTTCATCATCAAGCAGCGATTCTTCCTCTGAACCCACGAACACAAACTGCTACTCACATTTTTTTCACTGGGTGAGTTCAGTTTGTGTTTCACACGTCAGGCATGCGCCTCCACAAAGGGCGAGTACCGCCGAAGACCAGCCGATGTACAAGCTCCTCCACCCATATCGCTTGGCAAAACAAGATTTAACATGCACGCCTGTGTAAATCATCAATGTCACACTGAAACACTGATGCAGACTTACTTCGCCTCGGATAATACTGGTCAAACTGCTGTGCGATGTTGGCTGGGCGCATCAAGAAATCGCAATCATGGTGCAAACTCGCAAAAAGAAGAAGAAAGCATTTACTTACTTTCAGACACGTGATTTCTTTTTTTCACGTAAACAATACGCACCGTTACAAGTGCTGATAACATGAAGGTCGAAACTTCAGGTTTGAACACAGTTTATGGACAGTAAAGATAGCCGAGTCAGGAGTAAAACTGTAAAACACGACGGGGCTAAAACCATTTCATGAAACATTATGAGATGATTTATGAGGCCTGTCATATACGCCAAAGATACCTGTACAATCGGCTGTTGTAAGGAGTGACTACCACTTATAAACCGCTTACAAGGCTCGTGAATGTCTTAAAGGTCCAGTGTGCCGGATAGAGCTCTATAAAGTCAGACAGTTTATATAATATAAAATAATATAATATAATATAATATAATATAATATAATATAATATAATATAATAACTTTTACTATAACTTAAGTTTTTGTTACTCAGTATGAGGCTTTATATTCTTGGCAGGACACAAAGATTGTGGCAAAGTTTCACAGTCGCCCAAAACAGACGACTCCACACTGCTGATGTCTCTGAACTTACAGACTGGACCTTTAATACAACCTAAACTCATGATAACTGTGTAAAATAAAATAATAAATATATTAATAATATTTACATTTCCTCCTTTGTATTTGGCGTAAGTTGCACTGCCTCATGAACACTTCTGTTGTGCAGCAGCAGCTCTGTTAGTTTGACGATAACCTCTTGAACTGCTGACCTGTTTTCCTGATAGCTTGTCTTCTGTCTACACAGATTGGAAAAGTTAAAATGAGCTTATCCTCTAAATCAGTTCTCTCGCTGTTGAAATAATCCGCAGAGTTGGGGCCTCCTCTGTCCTCCAGGTTCACTCCAATCCTTTGATATTTTGGTCCACCCTGCAGTAAAAACAACACTCTCCCACTGCATGACCCTCCCCTTCAGGACGTAGTTTTCCTCCGATTTTGAGCACTGCATTCCCACAAGAGTGGGCCGCAATGCCGAAAGTCCTCAACACGATGGAGGCGAACATGAGCGCCTGGAGGCCTGAATGTAGCCCAGGAAGTGCAAAGACAACACAACACGTGGCTTCAAGGATAATGTGGAAGCAAACAAATCAAACATGGATGCATTCAAAAACAAACATCATTGCTTCTGATTGTTAGAAATGCAGGTTTAGCTGCAGAGATAACTCTGGTCGATACAGGTTTGATCCACAGGGTGTAACTCTGGTTCTACAGAGCTGTATAAAAACCATAGAAGTTATTTGGCCAAAGCAGTTTCAGGTTTTCTTTAATACATAAACGTGGGGAGACACTGTTAATCATATTCACACGCCTGACTAGAGAGAATGTGTCAGAGATCTCTAATAATCAGCCTTTCTTTGTGTGACTGAATGCTATCTTTGTCCTCGAAGGATTTGCGGTTGACAAAGTCAAGGAAGTGAAGCAATCTGTGGAAAAACCAGGAAAAAAAGATTTTCTGGAAGAGGAACGAACGCAGAAACTGAACAAACAAACCTCCAAACCGTCGATCAGTGGGAGGAGTGGAGGGAGGGTCCGACACAAAAATCAACAAATCCATCGTTTAAGACTCACTGCAAACTTATTTATACGAAATAATATCCGGGTGTTAAATCAGGATGAAACATGTCTGATATCGCTTTGTCATCACAGTTTAGAAGAAGCTCCATCATCTTTTCTTAAATATGAAACAAACACTGATTCATAAAAATAGTGGAACATTAATATTTGTCGATCAATCAGAAGTGTTTTTATTGCTTCTTAATTTCTCAGACAGTAAAATCAGACTCAGATAATCTCAGTCATTTATCATCATCAGGCTCGTTAGCCGCCCCGCCAACACTCAAACAGTTTCATTCATCATTGAGACGTGGCCAAAGAGGATCGCACGCTGCTAGCTGAGTTCACTGTGGCTACCCCACTATCCTCCCATCAGAGCTTATATTACCCTCTTTACTACATATTGTCTCCAGGACAATAGAGTTCTGTTTTTTACAGGTACACCGAGAACTCGCTCCAGCACTACGAAAAACAAGCTTGCTCATTCTGTTCATTGCTTTATTGATCACACTAACACTGGACGGCTCTTACACACTTGTTTCCCAACGCACGATATACTGGAAGAGTAAAGTCTTCTAAGTTTTCTACGTCACGTCTTCCATAATCTGATTCCCTTGAGTGGGTGGATTGTTTTTTGCATACAGATAAGTAGTCATCATCAAGCACAAAACAATATCAGCGCCGCTCACATACCACTAAGAGCCAGCAGGGATGGAAAATCCCGCAGTTAGGACTCCCGGAGTCGTTGCACAGGACATCCACAGGTTTTCATAGATGGTTGATGTGGTGATAACGTTATCATTCACCAAGAAACCTCCGGTTTGGGGAGGGTGATCTCCACCATGAGCCAGCCCAGAAACCCCAAGAAGAAGGGCGTAAGCTCACTATCATGCTCATATATTTCTCATAGGAGTTATCCAGAGAGAGAAACACTCTGTATAAAATGTTGATTCTCCAAGCTATCTGCACAAACGCACGTGTGGATTTGGCTGACACCTGAGGTTTCAGTGTGTCGCATCATTCCACCACCCGAGCTGAGATGCCTCAGAACGCTCCAGATCAATCATTAATTCCTAATAGCACACTTATGATTTCCTCCATTATTCTCAGCTCTATTGAATCTTTTCAAAGACTCCAAATGTTTGCTCAACTCGAGAGGTCCAACCTGCTCACTAACTAACGCCTATAGACTTCAAGCTACTTATCACCTTCTTTGATCGTTCGCTTTGAACGCTGTGTCAATAATTTCAAACCATTATTGATGAGCCTGGAGCCCGTTTTTGGGTCTTCACTTCACCCTGTGTAAAGCGAAGGTTTGTGGCGCTGAGGGGTGAAGGGTGAAGGAGCATCACCACATACTGACCTACGTTTGACCACCAATCTGCTGCAGATAAACCTGTTTGCTCGCCTGCCAGCTGATTCACACCCAGTTCGGCTCTTCATTAGCCGCAACAATTGTAGTTCACTCTCCTTATCATCCCCTTTATCGCCGTGATGAAGCACCGCTCTGCCTCACGCACAGAAACTCTGACTGATCGAAATGTTTTAAACTGAAAACACAAGATCTGTTTAATTAAACAGCTTTGAGTCAAATCCTTGGCAGTTCTTTCTAAGAAGGTTTTAGAACTTTTTTTTTACTGGTTTACAACCTAAAAGAGAAAAACAGCTTCACTTATTAAAAACGGCATGCAGTTATCACGCAAATGAATGTCCAACGTACGTTTCAGTAAATTTAATGATCTTATATCCCAGTAATCATGTTCCTTCTTCAGTTTGTGAGAATATTTTCTTTAATTGAGATGTTTGCACTTCAACTTAACATTTAAAACACAATATATGTGTTTAAAACCTCATAAAAGGATCAAACCGCTCTAAAACAACCGTAATGAGTTAATTATTTGATTGGACTGCACAGTTTTTTAATCAAACCCAGCACACACTACGGCACAATCATCGCCTTACACATGAATGTTCTTTTTCTTTTAATTTAAAGAGTCTGATTCTGGACGAATATCTCGGGATCTTTTTAGAGTCTTGAAGAAGAAAAGTTTAAATCAAGAAGCTGAAATGAAATCTGTTTCTCTCAGTGTGGTGAAGATTAGAAAATGCACACTCAGCTGGTAATGCAGTTGAATCATCAACAAAACTGGAGAGCAAAACGATCATATGGAAAATATTATAAGAAGCCTGAGCTAATTGTCAATAATTACCATTATCTCAGCCACATTTTTACGATTTTTAACAGCAGCTTTAAGAGACTTTTCCAGGATCTGGTCGTGAGAATGTTTGTGATCATAAAACAAACCCTGAGACAAATTCTACTTTTACTTCTTCTCACCTGGCAGAGCAAAAAGGGATGGAAAGTCACGACAGTTATAGATCCCCGTTGAATCACTTGCACAGGACATCCAGAGGTTCTCATAGATTGTGGAGGTTGTAATCACGCTGCCATCTGTGTGGATTCTTCCAATACTGATCTTCTAGTGATAAGGAAAATCAATATCCAGCCTGCAAAACCATGAAAAGTGCTACAACTTCGATGATCTCTTCATCTTGAACGTAGAATTTTCTATTAATAATTAGCAAAAGTAATAGATATTGCCTCTGTGAGGAGCTCTATTCCCAACTCCTGCATCTGATATACATTTTAGGAGTGTGAGACCTGACTCAGGGTTTTTTCTTCCCATGTGACTCAAACCTGGACTGATTTTGTACATTGATTTGTCGGGCTGCAGCTACATTAAGTCTGCTATTCTACTAAAATTGATGACATTTCACGGCTCGACATGTTTCCATAGAAACGTAAGTATACAATGAGCTTTTTTCTCTCTCTCTCTCTTTTGATTGGCACTGGAGGAAGAGATAATGTCTTGTAAAACGGGTTATCACGGCTTTAAATCCACGAGCCAAGAGTTTAAAACGCTGGAATCACTTTGGCACTGATTACTTTGAAGCTTCTTCAGAAGACACTTGACGTGACTTTGTTTGTTTTATTGAGTTTGAAGCAACCGTGAGGAGCTCTGATGAGCACAGTGTGTTTTAAAGTGCATGCAGGCTGATTAATGAAGTGAAGTGTGCTCTGTGGGGATTCTTCATCGTCCATCCTGCTCAAATTTTGGTAGCTTGGTGATTTTTAGGGAGGTCATTTCAAGTTTCATGAGCAAATACTAAACGCAGAAAGCGTGAATAGAGAGCAAAGCAAACAGTGCTGGTGGGTGATTTATTGGAGGCAGAAAGTGTATTTTTTTAGTACTGGTTAAGACAACAAGACAAAAGATGTGCTGACATTCTTGCTCTTTGTAAATCCATTTTTTATTCTGTAGATTTAAACGCTGTGTTGACACAAGAAGACCACGCTGTTGGCCAAAGACCAGGCTCCTCTAACACACCCTTCTAATGAATTGGTTGCCTCTATACGTTGAGTAACTAATGGACGTGTACAAAAATGTGATATTTAGCTGATTTATACAGAAAAAAAGATGAATTTTGTGTGTATGAATGTATCAATCCTCCCCACGCTAAGCGTGCAGGTGAAGCAAACAGATGCTTATTCTTTGTTTATGCCAAACTCACACTTACATTTACAGTCTGTATCTTATCAAATGTGAATTCTCATTTGCCGACCAGTAATCAGAAGCACAGTTCAAAGTACTGTCATATACTTACAGTATTGAACAGACATTCAGGCTTTAAGTCATAATCTTTGGTCGGTTAATATTTTATTCTTGCTCCTTCAGTCAGCTGAAGTATTTTTCAGTGTCCGCTTGACCGCTAAGCTTAAAGGGAAAGTTCGCTTAAAACAAAACCTCTATGGGATTTTAACATTTAAACATCAGGACTGTAAATTTTAGTTATAAACTGACTGAAAGATGCTAAACCTTTTAAAGGTCTCTATTTACAGAATACAATCTTCATAAGTCTGTTTTCATCAGAGTTTAAATCAGCTGGAAATTAAGACTCGCGTATGTAAACGCCATTAGTATTTTAAAGGAGAGACAGGCCGAGGGACTGCAGGACCACAATGTAGGACCGATACTGCAGCAGATAATAGTTTCTAGAGATCTGTGTAAGGAATCACTGACAGTATAAAACCTTGGACGTATTCTGAGATTCCCAGACTGTCTAAAACCTGTAGAATAAGGATGAATATAAATTCACCCTCAGTACAGTTGTCATGAACGGAAATTGAAGCAGAGACCAAAACTGCTTTGTACCAGGCTGTAAACATGTTTATTTCTGCTGTAGTTGACATTTGAACATGGGGACTCATTATTCATCTGGTGATGATTTAGCTTTTTAAAGTTATCTTGCACAAACGGACTGCAGAGGAAGCTCCCGGTCCAGATATCTGTGGATCCACATCTGCTAAAAAACATGACTGAGGCTAAATCAGCTGATATCTGTGTACAGTCTGAACTGAGTTTAAATATAAGACGTGTTTAATCTAAAATATGTTTAATTCTTGAGTATTAAAATTATATTATATATCATTATACACTGATTCAAACTATTCTTCCTGCAGTCGCAGGTGTGTGGCAGAAAGACTTTAAATTATTTGTTTGTCTAAAACCTGATGATTAAAATGTATTGATCAGTGATCTCCATCAAGATGATTTTATCTGTTATGTCAAATATGACATAAGTGAACAAACCTTTTGTGTCCTCAGCTAAATTTAGATTGCATCACGCTGGGCGCTCTGTAATGTGCGTCAGTTAACGCTCTTAAATAACGTCAGGATAACTTGAGTCATTATTTGTGGACTCTGTAATAGAGTTTCGTGGAGTCACTGCTTCCAATATGTTCTTATAAATCAATATGATCGGCTGCACACACACACACACACACACATACACACACACACACACAGCAGGTCTAAAAATCATTGACTTGTGTGGGCGGGCATTACAGAGTTGCTGGTTTTCCCAGAGACTACGTGTCCAGGTTTTAGACAGTCTGTGGGGATGTCACGGAGACTACGTCCAGGTTTTAGACAGTCTGTGGGGACGTCACAGAGACTACGTCCAGGTTTTAGACAGTCTTTGGGAGGCCTACAGAGACCACGCTCAGGTTTTAGATGGGTCTGGGCGGACGCCACAGAGACTACACTCCAGGTTTTAGACAGTCTATGTGGGGACGCCACAGAGACTACGCCCAGGTTTTGTAGGACAGTCTGGCGGGACGCCACAGAGACTACGTCTGGTGTTTTGTGACAGCCTGCGGGACGCTACAGAGACTACGCCCAGGTTTTGTAGACAGCCCATGGACGCCACAGAGACTCACGTCCAGGTTTTAGACAGTTCGCGGGGACAGAGACTACGCTCCAGGTTTTAGACAGTCTATGGGACGTCACAGAGACTACGTCCAGGTTTTTGACAGTTCAGGGGACGCCACAGAGGATTCACGGGTCTGTGTTTCTAGGACAGTCTTTGAGAGGCTGGGCCAGAGACTTCATGTCCAGGTTGTAGACAGTCTTTGGGAGGTCACAGAGATCATTCCAGGTTTTAGACAGTCTTGGGGAGGTCACAGAGACTACGGCCCAGGTTTTAGACAGCCCATGGGACGTCACGGAGACTACGCCCAGGTTTTAGACAGTCTGTGGGGACGTCACGGAGACTACGTCCAGGTTTTAGACAGTCTTTGGAGAGGTCACAGAGACTACGTCCAGGTTGTAGACAGTTCTTGGGGAGGTCACAGAGACCACGTCCAGGTTTTGTGACAGTCTTTGGGAGGTCACAGACTAATAGCCCAGGTTTTAGACAGTCTCAAGTGGGATGTCACGAGACTACGCCCCCAGGTTTTAGATGTCTGTGGACGCCACGACTACGCCCAGGTTTTAGACAGTCTTGGAGAGGTCAGAGACTACGCTCCAGGTTGTAGACAGTCTTTGGGAGTCACAGAGACTACGCCCAGGTTTTAGATACAGTCTTGTGGATGTCACCACAGCTCCCATCCCATCACCACATGCTCTGTGTTTTATGCACACGGTTCTCGGCTCCCCTCTGCACAGTAATCTATAACAGGACAGACGCAGATTAACGAACCTTGTGTATGTTTTTATGACTAAGATGGCTTCATAGATTAAACTCATGAAGGACAGATCTCAGTTGAGTCTGATAAGATTCTATTTCTTTTTTCAAAGGTAAGTGATGTCATCAGAGTAAATCCCTGACCCGCTCTTCAGTTCATCTTCAGCACACAAGGTTCAACAAACTCTATGCAGGATCTCATAAACAAGTCACTCACAAAGATTTTGTTTAATTTGAGCTGTTAATCTGTTAAAAATGAAGAGCTGATTTATTATGAGGCATGCAACGATCGTGATCTGATTCCTGTTGGTTAGAAATGTATTAACCTGTCTAATGTATACTGTAGCACTGTAATGACCGCTATAGTGTGCATTATCCTCCTTTTATCACTATACTATCATTACTATATCAGCGCTATATCCTTTCTGTGTTGCTATTTTCAATTTTTAACAGACACAATCTAATCTAATTTCTACACCCACATCTCTTATCATATCCTCATACATTAACTGTTTTATGTCACCTGACGTCTTTAATTATGTCACATCATAGAGCTGAATTGCTCTCAGTGTTAATTTAAGATTAACTTTTAAAGTTTGATCTGGTTTAATAATTTATCTGAAATGTGACCTCAAACACAGACACGCTTTAAATAAACACGTATGTTTGGTTTGATCACAGCCGCCACATCGCTTTCATACATATATGACATAAAAGTTTGATTTTTAACGCATTTATAGGACAAATATTAAAGGTGTGTCTGTATGGCTCTTTTTTAAATTTGTTTCCTCAGTTGTGTTTTTTAATGTAAGAATATTTCAGACTGTACGGATAATAATCTGTGCAAGGAGAGGAGACTGTGACATCTTTTTTATGTCCCTTTTGTAATAACTGGCTGCAACACTCAAATTTACGCTGATCAATATATAAAATATATTTTTGCATCAATAACTATAAAACAAACCTCTTCATCTCTCGCATTGCGAAACAGTCTCCTTGACAAATCAATCATCAACTCGTGACCACAAACTGCAGTTCCTCAAACGTCCACTTGAGGCTGGCTCCAGAAGTGAAACAGTTCCAAGTCCCTATGTTCAAATGTCCAACTTCACAGCAGAAATAAACATGTTTACAGCCTGGTACAAAAACAGTTTTGGTCTCTATAGCTAATTTCCTGTTCATGACAACTGTACTGAGGGTGAATTTATATACAACTCACGTGTTCACATTATATTAAGGCTTAAAGTTATGCTGGATTAAGAGCGTGATGGCATCCGTGATCTTTTCTAGCTAGCGTGGAGAGGAAGAAGCAGGATTACAACATGGCGCGGTGACCAGAGCCACCACACTGGAGCTTCCTGGGCGGCTCAGAAACCCAGGAGGACGCCACGGAGACTACGCCCAGTCTTTATACTCAGTCAGTGTTTCAAACAGACTAACACATATTTTTCTGCTTTGTGATTTTATTGATTGCTTTCAACTCTTCTAATCTGTAATCTACGATAATACGCTAAGATTATAACAATTTAATACATAATAACAATACAGAATAATTACATCATATTACAGTGTCAGTATAACGCTCCTCTTCGTCCAATCATTTATTTACATAAATGCTGCATGTGTCTCTACAACATCATTTTTCAGTTATTAATAAACAAACAGTTCTTACATACAGTTTAGTTACATAATATTTAAACTATGTAATGATGCCACTTAATGCTATAAATATACAATATAAGTATATACAATAATAATAATAATAATAAATAATACATGTGAATATAAATACACAACAGTAATAGATTATTTTACAGATGAATACGGTAAGTACCAGATGAGTCTAAATGTGTTTAATCTCAGTAGATATTCATCTTCAGCTGCTCTCTGACTCCAGGATCACACATCCTCCGCTTTGCTTTCCACGCAGTTTGGGGTCGAGGTCGTTGGGCAGCTTGTCGCTCTGTCCCCAGATGTTCAGCGCCTCCTAACACGCCTGTCTCGATCATCTCTCCTGCCAGGGGATTGGGACGTTGCCAGAAGCAAAGTCAGCGAAGAATCTGGTGTCCTGTTGTCCAGGATCACGCTTTGATCGCAAGGAAGGCGCCACGCCGCCAATATCTTATGTAGACCATCCGAGGATTGGGGACAAACGGCGGAGGTAGCATACCTAAACAGAAACAGATTAAAGTTTAGTTATTGTTTTCATGTCTCACTGAATCATTAAATCATTCACAATGGACGTATTTGCTGTGGATGACATCAGAGACGACGCCACCTGCTTCTTAGATCGCCCCAGTTGGATCTCCTTGAAGAAGGGCTATTCCTTGAGCCTCACACGCATATTCTTAAACCCGCAGGCGCTCCTCCGATCCCCTGTGCAACAGCCCTTCACAAATGTCCTTGCACTCTTAAGCTGAAGTTCAAAGAAACGACGTTTATATCCACACACTCAAACACCCAAAGATTTAGAAACATTGTTTAAATAGATTCTGATCATACACCAATAACTAAGTGAAGAAACATACTGATCTTCTCTCACTCAATGCATCTTAATGCCATCATTCAAAGATAAGCATTCCTAGAGAAGTAGTCCACCGTAGTCGCATTTCTTTTCTTCTGAGCAGTTTGAGCCATGAAACCTGCATTCATACACAGAAACATGATGACGGCACGTTCTCTCCTCTAGAGACAGTTTTTTCTTAAAATGTTGGACTCGTTCATGTACCTGGAGTTCCAGCGTATCCACTAGTTTGTCTTTTCCCGGCGGGAGTTCAACAGCCAGACCCAAATCTGACAGGCGGACGGTCCTGAGGGAGGTTTTGATGACCAAACATATATATCTTTTGATTTTTGGACTTGTGGATGCGTCACCTGCGTCATCCAGCAGCACGTTCTCTGGTTTCAGGTCTCTGTAGATGATCCTGTGCTGGTGAAGATGCTCGAGCCCACAGATGATCTGACACGTGTAGAAACGAGCTCGATTCTCATCAAAACCTGGATTCTTCTCGTCCACGTTATACATGTGAAACCTGTGAAACACAAAGCGTGGGATGTTCACACCTGTATGTTAGCTGTGAGGCTGATTAGCAGAGATGAGCGTGCACAAAACCAGCATGTAAAGATGTTTGTTCGCGGATGTCTGTCGCTGTGTGTTTGTGTAAATCACCTGAGATCTCCGCTCGCTCATGATGGTCATAACTAGGCAGAGGTCAGTCTTGGTCTGAAGGGGCGAAGCCAGCGACACGATGAAGCCGATCAGGAATTTTGCAAGATGCGCTTTCCACGACGCTTCCCGAATGTCAATCAAACATCAGAACATGATTAGTCCGACAAAAACAGGAAGGTATGTCAACAATCACACACCTGTGTTGCCTGATTAAACCTCAGACTCATGTGCCATGATGAGCACTCAGTCTGCAGGCTTTGAGTTACCTGCAGGTGATTTTAGAAGACCAAAACAAACAAACCTGCAGGCTGCTTGGCTCTCCAAAACACATGGAGACCTCTGTCTGCACTGTGAGATGCAATGAGCTGTACCTCATTTATGCATTATGCACCTAAACAGTGCATTAACATCTGTAGCTAGATCTGTATTTACTTAGTACAACTGACCTATGAACTTTTTGGTTTATGCTTTATTGGATCTAACTTTAACTGTTCTTATGACTTTATGACTTCACCTCTGATGCCAGGCTGTGGGCGCGTCCAGTGTTTGTGTTTGAGGCTGCTTTGTGAGGTCTTTAAGAGTCACAACCTTCTTTGCATTGAGCCGTTGTGATAAAAACTAAACCTCACCCCTCGCGCTGTTATTGTTTTGGACCGTCACCATGAGAGGCTGCGTGCGGACGTTACCTCGTATCCTTTGCGTTTCTTCAGCCTCTTTTCTCCAGCTTTTGTTACGCATATTTTGCTCCGCTGTCTCTCGCCCGACATGCAACACTTCCCCAAACCCTCCTTTACCCAGGACCCTGAAGTCGATGAACCATTCTTCATCAACGGGCTGGCTCTCCAGCCATTTGAACTGAACAAAACGCAGGAAGTACATGCTGTTCTTGAAGCCGTCGACGGCCTTCTGCTCCAGGTATTTAAGCAGCTGCTGCTCGCTCTCTTTGAACAGGTCACCAAGGACGCTCTTGAAGTCTTCTAACTCGAGGACGGCCTTCTCTCCAGGAAGCTGCAGAAATTCTTTGAAGATGACTCGTATTTATTGACCATTTTTTGGGCCTTCTGAACTCTGTCCTTCTCTTGGCATATGCTGTAGTCTTCAAAGTTCCTTCATTGCGCTCTCCAGCGGCCTTGTAATGGGTCACCAAATACTGCTGGAAGAGGCGCTTCTTGCCATCGGTTGTTTGACACACATGAAGTCAAAGGTCGCGCCCACAGACGCCTCATGTGTTCGCAATTTCTGATGTGTGGAAGATTCAGCCTACCGCATCTTCTTGTCACTTACGGCGCTGCCGCCGAGCCGGCCGACACGCTGTCGCTGGCTGAGACGCAGGGCAGAGTTTGCCACCACCGCCTCCAAACCACCGGTGTCCGTTGCTGCAACTTTGTCCTGGCACACACAAAGAAGAAGATCTGATCATGACAGAGTCTCTTAAATACAAAATCACTGATGAAATCGCTTGCCATATTTAATCTTTTAATGTTGCTTCTTCATCTGTCAGTTACAGTTCAAACTTTTATTATTTTAGCAGCTGCTGGGACTTCTGTAAGAATCTACGAAGGCGAGCAGGAATGGCGCTGGCGTGATATGCTGCACCCGCTGTTCAGAAAGAGCTACCGCAGGGATGCTTCCAGACAGGCCATGAAATTAAGCTTGCATGTGCGCAACACTACACAAGGGCTGAAGGATTTGGAGAGGAGAGAAGTATCTAACACACCGAGCGGCCTTTCACTTCCTCATCATGTATCATCGATTCTGCAGATCGAAATGTTGATTGTAAAAAAAGAAATGTTTGCTAGTGTCCTGATGTTTGTTGATTTAAATGTGCAGTTTATGGGTTCTCGATTTTAAAAGAGAGGAGACATGCAAGAGCACAAACATACAGCATGGATCATGGATGGTCTCGCAGTAGTTTCACATTATTCTGTATAAAGGTGCATCTCTCTGCAGTAAAATGGGTCAGAGGTGTTATGGATCACAGGAAGTCTTTTCTGTGTGTATTTCCATGTATAAGCTGCTTGTCTTGACCTGGTACATGTAGTAATTGAAAGTGATACTGTTGGCTGAGTAGGTGCTTTCCCTGACTACATAATCCAATTAACACTGACTGTTGATACCACAGATTTCCATAAAGATGACTTTGACCTGCTTGTTAACTCATATTTAAGACGTGTGTTTAAACACACGAGGATCTCAGCCTGATAAGTGGATAACTGGTTACAGAAAATGGATGGACGGTGATTAAACGTTATTTCAGCTCTCAGTAAATCAAAAGAAGTTAATATAACAGGTGAATATAAAGAGAGCAGAGCGCAGAAAACAGAGACATTTGTTAAGTTAAGTTTTAGTTTTTTAATTTATCAGGAATGTATCTACTGACATGTAATATTTTTATTTTGACTTTTGAGCAGATCAATAAAAAGTTGTTTTAATTAAGAGAATCAGTGTTTTACATCATTAATATTCATACAGCAGCACTCACTGCCTTTGCTTCAGGAGTCAGATAAAGATCTGAAGATTTTAATTAAATCCAACTGGGAAACATCCGGACGCCTCTTCTTTGTTCCTCGTTCTTCCATCAACAAACAGAAATCATCTCCGCCCTTCCAGCCGCCCCAACACTTTTTCTCTCTTTCTTCTTGCCCTCGGGTCTCGAATCTTTCTTCCTTCCTGTTGTACCTGCAGTGTGCTGTGTTGAAAAGGGTTTTTTGGGGCATCAGGTCGAGGTTTCATCCTGCACTTGAATCCTACTTGGTAGTTCATTAGCTGGTGAGGATACACCCTAAACTTTATTGGAAGGAGCAACCGGCAGAGGCTATTAGTGTAACTCAGCAGAGCAGGCCTGATTACTCGGATGAGGAATCCTGTTCCAACTCAGGAAGTATCATTCGACACAGAATAACGCTATTTCAAGTGGAGCACGCCTCATAAAGAAGATGTGATCTTGAGTCTCAATGATGAAACACAAGCACAGCAGTGAGCTCCACGCTGACGCACTGACACTTTTCTTGTTGATAACTGTCCTTTTTTTTCTTTGTCCTAGCCTCGCTGTCGGGCGTGATGAAGGCTGGGATATAAATATCAAACTAAAAACACAATTTACCCACACAACCTGTTGGGCTCGAGGCCAGCTGCAGATCCACAGGGATTATCTCCCTGTAGGTGTCTAAGAGCACAACACTGCAAGCTCTTCACATAATCTGAACTGGTGTCTAATAATGTCTGCATGAGCTTCACTCAGCTTGAAAATACTGATGATATTCATCGTAGATGCCTCAAAAGCATTCATACGTGCACGAGCTGAGCTTGCATGGAGGTGTGTATGCATATGTCAGGTGAGAGGATTTCATGAGGCCTGAGGAAACGGAGAAGGGATTTAGATCGAGCAGCTAAAAAGGACAGAAACGATGTCCAAGAGTCGATCTCAGAGCGTCTGATGATCGTTTATGAAGCTGCTGGCATCAACGTCGCTGCTGGAAAGCTTTAATTCAGAGTGTGAAGGCCGGCCGGACAGCTGAACAGGCAGATTAACACATAATGAGACCAAGCTAAGAGGTCATGTTCAGTATTTCATAGACGCTGCACAAATGAAACGATGCTGACTGTTTGAATAATAAGACGTCTGTGCATATGCGCGTTGCATTGATTCCACACATGACCTGTGAGGATGTTTTTTAAGTTTTTCTCTTTGCATGAAGAGTTTTGCACATGAAGACAGAAAAACTGTAAAATGTGTCGACGTGTGTACGTTTAAAAACTGTGACTGATTTAAAATCACATTTTATTTGTTTTATATCAAAATAAGAGTAGATGCATGAACATGCTCAGCTTCAGATTTTGTGTTCTGCATTTGATATTAAGATGATCGATCTGCTGCCATAATCTGGATGTAATGAACTTGAAGTTACAATAATTAGCAATAAAAATGTATTTTTTTGTCCAGACAGGCGTCCTGTGTGATATTTTATGCAGAGAAAAACAATTTTTGGAAGGAAAAACTTGAATGAAGGTGAAGCAGCACTCAGCAGGAGGAAACATAAACCAAAACATTAAATGAAGTCAATTTAGAAACGTTTGCTCAAAAGACACTGAGCACAAATCCTATTTGAAGGGGGTAGAGGTGAAACAGATTTTGTGTTCAAGTCTAATCCAGCTCAGTGACGGAGAACAAACCCACCCACCCAGACGAGGACTTTATTCTGCAGCCTGAAAAATCACCCACATTTCATCCACATCCAACATGGTCTGAGTTTCAGCTCCGCCATTGTCACGTAATCATTTTTATCTGCCTCTAATGGCTTGATTAGATAATGACACGTCGCTGTTTTGTGACTGGATAATCTTTTCCTGTTTAATTAATTCAGTGTGAAACGCAGAAGAAATCCCATTACATTCATTGACACACACACACATTGAGTTGTCAAAATGTGTGTGTGCTCCTCGGGAAGCCGAGCTCTAAGTGCTCCGTGGCTGATTAAACATAGATGTGGTTAAAAACAGCACCGGAAGTCCGTGTGCTCCTTCAGACTGTAATCTCTGATTAAGAGTGATGGAGCTGTCCTGCTGACCTCATTTCAACACACTTCACCTCACCAACAGGGGCAGTTGTCTGTTAGTCTCAGACGCCCCCCGCAGATCGTCTAAAACCTGACGTAGTCTCTGTGACGCCTCCCACAGACCGTCTAAAACCCGACGTAGTCTCTGTGACGCCCCGCAGACCGTCTAAAAACCTGACGTAGGCCCTGTGACGCCCCGCAGACTGTCTAAAACCTGACGCAGTCTCTGTGACGCCCCCGCGAGACTGCTCCAAAACCTGACGTAGTCTCTGTGACGCCCCCGCAGACTGCTCCAAAACCTGACGCAGTCTCTGTGACGCCCCCAAGAGACTGTCTAAAAGCTGACGTAGTCCCGTGACCTCCCGCAGACTGTCTAAAACCTGACGAGTCTCTGTGACCCCAAGACTGTCTAAAACCTGACGTAGTTCCTGTGACGTCCCCAAAGACTGTCTAAAAACCGACCGTGGCTGAGTTTGACAGTTTGATCTGAGTTTCATGACCCGGATGGACTCACTGAGAATGACCATAAACTCGTGAGGAAACTGTTTACTGAGCCAGTAAAGTCGGCTCATTTCTCCATAAGACTCTATACAATGAGACCTTATTGTTGCAGCCGTGAGCTGCCCCTGCTGACATCAGACAGAATGCAATAATGAGACTCTGAAGTCTCTTGAATACTATTTATGAATAAACAGTAATAAGAGACAGCAGCAGCTGTTTGAACTCTCCTGACTATGAAAGGAGCTTCAATGCTTCCTTCATCATCTCCTTTGAAGCATATGATACACGAGCATCCTTTAGGAAAGGAGTGAGGAGATGTGACTGCGTTCACACACAGAGTACAAACCGTTTGGAACTGTGCCATCCAGCGTCCCGCAGATCATCGCGAAGTTCCTCTGCTGCTGGGATTAATCATATATCTTTTGCCATAGTAGTCTAGTGTAAGAGCAGTCGTCCCTCTCCCTAACCCTTATCACCTCTCTCCTTCACATGTTTCTCTATGACCTTGTGACTTTTTCATCGAGGTCATGGAAAAGTGGTTAGAAAAGTGGTTAGGAAAGGAGTCAGGAGCTTTTTTTTTGACTATTCGACCTCAGCTGTCGGTGAGCTTCTCAAGTGGCACCAGACAGGAAGCGGGAAGTTAGCGGGTGTCATTAAGGTAACGGCTGAAAGGACTCCTAAAATCCCGTCACACACACACACACGATCATTAGAACACCTGTAAAGCAGAACCTCTCTCGTCCAATCAGATCGTCTGCTCGGATTTACTCATTATCAGAGATCAAAGATGTCGTACAGTTTGGACAAGGTGTTTTATTGGCTGAGAAGTGTTTTACGTTGATGTGTACGTGCTACGCTTAAGTACCAAGATGAGATGTTCACGGACAGAGGAGTGTAGGTGATCTGTCAGTGATGGTATTTATGTTTTTATATTAGTTTGACCTGACGTCATATTTTAATGTAAACTCAACTCAGTTCATTTAATTTGTTACCATAAAGATTAGAAAAGCTGCGCCGGTTAAAACAGTAACTGTAATCCTGACCTCACCAGACTCGGAGGTCGTTGCCTGCTTTACACCCGTTAGAGAAATTCAACTGTTGGTTCAAATGAAAATATGGAAAATGAAAGTAAATTGAGAAGGACTTTATTGCGCCAAACTGGGAAAACCTGGAGTTAGTTAGTCATTATAAAATATAAATATTCAGCATGTTAGTTTGTTGTTTTTCAAGGTGTATTTATCAAATATTGTGATTTTTCATTTAGATTCTCTAGTCAAACAAAAGAAAGCGGATTAATCCTGATAATCTGTGTAACTGTAAAAACAAATAAAACAAACAACCCAGAAGAAGAAATAGAATCTTATTAAAATAAATTTACATTTAAAAAACTTCATTAATGTTGTTGAGCAAATAAACCAACAACAACATTAATAATGCTGATTGTAACAAAAATCATTCATCAGTCTGTTTATCACATTTTATGAGTTTCCCCGGGTCCCTGAAGCAGTCCCGTGTGTGAGTGCTGATGTAACGTGGGTTACAGATAGTGGAACATGATGTGCGAGGGAAACGCTCGTGAGTCCTCTGATGAGGGACGGCTCGACCCGCGCAGGTTTAGACCTCTCCCCGTCCCAGCGTGTCCCGGTCCCGGTTCTGTTCGTCCCGGTTCAGGATGGATTTCGTGCTGGGCGGTGCGGCGGCGTGCGGAGCGTCTGTTCTCACCTTCAACCCGCTGGAGGTCGTCAAACCCGGAATGCAGCTGCAGGGAGAGCTCCAGAGCCGGGGCTCGTACCAGGTCTATTACCGCAACGTGTTCCACGCGTTCTACACCATCGGGAAGGTGGACGGGCTCTCCGGGCTGCAGAAGGGACTCGTACCCGGGCTGGTCTACCAGTTTTTCATGAACGGGGTCCGGCTCGGCTCGTACGCCATCATCGAGTCCTCCGGATACATCCACACGAACGGGAGTGGGTGAGCGGCGGCTACATCACGGTGGCTTCTGGAGCCGGCCGGAGTGGTGGGCGCGGGTGATGGGGAGCCCCGTCTACCTGGTCGGTATCACTGATTTTCTTTAATTGCCCTTTAAGGCGGTCAGCTGTGACATTTCAAGGTGATGTGTCTCCATGAACAGGTCAAGACTCACCTGCAGAGTCAGTCCACCGCCATGCATCGCGGTGGGACCATCAGTACAAACACCGGTGGTACAGACACGCGCGTCATGATGCGGCCGATGCACAGCTGTTTGGTGTCCTCACACGTTCTGCTCTTCTCCATGAGGGGATGATCCGACGCTGGCCAGTCGCCATTTACAGGCAGCATGGCATTCTGGGATTGTGGAGGGGCTCCAGTGCTGCTGCCCAGGGTCAGGCGGTGGTCGGCCGCCAGCCTCCACCTTCTCTCCGCCAAGGAGCCTGTCATCCACCTCCAGGTTAGAACGCCTGAACTCGCACCGAACTTATTTATTGATAGATTCTCAGCAGGTTCTTTTGCCTGCAGCCCTGAGGGGAGATCATTTGCAGTCCGGGAGGCTGCGTCCGGCTCACAATGCAGCCATTGTGCCGGAGACAAAGCGTCTTCTGGCACAGAAATCCGGCCACCTCTCATCGGCCCTCCAAACGTGCCGCTTACACAACCAGTGAACTAGTTTAGTTGGCTGCTGACTGAGCTCAGCTTAAACATGACAGTGCCATGCTCAACCTCCATCAGTGCACACAGTGTTTCCTCAGACTTCACCACTTTTTGGGCTGTTTTCATTGGTTTGCGGGTGGAGGTGGGTCTGTTCACACCTTCTCCAGACATTCACACTCCTTCAGAGGTGTGTGTTCAGAGTTGTGGAGCTGCTGCTGTCGCCTTTGTTGTACGATCGTCCCTGCAAGGCCGTAAAGTCGCTCGTTGTGTCTACTCTGGAAACTGCTCAGGCTCTACACAGATTTACGCTTCTGTTTCAGCAGCTGAGCAAATGGAAGCTGCTGGTGCCCTGATGATGATGATGATGATGATGGTGATGGTGGTGTACTGGTTTGGCATCTCAGCACTACGTTCAGTCACGCTTCATCGCTCTGAAACCTGAAGATGCTTTTGACACTAGAACGTCAGCCCAACTCTCCTCATGTCAGCTGTTTGTTCAGAGCTCGGCTCAGGTCACATGTCACTAAGTGGTGATGTCACACACACACACACACACACACACACACACACACACACACACACACACACACACATGGGTGTGTTTACTGTCAGCTGAGGCTATGGCTTCACTGACTTGCTGATGTTGAAAGCCTGATCCGCCTCTCCCCTCACGTGACAGTGTGGAGCTGAACAGTGTTGTGAGAACATGCTGGAAGTCAAAGGTCAAAGGTCAGCAGAGCTCAGAGTTCAGAAAGTGTTCAGGATTTCTAATGTCTTATGCTGTAATATTTATTGACACTCTTGGCTCAAGGAGAATCAGAGACACTCTCAAAGTTCATCAGAAGTGCCTGAGTCAGTCTCACATTCTGCTGGACTCATCCTGGTGGTCAGACTTTAAACCCCAAGATAACACCACAAATACTACATGCCCAGAATTAACCAAAGAGAATGTGTTACCAAGGATGGTGTCATTGTTTATGCAGATTGGAACATCAACATCAAGCTATCTATTATGTCTATGAAGGCAGCAATAGGTCTCTTCGACCCTGGCCCCACAGTGTTGAGACAGACTGGCACCTACTGTTCCCAACCAAAGCCAAACAACTAATACTGTTGAGGACCTCGAGGCCCACACGTGACCTCGTAACCTAAGAATAGAAAAACCCATGACAAACAGAAAGTGTTGACTCAGTGCCATGAAGTTTGACTTGATTTGCATTTTCAGCACAGTGACTTGGTGAAGCGTCTCAGTTCTGCGAGAATACGGCTGATTTATGTTTGATGGATGTCACGCCAATCAGCACAGAGCAGCTCGAACTGACAGGAAGCTGACACAGAAAAGGCAGTCGATTTTCAAATAAAACACCTGAACTTCCTCTTAAGTGTCTGCCCTGTGAACCTGTCTTACTCATTTCACCGCATCGCCTCTTCTCTTCTTCTTCAGGTGTTCCTCAGAGAACAGCTGGTTGGTGGCTCTTGAGTGCCGCATGATCAGCAGCGTGAAGAAAGAAACCACAGGACGCCGCTTGACGCCAGGAGCACACGACTTCACAACCAACCCGTCGACCAGCTGGGCAAGGTGAGGAGAGAGAGAGGTGATTTACAACTAAGTAACTGTGGTTAGCTCAGTCAGCTGTGTAGCTAACTTAACTGACTCAGCCCGGGATGCCAGGAGCCAAACCCGGCAAGAAAACCACCTCGATAGGCTGCTGTGTTCACTGTTAGACTGGCCACAGCTGGTTCAGGAGGTTCCTGCTGCTGTTCACTGTTAGACTGACACTGCTGGTTCAGAGGTTCTGTTACCAGGTTCACTGTTAGACTGACACTGCTGGTTCAGAGGTTCTGTTACTGTGTTCACTGTTAGACTGGACACTGCTGGTTCAGAGGTTCAGCTACTGCGTTCACTGTTAGACTGACACCGCTGGTTCAGAGGTTCTGTTGCTGTGTTCACTGCCAGACTGACACCGCTGGTTCAGAGGTTCTGTTACTGTGTTCACTGTTGTGACTGACACTGCTGTCTATGTGTCTCTGTTGCCGTGTTCACTGTTGTGACTGGACACTGCTGGTTCAGAGGTTCTGCTGCTGTGTTCACTGTTAGACTGGACACCGCTGGTTCAGAGGTTCTGCTGTGTTCACCGTTGACTGGACACTGCTGGTTCAGGAGGTTCTGCTGCTGTGTTCACTGTTAGACTGACACTGCTGGTTCAGAGGTTCTGTTGCTGTGTTCACTGTTAGACTGGACACTGCTGGTTCAGATAGTTCTGTTGCCGTGTTCACTGTTGACTGACACTGCTGGTTCAGGAGTGTTCTGTTACTGTGTTCACTGCAAGACTGACACTGCTGGTTCAGAGGTTCTACTGTGTTCACCGTTAGGCTGGACACTGCTGGTTCAGAGGTTCTGTTGCTGTAAGTTTCCACTGTTAGACTGCACACTGCTGGTTCAGGAGGTTCTGTTGTTGTGTTCACCGTTAGACCTGACACTGCTGGTTCAGGAGGTTCTGTTGCTGTGTTCACTGTTAGACTGGACACTGCTGGTTCAGAGGTTCTGTTACTGTGTTCACTGTTAGACTGGACACTGCTGGTTCAGAGGTTCTGTTGCTGTAAGCCCACTGTTAGACTGACACTGCTGGTTCAGAGGTTCTTGCTTGCTGTGTTCACTGTTAGACTGGACACTGCTGGTTCAGAGGTTCTTGTTGCTGTGTTCACTGTTAGACTGGACACCGCTGGTTCAGAGGTTTTGCTGCTGTGTTCACTGTTGACTGACACCGCTGGTTCAGGAGGTTCTGTTGCTGTGTTCACTGTTAGACTGGGACACCGGTTCAGAAGTTCTGTTACTGTGTTCACTGTTAGACTGACACCGCTGGTTCAGAAGTTCTGGTTACTGTGTTCACTGTTAGACTGACACCGCGCTGGTTCAGGTTCTGTTGCTGTGTTCACTGTTAGACTGGACAATCGCTGGTTCAGAGGTTCTGTTACTGTGTTCACTGTTAGACTGACACCGCTGGTTCAGAAGTTCTGTTACTGTGTTCACTGTTAGACTGGACACCGCTGGTTCAGAGGTTCTGTTTCTGTGTTCACTGTTAGACTGGACACCGCTGGTTCAGAGGTTCTGTTACTGTGTTCACTGTTAGACTGGACAATCGCTGTCTCAGAAGTTCTGTTACTGTGTTCACTGTTAGACTGACACTGCTGGTTCAGAGGTTCTGTTCAGTCACTGGCAGGTAGAGAAAATGTTTCATAAAGCCTTTGTGCCATCTGGATAAATGACTCACATGATGTCACTTTTGAGCCGGTTGGGTCGCCTCAGGACACGCCTCTCACTTCCCTGCCAGCTGGGATCATCACACACTGACCTCCATCCTTCGTCCTTCAGGGACAGCTTCCATAAAGGATTTGCTGACTGCTTCTCAAGACGCTGAGGAAGGAGGGCTTGATGGGACTCTACAAGGGCCTCGGAGCGTCGTATTTCCGGCTCGGCCCGCACACCATTCTGTCTCTGTTCTTCTGGGATGAACTACACGCCAGCGTACCAGCCGGTCAGATAACAGACCAGGAACGTGGAACAAATGTGTTACTCACTGGCGCCGAGGCAGGAGGGTTAAATGAGTCCTCGCTTAATGAGTTCAAAGAAGAAACCAGGAGATACAATAAAGAGCAAAGGTAACGATTAACACTCCAATCAGAAAACACTTTAGAAAAGTTAATGCGTCAGGATGGAACTGCAGTACAGTGTGACAGATATGCACTTCACTGTAGAAGATAAGCCAACAGACCTCATGTACAGTATTCTGTATGTGCAAAGGCATCAAATGTCAGTGTAGCTCCTAAACTTCTCATTCCAAAGATGCAGGAGAAGTTCACTCATGGAGAAAGCATCAAATGGCCGACAGGATCACAGAAACATCAACTCTGGAGTCAGTGTTTTCAAAAGGAAGCTTTATTTGTTGTGAGTTTCAGATGTAATCCCACTTAGCCAACAGCAACTAACAATTCAAGCTAACATTAGCTAACAGCAACAAATGAACAGAGGTAACGGTAGCTAACATTAGCCAACAAACTGAGCTAACACATGTAACAGCAGCTAACAAACTGAGCTAACATTAGCTAACAGCGGCTAACAAACTGAGCTAACATCAGCTAACAGCAGCTACAGTTGCCGGGCAGTTTACTTCACTGTTCATCATAAACTCTGTAACCACAGAGAGTTGAGGAGCAGCTGAGGACATCAGAGGAAAAACCAGAAGACATTTTCTTGATAAAATATGATCCAGTTTCACCAGTTTCCAGTTTCAGGAGTCGTGAGACGTCAGTTTATCAGAGGAAAGTTACAGGAATGTTGATTTAAGGTAAATCTATATTTTGACATATTTAGATCTTCATCAAGCTCAAATGATTCGTTCATGTACAGAGTGTTTCTGTGTAACCTACAACAGTTACTGAACTGACTAATGCAGCTAATGTAAGATGAGCTTTACTTAAAGATGAAAAATACAATAACAAAACCCAAAATAATAAATAAATGTAAAAAATGTAGTAGTTGTAGTAGTAGTTACAAAAAAATCTGAAACTGTTGTGCCTTCATCAGATTTAAATTATATTGTTACTGAAATTTTAATACTTGAGTGGCACTTAAAGAATCACATTTTATAATTATTTAAAGTTTGTTAAGTTTTAATATTTAACATTATGTATTAAAATATTTTATTAATTTAGGTATATAACTGTAGTATTTACTTAATTGATGTATGTAGCTTATGATAAATTTATATTGTATCATATTAAATATAATAAAGTTTATTGATTCACTGCATTGACTTCATTAATATCAAGAGCAACTGCTGCCAGTAGTCTGCAGAGGTAATCAGATGACCTATACTGTCACTGCATGATTCTGGCATTATAGTTTCTCTTTATGAAGCAGGGACACAAAGTGTGTGCCAAAGCACTAATAAATAATGTAGGTTTCAACAGCTCATCTCTGTCCTGATTAATAATTTCCATGATGATAATGATGACACAGGAGACGAATGTTGCTTGAGTTTATTTTATTTTTTGAAGATGAACTTCTCGTTATGTTGCCATTTTTATACTTTGTCTTTTTTCTGAGGTCGTGATCGGGTTACGAGGGCGAGGTCAATCCACTGACTATGTCATTATCTCCACTGCCAAAATCAGCTGCATAAAACTGTTCCTGCACGCCGCGCCTTACAGTCACATCACCACAATCAAATCACATCAAATTCTGCCGCCAACTACGATATGGACCCGCCATCTGCCTCGGATTGGCTCTTCTGACCTGGAGACAGTGACCATGTAGTGTGCAGAGTTATGTGCGCTGATTATGGTTTTTATACATGCAGATTTTGGCACTGAAATTACGCCATAATCACCTCTGACCTTCCTCGTGAGCATATCTTACACTTCAACAGTTCAGACACCCATAAAAGTACTATAAACTGAGTGGTAACAAACCAAACTGTAGAACAAAGGCGGCGTGTTGTCCACTACTTTTAACTGCGCCATCATGATGAAGCCATTTTTACGATCACACTGAAAGTTACTGATGAGTTTATTTGGGAACACGAAAGTTCCCAAGTTTGTTTTGTGAGCTGATGAAAATGCAATGAATGCTAAAATGTACTTCCTAATACAGGCGCCATCTTTCTGTTCAATGACTAATAAACGATCAGACTTTGTGTTCATGGACTTGTTGTCTCTGTGTTCTTTTTGGATGACTGTAGAGTTGACTTCCTCCAGCTTCCTCCTCAAGTTTATGAAATTTTCTAGTGATGCAGTAGACGGAGGTCCCAGACGATCTACATGGTTTAGTCTCATCACCATGACATGGATGCTCCTCTGAGCCACATTTGTGGTTTCTTAAAATTCTGGACTTTTTTCCTCAAAATTCTGACTTTTTTTCTTCAAAATTCTGACTTTTCTTCAAAATTCTGACTTTTTCGTCAAAATTCTGACTTTTTCTTCAAAATTCTGACTTTTTCCCTCAAAATTCGACTTTGTTCTCGAACAAACTTTTTCCCTCAAAATTCTGACTTTTTTCCTCAAATTTGACTTTTTCTTCAAAATTTGACTTTTTCTTCAAAATTCTGACTTTTTCCCTCAAAAATTTGACTTTTTTCTTCAAAATTCTGACTTTTCCTCAAATTCGACTTTGTTCCTCTAAATTCAAACTTTTTCTCAAAATTCTGACTTTTTTCCCCTCAAAATTTCTGACTTTTTTCCTCAAAATTCTGACTTTTTTTCCTCAAAATTCTTGACTTTTTCTCACAAAATTGACTTTTTCTCTTCAAAATTCTGACTTTTCCCCTCAAAATTCTGGACTTTTTCTTCCAAAAATTTGACTTTTTTCCTAAAAATTCTGACACTTTTTCCCTCAAAATTCTGACTTTTTCCTCTCAAAATTCTGACTTTTTCTCTCAAAATTCTGACACTTTTTCCTCAAAATTCCGACACTTTTTCCTAAAAATTGACACTTTTTCTCAAAATTCGACTTTGTTCCTCAAATTCAAACTTTTCCTCAAAATTCTTGACTTTTTCTCAAAATTTGACTTTTTTTTCCTCAAAATTTGACTTTTTTCTCATTAAAATTTGGACTTTTTCCTCAAAATTCGAATTTTTCCTCAAAATTCTAACTTTTTCTCTCAAATTCTGACTTTTTCCTTCAAAATCAAACTTTTTCTTCAAAATTTGACTTTTTCCTTGTAATTTGACTTTTTTCTCAAAATTTGACTTTTTCTTCAAAATTCTAATTTTTCCTCGAAATTCAAACTTTTTTTTTCTTCAAATTTCTGACTTTTCTCAAATTTGACTTTTTTCAAAATCAAACTTTTTTTCAAAATTCTGACTTTTTCTTCAAAATTCTTGACTTTTTTTCCTCAAAATTTGACTTTTTTCTCTCAAGCAAAAATTTGACCTTTTCCTCAAAATTACGAATTTTTTCCCTAAATTCAAACTTTTCTTCAAAATTCTGACTTTTTCCTTAGAATTTTTGACTTTTTCTCTCAAAATTTGACTTTTCCCCAAATTGGACTTTTTTCCCTCAAAAATTTGACTTTTCTTCCTCAAAATTTGACTTTTTCTTCAAAATTCTAACTTTTTTCCTCAAAATTCTTGACTTTTTCCTCTAAAATTCTTGACTTTTCCTCTCAAAATTCTGACTTTTTTCTCTCAAAATTTGACTTTTTCTCAAATTACATTTAATTTTTTCCCTCGAATTAAACTTTTTTCTTGAAAATTCTGACTTTTTTCCCTCAGAATTCGGACTTTTTTTTCCCTCAAAATTCTGACTTTTCTTCCCTCAAAATTCTGACTTTTTTCTTCAAAATTCTGACTTTTTTTTCTTCAAAATTCTAACTTTTTTCCTCGAAATTCTGACTTTTTCCTTCAAAAATCAAAGTTTTTCTTCAAAATTCTGACTTTTTCCCCTTAGAATTTGACTTTTTTCTTCAAAATTCTGACTTTTTTTCTTCAAAAATTCGACTTTTCCCCCTCAAAATTCTGACTTTTTTTCTTCAAAAATCAAACTTTTTTTTCTTCAAAATTCTGACTTTTTTTCTTCAAAATTCTGACTTTTTTCTCTAAATTCTGACTTTTCTTCAAAATTCCGAGTTTTTTTCCCTCAAAATTCTGACTTTTTTTCTCACAAAATTCTGACTTTTTCCCCTCAAAATTCTGACTTTTTTCCCTGGAAATTCAAAATTCTGACTTTTTTTCTTCAAAAATCAAACTTTTCTTCAAAATTCGACTTTTTCCTCTAAATTCAAACTTTTCTTGAAAATTTGACTTTTTCCTCAAAATTCGAATTTTTTCCTGAAATTCAAACTTTTTTCCTCAAAATTCTGACTTTTTTTTCAAAAATCAAACTTTTTCTCCAAAATTCTAACTTTTTCTTTCAAAATTCGGACTTTTTCCTTTAAAAAATTCTAACTTTTTTCCTCAAAATTTGACTTTTTTCTTCAAAATTCTAACTTTTTCTTCAAAATTTGACTTTTTTCCTTCAAAATTTCAGACTTTTTTCCTCAAATTCCGACTTTTCCCCTCAAAATTCCAACTTTTTTTCCTCAAATTCTGACTTTTTCCTCAAAATTCTGACTTTTTTCCCTCAAAATTCTGACTTTTCTGAAATTCAAACTTTTCTCTCAAAATTCTTTTTTTTCTTCAAATTCTAACTTTTTCTCAATATTCGCCTTCATCTTTTTTCAAAATTTGACTTACCTCAAAGTTGCTATATTTTTATACTTTCTGCTTTAACTCTGCACAGTTTAGTCCCATCACCAGGACATGATGCTCCTCTGGAGCCCAATTTAGCTTTCTTCCAGACATGTCGACAAAGTGTTTGCCATGAAAGGTCTAATAAAGCTTGAACAACCCCTCTCTGTCCTGAGTAATAATTTCCATGATGATGAGATGATGGTAATAATGAAATACTTGCAGACAAATGTTGCTTGAGCTTATTGTGCTTTTTTGTTTTTGTTTTTTTTTAAGGCTGAACTTCTCGTTGTGCAGAAACCAAAATTCAAAATGACTTTCACTTTTTTTCTCAAAATGTCAAAAATGTCAAAAAAGAGAAAATGTTGAGGGAAAAGTCAGCATTTGGGGAGAAAAATACAATTTTGAGGGGAAAAAGGCAAAAATCTGAAAAAAAAATTCAGACTTTTGAGAAAAAAAACAGAATTGAGGGGGGAAAAAGTCTGAATTTCAGACAAAAAGCCAGAATTTGAAAAAAGTCAAAACTTTGGAGGAAAAAAAGGCTGAATTTGGAGAAATAAGTCAGAATTCTGAAAAAGAAAGTCAGAATTATGAAAAAAAAAAAAAGTCTGAATTGAGAACAGAAGTGCCAGAATTCTGAAAAAAAAAAAGTCAGAATTTGGAGGGAAAAAAAGTCAGAATTTGGAGAAATAAGTCAGAATTCTGAAAAAGAGTCAGAATTCTTAAAAAGAAGTCAGAATTTTGAGGGGAAAAGTCTGAATTGAGAACAAAAGAGCCAGAATTCTGAAAAAATCTGATTTTTTCCTCAAAAGTCTAATTTTCTTCTCTCAAAATTCAGACTTTTTTTTCTTCAAAATTCAAACTTTTTTTCTTCAAAAATCAAACTTTTTTTCTTCAAAATCAAACTTTTTCTCTCAATATTCTAACTTTTCCTCAAAATTCTGACTTTTTTTCACTAAAAATTCTGACTTTTCCCTCGAAATTCTGACTTTTTTTCTTCAAAATTCTAACTTTTTTCTTCAAAATTCTGACTTTTTTTCCCTTAAAATTCTGACATTTTTCCCTCGAAATTCTGACTTTCCCCTCAAAATTCTGACTTTTTTTCTTCAAAATTCTAACTTTTTTCTTCAAAATTCTGACTTTTTTTCCCTCAAAATTCTAACTTTTTTTCCCTTGAAATTCTAACTTTTTTCCCTCAAAATTCTAACTTTTTTCCCTTGAAAATTCTGACTTTTTTCCCTCAAAATTCTGACTTTTTTTCTTCAAAATTCTGACCTTTTTCACTCAAAATTCTGACTTTTTTCCCTCAGAATTCTGACTTTTTCCCCCTCAAAATTCTAACTTTTTCCCCTCAAAATTCTGACCTTTTTCACTCAAAATTCTAACTTTTTTCCCTTAGAATTCTGACTTTTTTCCCTCAAAATTCTTACTTTTTCCCCTCAAAATTCTGACTTTTTTTCTTCAAAATTCTAACTTTTTTTCCCTCAGAATTCTGATTTTTTCTCCCTCAAAATTCTGACTTTTTTCCCTCGAAATTCAAACTTTTTTTCTTCAAAATTCTGACTTTTTTCTCTCAATATTCTAACTTTTTCTCCCTCAAAATTCTAACTTTTTTTCTTCAAAATTCTGACTTTTTCTTCAAAATTCTAACTTTTTTCCCTCAAAATTCTGACTTTTTTCCCGTAGAATTCTGACTTTTTTCTTCAAAATTCTGACTTTTTCCCTCAGAATTCTGACTTTTTCTCCCTCAAAATTGTAATTTTTTTCTCTCAAAATTCGGACTTTTTTTTCTTCAAAATTCTGACTTTTTCTCCTCAAAATTCTAACTTTTTTCCTCCAAATTCTGACTTTTTCCTCAAAGTTGCCATTTTTATACTTTCTCTGCTTTAACTCTGCACAGTCTGACAAAGTCTGACACAGACAAAGTCTGAATTGAGAACAAAAGAGCCAGAATTCTGAAAAAAAGTCAAAATTTGGAGGAAAAAAAGGTCAGAATTTGGAGAAATAAGTCAGAATTCTGAAAAAAAAAGTCAGAATTCTTAAAAAGAAGTCAGAATTTTGAGGGGAAAAGTCTGAATTGAGAACAAAAGAGCCAGAATTCTGAAAGTCAGAATTTTGAGAAAGTGTCAGAATTTTCAGACAAAAAAGTCAGAATTGTCAGAAAAAAGGGTCAGTATTGAGACAAAAAAGCCAGAACTTTGAGAAATAAGTCAGAATTCTGAAAAAGAGTTTTGAAGAATTTTGAAAAAAAAGTCAGAATTTGGAGATAAAAAGTCTGAATTTAGAATAAAAGAGCAAGAATTCTGAAAAAAGTCAGAATTTTCAGACAAAAAAAAGTCAGAATTGTCAGAAAAAAAGGTCAGAATTAAGACAAAAAAGACAGAATTCCGAGAAAAGTTAGAATTTTGAGCAAGTGTCAGAATTACAAGGAAAAAAGTCAGAATTCAGAGTCAGAGTCAAAGTCAGAGTTTTGAGAGAAAAAAGTCTGAATTGAGAACAAAAGAGCCAGAATTCTGAAAAAAAAGTTTTGAGAAAGTGTCAGAATTTTCAGACAAAAAAGTCAGAATTGTCAGAAAAAAAGGTCAGAATTGAGACAAAAAAGCCAGAATTCTGAGAAAAGTTAGAATTTTGGGGAAAAAAGGTCAGAATTTGGAGAAACAAGTCAGGATTCTGAAAAAAGAAAGTCAGAATTATGAAAAAAAGTCATAATTTTGAGTTAAAAAAGTCTGAATTGAGAACAAAAAAAGCCAGAATTCTGAGAAAGAAGTTAGAATTTTAAGAAAGTGTCAGAATTTTCAGACAAAAGTCAGAATTGTCAGAAAAAAAGGCCAGAATTCTGAAAAAAAAAGTCAGAATTTTGAGGGGAAAACTCAGAATTTTGAGTTTAAAAAGTCTGAATTGAGAACAAAAGAGCCAAAATTTTGAAAAAAAAGTCTGAATTTTCAGACAAAAAAGTCAGAATTGTCAGAAAAACGGTCAGAATTGAGAACAAAAGAGACAGAATTCTGAAAAAAATAAAGTCAGAATTTGGAGAAAAAAAGGTCAGAATTATCAGGAAAAAAAGTCAGAATCTTGAGGAAAAAAGCCAGAATTTTGATTTTTGATTTAAAAAAAAAAAAAAATTGAGGGGAAAAGTCAGAATTTTCAGAAAAAAAGTTTGAGGGGAAAAGTCTGAATTGAGACAAAAAAGCCAGAATTCTGAAAAAAAAAAGTCAAAATTTTGATTTAAAAATGAAATATATTTATGAAATTTCCCAGTGGTCTCAGCATCACATTCAAAATGAACCAATCCATGAATTTCCCAGTTTTGAATAATTACAGAACAGAAACTGTCTTTTCACAATATTTCATACGTCCATCGTGAGAAAATGTCCCTGCAGCTCTGAGCAGCATGCTCACATTTGCTAATTGGCACTGAGGCTGACTGGAACGCTTCCCTCGAGGTTAAAGGTTAACCACGATCACCTGATTTTAACCTGCAGCACTTTCTTTGGAAACACTTTGAGGTGTGTCTCCTGTTATCTGAGGTATGAATGTCACAACACTTCAGCACGTAACGCAGGTCAGGATTTTTATGTACACACAGATAAAGTTTGACTGTTGCTAACACAGGTGACTGAAGGTGACCGACCTCTGTTTTCACTTGCATCATTAAATTCAGTTAAACATTAAAGAAAATCCATAAAGTCTGAACACATATATAAAGGCTTTATGATACCTGAGCAGTCACTGTTGTGTCTGTGCTCAGCTGGATGGAAATAAACCGCAAACTGGCAAAACAAACAAGGTCAATGTGTCGCTGGCGCGCGCACAGTTAAATCAGTGTGTGTTGGCAGAGCGCCTGTAAGTGTGTCGAGTGTTTCTCGGCAACACTCAACGTTTTTGTCCAGGAGAAGATTTTTACAGCCGCACATCGGCCTACAAACATCACGACGCATTTCTAAAACCTGTAGGTGACAAACTGAGCAGAGGAATGCCTCTGACATGAACGTACCATCAGGATCCACAGAGGAGCTGATCTGTGACCTGATCAAAGGTGTTAAAAAGCTTCCCTGCGACATAATCCGGTCAGTCAAGTCTGTTTTTCAAAGGCAGCGACGTCCCGCTTCAGGAGGGCTGAGTGAAACGCTCGACAAACATTAACAGAACATTCGCAGACACAAGGAGGTCATTCTTATTTCAAAAACAAGGTGGCGACAAAACACTGTTTATTCCCTCACCTTAAACAGGAAACACTCACTCACTCACACACACACACACACACACGGCAGCACATTTGTACAAAGAGATTGTGTAAACATTAATGTTTCTGCAACATCACATGATGCAAGCGTCCTCCTCCAACCTACTCGCTCTTCCTTTTCGCAGCGTCCATGCTGCTCCTGGAGGAGGACAGGACCTGGACCAGGAGGACGCAGCTCAAACAGGCTGACAGGATGTGCGACAGAGTAGAAAACAAGCTTCCTGTCTCCTACAAAATAAAAGTTCAGGGCAATGTCGGTCAGCAAAGACAGACAGCGAAAGGTTGGAGTAAAAATCTGAGGTTTGCAGTCGTGTTGTGTTTGTTACCTGTAGAGACGTGAAGAGAATGCCCAGAGAGCCAGCACACGACAGTAACACAGACAGGGCGGACAGCTGGCCTGTGTGCTCGTTGCAGTAGTTAGTTCGAGCCTGCAGAGCCTGCAAACAACAAATCCAGCATATAAATTCACTCTGCTCTGATTTCAGCTCAGAGGTGCACAGGTAAGACGAGCCACTGGATCGGTTTGATTGGACACCTTGCTTGCAATTAAAGCAGCCGGACTGGAGGTCTGCATCCGGGAGGCGACTGCTGCAGGTAGACAGGAGCCCAGCAGGAACATGATGCCAGCGTACGCCACGAGGAAGAGCATCCCTACGAGACGAGATCAGACGTGAGAGCAGATCATTGACATCATCAACACTTAAAGCAGACTTAGACTGAAGCTCTCTTAAACAGACTGATATTAGATTATAAACATATATTTCACTGGTTCATACAACACACACACACACACACACACAGACACTTGTTGCAGCTTTGCCTAGACAAACCTTTTTTTATCCTTAATGGGTTTTAAAAGAATTCAAGTGCCGACATGCACCAAAAAATATTTGTTGAAGCAGCCAGTTAGATAAAGCTGAACGTGACTGAAAAAAAATGTATCAACCATCCCTCAGCAGATGTAAACTAAGTCATAGTCTGTTCTGAGAACTCATCAGTCCTGCTTGTTTCACAGAAACTGAAGGATTGAAGGAAACATTCAGTCAGAAGATTACACAGACTTGTCTTTAAAATACCTTTGAGGGTTTCACCTCCATGAAACAGGATGAGGAAGACGATGGCTGCCGTCTGGGCCAGCGTGAAGAGCCTCTCAGTCCAGGCACTGCACACACACACACACACACACACACACACACACACACACACACACACACACAGAACAACACACTGTTCATATCCGTGCACAATAAACTGGACGTGCACTGAGGTGTACTCTCATTAGTTTTATGTATTACACAGCTGCTGAGTCACACCAGGAGCTCTGAGCTTCAACATTAACAATACATTCCTGGATGTATGAGTTTACTATAAGAGCTCTGAGGCTGACAGATCGATCAGAAGCTTCGGGCGGCTCACACACACTGATGTCACTCGTCTTATCATGTCTGAGTGAATCAGCACTGACTCGTTTTATCTGGTCGATACGTACAAGAGCGGGAAGTTGAGGGCAGCGGCGTACACAACAGGACATGAGAAGGCATAAAGCTGCAGCAGGGCAGAGGTCAGACTCAGGCCTGCTGCACTGCCTCTCCACAGGATCTTCAACAGCTGAGGCAGCTGGGCTGCAAGGAGATGAGGAGACAAGGAGACGAGGTGAGGAGGTGAGGAGGTGAAACAACACTAACTACAACCAACATGGAGTCAGAGAGTGAATTATTTCAGAGTGATGTAAAAAATAAAGTGGAAATGACAAAAACTGCAGTTCCTCTAACGTCCACTTGAGGCTGGCTCCAGAAGTGAGTCAGTCTCCATAAGTCCCCATGTTCAAATGTCCAACTTCACAGCAGAAATAAACATGTTTACAGCCTGGTACAAAAAACAGTTTTGGTCTCTATAGCTAATTTCCCCGTTCATGACAACTGTACTGAGGGTGAATTTATATACAAGTCACCTGTTCACATTATATTAAGGCTTAAAGCTTCACAATAAATAAATACTGAATATTGAATTGTAACATGTAACATGTTTACTTCACTGTACTGTGGGAAAATTCAGGTTTCTTTATAGTAACGTGTCACTGTGGGAATCATCATCATCATCATCATCATCATTATCAGGCCTGATGTCGTCATGGTTACCTACACTGTGCTCTGATCCAATCAGTGGTGATCGATCAAGACAATAGAGAGATATGAGTGGGTTCATTCCACCTGTGAGTGACTAATCAAGGTTACTTTATAAATTAAATGAATTATTATTGTACTTTTGTTGTACTTCATACGCTTCCTGTGAGTTTAAACTGAAGGATGAAGTGTGTCTGTGTGTATCGAGACTTCAGAGTAAAACTTTAAAAACATAAAACAGCAGTAAAAATACAAAATACACATTAAAGCAGATGTAACATTAATCTATAAACATCACATGATATGATAACAAAACACTGAGTTTGATGCTTTAAGTGCATTTAGCTGATAATACTTTAACTGACATTTTTTAGCGCTTTTACTTTGAAAAACCCCAAACCACTGTAAACCCTCTTTGTTGTGTTTTGTGGTGCTGGTGTTGTCACGTGATCCGCAGAGGTTTCTTACCCAGTAAAGAGTCCAGAAGGATCCAAAATCCAAAAGTTCTGTTTAGCAGAAACTTCAGACACGGAACTGAAACACAGAGAGTCAGAGTGAAGCGTGAGTTCAAACACCAGCTGTGACTCAGTTTAAGGTCACCCTGCTCCAAACATCTGGACAGACTTCACACAACATTTCACTCCAACATGTCAGAACTACGAGTCTCACCGTGCATGTGAACGTTGACGAAAATCTCCTCGTAACATTTTTCCGGCATCAAAAAAGAAAACAGGAACTGTTTGACGGGAGAAGAGGCCATGGCGGGTCTGCTGCAGCCCGGAGTCTGCTGCTCTGTGACGGGGGGAGTGGTCAAAGGTTCCCAGGTGTTTACAGCAGAGAGCCGGGGTCAACCAGGTCACCAGCAGCAGACACAGCAGCAGCTAATATTACTGACTAGTCCAACAGCAGTCAGCCCAGCTCGGCGTCTGTCTTTCAGCCTTTTATTTCACCAAGCTCTCACCAACCACTAAAAGTCAGTCCCAGATTTACTCTTGTCCGGCGGCTTCTTGCTCGCTCACTCTCTCCTTTTCTCTTCTTAGCTTCCTCCGTCAGCGTCCTCTTCACTCTCTGCTCCTCTGCCATTATATCCGAAGAAGAAAAGAAGAAGAAGAAGAAGAAGAAGAAGAAGAAGAAGAAGAAGAAGAAGAAGAGGTTTTCAGCAGAGGCTGCTGACCGCTGGGCCTGAAAACCTCTTCTTCTTCTTCTGTGGTACACACACTAACACTCCCCCGGTGCTCTGAGCTCACAGTCTGTTAACAGACTGAGCTAACATACTGAGCTTCGTCAGAGATCAGAGTCACTCTCCTGCCTGAAGGCCGACTCACTCCTGAGATGAATCAAACGAGGGTGGTGTCATCAGCAGATTGATGACACAGACCACAGAGGTCACGGTGACGGTCTGAAGTTTTCAAGTTTCATTTGCTTTTATTCATAGTTTGACAGGTGAAGACATTTTTTTTTCTCATTATAGCACAAAGTCAAACTGTTCCAACACACACAAAGAAGTTACTTCATGCACATGTAACAGATTACACCTCCCACATCATCGTCAGACATCGTCAGTTTCTCTCTCTCGTTCAGGTTCGTCTCTAAAAAAACAGGAAGGATTCCAGCAAAGTCACGATGAACAGGACGTTTCTCGTCAGTCGGTCAGTTTTCTCTCTGACAGCATGTGTACTGGAAAATGTTCCCGCTGCGTCGCTGCCACTCTCTTCCCGTTGGTGCTCCTCTCCATCATCTGTAACATTGTGCTGTTCTTCCCCGGCTGGGACGTCAAGTATGCCAAAGAAGGACACATCACCGAGGAGGTGAAGTACCTGGGAGGAATCATCGGAGGAGGTTTCATGGTGAGTCGTTTGCTGTATCGGTTTTGCCGTGGTGACTCTCTTAATCTCACAACATCAACAGTTATAGACTTGTGATGCTCTCATGAGGTAAAGCTGCAAACGTTTCAGTGATGGAGAGATGTGACTTCTGCAAAGTGCTGAACTGTTTAAAGTGACGCTGTCGTCCACCATCGCAGGTGTTCTTCCCGGCGCTTTACATCAGCCTGACCGGAGAACAGGGATGCTGTGGAAATCGCTGTGGGGTGAGTCGGACACAAACAAACATTCTGAGGTGCTCGGTAAGAAATAAAGAAGTCGACCTGAGAATTATTCAGCGATAATAAAGGAAGAAATGTGTTCCTGCTTTGTGCTGCGTCACCGTTGCACAACCCTTGAGATGTTGAGAAAATAAGGTGAGGTTTGTTCACGTGGTTTGTTCTGCACAGATCTGACCCCGCTCATCTTTTAACTCCTGCAGATGTTCCTCTCGATCATTTTCGCCGCCGTCGGAGTGACTGGCGCTCTGTACAGTTTCGCCACGGCGCTGGTCAGCTTGAGCAAAGGGCCCTTCTGCAAATATGGCGGCACCTGGGGGAGGCCCTTTAAAGACAGGTGACAAACAACCTAATGACGGCTTCTGTGAGTGTTATGGAGATATTTACCAGCTTCTTCTTCTTTCACGCAGCAATTCAAGCTACCTGAGGGACTCCAAGCTGTGGGCTGAATGCACCGAGCCGAAGAACGTGGTCCAGTTCAACAGCAGCCTGTTCATCATTCTGCTGACAGCCAGCTGCCTGCAGGTGGCGCTCTGCGCTGTTCAGATCATCAACGGACTGTTCGGCTGCCTGTGTGGAACCTGCATCAAAGACAAAGGTGAAGATGAGGACAGCGACTGTCACTTTATGTCAGACATGTGAATCTTCATCATGGCTCTTGTTTTGTTTCAGGAGTCGGTGTTAATTCGTAGTCGAGGGGTCGACTGATGGACGCCTCCTGTCTGAATCTGCAGAGAACATCCACACGTTGCTGCTGTGGCACAGCATCAGAAATAATTAATGCTAATTAGATAATTAATTGGAAATAATGTTGCAATGTTTAAAAATGAAACTTTTGGTTTGTTGTGCTTCAGACAAAATAATAAACGTCTCAGTGTCAGAAAACCATTTTTAAAAATATAAAATCAGCATTTCTTTCATTTCCGTGCAGACAGCTGAAGTGAGTATTTCTTTTTAAAGTTTCTCTGATGTAAAGTGAATTAATGTGATCAGGACACGATGAAGGTGTGAACAGACTCGTCCTGCATTGAAACAGTTCAAACAACCAAAGAAAAGACTGAATGAGAACAAAAAATACATACAGACAGAGAAATGTTTAAAAAGTTCATAGAAATCAGAAAACTGGACTATTTTTAAATGTTTGGCTTCATTATTACAGTTCAGTCACTCGAGAACAGATCGAAGTGTAAGACAATGATCCATTTTTACTGTCCAACGGATGACAACGCCCAGAGATCCACCAGGAAGTAACAGACGTGTGGTTAAACATTGACAGAAATATCAGCGCCTGCTGGTCATTCACTGTCTGCATCTTTTGTTTCACGCCCTCGGAGCTCAGTGCAGAAACGTGTTCGTTCATTAGCTCGTTTGTCTGATCAGATTTGAAACTTCAGATCGCTTCGAGAGACAAAAAGTTGATTAAAGATTGAAATGAGGTGAAGTCAGAGTTCAGGTGATGAGAGGATGAAGGGAAGAGCCTCTGTGGGTCATGAAGTCATCCTTCATGTTTTAATATGTCGTGTTTGTGATGTTGGACGTGTTTTTACTTAAAAAACACTTCTACAGAACATGTGAGAAAGGAAAGGAGGGAGGAAGGAAGGTAATAGAGGGAGGGAGGGAACAGATTTACAACCTTTCTCACTGATGGTGAAAACCACCTTGCACAGGCCTAGGAGACGGCCTGTGTTTTCAGAAACGTCCTGTTTTTATTAAATGAAATGTTCTTCCAGTTATTGATGCAATGTGACAGCTGCTGTCATGAGCTCTCCACAGCAGCTCAGAATAAAGAATGCAGCCTGTCACGCCCTCAGCGTGGTCATTTATCAACATCCTGCAGGCCGAGTCAATGACACATTGTTCCTGCTTTGCCGGGCATGCTGCTGCAGGTTCAAAGTCCGGCGTGCTGCGATCCTGCAGCCACAGTGTCAATACATCACCTGCAGCTTGTGGAGTTAGAAAACGTTTCTCACCGTTTCTCAGCCCAGCAGCTCTGGACTGAACCGTAAGAAACATTTTGGATCACTGAGCTCTGCGTCAGTGTGAAGCAGAGCTGAGTCCATCAGTAAGGTAGCTGTAAAAACAACGACTCCTTCAGCCAAACGCATTATCACATTATCCGAGTCAACAACTGTATGAGTCACGTACACCTCTCTGGCCTATCCCAGCTCTGTTTGTCCACGTTATCTGCCTGTCGTCACACCTCCCACACCTGAAAATCATTGACTGTATGTAGTTTCTGCTGCCGCTGCAAACACACACACACACATCTTTGGGTTCGTTAGAGGTGGAACTTCTCTGTGGAAGCCGGAGCAAAGTAAACTCTTTCTTTGAAACCTGACCTGAAACTGGCGGAGCGGCTTAACTTCACTCAGACAACATGTGTACTGGAAAATGCTCTCGCTGCATCGCAGTGACTCTGTACCCGCTGGCGCTCATATCCATCATCTGTAACATTGTTTTGTTCTTTCCTGCCGGAGACATCAAGTACGCCAAAGACGGACACATCACCGAGGAGGTGAAATACATGGGGGGGCTCGTCGGAGGAGGTTTGCTGGTGAGTTGACTCTTTTCTGAGCCTGCTGGGTGTGACCCTGAACATTCCTTTCTGAAATACGTGCAGCCTCTGAGAAATGTTAGAAATGTCACGCTGAGGAACTTTTAAACAGTTTTCTGACCTCTGCTCTGCCTGAACATCAGGATGAAGTTGAAGTTGATTTTAACACACTGAACGCTGGCTCGTCTGTCCTGATGTAGGTTTTGCTTCCGGCGCTTTACATCAACCTGACGGGGAAACAGGGCTGCTGCGGGAACCGCTGTGGGGTGAGTCGGACACAAATAAACATTTTGAGGTGCGCAGTGAGAATCAAAGATGATCTTTAAGGTTTGATGAAATGTTTCAGGTGCTCAGTGAGAGATAACAGCCTGAATTTAACTGAAGTCCAGATTTCCTTCTCTGTAGATGCTAAACAAACACGCGACACTGCTGCATGGTTCTGTTTAAACAGGTTTGTTCTTTGGGAAGTTAAGATAACTCACGCTGACATGAATGCTGTTCAGCTCAAGTTCAGACTTCCCAGTGTGACTCATACCAATAATTTAGAAAGAGGTTGCTGTTTGAGAGCGTTTTCTTCAGGTTGTTAGGATGTTACGAAAACACCGCCTGAGCTGCTGTCAGAGGAGACTGACACACTGAGGTTGAGCTGGTGGGAGCTGAGTTTGAAACAAATGTCAGCTGACCTCTGAGCGCCTCGTAAATACCTCATTTATCAGCAGCAGGAACACGATGAGCATAAGTAGAGTGTCTTAGCCTGAAGATGAAATCTTTCTGGCCTCTTCTTATCACTAAACTTTCTGCAGATGTTCTTGTCTATCGCCTTCGCTGCCGTGGGTGTCGCTGGCGCCCTGTACAGCTTCAGCGTGGCGGTTCTGGGTTTGCAGAACGGGCCTCTGTGCAAAGTGCTGCTGATTTGGTCGACACCTTTTAAAAACAAGTGAGTCTCTGAACGTTCTCGTGACGTTTCGTCTGAAGGCCCGATGGTTTCGCTGACCTCTCCTCTCGCTCTCTGTCCTCTGTGCAGCGACAGTAGCTACCTGACCGACGACTCAAAGTGGAGGATGTGCGTGGAGCCCAAGAACATCGTGCAGTTCAACATCGGGCTGTTTGCCACTCTGCTGGTCACGAGCAGCCTGGAGGTCATCCTGTGCGCCATCCAGATGATCAACGGGCTGTTCGGCTGCCTGTGTGGGGCCTGCGTGGATAAAGGGGTAACTAACACACACACACACAGACACACACACACACACACTCACAGACACACACTTTAACCTCTTCTCTCTTTTTACAGCCACTGTGAGCTCCTGATGGTCGGCTGGTGCCCCCTGCTGGACGACTCAGAGAACTGTTCATGACTGCAGCTGCATAAATATTCACTTTGTTCGACAGATTTTTATACTTTTTATGTAAATTTCATGAAGCTTAACGCAATAAAAACCCAGAAATGTTTCCATTGTCCTAAAGTGTGTCGTTAAAATGAGTCAGTGGATGGTGAACTTTAAATCTGCGCTGCGTCAGGGTTGTCACAGTTAAAAAAAGAAACAAAGAGACGAGCAGTTGTTCTTCAGTGACACCTTTAATGTAGGTTCTGTTACAGGGTTAATATCTGTGCAAACACTCAGTGTCATCTCAAAATGTCCATATTATTTCTCTGTTAGCGTTAAAGGACGACGACTCTGCACGTGGAATGCTGCGAGTGTGTAAATGGCACATCAGGAGGCGGGAGACATTTTTCAACATGACGAGAAAAAAAAAAGGCAAACTGCAGCGATTAAACAGACAAACGTTCAGTGTCGCACCGAGCTTCATGTCAACGGGAGTGTAAAACACGGCAGCACAGAAACAGCTCAGATGGCGGGAAATAAGAACGAGAACATTAAGAACGTCACAACACGTTTGAGGCGGCTGAGTTAGCGTCGTTAATAAAATCATCTTTAAACGAGCTTTTTAAGATTTTAAGGAGAGTAACGGACTTCACGCGGCGCAGGTCGATTTGAAATGCCGTCAGATTTTTGTGCGATTCGACTGTTTGAGGTAGACAGGAAACAATCTGGAGTGTCGACGCGTCAGACGTCGTGTACTCTGTACACTGCGTGCTGTGGCGGCAGTGGCATTCTGGAGTGTTAAAAATCTAAAAATAAATTAATACTAAAACTTGAACGATAAATCAGAGGGGAGATGGGCGTGGTCAGATTTTAAGTGAGTCTAACAGGAAACACCAGGTGATCCCGTGGTGACCTCCAGCTCGTTATCGTTTGTGCATATTCATCAGTCAAACTGCTTCATCATGAGCTTCCGGCTCGCCTCGTAACCCAGGAACAGCGCTCCGTTAGCGGGGAAGGTGCGGACCAGAGTGGGGGTGAGTCCGGAGTAGAGCGCTCTGACGCCTGAACAACACAAACAGTAAAAGATTAGATCCTGACAGACGAACAGAAGCCAGAGAGAGAACCTGAACGCACCGCCCACGTCGACCCACCTTCAGTACGAGCGATGTTCATGAAGGTTTTGAAGAAGCCTCCCTGTTTGCCCGTCATGGACATCACCTGGATCCGAGACTTGACGCAGTCCATCGGGTAGACCACCAGCCAGAGGCACGCCCCCCCGAAACCACCGCTGAACATGATCGGAGCCACGCCTTCAAAATAAAACAGGAAACACGTCATACACGGCTGCATTTAAACCAGATTTCAAAGTAAAAGTCTGACAGCTGTGACATCACTCTGTACCCAAGTCGTCTTTGTCACACTTCATGTAGTCGGCGAAGAAGGTGCGGCTCAGCTCGTAGGCGCCGAAGAAGCAGAAGTACCCGGGCACTTCTCGTGCTATGGTGGTGGTCAGGCCCTGGAAGAAGCCCTGCGGACCCTCGTGCCTCATGATGGACTTCACCACCGACCACACTGTGCTTCAGACAGAGCAGAGCGAAGCTGACTGCAGCTCACTTAACGGCCACAGGTGCCGCTGTTAACAAGACTAACAAGTTAAGTTAAGTTGAAACTTCTCACTTACTTCTGGCCCTTGGCGATCTTTCCCGACGCCTCCATCTCGTACATGGCCTGCAGCCGACACTTGACGAGCTCGGTGGGGCAGAGGACTAACGAGGAGAAGATGGATGCTACAGAGCCGGCGCAGGCTTTCTGCACGTCGCTGAAACACAGTGAAGGACGAGCAGTCAGAGATCGACACGAGTTCTCAGCTTCCTGTTTCAAACCCTCCTGTCTTACCTCAGCACGGTGTCTCTGTGCAGACCGGCGGCGAGGCGGATCACCTGCTGGCAGAAGCCGTAGCTCATGAAGAGCACCGAGTTCTCGGCGATGTTGGCCATCAGCGCTGGCGTGGTGCCCTGGTAGAGGCCGCGCAGGCCGACCTGTTTGTAGGTGGCCATGACGCAGTGGATGAAGCCGCGGTACATCGTAGGAAAGGTCTGCATCTTGACCTTCGCGGTGTCCAGAGGCTGCCCGCTGAAGACACACGCAGCGCCCCCTACAGAGAGAGAGAGTAAGGACAACAGAGACAGAGACAATCAGAGAGGCCGTCACCTCCCTGAACATCATAAAGAGTCAAACACAGAGAGATAATGAGCTGGAAGAACGCAGCAGTCAGCAAAATCTGCTGCTCTGCCGGGCGAGTCGTCTGCTTATTTCACACAGATTAAACACAGTGGACTCTGTAACGCTGCTTGTTCAGCGATTATCAGAGTGTGTAGTTACCCACGGCGCCTGCAGAGAGGTCGATGATGGCCTGGACCACCGGGTGAGGAGCCATGACGGCTGTTAGACGAGGTTTCTCTTTGTCGAATCGACCTGAACAAACAGATGAACAACACGTTAACTCCGCTCACTGCTCCATCATCAGAGCGTGCTAATCACATGTTAATCACATGTTAATCACATGTTAATCACTACAAACACACAGGATAGATTCTGGTTCTGTGCATGTCAGCAGAGCCGAGCACACACAGGTTATAAAGTTCACCACAATAAAACAACAGCAGGAATTATTCAGACAGATTATTTAGAAACGTCACATTTGTTAAAGTGACTTCTGTTCAGATGTTACATATTATTTATTTATTATTTATGTTTTTAAACCTGGTTTGACTCTTGTTGTGTTCCTAAAGGCCGCGGCAGATGTTTGTGACGGAAAACACAAAGATAAACTGAGCTGAGCCTTTTTCTGGTTTGTCATTTCACTGCAGTAAATAAAGTTACATAGGAGCAGTGTTTCTCCTTTTGTTTGCAGTATTTCTCCTTTTGTTTGCAGTATTTCTCCTTTTGTTTGCAGTATTTCTCTCTTTGTTTGCAGTATTTCTCTTTTTGTTTGCAGTATTTCTCTCTTTGTTTGCAGTATTTCTCTCTTTGTTTGCAGTATTTCTACTGTATTTCCCTACTTTGCTGATGTAACCTCTCCGTGTGTAACACGTGGTCACCGGCAGAAGGCGCCAAAACGCCATTTGTAGTCCGGACATAAACACGTATACAAAATATAAAATAACTAAAAGACATTTTTGTAGTTTTTTCGTCTTTTAGACACATTTGGACTAAAATGTAAAAAACTCTTTTTTGGCGCCACTACATGCGTAACTTAGCAACAGCCGTTAGCAACGCTCGTGCGTGTCCGTAAAAGGCCGAAAACGTCCGGAAAGTTGAGCCGGGCGTCACATCAGTACGAACACAGGCTGGACTGACAAACGGGGCGAATACGAACCTCACAGCAGAGATTCTGGTTCCGCTCGGAGCATCAAACTGTCCTCTGCCGACGAGCTTCGAGTCTTTATGTGTGAAACAAACAAACAGCCGCTAACGTCGAACCGGGAGAGCTGCTGACCGAAGCTGAGGTCGTCCGCCGGTGACCGCATGCTTATATCAAACATCCAGAGTTTATCGGGTCGTTATCGGGTCAGTGAAGCCGCCGTGAGGCCGCTGTCTGCGGTCAATGAACGGATCGACCGCCCGGAGGAGACCATGGAGCCATGATGCCAGAGATGAGGACAGAAAGAGAAGAGCGCTTACTCTCACCGGAATCCAGACACCGAAACCGCCGCCGCGTTACTCTTTCCCGCTCATGCAGCTCTGCATATATTTAACATTACAAATAAAATTAACAAAATCAGTGACTGACCTTAATTTACTTTGATTACAGCGTGCTGCAGCGGCGGTACAATACAGAAAGAGTGTACAGACAAAAAAAAGCAGCTAAGTGGATGATCTCTCAACTTACGATCTTTGATGCGAATGTTAAAGCTTCCGGTTTACGCTCTTGTTTTGGTTTTCAAAATAAAATAAGGAGAGGCTACAGCGCCCCCTGCAGCTGTTTAATGTTATTGAAGTTTTTTCAACCTTTTACAGGTCGAAACACTGTAAAACATTACATATATATAATATATGTAAACTCAAAATCAACTTCAACCTCGCAGAGGTCTCATGACATACAAACATCTCGTCTGTATAAACAGGAGAACTTGTCAGAATGTTCTGGAGGGGAGTTCACACAGTTTTATGCAGAATCACCTCACCTGTCAGGTCTGAGAGTTCTTCTCCTGCAGAACGGCACAGAGCAAGACGTCGAGTCTGCAGGTTCATGGTTTTATCTTGATGCATATCGTCTTTACTGAACAATGAAATCTGATTAGATGTTTCTGTTTTGACCTCTGCACTGAGGTTTGATGACTTGAAGCTCAGTTTTAGCTGCTTTCTCACTGTAAACATGCAGGTTTTTTTTTTCAGTTTTACATTTCAGGTTCAGACTTCATGTTTTCTGACCCTGAGTGTAAATGACGTTAACGTCAGTAAGTTTTTGTAGTTGTCTTGAGGTAGAAATCATGAACAGGTTATTTAAATGTGTGTCCTTGGGAAGTGAAATGAAGCAGCTAAATGGAATTCAGCCATCATAATGAGACTGAAACTAAAGTTCAACGTTTAAATCACTTTGACAGAAAAGTCTTTAGCTGATCTTGTTTATGTTTAATGTCACATTTTATTCAAATTTTATTGATTTTGGTGGTTTGTATCGTTTTAAGAAGCGTTACATGAATAACGTTTATTGTTGTTGGATTATTATATATGTTCAGATATTTTATGTGAGTAAAGGTACGAATACTGCACTGTAAAAATACTCCATTACAAGTAAAAGTTACATCGTTCCTTTAGTAAAACAAAGTCTATTAGTGTTAGTGTATAAAGCATATTGTAAATATTCTATTTGTTGTTGGTGAATTAATGTTTAACTTTTTTTTAACTACTAATTATTTTCATCGTAAAGTCTTTTGCAGATTATTTTCTTGGTGAATCAGTTTGTAAAAAACTTCAAATGTCTCGTCAGACATTTCTACAGTTTCTTAAATCAGAAATTGTTCGAGCTCATTTTCTACATACAGTTAAATATTTTATTTAAAGGCGCGGTGTGTAAGATGTGTTCAGAATACGGCAAACATGGAATATAATACTCATAACTGTTTTCATACATGTCTAATCGCCTGAACATGAGAATCTTTCCTGAATACTGAACTAAATACTAAATAGTGGCTGTAGACATGGACTCTCTGGGTTGTTTCTCCTTTACACTGACGCGGTGAGGGCGCTGTGAGGAGCGATTAGACCACTAGAAATCCTGCACACACTGGACCCTTAAATGTTTTACAAATGCATCATGTTTCTCTTCATGTTTGTTTTCTTTCCTGGACGTGTCATGAAATAGAAACACCTGATAATAAATAATAAACGTACTTTGCACTCTTCTCCTGTGTTTTTGTGATTTCCTGGAAAATAAAGGCGACGTACCATCTGTTTCCAGGGAGGATTAAAGTCGTCTTCTGTCTGTCCGCAGGCTTAAAAACTTTAAAGAGCGGCGACGTCTCGCAGTCTGGACTCGTCTCAGCCAACAAAAAGACACACAGTTGGTTTCGTATCACTTTGCCTTTTATCAAAAAGAAAAACAAAGAAACATTGACGTTGTCTACATCACAGACAAGAATCATCAATATTCTGTTTGAAACGATTTCTCCATGAACAGAATGGAACACCCCCCCATGCCCGTCCCTCCCCTGCCCGGAGCAAACTCCTCTATACACAGTATACTTTACATACCTATAGTTCCTGTTCAGTCTTTTTGCATTTTACATCATTATCAAAGTATCAATAGCTTTAAAATACATACAATGCTCTTTCCATTGTAATTGTAGTCGCTGTCCTGATTGTACATACAGTATCATTTCCCACAGTTAGAGTCTGGTGAGCAGTTTGTCTCGTCTCTGCTCTGTTTCATTAAAACCAAAAACACTCCTGATGATTAGTGGATGAGGCCGCCGTGCGTCATGAGGATGGGAACGCCGCAGAGAGCCTCACGCTGTTTGTTAAAGCAGTTTGGAATACACATACATGAAGTGATATTTATTCACGCGGCCCTCCGAGTTTTGACGTCAGTAACCTGTCTCAGACTCTCCGAGGGGCTTTACGACCAACTGTTGAGTTGAGATTATGAGGTACGGTCAGAGAATCTCGGTAATCCCCCAATTAGAAGAGGAATAACAAAGAGATTATAAAAGATCACTTCAACAAAAGAGTAACACAAGTTACAAAAGTGGATCTCGTCCATGTTTGTTGGTATGGATTTGTTGTACAAGAGTTTTGGCAATAAAGTTCTCAGTATGGAGCACAAACTGTTGGCAGTAGTGGGCTGTGCTCAGTCGATATACATTTCTTCCTTCACAGGATTAAAAATGGCGACAAGTGCCTCACAAATTTGTAAAAACCAGATTTTTCATATCGGTTTGAGGTCGTCAAACTAAGCTCATAAAACATCGGCACCAGACGGGGCCGAGGCGTCACGCACATCTCCGACTGAATACTAAAGAAATGTGTGGAAGACTTTTCCAGGAGCTGGTTTGAATTCCCGTCATCTACGACTCAAACGTGACTGATTAGTGAGCAGAGCCAGGCACTTGAGCGTCCTCTCAGATCTGAGTCAAAGGTTAAAAACACTCAAATTTGTGTAACAGCGTGCACATGTGCAGTGAAGCGTTTCATATCTGCGTTTATTAATAAGGTCGGTGAAAAAAAACTCAATCTAAATGTGGGAAAAGCTACCAGAGTCAAAAATACATCAAGAAAGCCTTCATCGTTTGTACCCTGTATACACATAGCCAGAGCGGCAGGCTCAGAGTTTGTTCGCTGCAGTCTGAAGCGTTTTTTAAACATGAATACGACCAAACTCTCCGTCAGCAGCTCTGCGTACAGTACAGTCACACTACCTTTAAGAAAAACACAGCTTAAAAAATGGAACAACTTCTTTTCTTTTTTTGGCCCAGTCGAGTGAAAAAGCGAGAAAAATTTGTGCGTCTACTTTTTGCACAAACTTTTTGAATTGTCATCAGACTTTAGTATTTTTTGATTTTTTATTTATTTGTTTAACGGCAGCAGAACGTCTGAACGTCTGAACGTTTGAACATCGCCGCCTCGATTAGTTTAGACCGCCGTGCCGCGTTTAAGTGCGAGTGAGAAGCATTCACACCTTCTGGGAACCGAATCCACCAACGCCAACGTCAGACGCCTGAACTGACGACGTCTGTTTTGGGGCTCGAAAAATACTTTGAGTAAATTAGTGCACATTGATTTTTTTGTCTAATACTGAGTGGACAACTTATTTTATATACACACTGACACTGGCAGCTGTGTTCTTCTTGGTGGAAAAAAACAAAACGCAGAAAAGTCATTAAAAATATGATTTGACATTAAAATCTATACAATGTACAAGATTTGTTCATCTGTCCGGCTGCACAGTGTCCACTAATGTTCAGCCTCGTGAGCCGAGAGAGTCGAGAGGATGGGGCCTGAAGTGGAAACGTCCCAGCGTGTGAAACTAAAGATGAAATCTACCTTCACCTTCACCTCAGCTTGACGAAGCCGAAAACAAAAAGAAAGAGCGAGGGAGTGCTTACATTGCGGCTGAAGTGTTAGGCACTGCAACTAAATAATAAAAAAATGATTTCTGATAAACACAGTAAGGCAATCTGATTATGGCTGACTAATAATGAAAGGTTTTTTTCCCGGTCTGTAAAGATCAACGTGATTCACGATTTAGACGTTTTTTTGTTTTTTCCATTTTCACCCATTTTAAGATCACCTGTGTAAAAACAGCTACAATCAAAAATGAGGCACTTTATAAAAGAGTATATAGATATCTAGGCTATATAGTATTAATCATTATTTGTATACTGTATATTTTATATACCATTGTAATGTGTCACTTTATATTAGAATTGTGTTAACTGAAAACAAACTACAGTATGTACTAGAGTTTCTGTCGTTCTACGTGTACACTGTAGTATATACTATAGTATAATATACAGTTAGAATAGAAAAGATCAGCCGTCAAAAAAAGGATTTAAACTGCTCAGATATTTTGTGCTGCACGTCGGTTCAAAACGCATCAAAGCGTCCACGCTCTTAATCCTGCATAACTTTAAGCCTTAATATAATGTGAACAGGTGAGTTGTATATAAATTCACCCTCAGTACAGTTGTCATGAACGGGGAAATTAGCTACAGAGACCAAAACTGTTTTTTGTACCAGGCTGTAAACATGTTTATTTCTGCTGTGAAGTTGGACATTTGAACATGGGGACTTATGGAGACTGACTCACTTCTGGAGCCAGCCTCAAGTGGACGTTTGAGGAACTGCAGTTTTTTGGCACTTGAGCACTAGCTTTGCAGCCACAGAGGCTGACGATAGGTTGTGATGAAATTTAAATAACATGCATGATTTCATGTAGTTCAGGACTACAAAAATCATCTGGGAAGTCGGAGAGACTCTGAACTTTCACCCTGTGAGCTGCATATTTTTAAAATAAAATAGTTTACGGCTTTCATTTCAATATTTAACACTGTGACAACTTTAACACACCACTCATTCAGTGGTGGATGTTTCTGTATGTACTAAAATGAACAATAAAAATAAGATTTGTGATTTATCAGCCTCCACGCTTTCAGCTTCTCGTTATCAGGTCTCCTGCATACTTGCAATCTAATAATAATTCTGCGTGTTTGAAGCCAATTTAATCGTGTTGTTTACATGCAGAACAAGAACGTTACGCTAATTGACCATTTTTAAGTAATGTTGCATGCAACGATTATTAAACTAACTGATCTGCAGTCTGTTTAAATGTAAATATGGTCAGACTGTGTTTACACAGCGGGCAGACAAGTAATCGATTACCTTTGCCTACAGTCAGTCCAACAAATTCCCTAAAATACCAACGAGATGTGGACTGACTTGATGTTTGAGGATCAGCTGCAGGAGCTGTGGTGACATGATATCCTGTTTAATGCAGTCACACTCTGACGTGTGTGGAAACATGGAAATAATAAACATTAATTTATTTCTTAATACCTCAGGCGTTCAGCAGATTTTGACGACCTTCAGCAGCACAAAGTCTGAGAAGTATAAACGCTTTTTCTGGCAGCTGTTTCTAATAAATAAAATATGTTTACAGTGACAGCGTGTACGAGTAGATGAAACCTCTGCCAAGCTGCATTTCCTTCCTGTTATGAGCCAAAATGACACGTGACGATCGTTGGACTCATCGAATACGGACGAAGGACGATGTGACGAGATGTTTGTCGAAGGACCGAATAAAGAAACACTGAGATCGAGTCAGCTACCGCTTTGAGTGTTGACGTCACAGATCAGATTTAAACGAAGCTTCGTTAATCTTCGTTAGTGTGTGACGGAGCCGCCGTGATCAACATGGCGGCCGCCTGAGAGCTCACACACGGTCACACCTCCTTCATCTATATGAACGATGATCAAATGTCATTTTTATTCAAACAAAACCTTTTCATTACCCTGTGTGTGTGTGTGTGTGTGTGTGTGTGTGTGTGTGTGTGTGTGTGTGTGTGTGTGTTTGGCACACATTTGGTTGACAGAAAACAGCAGACGGGACGGGGTTGATGAGTTTTCCAGTGTTGTTTCAGTGTTCAGACTCCAGCGTTCAGCCCTGTTGTGGCAACAGATCGGGCCGCCGACCGTCGTCCACCTCGCACCGGCGTCACGCTCACGTCCGAGACGAGATCAGCAGTCTGCAAGACAAAGAGTCGAAAACAGGCGGGAAGTTAAATCGACACACATGTTTGTCTAATAACTATTATAGTTTACACAGTTTAAACCTGCACACACACACACACACACACACACACACACACACACAGTTCAGATCTTAAAGCTTCTGCTGGCTGTTTGGGTAAACATCACATGACGCAGGATATCTTTCACAAAGGATTTTCTGATTGCCGTCTCATGCACGCTGTTGCAGACGTCAATATTATGAGTCTGTGTTTGCGTCAGACTCATCAGGTTATAATGAGCGACTCAAAGTCCTGATCGTGTCAGCACATTAAAGCCTGAGAGCAGGAAAACATCTGGACTCTGATCTGATCTCCTCCTGACGTCTACACGAGGAACATCATGTAACTTTTCTCTGAAAAACTAACGTCTGTTCAGTCCTGTTGACGCTGCACTGACCTGTGATCAGGTGATGGGCTTTTTAACATGGGGACTTATGGAGACTGACTCACTTCTGGAGCCAGCCCTCAAGTGGACGTTAGAGGAACTGCAGTTTGTGGCACAACGACGGCGCAACAACAACAAAAAGATGAATAATTATCAAACCGGTTGCAGATTAATTTTCTCGCTCAGACAGAAACCTGATTAACATGAAACGTCTTCATTTACACTTTGCACTACACTTTGCTCGTGACGCAGACGTGACAAATAAAACATCTTCATGTAATTCAGATATTTAAATAAAGTTTTAACGTGAGCGTCTAATTAAAACAGGCGGTGTGACATGATATCAGCTCAATAATTGGGCTTTTTGTTTATCTGAGGTTTTTATTAACCGCAGCGAGGACCCGCCGTCCGCCCAGCATCCAGCTTCACGTGTTGGCTTCCATGATTAGAACATGGCTGCTGCTCTTCATGATAAACTCTGCGTGCAGCCTATAGGAGGGGAGGCACGTTCAAACATTAATCTGAGTGTGAAAAATGAGTCTGTGCATTTTAAATGCATAAATAAACCATCGCATTTAAATAATTAGGCAATTATTGTGATTGTACACGTACAGATCGAACAGCATCAGATGAATCAATCATGCAAATGTTGGAGCTGCTCCGAATAAATAAGGTGCACGAGTTGTTTGTTCCATTTAGTCCTCTGATTAATATTTACCTGGATATTTACATTTTAACACGCCGCCTCCTGCAGCTTTCATTTCTTGACGTCTCTCATACAGATCCATCAAAAATAAACTCCAGCCGCCGACATTAACCGTTAAATAATCGTCCTCTGCTCAACGTGCAGAGCTGCCATGTGAGCTCCTGCAGCCGATACTTCCCGCCCACACATGAACATAAACACCTGGCCCGTATTCTGTCCCCTCTATCTCCATTTATGTGAAATGGCTCATTACCAGCAGACAAATCAATTGGCTTTGCTCTCTGAACACCCCCTTGTGATAATAAGAGACTCTACAGACAACCCACAGGCGGGAAACACAGTGCTGCCCTCCAGCTTGAAGCAAAGGTAACATCAGTTAAAGGATGAAAAAAGCCACACGAGTTCAGTCTGTGAATTATACACATCACAGAAAAAGACAAAAACATCACCAGGAATTAGACAGTTTCACCTTTCACCTGTTTTTTAAAATGAATGATAATTAGGAGCCGCAGCTAACGATTATTTCCACTATCTGCCAATCAGGCAGCTTCATTTCTTCATTCAGCTTTTAATCATTTCATCTATAAAGAGACAGAAAAATGTGAAAAATCTCAATTTTATAAGTGCATGTTTTAACCCAGAGATATTCAGGCAGATATAAATTTAAAGTCTGTGAATTTCTGGACATAAATGATTAATCAGTCATCAAAATGGTTTCAGATTCATGTTTTGTCAGTTGACTAATGGATTCATCTGAACGTCTGAGCTCCACTGATGATGCATCTTAAATATAAAACATCCTTCTGTTATCATCGCTGGATGAAGAGGACAAATGAGAGAAAATATTTTGGTGTTCTTCCTGATATAACGTTTAAATTTTAAGTTTCATAAATCACATGACAGACAGTTTTTAAGCCTCTCCCTCCTTCTTAACTGTCTTTTGGTTGTGAACTGACACCGATAACTCGACACTCTAAAAGAAGAATAAACGAACGTCTCCACAGAGACTGCAGCCGTCTGCGCATCATAAAAGAAGATTCTTTTCTAAACGTTAACAAAATGTTCTCGTCTAACAGATATTTTCAGACTGGTTTGCAGTCCCTGCAGCTCTTACCTTGACCATCCTTTCTGCTGCTCTGGTGTGCTCTCAGTTCTTCTGACTTATAGAAATCAATACTGGCATAAGTGTTGAGGCTGGAGCCAGCACTGCCGCCCATAGCGCTTCCTCCGATGTTGTAGGCGGCAGAGGTTCGCTCCGCTCCAGCTTGAGGGCTCTCCTTAATGGCCAAGTCAAGGTCAATATAGTTAAGGCCTTGTTCAGCGGATGAGGTGGAGGCTTGTGGTGGTGGAGGTGTGGCCGATAAACTAGCTGCCTGCCTGTTCTCCCACGGTGAGCAATCCAAACCATGCCGATGGCTCGCTGCCTGGCTGCCCTCCGGGAAGAGGGAGGTAGAAGAGGGTGGGTGGCGCGGTAGGGAGGGAGGTGAGTTAAATGTCTCTGAACGGTGGCTCTGCCGTCCGAGCGAGTCACCTCGGACCAATCTGCTGCGTTCAGGAGACTGGAAGGACTTGACCGGGGAGAAGCCCAAGCCTGTCTCCGGCTCCAGGGATAAGGGCTGACCAGAGTGGATGGCAGGTCTTGCTGAGATGCTGGGATCTGAACCTTTGTTGTCCATGTCTGTCGGCATCGCTGCCATCTTTACTTTTGTTCTGTACCCGGCGTTGCCCTCTGCTGCCAGAGGAGAGGACGTGCCGTGTTCATGGCGGGCTTTGGGGGCAACAGCTGGTGGGCCCTGGGGGGTGCTGAACGTGGATCTGAGGGAAGTCAGGGGCATCGAGGTCTTCCCTAAGTCCATGCTGACATATTCGGCGGAGGTGGACAGCGGGGCAGAGAAGCTGCGCGGCAGGTTAGCAGGATTATCGTGGCACAGGAGCGGTTGGTTCGCGGGTCGGAGGGTTCCATGGATCACAGGTTGTCTATGTTTGGACCCCGCACGTCGTCCTCCGTCGTACTTATTGTCCTCCTTGTACACGATGCTGACATACTCACCAACGTTCTGAGACACGGATGGCAGCAGGTTCTCCTTGACCCGCGGCAGGGTGTTCGCTTTAGTGTTGTCCGAAGACGCGCTGAGAGGACGAGCCCTCCTTTGTTGCTTCGGGCTCTTACTACTTGATCCTCGTTTCTGATGGTGGCGTCCATCTTTTGTGCACGTTCCTGTGCTCTTGTATTCGGCTCCAGTTCGTAATAAACTTAACCCCCTCCCTGCCGTCATGGACTTGTCTTCCAGGCTTTCGCTGCTGGCTGAGCTGGAGGAGAAGGATGAGGAAGACATGGAGAGTTGACAGCCTCCCGCGGAGCCCACCGCAATTTTGTTTCTCTTGCTGTATCCGACTCCACCTCCTCTTCCTGGACTATCATGCCCTCCGCTGTCCTTCTTTCCTTCTACCTTGTTTAAGTCCTCCTCAAAGCGAGTGTAGAGCGTATGCTGATAAGCTCGTGGCAGGGAGAAGTAGGAGTTGAACATTTTTGGTTGCAGTTGGTGCTGCTCGGGGTGGGAAGGCGGTGTGCTGCAGGCGGAGCGGCTGCAGACAGGCGAGATGTTCATGTAGTCGCTGGTAGCCCGGCTCTCCATGCTGGCCCTGCTATCCCACATGCCCAGTCCATGCAGGTCTGAGGAGCTGCTGCTATTTGGAGACATGACCATGTAGCCCTCTGAGCTGGGCTGGCGGATGTGCTGAGGCGGGGACACGCTGTTGTTGGGGGTCATGGCCATGTACTCGTCGTCCGCCCCGGGTTTAGCACCGCTGTCGGACATACCTATCGAGAGAGAGAGTGAAACAGGAGGAGACGTCACTCCAGGCAACATCGACATATAACCGCTGTCCACAGCTGCTCCTGCATCCACGTCTCCTCGGCTTTTGTCAGCCCTCTTCCTACTGTCACCCACTCCATCACCCCCAACAGCCAGAGGCCCTGAGCCATGGTACAAATCAGCTCTCTCTCGGTTAGCGCTCTGCGACATGATGGCGTATTCTTCATCATCTTCGTCGTCTTCATCTTTTCTGTGCGGGGTCAGTCGTTCGTGGGCTGCCAAAGGCAAAGAGGCCCTCTTACTCAAGAGTCTGCGCTCCGCCTCAGATTCCCGACTGGACGCTCGTCGTAGGATCCGTCGGCCTTTTGAGCGATGGTGAGACCCGAGGAGACCCTCTCGTTGTCCCATCACTATGTAGCTGGAGGAACCTTCTCCATGGATGTGATGTCCGGACAGGCTGGGTACGAGCAGGGAGTGCTCCCCAGGGCTGGAGCCGTACTCATCTGAGGAGCCGTAGTCGCTCGGTGAACCTGAAACTGAAACTCTCTGAGAAACACGAGGATAGGAGCAGATCGTCATGCCTCCAACCGCCGCCCCAACTAAACCACACTCTGAGCCGTGACCAGAGCTGGAGGACAGGCTTGGTGCAGGAGAGGGAGCGGGGTTAGGCGTGTAACGTGCAAGGCTGAGGGTGATCTTGGCCGGAGTCGGGGCCCTGGTGGGCTTGGGCCTCAGTGTCGGCGTAGTGGAGCAGGAACCGTTGAGACTCGGGCTTGAGCTCGCCCATGTCCCTTTGGCGCTTGCTCCGCTCTCCTCCGACCTGGCCCCGATGCTGGCGGTTCGTGCCCTCGGGAATCCGTGGCGTGACGTGGGTGACGTGCTTGTGCTGCTGCCTCCTCCGGGAGTCTCTGTGCGGGCTCGTCTGGAGAAGCCCACCTGACTCGGTGGCAGATTCGGATGATGACGACGGCTCGGGACGCTGATGGGGTTCGAGGCGGTACCTCCTCCACACGACGTCCCCACGGACTGAGACTTACTGCGCTGACGGAACTCCTCGCTTAGCGCCTTCATGGCCTCCAGCAGGGTCTCGTGCATGTTCTGAGCCACCACAGAGTCATCCACCTGCATCCAGAACTCTCCGGGCCCAGTGATCGCCGAACGACCCACCTCGATGAAGAAAAAATTCTCAGAATGACCGCACCTGCGAACATTCATCAGCTGCAACACCACCGCCGCCACGTCCGAGTTGAGTTTGACAAAGTTGACAGTCTTGTCCGTTAAGCACAGCCGGTAGATGCCCACCAAGTTCCTGGCGTGACCGAGACCTTTAGGCCAAACCTTGACCTGCCACACTTCCTTGAAGGTCGGAACTGGAGACGGAGAACTACACTCGCCGCTGCTGCCGTAATCTTCAGGGGTTTTACCTGAAAAACAGCAAAGAATACGAAAAAAGAGTGAACACATCATTCATATTTAATTAAATCTACATAAAATAAACAATCAAAGCCACAAAAACTCATAAATAATATTTAGCTTTGCTCTTGTGGAGCTGTGCTGCAGCTAATTCATCAGCATCACTTTTAAGCTACAGCTTTATAATTTATTAAGTGTTGGGGAGGTAAAGAACACGTCTGCGGAGAAGCTCTGTGAAATAATGCATCATAAAAGCCAATTACACCACATTATTTATAATTAATTTTGAATTAATTATGGTTTTTTTGCAGTGTTATCTTCACTGACAGCTGCAGTGCTTTGCTCCACACACACACACACACACACACACACACACACACACACACACACACACACACACACACACACACACACATCTGTATGTATGTTAATGTGTCCATCTGTGCACAATCCAGTTTTTATTCTGAGACATAATCTCAACAAAATGGGGGTCTGTCCTCTCCTGTGGATCTATTTAAGGTTCCACAACATGACAACAGTGAAGCTGGGTAAGCCCCCATCACTGAATGTAAAGGGAGGAGGAGGGAGGTGGTGGAGGAGGAGGAGGAGGAGGTGGTGGTGTGCAGCTTCAGTTTCAGCTCCAACATAAGGATAAACAACGTAAACACGAGGAGAACCAGCAGAGAGGCATCTGACTGCTGCCATCTCCTCCCAGCCAGCAGCAGCAGCACAAATGTAGGTTAGGCGAGCGGCGGACGGAGCCGAGCAGAAAAACAAAAACACAGCGGAGTGCGCGGCGATAGGCTGCCACTATATGATGCATCCGATGGATGGTTGCTATATGCCCACACTGCGCCATGCACGAGCACAGCGCCGTTTGCAAACGTGCAGAAAAGAAAAGAGGCGCGAGCTCCGATGTGATCACACACACACACACACACACACACAGGTTTGATGTGAAGAATGATGCAGAAAATCTTTTTTTTTTTTTTTAACGCGGATTGTGCAGCACAAACACACACAGCACAAACACACACAGCACAAACACACACAGCACATGCCGCCCATAGCGTGCTGCTGCCTCAGCCCCACACACACGCACACACACACACACACACACACACTTATTCTTCATTAAAACGTGTAAATTGAAGCTGCAGCAGCGTCAATCAAACAGCTCGAGCTGTAACGCAGCGAACAATCAGGGATGGTCGAGCCACAACAGTGTGTGTGCGCGCGTGAGTGTGTGTGAGAGCGTGTGTGTGTGTGTGTGTGTGTGTGTGGAGAACAAACAGCCTCCGGGGCAGGATACAGGCCTGATGCACGGACACACACACACACACACGCAGTGGGAATCATTTCACACTCCTCCTCATCACATCGTGTCTTACAGTTGCACTGGAGGTCCAGCATCGCCTGGTACCACTCGTTCTGGATCTCCTCGCTGTCCGCAGCGATGGCAAAGCTCTCGCTGCGGGTGTAGAGCACGATCATGTGCTTGTTCTTGGAATCCGCACGCTTGTTGATGTTGAAGCAGGTCTCCAGGTTCAGGACTTTTTTGGGCACAGGTGATTTACTGCGGAATTTCTTCTCGTTCTCGTAATACTCGAGCCGAGCGGGACCGTGCTCCGAGGCCGCCCTCAGCACGAAGAACCGCCGGTGCATTGATTTATGCTTGCGGAGGTAGCCGCTTTTCTGTACATCTTCATAGTTCTGCGGCTCGGCTGCCTGGTTCTCCATGGCCGAGGCAGGAGGAGAAATACACGGAGCCGATAATCAGAGAATAAAGATCCGAGCGCGTTTAATCCATCGCATGTGCATCCCCGCGTCCACCCCGCGTCCACCGTGAGTCCAGCAGCAGCATGCGTGCGGGGATTCAGCTCAGGATGCAAAAATCAGCCAAACCATGTTTTTTTCTGTTTTTTGGGGGGGTCCAGCAGCTGCCGAGAGGATCCGCCGCGCACCGAGCACCGAGCGCAGCGTCCGCCGCTGCGCGTCCTCCCCTGCAGCCCAGCCCAGTCCGGCACGACCCAGTCCGACCCGCGGTGCAGTTCAGCTGCTTAAGGACGTCTCCTCCACCTGTCTGAGGTTTGCCCACAGTCAATCCATATCCACCACTGTCAAGACAGGCGGAGTACACCACCAACTTCCGGTTAAGAGTTTCAAAATAAAGCACATTGAACGAGCATCAAATGGCAAGCACGCGTACAAAACAGCTCAGCACCAACCATCAACCCCCCTGTCTATGAAGTGAAGCCACAAACTGCAGTTCCTCTAACGTCCACCTGAGGCTGGCTGCAGAAGTGAGTCAGTCTCCATAAGTCCCCATGTTCAAATGTCCAACTTCACAGCAGAAATAAACATGTTTACAGCCTGGTACA